>OX422140.1:363136180-364458388 GCA_949129095.1 Volucella bombylans
CATAAATATTCATTCGAAGCATTACATAGAACTATGCAAGATTTGAACGGCAACGATAAACTTTTTGGTGGTGCTGTCCTACTACTATCTGGTGATTTCCGACAGACATTGCCAGTCATTCCTCACTCTACGAGTACTTTTGCCGATGAGACATGCTCAAAACAATTTTTTTTTATATGTCGAAAGGCTTCGATTGAGCATAAACATGCGAGTACAATTGCAAAATGATTTATCGGCACAAATATTTTCTGTACAATTACTGGCTATTGGAAACGGTGAAATAGAACTGCATTCAAATACGCAATGCATCAAATTGCCACACGCTTTCTGCACTGTAGTTCAAACAAAAAATTAACTGATTGACAGTGCCTTCCCGGATATACTCAATAATTACTTGAATCATAATTGGCTCAGTAATCGTGCTATTTTGGCAGCAAAAAATTTTGCTGCCAGGTGATCTCATGTCTTTTAATCGACACCATTGTTGATGAAAACGAGGCCGTAAATTATCCAACTGAATTTTTAAATTCTCTGGATATACCAGGAATGCCACCACACAATCTTCAGTTGAAGATTGATTCACCGATTATCACCGATTCTTCTGCGTAATTTGAATCCACCTAGATTATGAAGCGGTACACGTTTGGTCATCAAAAGAATCACCGGAAATGTCATTAAAGCAACCATTTTGGCTGGAATGTTTAAAGGAGAAATCGTCCTGTTGCCACGTATTCCAATGATACCATCAGAATCTGCAATACCATTCAAAAGGCTTCAATTACCTATTCGTTTGGCTCTCGCGATGACTATAAATAAGTCTCAAGGCCAAATAATGTCCCTTTGCGGACTTGGAAAATCCATGTTTCTCCCATGGGCAACTATATGCTCACGTGTGGGTAAACCATCGAATTTATTTGTGTTAGCAAAAAATAAATTAACCAAAAATATTGTGCGCCGATTAGCGCTTCATTAAATTCAAATTATAAATTGTTATAATTCAACCTACATACCACCATGAACAAAAAGTTTCCGGAATAACCACCGTGTGGCGCTCCCATTGTTCCGATTTGAGTTCCGTTTTTTTTGTTAAGTTGGTAAATCTGTTCTTGATATTCCCTCTAAATTTTAGCGTCATAGCTTAACATTTGCAAAAGTTACGTAATACGTAGCCAAGAGTAGATCTTTTTCTGTGTGTGTTGGCGATTTTTTACAATTTTAGAAATGGATTTAAATTTGCAACAACGAACTTGTATTAAATTTTGCGTAACAAACGGATTTAATGGTGCGCCAACGTTGGAAATGTTAGAAAGTGTTTCGGCAAAGATTTTCTAAAGAAAATGGTCGTTTACCAGTGGCACGAGCAGTTCAAAGTGGTCGTGAGTCAATCGAAGATGATGAACGCAGTGGCAGACCATCGACATCAAAAACCGACGAAAACATTGATGGAGTAAAGAAATGTTGGTCAATAACCGCAAATTAACCATCAGAGAGATAGCGGAGGACTTGAACATTGCCTATGGATCCGTCCAAGACATTTTGGTTAATGATTTGGGTTTCCGTCGTGTAGTAGCAAAGTTGGTGCCAAAAGACCTCAATTTCATGCAAAAAAGAGACCGTGTTGACGTCCCAAAAGAGATGATTTGCGAGACTGAATCCGATCCCACATTCATCATAAGGATCATTACTGGAGACGAGACTTGGGTTTATGAGTACGACACGCAATCCAGATATCAGGCAAGTGAATGGCGTTCACCAAATGAGCTGAGACCAAAAAAACCACGTCGTTTTCAGTCAGAAAAGAAGGCAATGCTCACGGTTTTCTCGGATTACAACGGTGTAGTGCATCATGAATTTTTGCCAGAAGGCCAGACAGTAAATAAAGAGTATTATTTGGGCATTATGAGACGTTTGCGTGAAACAATTCGCCGAAAGAGACCAGAATGGTGGGCAGAAAACTCGCGGATTTTGCACCACGACAACGCACCATCGCACAGTGCCATCATTATTCGTAATTTTTTGACGAAAAATGCAACAAATTCACCTGATTTGGCTCCCTGTGACTTCTCTGTTCAATCGAGTTAAAAAAACTACTACGGGGAACGCGTTTCAGTAGCCGAGAGGAAGTAATGGAAAAAGCGCAGGATGCACTGATGGACATACCGAAAACCGAATATAAAAAATGTTTCGAGGATTGGATCAAGCGCTTGCATAAATGTGTTGCAGTCGATGGGGATTACTTTGAAGGAGACAATATAGATTTAGATGAATAAACTTGTATTTTTTAATTTTCTGAATAAGTTAAGGGAACATTTTGATCAAGGTGGTATACGTATTACCATTATATCTACATCATTTACAAAGAAAATTTAATTTTTATATATTATCAATTAAGAACTTTATAAATTACTAATTTATAACAAACTGTACTTGAATATGAGATGAATAAAATGTAAAATTAAAAAAGAAAGAAAGAACAATTTCCTTAGTTTACATCTTCCATCGCTGCCAAGTTGCTTATTAGTTTGATTTATATTTTTGATTTGATAAAGACTTTTTCATTGCATCGTGGTACAACTACTTCGGGCTTTTTTGTTGAGTACCTCAAACTGAAACTCTGTGAATGTTAGGGTTAAGCCTCTAAATGAAACACAGGATATTTTGATTACATTTTTTTTTTGACAGTTCTGTTTCTCTTCTTCTGTCACTTTAAACTTTAGGATTTTCTTCTTTACATTTTTTCACAGATTCTCAACTTTTTCGTCTTTTTATTCTGTCGTTGACTCTCGAGCTTCTTTTCTTCCCAACCCGTAAATTAAATATGGAAATTATCACAGAGGAAGGGACAGAATTAAAGTCAGTGGGAGGCGTCGCACAACGTTTGATATTGACACGTTTAGCAGGCTTTAACAAATGAATAAGAAGCAAATCACCGTTGGATTGTGCAGATTATTGAAATTGTGCAGATTTCAAGGTTCTCAGCGCCTGGTGAGGTACAGATAGGATGAGGAATGCGATGAGGTATGAGAGGCTCAAAGTATGCACTCAAAGGTCCAGTACATGGGAGCGAAAATTCTAGTGGAATAAAATTGTTGTTTTCTAATACGTGTTCTTCTATACAGATGGATCTAAGCCTGTTAACGAGGTTGGTGGCGATGTTTTCTCAGATAATCTTAATTTAAGCCTCTCATTCTGTCTTCCAAATTACTGTAGCATGTTCCAGGCAGAAATTTTTGGCGATTAAAGAAGTCCTGTCTTAGCTGAAGAAAAACGTGATATCCGCATCTTTTCGGATAGTCAGACCGCAATCAAGTCCATGGACTCGTTGTTGCTGATCATGTTGAGTACCGGGATCAGGAGACATTCCAGGGAATTGTAGGACCGATAAACTCGCCAAAATTGGTACCACTCTACCTATTTTACCGGAAAAGGGTAACATCGGTATATCGATTGCTGCATGCAATGCAAACTAATATTAAAGTTGGATGCTAACAAAAGAACAAACCTTAGGTGGACTTTTGGGTCAACATGTCTAGTGACCAGATCTGGCCAAAGAAGAGATGAGGGGTACGTAGATTACGAGGGTTAGTGTTTACAGTTGTGAAGGGACGCGCATTCAACATGACCTGAAAGGAGTCGATGAATGAAGAGAAAGTCGACTGCATCTCTGTGTTCCTCAAGGGTGTTTAAGTTAATAAGGTTGAGACGTTAAGGTTAAGGATGAGAAGGATCGTTCCAGGGCATACCTCGAAGAGCAAATCGAAGAAAACGGCGCTGGATGCTTTCGATTCTCGAGATATGAACACGATGATATGGGGACCATACTTGACTGGCGTGCTCTAGGAGAGGACGAACAAAGGTAATATAGAGGGACCTGGTCACGTATGGTGTAGTGCAGAGTGAACAGAAGTTGAGCTCCCTATCACACAAAATGCATTTGAAGCGATGAAAAATGATTGATGATCTGATGGAGTCCACTGTAGCTGAGGAAGATTAAAGTCGCCGAAAATAAGGATATCATCAATAGAGTCAGACAGGTCAATTAAATGGTCGATCGCATCGATAATAAGTTGGTAAGATTCGATAGGTTGAGCTGGTAGGATGTAGGAAAATATAACGTAAAGGCAGTTGAGAGGGAGTGATATTTTTATTGCGACAAAGTCCACTTCAGAGGATGAAGAAAGGGAGAAGAGTTAAGGCTGCTGTGGATCGCCAGTAGGATCGTCGTAGCCTAAAACATTAAAAGTAGGGGGGAACAATTCCTCGTTCTTTATGTCGAGAATCAAATTGGTTTCGGTCAAGGCGTAATTATCAAAGGGAAGAGCATGCGATTGATGTAGGACAGCATTGGTTTTAGAGCGAAGACCTCGTACATTCTGGTAGTAAAATGTAAGAGGGATGTTGTGGGGTGGAGGTATGAGGCAGAATGGTTTAAGCGCTGGCAAGGGAGGCACGTTATGGACGAAAAAATTTATCGTGGTTGGCTCGGCTTCGCTGTAGGAGACTCGTTTAGAGTGAACGTAGTGGCCGAATGCAACAAGGTCGTCCGCTACTTTCTGAGAGGACGTGCTAAAAATCTCGTTGTACCTGACATAAAGGTTCCTGAAACTGATTGGGTCGGTAGGGAGGCCTTCCTTCTGTATGGAAACCATGACGCTGGTTTTGGTCTTCCCTTCCCGATTTGTAATCTAGATAGGCAAGAAAGAGACGAATGTTTTCATATATCTATCTTTCTCTAAGCCTAGAGAGTGCACAGATAGAGTAGGGGGAAAGAGGGGATCAAGAATAGGGGCAGTGGAGAAGGGAGATAGATATAAATGGTTGAATATGGAGTTGGACGAGGGATGAGATGTGGGGTTTAGGGTACGGGAGTTAATGAAATTAGGGTACTTAGCTCCAGTTTTAAGGTCGAAATGAGAAATGAAATAGGAAATGAGTTGCTAGCTGGGTTTGGTGGTGTACAACGTTGAGAAGGGATGGGTGGTTGGGGTTAAGTTGAAAGAGAACGGGGGGAATTAGATGGTTAGAAAATTGGTGTGTAAGGGCTTTGTGTCGGATAAGTAAGGAGGGAGGACTAAAATTGGGGAATAAATTTGTTTTGAAACTCCAGTTAGGATCGCGATTAGAGCTTCGTTTTTTGTTAGCATGTTTTTTATTTGGATGGGAGTTGGAGAGGGGTCTTTTTTTAAGCATATCGTTGAAATTACGTTTATTTTTGGAACTTTGATTATTCTCGAGATGTGGGTTTTCTCGTTCCTCAGAACATTTGGTGATACTTATCTTCCTAGGTTTAGTGGCCTTACCAGGGGAAGTAGGGTACAACCACGAATATTTCAATCGATTACTTTCTCACGTAAGTGCAAGAAGTCTCCTCAACGAATTTACCATCTTGACGGCCAACCTATACACCTTGTTGAATCTATCCGCGACCTTGGTATATTATGCGACAGGCAGCTTAATTTCCGCTCGCATATTGATGAGATAATTTCTAAAGCAAACTCATCACTTGGCTTCGTTAAAAGATGGTCCAAAGAATTCTGCAACCCGTACGTGACTAGATCACTATACATCACTTACGTTCGCCCCCTTCTCGAGTACGCTAGCCAAGCGTGGTGTCCCTTTCAACGAGTTCATGTATCTCGTATTGAGAGGATCCAGCGTCGTTTTCTTCGATTTGCTCTTCGAGGTCTACCTTGGAACGATCCTCTAATCTTACCTCCCTATCGAGACCGTCTCAAACTCATTAACCTGAATACCCTTGAGGAACGAAGGAACGCAGCAGACATTTTGTTCATTCACCGACTCCTCTCAGGCTCCGTCGATTGCATGCCTCTTTGCAACTCCATTTTCTTTAACACTAACCCTCGTAATCTACGTTCCACCCGTCTCTTTTATCTACCTATCCACCGCACCACATATGGCTCTAACGAACCAATCTCCCGTATGCTGCGTAAGGTAAACTCCAACCTTTCCGTTTTCGATTTTAATCGCAGCACACTTTCCCTCAAATTCGATCTCCTTCACCATCCTTAGCTTTAAGCCCTAGTATTAGTTTAAGTCTTAGTTTTTAAGCTTGTATTAAGCATAATAAATGGGGGCGTTAGCCCCCACCAAAATTGGGATGTTGATTTTGAAGCTGCAGGAACTATTGGAGTCAGCAGGGGAAATCATCTGGAACTCGCTAATGGTGATAACATAATTTCGGTGAAAGAAATTTCGCACCCAAGAAACATCAGCGTTTTGAGGAGCCCCTACAACGTAGAATGCCGTTTCCCTTTTTCAGCTTTTCGAGTCGGTTTTTCCATTCGGAGGGGGTCCATGAAGCTCTGAATTGTTTGAGTAGTTTGTTGATAAAGGCAGTGCGGTTTCGGTTTCCGTTGTTAGGGCGGCGGGAGGAATATTTGAAACTGATGGCAAGTGAGACTCCGTGTCTACTAATTCATTATGAATTGATACATTGTACGTGGAACTAGTTTGGAATTGATTTTGATCGGGTATTCCATCGATTTAGTGGGAAGCAAATTTCACTTCTTTACCGATTTCAGCAACGTTCGACCGAGTTGCTATGAGTTCCTCGCTGACGTTAATCAATTTTTGGGTCAGGTCAACGAGCGTAGAATCTGATGGATGCGATGGAAGCAAGTCGAGATCAGTACGGATAAGATTGATAGAGTTGTTTATGTGCGTGAGTTCGTTGGATTTAAGGAGGTTGGCAAAATTTTGTTTTGAGAAATGCTATGTGAATGAGAAGTGATATTTGATCACTTCGCTCTCGTTAAATTTGTTTTTCGACAGATTTTAGATCGCTGCCAGTTGCTTTTCGATCAATCTTCCTGTGTAAGCTTCCACGTTACTGTCAATGCAGTTTACTGAGTCTTCAATCGTTTCTATTCTGTTAAGAATAGTTCTGCTAATATGACCATTCTCGGTTAGCATCGCATTAATGGGCTCGTTATTGCATTTTATTGTCAGCATAACGTGAGCCAAGGTGATCTTTTTGCACTCGTGCAGCTCAAATTGGTTCCAAGAGCTCTTTTATTTGCATCTTCGAAGAAAAATAGACCAATGATTCCAACAGTCCAATAACCACACCAAATACTACGTTTTTGTATTTAATGATTTTTCTGAAACTATTCGAGGATTTTATTCTGCCCAGATGTGACAATTTAGCTTGTTGACGAATCCATCAAAACTTACTTAAGAAGATTTTGTATGAAAAACCAGGTTCCAACAGCCAATTAACGAAAGTTCTACGTTGATTATGATCTATTGGCTTAAATTCCTGTGTTATGTCTACTTCACAAATTTCAAAGATGACATAAAACAAGGTAGCGTTCAGAAATTATTCACTGCTGACACCTAGGCGCGACTTTTGAAAGATGATTTATTGTAGCAGAATAAATAAGAGGGAATATTTCAGTTGGTGAAAGTGAAAGGTTGGTGGAAATTGGCTTGGTCGTTAAGTTGCAATTGAAGAAGGATCAAGTACATTAGAGTAATTGTAACCAGCTCCCGGCATTCTTTTACTTTCACCAACTGATTTATTCTGCTATAATATACTTGTAAGTATCCCCTAAGGAGTATACCGAAAGAACGCAATATAAAAACTTTTCTCAAAAGCGAAAATTACTTCAATTTAATTTAACTGTAGCGGGTCGGCCAACCGAAGGCCCACAGTCCCACGTTGCTGGTTAGTAAACGGGTTGCACAGTTTTAAAAAGTAACCGTCTCACGATCGGTTTCAAATTACAGATGAAAGAAGGTTTACGAGCACGATCTAATACGACAAATACTATACATACATTTTAATACAAAAAAAAAAAAAATAAATAAAAATGGTCAGCCTAGAAAGCTAGGAGGAGGAGTGAAACTTCACGAGGCTCGTTAATTAGTTAAAATGAGGATGCTCACCTCGCCATACTCGTACGAAGCCAGCCATGACTATTTGTGCCTACAATCGGGTATATAGTACGGACACGAAATGGAGCATCGGTATCTCGCCCTTATGAATAAAACACAACTTATTTGAATAATGTGTTTTTACTTCAAGGTCTTTCCCACGACTGACTTGTTAGCTTAAACTAACTTAGCATAATACCTGGAATAATACAAAGCATTATATATACAATGAAGAGTTGATATTGATAGTTAACTGTTAACCATCATGTTGTTTTGCTTTCATTGCTACTACCGCTTTCCCAAACTAGGTCAACCGATGTTGCTGCTGGGTTATTCTATGCTGCTTATATTCTTGGCGTTGGCAAACAAAAGCCAAGCCAAGCTAAATTTTGTTGTTAAGCTGAAGATTTCCGTTGATGATGCGAGGTGTTGTTGACGATGCTCATTCCGTCCGGGTTAGTGCCCCACCTCGCGCGTTACCTCCTCCAGTTTTGTTCCCTACTTCAAGTCTGTCGCCTTTTCGTTCCTCTTTCAAATCTCATTCTGCCCAAGGTGCATCACCACGTGAGCTAGCCCCTCGCATTTCTTGTCGCCTTTTCATTTCATCGAATTTTTGACATTTACAACGAGATGGATGCTAAGGAGAGTTTGAAATGAAATAACTTTATTGGCTACGTAGGAGCACTACTGGTGGAAATAGTGATACAACATCGTGATGCTATGACACAGTTTTGAATTCTATCTAGTGGGTGCAAAAGGGACCAAGGATTAGTTTCGTCGGTGTTCGGAATCACTTTATTTTTCGTTTCATTGGAGTTCGGAATCACTTCATGTCGCTTTTTCGTTTCATTGGAGTTCGGAATTACTGCCCAACGAGCAATAAAAATTTTCAAAAAGGGGTAGTTATCTATATTTTGGGTTTTCCAGCCCATCAGTTTAGGGTTCTGGTGTAGGGGGATAAGCTGTCTGACTTTTCTGACTTCTTTTCGTATCCGCCAGGATGATACGTTTTTACTTGTTGGTAGGTTGATACATTCCTCTTTTATTTTCTTGTTAGCTTCCTTCGTTTTATTGTTTATTCTCGTCCTCGTTATTATTGTTTTTTCGTTTCCTTTTTATCTGGTTTTCTTTTCTCTTTGCCTATGATACTTTTTACCGTTTTTTTTTTTTAATTGCCAGTAAGGCCATAAACCATCGAATGAGCCTCTATACTTTTGCTATAATTCTCTCTTCCAATTGTTCACTTGTAATGATCTCCACGTCCACGTCCGCGTTCGAAACTGGCCACTGATCTGCCTTTAGCCATAGACATTCTGGCCCATTCCACCAGATTTTAAGAGATGACAAATGCAATGGATTAATCCCCCGAGAAGCGACGTCTGCTGGATTACTGGCTGAGCGACCGTGATTCCACAACTTACGAGGCATTGATGACAGAATTCCGGACGTCCTATTGCCGACAAAAACTGACCACCTTTTGAGGTGCCGACAACCAGTGGAGCACAATAGATGAATCTGTCCAGGCAAAAAGTTTAATCTGATCTTGCTGCAAAGAAATCTTAATTTTGTTAATTAGACGAGTTAAGAGAAGGGCTCCACAAAGTTCTAAACGAGGAAGTGAAATAGTTTTGATTGGAGCCACCTTACTTTTCGCTGCTACCAATGTTACCGAAATTGATCCATCCATGTTGATGCTTCTGCAGTAAACCGCTGCTGCGTATGCGTCCAAAGATGCATCACAAAACCCATGAAACTCCCAGTTTTGTTTGTTGGACCACATTGGTCTGGCAATACGCAGGGACTCGAGGATATGAAGTTCTTGATATATTCGTGTCCAACGTCTAGCAAGTTCTTCCGGAATTTGTTCATCCCAATTGATCTTCTCCTTCCAAAGGTCTTGCAGAAGAATTTTGACGGATACTACCACAGGTGCAACGAAACCGATGGGATCAAATATTCGTGATGCTTCCTACAGGATTCGACGTTTTGTGATGTTTGTAGTTGTGTCCAAGCGAACCCTATAGGAGAAGCAATCCTGGGATGGACACCATAGCAGACCGAGAACCTTGACAGCATTAGAGTCTTCAAAATCAATAGGTGAAATCTCACGTTCCTCCTCCGGTAAAGATAATAACAATGGCCAGCAGTTGGTGGTCCATTTCCTCAAATGGAATCCAGCGGATTTGAGCAATTCAAACAATTCTGTGTGAAGTTTACTCAACTCGCCTATTGTATCTGCTCCAGTGATTACGTCATCAACGTAAAAATCGTTCAATATAACTTCTGCTGCAACAGGATGACTGTCAATAGAGTCAAGAGCAACTTGTTTTAAAGCGCGGAAGGGTGCGGAAGAAGTACCATACGTAACAGTTAACAGCCTATAATGTTTGACCTTGCTTTCAGGCGTCTCTCGCCAAAGTATTCTCTGAAAGTTTGTATGTTTGGGAGATATCCAAATCTGTCGATACATCTTCTCGATTTCCCCCGAAATAGTGTATGCGTGACGACGAAAGCGCAAACAAATCGAAAAGATGTCACGTTGGATTGTGGGGCCGACAAGAAGACAATCGTTAAGAGATAGAAAGGAGGTGGTTTTGGCCGACGCGTCGAATACTACTCGAATTTTCGTAGTAGTACTGTTTGTCTTCAAAACGGCATGATGAGGCAAGTAGTAGCATGGCGTATTTGAGATTTCATTAAAAGGTATCTCTTCCATGTGTCCCAAGGCCTGATATTCTTGTAAAAAATTCGGGTATTGCTTTTGAAACTCCGGGTTTGATGCGAATCTTCTTTCTATAGATTGCAATCTGCTTAAGGCGATCTGGAAAGAGTATCCGAATTTGAGATCTTGGTTTTGTTTGAATGGCAGTTCCACCATGAACCGACCATGTGTGCTGGCGAAATGTTCTTCAACACCCAAAATGGGTTGGCTGGAAACATCTTCCAAGCGCCAAAAGCGTTCAAGGTCAAACTCTAACGCGAAATCTAATTCAGTACAATATGATTGTAATCCTCCATTTGGGATCTGAGGAGTTAGTGCAAGACGACCAGCGATAACTTGTCCAAAAATAGTTGGAATGGTGTCAGGAAAGTCATTTACTGCTGGTTGTATAAGACCGGTTATTACGCTAAAGACCTTACGGAACCCACCAAAATGTCGATAGGACTGGGTTTGTTGAAATCAGGATCAGCAAGTTGATTCGGCCGTATTCTGTTGGTATTGAGACTAGCGATTATTGAAGAAGGTAATAGTGAAGTAAGTTTTGAAATTACGTAGCATTCAATGTCAATAAATTGCTCATTAAAACGAGAGTGAAGTTTAAGTGAAACCAATCCATTAGTTACACCGGCAGAAGTCGAAGCTATACCAGTTATAGGAATCCGGGCTGGTTTGCGTTTAAGGCCCAAGCGTTGAGCAGCACGTTCCGTTATGAATTGCACTTGGGAACCCATATCGAACAATAGCCGCAGATTTTGAAAAGATCCCTGTTTGTCTTGAACCTGAACCGTTGCTGTAGGAAGAAAGGTTTGATAATGACGAATAGACTCAAGTGAATGATTGGAAATGATCGTATGAAAAGATCTGATGAACAGTTAATGTTTGGAGGTACAACGGTGGAGGTTGAAGGCTCATTTGTTGAAGAGTGTGTAGGATGCACCAGAGAATGATGGCGAGTGTTGCACATCCTACACCGAAACGTTGACCGACATTTACCAGAGTTGTGTCCTTTATGTAGGCAATTGAAGCATAATGATTGTTGTTTTACAAATTCGCGACGAGCGTCGATGTCAAGGGCGGAAAACTGTTTGCAGTGGGGTAGGGTATGATACTCGAGACACTTTGGGCAATTTGGTTTAGACTCAGCCAAATGAGAACGAATAGATGCTTGGGGTTTGCTGCGAGGTTGCGAAGCGCGCGCGAAAGAGTTACAAGATTTTAGGCAATTGCAACGAGTTTCTAAGAAGTCTATGAGATTATGGATTGATATATCATCACGCGTTCCTACGTGTTCTGCCCATGCTTGCTTGGCCTCCTGGTCTACCTTCTGTAACAGCAAGTGGATGAGCCAAGGATCACGGCTATTTGCCTCTAATGCGTTAAGTTCACGAAGAATCTCGTCAGCTCCGTCAGTTAGCTGGCGAAGCATCATTACATTTCCGAGATTTGCAGCAGGTAACGCATGAAACGACTGAACGAAAGACTGTACCGTCAGGTGAGTTTTGTCGAAGCGTGACTCTAACCTATCCCACGCTTCAAGGTAATTATCGTCCGAAATGTTCATAAACCGAATTACCTTTTTTGCACTACCGGTTAGACACGATTTAAGATATTTAAATTTCTGCGCTACGGTTAGGGATTTGTTTGAGTCAATTGTAGCCGTGAAAATATCCTTAAATTCTGGCCAATCCTTGTATTCGCCAGAGAACTCATGAATATTTATTTTTGGTAAATTGACCGAAGTTGCTTTGACCCTTTCAGTGGAGGATGAGTTTAGAGAATCGAGGAATGTGGTTTGCTGACTAATTAATTTGTCAACGAAGGTGTTTGAAATGTCAGGAGCATCTGAAGTCTTTCTTTCAAGGAGCGCCTTTGTGAATGTGGAATGAGTTTAAAAGAATTTTGTTTCATATTCCTAAAATTCAGACTGCGAATCGACAAACTCAGGATCATCACAAAATTCGCAAAGTTGCTTGTTAAGTTCGAGAAAGTCTCACCACACTTCATTGAGTTTTGCGAACCGTATTTCATTTAGCGAAATTGGAGTTTCTTGATTAATCGATGCAGCGAATGACTCGGCACGTGTCAAGCTGCCTTTCACGTAACCACGTTTTGCTTTAATCGCATTCATTTTTCCCAAAAAGGTAAAAAAAACGAGCCCGAAAGCACTAAGCGAAGGAAACAGTTCAAAATATAAAAAAATGGATAAATGTTTAATGGTTTGCACACAGATATGCGCTTAAATATTTTATCGAAGATTTTACATATACACCAGTCACAGCTTCTGCACCATCGAATACCACATGCAATGCTTTTGATATCAATTTGATACTTCCTTTTTGTCGTAAATTGTCTTACCCCAAGGTTTCACGTGAAAAATATCCAGAAAAACGTACTTAATTCGGCTAATCGAAGGACCAGTAATGTTTTATTGCTTGATACCGATTCTTAGTTTTTTATAATTAATTAAAATTAAAAATGCTTGGTTTGGAAAACGTTATAATTATTTATTTTTACCAATTTTGAATTTTGATGACAATTAATGTTTAGTGGTTGGCGGTCAACAGCAAAGAGACAGAATTAAGATATGCACTTGCTGCACTGTGCTGTACGAAAAGCAAGTGCAAAGAGAAAATAGAAAAAGTTAATACATACATATGTTTGTACATGATACGTGGCGGCTTAGCCTTTAAGTTAATTCGATAGTTTTTAAGTGTAAATATGTGTGTGTAAATATGTTAACGAAGAAAAGGAAGACTTGAATTAAATATTTGTGCGATGTTTTTTGTGATTGCGTTACATTTCATAACAAAGGGCATAAATGCAAGAACACTTTCACACTTACACAAGTGATCTAGTAGATTCGTTCAATCACGCCATAGCGTACGCAGACGATTTAGTGGCGTACAGATCAGATACAAAAATCGAAGCCATCAATACTCTTCTGCAGTGTGATTTCGATCATATTACGGCGTATTGCGATGTTTGGAAATTGAAAATCAATTTTCAAAAGTCGGAAATAATCTTGTTAAGAACTCCATTGAGATGGGCTTCTAGGGATACGAGATATAACTGGCGAAATTTGGCCATCATTGAACAGCACGGACTGCCATTAGCGGTGAGAAGTGTAGTGATATACCTTGGTATTTGGCTCAATAAGTCTTGTATTTTGACAAACATATAGATGCCTGTCTCGCTGTGACCAGGAGCACTCAACTTGTTTCCAGAGTGAAGGTCATATGCCATGTTGCCCTAATCAGGCCAGTCATTGCGTATGGTTGTCTCGTGTGGTTCAATGTATCGGCCGTATCAAATGGAAAGGATTTGGGTGTTTGAAAGGCAGTGTCTTAGGGCCTGTGTCGACTTGCACAGAACATCAGAATCAAAGTAAAAAAAATACTATCACAACAAAGACCTTTACGATGGGCTAGTCTGAATAGGATTGACAATTTCTTGATTAAGACGCGTTGCAAGGGAAATGATCAATGATAATAGCCTGATCTTTGGGGCTTATTACCCTAATGAAATGTACCACGATAGCTCACTTCCATCGGGCTTTATACCGCCAGAGGCATTTCTCCATAATGATGCTAAATGGTTGGGATGGTATCCCGGTAATATACCACCGCCACCGCACCATTAAGGCTTCGCAGGTACGCACTAGGTGGCCCATGATATATGGCCCTATCGGAAAGTGCCATCGATTTTTGAAATGGCGTCGAAGGTCAATTCGGTTCTGACATTTGAAAAGCAAACAGAATTAGAGTTTGTGTGAATAAGCAATGGTACACTGCACTCTGGACGAGTGCAGAATAATCGTCACGATTTTCCTGACCGTTCGGCTCGCACTGGTTCAACGCGGCGTTTAGCTACACGATTCTTAGAGACTGGAGCAACACAGGACCGAGAAACCCCTGGAAGGCTTAGTATTTCCCGTTCAGCCGAGAATATCGCTGCCGTGGCCGAAGATGTCGTAGAGCCTCTATCGACATCGACTAGATGACCTGCCAGGCAATGGGAAATTCCACGCACGTCAGTGCTGCTTATTTTCATGAGAAACTTGAAGATGTTTCCTTACAAAGCGCAGACAGTCCATCAGCTGATGGAAGTTGACCGTGAATCGCGTCTCACCTACGCTCACGCCATCCTGAATCTCAACAACGAAGTGTACGATTTGCGTCAAAAATTATCATGAGTGATGAGACCCAATTCCGCCTATGTGGATACGTGAAGAAATAAAATTGTGCGATTCTGGCATACTGAAAATCCAGGTGTAATGCCCGAAGAGCCATTCTGGAGGAGTCATTGTATAATTTTTTTTTGCAGAACGTAGCTGGCCAATCGGTCACTGACCATCTAGCGCTACAGAGCCGTGATCATTGAATTTTTCATTCCTCAATTGGATGAATTTGGACTGGAGATCATGTGGTTCCAGCAGCATGGAGCAATGGCCGCTACCGCTTGAGCCACAACCGATATTCTAAAGCAGCCAATTCCCGGTCGTCTATATCGCGTTTTAGCGTATGCACTGACCCGTAAGATCACCCGTCTTCTTCTAGCCTTCTTTCTATGGAGTTAATTAAAGTCATGGGCTTATGTTAATAAGCCACAAACTCTCACAGCCCTCAAGGAGAGGGTCCGTCAAGAAGTGGAGAGCCTACAGCCCGAAGTTCTGAAGAAAACCATGGAAATTACCATAAAAAGCGCCCAAATGGTAATCAACAATGGCGGCGATATCACTTTCAAAACCTGATGGAAAAAAAACTATTCTATTCCAAAGAAAATGGGGTGCATGTATTATGGCCGTGGCTCAAATGGTAGTGTATTGGCTTCCCAATTGGACGTTTTGGGCTCCAATACCAGCAGTGAGCGAAAGACATTTTTTCAGGCAACTAAAATCTCCTGAGATGAATGGCTGCCTAAATTTAACATCAATTTACACTAAAGATTGTTAATTCTTGTGGTAAAAAAGTAAAAATTTTAATCTAAAACTGAACGCATTTTTTTTCAAGTCGATGAAGATTATATGCGGATATGCACTTCGAAGCTGTCTTTAAATCGCGTCAAACATCGACTTACGTCCTGCAATGCTTCGTTGAGTTTAATAATATTTCGCTGACGTTCTCTAACGATACATATTTAAGCAGACATTAGTTTCATCTATAGGCACTTGTTACAATAGGAAAACTCACCACCTGCTTGTTAGACATTTGATCGCCTTTCGTTATTTTAGTGAACAGAATCAGGAGCCATTTAAAAGCAAAATCTCGGATTGTTGGCTATACTTCCGCCCGTATGTGATCCAGTCGCACTGGTTCATTATTTGTACTGCTAACTTCGACTTCCGTAAATTTAGCCACTTCCTAATCGTGCGTGGAATGGTACTTGTCGCGAATTCTTCGTTTTGTAGTGCGCTGAAGTTCCATTCATTACCAATTTCGTTGTTGTCCCTTAGCAGATTTCGCTGTGTTTGTATTTTCTGTGTGTGTTTGTGATTATGACTAGGGACTTCAGGGTGGATAAATATATCACTTTTCTATGTACGTCCAAGTCTGTAAGCACAGACCAGCGTTTTTGGCACTTAGTGAAACACAGGTAGATCCCCGCCCATACCTCTCAGATCACTCTGATCTGAAGCTACCTGTCTACGTGCCATTAGTCTTCTCTCACCGCTGTCTAGCCATTTACGTGCGCAGTGATGTAGCTTACCAAACTTTTGTGGTTAAAATTCCATCTCCGAAAGCAAATTATCTACTGTTGCTTTATTTACAGAAGCCCCAAATTGGGTAACAATTCGACCTTTAACGAGTTTGATGCGCTGTCTGATTCCATTTAAAGAATTGTATCCCTGTATCCTCATACTGAAATCATGAATACAGGCGATTTCAATTACACAATTCTGGTTGGCATCGACATTCTGGACAGGCCACCCCCGAAGGATGGTGTGTTGAGATCTTCGCTGCGGAAAACAACTTGACCCAGTTTGTAAATGAGCCCACACGAATACCAGACGTTGATAGTCATATCGCCAACACACTGGACTTGTTTTTAACTTATCACCCTGATAAGTACACCGTTGATGTGCTCACCCTTCTAGACTCGTCGACCCATTGTGTCATATCAACTAATTTCTCGTACACCCACCAAACAATTAGAGAAAAGATTCCTTAAAGAGCCGTATGGCAAGACAAGAAACAAACTGGAGCGAACTTGACAGCTTCTTTAGGAATTTTAACTGGTCGTTATGTTTCCTCGATAACGACGTCTATGCCGGTACTGATATGATCACATACCCAGTTTAGATATTTAGATATTTAAACCATTTAGATATTTAAACAATGTGCATTGGTTCAATACGCATAGAAAGGGTGCCGTTTATATAAAATTATCCAAAACCGAATCCAAAATGAGCGAGAGAAAATTGAGAGAGTTTAACAAACGGCTGATTGAACTGACAGTTTGGTAAATTCAAAGTGCTAATAAAGGCTCCGGCCCATAAAATCCGTTGCGTCCGTTACGATGCCGGATAGGTTGAAGTTGACGTCTTTGACGGAAATGGCAGTCCCATCGAATCCGTGGGATACGTTGGCAGAATAACGAACGAAACGAAACAAAAAAAATTAAATGTCATTTAATCTCAATATTTTCTTTTCAAGTTATGACAATTTCTCTTCATTCTCTCAATGTCTCCACCAATGAAAGTGCTTACTCTCAATTTGTGAATGCGTGAACATCAATATGTGAACGTATGGTCCTCAATGTGTGAATGTGTGAACTATCAACGGATTGAAAAGTAGATATTAAATCTACTTCTACTGTATATTCTATCGAGCTGTCAGTCGACGCAATTCATGCAACGGACGCAACGGATTCTATGGGCCTTGGCCTTTAAGGGCTGAACAGAATGTGTATCTGTGTCTGTGTCGTGTAGCGCTGTCAAAGCTCTGCCGCGCGGCATGCAGTTACAGGAAACACAATGAAAGCGACTGTCAAATTTGCATCTTGGGTTTTTACTTCTTAATTTTATTAGTGCTTAAAAAAGTTTGTTATTATTTGTGGATAATGGATATGGACGAACAAGAAGAAATTGCTTTTATTATGTGTGTTCTGCACATGTGCTATTTAGCAATAAAATTAGTGAAAAAGAGGAAACGCAGATGGTGGGTTCGCCCTCTTTACAAGGAACGAAAAGAAAAAGGATTTTTTGAGACAACTTTCAAACACCTCAAAGAGCACGATGAGGACCTTTTTTTTTAAAGCAACAAGGATGAGAAAGCAGCAGTACAATTTATTGCTAGGCTTGGTAAAAGAGAAATTGAAAAAAACATCTATACGCAAGCCAATTGTAGCCGAATGCAGACTTGTCGTCACCTTGATGTGGGTTATAATATAATAATAATAATATAAATTATGGTTTTCCTTTCTTATCTATTTCGGTCAACAAGTGATAAATAACAACATCTGTTTTCCACCACTGGAAAAGCTACCAAATTCGGACAAGGAAGTGTCCTACTATTTTGTTGCAGACAGCGCATTTCCCCTTAGGGATAATATTATGCGGCTATACCCTGGAATTTTACTAAACCTGCCAGAAGATGTGTTCAACGCACGACTGTCCCGAGCACGTCGTGTTATAGAAAATACTTTTGGCATCTTAATAGCCCGTTGGCGCATTCTCGGAAAATACATTGATTTTCACCCAAAAACCGCAGATAAGGTTATACTTGCAACATCCATGCATACTGTCCGCAGAACTTCTGTGATAGTTATGAAAATGGTCAATTAATATATGGAACTTGGCGTACAGAAGTCGAAACACTGCCACAAGTTCGCCGATGTGGGACCAATAATAGGTCAGCGAGAGCATTTGAAATTCGAAAATTGCTGACAAACTATTTTATGAATGAAGGTAGAGTTTATTTTCGACCACATTAATTATTAAGTATAAAAAAAACAAATATTTTAAACGTTTCAGTTATTTTTTAATTAAAATAAATAAAATACATAATTCAAATAAAAAGACTGTTTTAATTTTGTTTTTCAGTACATACTCGTACTTCAGCCTCTACTTGGTTTAAATAACTCATAATTTGCAATTTTGCATTGTTTTTTTTAAGTAGTGGGAATTTTTTCAGTTTGCACAACATAGTACGGCAAAAAAGTTCGTCCTCGTCGTCAGCATCTGTAGCTGTGCGTGGCCTCTTTGTTAAAAATTTCTTGACACACTCCATGGTACCTGCCAAATCCGACACTAAATCTATTTGCACTCATCAACTGTAAGCAATGAAAAAAAAAACAAATGGAAATACAATTTACAGATACTTTATTTTTACTTACCTGTAATTCCAAATTCGTCCGATATCTCCTTCCATTTTAGCATTTTTTTTTTCAAATTTTTATAATTTGGATCTGATAAATCCCAAAGAATTTCATTTTTTCGCACGGTTTCGATGAATTTTTCCACTTCCATTTTCAGAACAAAGAAGAGCTTTTGTGTACAAATTCTTAAACGTCAATCTTGTAGCGTAGCTTGTAGTTGAGCAAAATCCAACGAGAGAGTAAAGTGTTTCAATGCGATGTGTTTATATGATATTTCAAATTTTCAATGCAGTTTATAAACAGGAATGAACGAATGCGGATTGAACATTTCAATACGGTCTGAAGTGGTGTTTATATGAGCGTATTGAAGCAATGCGCTTTAAGCGCACTATTCTCTTTGGAATGAGATCGTTTATCCTTCCGGAATTTATTCCGAAGATTAAAAATACAAGTTTACTCATCTAAATCTATATTGTCCCATTCAAAGTAATCCCCATCGACTGCAAAACACTTATGACAGCGCTTGATCCAATCCTCACTCTGTTGTGCGATATTTGTTTGGTTTGTGCTGAAAAAATATTCACCTTCAAGCAACATTTGAAGACAACCAGGCATTTTTAACTTTTGCAAAGAAAAGACCGAAAAACGCAACAATTTTTCGGGCAATCATCATCGAATAACCAAAATCAAAATGATGCATTTGCAGAGGATTTATGTTGTGCATTCGAAATGAAAACTTGAAATCGTTTTTGGAAAAATATACGGAAAATAAAATTCCTTCTGAGACAACTCTCCGCAGAAGACACACAGTTTTCCTTCTTCCTCTTATTTATTTACAAACTCAAAGAGGTATGTTGCCAACGAAATAATTGGCATTTTAGACCCTGACGACTCAGTTGCAAAGGAGAAGCTTTTAATTAATACTGCTTTAATGGATAAAGCAAACCATTCACCAATAGCCAGGCTCTTCGATGACTACGTAGGTAAAGATGTTGGCTGACCAGTTTGAAAAAGACTCCATACTGCTGTTTTTGTCGGATGCTATTGAACCAGATCTATCACTTCCTCTGCAATCAGTTACAATTTGTTGGAGAACCTGGATAGAAGCAGTTTCATACTATGCAGAAAATTATGAAAAAATTTTAAACATTTTTCATTCATTCGATGAAGAGGATTCTGCTGTGGTCAAAACTGCCAAAGAATTACTTGAACGAGGTAATTTAAAAACTGACTTGGGGTTTTTGGCAGCAAACTACGGTTTTTTTTCTAAATCAATTAAGAAATTGGAAACGAATGGTCTAGAATTTGCTGCATATATCGACATAGTCAACGATGCAGAAATTAAAGTTAGCTCCATCCATTGACTGCAAAATGGGGAGAAAAATAAAGACCAAAATGTCAAATGTTTTGGAAAAAAATCGTGGTTGTCTGTCCGGACAAAATTCAACAGTGAAGAAATACACAGTTTCCGAGATAATGGCATTTAAATTTGCGCCTATTACATCCGTTGAGGTAGAAAGAAGTTTTTCTATATACAAAAATGTCTTTAGAGCAAATAGGCAAAGTTTTCATTTTGACAATTTAAGCAAAATTATTTGCATTTATTGCAACACATTTATTGCTCTCTTTTCCTGGTCGTTATAACTTGTTAACATTTTAGAACAATGTACATCGGTACCTCTCTTTTCTTTCTCCCTAAATTTTCTTCACCCGCGCTGTGTACAAACATTTTAAGGATACAAAAATTATGCCGAAATCTTAAAAATATTAGCTCGCTTCCCCGTGTTTCGACGTTACTCTTTTTCTACTGCTTACCGCCTGGTTATGGATGAGTCTTATGGGTTGTGAGAATACCTCTTTTCCAAGTTCATGCAGTACGCCCCGTTTCCGACATATCATCTGTTGGTTTCTTTAACTCTACAAGCTGTTGTTGAATTAGTCAGGTCTAATATTCTATGTTAACGAGACAACTCGTATAGCTACTTCTATGTCATCATTGATGGAGAAACTTAGTACAAATTATTCAGTTTTATTTTAATCTGGCGTATGTCTTATGTGAAAACCATGGACCCGCCCTGATACAAAAAATGCTATGCACCGATCGTGCCATGATCAAACTAGTTGACATGAATGGCCAGAAGATAACCAAAATTTATTCATCGTAAAGATGAGAAATAAGATTCCCTTCTTACTTTACTGTCATAATGTCTAAGGATAGTCTTCTACTTTTGTCATTCTACGGACACTGGCAAAAAAAGCAGACCCTCCTTAAGTTCCTGCTATATCAATGACCTTCCGAAATTGTTTATGTCATGCCATATCTCATAACAAATCCATCATTTCTCTGGTGTCTACTTAGTATTCCCAGTCGCTTCCAGTCCATTAACTTCAAAATGTTCTCAATCTGCCAGTGGCATTCGAATAACAAATCATAGTCAAACAAGTACATGAGGTAAACGAAATAATTTAACAAATTTATCCACGAAAAGAATTTCTAAACGAAATATCTCAGGCAAAGCCAAACCTACGACTTCGTGTTGTGTAAACAATCCTCTAGGCCCAGAAACCCCTCAACACCCGAAAAAAAACACAAGAAACTGCAAAAAATCCCATCCGTAAGTACGAGTATATTGTATTTACACTACAATTTGCAGAATGAAAAACACAAACACTGTAAGCAATAGCCAAAGAGGCTCCACAAATCATCTCACTCACGTACTGAGCCAGAGAATTGCTTCCCGATCGTAGCATAAGTCCAGAGTCATAACAATTGTTTGCATAAACCCTGCTCAACCAAAGCTTCCGACGAGCATCAATTAGCCAGCCCGCCAATGGATTACATCGATAGTCTAGAGTTCAAGCCGTTTTGGCACGTATTCTAACGTAAGCGCGGGATCATAGAAAAAGCTCATCACCATGACCAAAGAGAGTTTCTCGGGCCAAAAACTAACCCTCTGCCACATATTACT
This sequence comes from Volucella bombylans, assembly GCA_949129095.1. Classification (NCBI taxonomy): domain Eukaryota; kingdom Metazoa; phylum Arthropoda; class Insecta; order Diptera; family Syrphidae; genus Volucella; species Volucella bombylans. The sequence continues at coordinate 363,158,084 of OX422140.1, forward strand.
GACCACTTGTTACCGTTCGTTCGATCCAACTGATCGTCAGTTGTTCGTCTGCCACCCAACCGATCGGATTGATCAATACAAAGAGTGTGTAACATATCTAAACTAAGAGCGGTTACTTATATCTAATTACGTACGAATACCAATTTTAGGTGAAATTTTATCGGGGTAAACAATCTAAATCTAAAGTACTTAATTTTCCCATAGATACTATCAGTGCATTGGGTCAGTGACTGATATAATCGCAAAGTGATCTTCGTTCGAAATGTGTGCCACATTAAGTTCACAGTTCTCCGGCCATAGTCGTTGCCTCACATTATCGCGCATAATAGTTGCGGGAGTTTTTGCATCGCTTTACATTTTATCATCAGAAGCGCATTTGCTGCTCAATGAACAACAGCAATATCGAGCAAGGCCGCCGCCGATCATTGCAAATCGATTGGAGCAACGAAGTCCATCCGAGGTTATGGTGGATCTCAGTAATGATCTGGCTTACAAAATACTTCACTTACACTCGATACTGAATCGAAACAATTTTGCCTTCTCACCAACGGCCTTGATGTGTGTGCTGGTCGCTATGTATGAAGGATCAGCTGGACGCAGTTCACTGGAGATGCGAAACGCGCTGCTGATGCCAAATAATCGAGATGTCGTTCGTGTCGGTTATCGTGATATACATCGAAGGTTAAGGGTAAGATTTTAAGTTAAACTACTCAGAGCCTTACCTACTAATGATCTAGTGGAAAAATGTATCTATAACTACGAGTATACTTAGTTTAAGAATCAGCTAACGTGCATGTGGATGATTATAATGAAAGAGCATTTTACTATAGCGATTAAGTGATTGAGTGAATCGCTATTGATAGGTGAATGAGTTTGTCGTTTGTTCAAGAGTTTTTGTGTGGAGTTTAGGAATTTAATAAAAGGAGATCAAGGCAGTTCTAGATTGATGGATTGTGCTTATTATAGTTTCGGGGCCGCTGTTTTTTTTTATGTATCTTTGAGTTGGCAAAGCTTTTGTTGGTCTTGTTTGGGTAACATATGAATTGAAAGTGGAGCCTTCGGATACGGATACATCTTCTGAATGTGAGGTGTAGCTCTTGTGAGTACGGTACACACCCAGGGTCAGGTTTTTACAACATAAAATGGCATACATTTGTGAATAAGCTCGTACTTGATTTTTACGTAATGTTCGCATTGATCGCGTTTATAAAAACGCAACTTATCATTTCCTTGCCATGCACCTCGGTTTATAGATTTGCAATAAGTAACTCTAGTAATGCCCGATGGCACTGTATAGGTATTCCTCTCATTTAGTCAAGGATATGTTGATCTTATTAACTGGTTTTCTCTTAGAATTGATTGTAGCTACATTGACAAGTATCTTCTTACGTCAAGAGCGATAGGATTTTTGATTTCCTACTACAACGACCCTGTAAGTTAAGCCTTCCCAGGGCTTGCTTTTATGTGGAACGTAGAAGAAATATTTCAGAGGAACACGTCTAAAAATCACCGGAAGATAATGTTTCCCTTGAACCAAACTTGCGAAGTAAAGGTCGAAGATAGTTAATAATAATTTGACACTGTTCACGCTAAGAGAGTAAGTCATCCTTAGTGGGCAAATACAGCATTCAACACAAAATCTGATTTTTGACAAGGCTTATAGTAAACCAGGAGTCCGGGGACGAAGACTTACCACGGTGTCCACAATTAGCGGTACGTGCCGTTTTGATGGCACATTTCATATGATTGGTTGCCAGTTTATGGCTTCTGAAACACTATGGACGCTGGTAGGGTGTAGAGTTTTATGTCTGAAATTTTTAAAAACTCGGTTATGTTTCTTTCAATGAAATAAATCACTACTTCGTGATGAGTTGATAAAATTAATGCTGGCTTTATTTTGAAGCTACGTCCATGCCATTATGTGTGGAATAACACACAATAGCTTCGATAGCAGTGCTTCAAGAGGTCGGTCCAATTTTTGATGACTCAGTCCAACATGTGCGGCGTTATTCCGGCAATAGCGTGTCGAATGTTGGCCTTGAGCTCGTCCAAATGGTCTGCTTGTTAGCGTAGATTAAAGACTTGACAGAGAAAAAAATCGAGTGTTGTCAAATGGCATGAGATGACCCAGTCGTCACATTTCTTCTCCAACAACTTCGATCGTTGCGTCGCTTGTATGGCATGTAGCGCTGCCTTGTTGGAACCACAACACAGATATATCAATATTGTCGAGATCTGACCACAAAAAGTCAGTTAACATCGCTCTATACTTGAGATCATTGACGGTGACGGTGTCTCCTTCCTCGTTTCGAAAGAAATAAGGTCCGATGATGCAGCCATGCCATAAACCGCACCAAACAGTCAATCTTTGTGGATGGATTGACGTTGTGGATTGTATTCGCCTCAATAACTGCAATTAGATTTTTTGGCCAAAATCCGGATCTCCGGCCAACATTTCCAGCGCCTAATTAGCGAACTCACGGCGTTATCTATGGTCATTCGGCTTCAATTCTTGCGTCAGCGCAATCTCATACGGATTTAGGCCCAAATCCCACTCAAAACAAGACGGGTTGACTCTCTGGCGATGGCCAATTCAGCGTCAAATCGACATTTCTGGGTCTTCTTCCATTTCGCGTCAATCTCTTCCTGATTGGTGGCTGAAGGTCCGAAAGAATGTACTCACGCTCAAACTTTTCCACGGTGCAAAGAATTGCCTGCACACTGAAGCCATGATGACGACCGCCCTCATGAAGGAATTCACGTTCCGTATTTACAACTGAGCCGGAATTTCGATAGATTTTTGTAATAATTTCCGCACGAATTTGCCGAAGCAAGCGTAAAACGATGCATGATGAAATGGCAAACCTTACTGAATATTTTGACAGCTAGGTGTCATAGGTAACTTTGACAGCTGCTGAAATATAACTATGGGAAAAACTATCACTGCTATCTTGTCACCCGTTTGGCAATAAATCTTATTTTATTTTAAAAACAAACATCAGAACATTAAAAGTTATTCTTTGTTTTTACTTACTTACTTACTTAGGCGGCGCGGTCTTTGGTTAACTGCCTCCAGTTGCGCGCTCCAAGTTGGTTTAGGTAACCTTTCACTTGCACACGCCACCTAATATGAGGCCTTTCTCTGCTGCGTTGTCTCTCCGCAATAGAGTAGAAGATTCTATGGGCTGGACCTTTGGTGTTCTTTCGCTCTACATGTTCCAGCCATCTCAAACGCTCAATGCGCAGTTTTTTGATCAGGTCGATGTCGCTGTACAGCTCGTAGTTCATCGTTGAATCGTCTCCTCCAGAATCCGTCAACGCCTACGGGAACAAATATCTTACGAAGAATATTTCTCTCAAAACGACCAAGGATATCTTCATCCACTTTAGAAAGGATCCATGCTTCGGAACCATAGAGCAGGACTGTGATTACAAGGTTCTTATATAGAGTTTCTTTGGTTATTCAGGAGAGGGCCTTACTGCACAGTTGCCTTCTCAGCCCAAAGAAACAGCGATTGACGAGCTTTATTCTCCGTTTGATTTCTGAAGAATTGTCGTTTTCAGATGTGATAGCAGAGCCGAGGTAGACAAAGTCCCTAAATACCTCAAAGTTATAGCTGTCGGTTGTGACATTCTGCCCGATTCGTCTATGTTGGGTGTTCCTTCTTTTTGACAGCATAATTCTCACTATCTCACTCAGCAAATTGCGTGATGGGTCCATCCTAGGAAGTTCCTTTCCTATGGATAACCAGCTTGCAGAGTTAAAGGATGGAAGTTAATGTCCAGAGTAACTACTGTACAGTACTCCTTTGTGCCCTAGAGTCATCTTTCTTCCACGATGGCACCCTTTGCGATATATAATACCGCTCGTATGGCATAAAAAATTGGTCGCTCTTTTCTGAAGCGAAATTGATTGTCTAAGAGAGCTCTTTTCTCTTCTGCTACTGCTAGCAGTCAGTAAATCAACAACTGACAGTAAATTATCCTATCCGACAATCTTCCCCATATTGGGCGATAGGGAGGTGGCTTGATTCCTTTTGGTAGCAGAACCAAATGCTATGTTTTCTGTCTTTCGGGAAAGGTCCCTTATTCTGAGTATATTTGCATTGTTGCTACAGAGAGGTTCAGTGTCTTTTTAACAGCGGCCTTTATTGCTTTATTCCGGATGCCGTCAGATCCAAGAGCTTTCCTAGACCTACCTGCCTATATTGTCGCATGCACTTACAAACTCCTCTAGGGTAATTAGTGGGATTTCCTGTGAACTGACTTCTCTTATGATGTTGCACGTAGCGGCTAATGTTTGCGAGAAAAGGTGCTCTACTATGGATCCCACCATTTTCGAGCATATTATCGGAGGGATCCTATAGCTTTTCCCAAGTGTTTATGTCGGCTTCTTGACAGAGACTTTTAAAGCATGTTGTTTTTATTTCTTTGATAGCTTTCGTTAGGTTGCGTCTTCCCAGTCTAAGAGTGTCCTGTCGTTCTCGGTTTCCTTTTTACAAGCTGCACTTGATGCCTAGCCTGTAAGCATTTTGAGGGTCTTTATTGCATCCACCAGTAACACCGTGAGACCTTTCTGTTATTTGCTCTTCTAGGCATTGATGCATCGCAAGCTCTTTTGGTAATATGCCTAAATGGTTGTAAGATGAGACTCACAAGTTTCCGTTGTTCCAATTAGGGTCTAATAACTGATTAGCATCTCTTGGAAAAAATTGATTCCAAAAGATCTATCACTCCATTTTGGGTCCTTAAGTTTTGGAAGATGCTCCTAATGTTCCTCCACTTGATGATACCTAGAATAGAGTTGCTCGCGAAGGTGATATCGATGATGAAGCCAACTCCCGGTTTCCGATAAGTGTTAGACACTTATTGTTAGGGGAGCGAATGTTTTCCTCTTATGTTAGTTATTCTGCTGCCCCACTCGGTATTCGCTGACCGACAAGCCGGGTCTTGCATAGCAGCTACAAAAATGCGCACACGAAGCCTTCTGTTGCTTCTTGGAAGATATGTATAGCGTCCACATATTCTAATCGTTGTCTTTTTTGCCTTGTCACAGATCCAGTTATTGTTTTGGTCAGGACACTTATAGGGCTCGTTATTCATGATAACGTCTGCCCTTTCGTCCTTTGCCGGATATGCTGAACTATTCTACAATGAATCACGTTTATTTGTATTATCTTCATGATCTTTTGTTTGTAATAACTCTCCGGAAGACTGGACATCTGCTTCTACCAGCTACGTGATTTGTGTTGCCTGGATGTTCTTCGCTATGTTCACTTCTATTCCGCATCACCTACATAGCTCGGAGCAATTTTCTGTGGTTCTGTGGACTCGGGCACAACACACTCTGGTTTTTAAACAATGTATAAGTTTTCGATCGCGTTCCCTAATATTGTTAAGACACCAGTAACTCATGCTCTGTTTATTCACCTAAACCTCGACATGAAAATGTACTTCGTCCCTGAGCAGTATGTTTCCAAGGTTCCGAGAAAACAATTTAAACTTGGTTAAGACCCTGTACGATGTATGCAACATATTCGCTGCTGACGTTTATGGACACGCAGGATTTCTGTTGCTATATTCTGAACCTTTCATCCACCACCAGATCAGTTGCGTGCTCGATGATTCATCGCACTTCAAATATTGCTGGACCAAGGAAACGCCGTACGCTCTTGACCAGTGATTCATCGCGACTGTTGATCGAACGGCTATCAGTTTTCACTGTAAACCCTTTACATCTCGTACACAAAATTCTCTTCTTACTTTGGATTACTTGCCTTTTGATCTGAGGAGTTTAGTAGCCTTGGATTCATCATTTGTATGTCAAAGTGGAAGTTGATAGCTACACAGAATTCTTAAGCATGTGTTAAATAATTTCCGCTTCACTTGACACACAAAATGTCAAAACATTCGCATCAAGTGGTTGACAGTGCATTCTTCTAATGAACACCTTTTATTCATATTTCCTTTAAGTGATCTTATAAGGTGTAACAGAGGTGTCAAATCTGGAGAACTGTTTTGACATTTTAAGATATTACATTCGCAAACATTTGGGTAACAGTAAAAAGAAACTATTTGTACAATTTAGGCTATTAACACAAAGAGTGAACTGACAAACTTTCACCACTGAGTTATTGGCAAATATTTATTTTGCTCGTGTACTTAAAAAAACAAATTCTTTCAGTTCATTGTCCCAATTCTCACCAGTCAGGCATGTACTTCTTATCAGGTGGCGATAATTTAAATGACAAACATAGAACCAAAATTCATATAACAAGCTTTCATTACTCTTCTAAGTGAGGGCATACAATACATGCTACAAGGGGACAGACGATAGAAAATATTCACAGAAAGCAACTACATTTCCACACCGTCCTCTTATTTGATTAGAATTTATTTCACTCAAATGACTAGTAACTATTTTGCGACTTCTTCTGAGATCTGTGAGTTTCTTTAAACCTCTTAAGAACCCCCACACTTTCTCCTGACATCTTGATATCAATAAATCAATTGAAAATTAAGCCACTTATAGCCCCTCATCAATCACTATTTTTTGCAGTGATTTTGTTTTCTTGTACCCGCTTCTGTTTGTTTTATCCATCAATTTAACGCTCAATTTGTGAAGGTCCACTACATGTAGTACTCCAGTAACAACCGCTCGAAATGAGGTCAGCGAGGCATAAAAACTTATATCGCCCATGCGGTTGAAACCAGCCCACACTGTATTCCATCTGAAAACCGCTAATAGCCCCTATTAATTGAGAAAACTAGAAACACAGGAAAACTCAGTGAGCATAAACAAAATCAGTTTCACTTTTTGTCACCACATGCAAACGTAGAAGGGCACTGACATATCAAATAAAAAAAATTCAATTACGACATTGGAGTAAGTTACACAAAAAAAAACAAAAAGTTTCAGTGTAGTGGTAGAATAATCAACAGTATTATTCTTTTAAAGTCGGCAACGTGAATTAGAATCTGTCATGGACGTCACTGGAGATGATAAATCTTGCACTTGTCATTTCAAATTTGACACAACTTAAACCTAATCTGACAAAAGCCAATTTGTGTATCACTATTGATATTGACAGTACCCAGAAATGGTCAAATTACCATAAACAATAAAAGTGTCAACTTGACAAGTCAAATGGCCCATCAAAAATGACAAATGATACCTGTTTTGCATGGTTATACCTACATAAATCTGACATATCTATGACTTTGACTCAATGACAATGAATATTTTGACATGTTTTCTTTTATATCTCTCCTTGCAGACCTATTTCTTCGATGATGACAATCCCCTGAAAGGCCTTAGCCTCAACAAAGAAAACGTAACCATCACCCCTGAGTACGAAACGATCTTGAAATTCTACGGCTATGACTTAGGCATGGATATGATTTCATCTACTGCCGCACCAACAACAACTATCCCCGCTGATGAGACAACAACCACTCCAATTCCAACTACGAGTACGTCTACCAGTACTACTTACTCAACAACCATGACCACTCCGAAAGAGGAAGAAAAACTCAGCACACTTCCATATGGATTAAGTACAACTCTTCAGCCACCTCCCTTAGAAGAAGAAACCACCACAATCCGGATTGAAACAACCGGTTTTTCTGAACTCCCTCAGTCCCAGCTGTCAACAATCGAACCGGAGAACGATGAAACTACCACCACTTCAATGCCGGAAGAGTCCGGTGAAGTAGTGACAGTACCCGATTCCGAAAATATTCCCGAAGAAGAACGAGCTAATTTCAGGAAATCCAAAGCCAGTGATAAACTTATTTCTCCCACGCTACCACGAAAATATCTTCCACCTAAGTTCACCCAAATCCGAATGACACCGCCTGAGAGGATCCGTCGTCACCTTTTCGGCTTCAAGGATGTGATTCTCACTTTTGTTCAGCCGAAAGCACAGTTTCTGCATGCACCACCACCACCGCCATCTATTGCCCTTGAAGCAGCACCACCACCAATTCATGTTGCCAGGATTTCTCCAATCGATGTGATCGAACCTCTAGGTCCAATTTCTCCCATTGATGACGCCATTCCGCTGCTACCAATCAAAAGCGCCTTCCCACTCGATGTGGAACAAGGCTTCTTACCCTCCTCCAAGCAAGGTCTAAACAGTGAAATAGTAGATCACATCTTCTATCTCAACAACCAGGACATCATCCATACCACCTTCAAAGTCTACAATTCAGTCTTATACTACAGATATTTCGAACACCTGAAAATGTCCATTCTCGAGCTGGAACTCGACTCCACCGACTACAACCTGATGATCGTTCTGCCAGACTACGATCTAGATCTGTCAGCGGCAGCTTCAGCACTTCGACTTGGACCGACTTTGAGAGTTCTCCGAAAGCAGCTGAAGCCACGATGGGTGCAGGCGATCATTCCCGACTTCAAACTCCACGGCACGATGTTTCTCACAAATGATCTTCAAAACGTAAGTAGGATAGTTACATACAAATACTAATACACAACCTGTGTTTACAAAAATTCCATCTAGATGGGCATTTGTGATGTTTTCGAACCAAATCGAGCGGATTTCAGGCCGATGACCGATGAGAATGGCATCTACGTCAAACACATTGAGCAAACGATCAACGTCAACATTCGCACTCGACCGATTAATCACCTGAAACGTAAGTACAACTTCACAAGATTACATCACCCGCCGTGCAAATTAATTGCACCGGCGGTGGCGGTACTTAAGCCGTTTAATCAAGTGGAATTGGCTAACTAGTGCTAATGGGAGAGGGTAACATCTTCATTTTGGACGATTGCTTGTCTTTATAATTTTTTTTTTTGCAGGCAGTTACGGACCACAAACTCGGCCTATTCAAGTGTCGGTGAACCATCCGTTTATGTTCTTCATCATCGATCGAGATATGGATGTCGCAACGATGGCCGGTCGTGTACTGAATCCCTTGAATGTTCGAATACAATGAGGTGATACGGATAAGTGCAGATACGGATGGGAATACGAGTAGATGCCAATAAATTTAAACGGACGCTATAATGCAATACGATGCAATTAGGAGGAGGTAATCGTATGCGAAGCAATTGTACAGAATATGAATAAATCAAAGTGAATTTGAAGAAACATTTTTTGAATTGTTAATAGATCTTGTGGAGCAGAAAATGGCTTGTGGTCTTTTTCTCTTCTTCTAATGAAGACTGCTATTGCTCATGTAAGTAGAAAATTGGCCATTTTGGTATTGCTTTGAAAAACGTTTCTCATTGTTCACCTGAGGGATATTTTTGTAAAACTTTTTGGGTGCTCTTCTTGACCATTACGAGAAGTCTACGTTACGAGCTAGAAAATAGCTGTTTATAGGTGTCTTGAAAAATGTTGTTAATACTCGTATATGTGTTACGGGGATTTGCGCGGGGGCGGGTAATCGGGAAACTATCCTAACTTGGATTGAACCAACAGCCCATCAATCAAATTCGTAGCGCACTGCTTGCTGCAGCGCCCACTGCCAGTAGTGGTCCTAGGTAACTCGATGAGTAAATTCTTACTCATGCAGGTTAAAATGACAAGTGTGAGCTCGACCAACAGCACAATACTGTCCTACGCCGTCATAGGGCTCAGAAACCTACACGGAAGAGATTAAAAAGATGGCCTTGGATAAAAACGGATTCATTGTGGACAACCATTAGGGAACAAGTCTGGGCCTCAGGCATGTTAGCAAGCATGATGAGGTCAAACTTGCCAATATAAGCCTCATAAATGCCCACGCCCTGACAGAGCAGAGGGACGAGCTTACCAACGACTGCTTCTACGAGCTCCTCGACAAATCCCACGTGTCATCGTCCTCAACGATTTTAGTGTCAGTGGTAACACAGTGAGGAAATACAGTCTCCACACCTTCACCTCCGGAAATAAACACAGGCTTATAGATTTTTCGGCGGCACGTAATGTAACTATAGCCAGCACACGGACTCCACACTTCGATATTCATCAAGGGACCTGGCTGACGCCTCTTATATTATAAGACTGTCAATAAAATTGATCATTTTGAGATCGACGCAAGGCACTCCTCCATTTTTTTGGATGTCCAAACGTTCCGAGCAGCTAACATCGACTCGGACCATTGTCATGTTGGTTGCGGATATCTGTAACAGCCCATGGTAAGCAACGTTGAACGGGTACAATCGCAAGAGACCGCTAGGGCCATTTTCAATCCAGTTCGCTTAACCTGTCGATGCCGCGAAGATCGACCGTAGAACACCTGCCTCATCAACCCTCCGCAACAAAGCAAACACTACGAACAGAGAAGAAGGGAAGGACTTAGACTCCTTCGAATAAATAAAAACCAAAGAGAACGAAAAGTGTTCGATCGAGGCGAAAAACATCCCACAGTCAGGCAGAATGGACCATTCAAATCGCGATGAAGACAGACAACATTTCCGTCCATCTGGTCAAGATAAAGTCAGGACAGGAATTTCCTTAAATCCAACAGAACTGCTGGACGTAATAGCTGTTTGAAGTACCCCGTGATGATTCGATATATCGGGCATACATCAACGTATCGCCAAAATCTGAGTCGGCGAAAGTATGCCCGACGAATGGAACTTCAACACTGTTTGTCCGATCCTAAAGTACGGATAAGTTGTCATTGACACACATACCGTGAATGGAAAGTTTTGCGGGTTAGACGATGCAAGTGCATCGCAGCAGACAGCATTGTGTTTTGGAAGCATTAAATTCCACTGTGTTGATAGTTCCCCAATTGGTTATGCTGTTGATATCGGAATTTAATGAGCTTAGCATACGCTGCCGTTCTCGTTCTACAGCCGAAGAGCAAAGCCGTGAGTCCGGGAACGAATATGAAAAGCAAAGCAGAGTAGGTACTGTCATCAGCAAAGGAATATATTTTATTAGATGTAGCAGACAAGAAATCATTAATGAAAATTAAAAAGAGTGTCGGAGACAGAACGGAGCCCTGGGCCCACCAGTATTTCTGTGGGACTTTAAAACATCCAAGACAACTTGAATTGAACGTCCCGGAAGGTAGTTTCTAGTTTATTGATGAAGAGAGTCGTCGATCAGAAATGCACACACTTTCGACAAAAGAGCCTGATGCCAAACTCTGCCAAATGCCTTAGAAATATCAAGTGCAACTATCTTGCTTTCGCCAGATTGATGTACGCTTTGGTTCCACTTTTCGGTGAGGCATGCCATCAAATCACCAATGGACCTGTTGCTACGGTCATTGAGAAGTTTTTGTGTTTCATTATATTTCATGAGCTGACGGGTTATCAGCGTTTCCATGAAGGGACGTAAGTGCAATGGGTCTGTAGGAGGAGAGAGAAGAAGTTTCGACTTTTTGCGGGACGGGCTGGACAAATGCTGTTTTCCACCTTCTCGAAAAGAGTCTTAAAAAGTAGGATGGATGGAAAAGCTTACACAGTGGTTTTGCCAGCGTGAAAGAACCTCTTTTCAGCAGAAGGGGAGATATACCATCTGGGCCAGCAGATTTGTGTGTGTTGAGATCTTTAAGTACTCTTGCTACTACATTAGTGAGAAAGTGGATTTGTCCCATTGAGGATTCGACGCACTTAAGTGTACGTGGAGACAAAGCACAATCTGGGAGTGTTGAGCTGGCCACAAAGTGTGCAGCAAGCAGATTGGCCTTGTCCAAAGAGCTGACAGCTGGAATGTCATTGTAAGTGAGCGTTAGGATGGAGGATGAGGCGGAATTTCTAATGTTTTTGACGAACGTCCAAAAATTGTCTTTTTGTCTCAATTTTTGGTCATATTGAGAAAGACGTTGGAGTCATTCCTGGCTCATTTGAACTTTTTTCGGATTTCCTCTGTCGGGTTGGTTTTGAAGGACCCAAAAATACATTTCTCTAGTCCTGACCGCCTCTTTACAGCTCGAGTCGGACAGCGCCTTTTCTTTTGGTTCCGATCTTGTTCCAAAGAGAATACATATTGTCTGTAATCATATCAGCAACGGCATCCACGTCGTTATCGAGGAAACATAGCGACCAGTTAAAGTTCCTAAAGAAGCTGTTAAGCCCGCTCAAATTGGCTTTCCCGTATTGCCATACGGTTCTTTTAGGAATCCCTTCTCTAACTTTTCTCAGTAGCCCGACGGGCCTAGAGGGGATAGCATATCAACCTTGTACTTAACAGGGTTGAGAAGTTCAAGGTGTTGGCGGTATGACTATCAATGTCTGGTATTCGCGTGAGTTCATTTACAAGCTGCGTCAAGTTGTATTCCGCAGCGAAGATCTCAACACACTGTACTTCGGGTGGGCCCCCTCTCAATTATCAAGGCTTCCCCCATCAATGACTTTGCCCAATAAAAAGCGGAAGCAGAGCAAAGTACTGGTTGCTACGATTTGATCAGTTATAAGTTGCTGGTCATAGGTCTTGTTGGCGGCTGGACCACCGGTAGTCCCTACCAGGACTTAAATCACGGTACCATGGGAGTCAGGAGCCCCCGGATCTCGGTCCGGGCCTGACTTGTTAGAGGTAGGCCGCCTTGTGGGAGCGTCATGGTGGCTGTGGTTTAAACCCAAAATCGCGGGAAGGGTCTTACCTTGGGTTTTCCCTTGGTTTTTCCCTTGGGTTTTCCCTTAGTTTGACCCAATATAGAGTTGCAATAAGTACTGGGTACTGTGACCCTAAGAGCAGTAAGTGGTTTTAGGTCGGCCTCGGCTCATAAAAGGGTGGAACTTGTGCCTTCAACACAGTTTCGAATTGGTATCAACGGAATGACGGAGAGAGATGGCAAGGCATATTCTTACCCCCATGGATGTATGGGCATCGCGTAAACTTAAGTCTACACGACAGGTGGTTTACGTTAAAAATCAGACACTAGTTGTCCTTCAGGTCTTGTTTGTCCAGAATGTCGAAGCCACTCAGAATTATGTACAATATATTGAAATACGATTTCAGTATGACGATACAGGGATATAATTTTTTGAATGGAGTCAAACAGCGCATCAAACTTCGAATTTCTGTCCAAGGGCTTCTGTAAATAAAACAATAGTAGGTAATTTGCTTACGAAGATGAAATTTTAACCACATGAAATTGAAATCCGCCCCTATCAGTCCGCTATATATCAATTTCGATACATTTCGATACAGACTTATGAAACACAAGCTGGAAAGAGATGGGTTTAGCGGTCAATAAAACAAAAAAAAACAAAGTATGTGCTGTCAATAAATAGGGACACTCAACCTAGGACAAGGCGTCATGATATGCAGCTAAAACTTTGGTAAGGGAGTTTAGCTACCTCGGCTCTGCTAACAAGCCCTCTATAAAACAACTTAACAGTATTTAAATAGGACTCTATAAAGTTGTTTGGGTAATTTTCGGTCTTGTTTTCTGTAGGGTTTGCAGTGATGCCCACTTCGCCAGAAAAGCTAGGATAATCCGGCTTAGATAGGCCACTGTCAGCGTATGAACCAGATTCCCGCCCCGGAGAACTTCCAACTCAGAGGGACTACGCAGTAGAGGACGACCTCGCCTTAGGTGGCGCGCACAAGTGGAAGGAGACTTCAGCCAATTGAAGGCAGCTGGCAAAAGACCGTGCTAGCTGGAGATCTATATAAACTGAGGTTCTGGTCCACCTCTGACAGTAAATAAGTAAGATGTGTTACCGGATTACACATATACCCTCTGACTAAGGGACGGCGTAGGTAAACTTATACATCTCGCTCCCTTTAGCTCGATATTTTTTTGGACCTCTGCCTAGTTTTGTGTGTGATCTGTCAACTTCCTCCGGTATGACTAGTATTCAGAGTCGTCCGGGCCATTTTTTGATGACGTAGCACCATTTATTTCAGATATTACATACTCCTGTGGATGTCCTACTGCATGGTGCGGAGTCATTTTCTCAAAAGCGGATGAACAAGACATTTGTTGCTTCGAGAAAATGGTTCTTCGAGTGATTCTTAGTCCCGTTTGCATAAACGCAAATTAGAGAAGAAAATACAAAGAAGAACTGTATGGGCTGACCTGGTCAAAAGGGTCCAAATCATCGGCTTAAATGGCTTGGTCATATTACGAAGGACGAATAAACTCCAACGCACCTGCCTAGAGAGTCTTTGAATCGGTAAGCGAAGACCTCGCCTTAGGTAGCGCGCTCAAGTGAAAGAGGACGTTAATCAACTTTGTTGTAAGCGTTCTGGAGGAGATTAGACCAGGGTTGTCCTAAATGGGGCTATCAGTCGAGGCCCTGGTCCACCCTGGATTAAAGAAGGAAGAAGAAGATGGTGGTGTTTTGGTACAGCGTTAGTATCATGACGGCGATCGAAAGATAACCATGAAATATTTAAGTGTACTGACTTAAGCTCAAGAAGATCATTTATGGTCTGAGATCCGATGAAACATTTATTGCTCTTCCCAACGATTTGGCTAAATAAAACGATCTCTTACCTCGTGTTGATCTTCCAAACTAAAAGATAAACTGGTACGTACCGATCAATGTATCGCAGAAAAACTCTAGCTCTTTACACAGCGAGTAGAATCACTTTTCGTAAATGAGGCCAATAGAACCAGTGATTATTGAGCATGGTTTCATCCATCAGCACGGATGGTTATTTGGTATCAGAAACCGATAGCTCCGTCAACATCTAATTAATTGGGAGTAAGAATTATCTTATTCTTGATTTCACGTGAATGCCCTCTTTAGCATATCATTCCCGCTATACTAGTACGACGCCACTCTTCCTAGTTCTTCGGTGTCTGCAGCGGCTGATGCGCTGCAGCAGCACTTTAAATTAGTATGCACTGCGTCGCTTCAACGTAATCACTGTCTGCGAATTGTAGAAGCAGTGTCACACACAATTCCACGACTTCTTTCTTAAAGTTGAAATAGCAATTTGAATATGAGGACAACCGAAGCTGACTAGTTTCTGCACGCACTCTGAACTCGCACTTCCGTGCTTGTTACCTGACGGTAATTTATCATATATATTAATTTAAAGTCACTTCTAGGTGACAATTAGATTTTTGGTAATTAATCTTGAACTGCACAGATGTGAAAGAAGAAGAAAACAGACCCCATAGACATGCCGTGGTTAATAAAATTTAAATTATTCACATCTGGCCAACCATGCGATTGGCTGCTAATTAAGGGGACAGCAGAAGACTAGCAAGTCATGCCGTTTTTTTATGCATCAAGCGTATCGAAATAAAAAATTTTCTTTACGCAGAAATCACTGCTCCGTGGCTGGCGATAGCATTTATCAAGGTCGAATGTGTAAGAATGTGCGGACCCAATTTGGAACTTCCCAGAGAATCTGAGCCAAGTGCGGAAAATGATAATTGCTAGACTGGTTTTGATTAACTCCGTGAGTGACGTGTGATTGGGCTAATTTGTTTTACGAATGTGAGAATATAAACAGTCAGCTAGGTGAATCATAGTTTGTGATGTTAAGAAGCCATCGGGAGGGGATTCCAAAATCTGATTAAGGAAGCGAAACACTCCTAAGATAATAAACTCTCTAATTAACAAATGTAACATACACTACCTACCTCAAATTTAGGAAGCAAACAAACTAAACTGTTCATTCAGTTTAAACCAACTTCTAACTAACCGAAGAGGAAGTCTTAGCTTGTTGTGGCTTGACTTAGTCCAAGGTAAGTTTGTTCAGTGAGGCTGTTCCGGACTGTTCCGAATAGAAAAGTACCCGCTTTCCTGTTCAGTGAGAAAAATTTCTGTCCGAATCTATTCTGCTCTGTGTTCAGTGAGGCTGAACCAATCTGTTCGGAGCAAAAAATATTGCACCTACTTTCGAAGCAGAAAATAGTTGTGAAAAATGTCAAAATCAGCTGTGTTGTACTTTTCTGTTCTCATTTCATTTGACGTTTTTCACAAATCTATGCTGTTCTGTTCTAGTTTTCCCACACTGAACAAAGCTATTGACAATTTGGTTTTCGACATATCCGAACTGTCATCGAAACCCAGTTTGTGGTGTTTATCTATTGAACTGTATGACACAGACGATTTTTGGTCACGAATTTGAGTTTTCTCAACGATCTGAGCAGCTAAAATCGGCTCGGACCATTAAGTTGTTGTAGCCACGGAAATTTAGCAAAAAACTAAAACGAACCTTCCACAGCTGTAAAGCCCAAACAGAAATCTGCAAGAACAGACAAGGAAACCTCAAAGCACAGCTGGTGCTGAGAATCTGGAAATATTATTTCTGCAAACTACTCGTATTGAACGATGATGATGAACAACATCCCGCCGTCAGGCAGAAGGAACCCTTCAACCCTTCATCTGACCAAGATGACAACAATTTACAAGCTTAAGTCTAACAAAACTGCTGAATCGATGGCTTAACTGCTGAACTGTTTAAAGTAGCAGGATAAAGTGGAGGAAAATGCTCTCGAGAGCCTCTATAGAAAAATTCTTCGGGTAATTGTAAGTTCTGTTTGCATCAATAGAGAATGGAGGAGACATTTCAATAGCGAACTGTACACCAGCGCTCCGGCTCAGGCGGACAACTCGGTGACACACACAATTGGAAGGAGACCTCTGGCAGCTTCGTGTATGGAACTGGATGCACCTGCCGAACGGGCGCCCTAGCCTAGTCCTCCTGGAACTGTAGCACAGTCTCAGTAATTAAGCAAACAGTTCATCATCAACATCCTGGATTCTCCTTTATTTTCACCTTTGTGGAAGTACCTTTGCCTTAGCTTACGAATTTGTGGATCAAATAGTGGTGATTCAACATTTTTGTAAGAACATGCGTCAGTTTTATTAGCACAGTTAAAGTGTCCGCTGCACTCCTTGGTTGCCTTCATTCAATTACTCGATGAAGTGTGCAGCGTAGGGACATGGGGCCTTACGTTAAGGCGTTGCTACTAGTTTATTAAAGTATACTCGTTTTTCAAACAGACTTTATGAAAATACTCTCGAGTTGAATTCAGTGAGTGCAGTGAGTAATCGAAGTCGCATCGTGAAGAAACAATACTCCCGTCGAAGATATCTCGTAACAAAACCGTTGTGTAACTTGTTTGCAATATGCACAGACTCCGCTGTTTTTACTTATCTGGCAAGCGACCCTTTGAGAGTCTGAGCCTGAGCTAATGCCTCTTTCCATTCTTTACGGTCCCGGGCATGTTTACAAGACCAAGGATTCTGGAGTCCGCGATTACTTGATCTTTAAACCGGAGGTTCGGTCTTCCTTTTCTTCGTAAACAAAGTGGCTGGGATTCGAAGATTCTCCATTCGCTCGATGTGGCCGCGCCAGTGCAGTCGACTGATTTTTGCCTTCCGGACTGCATCCATATCTTTATGCAGCTCGTAAATC
This sequence comes from Volucella bombylans, assembly GCA_949129095.1. NCBI lineage: Eukaryota > Metazoa > Arthropoda > Insecta > Diptera > Syrphidae > Volucella > Volucella bombylans. Next base: position 363,175,387 of record OX422140.1, read on the forward strand.
TCGCGGTTATATCTTCTCCCCCATTCGCTCTCCTCGCAGACAGGACCAAATATTCGACGCAGAATTTTCCTTCCAAAGGATCCTAAGATCTGCTTCGCTGTCTTGCTTATCGTCCAGCATTTAGCTCCATAAACCAAGACTGCAAGATCAGGGTTTTCTAGAGCATGATTTTGGACCTTCGAGTTAGGAGTTTGGACCCTAGTTGTTTGGACAGACCGAAGTAGCAGCGGCTGCCTAAGGTTATTCTTCGTCGAATCTCCACTAGGGTGTCATTTGTGGAGTTTATATTTGCCCCGAGGTAGATGAACTTCTTGAGTAGTTCAAAATTATAGCTGTCAATTGTTAGGTTCTGTCCTAGACGGTGTTCGATGGGTCGGTTTTTGGTCGACAGCATGTACTGTGTTGTATCCTCATTCATCATGAGACCAATTCGTTTGGCTTGTTCTTCTATAGCAGTAAAAGCCTCAACAATGGCACACTGGCAACGGACGATGATGTCGATATCGTCTGCATAGCCCAGCAGCTGGGTGAGTTTGTTGAATATAGTGCCTTCTCTGCTTACACCAGCCTTTCGCACTACCTGCTCCAGCACAGGATTAAAAAAAATCACACGACAACACGTCTCCTTTCCGGAATCCGGTGAATGTTTGGAATAATTCGGAGGTTTTGTTTCCAGCGTGGCGCGACACAACCGGATCAGTTGTTTCATGATCCGGAATTCTACCATCGCGTTATACATATATACATATAATTCAGTGCGATGAATGCTGTCGTATACGGTATGGATGAAGAGATGGTGAGTATCGACTTGGAACTCGTTGGCCTGATAGGCGCCGATGAACGTGAGCAAAACGGCTTTAGTCGTTCACACAGTACGCTGGATAGGATCTTGTAGACTACGTTAAGCAGGGATATGCCTCGGTAGTTTTTACAAGACATAGGATCGCCTTTCTTGTAGATCGTACCAAAGCATCGCCACCAGCTTTGAAGAGCTCTGACGCCAATCCGTCCTAGCCCGTGGCCTTATTGTTCTTCAGCTTTTTAATGGCTGTGCCAACTCCATCTAGGCTAGGTGGAAGAACTACTTCATCGACTGCAGTTGAGTTTTTTTCACAGCCTACCACTCTCTCCTGGTCATGCCCATCAAACACCTGCGGGTCGGTGACAAGATTACCTCAGTGTTTCGAAGGGACTGAGTTCCTGGTCTGGAGCCTGCAGACAGTCTTTTAGCTTTTTTATAAAAGTTTCTCACCTCGTTATTACTACTCCTCCTTGCACTCTTCAACATCCTTGACCTGGGAGACTGCGAAGGCTCTTTTCTTTTTTTGCAATAACTTTTTCTCCTCCCTCCTTCTGACTCTGTACTTAACCCACGTTGCTCGGGGTGTTCTTTGCAACGTCTTGTTATATGCTTCATCTGTTGCCTTCTTCTGCAGCACTCGTCATCATACCACAGATCCATTATTAAAACACAGCTAAGATTGATTATTTTATAGAGTTTTGCACAAGTAGCTTCAACATCTTCCGATACTGAGCAACAATTATGGTAACCGCGGTTCCGGCTTTATTAACAAGGAAATGTAGCATCAGAGGGTTCACTTTGTTTTGTCGCAAACTAAGTTGCTTAGGAAAAGTGCCCCGTTACTACGCCAATAAGTAGTCTAATTATTGAGGGACAGCAGAAAAGTCGCTGACCCTTTAAAGATATCAATAGGCAATCATCGCTTTGCCTGTCGACATGCCATCTGCAGTTATGCTCACAAGAAACCCATGTCCTGCGAACCTTTCCTCTAAACGTATTTTAGCAAATTTACGGTCGATCTTATTTCTCGCGATCCCAATGTGACAGTGAACAGCCTTCCGACTTCGTTCAGAGAAGCCTTGCATTCTCGGGCTTGCTTAAAAGGCATGAGAGAGTTAAGAAAGGTTTTAAACGCAGCTTTGCTGTCGCTACAGACGCAAGTACTTCGTCATCTCCGCCAATTCTTCATGAAACAGTTCATTACCATCCGGATTGCGTATACCTCCGCTTAGAAGACAGATGCAAGTGAAATGTAGCCTTGTTTTCCTCCCAAAAGATACCAGTTCAGCATCCCCAATCGGTTTTGGGGCCATCCATGAAGATTCGCCTACATTCCATTCCTGGTGCTGACCGGGCACTTCTTTTTAAACGAAAAATGGCTTTAGTAGTGTAGCTTATGATATGTAGCTTGTGTTGGAATTTGGTAACGTACCACCTCAGAACCTAACATAGGTGTGATAATAATAACGCAAGGCCAGGAAGGGATGTCATCTTTAGTAGGACTTTTGCTTGCCTTCATTTCAATTTTCATAAAGGGCCTTGAAAATCTCATGCTGGATCAACCAATAACCAAATTGATCACAACGACATAAGACAGTCCTCCAATATAACGGATTTCCGAAGGATGCGAGAGGAAAACACTGACTTAGATCGCCATCTTGCCGTTACCAGTATGCGATATGGCGAACATCTCAAAGACATTCCACTTTCATTCTTCGTAAAAGCTGTGAGGAAGTTTGACATCGGATGCCAACAATCACTAAAGATCGCAAAAGCCGTTGCCCATCAAGTGTTACTTAATCTCTCAAGAGGTTCTATGCCAGCAACTTCGGATATTGAGGACCAGTGAAAGCGCTATCAAAAATCAATCCGATAGCAATGAGGAATGCACGCCGCAACATCAAAGTCAGTAAGAATCTCACTGAAACCTTCGATATTACGATTAAGGTAAGGCTGGGCTCTGTCATCCGATCTTGAAAAAATTCTGCAGAGCGCACATGCCATTCCCAGAGGAACAATATTTCAAAAGTCCGTTCAATTATTTGCAGTCGCCGACTATATCCACAAAATCTGACGAACGTGATATCGGTAGCGTGAAGTCAGTTACACGTTCGCAAATACCTCTTCGTTTTCGATGAAGATGATGAACAGGAGAGGAAAACGAAGTACTCGTATACGAGTGTGCTGTCTACAAAACAAGGATATCCAACACAGATATCTCGGACAGAACGTCACTTTAGACACATACGACTTTTATGAAGGAGAGTGTGCGAATGGACAGCAACGATCCAGCAGAAAGCATCGTCGAAAGACCGAACTTTGGTTTTAAGGATCAAGCTATCACCGAGGCCAGAGCGCTTGGTATGGACAACTGGAAACAGCATGCCCGGGATCGATGAGTGTGGAAGTCTGTCTTGGCTCAGGCAGAGATCGGTCACAGACCGGAAGTCCGTTACTGATTGCGAAGGAAAGCAATATATTCAAATTTCTTGCTGGATGAATGTCAAAAGACTCCTACTCACAATACCTTAATTCTGCAAAAAAAACATCGTCGTTTTGGCTCGGTAGATTCTATATCGTGGATGTGCTTGGCCACTGTTGCGATGCCGATATCGTCCGCAAAGCCATAATAGGCTGGAAGATAATACTTCACGTTTGAGGACTTTGAGAGCCTGACACCTCGTTGGTGTCATATCTTAGCTTTCTGTTCCTGAAGTAGCTAGATATAATCCTGAGGATGTTGTTTGGTACGTCCATTTCAGCAAGCATTCATCATAAATTTTCAGTTTGCCGTATTGTTCCGAATTGATTTCCGGAACCCAAACTGGTATTCTGACAGTATACAGAAGTTTTTAACAAAAACATCTCCGCCTCAAATGGACGCAGCGTTGTCTCCAGTTCCTTCCTGGAATCAGTTGATTGAAATCTACTTTGAAGTCAATTTCAGCAAATTAAATGTAAGTTAATTTGGTGAGGCCGGGATGCAGCGCGCCGAGGCCACATTTAACTCTCTTATTGCAAGGGTCTCTCAGTCTGAGAGCAGATCTAGTGGTCAGCTGCGCGCCGAAAATGTGTAAGGGAAGCAAATGCACAAAGGCTTGAAGGGCCGTCGTATCAGCAGCCCGTTGCGTTTTTTTACGGGTTCATTGCAGTCTTCTTTTCCATCTTTTCCATAAAGAGACAACAACTATGCCATAAATGAAAATTGATTTTAAGACGGTAGCGGAAACCCGATGCATAACTTTCGGTTGTTAATCCCCATTTGGCTTATCAGGCACCTAGAGTTTTATGTTTGTTTCGTTTTGTAATACCTTCTCCGCAGCCTACGGATCTGGCAAGAACACAAGTTCTGGGTATACATTCCATCGTTGACACGTACGAATATGTTCTTACCCTAGTGAGAGGGTTTTTGGTGATATTATCCCGGACAAGGCATAATTCCTGGATAAGGCCGATGCGTTCGTCAATCTCAGTTAGATGAAGGGTAGGATTTAGAGTGTCTGGGTTAGACTTGTGGAGGCTTACTTTGACACCCTTACTCCATGGCTAAGTCCTTGAAGTCCTTCATCGTAGTTAGGATTAATGTTGAAATCTGGAGAGGGGTATCCGCAGGCTTCAATGGTGTACACTGAGAGAGTGGGCCAGTTATCTTTTCCTTTCTTGAGCCACGTTATCTCTGCACTTTTAATTCCAAAGTTTAAAGTGAAATCTCTTGCTTTCTTATGTATAGGAATGAATCAGGCTGCCAAAAAGGAGGATCTAACGACTCAGTGCAAGTAATTCCATGCACGGAGTTTTGGTATCAAAATCTGAATGATGATGTTAGAATCAGACGAATCGACCGTGGCGTATCTTATCCGATCATAGACCTGAAGTTTAACATCTAATCACTTACCATTAAGACCGCACATAGCAGGCCTGTCGGTGACTGAATTGTGATACGGATATACCCACTAGATTCAGATACTTTTTATCTCAACAATCATGAAACTCAGCTTGGAAGACGCTGAGACTTCTTCCCATTGGCATTGCAACTTTTGACTCCATCTGCAAACCCTTTGCTACCTTTATTGTCTGATGTTGGGCTTTAGAATTTCCATTCTTGTCCTTTTGGGTTCGCTCTGTGGAACCCTCTGCCGACACATAAAGTTGTTGATGTGTTGATATACCGCGCAGATCATTTCGAGTTCAGGAATCTCTGCCCATTGTACTGCGAGTTTCGTCTCTCCTCACTAACCCGACTGTGAGTTGCTACTTTTTGAACAATACCATATATGAAGTGGATTGAGGCAAATGAAGTCTTCAATGGCAGCTGTGGGAAAGACTCGCATAGTACCCGAGATACCTAGCGAGTCTCTGAACACATTACTGCTTTGATATGGCACTTTTGAAAGGTTTTCTCCAAAGCTGAAGTAAGATACTACTTTCCTCGGCTTAGCCAATCACTTTGTAGCCTAAATTTGACTAGTAGGTAGACGATGGCAACTGATTACAGGAGGGGCGAAGGAATACTTTCTTGTGGGAAGCCTTTGGCAGCTGATACACTAATTGATGTCTCACCGCAAGTTGTGGTTACTCTACGGCTTTCCAGAATCCCTTTCACCCATCTGTGAAAACGTAATCAATACTTCTGCGTTCTATGATTTTTGAGGTGAAATCGTACCCGGTATTGTCAAAGAGACAAAGACGCTTTAATTTCATCGGCTGATTTATCTGTGATATTAGATTTAAAAGGACGCCTTCCGTAGATTGTACCCTCTTGTACGCCTATTGATTTTGGTATTTAAGTATTGTATTCTCTGATATGAACATCTATTAGTATTGTTTTAAGGAAAAAAAAAAAACCTTTGATTCTTATAGGACGGTATAATTTAGGTAGCTCTCTAAGTTTGTTTTCTGGTTTTTGGATAAAAATTAAGTTTACACTCCTCCAGGTTTGTGGGATATATCCCAGATTGAAGCTGGACCTAAATAAATCAACCATAATTTATAAGATGGGAAGCTGACCTGACTTACGTTAGTAACAATTGTACAAATATCCAGTAGTAAGTAAATAATAAAAAAACAATTTCAAAACCTTTAAACTGCATATCTAAGCACTCATCTACATTCCTGTAAAATTCCACATTGTATCAAATAATCTATTACATTTGCCGTACTTCAAATTTATACCAATAATTTTGTTTTGTTTTTCCCGCCATTTATTGTCAAAAAGTTGATCGTACAAAAATATCACCCCTTACGCAGTAAATGTCGATCACTTCTAAATAAATACAAAATAGATACTAATTTCAAAATGTCAGAGGAAGGTAAAAACGTTGATTCTAAATCGATCCCACTTTTCATTTTTTAATAAAAATAAAAATTCTACCAACTAGGCCCAAGAGTGAAACGCCAACGTGTAGACAAAGCAGGTCGCTTTGCTGCGCTCGAAAAATTAAAGAAACTAAAAGGAAGCAAGAATAAATGTGAAGTAAACGAAGAGGTGGACAATGTCTATGAAATTGTAGATGAGAAGGATTATGCCAAGCACGCCAGGGAAAAGTACGGTGGTCACGATTGGATCGAAGATGGCAAGTGGATGTAAGTCCATGGCGAACCCAAAATAATCTTTATTTTACTCTTTTTCAGATGGAACTGGGTACCTAGAGGATGGTAGAGACTTCTTTGAAGACGAGGATTACTCAGATGAAGAGCCTGGCCGTGGTAAATCCGGCAAAGGCTCAAAAAGACGCCGAAGAGATGATGAGAAACCCACCAAAACCAAAGGTTCCATAAGAAATCTGTTTAGCAATGCTGTGCCAAAGAAGAAGAAGGAAGCCCCAATCAAAGTCGATGAGGATGATGTACTCGCTGATATCTTGGGCGAAATGGATGATAATAACGACAAGAGAGGCCTTGCGAATGGACAGTCAAAGAATTCTGGATCATCGCTGAGCTCATCGAGAACTAAGCAGTCCGATGCCGATTTGGCCAAGGAATACATGAATAGTTTCATCAGCAACATCAAAATGCGAGAGGAGCCCAAAAAACAGAATGGAAATACAAGTGACGATGAAATCCTTGACAAAATCCTCGAACCCAAGCCAGCTCCAAAGGGAAAAGCCGCAGCGAAGTCTGTAGTCAAAGAGAATGACGAAGTCACCCCAAGGAAACCGTTTGTCGAGAAGAAAGCCAAGAAGGAGGACCCCATTCCGTCACCCGAGATGAGTAGCATTCCCGATGACGACATGGACTACAGCATCCTAAACGACGACGAGAATCAGTTCGATGAGAAAAGTCCAGCCAAACCAAAGACAGTGGTTGAAAAGGTTGAGAAGAGGACCCCTTCTTCTAAACCGAAAGTCAATGCTGAGGATGACATGAAGAACCTTCTGAACAACTGGGAAAGTATTTGCAACATGGACAACTTCGATGAGGAGATGTCTGCCCCAATGAACACAGAAGAAGGCAAATTGGGAGGCGAAGAACTGAAGTTCTGGTATTGGGAAGCCTACGAAGATCCAGTCAAGATCCCTGGCGAGGTCTTTCTCTTTGGCAGACTCCCAGGGGTAAATGGCGCTGATGGGAAGTCGATTTGTGTGCGTGTAGAGGATATAAAGAGAGTTCTCTACCTCCTGCCGCGGGAGTATGTAAGTATTTGAGATTTTCAAGGCATTCTCCCCATTCTAACGTCATTACCCCTCTTAGATGCTCGATCCAATCACCAAGGAGAAGACGAGAAAGAAAGTGGAACTGTCCGACGTCTACAAGGAGTTCGAGGAGACGATATCCACAGAGATGGGCGTCGATGAATTCCGTTCGAAGAGAGTCAGTAAGAACTTTGCCTACCATCCGATCGATGTCGATGTGCCAGATATCTGCGAGTACATCGAGGTGAGTCGTCTCAAGATTTGCAGACTTCCATTACTTACATTTCTCTTTCGAAACAGGTCCATTACAGCGGCAAGAAAGGCCCACCCAACACGAATGCCAAGTACAATGCTATCGCCCACATCTTTGGAGCCAATACCAACGCCCTGGAGCGGTTCATTCTCGATAGGAAAATCAAAGGCCCCTGTTGGTTGAAACTTAGCAAATACACCGTCAACAAAACACCACAGAGTTGGTGCAAGACGGAGGTTACCTGCTCCTCGCCAAATTTCATTAGCCTGGCTGAGAATCAGAAGCCACCTCCGCCGCCGATTACAGTTCTAACTCTCAACGTCCGTACAGCGCTGAATCCCAAACTCATGAAGAACGAGGTGGTGATGATCTCGTGTTTGGTCAACAATCGTTTTTGTGTGGACAAACCGCCGCCAAATCCTCCCTTCAATCGTCACTTTTGTGGTTTCACGCGACCAGTGGCGCAGAGTTTCCCGTTGGACTTGAATGCCAAGCTGTCGCAGTACAAATCCACCCAAGTCAAGAAGATGGACTCCGAGAGGGCTTTGCTGAGTTGGTTCCTCGCCACATATCAGAGCATCGATCCTGACTTGATCGTTACTCAGGACGCGGCAGATTGTCAGTTGGACGTAATCTGTGACCGAGTTGCTGCGTTGAAAATCCAATTGTGGTCGCGTTTGGGTCGTCTTCGACTATCCCAGAGCTTCGGAAAGCGAATGCTAGACTTCTTCGTTGGCCGAATGGTGTGTGATGTCAAGAAGTCCGCAGAGGAACTGATCAAGTCGAGGAGTTTCGATTTGAACACGTTGTGCGTCAACGTGCTGAAGATCAAAGAGGGTGATCGAATGGACGTGAATGACGACGATTTGCATAGGATGTTCGAGACAGGCGATGGTGTGTTGAAACTGATCACGTTGACCATGCAGGATTGTTCCTTTGTCCTACGGCTCATGTGTGAATTGAATGTGATGCCTCTGGCTTTGCAGATCACCAACATTTGTGGCAATATCATGTCGCGAACTCTTCAGGGAGGCAGATCGGAGAGAAATGAATTTCTTCTATTGCACGCCTTCACGGAGAAGAACTACATTGTGCCGGACAGAAAGAAGCGGGAATACACCAATTGGAACAGCACACAGATGGACATGCAAGGAGATGATGCCACTAAAACAACCGCTACCAGAAAGAAGGCCGCATATTCTGGTGGTTTAGTGTTGGATCCAGTGAAGGGGCTCTACGACAAGTACATCCTGCTCATGGACTTCAACTCTCTCTACCCTAGCATCATACAAGAGTACAACATCTGCTTCACTACAGTCCCTCAGCCAGATAAGGATGAGGAGCTTGCAACTCTTCCTGATGCAGGCGTTGAACAGGGCATTCTACCTCGTCAAATTCGACGGTTGGTCGAGAGCCGACGAGAGGTTAAAAAACTGATGGCCACACCGGATCTGGAGCCTGAGTTGAAGATGCAATACCACATCCGTCAGATGGCTCTCAAACTGACTGCAAACTCCATGTACGGTTGTTTGGGTTTTGCACACTCTCGATTCTTTGCACAGCACTTGGCCGCTCTGGTTACGCACAAGGGCCGTGAAATCCTCATGAACACAAAGAGTCTGGTTCAGAAGTTGAACTACGAAGTGGTATACGGTGACACGGACAGTATCATGATCAACACCAACAGCCTGGACTACGATCAGGTGTTCAAGATCGGACATAACATCAAACAAACTGTGAACAAGATCTACAAACAGGTGGAGCTCGACATTGACGGTGTATTCAAGTGTTTGTTGTTGCTGAAGAAGAAGAAATATGCCGCTGTGACAGTGAGCAAAACTCCAAAAGGTGAGCTAAAGTATTCCCAGGAGCACAAAGGTTTAGACATTGTCCGTCGTGACTGGTCTCAGATCGCCGTAATGGTGGGCAAGGTTATCCTTGATGAAATCTTGTCCGATAAACAGCACGATGATAAGATCGACAGCATTCACGCGCATTTGGAGAAAATCCGATCGAACATTGAAGAGGGAAGTGTCCCGCTTCCCTTGTTCGTGATCACGAAGCAGTTGGCCAAGGGACCGAAAGAGTTCACGACAAATAGTGCTACCACGCAGTCGCATGTTCAAGTTGCGCTTCGTATGAATGAGACAAAGAACAGGCGCTACAAGAAGGGTGACATGGTGGACTATATAATCTGCGATGACGGCACCAGCAATCCGGCAACACAGAGAGCCTATCACATAGATGAGATCAAGACGAGCGAGCATTTGAAGGTCGACACGAACTACTACTTGGCTCATCAAATACATCCGGTCATCTGGAGAATGTGCGATCCACTAGAAGGGACTGATGCGAGTAGAATCGCCCAGTGTCTCGGGCTGGATCCGAGCAAATTCAAAATGGCTTCGCAGAGGTGATTATAGAGTTTCGTCCTTCCTAGCCAACAAAATGCAATTTCCCTTTTTGTATTTGCAGATCCCATCAAGAACGGATGGACGATGGAGTTGGTGAATCGATTGTCAAGTCCACCCTGCAACGATTCCTTCAATGTGAAAAATTCGAGTTCATTTGCGCAGCGTGTAAACAGAAGAACATCGTAGCATCTGCATTCAGACCTGGGGCAAACAGGACGTACGACCCTGTACTTGCAAAGTGTTCAAATGTCGAATGCAGTGCTTGTCCGTTCCAATACATCATTTCTATTCGGAATCAGCTGGTTCTCCGCATTCGCAATCATATCACACGATTCTATGAGAACTGGTTGGTCTGTGACGATCCTGCGTGCAACAGCAATACAAGGAGGCTTTCGCACGTCACACATAGCAGGCGACCAGTGTGTTTGTCATGTAAGACGGGAACACTCGTGAGACAATACTCCGAGCGGGATCTTTACAATCAGCTATGCTATCTGCAATACATGTTCGATCTGAGTAAACATAACCAAAGGAGTAAGATAACACCAGTGTAACTGATGTTACCGAGTGCTAACCTTTGTCTATTCTTCCAGGTGCAAACTTAACATCAGAGGTCGAGGTGGCCTACGGTATGCTGAGAGAAACAGTGGAACAGCAATTGGATAAGTCTGCCTTCTGCACAATTAGTCTGGCGAAACTGTTTAGTCAGTTCAAAGTGATTGAGAAATCAGAAGAAATTGTAAATTTAAAGTTTAGCGTGCCAGCTACAAGTATCTCAGCGTAAGAGGGTTCTATCTTTCATTTTGTTTATTTTTTTTGTATTTTTTGAAATAAAAAGACTTAGAGTAGATGATTTTACAAATCAAGTTCAAGTTTTGGTTCTTCAATAATCAAGTATGACACAGTAAATTGAGTGGTACTCGTACGTGTCGATCCTGGGAAATGGTTTTCTGTCTTTTTACATACCTTGCAATGTTCCTGGTTTGCTTTGATGAAAGCCTGTGGAAAGAAGTGCAGATCCCAGTTCTTGGCTGCGTAAGATACCACTTCAGTGCAAAGTGGATGTGCACGAATAGTTCAATTGATTAGCTCACTGTTCTTATTCTTGACTGCCACATCGTCTTGTTTACGATCAACTGTGTTTAGGAAGAAAGAGTTCCTTCTTCGTCGAAGCGTTGTCCATTCTCTCAATATGAGTAGACAGCGCAGACAGTAGAATTATATACGCTAAGCTATATTATCATCGGCATACTGGCCGTACAGTTCGCGTTTTCTTTATTACGTTATGCGTCATTCACGCATGTTGGAGTCGTAGATCTTTTCCATTTGGAAAAGATGAACAGCCACCCATCTTTGTTAATCAATGTCTACTATTTGACGCCATACAAAACGAAGAATGAGCTACACTTTACAGTTGCTCGCTGGAAGGCACTTGTTGGCAAGATCCAGTCTTCGGTGCATCTCAAGGTAGATCTTATTAGTGGTGTAAATGATGCTGGCAAAATTTTGTTTAAGTTTAGTTGCCTAGACTTCTAGAGTAAAGTGTTGTCCAGGACAGCAGAACCCTTTGCTGACTCAAAGTGGTTCGCCTTGGCCTTCTTTCACCACTGCTGTGCCGAGGATGTCAATACATCAGCGACCAGCAGTACTGTAGATACCGATGTTTGCAGGAGGGTGAACGGTAGGAGATCACGCCGCACACTGTTCCATTTCACTCCAATAAGTGTACAAAATTGAGAGTACCAGGGTTGTCTGAAAAGTTTCCGACCGCAACGTAAAGATGGCGGCATTCGTCAACTAGTGAATGCTAGTTAGTTGACAGTCGTCGATGTGAGTGTTTTTTGTGAAAATGGGAAAAATTGAGTATCGAGCTGTTATTAAATTCTTGTTTTTGAAAGGCAATACGCCTACGCAAATCAAAAATGAGTTGGACTCTGTGTATGGGGACTCTGCACCATCATTTACCACAGTGAAATTTTGGGCAGCTGAATTTAAACGTGGCCGTAAGAGCTTGGGAGATGATGAACGTTCGGGACGTCCAAAAACTGCAACCACTGACGATAACATTGCTAAAGTTCACCAAATGGTGTTAGACGACCGCCGAATTAAAGTGAGAGAGATAGTAGAGGTATGAAAATGTCCAAAGAACGTGTTTGTTACATATTAAATCAAGAGCCGCTTTGGGTGCCGCGTTTGCTTACGTTAGACCAAAAACGTTTTCGAATGAACATTTCCAACGATCTGCTGACGCAGTTTAGGCGCAATCAATCCGAGTTTTGGCGCCGATTAATTACTGTAGATGAAACTTGGATACACCACTATACGCCCGAAACAAAAATTCAGTCAAAACTGCAAATGGCGAGCCGGCTCCAAAAAAAGCAAAAATTGTTTTTTTGGCTGGGAAAGTGATGGCGACTGTTTTTTGGGATAGTAAAGGAGTTATCTTAACCGATTATCTTCAAAAAGGAAAAACCCTTACAGGTGCATACTACGCATCATTACTTGCCAAGCTGATTTAACGGGCACATTTGCAGAAAAAGAAAATCCTGTTTCACCAAGACAACTCGCCGTCTCACACCTCAACGGTTGCCATGGCGAAAATCTCTGAATTACGGTTTGAACTGCTTGATCATCCGCCTTATTCACCAGATCTAGCCCCAAGCGACTTCTTTTTGTTCCCTCATCTAAAAACTACACTCGAAGGACAGAGATTTTCGTCAAATGAGGAGGCAATCACCTTCGTGAACAATTATTTTGCAGAGAAAAACGAAAAGTACTATTTGGACGGGTTAGAGAGATGGGATCATCGCTGGGAGAAGTGTGTAGAGTTACAAGGAGACTATGTAGAAAAATAAAAATAAAATTGAGGAAAAATGTCTTGTTCGGTCGGAAACTTTTCAGACCACCCTCGTATTTGCTAATGCAGTTTTGATAACGGATAACTGATAGGTAAGTAAACAACATTTACTCTTTGTTTAAACGCGTGGAAATGATTTTACAGCAAGTCAAAGTGGAATGTGTTAAATCAAACGTCAAGTGCACAATTAGTGATCAGCTTAGTTTAATTCATTTTTAATTCTTTTGTGTGGAAAATCAAACTAAATTGTTATGGATTCAAATAATCATAGTAAGTAGATAATTTTTATAAGTTTTGGAAGTCAATTTACCTGTTTTTTTAACCCTAGAAAACTATGGTTCGTCGGTTTGACGAACAGTTTTTTTTTGTTTCTTTAATTTCTCTCTTGCTTCTTCCGCGATCCCTTTCGTTCTTCGTATACATAGGTAAGTGTAGTTTTGAGGAAAAAATAATGCGATCGTTTGTCGAAACGACGAACATTAGCCTTAATGTATCTTTTAGCGTTCCAGTAAATGTTTTTAATGTGAAAGTATTTGTAACAAATTTGTGAACTACAGTTTCAGAATGGCTTCTCAATTTGTAATATCGGCCGAGGAAATTGAAAAAATAATAGCAGCTTTTGATGATGACGAGGATTTAGATAAAAGCGAGTGTGAAAGTGATACGGATGACAATATACTCGTAGAAGAAGAAGGAGAAGTAGACTCGGACTGGGAAAATGTTAATGATGAAGAAGATGCTGAAGACAACATACCATTAAGTTTGCTTGGAGAATACCAACGATCTAAAATAATTTCGGTTCCTGGAAAAATTTTACGAGGTAAAAACAGGCATATATGGATAATAACAAAAAATAACAAAGCTACTGTTATGCGGCAAAAATTGTTCATAAAGCGCGAGGTCCTACAACAGTTAAAACATTGACGGACCCACTTTTGTGCTTTCAAAGTTTCATTACGAATGAAATTGTTGAGGAAATTGTTAATTGGACAAATGTCGAAATCGACATCAAAAGGACCAATTATAAAACATCAAGTCCCACTATAAAATTGACGGAGGTTGATGAAATAAACGTTTTGTTGGGAATTTTTGTACTTTCTGCCGCTCTAAAAGATAACCATCTTACAGCCGATGAAATTTTTGACTGTACACATTCGGGAATTACATATAATTCCGCGATGAGCAGAGAGCGATTCAAATTTCTGATAAATTGTTTGCGATTTGGTGATAAATCGATTCGAAGTAATATTATTTCTGATAAGTTTGCACCAATAAGGAACTTGTGGGAAATGTTTATCCAGAAATGTCGCCAATACTATACTCCTGGTCTTTATTTAACAATTGATGAAAAACTTTTGGCATTTCGGGGTAGGGCGTCATTTCGTATTAGTATATCCCAAACAAACCAGCTAAATACGGTTTGAAAATAATTATGCTTTGTGATAGTGGAACTAAATATATGGTAGACGCAATGCCATATCCCGGAAAAATCACGAATACTCGGAACTTACCGCTAGGAGAATACTGTGTAAAAGAACTTACCAGAACTGTCCACGGTACAAATCGAAATATCACAATGATACGTCTGTTGCTTTCCTAGACATAGAGGGCGCCTTTAACAACGTCAACACATCCGCAATCACGACTGCGCTGTCAACTCTGCAGGTAGACGGCTCACTTGGGGAGCTGATTAATCTAATGCTAACAAGCAGGATAATCAACTCCAAACTGGGTGAGACTTCTGCTAAAAGATATGTCAGTAGGGGTACGCCGCAAGGCGGTGTCCTCTTCCCCCTTCTCTGGAACTTAGTGGTTAACGAACTACTGATATACCTGGAAGCGGGTGGTAGCAGAGTGATTGCCTATGCGGATGACGTTGCCATAGCCGTCTCAGGAAAACATTTAAATACCATTAAAGAACTCCTCCAAGTAAATCTTAACAGATTAACCTGCTGGGCAGATCGCTGTGGATTGGGAATAAACCCCCATAAAACTGATCTTGTCCTCTTTTCTAGGAAATATAAAATTCCAATCATAGACCCAGCTTCAATAAGCGGTACCAGTTTAGCTTTCTCCGATACAGCAAAATATCTGGGTCTCATTTTTGACAGGAAACTAAACTGGAAACCTAACATTCAAGAAAGAGTCAATAAAGCTACAATAGCTTTATTCTCTTGCAAGAAAGCCATTGGGAACAAATGGGGCCTTCAACCTCGCATAACCCACTGGCTATACATCTCGGTCATAAGACCGATACTTACTTACGGGGTGGTTGTCTGGTGGACGGCCTTGGAAAATGCAGTCAACCGCATTAAATTAAGCAGAGTCCAAAGAACAGCATGTCTATGCACAAGCGGAGCTTTGCGGTCTACCCCCTCTGCGGCATTAGATATTCTGCTTCACTTGACACCCCTCGACATTTTTAGCAAGCAAGTAGCTGCGACTGCAGCTATTAGCCTTAAAGCGACTAAACAGTGGACAAATAATTCATTTGGCCACGCCAACATTCTTAATACATTAGGAATCCTCACAGAGAACATCGATTACACCATACCTGAACTTTGGTTTGACAAAAACTTCCATGTAAGCTTCCCCTCTAGATCATTCTGGGAGGAGGATGCTTTCATGGAGGACAAGTCAATCCATCTCTACACAGATGGATCTAAAACCGACAGCGGAGTTGGTGGCGGTGTTTTCTCAGATAAGCTAAATCTAAGCCTCTCTTTCCGCCTTCCAAATCACTGTAGCGTGTTCCAGGCGGAAATTTTGGCGATTAAAGAAGCTCTGTCCTGGCTGAAGAAAAACGTGATATCTGCAAAGGATATCCGCATATTTTCGGATAGTCAGGCCGCCATCAAATCCCTGGACTCGGTCTCATTGTGTTCTAAAACTGCCCTTGAATGCCGATCATCTCTCATGGAGATGGCAGAGCAGTTCAACATTCACCTCTGTTGGGTGCCGGGCCACAGAGACATTCCAGGGAACTGCAGAGCCGATGAACTCGCCAAAATTGGAACCACTCTACCTATCCTACCGGACAAAGGTAGTATAGGTATACCAATCGCTACGTGCAAACTAACATTAAAGCTAGATGCCAATAAAAGAACGGACCTTAGGTGGACTGCTGGACAAACATGTCTAGCAACCAAACAGATCTGGCCAAGGCTGGATCTGAGTCGATCTAAGTGTCTGATCCTTTTAGATAGGAAACATCTCAGCGCCATAATAGGTGTCATTACCGGACACTGCCTCATAGGCAAGCACGCAAGAAGGCTTGGCGCTTTTACTAACGATTTCTGTAGAAGCTGCATGGACGAGGAAGAGGAGGAGACAATCCCCCACTTACTCTGCACATGCCCAGCTCTCTCTCAGAGAAGGAAGCTTCACCTAGGAGCTTTCTTCTACAACGACCTAAACGATCTAGAAAAAATAGACGTTAACAGTCTCCTACGCTTTATTAAAAGCTCAAACTGGTTCCAGTAGTAAGAAGATCACAGATCCACGTGGCATCACAATGGGCCAATAGGCCTAAGTGGGTTGGTATTTCCAACAGCCACTCTTACCTAACCTAACCTAACCTACGTCTGTTCAACTCGCTAAGTCGCTGCTCCGTTTATCGTACAAATTAACTCTCGTGGGAACATTGCGTTCGAATAAAAGAAAAATCCCAAATGAAATGTAGAAATCAAGATCTCGCAAATGTGGAACGTCAATGTTTTACTATGACAAAGAGCTAAAACTTCTATCATATAAGCCGAAACCCAATAAATTGGTACACTTGCTTTCGTCCTGCCACGAGGAAGGAACAGTTAAAACGCATGCGAGAAAACCTCATATAATTGAACTTTACAATCAAACAAAAGGAGGCGTCGACACATTTGACCAAATCTATAGTAACAAGTCTTGTTCCCGAAAGGCGAATAGGTGGCCTACGTTCATGTTCTATGGAATGTTGAATATGACATTTATAAATAGTTATGTTATCTATACTCATAATGTCGTTTCGCAAAATCTTAACGCCTTAAAACGAAGACACTTTATGAAGAAGCTGCATTCTAGTCTCGTTACACCGTGGATAAAGAAAAGACTAGAACTTCCCACTTTGCACTCCAATCTCAGTTCTAATATTCAACTGAATAGTGCTGACAACGAACAACTTTTAACCCAGCACAGCACAGTTGGAAAAAGCCCGAAAAAAAGGAAGATCTGTAAATTGTGTCCACGAAAAATGCGGCGAATGACCAAGTCCAAATGTGCAAAGTGCAAAATAAATGTATGTGGAGAACACAAAATTCATATTTGCACCAAGTGTACAAATTAATTTTTTTTCCGTTACTTTTTTTTTATGAATTTGTTGCGGTAAATTTTCCCGCAACAAGTTTGGCTCTCTTTTCCCTTGTAAGTCCCTTCGGTCCCTCTTTTCTTTGAGTGGGAACACCGAGATCTGGCGGAGGTGGAGGGCAGCCATGGTCCCATCAGCCAGTGGCCCACCAATCCCAGACCTCGGAAAACAACCCACATAGGTTCACGGGAAGAACCCCAGGGTGCGACAGGAGGTCCACCAGGAACACCGTTGTCGGAGCCCATAAATAGACGGGAGACTCGCAACGGGCAGCATCAGACAGGACGTCTGAAAGTCGCCGACGGGTGGGGACGGACGGTCCTTTCAATCCAGACACCCCAACACGATGATGACGGGTGGGGGAAGACGATCCCCGGAACAAACACCCCAACGAAAGCCAACAACAGGAGGCTTAAGGAACACCCCATATTGCTATCGATGTGGGTGCGGATACAGGCATCACATCACACAACCGATGTGGATGCAGCTAGTTGGAGCTAGCACCAAACCAAGTGATCGATGGGTGAAGAGACGACGATCTCTTTTATAGCAACACCCCAACGAGGGAGCAACAAAGGAGCAACAGTGGTGTGCAGGCGGACGGCCAGTATAATCGGGCACACCCCAACGACGCACCAGCATTAAAAGTTAGGTTCGATGGGTGAAGGGATGACGACCCCTTTTTAAGCCAGCACCCCACCGATGGAGCACCGAAGGAGCAGCAGAGGCGTGTAGGCGGACGGCCAAGTAATAAGACCGCCTCCACCGAGGGAACAAGAAAACAGAAATACAAAACCCAAAGAACACCAACCAACAACAACCAGCAAACACACAACAAATAACGACTAACAATGGCAAAAGAAAACAAAAAGTACAAACTGGCAGAGTGGCCAGAGGGCAGAAGGGCCCAATGACAAAAAATAAATAAATAATTGTAAGGAGTGACACGCTATTTGTCAGTCCCCACCACCCCCCAAATCTGAACGCCGATCCACCGGAGTAGTTAGGGATCCGCGGTTAAAAATATGAAAAGTATAGTGCAGTGATAGTGCAGAAAAAAAAATATATAGAGAAAAAAAAAACAAAAAAAAAAAAATTGAAAGTCGCTGTTTGTTCTTTGAAACTGAGACTCCGGTGGGCCGCGCGTGCGAAAATTCCCGAGAAAAGACGGGACACGCGACCCGTTAGATAGCGGTTTTTCGTTGTTTCGGGACGGTGAAAATAGCGGGTCACTCTATTGACGAGTGTACCGCTAAATTAGTTAAGAATAAATCGTCAAGCCCCAACGGGGCATTTATAACGTAAAAAAAAAAAAAAAAATCTGTTTTTTTTGTTGTTGTTGTAATTTTGTTTTCTTTTCTTTTCGTTCGTTTTTTTTTCTTCTTCGGGGAAGTTTTTCTCTTATTTTCTTTTTTTAAAGGTTTCGTGATTCCAACGTGGCGCCCATTTTTTTTTAGTTCACCCAGGTTTAGCGGCCGTTAACGCGCTACCTGGTAGAACCCACAGCTGGGATAGCCGGATCCCAGAGAACTTGTTATCGTTTGGTTCGGGGCATCGCCATATATCGGTGCCGGGAATCGAACATAATAAATTAATCTTTATGTTCCTGTTATTTTATATTAATATTTTTATTTATTTTCATAAAAACTAAAAAAAACTAAAAAGAGATCTCATATATGATGTTCCTAGAGAAAATAAAGAAATAAATACTTAAATGTGTTTAACATAAAATTGAGTTTTATTACAAAAAATGAGTCGGAGAGAATAAATAATTTACAGTTACGAGAATTTGTAAATAAATTTTTCTATAAATTGGGTTTAAACTTTGCGTAGTCGATTCGACGAATGATTAGTCTTAATGTACTAAAAAATATGATTAGTCTTCTAGGGTTAAAAAGATTTAATTAAATTAAATTAATTTTATTTTTAATTATGAAGTTGTAACGTTTTTTTTTAACCATCTTTTTTTTTTGCATAGACTTTTAACTATGAGCCCCACCTTGTCATGGGTCAATTTTTTTTTTTTTTTGATATAAAGCTTGACTTCTTAGTTATAAACTGTGCAAAAACCAAAGGCGAATCATCTTCTCTCTCCTCCTACAGACCCATTGCACTTACGTCCCTTCTTTCCAAGGTCATGGAAACACTAATAAATCGTCAGCTCATGAAATATCTCGAAACACGAAAACTTCTCAATGACCGGCAGTACGGTTTTCGTAGCAACAGGTCCACTGGTGATTTGATGGCATGTCTCACCGAAAAGTGGAACCAAAGCGCACATCAATATGGCGAAAGCAAGATAGTTGCACTTGATATTTCTAAGGCATTTGACAGAGTTTGGCATCAGGCTCTTTTGTCGAAAATGCGTGCATTTGGGATCGACGACTCTCTTCTTCAATGGATTAGAAATTACCTTTCGGAACGTTCAATTCAAGTTGTCTTGGACGGTTTCAAGTCTGATATTCACAAAATAAATGCTGGTGTGCCCCAGGGCTCTGTTCTGTCACCGACACTCTTTTTAATTTTCATTAACGATCTCTTGTCTACTACTTCTAATCCAATATATTCCTTTGCTGATGACAGTACTCTCTGCTTTTCATATTCGTTCCCGGACTCACGGCCCTGCTCTTCGGCTGTAGTACGAGAACGGCAGCGTATGCTAAGCTCATTAAATTCCGATATCAACAGCATAACCAATTGGGGAACTATCAATAGAGTGGAATTTCATGCTTCCAAAACACAATGCTGTCTGCTGTCTTTAAAGCGAAATTTAAACACCCAGCCATTATCTATGAATGGCACTTGCATCGTTGAAACCGAAAAACTTTCCATTCTCGGTATGTGTGTCAATGACAACTTACGTTGGAATGACCACATATTTGATGTCGCCAAAAATGCTGCGAAATGTCTAGGTTTCCTCAAGCGATGTAAGAAATATTTTACCCCCTCTGATCTGGCCTCAATATATAAGGCATTCATCCGCCCAAAATTGGAGTACAACTCCCACATCTGGTCAGGTGCTCCTAAAACATCTCTGCACCTGCTAGATAGGATTCAAAACCGTGCGATAAAACTTATTGACGATACTAATATCAGTCAATATTGTCTCAAAAATGTCTCGTGTCTCACTTTGTTTTATCGCTACTTCCACCACCAGTGCTCCACTGAAATCGCCAGTAGCATTCCGCCCATTCAAACTTTCAACCGTAACACCCGTCTCGCTATGAATGTTCACCAGTATACCCTCAAGCCCATTTTCGGATGTACTCTAAAATATCGTGATTCGTTCCTAAGCCGTACAACTCGCTTATGGAATGCCCTGCCGATCTCTGTATTTCCTGGTCGTTATAACTTGCAAACATTTAAAAACAATGTACATCGGTACCTCTCTTTTCTTCCTCCCTAAATTTCCTTTGCCCGCGCTGTGTACAATCACCTTAAGGGTACTCAAACCCCTTGAGCGCGCGCTCATTATAAAAAAAAAAAAAGAGTGCTCAAACGTGCACAAAAAAAAGTAATGTTTTTTTTTATAGGGAAACCGAATTGCATAACGAAGGGGGAGTTTTTTAAAATTTGGAAAGCTATTTCAAAAAATAAAATAATGTCGTCGATGAAGTAGTCGAGAAAATATATTCAATATTGAATATAGAGTGCACTGAATTTGAAGCAAATTAAATGCGCAGAAATGTTTCCGGGCTTTCTTCAAAGATGAACATAAAGTGGAATAGTGCTGGTAGACGGCTAGATCGCTTTTTGAAAATCAACAGTTCTTGGTTAGAGGAAAATTTCCAATTGTATACGGCTAAAGAATATTCCTTGGAAATCAACCACGATGTCCCATCCACTTCACGTGTTGCTGGTAGGCCTTTATTGGCTTTTAGTGCGGCTTCTGTGAGGACAAAAAACGCCGCATTCAAGAAAAAATATCTTCTCATTCAGAATCCGAAATCTTGTTTGCGGCTGAACAAACCAAGCGACTATCAGGACAAAGATCTATTGCTCGTATCAGGAATGAAGTTTGCAGCGATAGAGCTACCCTTGTAACTAATAAAAGAAAGAAGATTAGCACAATATTTTGGCTGTAAAATGACAGTCATTCATACAAGAAAACAGACAGAAAGAATCGGTCATCATATTTATCCATCCTACCATGACTTAGCAAAAGCCAAATTAGCATGCCAGACTAATGAAAGCAGTATTGAGGTTACGGAGGTCAGTGCTGTGATAAATTTACAATCCTTAATAGACTTAACAACTAATCGTTTATGCGAAGTTCAGAAGGATGTTTTTGATAGATCTGATTGTACTTCATTAAAATTAATATGTAAGTGATGCTGCGATGGCAGTTCGGGCCATAGTCAGTACAAGCAGAAGTTTAATCGGACTGACGTCACTGACGAGTACTTGTTTGTGGTATCATTTATCCCTCTAACTTTAATTACCAACTACGGCACAGTTATTTGAAAAAAGCCAAGGCCCTCTTCTGCTCGCTACTGCAGAGCAATCAAACTATTATTTGCTAAAGAAACAGATGAGCTTACGCGCAATGAGTGTTCTAATGTACAAACTCAGATTGATTCTCTTATTCCACTACACATTAATCGTACAGAACGACAAGTTATGGTAAAATATGAATTTCACTTGATTATGATTGCTGGTAAGGCCTGCAACTCTTTGACAGAGACAAAATCTAGTCAACGCTGCTACATTTGTCAAAGATATGAATTTACCCAGGCAACCAAACCCTAAAACTTACGCTTTTGGTATATCCACACTTCCTGCCTGGATAAGAACTTTTGAATGCTTACTTCATATAAGTTATAGATTAAGTTTTAAAACATGGCAAGCTAAAGGAGAAAATAAGGCAGTGCTAGAGAATACAAAACGAAACATACAAACACGTTTTAAAAATGAATTGGGTCTACCAGTACACATCCCTAAACCCGGATTTGGGACGACAAATGACGGTAACACAAATATTTTTAAGAAAACTGTTAAAAGGGCCTCTATAACTGGTATTGACCAACAATTAATAGAACGCTTTGGTGTCATTTTACGGGCTTTGTCTAGTGGATACCAAATCAACAAAACCCAGTTTCAAAAATATGCTGGAGAAACATGAGTTTCTCCGAACCGTTACGGTTCATAAAATATTATGTTATAGCGTGGATATAATAAGACATTGTTGCCTTCTTATTGGCCAACTTTCGGAAGAAGCTCAGGAGGCCAGAAATAAGTATTGCCGGAGGTTCAGGGAAAGGCATACGAGAAAACGAGAAAAACCAGTCGCATTGCTACTAACAAAGATTTATTGGCCATGCTACTTATTACTTCGGATCCATTATTAAATAGTTTTAGAGAAGTACCGAAGAAACCAACAGCCAATATTTCCGCGGAAGTTATGACCTTGTTAGTTAGCCCTACTGTCCCATCACCTCCTCCGGAATGAATTCATTCCTGAATTCAATTACAAAATCTTATAAAATCTTCGGATCTGAAGACTCATTCCATAACAAGAGTAATGATAACGAATGAGTTATAAACAATTTACAATTCCACTACGTGGAACACTGTGAGCCGCCTGAAACACCGTCTTGTTTCAAATTACTTGGAAAGAACATTGCAAATTCTCACTACACTGGTGGTGTTCGTGTGTGTTATCTTGCATAGACGGATTAGTTTTGCATAAATACCGAATCCCGTACCTATAGAATGCTATGTACTTACTTACTTAGGTAGTGCTACAGTTCAGACCGG
The DNA here is from genome assembly GCA_949129095.1 of Volucella bombylans. Classification (NCBI taxonomy): domain Eukaryota; kingdom Metazoa; phylum Arthropoda; class Insecta; order Diptera; family Syrphidae; genus Volucella; species Volucella bombylans. Next base: position 363,198,444 of record OX422140.1, read on the forward strand.
ACTGAATAGAGTTCTTGTCTCAGCTTTATAGAGTAGAACTGGGGTGATCAAGATGATCAGTCTCCTTAGTTTTTCGGGATAGGGCCTTAATACTCAATTGCCTTCTTAGCCTAAAAAAAGCCGATTGGCAAGAGTGATTCTTCGTTTTATTTCTACTGAGATGTTGTTGGCAGAATTTGTACGAGTAGCAGAGCCAAGATAGACAAAGTCCTTTTTAACTCAAAATTATAGCTGTCGACTGCGACGTTCTGTCCAATTCGCGGATGTTGTGTGTCCGTTCTTGTTGACGGCATATACTTGGTTTTGCACTCATTTACCCCTAAACCCACTTCTGTTTCAATACAATCAAACGCACCTGTGACCGCCCCCTGAGTTCATTGGCGTACGCTCGTGATTTTGTCTAAAACATATTTTGACATCAAAGATCTTGGTTAAGATGTTACCGACCTTGACGAAGCAGCAAGCATTCTCCATCGTCATTTTGCACAGACGAACAAGTTTGGTAAGGGCGCCATATATTGTAGCTCGTCCCTATAAATGTTGGTATATGCGGCCGTAAAACCGATAAAAAGTTGGTGGGTATCGATTTGGACTTCGTGGGTTCTTTCCAAGATCTGCCGGAGTGAGAAAATTTGGTCGATTGCTGGCCACCACACTGATAGAGGCTAATCAGTATGCTGACAAAGTGTTTCAGACGTTCATACAATGTGACAGATAAGGTCTTGTATCCGATGTTGAGGAGACTATTACCTCATTAAGCGCAGTTGAGGTGTTTCCTTTTTTGTGAATTTTGCAAACGGTGCTGAGATTCCATTCATCAGGCGTACACTCTTCTGACCAGATCTGAGAATTGAGTTGGTGATGTTCTTCACAAAGTCATTTCCACCAGTTTTGAATACCTCGGCCGGTAAGGCGTCAGTTCTTGCTGGATTTCAGCTTAGATATTGCTTATCTTACTTCGATCTGGTCAGGTGGACGGAAGTTTTGTCAATTAACGTTCATTCTGCCTCATAGCAGGAAGTTCAGCTACTTCGCCATTATACAGTCTGCAGAAAATTTTTTTCAATATTCTCAGCACCGACTGTGACTCTACTACAATACAAGGTTTCCTTCTTCATCTGTACAGGGTTATTTTTTGCCTGTTGGTAAAACATTCGTTCATTGTTCGTGGAGTACAAACTCTCAATATCTTCGAGAGAATTCTTTTCATGCTCTTGTTTCTTGTTCTAGAAAAGCCGATGTTCTTCCCGTCTCTTCTGCTAGTAAAGCTCATGAGCGACTTTAGCCCGTCCTTGCAGTACGTTTAGCTGTTTAGCTGAATGTTCTTGCCGACATTCTTCATCAAACCAGGGATTTCTTGATGTTGGTCGGGTAAAACCCAGCACTTCAGTTGCGGCGTCTCTGATGGCACATTGGTAGCGTTGAGTGGTTGAGAGATTTCGGGAAACGCGTTCGTCGAAGATTCTAGATATCTCTTTCGATTGCAGCTTCTGCGTTATACTTTCTCACATTAAGTAGGTGATGATCCGAGTCAATGTTAGCTGCCCGGAACGTTCGAATATCCAGGATACTGGAACCATGTCTTAAGTCGATCGCAAAATGATAAATTTTGTTTAACGTTCCTTGATCCGGAGACAAGTCCCCTTGTGTATATTGAGATGAGGAAACCGTGTGCTTGCCATAGTGATATTTCGTCCCGCCGCAAAGTCGATAAGTCTTAACCCGTTGCCAGACGTGGTGGCATGTAGGCCATGCTTACCAACTGACTTACCAAAGAGGTCTTCCTTTCTTCTCCTGGCATTAAAATCTCCTAATCATACTTCGGACATTGCTCATATGTCTTATCGAAGAGCATATAGAAACATTCTTTGGTTGCGTCGTCCTTGTAATCCGTACGGACATGGGCGCATATTAGGCTTATGTTAATGATGCGGATTGTCATAAGACGTTCTCTCATTTGTCGGAAGCTTCCGCATCCGTATAAATGCCGACTCTTTTCCCTATATTCCCTATCACCGTGGTATATATTTTTTCATCCTCCTCATGTCCGGCCAATCCCATCGCAGTTACTGAATGTCTACGTGTCTGTTTGTTGCGCTGTAAGTCCCTCTGCTATTTGTTCGGCTATACATGACCTGTTACGGGTCCAAACATTCCACGTGCAGATCCGATGGTCGTGGTCTTTTAAACGTTTGCAAGGGTCGTCAAGAGTGAATCCGGAAGTAAGGGTTTACTCATGTGATTAGCAGGAATCACCACTGGGAGGTAAGGCAGGTTCTATGCAAAGAACTTGATTGTTGCGCTGTAAGTCCAATGCAAGTTATAGGACAGTCATCAGTTTCCCAATCAATTGCCGCACAGGTTCCCGAAGAGGTACGTCACTTAAGATTAATTTGGAGTAAGACTGGAATGTTTACAGACAGGAGCAAAAATAATAGAAACTAAACCAAAACGCTTGTCAAAGTGATCTAAAGGCGCAAATCAATCAGGCTTAGAGAATCTGAGCGCAGTTACCCTCATGCTTAAGACTGGGAGTCTTGACTTTCGACTCACTTCCGAGGTAACCTGATCAGAACCGAATCACAATCAGCTCCTATCACTGAATGTTGTAAGTGACCAATCTGTCGTGGCTAGTATCTGTCATCGGTTGTGTTTCCTTTGATGACTTTCATGGCATATATCCAGTTTTTCTACAAAAACGTATAGACCAGATGGTGACCACTCTTAAAAGAATCTCCAGAGCAAGCTTGACACTGGCATACATACCAAACTCCTGGTAAATTATCTACACGCTCGTCAAAATTTTCAGACCTATCAATATGACCTCTCCCATGCCGAAGGGCATGGAGAGAATGGTTGTGCTTCACGAGAGCAAAACCACTTTGCGAATTCATCCTCTGTCTAAGATGCATTCCCACGATTCCGGATGATCCTACGAGACTGTGCTTCAAAATCTGTTAAACAGAATTGAGATAAGAAGAAATATGCAAGTTTTAGTGCGCCATATTTAACTGGTGAACAGAACTCTGATTGTGGATGCTCAGTGCAGGCGGCGTCTTATATCTACTTCTACGGTGCGTGTTGATTGACTTACTGTCTAACTCTTTCAATTGTTGTAACGCGTACGCTCAGGCATACACCCAAGATGTAGTTGTAATGTCTGCTGTGTGATGTCTAGCGATTGTCTAATGTGAGGTGGGAGCAGTCCTAGAAGTAATTGAAGATTGGTGCACTTAGGATGGACTTTCAATCAATACCCTCAAAACGGAGATTCTCAAACGAAGCTAAGTATTTGAGTGTCATCCTGGGTAACCAACTTTCTTGGAGAAATAGATAACGTCGAAAATCCGTTTAAAGGAACCTTGGCCAAGACGTGTGGCTTCTTACCGAGGATCTCTACGTCTATGATAACATCAATCATATCTTATGCGTCGGTTGTCCAATGGAACAAGCTTGGACGCGGATAAACACGTCAATGTTGCTTTTACCAAACACTAAAGAACAGTCTATCTCGGTTACATGCCTGGCTCTGCTCTAGACGCATTGATGATAACCCTGCGCGACGAATTTCTTTGATTCTGGTCTTATAAATACTCTTATATCGTCTGATACAATGACACCAGAACTCCTGTTGCTGAAAAAGAACGAAATGTCCCAGAAATGGTTTCGGTTAAAATCTAAGCCAGGAAATGAATGTAGTCGAGCTTTTTCTGCGGTGCTGGAGTCGTTTTGGAGGACCAATACCTTAAACTTTACTCTTCGTTAGCAAATCTTGCGTCTGTTTCGAAAGTGAGAGTGATGACGACACCCCAGATTTGTTCTTTGTCTGAGTGCCTGCTCGTTCCCTCTTTAAACTCTTAAAAAACCGTCTTTCATGTATAAAAAATTGTCGTGTACATTTATTGGTCCTATCCTAACTAAACTTAAGCCTAATCCCTGAGTATTCTAACTTTCTGTGATGAACTTATCAATGGGGAAATGCCGGAATGACTCGTTAAATATATCCGTGAAAGCTGTGCTGACCAGATCGTTAATTAATGGCTTTATGAAGGGAAATCCCAGTTTCCATGACGTATTGATCACTTGATCGGCAAACGAATTGAGTGCTGTACGACCTTTCCCAAGGATATTTCCAATATGCAGCTCCATACCGCCGATGTGATCCACCTCCACATGAACTTTAAGTAAACTTCCTGGTTCTCCAATCCGACGAACGCTTGTTGTTTGACTGCAAAGTGGAAAGTTAAGTAAAGACCTCAAAGGGCTTCAAAACAACTCACCTATAATCATACAACGTCATATTCCATGCTCCTCTAGTCTTAACGCTCTTGCCCATGAATTTTCCCGAAAACTCATATATACCCTCAAGACTCTTTTCGGGGAAATGCTGCGAATAGATGATGCGATTGTTCTCCTTGTCACTTCGGAAACCAGTCACTTCGGAATGCGACCACCCATATTCGGAGACATTCCTGAGGACCAATTTGAAGCCACCTAATCCGCTGCGATCACCACGCCGCTGTTCGATATAGTCAGCATGGTGTGGATCGAATGGAGCGATGTTATACTCAGGAACACCTAAAAAGGAACTCTCTCTATGAATAGGTTTGTTAAAAATCCTAACCACTTACCGGTAGAAAAGTATGCTTTCAGGTCATTGAAGGCACCCTTCATGCAGGCATCAAAATCAGTCGTATTTGTATGGCATCTTCCAAGAATACGTGAAAACTCTTCATCGGCTTCCACTCTGGATGACAGCAATCGGCAAAGGATCACACTGACTAGCACCAGCATTCTTTTCATCTTGATGCAGCTGAACGTGACTAAACTTTCAATCTACAAAGAGAGCCAAAGAAAGGATAAAACTTATCACACAGAGGGCTTAAGACAATTTGATCATAATAATTCGTGGCAGTCAAATATTTACATTTTATCATTGCCTCATAATTGCTTTAGCCTTTGAGGAGTTTACTGGCCACTGGCACCAGCTCATGAATGGACAGAGTAATAAAACTTCAAGTTAATGACTGAATTTTGACCATTAAGCCTAGATAATGACTTTGTCCAAGTTGATAGAGATCAATCTTTTCTTAGAAATGCGTTAGTCAGCCGTGGCTTATTTCTTGTAATTTGATGATGAGGTAATGTAGTAAGTGATCTCATTTTCAAAGTAATAGACGATGGGGTCATGGTAAGACGTTTGTTTTATTATAGCAGAGTATGTAGGTGATGGAAAAAGGGCCTACAGGTTAGTTTTCAAATCATTCCTAGATGACCATCGTCATTCCCTTACTGGCTTGCTGCTAGGTAAGCTATATCCCACTGGTAATGACGCGAAATGGGTCCCTCATACACTGGAATATGTAGAGAATCTGTGAAAAGTCTAGGTAAAGTGAGTTAGCACCTTGCGTTTCCGAAAAATGCCCACTATGGAAACCGACATTACGACTCATATAAGGAATGATCGAATGATGAAAGCTTTTGGCTGTTGTACCCGAACTAAAATTGGTTTCTGGAATGTGAGGACGCTCCTCGACTCAGAGAGCGTCGGACCTCAAAATACCAGACTCTTCCTATTGGAACGAAAGTTCCTTCGATATAACTTGGACGTATTGGGAGTGAGTGAAGTAAGATGGTCCGGTGTGGAAAAGTATCAATTCCCAACATGTAACACTATTTTACTCTACTCAGGCAAGCCGTTCTGCAGTCCCCGTTAATCCGGAGTGAGTCGGCTGGTAATACCAACAGCACGGAGAGGCTTAATTTCCTGGCACCCACATGGTGAAGGAATCTTATCGGTCAGTTTCCGGACTAGAGTTCGGCGCGTCACGATCGTACAGTGTTAAGCCCCAACGAATCCCTTGACTGAGAAAGAAAAGGACAACTTCTACAATCAGCTAAGCGCCATATTCAACGCAACCCCAAACGGAGATATCGTCATCGTTATGGGGAAGATAATGCAGAGAAAAGGTTTGTTGATTTCTGAAACGTCAATCGCTTAGTCATAGGAGGCACCACGTTGAGCATAAAACCTGCCACAAAGCCAGTTGGGTGTCAAACGTAAGGCAATCATCGTCCAACCAAATCGACTATTTGACGATCAGTCGACGTTTCAGAAGTTGTGTTTTAGACGTCCGAAACAGACGAGGAGCCGACTTGGGGTTGGTACGAGATCATCGGCTTATGGTAGCTACTGTCCAGTTACGTACTGTATCTGTCCAAAGATTCCCCAATATTACCAGAATTCCTAGGTATAACATCGAGCGGCTGAAGATCACCGCAGTACGCCAACAATTAAGGGCTCACTATTCATTGCGAGTGAAAGTAATCATCAGTTCTCTGGCGACAATCATCCAACTGATGAATGTGTTCACATCTGGAGCGGAAAGCGTGGTTGGTAGATGACAGGCAATAGAAAGGCATAGCGCGTGGCTTACCGAGGATAACTGGGGGCAGATTGAAGAACGTGAGCTACTTAAAACGACACCGACATCACAGACATATATCGCACAAAAACAAAAATCCCCGAACGATCGACTATAGTTGCTACATTTGCATCCAGTATGAAAAAAAATCAATTCATAAAACAAACACGCTCCACTCGCTCTATTAAACTAAAAGCGGTGGTACAAAACACCAACAACATCACAAGCGTGAACGCAGCTTTGCCCGATGCCACTGTTTACGTTAACAATCAGCTGACAAAACACAACAAACACGTAATGTGGATGGCAAAGGAAAGAGCGAGACAGGAGAACTGGAGATTTGTGTGGGAAAGTGCGGGAAGAATCCTGGCTAGACGAAACGAGAATACGCAGCCGATTCTGATAAGTACTGTTGCCGATGTCGGCAAAATTACTCGCACTTAATAACTGCATCGTGCGTAAACGAAACACAATAAATTTAATACCAAATGGACACAAATGAAGTAATGATAGATTTGAATTGTAGGGTAATAAGTGGATTTAGCGGCATCAATATAAATGAATTCAAAAAAAATAATTGTTGCTATTTAAGTTTTAATGTAAGATCTTTGAGAAAGAATTGGAATGATTTCTGCCTTAACATAATGTTAAAAATAATAGTTTTAGTTGAAACTAATATAGATGAAGAAGAAAAAGGACTTTACAGTTTAGATGGTTTCGAACCGGAGTTTCTGAATCGAGATAAACGTAGAGGAGGTGGAATTCTTATGTTAATAAATAATGAAGTAGAATATGAACGATTAACATCTGAAAGTGTGTCATACGAAAGTATCCAAATCAAAATTAGAGAGAATAATAAGCATACGCATGTAATAGGAATATATAGACCACCAGGTAACAGCCGAAAAGCATTTATCGAAGAATACAGACATAACGTTGGACAACTGAGAAAAAAGGACGAGATAATGGTAATGGGTGACATGAACATCAATGTGAATGATTTGGATGCGTATGGTGTGAAAGAATATCTTGATATGCTGGCGTCACTGGGATTGATTAATGTGATTACGGAGTATACCAGAGTAGACCCAAATACTGGGGCAAAATCAACGATTGACCACATTCTAACTAACGCTACACATAACCAAATCGATTCAGCTGTAATTGAAAGTTGTATCACTGATCATTACCCAATCATGTACTTCCCACAAACAAAACAATCTGCTGTTAAAGAAAACTCTGTCAGCCTGTCCTATATATCTAACGATAAGGTTAATGAGCTAATTGCTAATACAAACTGGGATGAAATCTTGAATGAAAGTGATGTCATCGTACTTTATCAGAAGATTCATGATAAAATGAAGTATATCTATGATGCAGCGACAACTATGAAAAAAATAAAAAAGAGAGGAAAGTTTAGCCCATGGATATCTTCTGAATTAAGAGGAAAATGTAAAAAAAGGGACGAACTTTACAGAAAGTGGAAAAACAATAGACTAAACAAATCGTATGAACAAGAATATAAGACTTTCAGAAACAGACTGAACAAGGAAATAACGGCTCAAAAATCTACTTTTTATAAATCTAAGTTTAACCAAATAAGATCTGAAAAACACGGAGCTTAGTAAATGAGATTTTGGGAAGGAAAAAGCCTAGTTTGGATGAAACAATAATAAAGAATTTCACGGGTAAAATGTGTCTGAACAATTTAACTAATGCGTGTGCAAACAACTTTAGCACACAAATAAACGATATTGTGCATCATTGTGACTCGGTTACATCGACACACTCAAAATCAAGATTAGCCAGCACAATCTATATTCAAGAAACAGATTTCTTGGAAACTCGAAGAATAATTAATTTATTGAGTGAAAACAAGTCGCCAGGTATTGATGGAATACGAGCTATTGATATAAAAAGGCACATGGACATATTTACCCCATTATTGTGTAAATTAATTAATTTAAGTATTGCACAAGCAAAAATCCCTACAGGCTTAAAAACCGCTGTAATCAGACCGATATACAAAGGAGGTACAAAAAGCGACCTTAAAAATTATCGGCCAATATCAATATTGCCAGTAATAGAAAAGTGCATGGAAGAGATAATAACAAACAGGCTGCAAGACTTTATAGCAAAGAATTCGCTGATACACGCAAGTCAGTATGGCTTCCAGAAAAATAAAAGCACTGGTAAGCTGTTAGGAGAATTTACAAATTGCGTTAACGAAAGTCTAAATAAAAGCCATCATGTTTTAGTGCTATTCGTGGACATCAGTAAAGCTTTCGATACACTGAACCATGATAAACTAGTAGAAGTACTGGAAAATAATGGTATACGAGGACTGATGGCAGATTGTCTACGTGAATATTTGACGAACAGACAATTTTGCGTCAAAATAAATAATGCTTACAGCCAAAATGAAAACGTTCAATATGGAGTTCCTCAAGGATCAAAATTGGGTCCAATCTTGTTCATATTGTACACCAATGAGATGTTACGAGTTGTCAAGAAGGCCATACCATTTGCATATGCAGACGATACGGCGATAGTGGTGCGTCACAGATCCTTACATACGGCAACACAAATTATGCAGGAGGAGTTCGACAACGCTGTAAAGTGGTGTCACGATCACGGCTTCTAAACAAAAATGATGCATATACGAAACCCGCAATTCAGGGCTACACAATTACAAATCCACTTCAAAAATGAATCATGCAATAGTTCAGTTAACTCATATCGACACAGTGGAGAGACACAAATATCTGGGAGTTACGATCGACAGCAACTTTTTGTGGGATAAGTACATAGATGAGTTGCGAGTGAGCCTCAGAAGAGCTTTATATGCATTAACACATCTAAAATATCATGCCACAACGGCCGTATTAAGACAAGCTTACTTTGCCCTTGTGGAATCTAAACTCAGGTATGGCATACTTGCATGGGGCAATGCATCAGCAACACATATACAGAAAATTCAAAAACTGCAAAACTCGGCACTGAAGAAAATAGGCGTATATAACCAGCTCCATATTCCGGCACAAAGGAGTTTTAAAGTTCTTCGAGTAGAAGATATTTTCAAGATGACAATTTTACTGGAGTACTACGATGACAACAGATTCATAACACCAATTCAACATGGAATCAACACAAGAATAGGAGCTCAAGGTATGCTGCACGAACCCCGATTCTACAATAACTACGGGAGAAGACAGCTGAAATGCAGTGTACCGAAAGTTCTAAACACAATTCCGCATGAACTAAAAAATATACAAAATATTAAAATTAGAAAGAAAATTATAAAACAATTTTTTCTTGAATTTCGAAGTTAAATAGCTAAATTTCAAACCTAATTTATCTTATCAATTATTATTAGTTTTTTCTTTAATGATCTAATTATCATTAAAAAGATTGTATTATGTATTATCTAAGCTTGCTTACGAAAAACTAATCATAAAACTATGAAAAACTATCTTCTGCAGAAAAGCCTTCAAGGCTTCGCAAAAATATCTACCCATTGTTAAGTTTTTAATGAATTAATGAACAATAAAAAAAAAAAAAAAATCGTATTGTTTCATAGATACCCCAGCAGTAGGGAGGAACGAGGTGGAGAGAAAATGAGAAAAGAGCAGCATAGTACGACATAACAGACGTAGTTACAATATACCAAGGCCCTGGCCACAGAAGCAGAGTAAGCAGCTAGCAAGTTTGATAGCAGAACCCTTTACAGAATCAGCATAGAGCTGACAGGTGATTATCGCTCTAGCGATGAGGATCGGCTCACGCAATGGAAGGAGCATTTTTATAGGTATGCGCTAGCGATGTGCACCCAAATCAAACTGAGCTTCTCGAAGCAACAATTTACCGAATTCGCACATCTACTATGAGTAAAGGTGAGATCGCTACCGCGATCAAAGCTCTGAACAACAACAAGACGCTAGGATTAAATGGTATTCCGGGAGAGCTTCTGCGAGCCGCTCCAACAAAACCAGCAAAGTTTTTACGTCCTCTTGTTGAGAGAGCTTGGAAGGCAGAAAGTTTCGCCGACGAGTGGAAGAAGGGAATGATTGTCAAGCTCCCCAAAAAAGACTTATGGAGTGTGATGACTGGAAAGGCATTTGCGTTCTTTCCGCAGTTGCTAAGGTAATAGCTAAAGTATAGGGTTTTCCAATAAGGACTTGACAACTTTTTTTTTTAATAAAACGCAAACCATTTGAGATATTTCAAAAACTTTATTATCGGCTTGAAGTACAATCAAAACATTTATGAATGGAACTCGACTTCGTTCATATGGCCACCGCAGGCACGTTTGCAGCGGTCGATTCGTTGGACCCAATTTTCAACGATTCGGCCACACATTTCGGCCGTAACGCTATTTCGCGTTCAATGTTGGCTCTAAGCTTGGCATAAACCAATGACTTAACGTAGCCCCACAGAAAATAGTCAAGCGGCGTTAAATCGACTGGCCCATTTCTTGAGATAACACGTTCACCATACTTACTCTTCAATAAATCGATGGTAGCGTGTGCTGTGTGGCTTGTAGCAACATCCTGTGGAAACCACATGTCGTCCAAGTCCATATCTTCCAATTCGGGTCCAAAATTAATCGGTGATCATGGCGCGATAACGCTGACCATTCACAGTAACGTGACGATCGTTATCGTCGACGAAAAAATATGGCCCAATATCGCCGCCGGCATGCAAACCGCACCAAACAGTTATTTTTTGTGAATGAAGTGGTGATTCATGAAGCACATGTGGATTTTCACCCGAACAATAACGCGTATTTTGCTTATTGACGAACCCATTGAGCCAAAACTGAGCTCGTCACTGAAGATGATTTTGCGATGAAATTCATCATCTTGGCGCATCTTCTCCAGAACCCAATCGGAGAACGTACGTCGCTTCAAATGGTCAATCGGCTTCAATTCTTGAGTCAGCTTGATCTTGTATCGGTGTAAACCAAGATCATTACGCAAAATACGCCATAATGTGGTCTGAGCGATGCCCAATTCTTGAGAACGCCGTGGAATTGACTGATTTGGATCGTTTGCTACGGACGCCTGAACGGCAGCGATATTTTCGACACTTCGACCAACCCGTTGTCTCACTGACACGGCAAAATCACACAACGAATATGTAGACTCAAATTTTTCCAATAAACTTGTTATTGCCTGTCTACTAGGGCGAGAATTACGACCGAAAATTGGAGTTAACGCTCTTAAAGTTGCAGTCACCGACTCCGAATTTCGGTAGAAAATTTTTATAACTTGCAGACGTTGCTCGTTCGTGTAGTTTAACATGATGAAAATGTTGAGTTTACTGAATAAATTGTTTTTACTGAAGTTTGATGATTAGTGAAAGAGTGCGTTCACAAATTAAATTCAAAGTTGTCAAGTCCCTATTGGAAAACCCTTTACAATGACTTAAGAGATCTAAAGAATATAGACGTTTACAGTCTCCTACGCTTCATCATAAGCTCAAATAGGTTTCAAGAGTAAGAGGATTACAGATCCACGTGGCATCATCTATCTACCTACCTACCTAGGAGTATCCACATGTCTGACCTTAAAAAGATATTTATAAAAACTTTACCTTGTTGCTTATTAATAAAGATGGTGGAACACAGAGTTTTTGTTCTATAAAATTTCCTTTAATTCGTGTCTTAATCCTAAAATCTTAAGCCACCTTCACTTGCACAAGGAAGCTGAAATATTTGATATGGTAAATCCAAAGCTGTAGATACAAACAGAAAACACAACTATGCGGCGGGGAAAATAAATTGAAAGTAATTACCTATATCTACTTGAAAAAGAAGGCGACACTTCCGAAGCTCACAATGAACGTAACTCGTATCTATGCAATGTTGTGCAATGTAATGCAGTACATCTATTTGCCCCGATCATTTGGTAAAATGTGGTCTTGAGACAATGAAGCGACAAATGGAGAAAAAGTATCCAAAAACTAATTGTATGTATAGAGCTTCAATTTTGTGGGCTTGACTTGACCTTGTATTTGACGAGTATTAGAAGTCATTGCTCTCATCTAGCAGTTACCTGACTTTCGTCATTGGTTGATTATCTAAGACTGTTCGTACATTGTACGTGAATTCCTAACCCATTGGGCAAACCCAAAGGCATCTAACTGACATTTTGGGTTCAGTAAAAGTTTGCAGAACTACTCGTACTCATATCTAGATTTGGTGTAGTTAAAATTCATAAGACCCATCAGTTCTCGTGACGAACATATTTAGATATCAAAATATTTCTAGTCTATTTGCCAATTCCATTTGGGTTGCTTAGACACGAGTATTTCATATCTAACCATCCCGATTCAAATGGCTAAAGAGGTATAAGATTACATCAAAGTAACCAAATGTAAGTAGATCCAGAGACGGTGCAAAACCCGTTGCAATATCCGTAACTAATGAAGGAAGTTCGTAAGAGGATGCCAGATAGGAGTGTAAAAACCACTTGTTGCGCTCTTTGTTTTGTAAAATTGCAAGGCGCCATAAATACGAGGAGTAGAAAAACTCGATTAGGACGTGGCGATCAAAAGATACAAAAAAATAAAAAAAATATATTATTTCAGTTAGAGGCACTGGCAAAACAAACACAAGTATCATAGTTTGAATTGAACGTTGAAGGTAATGAATACCATGACCTGAATTCATTTCTCACCTAATTACGCGCTATCTCTAGGTAAGCAAATAATGTTTGTAATTTGAACAGAAAGCACAGAGATACTTTCAATTTTTTTAAATTTAAGTGGGAAACCACTTCTACGAGTATGTCGGTGTCAAGCCCTGTTTAAATTGGTACTTAAAGGGTCAAACGTGGCAATCGATTTTCGTTAAAGATGAGCATACACGGTGTACTAACAGGAAGTACAATTGCCACATACTTGAGCATACTGCTCAATCCTCAAAGTTTTCTCATAAAAAAGAATGGAAAACTAGTAAGGGAGGGACTTTTTTCTCATGGCATGACTCCCAGTTCTACTTTATGGCGCTGGAACTTGGACTCTATAGATAGTAAGTAGATGAAGATATCCGCAGTCGTTTAGAGAGAAAAAATATTTCGAAAAATATTCGGTCCCGATTGCATTGGCAGGCTTTGGAGGAGAATACTCAACGATGAACTACTATAGACGAACTAACTGCGCATCAGTCTGAGATGTCTAGAACATGTAGAGCGAATTGACACCAATGCTCCGGCCAGCAGCGTCGTCGTATCTAGGGCAATGCAGCCGAGGAAGAACTTACCTTAGGTGGCGCGAACTAGTGGAAGGGGACCTCAACCTGTGGGAAACAAACCAGCGTTTGTTTGCCGATAAATGTTTGTATGTATGTATGTATGTAATGTATGTAATGTATGCATTTTTCCACAAATTTTCAAAAAGTAACGAAAGGAAATATAACACGGATATCCACCCGTCTGCGATGGAAGCGCCAACTCCTGGTACGATCCGTAAGGATAATTTCAAGTACAACAACCAGAAAAAATAAAATAAAATCTCTTACCTCTCTATGTTTTTTTTATAAAGGGTTTTCCAATAGGGACTTGACAACTTTGAATTTAATTTGTGAACGCACTCCTTCACTAATCATCAAACTGTCACTGTCAATTTATTCAGTAAACTCAATATTTTCATCATGGTAAAGTACGCGAACGAGCAACGTCTGCAAATTATAAAAATTTTCTACCGAAATTCGGAGACGGTGACTGCAACTTTAAGAGTTACTCCGTTACTTGCGTTAACTCCAATTTTCGGTCATAATTCTCGCTCTAGTAGACAGGCAATAACAAGTTTATTGCAAAAATTTGAGTCTACATATTCGTTGTGCGATGTTGCCGTGTCAGTGAAACAATGGGTTGGTCGAAGTGTCGAAAATATCGCTGCCGTTCAGGCGTCCGTAGCAAACGATCCAAATCAGTCAATTCCACGGCGTTCTCAAGAATTGGGCATCGCTCAGACCACATTATGGCGTATTTTGCGTAAGGATCTTGGTTTACACCCATACAGGATCAAGCTGACTCAAGAATTGAAGCCGATGGACCATTTGAAGCGACGTACGTTCTCCGATTGAGTTCTAGAGAAGATGCGCCAAGATGATGAATTTCATCGCAAAATCATCTTCAGTGACGAGCTCAGTTTTGGCTCAATGGGTTCGTCAATAAGCAAAATACGCGTTATTGTTCGGGTGAAAATCCACATGTGCTTCATGAATCACCACTTCATTCACAAAAAATAACTGTTTGGTGCGGTTTGCATGCCGGCGGCGATATTGGGCCATATTTTTTCGTCGACGATAACGATCGTCACGTTACTGTGAATGGTCAGCGTTATCGCGCCATGATCACCGATTAATTTTGGACCCGAATTGGAAGATATGGACTTGGACGACATGTGGTTTCAACAGGATGTTGCTACAAGCCACACAGCACACGCTACAATCGATTTATTGAAGAGTAAGTATGGTGAACGTGTTATCTCAAGAAATGGGCCAGTCGATTGGATACCTTGTTCGTGCAATTTAACGCCGCTTGACTATTTTCTGTGGGGCTACGTTAAGTCATTGGGTTACGCCGACGACGTTGGAATAGCTCAGAGCTAAAATTGAACGCGAAATAGCGGCCGTTTCGGCCGAAATGTGTGGCCGAGTCGTTGAAAATTGGGTCCAACGAATCGACCGCTGCAAACGTGCCTGCGGTGGCCATATGAACGAAGTCGAGTTCCATTCATAAATGTTTTGATTGTACTTCAAGTTTTCAAGTCCTTATTGGAAAAGCCGAAGCCGTTTACACAGACTTTAGTAAATCTTTTGACTCTGTAAACCATAAAATTCTATTGAAAATATTGAATCTTCTTGGATTTCATTCGAATAAGCTGGTTGTCATCGTACGACATGATAACAAGATAACAAGATAACGATAAGATAAAGTTAGAATTGATAACACGTCATCTACAACTATTAAATGTTCCACAGGTCTTCCCCAAGGTAGTCATTTGGGCCCTCTACTTTTTAAAATCTTTACTGATGATATTATTTCTAAAATTAAGTACTGCAAATGTCTTTTATATGCAGATGATCTTAAGTTATTCCTAAAAATTAAACTTGAACACGCTTTCTAATTGGTGTATTGTCAATTGCTTAAAACTAAATGTCACACTATATCTTTCGATTGAGTCTTAAATTTTATCTCGTGTTGTGAATATTAAAGGTGAGTTAAGGACTTTAGTGATCCTTTCTTATATTGCTTTTTACATTTCTTGTTAGGTCTCTGTTGGAATACGCTAATGTGATTTGGAGCCCTGATTATAAAGCTATTGTAGATGTTTGCTATTAGGTATTAAATCATTGGAATCAAGACGAACTATTCACGGTATATTGTTGTTAGCTTGTTAGAGACCGGCGGTTTTTCTATTTGAAAAATCACATGTAACCATTTATGGTCTTAATCAAACTTTGTCAAGATTAATCAAGGATTGCAGTAAAGCATGTGCTTCTTTGGATTTTTTTAGTCTTTCACGAGATATATTCAAAAATGAAATTGTACTATGCATTAATTTTTAATTTATTACAATATATTTTTTTTGTTATTTATGTAATATCTGTTAGCCAATAAAATGCTTGTAGATAAAAAAAAAAAAAAAATATATATAATAATATATATATATATACGCGACAGCCTTTAACCCCCGCAATTTGTTGGTATTAAAAGTGAGGGATCTGATACTTATATTGGAAGATCCGGCCATTAGATTCAGACTGAGCTAATCGGCGGTTTGGCTTAGAAGGTGCTACAGTGTTTATGTAAGTTAAAGAAGTTATATGGGTTATTTTTCAACGGCTGTGAAAGCTAATAATGACATCCAACTTTCAAAATATTCAGTAAGGTTTGCCATTTGATCTTGCATCGCTTTACGCTTGCCAAACTTGCGGAAATTATTTTAAAAAAATTTTAAATTCCGGCTCATTTATAAATACGCAACGTGAATTTCGTCGTGAGGTCGGTCGGATTCAGTGTGCAGGCAATTCGTCGCACCGCACAGTGTTTCGACTATATGGATTTAGGTGGAAAAAATTCATGCCACAGACTAGTAAAAACCGGTTATTGAGCTTCCAGAGAAGAAGGCAAAGATCTCAAATCTATAATATTTCCATGGTTTGCTCGCTCTTTGTCTAAACTAAGGGTACATTTCCAATGAAGCAGTAGCATTTTGCTTACCGATGCCTCATTTGACACGTAGCATTTGTAGTTGGCGTTGTAATATTGAGTCTAATTTTTTTCAACTTTAATCAATCGTTCCTGTATCATGGACATTTCTTCTGAACGTATTTATGGTTTACTTTGTAATTTTTCTCTTTTTCATAAAAAAAACATGCTATAGAAAAGCAGTTGTTTTGAATTTATTAGTTTTAATTTAAATCATTAGTAAAAAAAGGCATGAGTACCAGTTTATCAGGACTTAAAATTATATGACTTTGCAAATATTTATATTTTTTAATTTTCAGATTTACTTTGCGTGATTTCGCGAACAAAATTTTTTGAGCAATGAAAAATTTACAGTTACATAGTTTTGAAGCACAATCTTCTTGTTTCTAATAATGAAAAACAGGAGCTAAAAAACAGTATTAGGTTGTGGTCGGAAAAGATTTTTTATAAGTGGGGTAAAGCAGGCCGTCGAGTTGAGCGATTTTTTTGTACGTATGATGAATGGCTTAATGGAGATGATATTATTTTATTAGCGCGTGATTCCAAAGATCTTTATCTTGCCGATGATCAAGCTCCCCAAACACCTCAATATTATGGTCGTCCTCCAAAATCATTTAATGATTGTTGCCAAAAAACTAAAATACAAAAGGTACAAAGGATATTCAATAATTTTACCTTGGAAGAAATTTTGTTTGCTGCTGAATATTCTCTAAGCCTCGCGAGAAAGAAAGATGCTGCAAACATAATAAAAGGCTTGAATTATGACCTAGATGGCGCTAAACAAATAAAAAATGCTCAGTTGTTAAATTTAAAAGAGAAATGCCTTTCCGGTGATGAGGCACTAGGCCTTTATCTTGATGCAAAATTGACCACCAATAGTTACAAACTATTGAGGAATGTAGCTCTTGGTGTAGGCCACGAACTGGTTCCTTCATTTTACTGTTTGACGAAAGCCAAGAAAAAATACTTTCCACCTGAAGAATGTATTCAAGTTGATGAGGTTTCTGCTAGTTTTACACTACAGGCCTTGCTAGATATAACTACCCAGCGGACTTTAGAAGCATTGCACTTTTCAAGGACAGACAAAACACAATCAGCAACGTTGATAAGTAAATGGGGATTTGATAGGAGTTCAGGGCATAGCCAGTACAAGCAGAAATTCGACGACAAAACTGCTAGTGACGAATACCTATTTTTAGTTTGTTTCGTGCCTTTGAAATTAGTTTTGGATGATAATTTGAATACCACGCTTTAGGTAAACGTCAAACCGTCATCTACGCGTTATTGTCGTGCAATTAAATTTATTTAAAAAAAGAGACTTCGGCTTTAGTGCATCAAGGAGCAGAAAATATAAAAAGTCAAATCGAAAAACTAAACCCAACTGAATCTTCAAACCTTCTCGTCAAACATGTCCTTCTCTCAACAATGGTTGATGGAAAAATATGCAACATATTATCGGGTACAAAGGGGAATCAGAATTGTTATATTTGTGGTGCTAAGCCCAGTCAAATGAATTCGCCAATTACTTGTGGCAATATAAAGATACAAAATTATGTTTATGAATTGTCTCCACTTCATGCACTTATAAAAACTTTCGAATGTCTATTACACATTCCTTACAGATTGCCTCTAAAAGTATGGCAGGTCCGAAGAGAGAATCAAACCGTTTTCCAGGAAAGGAAAAATGTTATCCAACGGAGATTCAAATCTGAATTAGGTTTGAACATAGACTTGGTAAAACCTGGGTTTGGTACGACTAATGATGGGAACACTGCCAGAAAAATTTTTGAAGATCATGAAAAAACTGCCGAAATAACTAACGTTGATAGAGAGCTAATATATAAATTCCATATCTTACTTACTGCACTTACGTCTGGGTATGAAATTAATACAGACGAATTTAAAAAGTTTTCGGAGAACATAGCAGCATCGTATCTCCGTCTGTATCAGTGGTATTACATGCCTTTTACAGTACACACAATTTTATTTCAAAGTGTTGATATAATCCAGCACATGATTTTACCGATTGGAAACTTATCGGAAGAGGCTCAAGAAGCTCGGAATAAAGATTGCCGAAGATTTCGAGAATTTAATACCCGTAAGTGTTCTCGGTATGCCACCAATAGAGACTTACTTACAATGTTGCTAATCTCATCAGATCCAAAAATCAATGAATTTAGAAATGTAATTGAAAAGAAAAACAGCCCTTTACCACAAGAAGTTAGAAAGTTATTGGTTATGCCTGCCTCTACTTCCTTATCCACTAAGGCGGAGAATTCAGCTATGATAAGTGG
This sequence comes from Volucella bombylans, assembly GCA_949129095.1. NCBI lineage: Eukaryota > Metazoa > Arthropoda > Insecta > Diptera > Syrphidae > Volucella > Volucella bombylans. Next base: position 363,217,383 of record OX422140.1, read on the forward strand.
TGTGATGCTTCATTCTTCTGATGGATCCAGCCATGAAGATATGTCAACAGATTAAACTGGCAGATACCTAATCAATACACATATGCAACTTGATACATGCGTACGAGTATGTATATAAATAAAGCGAATATAAATAAGATATAATACTGTGCAAAATACAAACTCATAATAAAAACATTAAAATGAATTCGTTAAGCTAATAATATTTACATAGTTCATATTAGTTAATATCTTATTTCATCACAAAACTTATCAATAAAGACACTCATTATGCGCTAAAATGGTTTTCATTTCCTCCATAGCCCATTTTTTTCGAGCACTCGCAACAGGAGTTGAATTTGAAACACTTTTAGTTGGTTTTGACTTTTTTCCACCTAATCCCATATAATCGAAACACTGTGCACCGTGGAAAAGTGTATGCCTGGGTACACTCTTTTGGATCTTAATCCACCAACTAGATAGCGATTGGTGCGAAATGAAGAAAATATAGCCGCCGCTAGGGACGCTACGGCCGGTATCGAAGAAGACCCAGAAATGTCGATTCACCGATGATCAGCTGAATTGGCCATCACCAAAGATTTTGCGGTTAACATCCGTATAAGACCATGGACAACGCCATGAGTTCGTTAATTGGGCGCTGGAAATGTTGGTCGGAGAACTAGATTTTGACCAAAAAATCATCTTCTCGCACGAGGCCCATTTTTGGCTCAGCGGCTATATCAACAAGCAAAATTGCCGTTATTGGAGCAAAAACAATCCACAAGTGTTCGGTCATCAATGCATCCACAACGATTGACTTTTTAGCGTGGTTTATGGCATCGCGGCATCATCGGACCTTATATCTTTCGAAATGAGGAAGGAAACACCGTTACCATCAATGGTCTCAGGTATAAAGCGATGTTAACCGACTTTCTGTGGTCAGAACTCGACAACATCGATATATCCGAGCTGTGGTTCCAACAAGACGGTTCTACATGCCATACAAGCGACGCAACGCTCGAAACTGAATATGAACGACAAACTTGGCGACATCTCACGGCAAGCGTTCATCAATTGTCCGCCGCGATCATGCGATTTGACACCACTCGATTATTTTCTCTGGGGCTACGTCAAGTCCTTAGTCTACGCTAACAAACCAACCTTTGAACGAGCTCGAGGCCAACATTCGACACTCTATTGCAGGAATAACGCCACACATATTGGACCGAGTCCTCAAAAATCGGACCGACGCGACCGCTTGAAGCACTGCAAGCGAAGTTGAGGCGGCCATTTGAATTTCTTATCTGTTCACCCTATATTTGCAGATGGCTTCATTGCGAATTGCCACTATAACGCAATCAACAGTTTTGGACCTTAAGTATGTACATGCAGATGGAATTTGTCTTATTGAGAATGGCTTCGTGATGTCTCCATTAGTTAATATTTAAAATCAGATGATTGGAGTTTTCGGTTTTTTAAGAAAGTTCCTGATACCGCGTGTATAGCATACGCCGCATTTGATTTTTTTAGATTGCTGAGTTTGCCTCAGTCTAAGGACAGCGTTCGTAGTTATTTGCCTGCCGAAATGGGTTGAAGAAGAGTTTGGAATTCCGCCATTGCAGAGGTTCTTGCTACCCATTCTGATTTGTCTAACACCAGATAGTGGTCCTCTTTTCTAGTGCAGCCACCAGACGCTCATGCTTTAGCTGGAAATAACATAAAGTGCATGAATTTAGATTATAGACTCCACTTGCATGCTCAGCCTTCTTGCACGAGTAGAGGGCAACTCGATCTCTTTTGTTTCTACCTCGGTTGTCTAGAATATGACTTAAGTCCTAAGAACCGGTAGTATTTGCAAGGTGACTGAGGTGACGCATGGTATTTTGATAGGATATTTCAAACGACCAAGTCCGGGTCAAAATGGCAGGTTCTTCATAGAGGTTAGCTGAGAGAGAGCTGGCTTTTTATCCTGGTTATAAGTAAAGTGATTCTTGCCACTATATATCACTGGAACTGGAGCACTTCTATGAACTCTAAATAACACACTTAAGCATTCTATCGAATAGAATAATCAATTATAGAACGATTGCTTATATAGACACTGATAAGTGGGTTCATCGGTGCAGTTTTGGAGAATGTTCTACTTTATTCGTTTTTAAATTGTTATTTTGAAATCATTTTGCGTTTCCACAAAACTTAGTCTTCCACAATAGTTAAACAGAAAAGATTCCGGTCTTGGGACATAAAACTCTTACTACTGCAGCTAAACTGTTTATAATAGTGTCCATTGCGACAACTATAGTTGAAATCTTTCAAACACAAAACTTTCATAAATGCTTAACAAACCATCATTCAACACAAAAACACTCATGCAGATCGCAACGTTCACCCATCAACCGTAAACAAAACATACAATACCTTGACTTGACTTGACTAGACCAGCAAAGTGGACTTCCAGAAACACACCTCCTCCGAACAAATCGACTCAAGCTTATTCCCAAAACAAATAGATCTTTTGCCAAAAGATATTGCCAATGAATTTCGCAAAAACAAAAATTAAGATCAATCAGTATTTAAAAAAAAAAAATTTGTTACGAGTTTATTTCGAAATTTATCAATTGAGCTCCGCGATTTACTTCATCTCGTCTCTTCAATACTCTACTCAAAGTTAATCATTATTTTCGCAACTTTTTCTTTTTTAAAAAAATAACATTGCCGCCGCCACACGAAACTACAATATAATATCATACAAGTACGCGCGTACGAGATTGTTACAAAATTGCTAACCAAAGCCACCAGAGTACGTAATTCACTGGAGATCCATTCACATACTGACTGCAGGTAACCGGTAGTGTACCACAATAGAGTCCCAGCTCTGGCGTTGGAGCCCACATCAGCTGAGTAAGCGCTTAAGTTTGGTCACTGTAGTGTTAGCCATTTGAAATTGGTAAGATGGTGTTTTTGTCTGAATGAGTGAGCATACTGGCATAGGGTAACTTGGGGTGATACCCAAACCTAACCCATTATTGTTGGTCAAATCAGGCATACAAACGAGTTGAGTTTACTGCATTGAGGTGAAGTAATATAGAAGAACTGCTACCCATGGTGATGGGGTCGTTAACTTTTATTTGCTCTTGTACAATTGAATGGGTCGCACGTACTCAATTTTTGGGAATTAGAAACACTTAGTGGTTGTCAGAATAACAAATTGAAGTCACACCTGTCATTATGAGTATGGTGGAAACTTTACACACGATCCGCTCATGAAGTGGAGTGCCACAGGGCACTGTGTCAGTGTATATATTTTTTTTTGCAAATTTTTTTCTCTTGCACGTTCCTCACATCTTGAATATTTTGTAATTGTGGTTTTCATTAGGAGGATCAGTGCACCTGACAGTGAATCACAGACGAAATTCACAGAACCGCAAAGGCATTAAATTTAACGGAGATGTGACATAACGAGCTTTTGTCCAACTTATTTTGAAATTTCAGTTACAAAACGTTTAGTATTCCTTGTACACATTATAGGGATCAATGAACAGCGATATGAGTCAAAGCAGCAAGTGTTAGATGTCACTAAAAAAGTAATGAGTAACTACTACTAACAGGGATAACTATCAAATGCGTGAACATTTTTTGGGATACCAGTTTACGATATAGAGATAAATGAGAAATTGGAATTTATAAGGAAAATGGTGTCCTACAACTCTTCGGTCCTAATTTTTCGATAAGAAAATCACATGAAGCTTTGTCTAAAGCTAGGTATATAGTTCCGTAAAAATATTGAATATTGAAGGACCTTGTCCGCGGCATGTTCTGTAATTTAGAGATGATTAAAACTTTTCTGAAAACGGTATTCTTAGATATAGCTGGAAAAGGCTACCTCTCTCAGGATGTTGTAAGTAAAAATAGTTCGTAAATATCTGCTCTGCTGGGATGATCGGGAAATGGCTTGTTGCGTTATAACTTGGATTGGGTCAGCAGAGCAATAATCAATTTCGTATTTCAATGAGTAAACCCTTACTCATGCAGGCCTACGTCGTCGTCCTAGGGCTCACAACTCTATACGGAAGAGATTAAAAAGATGTGACACACCAACTAATAGCCTCTGATAAAAATGGACTCACTGTTGACGACCCTTGCAAACGTTTAAAGGATAACGACTTTCGGATCTGCTCGTGAAATATTCGGACCCTTAACAGGCCGCCATATTACGCAGATATTACCGCCATGGAATGGGCTGGATATAAAGAGGATGAAAAGCTGTGATATAATTGCTATAGGGAAAAAAAACCGCACTTATTTGGATGCAGATTTGTTGCCATATGCGGCTAATTTAGTCAAGAAGTCTTGAGCTTTCGACATGTAAGCTAAGATTCGCTAACATAAGTCTAATATGCGATCATGCCAAAAGAATGTTTCAACGATCTGCCCGACAAGACATATGAACAATGACCCGAATTAGTACATCTTAGTATCACCTAGTAAGATTTTAACGCCAGGAAAGGAGGACGTTGATATGACAGTTGATAAGCATAGTCTACGCGACACCACATCTGACAACAGACATAGTCTTATTGACTTTTTCGGCGTAACGAAGTATCACTAAAGTAAGCACACGGTTTCCTCGTCTCATTATACAAAAGGGGACATGGCGGTCTCCGGATCGCTAAATCAAATTCACCACATTACGATAGACGTAAGGCATGTCTCCAGTATTCTGGATGTCCAAAGTTCAGGGAGCCAACATTGACTCGGATTACCACCTTGTTGCAGCCAAGACATTACAAATGCGGATCTCCCAAGCGTCGCAACTAAGAATAATTACTGTGAGAAGATATAACGTAGAAAAGCTACGATCGCAAGAGACTGCCAGACTCTTCAACGAACGCGTATTCAGAAATCTTTCAACAACTCCTACTATATATCGCCAGAATCAAGTACCGAAGACCAGCCGCACCAATGTGCCAATGAGACGTCGCAACTGATGTGGTGGGTTTCACATGAACATCACCAGGAAATTTATGATTTGAATGGCGAAGAACAAATACAGCTAAGCTAGAAGCGTACAAAGGGGTGCTGCGACGAAGGACGAGAACCGCTTGTGAACTCTATGAGTGGAAAATACTGGAAGAATATCGTATACTCGGGAAGAAGATAAACGAGCACGAAAAGCGCGCGATCGAAGATATAGAGAGGTTGTACTCCAGAAGTAACGTACGGATTAAACTCGTCAAGGTAATAAGACCCGTACAGTTTGTAGAGATGAAGAAGGAAACTTTGTATTAGAGTCACAGTTGGTGCTTAGAATATGGCAAAGCCTTTTCTGCAGACTGTATAACGGCGGAGAAGCCCAATATCCCGATGGACGATGATAGTCAACTTGGGTTGGGCTACTCCAACATATTTGGAGCTCAGGCCGGTAAGGATTTCCAAGACTTAGTCAGGGTCTTGGAAAAGAGATGGTGGCGGACCTATATGGGCCAACGGCAGTACTCAAATCCCGAAACGGATTACTGGCTTCGGTGTAACCGACCCCTCGTCCAAGGGGCAACAAATGGAACTGGTCCTCCAGGTTGGGGGTTATGCCGCCGGGGTAATTGCCCGGCAATTTAAAAAAAGATTAAGTTACGAAGCATCAACAAGGCTCGGATATGGACGGATCTACTGTTGACAACCCACGCAAACGATTAAAGGACAATGAGCTTCAGTTATGCACGTGGAATGTTAGGTCCCTTAATAGACCACGTGCAGATGAACAGCTAGCGGAGGCCCTAGACTACTGCAAGGCAGACATAACCGCCATCCAAGAAATGCGATGGGATGGGGCGGACAAAAAGAGGATGAAAAACTGCGACATCTACTATGGCGATTGCTATCGACCGTAAAAGCAACGCTTATTTGGATGCGGATTTGTTGTCGGAGGCAGATTAAGACAAGAAGTCCTGAGCATCAAGGCTAAATTCGCCAACATTAACCTTATATGCGCGCAGAGGAGAAATATGATGACACCAAGGATGCCTTCTATGAGCTCCTTAACAAGACCTACCAGTAATGCCGTAGCTATGACATTAAAATTGTCCTCGGTGATTTTAATGCAAATCTTTGGTGGAACTATCGGAAAATATAGCCTGCACGACACCACCTCCAGTAACGGATTCAGGTTAATCGACTTTGCGGCGGGGCGAAACATTGTCGTAGCTAGCACGCAGTTCCCACATCTCAATGTACACATGGAGACTTGGAAAACTCCTGATCAATCAACAGTCAACCAGATTGACCACGAAGACACGCCTCCAGTATTATGGATTTCCGTACGTTCCGCAGCGCCAACATCGACTCGGACCATTACCTTGTTGAAGCCAAGGTACGGTTGCGGATTTCCCAAACTACGCCAAGACAAACCAATGCTGTGAGAAAATTCGACGTCAGACTGCTACAATCGCAAGAGATCGCCAAGTCCTTTTCCGATCGAGTGTCTCTTAATCTCTTAAGAGGTCTAATACGGCCAGCATTAAGCATCGAAGACCATTGGAAACACTGCCAAAACGCCATCAGAGGTGCCGCTTCTGATGTGCTGGGTTTCACTCGACGAACATCGGCTTCTCAGGAGGAAGAAGAAACAGCATGAGAAGCGCGCGGTCGAGGAAATTGAGAGATGCTACTCCAGGAGTGAGGTTCGGAAGTTTTACCAAAAGGTAAAAATAACATGCCACGGAAACAAACCCCGAAACGAAGCCTGTAGAGATGAACAAGGGAACATCGTGGTAGAATCGCAGTCGATGCTGAGGATTTGGAAAGACAATTTCTGCAGACTGTATAACGGCGATGACGAACCAAATACCGCTGTCAGGCAGAATCAACCTTTCAACCTGGATGATGATGACCAACAATTCCGTCCACCCGACCTGGACGAACTGAAGATCAAATGAAGAATAACTCTTGCCAACCGCTGTTTCTTTGGGCTAAGAAGCCAATTGAGTAGCAAAGCCCTCTCTCGGACAACAAAAGTCACTCTTTATAACCCTTAATATTCCCGGTCCTGCTCTATGGCGCAGAGGCATGTATATTATCAAAAATGGATAAGGGTGTTCTTGGTTGCTTCGAGAGGAAAATTCTTCGGGCGATCTTCGGTCCCGTCTGCATTGACGGTGAATGGAGGAGGAGATACAGCGTCATCGACCTAACCAGAAGAGTGAAGATCCACAGACTGAGATGGCTGAGTCATGTAGAGCGTATGGACACCAATGTTCCGGTCCAAAAAGTCTTCGAATCCGCTCTCGAGGGACAGCGCAGTAGAAAAAGGCCAAGACTCATGTGGCGCACGCAGGTGGAAGGAGACCTCAGCCAATTTAGCGTGCGAAACTGGAGGCAGCTAGCTAGGGATCGAGCTGGCTAGAGACGCTTGTTGACTGAGGCCCAGGTCCACCCCGGACTGTAGCGCCACTAAAAAAAAAAAAGAAAAAAAAAAACGCTATGTCATGTGACTCTTTAATATCATACTTAAAAGAATTGAACGTAATTGGCAGAACAAAGCGGGTTACGGTTATTGAAACGGAAGCTATCAAAATGAGTTTAGCGGTAAATGAGGGCAAAACCAAGTAAGTACATATATGCTATCAACAAGAAGGGATACGCAACATTGACGGATTGGACAGAATGTCACAGTCCGCAGCTATAATTTCGAGGTAGTAAAGGACTTCTCCTACCTTGGCTCTGCTACAAATTCTGTCAACAACACCTCATCAGAAATAAAACGAGGAATCACTCTTGCCAATCGCTGTTTCTTTGGGCTAAGAAAGCTATCCCGGAAAACTGAGACCTTGATCAACTCAGTCCTACTTTATGGCGCTGAAGCTTCGACTCTATCTATCGAAAGCGGACGAATATATCCTCAGTCGTATTAAGAAAAAGAGGCTTCGAAAAATATTCAGTCCCGTTTGTGTTGACGGACTTTGAAGGGGAAGATTAAACGACGAACTATACGAGCTGTATAGAGAAAACTGCGTATCAATCGCTTGAGATGGCCATCTCATCGCGAATGGACACTAATGCTCCGCCCGCAGAATCTTCGAATCTAATCCGGAGGGAAAATGCAGAATAGCAAGACCTCACCGTAGTTGGCCGACTTGGAGTGCCCATCTGGAAGCAGTTAGCTAAAGACCTGACTAGTTAGTTGAGGCCAGATTCAACCCGAAATGTATCGAAAGGTATAAGTACAATAGTAAGTAAGTTCTTCGTGGATTTCTAAATTTAGCCCTGTCACTCTTTTTCCGTTGAAAAGTAAGGAGACCTGAACGATGGATAGATAGGAACATCTTGTCAGACACTCTTCAGCGAACTACCTCAGAAAAGTTACAACGAGAGACACAATTACTATGTTACGTTGTTGGCCCCTATTTGCAAATGAGAAGACTGCATTCTACGGGCAGTAGGAAATTACACAAAATATGGACTTAAGCATTTAATTTACTGCTGCACCACAAAGTATAATGAACTTTAGCGCCTCGTCTCAGACTAAGCTGCGTTTACCTTGCGAAGGCTTACTCGACCTTTAATCTCAATGAAATACTTGCAATGTTTATGAAAGATCGATAATTAAAGGATTACTAACGCACGCAAGTTGTTATTGGAACTTCGTTTAAGAGCCTCCACAGATCTCTCTGGAAATTTTTAACCTCAAAAATGGAGTTTGATGGAGTATATCCTACTTCGTTTGTTGCTGGTTTATCATGAAAAAGTATCAAAGTGTCGTAAACTCGAAAACGTTCATACTTTACCCTATTACCGTTGGGCTTGTATGCTTTTTTTTTATTCACAAGACTAAGTAGTTTACACTCTTTTCAGCTATCTGTCTGCCGAGATGAGAGTTTTCTTCAAATCAGCTGACTTGAAGCTGAATAGTTACTCAAAAGCGAGAGTATGCAATTTGTACGAGTATCTGCAGACCGAACTGATAGTCAATTGATCGGGCAGCTCACCAAGGAAAATAAACAAAAACCGATTTCTGGTTTTTAGGCGAATCTTTGGATGCAAACTTGGAATTGGAAAAAAACGTCTGTCTACTTGCACAGTGAACTGATTACGAAGAGAAAATTTCATCGTCAATATTTTGTTAATTGCATTCACAAGTGGCTTCGTATCTTTGTATCTTTGTATCGTTGTATCTGTGTAGTTGCATTATGTAATATCTGCTCTGGGTTACTGTTTGGCGGTAGCCTTTTATTTTTTTTCTTATTTATTCAAACATCCATCATACATACGAGTATTGGTTCGATTCGAGTACATAAGTAGGTACCTCTGTGATTGCATTGACCTTGCCTTTTGGTTTGAGAGATAGCTCAGGTGAGTCAAGAAATTGATTTTCATTTTTGGTAGATAACTAGTAACGATTACATCAAATCCGCGCTGTAGGTTAACTGGAAAATATTGAATAATGAAATGTAAATGTGAAATCAACTATTCAAAAATACGTTAGAGAAGAATTGTTTATTGATTTTTTTTTAAGTATTGATTAAGATTTTCTCTGATTTGAGGCGATTTTTAACGGCTGTCAACCCAAGTAATAAAATGTTAACAACAATTGAACTGGTTGGTATATTTTCAACCTTGAAATACATATGATACGACTATGTTTGGAGTTACTGTAACGTTTTCTAATCTATCTGACGACTGAAATAAATGACTGTTTCTATGAACGTTTCTTAAGGCGGTAGTCTCATGTCCGAGGTTACATTTTGAAGCTTTTTAAGGATTTTTTTTGCGGAAAATGAAATATAGGGTTTTCCAATAAGGACTTGACAACTTTTTTAATAAATAAAACGCAAACCATTTGAGATATTTCAAAAACTTTATTATCGCCTCGAAGTACAATCAAAACATTTATGAATGGAACTCAACTTCGTTCATAAGGCCACCGCGGGCACGTTTGCAGCGGTCGATTCGTTGCACCCTATTTTCAACGACTCGGCCATACATTTCGGCCGAAACGGCCGCTATTTCGCGTTCAATGTTGGCTCTGAGCTCTTCCAACGTCGTCGGCGTAAACCAATGACTTAACGTAGCCCTGCAGAAAATAGTCAAGCGGCGTTAAATCGCACGAACAAGGCGGCCAATCGACTGGCCCATTTCTTGAGATAACACGCTCATCATACTTACTCTTCAATAGGGTAAAACTATACAAAACGCCCCAGTAGTCTGGCACGCGGACAGATGTTGCTAAGCAATCACGACCAAACCTGTTCAAACCAGTTTCAGTCGATCGTCAACTGTGTTATTGAGAGGTAGTTTTTCGTGTGCCGTGTCGCGAAAAAAAGTACAAAAAAAGATTTTTGGCACCAAAACGTATTGCGGTAAGTACAGTAAAATTTTAACAAAAACAAACATTAGACAAAAATGGTATATATCAATAGAAAGTAGATAAAATTGGCTTTTTAGTGCGTCTTTGTTTATCTCGTTAAATCAGGTTGGGCTTCTAAAGGGTCCGCCATCTAACGTCTTTTTTTCAACTAGTGTTTATTTCGTGAATGGTAACACTTAACTCATGTCTGATTTGACAGATAATTAGTTTTATCCTTCCGGTTAATAATGGAAATTAATTTCATTCAAATGGCTGCCTCGGCTGGCCATGCAGTAGCCTACACGATCGGTCCAATTTTTAAGCACATTATCGATTGTGTGCATCTGTATTTCACCAATGGCTTCACGAATATTGTCCTTTAAAGCGTCAATTGTCTCTGGCTTGTCGGCGTAACACTTATCTTTTACGGCACCCCACAAATAATAGTCCAACGGTGTCAAATCGCAGCTCCGAGGTGGCCAAACGACATCAGCTCTGCGGCTGATAATGCGATCTTCAAAAACAAGGCGCAAAACATCGAGTGTAGCTTCGGCTGTGTGGCACGTAGCGCCGTCCTGTTGAAACCAAATGTTGCCAATATCCTCCTCTTCAATTTTTGTGAACAAAAATTCGTTCAACATGGCCCGATAACGATCGCCATTGACTGTAACGGCCACTCCTTGCTCATTTTCGAAGAAAAATGGCCCAATTATGCCTCTGAACCAAAATCCGCACCAAACAGTGACTCGTTTTGGGTGTATCGGCTTTTAAATGTATGCGTGCGGGTTTTCTGTGCCCCAAATGCGACAATTTTGCTTGTTTACATACCCGCCAAGATCAAAATGAGCTTCATCTGAAAAGATGAAGCGCAATCCAGAGATTTCAACTAGAAAATCCGAGGGTCTATCTCTAGCAAGAGCTCACGGCATGAATCGGGCCGACGTCAAAGAATTTTTTGACACATTAAAAACTCTATACCAAGAGCTTGAACTTTTAGCCAACCCTGGCAATATTTACAATATGGATGAGACAGGATTCCAAGTAAACAACAAACCAGGAAAAGTTTTGGCTTCAAAAGGAGCTAAGGATGTTTACACACACACAAGTTCCGAAAAAGGAGAAAACATCACTGTGATAGCCTGTTGCAATGCTGAAGGTAACTTTTTGCCACCGGTTCTAATTTTGGGAAAATCAGCGAGTGTGTCTAATGGTATTCCTGCCTTAAAATCAACAGGAATATATCCTTTCGACGCAAGTGCTATTCCAGATCACTTTTTTTCATTGTCAGATGCATTGTATGAGCAGAACTTGATTGAAACTAATAAAGAAAATACACCTGAACCACAACCGGGGACATCTGGACTCCAGATATCACCATTGAAAATATTGGGTGAAGTTCAGCCGCAAGCCGGTCCATTAGGAATAAGTCCCTCAAAAATATTAACAGAAATACGTCCAGTTCCGAAAATACCGCTTATCACTTCAAAAAGAAAACAAAAGACAGTTGTACTTACCTCACCTGAAAACATGCACAAACGAAAAATTATGGCGGAAAAGAAAAAAAAACAAAGAACAAGCAAAAACCCGGAAGTTAGAGCTAAAGAAAAAAGCTGAAACAAAGAAAAAAGGAGGAAGGAATAGAAAACTTTCATCTGAAAGTAGTAAGGATGAATATAGCAACGAAATAAACACAAGTGAAGATGAAATTTCAGATAAAAAATGTAGTAATAAGTGCATTGAATGTACTGAAAATTATTACGAGACAGTTTCTTCAGAAGACTGGATTCAGTGTATATCTTGACAGGGTTGGTTGCACGAGTTTTGTACCATGTACATACCAAATTGCAACAGCTGCGGCCGCAAAGCGAAGCGACAGACAATTTTACAAAACAAATAACTTAATTTTCACATATATTCTACTTTTTCTTTAGGGGCGTTTTGTCACTAAGGTGAGGCTTTTTACCCAACAACCGCGTTACAAAACGCCTTACTAAAACTTTTTTTAAAAAAAATGTATACAATATATGCAAAGATATTTTTGTATGTATTGATATGCCAAACCTATGAGAAAAGACTGTTTATTTTTTATTTAATAAAAGAATTGTTATTTTTGTTTAATTTTTTGTTTTATTGAAGATTCTAAAAAAGTGGGGCGTATTGTATAGCCTTACCCTAAATTGATTGTAGTGTATGCTGTGTGGCTTTTGGCATCATCCTGTTGAAACCACATGTCGTCCAAGTCCATATCTTCAAATTCGGGCCAAAAATAATCGGTGATCATGGCGCGATAACGCTGAAAATTCGCAGTAACGTGACGATCATTATCGTCGACGAAAAAATATGGCCCAATAACGCCGCCGCCATGCAAACCGCACCAAACAGTTATTTTTTGTGGATGAAGTGGTGATTCATAAAGCACATGTGGATTTTCACCCGACCAATAACGCATATTTTGCTTATTGACGAACCCATTGAGCCAAAAATGAGCTTCGTCACTGAAGGTGATTTTGCTATGAAATTCATCATTTTGGCGCATCTTCTCCAGAACCCAATCGGAGAACGTACGTCCCTTCAAATTGTCCATCGGCATCAATTCTTGAGTCAGCTTGATCTTGTATGGGTGTAAACCAAGATCCTTGCGCAAAATACGCCATAATGTGGTCTGAGCGATGCCCAATTCTTAAGAACGCCGTGGAATTGACTGATTTGGATTCTTTGCTACGGACGCCTGTACGGCAGCGATATTTTCGACACTTCAACCAACCCGTTGTCTCACTGACACGACAAAATCACACAACAAATATGTAGACTAAAATTTTTGCACTAAACTTGTTATTGGCTGTCTACTAGGGCGAGAATTACGACCGAAAATTGGAGTTAACGCTCTTAAAGTTGCAGTCACCGACTCCGAATTTCGGTAGAAAATTTTTATAATTTGCAGACGTTGCTCGTTCGTGTACTTTCGTGTTGAGTTTACTGAATAAATTGGCAGTGACAGTTTGATGATTAGTGAAAGAGTGCGTTCACAAATTAAATTCAAAGTTGTCAAGTCCCTATTGGAAAACCCTTTATATTGTCCCCTTCAAAGTAATCCCCATCGACTGCAACACACTTATGCCAGCGTTTGATCTAATCCTTGAAACATTTTTTATATTCGGTTTTTGGTATGTGCTTCCTCCGATTTTTCCATTACTTCCTCTCGGGTGCTGAAACGTGTTCCCCGTAGTAGTTTTTTTTAACTCGATTGAACAGAAAGAAGTCACAGGGAGCCAAATCAGGTGAATTCGGTGGCTGTTGGATGGTATTTGTTGCATTTTTCGTCAACAAATTACGAATAATGATGGCACTGTGCGATGGTGCGTTGTCGTGGTGTAAAATCCACGAGTTTGCTGCCCACCATTCTGGTCTGTTTCGGCGAATTGTTTCACGCAAACGTCTCATAACGCCCAAATAATACTCTTTATTTACTGTCTGGCCTTCTGGCAAAAATTCATGATGCACTACACCGTTGTAATCCATGAAAACCGTGAGCATTGCCTTCTTTTTTGACTGAAAAAGACGTGTTTTTTTGAGTTCGGCTCATTTGGTGAACGCCATTCACTTGCCTGATGTCTGGATTGCGTGTCGTACTCATAAACCCACGTCTCGTCTTCAGTAATGATCCTTTTGATGAATATGGGATCGGATTCAGCTTCGCAAATCATCTCTTTTGCGACGTCAACACGGTCTCTTTTTTGCATGAAATTGAGGTCTTTTGGCACCAACTTTGCTGCTCCACAACGGAATCATTAACCAAAATGTCTTGGACGGATACATAGGTAATGTTCAAGTCCTTCGCTATCTCTATGATGGTTAATTTTCGGTTATTGACCAACATTTCTTTTACTTCATCAATATTTTCGTCGGTTTTTGATGTCGTTTTTTGCGCAAAATGTAATACAAGTTCGTTGTTGCAAATTTAAAACCATTTCTAAAATTGTAAAAAATCGCCAACACACACAGAGATAGATGTACTCTTGGCTACGTAACTTTTGCAAATATCAAGCTATGATGCTAAGATTGGGAAGGAATATCAACAACAGATTTGCCAACTTAACAAAAAAAAACAGAACTCAAATCGGAATAATGGGAACGCCACACGATGGTTATTCTTTTGATCTTTTTGATCAAGGTGGTATGCTCCAAAATATCATTTTTAAATTGTATGGCTCCAATTATTTGTTTTGCTGTTGTGGGCAGAGAATTCCATAGTCTGGTGGCAAAAACGAAGAAAAGGGGGCGAGGAGTTCAAATAGTTCGAGGAGAACATACATCTAGTCTAGGCGGACGAGCGAACTGAAGTTTTTCAAAAAGGTATGGTGGAGACTTATTCTGAATAATTTTGTGCAGGAAGATATAGCACTTAACATGCAAGAACTGCTGGAGCGTACAACCAAGGGTATTTGTATGATAATTGGATATGTTTTCGTGTGGACGAAGCCCATACACATACCTTACCATAACATTGAATAGTAAGATAGGGAGTCGAGTTTGCAGTACACCGCTGATGAATAATAATCAATATAATCTCAGCCTCGTATTAACAGGAGTAAAACTAGAGAGCAGCCAAAGTCGTCCCACAGTGTAATTAATGTGGCTTACACAGGAGATGGAGCGGTTTATTTTAAAACCCAGGTTGGTTACAGTCTGCACGAACTGCAATTCCGTGTCGTTGAGGTAAATGGGCGGCAATAGTTCAGTATTGTTAAGTTTTTTTAGATATTAAAATCAGCTGAGACTTTGCTGGGCCAAACAATTACATAGCGACCATTGGTAGATTGCTGATAAGTCCTCATTCAACCTGCAAACAAGATCATCAACTAGACCAATAGGTCTAGATAAGTATATTTGGCCATCATCCGCATAGAAGTGAGAAAGTTTGGGCAAACTTTGGGAAGGTCATTAATAAATATGCAAAACAATATTGGACCCAGTATTGAGCCCTATGGCAATCCTGCTTGTATATGAGACGCGACGAACTTTCACTAAAACCAAAATACCTTCTTAGTTTCTCCGAAAGGATTGAGTGGTTGACCGTGCCAAAAGTTTTTGAAAAGTCAGCTGATTTTTATGTCATCGAAAATTTTAACCGTAGCTGTAGAACAACTATGGTTGGCTCGAAAACCAGACTGGGCTGAAGCAAGTAGCTTATGATGATCTAGATGACTTGGGATTTGCTTGCTAAGGACTTTTTCCAAACCTTTTGAAAGGCAAGGTAATATACTGATGAGTCGAAAGTCTGCCGCCATAGACGGTTGAGGTTTTTTCGGAACAGGAATTGAAGAGGATCAAAAATCATTCAAAAAATATTGCTGTCAATCAACCAGAATATTTGTATCCGCCTTCACCCATGTCCTAGAGCGGGGTCGGGACTTTTCGCTCTATTTCTCATAAAGTGTCAGCGGAGTCAATGTCAGCACATCGGCTTGTTAAACCCTTTTTCAGCATTAAATGCCAAGGTACCCGTAATAGTGATTTCTGACCTTAATGGAGTAGCGAGACTTATCGATCATCATTCTGCATAAACGGACAGATTTGGCAGGGATGCCCGAAACTAGGCACAGCTTCGTATAGCTGTTTTATAAGGACGTTGTCATATGCGGCTTTAAAATCTATAAATAGATGATGAATGGACTTCCTTCTCTGGATCTGTCATAGACTAACCGTAGGCGCCTTTATAGTTGTTGCTGATTAGGGAGTCTAATTTTTGTTTCGGATGCTAAGTTTCCACTCATCGGGTATAATTTCTTTCGCATCGAATTTTCTTCAGTGGAAGCGTGAGCACATACCAGGATGATATTGCCAAGTTTAGCGTTGATGCGAATTGTTGCAATGCATTCACTCACGTGTCGAAAACTCAAGACTTCTTGGCACAGTCTGCAACTAACATCAAATCTAAGACTTAAATATGCACATCTTTGGTTCTCTGTGGCAGTCACCGTAGTACATTTTATGTTTTTTTTTCTCCTTTTATCCGCCCCATTCCACCACACTCTCTGTATGGGAGTTATGTATATCTGCTCAATAGCAGTCCAAAGGTTCCTATAGTTGTTCGACAGTTGCAGCCTGTTAGAGGTTAGAACATGTGTATGTACAAATCGAAACGTCGTTGTCCTTTTTTATGAGACTTTTATAAGATGCGTCAACAACCGTGAAACCTGCCTATTCCAGATCAATTGGTTGCTCAATAACAATGGGATTTTTACGTGTAGTTAGACGTTTCTGGCACCAAACTATTATAACTTATTTGCTATTTTCTCCTTCTCAACACCCGTACTCGTATATGTACTTGTATATATTTAGCAGGACGAATCCGGTTATAGGAAACCAGTACTTAATGGCTATAACCTGGTGGTCAGATATGTAAGTTCATTCGATGTGTATTGTTGCGCAGTGCCTACGCTTACGCATAACAGCAAATCACCGTGCCACTTAAATATTTGACTTGGCGCGGGTACTACACTCCTGTACAGTGATTCTTATCAAAATTTGTATAGCACTACTCTACGTATATTCCGATGGAAGTATTCGCAATTAGTATTCAAGCGGCGTTTGGGTCTAATTTCTAATTTGGTGACCCATTTCAGTAGCCCGTGCCTATTACCCTTAATTCATTTTGGAAGCCTACTATCAATTAACCTCATCTAGCTTGCATTTCATGAAACATGTCAACTTAAAACTTGGCCTATTCACGTACAAACGAGGTAGCAATGACCAATCAAATAAGTGTTGCCAAAATTCTGTATGCAATTCTCGACAGAATATTCTTTTGGGAACACTTTCCAAATTCCTTAGTTCATCGCCTTTGCAAAAACATTAATGTGGTACCGTTTAGCCATTGAAATTGCTCCTATTGTCTGGACAAAAGTTGGACTTGCTTATTAATATTCAAGAGCGATCACTTCCCAATTGTAGACACGTGGTGAGCACTCAGTTGGATGATTGTTCTTTACGTTACTTGAGAGTTTATTGTATCCATTGTTTACGTCAGCCAATATTATTATTTCATACGTTGTAAATTTTTTTACATTTTTTACATTCTAAGAGGCCTTTGTTTCGAATAGGATTGCCCTATTTGGTAACCGGCTTCAGGTTTATTCTGACCAGATGTACACCTTTACTTAGTGAATAAGAAAACGAGAAGTTTCAACGTTTGACATTCCAACATTAGCGCCAAATGTTGGTCGCTTAAGAGAAAAATGTGTCATCTAAGCAAGAATATCTAGTCCAGTCCAGATTGTACAATACTAAACCTAGTTTAAGCCGATGAGCAAGGCTCTTATCCACAAAACCATTGTTTTATTTACAACGCGTTGTCTGGCAGAGGTGCACTTACTCTCAAAGGACCAGATAAGAAGGATAGGAAAAAAAAAGTAAATAAAACAACAACGGTGTGAGATATAAAATTGATTCTGGCCTTATTTCGAAGCTACGTTCATGCCACTATGTGTGGAATAGCACATCATTCAAATGGCCGCCTTGGGTTCGATAGCAGTGCTTCAAGCGGTCGGTCCAATTTTTGATGACTCGGTCAAATATGTGCGGCGTTATTCCGGTCATAGTGTGTCGAATGTTGGCATCGAGCTCGTCCGAAGTGGTGGGATTGTTAGCGTAGACGTAGACTTGACCTAGCCCCAGAGAAAATAATCCAATTGATGAACGCTCGCCGTGAGATGACTCAGTCGCCAAATTTCTCCTACACATCTTCGAGCGTTGCGTCGCTTGTATGATATGCAGCGCGTCTTGTTGGAACCATATCTCGGATACATCGATGTTGTCGAGCTCTGACTACAGAAAGTCGGTTAACATCGCTCTATACCTGAGACCATTGACGGTAATGATGTCACCTTCTTTAATTCGAAAGAAATATGGTCCGATGATGCCACCATGCCATAAACCGGACCAAACAGTTAATTTTTGTGGATGCATTGATGCTTGGCGGAACACTTATGGATTGTGTTAGCTATAATGACGGCAATTTTGCTTGTTGACATAGCCGCTGAGCCAAAAAAGGGCCTCGTCCGAGAAGATGATTTTTTTGGCCAAAATCTGGCCAACATTTCGAGCACTCAATAAGCGAACTCATGGCGTTATCTATGGTCATCCGGTTTCAATTTTTGCGTCAGCACAATCTCATGCGGATGTAGGCCCAAATCTCTCAGCTAATCGGTGCCGAATCGACATTTCTGGGTCTTCTTCGATACTGGCCGCTACCCTATATTATAGAATGCCCAGAACATAGTCCCTTTTAGGCGAGTGTACACACAATTCGACCAACAAATGGACAAAATTTAAATGGACTCTCGTGGTATCTTCCGTGCTAGTATACATGGTGCATCCCAGAGAGAGAAATTAGCTTCTAAGGCAATAATTTGAACATAGGTACGAGTATATCGACTATCTCCTATTGCTTTCCGCCACTAGTCCTTATCACATTTTCCATCTACTGAATAATGTTGAATAGCATCAGATTTAACACCAGCCAGCATTCTGCAACCAATTTTCTCTAACTCGTTTTTGGCGCCTACAAAGTTAGAGCCATTATCGGAAAATATCTTTGAACAACTACCTCTTCCAGATAAAAATCGCCGCAACGCAGATAATAATGCCTCAGTTGACAAATCTAACCAGTTCTAAGGACTGAAACGAATAAAATCTGTAAATTTTAATAGGGGCTATACTTCTAAAGCGTAAGAATTGCAATCCCATTTTGTACTCAAATTAGCTTGTATATTCTCTAGTTAGAGGAACGCCGTAAAAAGATCATCGACAAATGGCTCGAAAATACTCAGCGTCCAAACCATGTCATCGCAAAAAATTTAAACATAGCACGCAGTACAGTGGATTCTGTTATTAAACGATATTTGGAGGCATTGATGATACAAATTTGGACAGGAAAATAGTGGGTACCATCGTAAAAAACCGGACTATGTCATCCAGAGATATTGCTCGGAAATCTAATACCAACCTAACAATGGTACAAAGATCTAAAAAACGTAACGGTCTAAAAACACGAAAAAAAAACAAAAAATACCAAAAGTTACTGAAAAACAAAAAAAAATTCATAAAAACACGAATCCGAAAGCTGTACGAGTTGATCGGCAACAAGAAAGCGTGCTTCGTTTGAAGCTGAGATTTGTATTTGTATTTGTATTTGTATTTATTGATTTATTTGAAATTGCTTATCACAGTAAGATAAATCTTATAAGATAGTGAAAGCCTTAAAATTAAGTGTACAAATTGAACATAATAAAATAAAAATAAGAACAACAAATGGTTGAACAACAAAAAATACATATCTGAATAACAAAGAAATAAGAATTTAATTGAAACTAAAAACAAATAATAAATAAATAAATAACAATTTAAATTTATTGCTAATTGAATATGCTAATTATACTCACTGGCTAAGTACCTCAAAAGTAGATTCCTAAATCTTTTTGTGTTTCTGACTCCTCTTAGTTCACGGGGCAGGGAGTTCCATAGGCGAGTGGCATCAACGAAGAATTGCCGCTCCGATGTTAGGCAAGAATGTGGAGTTTGCATTAAGGTCAGAGTCCTTTGCGACCGGGGAAAAACTAATCTGCTATAGAGATACTCAGGTTGATGTGTCTGTATGATGTCTTGCAGGCATGATAAGGATCGAAGCGCTAGCAGATTATCGAACGAGCAGCCGACAATAGACTTTGAGTAAACGGACACGTGATCATAATTTCGGAGGCCATATATATACCGAGCAATATTGTTGTATACAACATTAAGCTTCCTATTAGAAATTGAGTCAACTTTGCCAAAGACCTCACACCCATACAGTAAAATTGGCAGTATGAGCGTTTTCGCCAACATAGTTCTAATAGCTGTAGGTAAAAACATCTGCGTTGACCAAAGTATACGAAGGCCTCCATAAACCTTGCCAATAGTAGTGTTTATATGGTCAGTCCATGTTAGGGAGTCATTAAAAATAAGTCCGAGATTTATTACAGTATGAACAAAGGGGACGATTTCTTCACCAAGTTTTATCGGTGGGATGGTAGGCAGGTTCTGTGTTTTCCTATGAATCGCGAGAGCTCTCGACTTTGCCGGATTCAAACACAGAAAGTTACGTTGAGCCCAGTGAAAAATATTGTCCAATTCTTCATTTATCGAAGCAGCGACTTGATCTAAGGCATTGATATTTCCACTCAAAGCCAATTGGACATCATCGGCATACATGTGGATCAAACACCGTTGGACAATTTGTGACAAGTCATTGATGTACATAGAAAAAAGAACAGGTCCAAGTATTGATCCTTGAGGAACTCCGCTCGATACCCTCAGAAAGCTCGAAGTTTTATTGTTGGCCACAACACATTGCTGCCTATCTACTAGGTAGGAATAAATAAGCTTTGCCGATTCTTTGGAGAAATTGTACATGGTCTGAAGTTTTTGGCAAAGAAGAACATGGTTAACAGTGTCAAACGCTTTTGAAAAGTCTAAGAGAATTAGAAAAGTAACATATTTTTTGTCCAACGACTTCCTAATGTCATCGACTACTGACAATAATGCTGTTTTGCAGCTGTGTTTGGGACGAAAACCGGACTGACAACTGCTTACTAGCTTATTTATAGACAAATATGCCTGCATTTGTTTCAAAATTACTTTTTCCAAGACTTTACTTAAAAACGGGAGAATCGCTATGGGTCTATAATCGTCATTTCCTTTTTTAGGGCTTGGGATAACTTTTGCCCTCTTCCATTCACGTGGATAATCGGAAGCTGTTATTATACTGTTGAAAATATGGGTAATGGAAGGAAGAATGTAAGGAAGGAGAAGTTTTACGAACCTGGGATCAACACCGTCGATTCCGGTTGCATTTGACTTTATTGATAGAACCGCTTCGACAACCTCTTGATCACTAATACATATGAAACCGAACGAATCATTGGAGACGGAGTTGTCTGAAGGATCAAAAGTATTACACATGTTTTCATTTGTGAAAGAGGATGGTTTTGTGACGAATTTAGCGTTTAAGAGTTCACAGTCAATGTTATCCTCTATTTTTGGAATCTCTTTTCCAACTCCAAGTTCCTTAACAGCTTTCCATTTATTTTTCGACGAACAACTATGGCTTAACCTATTTTCATAGTAAAGCGTCTTTGCGGACCTTATGTCTAGCACCACTTTGTTCCGCAAACGGCAGTACTCCCGATAAAGCGGTTCGACTCTATATCGTCTCCAAAGACTATAGGCTGTATTACGTTGCAGCATCAGCTTCTTAATTTCGCTGCAAAGCCAGGGTGGCGATGTTCTACGGATAACTTTTGTTTTTAGTGGGATATGTTTATTAAAAAGGTATCTGATCTGCTTTTGAAAAAACACAACTTTATCGCTAACAGACTGCATGCACCTCAGACTATTCCAATCAGTACACTGAATGTCATACAGCAACTCACTGTAGTTCGCGTTCTTAAAGTCACGAAACTGGAAGTTGATCTCTTTTGGCCTGTTTTTAAAATCTAAGGTTAAATAAATGAGATCATGTTTCGAGAAACCAGAAGCTTGAAGCTGACTATAAAGTAGGATCTTACTAACATCACTAACAAAAAATTGATCAATCAGAGTACTTGAGTCACCTTGGAAATGAGTAGGAGTTTCTATATTTACAGGGAAAAGGTTCAGCGATTTAAGGTTATTTAGCAAATGAGAAGAAACGTTCACATCCAACAAATTGCAGTTAAGGTCACCGCATAGAACAACATGGGAGCTACTATAGGAAAGTTGCTCTAGAATGGTTACTAACGGCATATAGTCTACAGATTGATTTGCCCTGTAAGCAGTACCTAATAAAATTCTTTGACTCTCACATACAATTTTGACGAAGCAATAGTCTAGCCCTGTGTCCTGCATAGAATTACAAACAGGTGTACACTGCAACCCTTCGCGTACATAAATAGCAGATCCTCCACGCACTCGACCCACTCGATCACCACGAAAAACATTAAAACCAGGCACTTCATACAATTTGTTTTCGGCATCCGAGTGAAACCAAGTCTCAGACACACAAACAACATCAACCTGAGATCCTACAAATAGATATTTGAATTCCTCGAGTTTCAATGCATTGTATATACTTTGTGCATTCAGATGACAGATTTTTAACCCATTCTTCTGTGCACAGAGCACACGGATCATATTATGCAAGTTCTCGTTCCTACCCACACCCATGACACTCCCATTAGTGTTATCTACGAGGGGCGTTCAACATATTCTCGGTATCGGGGTGAAGTTCTGGTTGTATATATAAATTGATTTATTTATCAAGTAATACTATTATTTTAGTGCATTCATGTAAAATTTCATATAAATGTGATTATTAATTCGCGTTTAAACAGAATCATAATGGCAACTGAAACGATGATGGTGAAAATTGAGCATCGCGCTGTAATTAAATTTCTCACTAAGCAAGGAAAAAGTCAAAAAACTATTCATGAAGAGATGGTGGGTTCCGCACCTTCATTATCAACTGTGCAAAAGTGGTCAAGTGAGTTCAAGAGAGGCAGAGAGAGCATTGAAGACGACCCCCGCTCCGGCGCCCCGGCTACTGCTTGTACGGGAGAAAGCATCAAAGAAGTCGAAAAACTTGTTCTTGAGGATGCCCGAATAAAGGTGAAAATAATGGCAGAGACCACCAAGCTTTCAATTGGTACCATTCACACCATTCTTCATGACCATCTTAACCTTTCAAAGGTCAGTGCAAGGTGGGTGGCACGAATGCTCACAGCGCCTCAGAAAAAAGTGAGAATCGCATGCTGTAGAGAGCTTTTGGAGATGTGTAGTGAGAACGCGGACGGTGTTATGGATCGAATTGTTACTGGGGACGAAACATGGGTCCACCACTATGACCCTGAAAGCAAACAAGAGTCCATGCAGTGGCATAAAAAAGGAACAGACCCCCCGAAGAAGTTCAAAGTCACTCCGTCTGCCGGGAAGCTCATGGCCACAGTTTTTTGGGACTCAAAGGGAATCTTGCTCATTGAGTACAAAAAAAAAGGTGAAACCATCAACGCCACATCCTACGCTTCCACTTTGTATAAACTCGCAGCGAGTGTCTTGCTTCTTCATGACAACGCTCCTGTTCACACGGCGCGAGTTTCCAAGGCTGTTGCGCGAGATTGTGGTTTCGAAGAAATCCAACACCCACCCTATAGTCCAGACCTTGCCCCTAGTGATTATTTCCTGTTTCCGGATTTGAAAAAATGTCTTCGTGGAAAAAGATTTTCGGATGATGAAGAACTCAAGTCGGCAATAAATGGGTATTTTGCGGAGAAAGAGGAAATTTATTTTTTTGAGGGTTTAAAAAAGCTTATCTCAAGATGTAACAAATGCATTGATGTTAGGGGAGATTATATTGAAAAATAAAAACAATTTAAATTGAATTCGCATTTTCCTTCATATCGATACCGAGAATATATTGAACGCCCCTCGTATATGGTTGTTCATTAATCAAAAAAAAAGAAAAAAAGAGTCAGAAACAGCAAGTCACAAAAAAAATTAGAGAAATTGATTAGCCAGAAAGTATTTACAAACGTTATTTGAATATTTAAATTGAGAGTTGAAAATATAAATAATAAATAAAAAGGAATTATGAAAGAAAAAATTAAAAAGAATACAAAATAGTTACATAGAATAGGTATGTTGTTATTAAGTTGTCTCAGCAGCAGCAAGCAGGTCATCAGAGCTTTCGATAAGAAAGCTTTTCGAATTCACCAACTTTTTCACGTAGACACACCCACACTTTGTGTGTACCGCAAACAGCTGATTTTTTCGCCGGAGTTCGATGTCACTGTTTAAGAGAAAGCGAGTACGTTTTGTTAGGCTTTCATTGAGGTAGCAGTATGCCAAGATCGTTGAGACGAGATTCCTCCGCAATCAAAAACATCGATTGGGATGGAAAAACTCGGGTCAAAATATCTCGTTTGGCAAGCCATTTACCAATGTGGACACAAAAGCTCATCGTTTATTACAACGGGAACAATTAACGGAGAAGAGTACATTAACGAGTACCTAAAAAAACGGTTGTTTCCTTTCTTAAACAAACACGAGGGTTCAGCATTATTTTGGCCAGATTTAGCTTCACCTCACTATGCTCATGCGACGTTGAGCTTTCTTGTTGCTAAAAATGTCGACTTTGTCCCAAAAGACATGAATCCACCCAATGTTCCACAGTGCCGTCCCATTGAAAGGTATTGGGCTTTGGTCAAAGCTTAATTGGGGAAAAGTGAGCAGTGTGCAAAGGACGTAAAAGATTTTAGTACTAAAGGCTAGTACTCTGTTCATTCACGTGAAAATCCACTGGCAACATACATTTTTCAGTCGTGGAATATGACGTTTCAAAAATAAATGTTGCTGGGAAAAGTCAGCGGAGTAGATAGGTACATCTGGCATCTGATATATGAATATTGTTTTTCTTTTTGGTATTTCTGGATACGGCAATTCTGTCTTTTCGGAAAGTTAAAAATATAACAACTAAAAAAATACAAAAAATAAAGAGAATACACAAACAAATCAAGGAATTCTGTGACTTCAGCTCGGATACTGTCAGTTTTTCTCTTATCTGTCACTTTTCACGTACATTTAAATGGCACAGGCATTTAAATTGGCGTGAAAAAATGTTGCAGGCGACTGCTTAGATTCATGTTGATAACATTTCATGAGAGGGAACAGAGTACTACTTTGGCGGAAATATTTGGAAATTTTGACAATTATTTCACGAGCAGTTTTTTTTATATGGAGTATTTCGTTAAATTTCACGTGAAATCGAACACAGTACTGGGCTTAAATGTAAAAGAGCGTCCAAAAAGATCACGGATGTAACTGTCATCAACTTTATGAAGGACATTCGAAAGAAGTTGAGGAAAGAATGAGAACCCAAATAATTTTTTTTATTTTTTGTAATTGTGAATGAATTTAATAAAAACAGAGTTTTAAAAAAAATAAAAAAACTTTACATGAATTATGAAAATTGTTTTTTTTTTACTTTGAAGTTTCCAAATTTTATTCGTTTCAGTGCTTAGGTGAACAGCCCTTACTACGAAGCAAACGAAAACTGCAATATATGCCTTGGTTGGAGACCACCAATACAGGTATACAGGTATACAGGTCCGCAATAGTCGATTCCAGTAACGACAAAAGATTTAGCAGGGGTAGTGCGCTCGGTGGGTAAGTTTCCAATGATTTGAGAAGCCAATAAAGATTGAAAACGAAAGCAAATTACACATTTTCTTAAGATAGATGCTACTGTCCATGGGCCATTTACAATCCAAAACCGTCGCCTTACAATGTTCAAAACGGTTTGATTGTCAGCGTGAAGGTATTGTAGATGATAATGCATAATCATGGAGCTCACAAATGGGTGCGCTGAGGGTAAAAGCATTTGATGTTTGGAGTTATATGATATTGTGGAGTTTTGTAAACGTCCACCAACGCGTAGTATATTTTGTTCGTCCAAGAAAATGCTCAAGCAAGTAAAGAAACTATTTCTAAGGTGTTAAGGATGAAGTTTAAATTAATGAAAACAGAAGGTGCTGGTCCCATTGCACCAAAAATGTTTAGCTTCCAACTGTGGTCTTCTCGGACACGTACAGACCGTCCAAGAACTTACGGATATCCTTGTTCTTAACAGTTGTCGACTGTTGGATCAAAGCCGCTGACCCAGAGACAGCTTCGATGTCATTGCCCTCAACAATAAGCTCATCCGTTAGTACTCGAGAATTCTGGTTGGAAAGATTTTCTGGGCGCAGGCAATTTTTTGGAGAAATTATTTTCGTACACTCTTCTTCTTGAAATAATATCATTAACCGTCTAAGCAAGATGCCAATCAAGTCGATCTTAGTTCGTCAAATCTTTGACTCCCGTGGCAACCCCACCGTGGAAGTAGATCTCACCACTGAATTGGGACTTTTCCGTGCAGCTGTACCATCTGGAGCATCCACTGGTGTGTATGAGGCATTTGAACTGCGTGATGAGGAGAAGAATAACTATCATGGCAAGAGTGTTAAGAAGGCTGTGGATAACATCAACAAGTCATTGGCCCCAGAAGTCTTAAAGGCTAACTTGGAAGTTACCCAACAGGAGGAGATCGATAACTTCATGATTAAGCTCGATGGTACCGGGAACAAGTCAACAATGCTATCTTGGGTATTTCATTGGCTGTTGCTAAGGCTGGCGCTGCCAAGAAGGGAATACCGTTGTACAAGCACTTGGCCGATTTGGCTGGCAACAATAACATCATTCTGCCAGTTCCAGCTTTCAATGTCATCAACGGTGGCAGTCATGCAGGAAACAAATTGGCCATGCAGGAATTCATGATTTTGCCAACTGGTGCCAGCTCCTTCACTGAGGCCATGAAAATCGGCTCTGAAGTGTACCATCACTTGAAGAAGGTCATCAAGGATAAGTTCGGTTTGGATGCCACCGCTGTCGGTGATGAGGGTGGTTTCGCTCCCAGCATTCAGAACAACAAGGAAGCTTTGATTTTGATTCAGGATGCCATCGCCAAGGGTGGATACACCGGCAAAGTCGAAATCGGCATGGATGTTGCTGCTTCTGAATTCCACAAGGACGGTCTATATGATTTGGACTTCGAGAACCCCAACAGCGACAAGTCATTGTGGTTGACTCCCGACAAATTGACCAACTTATACCAAGAATTTATCAAGGAATTCCCCATCACCAGCATTGAAGATCCCTTCGATCAGGATCATTGGGATGCCTGGACCAACATGACAGCCAATACACCAATCCAAATTGTCGGCGATAATTTGACTGTCACCAATCCCAAGCGCATTGCCACCGCTGTCGAGAAGAAGGCCTGCAATTGCCTGCTGTTGAAGGTCAATCAAATCGGTACCGTCACGGATCGATCAAAGCCCTCATGACCATAAAGGCCCCAGCTGAAGTTCTCATATTGACTAACGCCGTGGCCAATAACACTTGAGTGTCTGCATTGATGTGAAAGTTTCTCACATTAGGATTCCTCGTCCCCTGGAGACTTTGGCTGGGTTGAAACTCTGGCGCATAAGCATTTATTGATGTTCCTTTGGATGTTATGTTACTAAAGGTAGAGACTGCTGATGGTTGAGAGGCTTGAGAAGATGATGGAACCTGTTGCATTGATTGCCTGTAGCTATTTGTATTTTCATGTAGCAGAGTATGGTGTCGCTGATTACAAAAGTGACAGCATTTCGCACTGGGGCACCTTTGTTTGTAATGGCTATATGCTAAGCAGTTTTCGCAAACCTTAGCAGTACGTACTGCCTGTTTTCTTTGGGCTACATCCATACGCAAAAACTTCTTGCACTCCTTCATTGCATGTTGACTCTTCATACAGACCCTAAAAACAACCTGCTTTTTCGTTTCTTGTTGTATGTGAAAAGTACGATTACTCTCTGACTTGTTTTGTGCAACGTTACTACCATCAACCTGTTGTTCTACGGCCCCCAGAGAACGAAATCTACATTCCAAGAACTCTACAAATTCTTTTAATGTAGGAAGCTCCTTCTTAGAACCTAATCTTTCCTCCCACAATTGTTGAGTGGTGCTGCTTAACTTTTGCAGGATCACGTAAATTAAAATTACGTCCCAGCTCTCCACCGGCAATTCTAAATTCTTCAACGCGTGGATAATTTCTTGAGAAGTGTCGAGAATACGTTTAATATTAATGGACGTATCATAGGTAATACTTTTTTGTCCAAATAACAGCTTTAATTGCGTTTTAATAAAAACTCTTTTGTGATCATAGCGACCAGTAAGTATTTCCTACGCTGGCTGATAATTGTTCTTATCAATGGCTAGATGCTGCAGCAGTCTTTCAGCTTCACCACTAACAGACGATTTCAAATAGTGAAGCCTTTGCACATCAGACAGAGAAGAATTATTGTGAATCAAGGCAAGGAACATATCATGGAACGCTCTCCATGTTTCATAGTTACCAGAAAAGGTGGGGATATTTATCACAGGTAATCGCAGCTCATTTTGTTCATTCATTCTAAAATTATCTAACTTCTTTATTTCAGCAGAACTACCTGTACCTACTCGTAACTGTGCTGCAGGCGGAATCCTATCCAAAGCATCTAAAAGATCGATTTTGTATTCCGCGTATATATCTTCTATTTTATTGAAAGCTCCTGATAATACTTCAATTTTTTCACCAGTTTCAATGGCAGTGCTGCTGCCCAGTATGATTTCATGGTACTTTTTTGCCTGAACCAACTGTTCTTCCAAAATTTTTATACGCGTTTGCAAATAATTTACTTTTTTCAAGCGTGCGCTATCGGCTTTTTTAAAATTTTCGTAATCTTTTGTCATACGTTCAAGAACATTTATTTGAAGTTTACCGTACGACATCTTTCTACCCTTATTTTAGCAGACAACTGAATTTACGGAATGTTTAGATAGATACGCAATAGTATATTTGTCTTATTAATTTTACAAACAATACAAATTCAACTGTTTCAGGATTTAACAGAATAATGGAATGGACTTACTTGAGAGTTGGCTTAACTGTCCTTCAAGTTCCTCCTTGCGTGTTGGTTGACTTCTCCGTTGGTAGCCGCTTAAAAGACTCTTCAGAACTGAATGCTGGTAGATATTGCTGGAGTAATGTTTGGTTTGCTGGAATCTTCTGCTTGTGATGACGTTGTTGGATGATTTTTTATTTTTTTTTTTTTTCTAATTTATATTTTCCACACCCACCAAATAAGTTTGTTTAATGTTTATTAATGTTTATACTAAATGTCTATTTTTTTGAACTATAGTTTTGTTGCTATTGTAAAATGTTTGTGTGGGTACAAATAATAGAACTTATTCTTTTCAATACAAATCCCTTTATTCAGTACAGTTAAAATTCACTATTTAATTCTTTCTCTCAATACAATCCAATTTCTCAACCACTTTTACTTTTCTTATCTTTTACTTAAACCACTTAATCACTTCAAATTACACTTTAGAACTGATTTGCATACCTTTGGGATGCTGGTATTTATACTCGAATGACCTACTTCGAGAACAATCCTCGCCACCCAGCGTCCCATACAATTTCCAATTTGCTAGAAAATTCGATTCCACTCTCCAGTCGAGACTTTGCTAATCCAGTATCGAAATCTTCTAGTCTTCGAGTTTCGACATTTTCTGCTAGATGTCGCTGCTCACATTTGAGTGGTTATCACATTGCTCTCTCCCTACAGTTGTTCGTCCCGAACAACTTCGTCATTCAGCATCCCGTTGAAATGACACATTCTATCCAAATGGACCACTTTAAATTTTCCTCGATCCCCACGCTGGATCCGGTAGACAACGTCATTAATGCGGGTTATCACCTTGTATGGACCTTTCCAGTCCTGTTGCAATTTTGGTGATTTGCCTTTCTTACGCTGAGGATTATACAGCCAAACCAGATCTCCTTCGTTGAAACCGGAAGATTTCGCCTTGATATCGTACCTAGTTTTCATGCGGCTGCTTGCTAGCTTCATCTTTTCTCTGGTGTCTTCATGCAATTTACGAATCCTGCTGCGTAAGTCATTCACGTACTCGTTCACCTCTTTGGGCTTCGTCGGTGGGGATCCGAATTTTGCTTCACTTGGCAACCGAATTGTTTGACCAAATAAGATCTCGGATGGTGTGTGCCCTGTTGAGCTATGGACCGCGTTTCGGTAGGCCATTAAGAAGAGGGGTATGTGTCGATCCCAATCCCGCTGGCAGTTGCTGACAACCTTAGATAGGTGCTCACTCAAGGTCCGATTGAATCGCTCGACCATTCCATCAGATTGAGGGTGTAGTGGCGTTGTCCTTGTCTTTCTTATTCCCAAATATTGGCATATTTCCTGGAAGACTTTTGATTCAAAGTTTCGCCCTTGATCAGAGTGCAGCTCCATTGGGACCCCAAATCTGCTCAGCCAGTTGTTGACTATCTGTTCGGCTACGGTCTTAGCCTCTTGATTTGGGATGGAAAATACTTCCGGCCACTTACTGAAGTAATCCATGACTACGAGAGTATATCGGTTTCCATTAGAGGTTTCGGGAAACGGCCCAGCGATGTCGATGGCTATTCGTTCGAAAGGTGCTCCGACATTGTATTGTTGCATTTGTCCATGTGGCTTTACTTTTGGACCCTTGGTAGCCGCACATCTTATGCACTTTTTGCACCAATTCTCGACATCTTGTTTAGCGCTTAGCCAATAGAAACGTTCCCTTACCTTTTCCAACGTCTTATTTATTCCCAAATGGCCTCCTGAGATACCGTCATGTATTTCATGGAGTACTTGGTTGACTCTGGACCGTGGCACAATTAGCTGCATACGAGATGTTGTCCCATCTGCACTTTCCCATTTTCTCTTCAGCAATCCATCTTGCACAAAAAGCGAGTCCCACTGTGCCCAGTATGCCTTCAGAGTTTGGCTCCGATCTGATATCTGCTGCCAGCTTGGTCTTTCCTCGTGTTCTTTCCATGCCAATATTGGTTCGATGTCATTGTCTGCCTGTTGGGAGGAACGGATTTCGTCTATACTCCAACCCTCTATTGGCTCAGTCCTGATCATTTGGATAGTTGCCTGTTCTTTTGCTTCTTTACGATTGCAGTGTTCGCATTTTACTCCGCACGGTCGACGAGAGAGAGCATCAGCATTTGAGTGGAGTGTTCCCTTGCGGTGTTGCACTTCAAAGTCGTAGCCCTGCAACTGCTCGATCCATCTTGCAACTTGGCCTTCAGGGTTCTTAAATTGGAGTAGCCATTTCAGAGCTACGTGGTCTGTCCGGAGAATGAACTTTTGTCCGTAGAGGTACTTATGGAAATGCTTCGTAGCCAGAATTAAAGCCAGAAGCTCGCGCCGGGTTACACAGTAGTTCCGTTCAGGTCTGGAGAGTACTTTGCTGTAATATGCGACGACTTTCTCTTGACCATCATGAACCTGGGAAATCACAGCTCCGACCCCAACATTGCTAGCGTCTGCGTCCACGATGAACATTTTTCCGGGCGTGGGGTAACCCAAGATGGGGGCATTGCACAGCTGTCGCTTCAGTTCTTGAAATGCTTTTTCGAATTCTCCAGACCACCTGAACTGTCGGCCTTTTTCCGTAAGTTGATGCAGGGTCTTTGCAATGCCAGCAAAATCCTTTACGAACCTTCTGTAATACGTGGCGAGGCCCAAGAAGCTTCTCAGTTGGTGTTTATCTTTTGGAGAAGGCCAACTTTTCACGGCTTCGATTTTGTCAGGATCCGTTCTTACTCCTTCCGCTGATATAATGTGACCCAGATATTTTACTTCCGGACAAAACAAGGCACACTTTTCTGGGTTGAGCTTTAAATGAGCACTTCGTAGCCTCTCAAACACTTCTTTTAGATTTTCGCGGTGCTCCTCGTACGTCTTACCTATGACGATAACGTCGTCCAAATATACTAGGCAGGTTTTCCAGGTGAGTCCTTGCAATGTTCGTTCCATTAGTCGCTCGAAGGTGGCCGGAGCGTTGCACAGTCCAAACGGAATCACTGCAAACTGCCAAAGACCGCTTCCTGTAGTGAAGGCAGTTTTCTCACGATCCGCACGATTTATCTCTACCTGCCAGTAACCGCTCTTCAAGTCAAGTGTTGAAAACCATTTAGCTCCAGAAAGCATATCCAAAGTGTCATCGATTCTCGGAAGTGGGTAGCTGTCCTTTTTAGTGACATCATTGAGACGTCGGTAGTCTACACAAAATCTCGTGCTGCCATCTTTCTTCTTCACGAGGACCACTGGTGATGCCCACGGACTTTCTTCAATCACTCCCTCAGCTTTCATCTTCGACATCATTTCGGCAACTTCTGTTTGCTTTGCAATTGGAAGACGCCTTGCAGGTTGACGGATTGGTCGAGCGTCTCCGGTGTCAATGTGGTGTTGAACAATATGCGTACGTCCATATTCTCCGTCTTGTGCAGCAAATATATCAGCGTACTCACCGATTAGTTTTTCTGCCAGGATTCGCTGATCTTCGTCCAAATTACAGAGGCTGAGAATTTTGTTCTTGATTTTTATGCTCTGAACTGTTGCGACCGGTGTTGCACCCTTTTTTTCCGTTATGGTCGATATAGCCTCAACAGGTACGCATTTTCCCACTATCTCCCCCTTTTTCACCTTTACACTGAATGTCTTTGGATTTAGAATCCTTACAGGGACCATGTTGTTCTTTGGCTCCACTAAGGTCTTTCCCACCATGAAGTCTCTTTTCTTTTCTGGCTCCATCAAATAGAATCGGTGGCTACCAGGACCACCTTCCACTTTTGCCCACAAAATTGCTTCTGACGAAGGCTCTAGACTCTGATTGCTGCAGATGACGACATTTGAGACTGAGGTATTGGCGTTTCCGTATATCATTGGTATTTCCATGTTTCCGTATTTCAGGGTTTGTGCCCCCAAGTCGACTACAAGTCCATGTTCTCTCATGAAGTCTGTACCAATGATGCACTCGTCACATATGTCAGCTACCAGAAACGCGTGAGTGAATGTTATTCCGGCCAATTGGATTTTTATGCGAACTTCACCATATACCTTAATCGAAAATTCGATTCCACTCTCCAATCAAGACTTTGTTATTCCAGTATCGAAATCTTCTGGTCTTCGAGTATCAACATTTTCTGCTAGATGTCGCTGCTCACATTTAAGTGGTTATCACACTATGTTAAAAAAAGCTCGAAGGACCAAAAATGTTTAGTGTTGGAAGCTAAATCTTTTAAGCGAAAAAAAAACTCTGAGATCTCACTGTTTTAACTGAATAAAAACGACCGTTTTGGGTTGGTGTTATAAACGTTATAAAATTGTGTTTTATTGCTCCTAAGGTTTTCCTTTTATATATTAATTGACATTTCAATATTATTGATATTTATTGCATGAAAGTTTACAATGATAGTTTATCCTACGTTTACATATATATATAATTTAGGTTGATTCAACCTTAATTGGTTGAATTTAATTTCCAACATAAGGCATTCGCCATCATTAAGAGTTTCTATTTCCTTTTGAAAATGCACCATTTGAATATTTCTCACAATTGATATAATCGAAGCGTTGGTTTCTACAGTTGATCCGATTCTGAGCGATGATGAGATTCACGAAAATGTCTTTCATACTCCTTTTCTTCAAATTTCATTGGAACCGGTTGTAGGTTTCCAACTCCTTGTCACGAGTTGATTAAGATCTGTGTCTCCTGTAAGTGCTGTAAGGCCACATGCACTATCTTGAGCCTCCATTGCTCCCGCTACCACCCATCCGAGAAGCGTTTTTTGAAGAATTGCTGACGATTGGTTGAGAGGAATTTGACCTACTGAAAGAAGATTATAAAATATACATATGTACTAGCCCCAATTAATGTGTCGATTCTCTGAGGTTGGTTAAATGATGGAAATTTGTGATATAAATATAAAGGGTGAGCCAGCAGATGGTTGGCTGTCAATTACTGTCATTTACTGAATTCAATGTGGTTGATCTTTTTGACAGATGTCATGGATGTTTAGTATGGAGTCGGATGGAGTATCATTTCGTAAAATTCGTGAATTTGTCAGCCAACATAATTTTTGGATGGATGGGGAACTGGGGAAACCAAAACCCATACGAGATTCACGAAAAACCAATGTATCCCAAAAAAAAGTCACTTTATGGTGCAGATTACAAGTTGGCGGAATCATTGGCCAGCGCTTTTTCGAAGATGAGGCTGGAGAGACAATTACAATGAATGGAGAACGTTACCGCAACATGTTGAATTGGTTTCAAGATGGTGCTACCGCCCACACAAGCCATCATTCAATCAATATTGCATACGAAAATTGAAGATAGCATTTATTTCGGTTAGAGGAGAAGTTGATTGGCCTCCAAGGTTATGCGATTTCCTGTGGGATTATTTGAAGAGTAAGTTCTATGCCAATAACCCAGCGTAATTTCAGGATCTCAAACATAACATTCAAGCTAAAAATGCGGCCATTGACCCACTTTTTCTTCAAAAAGTTATCGATAATTTTGACCTTCGAATGGTCGCTTGCAATAGAAGCCGTGGTGGTCACATGAACGATGTCGTATTAATTTAAAGAAAACTTGCACACTAGCTGTTGGCTCACCCTTTAGTACTGTAGTTGCTACTACTATAATACAATAGTATTGCAGAAAGGAAGCAGTGCACTCCTAATTTACGGATTTGTTATACAAAAGCAAGATATGCTGAGCCTCCTCGGGTTTGTAAGCGGTTTTTTCAGTTTCAGTTTCTATGCATTTTTTATTTATGTCACTTAAATTACTCTTACTTGCTAGACAAAAAAACGCTTAAAAATTAGCTTAAATAACTTAGAAATATCTTATTATAACTTACTGGCCCCATGCGGGCACTCTAATTTAAACCTAACCCTTAAACTATGTCTTTCGACGTATCTTACAGTCTAATTTTATTTGTATTTTAACATTAATTAATACTAAAACTAAGAAAACATTTTTTAACAAAAAACTTAGTTCCATGACCTTTTTTTATTTTATTATAAAACTTAAAACTAAAAACTTACAGCTACCTAAAAATAAATCTTAATCTACTTAACTTACTTACATCTAACACAAATATAGACATACAATATATATATGTATATACATAATATATATATACTAAATATATAAATACATGTCAACATATATATATATTTTTTTTTTCATTTTTTTGTTTTATTAATTTTTTTTTGTATTTACATATGTATTTTTTTTCTTAAAAACTATCTTAATCATACCTAAAACTATGTAAGCCGGCCATGGCTAATAAAATAGTCAGACGACCGACTTTGCTTCCTATGGAGCTACCCAGTACTGGAGGAATTGGACGACGAAACTTCCCCTCCCTCAACCAGCCACCAAAATTGTTGGTGCTGCCGAGCAACATCCCTCATGTTGCGACTCCCTACCGACCTACTGAACCGGAGACGCTCCGCACTGCCGTGTGCGACGTCTCTGTCGTAGTTGAGTCGCCTGTCCGCAGCTGTTCGAGCGACGTGGAAGATTAGCGGAACCGCCAATCTGTCCTGGACCAGACCTTTACTATCTAGATAGAGGAACGCTTCTGGAGGAATAAAGCCGTCAAAGCGAACTCTCTCGTGATACATATAATTGGGGTAGAAAGCCCCGGAGATCAGGTTGTTCGATGAGGTCATTGCTCTTGCAATGTGCCTTCGAGTTAACTTAATGACGAAATTGTCCACTCTTATTAGGTTCGCCTTATTGTATAAGACCTCATTAGGATAGAATTTTATGTACTCAGACTCTGGTGTTCTGTATAAGCGAAGACAAGTCCTAAGACAAGCCCTCTCAAACACCCGAATCTTTTCCAATAAACTTGCTCTCACGTTAAACCACACGGGACATCCAAATACAAGCATAGGCCGGATAAGGGCCATGTAGCAGATCACCTTCACCCTCGCATCGTGTTGGCTGTTATAAAACAGTCTCTTTGTAAGGGCAAAAGCACCTTTGGCTCTGGCCAGAGCAACATCTATATGTTTGTTAAAATACAGAAATTGATCTAGCCAGATCCCAAGGTATCTGACTACATTTCGACAAGCAAGTGGCTGTCCGTGTTGTCCGACGATAGAAAACTTTCGCCAATTCTTTCTGGTATCCCTAGAGGCCCCAGACAAAGGCGTCCTAAACAGAATAGTTTCCGACTTCTGAAAGTTGATTTTCAACTTTCAGTCATCGCAATATCGCTTGATTTTGTCGAAGTCACGCTGCAAAAGCATATTAATGACCTCAATCTTTGGACCTGTTCTGTACGCGATTAAGTCGTCTGCGTACGCTATGGCATGGTGAAGTGAATCTATCAGATCACTTGTGTAAGTGTTGAACAGGATCGGCGAATTTCCACCCGCGCTGTCTGTTCAGTTAAATGACGTTGTAGCTGAGCCATCTGCCCTTGGATAGAGAGCAAGATAGCTAGCATGTCAGGTACTGGTTCCGGTGCTCTGGGCGCTAGGGCCTGAGAAGCAACCTTCGCTTGCTGTACCGTAGTTCCCCTACCTGCCGCCATTTGGGCGTAGGTAACATGGGGAGTAACGGCTGGAGTTTGCAAATGCACGGGTGGACGTTTCACTTCCACTTTCTGCTGCCGGGCCAGATTTATTCTTTTGATGTACTGGAATTTGGAACAACCCCGATAATTTGCGGTGTGTCCCGTGTTCCTACATAAAGCACAAGAGAGTTGGCTTTTTTCGGACGCTCCGTCCTTACCCAGAGCGCATTCCTCGGACTTGTGGTTCCTTCCGCACTTCACGCATCGAGGCTGCATTTCGCAGTTCGACGCGGCGTGCCCGAACCTTTGGCAGCGAACACATTGTAAAATTTTTTCGCTCCTTTATAATTTCTCCCAATGTACAACCTGGTAGTCTAGGACTTTAATACTCCTTAGACCATCCAGATTGCTGGTGGGACTAAGCTGGACCAGGAAAATCGGCAGTTGCCGCTTCTCCCTTTTGGCTCTGGCTGTGGTGAATGGCTTGACCCCCACGAATTGGAGCCCTTCGCACTTCTTCTCTTTCAGCAACGCAAGGAGCTCCTCCGGATCAGTCGACGGTTCTAATCCCCTCAGCAGCATTGTTTGCAGCTTGTCCCCCTTCGGGGTGTAGGAGAAGAACTCCGTCGTCGAATCCTTCAGTAATTTTTTGATTATATAATAGCGCTCCACTGAATTGCAGTAGATCGCACGTCTATCTAAACTAAGTCTTTTAATGTAAAAATTATTTCCAATGGCCGACTTACATAGTTCAATTGTTTCTTTCAACTCCATCTTAAACGTGTTGATTGGAGGTACCCGCTGCTTAGTTGATTTCGTTGGTGGTTGTTGTTGTTGTTGCTGCGTCTGCTGATGTTGTTGCTGTTGCTGTATTTGCTGCTGCTGATGTTGTTTCTGGGACTTGTGTTGTTGTTTTTGCTGCGGTTGTGATTTTTGTTGTTGTTGTTGTTGCTGTTGCATTTGCTTCTGTTGTGTCTGTACTTGTTTTCGCGTTTTCAAATGTGCTGTTTTTTGTTGTTGTAGCGGCTGTTCTTTCTGTTTAGCCTCGCTATTTGTGGGCAGTTCCTTACAAATCTGGAGTTGTTGTTGTGCCTCATTTTGTCTTCTCGCCACTTGTTTGTTTCTAATGGCTAGTACTTTTTGCTGCAGCTCTTTAATGCAGCTATTTATTGCATGTACTTCTTCCTCTTCATCCTCTGACTCAGTAGCCATCAGAGATTGGAAGGTATTCAAACTACCCATACAGCGGTCTTCTCCACCATCAGACACACATGGGTCTTCGTCGTGGTCTGAATCAGCTGCCGCCTTTGTTGACGTTGTTGGCGCCCCTTCCCTTACTCTACTTGGCAGCTTTTCAGTAGAAGTTGTTAGGGAGGGGCGCTTTACAAGCTTCGGAGATGAATTTAGTCTCCTCCTCCTCTTCTTCGCACCATTTTCCGATGACTTCATATCATCTGCTGGTCCCGCTATTGGAGTAGCGGACCGCTTGCCATCACTCATCGGTATTTAATTTGAACTTTATTTATTTAAACTTTTAAAAATAAAAAGTCAATGTAATTTTTTGGGGAATCGAACCCACGATGCACTTGGCCAAAATGTTCCTAATTCACTTTTATTTTACTTGCTTATTTACTTTTTCACTTTAAAAGCCGAAACACGTCTATTCCTCACGGAGGTCTATGAACGACTGGTTTGTAAGCGGTCGACTGATAACAATTCACATCAAGGTTAAATTCACGACATCATAACTCAATATAGCAATACCCTAAATAAGAAGTTAGGATCGTGTGTCGCCGTTTCAATCCAAAATAGGAAAGGAAAGCATCTTTGTTAACAAATTTGGAAATCATGTTCTTCACCATATCACGTCGGGCAATGCATTTAGGCAAATCGATTTTGTTGAGGACGTACACGGTACAAAACCAGAGCTCAGTTTCAATAACTCAACATTCACAAATGAACATTGCAATCTGCAGATTTTCTACAATAACTGCCAATCAAATGGACAAACATCGACCCGAACCACCAACTTATTGTAGCCAAGCAATGGATGCAGATATCCCAGATACATTTACGAATTTCGATGTTAAATCACAAAAAATCGCAAGAAATTGCAAGAACCTTTACCAATCGTGTATCCACTAATCCCTTGAGGAGACATACGTACTCGTATACCACCAGAATCAAATAGACAAGCCCAGTAACATTTCTTGAATGGATGTTGTACGATTAGGGTAAGCACTGAGCGTCTTCGACCTGTCGACGATCAGCGCTTAAACTATGACTACACATCCATTGTGCTTGTGCTACTTCCTTGTGGTAACCACCGGGTACTTGTCTCATCCATCTAGACTTAATTTGCTAAAGTTTTATGCACGAATATTGAGTAACGTCAACAGTTAGCATGGCAAACTGCTTACATGAGCTAGTTCAACGTATTTTGAGCTGTGGTCAGTACAGATTTGTCAGTACTAGTCAGATTGCTACTAAAATAGAAATACTAGTGGAGCGGGTTACTGGCTCCGAAAAATCCGCCAAAATACTCTTTTCTATCGGAATTCTCAGGCAAAGAGTAGAATATTGTACTACTTGTATGGTCCTTTTACTGAAATTTCTCAATAGGATACAGCTTCATTGATAACTGGACTACAGTACAAGCCGCCACACAATCAGCTTTGTGTACCTCCAGCATTATGCAAGCGTAAGGCGCACACTCATGGAGGAAGTGCTCCGCAGTGTCGTGATCACTCTAACAGCAAGTGTCGGAGGGTGTTATCACTTATGCGTAGAACACTTAGGTGCTTACCGAAAGCGACTACAGTTTCTGCTGAGGGACAGTGGGATAGTCGTTAACCTTTTAGAGATGTAGGGAAACAAATGTTTGGTCTGCCGGTATTCTAGGAATTTATGACATGTATAGTTATGCTCACAAGAAACCCAACAATTAATGGAAGCCCTAACCGTGGGAGCATGCGGTTCTAATGCGAGTCATGAGAAATCCTTCATAAATCTTGCCTAACAATTTCATCAGAAGATGGGACTTATCATATGATGCGCTGCGATGCTAATGCTCAGAATATTTTTTTGGGACAGTAGCAAATATAACGGGATTGGCAATAATCTTCTGACTTTCATACTATCGCCAAAAATGTTGGCTCTTAGCCAACTTTTGTTACGAGAGTAAGACAGTAAGTAATCGACTTAACATTATCCAATACTTACTGTCTGGAAAGTACTCCATGTCCGACCATAGGTACATTGAATTCAGAATCGGATGCGAGGTCCCGACCTTGTTGAATAGGAGGAATCCGCAGAAAACCAACTGGACACGATTTAAGGAGGAGTTCGGCAAGTTCTCCAACAGTGCACTCCATGAGCTCAAGACAAAACAAAAGCTAGAGGAAGCTGCTCAGATCCTAAACGATAACCTCACCAAGTGTTTTGAAATGGTATGTCCAGCGAGTAAGCAATCCTGCAGATCGCCCGTTCGTTGTTGGAACATAGGTCTGCAGCGTCTTCATAAAGAAACCAGAAAACTTCTAAACAGATAACCTAAGACTAATTTGGTGGAAGACTGCAGTCTTTACAGGTCGAACCACAAAGAATAGAAGAAGTTAATTCGGATTTCGAAGAATGTCCCTTATAAAGACTTTTGTGAAAAGATCGAAACTGTCGGTGAAACTAGTAGGCTGGTCAAAATCCTCAAAAGGGGAGAATCAACCAGGCTGGAACCATAGTACCTACACTGAGTCGAAAGTTAAGGCTGAATAACACAACACACCGTAGCTGGTATATCTCATCGGTTGTGGGAATCAATGAGGTCATCAAACTCGATGTAGCTTCCTTTGATGGCTTCAAATCACCTAGTACCGTTGCCATATATACAACAAATAGATATACACCACCTCTGAAGACAATCTCCACTGCTAGCCTGGCACCGGCATACACTGATTATAGCCTTTATACAGAAAATCGAAAAAGAGCAGTACACGCTCGCCAAGAGCTTCAGGCCTATCAGTCTGACTTCCTTCAAGTTGAAGAGCGCGGAGCGAATGATCGAAATCCATGTGCGCAAAACCGCTGTTAAGAAATAATTATACACTAATTTGCCAAAACAATGGAATACCCTGTTTTGTTTACTTTCAACCAATCAAACATTGTCATTTGTTTTTCTTCGTTAACCTTTTTTGCGTTGCTTCCGTCTGTCAACTGCACTCTCTCACATTAAAGTAATCTTTTGAACAAACAAGATCACGCTTGAGTTTTATTTCTTTAAATTTAAAGCCGCATCAAACATCGCCATCCACGAAACTTTTATTTTATAATTTCGCAAAAACACTTGGAGGCCCCGGCGAGATAAGCTTTACTATTTATTAACGTGCATTGTGCAATCACGTGAAATGTCAGACTGTGAGCGTGATGCGGGCACCAAGCCATCCAATTTGGATGAAGCTGAATCTGCTGCTGGTAAGAAACCGGACAAAGTGCTTCTAACACTTCAAGCTCGACGTTCTGTGTGCGAACAGCAGATCGAGCGCATAGAGGAGTACCTGACACGTGTTCGGACGGATCCACGTTCCACATCGGTTGCAGAGATGAATATTTGTGCCGAAGCATTGGATTCAGTATTTGAAACATTTAAAAGTGTGCAAGGTAAAATCGAAGAAAAGGATTTTGACGAAATCTCGAAGCCAAATCGGTCAACGTAAGAGGAAATGTATTATCTAGCCGCTTCAGCTCTAAAGGTTCTCATTGCAACGATGGATGCCCAGGAAAACCCTTCAAACAAAGTCAATACTTCATCAACAGATCGGGACGAAAGGTATGCTTCTATTAAACTTCCAAAAATTGAACTTCAGGAGTTTACAGGTGATGTGACAACGTGGATAAGCTGGCATGACGAATTTGTTTGTTTGGTTCATAATAACGAAAACCTAACAAAATTTGCTAAACTTCGATACTTGATTTCAAAGCTAAGCCCCACGGCTAGAGCTCCGATAGCAGGTTTGAAAATAGTTGCAGAGAATTACGAGGTAATATTGGATAAATTAAAAGAACGCTTTGAAAATAAAAAAATTATCGGAAAAGAACATATTAAAAATATTTTTCAACATCCAAAAATTTCCCATGCAAATGCTGCAGACCTTCGAAATCTAATGGATAAGATGAACAACCACCTTACAGGATTGAAAAACATCAATCGACTTGTTGACAGCTGGGACGACCTTACAGTGCACATCATAACCACCAAATTCGATCCAGAAACAGCATTGAAATGGAATGAAGAATCACCTGTGGACAGACTACCAACTCTTGCCGAACTGATGACATTCTTGAAAAGAAGGTGCCAAATTATCGAAGGTAATATTAATTCAAATTCCGTAGTACCTAGTTCAAACAAAATCAGTAGTGGTAGCTTGTTTAAAAATCAAAAACCACCAAGGTCATTTATCACGGTTAAAAATGCATGCAGTTTCTGTAATAAACAAGGTCATTTCATTTATCGATGCATCGCCTTCTTAAATTTGCCTGTAGCAGACAGATTAGATAAGGTGACTTCACTTAAGCTCTGTACAAATTGATTAAAAGTTAGCAATCACTCTCTAGCTGACTGTCCGTCCAAGAGCAATTGTCATACCTGTGGCAGTAAACACCACTCATTGCTCCACCGTCAAACTGCATCGCACAATCCAACTTCTTCCTCTTCAGCTTTTTGTAGTTCTTTTACTTCAAACCAATTCACACCCAACCGCAACTTGTCATCAAACAATGAGATTACCTTGACCAACGCACCTGCACCCTCCTCTGCATCAAATCAAACTTATGCTCTTCATAACAACTCGGGAGAATACAACATACTCGTATTAGGAACAGCTATTGTTTACCTTATAGGCGCAAACAACCAATGCATTCCTTGTCGTGTTTTATAAGATAGTGGATCTCAGATCAATATCATGACTGAACGCATCGTTCGTATTGCCGGTATCAAACGACGATTTGCACCTACAAATTTCACGTGTGTAAATGACACTTCAGGCAGCTCAAAATACAAATGCTCAGTTGTAATAAAATCTATGTTTACTTCATTTTCCACAACACTAGAAACTTTAGTTATGACTCAAATAATTGGGATGCATCCTGATATCAAGGTAAACGTTGATGGCTGGAATATTCCAAGTCACATTCAGTTATCAGATATTCACTTCAATTTTCCACAACAAGTTGACTTGCTCATAGGAGCTGATATCTTTTACGACATTTTGGATGTAGGAAAGATTAGACTTGGTCCAGGTTTACCTACTCTTGTTAACACGCTGCTGGGATGGGTCGTGGCTGGAAGGTTGCCAACAATTTCTACATCAACATGTATTAGCCAATGTCAACTTTTGAAGGTTCCAGATATTCCTAATAATGAAACTTTACTCAATCATA
The DNA here is from genome assembly GCA_949129095.1 of Volucella bombylans. Lineage (NCBI taxonomy): Eukaryota > Metazoa > Arthropoda > Insecta > Diptera > Syrphidae > Volucella > Volucella bombylans. Next base: position 363,260,209 of record OX422140.1, read on the forward strand.
CATTAAAGGCTTTTTGGGAACTTGAAAATTTTGAGTCATCAGTTGCAAAGGTATCAAAGGAAGAAAGGGGATGTGAGTAACATTTCTGCTCAAACGTTGCTCGCTTATGCTCTGAAAGATATCAAGTGGGACTACCTTTTAAGAAAACTTCGCTAAGCTTAGGAAGTTCTTATGATATTGCGCTAAAAAGATTTTTAAGGAAGTTTCTCAAAAACAAAGAGCTTAAATTAGAATATACCCAGTTCATGGATGAGTTTATTCAACTATCGCACATGGAACGAATAGAATATTTCGACTTTCATCAACCTCACTACATAATACCACATCACTGCGTTTTTAAAATGTCCAGCTCCAGCACAAAGCTTCGGGTGGTCTTTGACGCTTCATCAAAGACAAGTAATGATATTTTGATGGTAGGACCTGTTATTCAACCCGATCTTTTTACAATAACACTAAGATTCAGGTTTTACACATATGTTTTTACCTCTGACATCACAAAAATGTATCGTCAGGTGTCCTTACATCCAGATGACCGACGTTTTCACTGCATTCTTTGGAATCGAACATAAATGATCCTATTAAACTCTATGAACTTACAACGGTTACATATGGCACTGCTCCGGCAGCATTTCTCTCCACTCGAGCACTACAACAGCTATCCATAGACGAGGGCACACATTTTCCCATGGCTTCTAAGTCAATCAACTCCGACTTTTATGTTGACGATGTATTATCTGGGGCAAATACTTTAGAACAAGCCATCGCTTTACAAAAGCAGTTATCCTCTATCTTGTCAAAGGGTGGATTTAAATTGAAGAAGTGGTGTGGAAATCATCCTGACTTGTTAAAGAACATACCTCAAGAGGATCAGGAAACCTTGATTAAAATCAGAAGTTCTAATGCAATCAAGGCTTTAGGAATAATTTGGAACCCTTCGTCAGATCGATTTTTATTTGAAGTCAACAATAGTTTTCACAAACTAATTACTAAAAGATCCGTTTTGTCCGAAATTGCGCAATTTTTTGATCCTCTGGGTCTTATAAACCCAGTTATTGTACTGGCAAAAATATTTATGCAACAATTGTGGTGCTTGTAGTTAGATTGGGATTATCCTCTTCCGCAAGAATATAAAGAGCCGTGGATTAACTTTAGAAACCAATTACAGAAACTAAACGATTTGGAAGTACATCGTCATGCGTTTTCAGCAGATGCTCGCCATGAAATACATGCATTCTCAGATAGTTCTGAAAGGGCATACGGGTCATGCGTTTATATTCGATCCGTAAACCTTAAAAATGAAATAAAGGTTAATCTGCTGTGTGCCAAGTCCAGGGTTGCCCCTGCAAAAAAATGTTCACTACCAAAACTCGAACTCTGTGGTGCAGTAATTATGGCACAACTTATTAAGCGCATTCAAACCATTTTCAATTCTGTTGACATCGAAAGCATAACATTTTGGACAGATTCGACAATAGTTTTAAGCTGGATAAAGGAGGAATCATGCAACTGGCCAACATTTATTGCAAATAGGGTTTCAATTATTCAAGAAATTTCTACATTTTCCCAGTGGCGACACATACCGACGAAAATGAATCCTGCAGATATTCTTTCTCGAGGTTCGTATCCGCAAGATCTTATTGATTCAAGTCTCTGGTTTCATGGACCAGAATTTTTATTACTGCCTTCTAAAAACTGGCCATCATTTAAATTTAATTTCGAAAAGGATGAAAATAAGTTGGAAAGAAAAAAGAATAAAATAGTTATGCACAATAACACTATAGATATTAATTCTTCTTTCATAACTAACATTAAATACTATAACAATTGTAAGTCCCTTTTACACGTTGTTGGATATATTTTGCGCTTTAAAAACAACTGCATGAAGAGGAATAAAGCTTTACGCATCTTAGGACCCTTAACAGTTGATGAAATCAATGTATCTCTCATAACTATTGTAAAAATAGTACAAAGAACGGCATTTCCTGCAGAGATCACTGCATTAGAGAGGGGAAGGGCACTTCTACAAAATAGTCATATTCAATCACTTGCACCTTTTATCGATCAAAATGGTATAATAAGAGTTGGTGGACGTTTAAAATTTTCAGAGCTGGACTTCAACAGCAAACATCCAATACTGCTGCCGAAGAACCACTCCTTTACGTACATCTTCCTTCGACATCTTCACATCGTCAACCATCATGTTGGCCCACAAACATTATTAAGCATTGCTAGGCAGACATTTTGGCCAGTTCACGGAAAAATAATATGTCGATCGATATATCGCAAGTGCATTACCTGTTTTCGCGCTAGACCCATCAAACAAGAGCTTCGAGTTCAGCAATCACGGCCTTTCAGCGTTATAGGCATTGACTTTTGCGGACCCTTTCAAATATATTTCAGTCGTCGAGGGATTTCATCCACGAAGGGTTATGTGTCAGTGTTTGTTTGTTTTTCAACAAAGGCATCACACTGGAATTAGTGGAGGATCTTACCACAGCAGCATTTTTGGCGGCACTTAAACGTTTTGTTGGTCGTCGCGGATTGTGTTCTACTATATACAGCGACAACGCAACAAATTTTATAGTTGCCAAGAACGAGTTACATGAATTGTACAAACTGTTTAACAATCATCAACATTTTAATAACATCCTTAGCACTTGCACTTCTATGGGTATAACATGGAAAACAATTCCTGCACGTTCTCCACATTATGGTGGCTTATGGGAAGCCGCCGTAAAATCTACCAAGTTTCACCTTAGACGAATTTTACAGAATGCTAAGCTTAACTTCTTTGAATTTAACACACTTATTATCCAAGTTGAGTCTGTTCTTAATTCCAGGCCAATCACACCTGTTCCTGAAAGTTCCAATGACATGCCAGCAATAACACCTGGTCACTTTATAATAGGTACAGCAATGAACACCATACCAGAACCAGATCTTAAACTAACAAATGTCAACCTGTTACAACGTTATCAGAAGCTACAGTGGTACTTGCAACAATTTTGGAGTCGATGGTCAGCAGAGCTTACAGCAACGATCAAAATGGGCAAAACATGGCGAGTCACTATGCATTGGTGACATTGTGGTCCTAGATGATGACAACTTACCTCCTCTAAAGTGGCGATTAGGTCGTGTTATAAGCGTACAACCGGGTAAGGATGGCGTCGTAAGAGCTGTGACAGTCAAGACCTCCAGTGGTGAAACTCAAAGGGCTGCTGCTAAAGTAAGACGTCTTCCTATTGATCGGATGTCCTCTCAAGGTGGGGAGTATGTTAAGAATTAATTATACACTAATTTGCCAAAACAATGGAATACCCTGTTTTGTTTACTTTCAACCAATCAAACATTGTCATTTGTTTTTCTTCGTTAACCTTTTTTGCGTTGCTTCCGTCTGTCAACTGCACTCTCTCACATTAAAGTAATCTTTTGAACAAACAAGATCACGCTTGAGTTTTATTTCTTTAAATTTAAAGCCTCATCAAACATCGCCATCCACGAAACTTTTATTTTATAATTTCGCAAAAACAACCGCTATGCGAATGTATCCTCGGTGTGAGATGCAATATGCTTACCGAGTCGGATGATCTTGCGATAGTGCGCTTCAAAATCTGGTAAACAGAATTGAAGGCGCACTCTATAAGAAGTAACACGCGCTGTGCATTTTCATCGACATTGAGGGTGCTTTCGACAACGCAACATTTACTGTATTTACCATACGGTACGGGCAGTGGCTGAGTGTATGTAACAACTGATGGATAGCTGGTTGTGAGTGAAAATTTTGTTGGTGCACTGTTTCATATTGTTGTAAAGGCATAACACCTACAACAATTTGATCCGGTAAATCAATGTCAGAATTTTCACTTCGCAGCCTTGCTTAGTATCGTCGGTGTTTGTGTTTGTCTGTGATTATGACTAGGGAATTCAGGGTAGCCATAGCCAATATACGCGGGCTAAAAAGTAATCACTTTTCTGCGTACGTTCACGTCTGTAAGTACAGACCAGCTGTTTTGGCACTTAGTGAAACACAGGTAGATCCCCGCCCACACCTCTCAGATCATTCTGATCTGAAGCTACCTGGCTACGAACTAGTGCCACTATTCTTCTCTCACTGCGGTCTCGCCATTTATGTGCGTAGTGATGTAGCTTACCAAACTCCACCACAATGTGATCCATGTTCCAATCCGGAATTCAACTTCATGTGGTTAAAATTCCATCTCCGTAAGCAAATTATACACTGCTTTATTTATAGAAGCCCCAAACTGGACAGCAATTCAACTTTTAACGAGTTTGATGCGCTGTCTGACTCCATTCAAAGAATTGTATCCCTGTATCCTCATACTGAAATCGTTATTACGGGCGATTTCAATATACACCTGGACTTGTTTTTAACTTCTCACCCTGATAAGTACACCATTAATGTGCTCTCCCCTCTAGGCTCATCGGACCATTTTGTCATATCAGCTAATTTCTCGTATACCTACCACACAGTTAGAGAAAAAATTCCTAAAAGAACCGTATGGCAATACGAGAAAGCCAACTTAACAGCTTCTTTAGGAATTTTAACTGGTCGTTATGCTTCCTCGATAACAACGTGGATGCCGCTGCTGATATGATTACAGATACCATTCTCTTTGGAATGAGATCCTTTATTCCTCATCGGATGAAGAGTATCAAACCAAAAAAAAGGCATGGTACGACTCGAGCTGTAAAGAGGCCGTCAGGGTTAGAGAAATGTTTTTTCGGTCCTACAAGACCAACCCGACAGAGGAAAACCGAAAAAAGTTCTAACGAGCGTGTGAAATTCTTAAGCGTGTGAAATTCCTATACGACCAAAAACTGAGGCAAAAAATACTGCAATGTCCCAAAGGCAGTAAAAATGTTTGGTCATTCGTCAAAAACATAAGAAATTCCGCCTCATCCTCCATCCCAACGCTGATTTACAATGACATTCCAGCTGTCAGCTCTTTGGATAAGGCCAATCTGCTTGCTGCACACTATGCGGCCAGCTCAACACTCCTAGATTATGCTTTGTCTCCGCCTACAGTTGAGTGTGTCGAATCTTCAATGGGACGAATCTACTTTCGCACTCGTGTAGTAGCAAGAGTACTTAAAGATCTCAACATACATAAATCCGCTGGTCCAGATGGTATATCTCCCCTTCTTCTGAAGAGGTGTTCTTCCTCGCTGGTAAAACCACTGCGTAAGCTTTTTCATCAATCCTACTCTTTAGGACTCTTCCCGAGCAGATGGAAAACAGAATTTGTCCAGCCCGTCCCTATAAAAAGCGAATCATCTTCTCTCTCCTCCTACAGACCCATTGCACTTACGTCCCTTCTTTCCAAGGTCATGGAAACGCTGATAAATCGTCAGCTCATGAAATATCTCGAAACACGAAAACTTTTCAATGACCCCTAATATGGTTTTCGTAGCAACAGGTCCACTGGTGAATCTGGCGAAAGCAAGATGGTTGCACTTGATATTTCTAAGGCATTTGACAGAGTTTGGCATCAGGTTCTTTTGTCGAAAATGCGTGCATTTCTGATCGACGACTCTCTTCTTCAATGGATTAGAAATTACCTTTCGGAACGTTCAATTCAAGTTGTCTTTGACGGTTTCAAATCTGATATTCACAAAATAAATGCTGGTGTGACCCAGGGCTCTGTTCTGTCTCCGACACTCTTTTTAATTTTCATTAATGATCTCTTGTCTGCTACGTCTAATCGAATATATTCCTTTTCTGATGACAGTACCTATTCTCTACTTTTCATATTCGTTTCCCGACTCACGGCCCTGCTCCTAGGCTGTAGAACGAGGACGGCAGCGTATGATAAGCTCATTAAATTCCGATATCAACAGCATAACCAATTGGGGAACTATCAAAGAGTGGAATTTAATGCTTCCAAAATACAATGCTGTCTGCTGTCTTTAAAGCGAAATTTAAACACCCAGCCATTATCTATGAATGGTACTTGCACTTTCCATTCTCGGTATGTGTGTCAATGACAACTTACGTTGGAATGACCACATATTTGATGTCGCCAAAAATGCTGCGAAATGTCTAGGTTTCCTCAAGCGATGTAAGAAATATTTTACCCCCTCTGATCTGGCCTCAATATATAAGGCATTCATCCGCCCAAAATTGGAGTACAATGCCCACATCTGGTCAGGTGCTCCTAAAACATCTCTGCACCTGCAGGATTCAAAATCGTGCGATAAAGCTCATTGATGATAATAATATCAGTCAGTCAATTGATACCCTCGAACACCGACGTAATGTCTCCTGTCTCACTTTGTTTTATCGCTATTTCCACCACCAGTGCTCCACTGAAATCGCCAGTAGCATTCCGCCCATTCAAACTTTCAACCGTAACACCCGTCTCGCTATGAATGCTCACCAGTATACCCTCAAACCCATTTTCGGACGTACTCTAAAATATCGTGATTCGTTCCTAAGCCGCTTATGGAATGCCCTGCCGATCTCTGTATTTCCTGGTCGTTATAACTTGCAAACATTTAAAAGCAATGTACATCGGTACCTCTCTTTTCTTCCTCCCTAAATTTCCTTTGCCCGAGCTATGAACAATCACCTTAAGGGCATACAAACCCCTTGAGCGCGCGCCCATTATTATAAAAAAAAAAACATCTGACGGCATATGTACCTCGGCCAGATAAAACGTTTCAATTTTCACCATCATTATCATATATTGACCACAGTCAGCATATGGAACCAAAGATCTATTCACTGGTATTGCCTTATTCCAAAAAACTATTGATTCCTCTACGCCGCCGTGTAGAGCGTTTGCGACTATTAAAGAAGAAACGGCAAAGACGGGTTTAGCGGTCATCGACAGAAAAACAAAGTGTAGACTGTCACCAAAAAGGGATACACAACATCGACACCTAGGACAAAACGTCACGATAGGCAGCTAGAACTTTGAGGTAATTAGAGACCCTATCTACCTTGGCTCCGATATCAAAAAAATCATGCGAAGAATCAGTTTTGCTAATCTCTGCTTCTTTGGGCTTAGAATACAATTGAGTAGTGGACCATCCCAGTCCTTCTTTACGGCGCAGAAGCTTGGACACTGACGAAAGCGGATGAAAATGCTCTTGGGCGCTTCGAGAAAAATTTTTCGGGTAATTTTGCATCCATTTGATGCAAACGACGCCGACCTCATCAGAAAAGCTCGAATAACCCGGCTTAAATAGGTAGGTCACCTTAAGCGCATGGACACCAGTGTCCCGAGCCGGAAAGCTTTCGACTCCAACCGAGAAGAGCACCGCAGCAGATGACAATCTCATCTTATGTGGCGCACACAAATGGAAGGAGACTTCAGCCAACTTCGTATGTGCAGCTAAAGGCAACTGGCAAAAACTGGCTGGAGAGGCAATTTAGCTAAGACCCTAATCCACGCTGAAATGTAACGCCATCTAAGTAAGGAAGGATGCGAAATATCACTATTATACAAGTTTGCCTACCTCAATAATCACAATTGTGATCACCTAATCATAAAATAGTCAATCAAATTGATCATGTTGTTATCGACTTAAAACACTCTTTCTATACTCTCTCACTATATAGATTTGAACCACGACATAGCTGCAATCACGGTATCTCAGATTTCACACAGGAGATTTAACATTGACTGCCATTCCAACAAACCACCAGTCTTTCCTGAATGCATATCTCTTAACCTCTGCTCAAGCACTTTGGAACCTGCATCAAGTGATGAAGATCATTGTCATCGATGTCAGGGCCCGAGGCCCCTGGTTTGATGAAGAGTGCAGGCAAACATATATAACAAAAGAGTTCGAGTTGAAAGCAGCGCTGTGTAGAAAAACGAGAGCGACTTGTAAACTCTAAGGGGTAAGAAATAGCTACTTCTACCCAATGAATAGCCAGTCGATTACAGAAGAATCATTCTTGCCCTGGAATTTTCTACAAATACTTTATTCCCACAAGAAGAGTCCAATGAGCTCCCCATTCTCAAGCTAGAATTCGAACTTGACAAGCGATCCTTAACTTTTGAAACAATCCAATGCCAGCAGCAGTTCAGTTCCAATGCCATATGATGCATTGTTTCTGTTGGAATAGCTAAAAAAATTCGTGGGTATTTGAAGTTCAAGTCCATAGATATATCTGAATCTTAAGAGACAAGGCAATGGATTCTACAGACCCATTTCTTCTTATAATCACTTTTGTTTGTAGATTGTGTGTTAGGTGTAAAGCGTGGAAAATTCGGTCATCGTCTTTAAAAGCAACTCCATGCCAAAAGGTAGACAGCTTCTCACAAGCAGTAATGAGATGTTTATGATGATTCAATTTTGTTCCCATGTTTCATAAGTAACTGTTAGTTTTGCTCAATCGCTGGCATCCCATAATGCTCGAACAGTATACCCAATATTTATTCGCTAAATTGTTCTATATCATCAAATCACGTTAAAGCATATTCGGTGGAACGCTTCTGGTGCGTTTTTCTTAAAAAAAAAAAATGATTTCTAAATGTTGCAACCCTTCTTTCAAGTCTCTAGATGTTGAATCGTCTATCATCTTGAATAATCATCTAAGAAATAAAAGTTATTCTATACTTCCCAAACAAGCAGTTAGCTATATAAAATAATGGAATTCAATTTCTACACATGATACAATTAGGATTTTCCTCATTCATTCCACTTACCAGAAACGCTTTGAAAATAACTGCCATGCAACGTCACTTCCGTGTTCGAAATCGAAAGCCATTGTACCAAACATTCTTCGAAAAGCGAACCATTCGTTCAAATTACCATCCCCACTCCATTGCAAACCAACAAATGTCACTTTGACAGCTCTCTGTTCTTTCGTTCAAAAAATGTCAACAAATATAGTCGGTGTCTGGTGAAATTCTACAAGAAATTAGTCATTTAGTGAATTATTTGCGAAATAAATTAAAAAATAATAGCACACCGCCTACCGCAACGCCAGTCTCCTCAAAATGGAAGTCGAATTCAGTCGCAACGACTTCTTCCTGCCGGAAGTCAAATACGAATGTAAGTACACCCTTGAACTTGTAGCCACACCAACTCCTTCGCACATTCTTCTCAACTAACTGACAGCTCCTCGTTTTGTTTATTACAGACCTCGACCACACAGCTGATGTACAGTAAGTAGCTCGTCACATAACAAACACTCCACCTGACCTGACCGCGCGTACTTTTTTTTTATATATATATTTTCGAATTCATTCATCAAATCTCATTTCGTAGGCTACACGCTTGGGGTGAATCACTCAAAGAAGCTTTCGAGCAATGCGGCATGGCAATGTTCGGATACATGACAGAGCTGGACTATGTCTCGGTGAAGACATGCTATCAAATTGAAGCTCAGGCTGATGACATAGAGGGATTACTGTTCCATTTTCTCGATGAGCTTTTGTTTTTATTCTCCGCTGAACCTAATCTGATCTGCAGAAGGGTGGAAATCACAAAGTTTGATTTGGAAACGTTCTCAATTGAATGCCGGTGCTATGGGGAGCCTTTTGAAATTGGAAAACATCCACAAGGCACTGAGGTAAAGGCAATCACCTACTCTGCGATGCAGGTGAATCAGGACGAGGCGAACAAGAAGTTTGAAGTGTTTGTGATTATCGATATTTGAAGGGAGAAATGCTTTTCAATACAAAGATTTCTGTACTTTTTATTTCATTTAGATATATAAATAAAAAAATATATATGTATTTTGAATACTAACGGTTGGGCAACTTCAATTTTAAATTAGCTGTGTGGTTCCTATCCAGCAATGCCAGCCGAAGCAAGTGGGTTGAGAGGCTGCATTTGATTGTAAAATAAAGCCAGCTATTGGTTGAAGATAGTGCTGTTTATGTATTGTACTCTCACAAATCCTAGTATGGTAGGTACACAAGGACTTAGTACTAATTAGTAGGCCCGAGTCAACCCCCGACCACTTTACTAAGTTTCATACAAACTGAACGTAACTATAATTCAAACTAAATGTTGACGACTTTTCTGAAGGTACTTCTGCTGCAATAGAAATCGAACACGTTTTTCATTCTATTAACATTAAGTCTTCGTTCCATAGACGGATCAATTTGCATAAAGAAATCACAAAGCTCATTTGCCATTCTTAAGCGTTCACTAAGATTGTTCAAATTAAATGTCACGTTTCCAGTGCTTGTTGAAGCCTCTTCTTTAATGGGCTGTGAATTTAACATTTCCTCCAAGTCGGTTTCAGTCAAATCTTCATCTTGCGATTCAAGCAACTCCTGAATGTCAATTGATTCTATCTGTTCGAACCCATTTCGTCCTATTCCATTTGCTATTCCGGCTATGTTTGCAGTCAAAGTTTGAATTTGCACAGATTCTTCGTCATTTCCCGCAGTCAGATCAGGCTACAGTTTTTTCCAGCATGATTTCAATGTGCATGGCTTCAGTTCTTCCTATGATTCTTTTATGTTTACGATGAATTTTGCTATGTCAAATTTCTTCCAGCATTCCATATTATCCAATATGATTTTGAAGGTTCGTCTAATGTAAGAGCTTAAAGGCCTGGATTATTCCTTGGTCCATAGGTTGAAGCAAAGCCGTCGTGTTGGGAGGTAAAAATGTTACTTTTATATTTGGATGCATAGTTTCAATTTCGCGAGGATGATATGGTGCATTGTCCAAAACTAGAACTGCTTTAAAGTCTAAATTCTTTTTTATTTTTTTAAATAAGTTTCAACTTCAGAAACAAAACAATTCCGGAACCAGTCACAAAAAATAGCACTTGTAACCCACGTTTTCTTATTAGCACGCCAAAACACTGGCAGGTCGTCCTTGTTCTGATTTTTTAAAGCATGAGGATTTAACGGATAACGAATGTTGTGTTTGGCATTCTCTTCCAAAACAGTGCAGTTTCGTCTGCATTAAATATTTGCTCAGGTTTGTATCCTCCATCAGCTACTAGGTTTTGCAAATTCTTCTGGATATCTTTCTGCCGCAGCAATGTCTGCAGATGCAGCTTCTCCAACGATTTTAATGCTATGCAATGATTGTCTCACCTTAAATTTATTGAACAAACCTTCCGATGCTTGAAATCCTCCATCTGTACATTCACCATCACAACTATCATCAGGTTTTTTAAAATGTGCGTAAAGACGCTTTGCCTTCTCCCGCACCATTGGACCACTCAGGGGCACCCTTTTTTGGTTGCGGTCTTCAATCCATAATGACAACGCCACTTCCATTTTTTCTATTGCTGAATCACGAACAATTTTCGCTGACAGTGAAGTTGAAGCTACAGACGACCTTATAGTCTAAGAGCCGACAGCAAATTTTTGGAGTGGAGGTATAACCAAAATATATGTACATGTATGTGTAGGTATTAGCGCAGTGATATCGAATTCCACCGTCTGGCAGTTTTTTTTTCAGCCGTGGCTGACGGTGAGGGGTTGAAAATTGCAATTTTTTCGATTTTTGTGTCGGGAGTATAACCACTTGAATCAATATATAAATAGTAGAGAATAATGCACTGATTTCGAATACCTAGGTCCCATACGTTTTGCTTTAAGCTTTCCCCTTACCAGACACCCCTCAAAGTGGGCAAAAAATCACTTCTGGTGTCAGAGGTATAACCACACAAGCGCTACGTCAACAAATATAAATCATGAAGCACTAACGACCGCAAACTCGGACCCATGGTTGAATTGCAGAATGGTTGCCGATCCAAATTTTCCAGACGCTTGTAATGCAATTATTCAATGATCATGTACCAACAAAAACCGTCGCTATCCGAAACAGTGCGTGTCCCTCGTTCACGGAAGGGGTAGTTGGTGTTCTAAAGAAGCGAAACAGACTGTACAGTAAGTGGAAACGTAGACAAAACGCGATTAACTGGAACAGGTACAAAGCTGCTCGTAATGCTGCAACCGATGCTGTTCGTGCATCTAAACGACACTACTATTCATCTAAACTGAGCACTTCTTTACCCTCCAAGGTACTGTGGACAAATCTACGCCAAGTTGGTATTGGTGTAAGTAGTGACAGGAGCTGCACTATTAATTTAGATGAATTGAACGGCTATTTTGTTTCAAATGTTGTTGCTGCCGATTGTTTCGAGTATGACGTTGTCTCCAGCAGAGGCCTTGAACAGGAAATTGATTTTGAAGTAGTTACGGAGGTTGATGTCCTTTGTATTATTAAAAGTTTAAAATCAAATGCTATTGGTGAAGACGGCTTGCTACTTCGTTTCATAAAACTTATTTTGCCGCACGTCATAGGCAATCTAACACATATAATCAATTCCTGTATAGCAACATCTACTAATCCTCTGATATGGAAATGTGCTGAGGTTCATATTAGGAACAGGTACCTAAAAATACCACTGCTTCCGATGCTTCTGACTACAGACCTGTCAGTATCTTACCTTGCTCAAAGCGACTCTGGCACCTTCAAAGAACGCGTTCTAGTTTTAAGAACTATTTTCGCTCCTAACCAACCTCTACCTCTATTTGCACTCCCTGATTTCCTCAGCATTTACTATCAAAATGTTAGAGGACTTCGCACAAAAATATCTGAAGTCTATATTACTTCGCAAAAACTGCCGTGTGATATCTTCACTCTTACTGAGACCAACCTTTCCTCTAATTTTAAGAATAGCGAGTTATTTACCCATGATCATGATGTCCACCGAAACGATGGCCTTATGAATAACGACGAATCAACTGGCCGCGGAGTACTTTTGGCTGTACCTACTCGCCTTAATTCTAAATTATTTAAGCAACTATCTACAGTTTGCTTTGAATTTGTCTGCGTAAGAATTCCTATTTCTAAGCGCAATCTCTTTATTTGCTGTTGCTACATTCGCCCATTGCAACCAACCTGCAGCTACCAACTAGCTATTAACGAATTCGATGCCCTGTTTGCCAAAGCTGACGCAAATGACACTGTTGTCGTTATGGGTGACTTTAACTTACCACGACTCAAATGGATATGCACTGATGATTCATACTACACCGCCAGCAATGCAAGTTCGGAGAAAGAAATTCTTTTTATTGACTGTCTCGTGGACTCCGGACTTTTTCAGTTAAGTGGCATAACCAACTATCTTGGTAGACAACTCGATCTTATCTTCTCCACTGACGTAGATAACAGCATAGTCTCAGCCAGCAAGCACCTCCTTACCACTCTAGATTCTCACCACCCGCCTCTTTCTATGACGTTTTCGTCCAACGTTTCAAAACCTTTTTGCTTTGAACACGTGTACAACTTTAATTTTCGAAGAGCCAACTGTTCTAAATTAAACAATCTTCTTTCTAAAGCTAATTTCAATTTTCTCTTCAACTCTAGTATTCCCGTTGATGATGCACTTATCTCTTTTTACAATATCATCTTCGATTGTTTTTCCCAGTCTGTTCCTTTTGTACCGCAAAAAAATCCATCGTTATCCCCACCTTGGTATAACAAGGAACTCCGGTCAATACGAAATAAGAGAAATAAACTTTGGCACACCTATCTTAGTACACGTTCTGAAGCGGATTATAATAAATACCACCTTGCTTATACCCAATTTTCAGATCTACAGTGTCCCACAAAATTGATCAAGTGTTTTGCATGAAGTCAATTATGGAGCTTTTTCCTAGTTTTGAATCTATGCAGAATAATTTAAACACTTTTTTTCAAGAATAAGTATTTATTAGACTTTTTCCTGTTTTAATTTTTTTTGTTGTTTATCTTTATTTCTGAAAAATAATTACAAGTAAGGTAGATTAGTATTTGATCAATTGTGTGAGTTTAAGGATCAATTACCTTTTAGTACTTCGTGTGATCTCATTTGGCTTTTAAAACGGCTTGAATACGGCGTGGCATGTTGTTTATCAAATTTTCACACGTTTCTGAAGGAATTGCATTCCACTCTGAGTCAACTCTGTTGTACAGTTCATCTAGATTTCGTGCTGGTGTTGAGTATTCCGCAAGTTTTCGTTTCAGGTGTTGCTATAAATGCTCTATTGGATTTATGTCTGGAGACTGTGGAGGACAATCTAAGACTTTAGTCCCACGTTGTTGGATCCAAGCTTTTGTTACTTTAGCAGTATGCTTGGATCGTTATCATGCTGAAAGGTAACATTGGAAGCATTTTTTTTTCTATTTTTCCAAACTTCCGACTAAACTTCTATCTAAAATTGAAATGTAGTCTGCTGCTGTCATTCTTCCGAGCACTCTCTGACACAACCCGATGCTTTTTGTAGCCATACAACCCCATATCATTAAATTTCTGTCACCGAAATTAACTGTCTCTTTTACCATACGTCTTCTTAAAGGCTCCCCTGTTTTTTCCAAGTCCTTTCTCTTCCATCCGACCCAAAACGGTTAATTTTGGTTTCGTCTGAAAAAATTACCCTTTCCCAGTCAGCTTCAGTGAAATTTCTGTTTTTTTTTTTGGCAAAATCCCGGCGAAGTTTCTTATGACGTGTTGTAAGAAATGGCTTTTTAACTTTGGCGCGACCTTTTAATCCAGCTTTTCTCAGAGTTCTTCTCCCTGTCTCTGCACTAACGTGGAGATTATCGTTTCTAATTAGAAACTTCTGCACTGAAACAGCATTTTTTCCTCTCCTGTTGTTACGGCTCGGCAAATCTTGCGTTGGATGATCCTTGATAGCAAAGGTTTTCCTAACGCCTTCAACCGTAGTACTGATGTTGAGTTTATCTTTCGCCTGTATTTACTAACGGCACCAGCAGAAATGCCCAGTTGGTCAGAAATTTAACGGTGGGATTTCCTTTCTTCCAACAATTTCTGGATTTCTTTGATTAAGTTTGATGGAATTGGCTTCATCTTCAATCTGTCATATTCAGTGGAAAAATAGTAAGATTATCTTCACTTCCTTGTTGTATTTTTAATTTTGACAAATGTCTTTTTTACAGAAAAACGTTTACTTACCTTTTATTTCTTGTAAAATTAACTTTTAGTGTCACAATAAACGTGCGATCTCTAAACTCACAAAATTGATCAAATCAACCACTCATGAGCACTTCACAAATAACAGTGAAGTTTTAAATTTTTATCACTAAATCGCATTTCATGAAATGAGAAAACATGTGTTCACAACAACAGCAAATTTTCGGTCACCGGTTAACAACTTTACCGTTATAAATCGAATGATGTTTGTTTCACAGATCACTTGATCAATTTTGTGAGACACTGTATGTGAATCACTATATTCCAATTATTTAAGCCGCATGCATAATAGTCATATTTCTGATCCCAAACGCTTTTTCCAGTTTATCAACTCTAAAAAAAAGTCGGACAGTTATGCCTCCACCATGAAGTTCAACAATTCATCGTCTGATGATCCGCAAAGAATAGCAAACTTCTTTGCCGAATTCTTTAGCCAATCGTTTGCTTGCCACATCCAAAACCCCGATCTATCTTATTTCTCATACTTGAACAGCTGTCCACAAACATCCTTTACTTCGGTGGATATCTCAATGGCATTAGTAGATGAAAAGATAGGTAATTTAAAAAGTGAATATTCCGCTGGACCTGATGGTGTACCCCCCATAGTGATAAAAAAGTGCGCCTACTTGGTAAAACCTCTCATTGCCTTGTTCAGAATTTCCTTATCTCAATGCGCCTTTCCCCATTCCTGGAAAAACTCATATATAATCCCTCTGCATAAAAAAGGCTATAAAGATGAAATCTTAAATTACAGACCTATTGCGAAGCTCTCCACAATACCCAAGCTCTTTGAGAGCATTATTTATGATGCTATGTCTTTTTATTGTAAACCAGTGATTTCAAGAAACCAACATG
This sequence comes from Volucella bombylans, assembly GCA_949129095.1. Taxonomy (NCBI): domain Eukaryota; kingdom Metazoa; phylum Arthropoda; class Insecta; order Diptera; family Syrphidae; genus Volucella; species Volucella bombylans. The sequence goes on from OX422140.1 coordinate 363,275,996, forward strand.
GATTTGTTAAGGACAGGTCCACTACCACTAATCTCATTGAATTTGTATCAAGTACTCTATGTGCATTAGAAGATGGCAAAGAAGTAGATGTAATAACCACCGACTTCAGCAAAGCTTTCGATAAAGTCTCGCATAAAGTAATTCTTTTAAAACTTTGCGCCCTTGGATTTCGATCAGATTTCGTTACGTGGATTTCCTCATACTTAAATGATAGACACTACAGTGTCCTGTTTAGGTCTACATTATCTAAACCTTTCAAAGCCACCTCGGGTGTTCCCCAAGGAAGTCATCTTGGTCCCTTGTTATTTATATTAACAATTAATGATGTTGATACCATCGTTAACAATTCTTTTATCTCCATCTATGCTGACGACATCAAAATCTTCCGTCACATATTGTCTCCCTCTGACTGTTCTCTGTTGCAAGATGATCTCAATCGATTTTCCACTTGGTGTCTTCATAACTTTCTTGAGTTAAATGTTAACAAATGTCAAACTTTAACTTTCACTAGAAAACGTCATACAACTCTTTCTCGTGCATATTTCATCAATAACGAGCTTGTTCCTAATGTGACCGAAATACGCGATTTAGGCATTATCTATGATAGCGAACTGAACTTTCGCTCTCACATAGATAGCATTATTAGTAAAGCCAATTCGACTCTTGGCTTCATTAAGCGCTGCTCTAAGGAATTTGACGACCCATATGTGGCTAAAGCACTCTACACCACATTTGTTCGGCCCCTCCTCGAGTATGCAAGTCCAGTCTGGTCACCATATTATTCTGCGCAAATTGCACGTATTGAATCGGTACAGCGTAGGTTCCTTCGGTTCGCATTACGGGGACTTCCTTGGTCTGACCCATTCAATTTACCCCCCTATCATAATCGACTGAAACTTATTAACTTACAACCCCTCATTACACGACGAGAAGTTTGTGATATAGTTTTTGTCCATCAGCTCTTAAATGGTAACATTGACTCTGAGGCTCTCCTCGAACGCATCTCCTTAAATGTTAATCCTCGTAATCTAAGAACTGTACCTCTCTTCCGAGTTAATTCCCACCGAACTAATTACGGATACCATGAACCGTTATCTCGAATCCTTCGCGAAACGAACAAATTTCAGTCAATCTTTGACTATCACCTGAACAAACACTCCCTTAAGATTGCCCTTTATTCCCCTCGCTCTCTACCCCCACTCCACAGCTCTAACAATTAAATTTTTATTAGTTTTATAAGTATAGTATTTAAGTTCAATGCTTGTATTAAGCACAATAAAGCTGTCCGGGGTTGACCCGGGCCTAAATTCTGCTTGTCTAAGGTCTTTGAAAGGGTAATAGAGTCACAAATTCAGAAACACTTGGCTGAAAATTCCCTCTTGAGCCCATTCCAATCGGCCTTTAGGAAGAGCCATAGCTGTTCTTCCGCCATGGTAAAAATCTTGGATGATATCAGGCAAGATTTTGACAAAAGATTTGTGACGCTGCTCTGCCTGCTTGATTTCTCGAAGACTTTTGACAGACATTCCATTCTTTGTTGGAAACTGCACCATTACTATGATTTTAGTGAAAGAGCTGTAAGGCTCATTCGTAACTTTTTATGTGAATGGTCAGAAATAGTTGTTGTTGGTAACAATCGCTCAGGTCTCCGGTCAGTTTCTCAAGGGGTTCTGCACGGATCAATATTGGGCCCAATTTTGTTCTGTATGTACATAAATGACTTAGCATCAATTTGTAAGCACACGCTTATTCATTTCTTTGCAGACGATGTACAACTTTACCTATCTCATCCGGTTAATAAAATAGGTGAACTAGTGTCACTACTAAATGAGGATCTTGCTTCTATTGTTGAATGGGCAACTAAAAATGGACTAGTTTTGAACTCAACAAAATGCCAAGTACTTCCAATATCAAACAAGTCTTTTGAGCTAAGTCTAGTTCCTGATGTTTGCTTAGCCGGTAGTAAGATTAGGTTAGTTGAGGTGGCTACAAGTCTTGGTTTCACCATAAACCGAAAGCTTTCTGGCTATAACCACGTTAACATAGTTGTTGGTCGCGTGTACGGATGCTTGCGTAAACTTTGGATTTCTGCCAACTATACACCCTGGAATACTCGCCGAAGCCTTGTGCTCACCCTCATAATACCCATTATTTCATATGCTGCAGCTGTCTACAGCGACCTTGACTCACTATCTTTCCGCAAGCTCCAGGTTGCTTATAATGATGCTGTTCGGTATGTTTATGCAAGGCAACGATACGATAAAATCTCGGAATTCTTTTCAGAAATTGCATATGCAGGTAAGGGGGTATACCTTTTACTCCAAACTGGAATTTTTCCTTTCCAAAAGAACTTTCAACATTAGCACTCAGCGTTGCAAATACCTCAATTCATCGCGCTTATTTTTCATTCATGCTATTAGACTATGGAATAACTTACCGTCTCATATAAAGTGCTTGTCAAATACTGCCAGCTTCAAAACTGCCTTGTATGTGTACTTTTCTTCTTAATACATCTCTTTACTATCAACTCTACCTCAGTCTTTCTCCAGTTTCTCAACTATTTTATTTCCTCTCCCTTTTTTTTATCTTTCTTTTTCCTTTTTAGTATTTTTATTTTATTATTATCATTATAATTACTATTACTTATCATTTTGTAACTAACGATTATCACTTAGTACTATAAGAGACATTGTCTCAATGTACAACTTGTTTATAGTGTAAAATGTTTGTGTGGGTACAAATAATAGAACTTATTCTTTTCAATACAAATCCCTTTATTCAGTACAGTTACAATTCACTATTTAATTCTTTCTCTCAGTACAATTCAATTCCTCAACCACTTATACTTTTCTTATCTTTTACTTAAACCATTTAATCACTTCTTCTAATTAACACTTCAAATTCAACTTTGGAACTGATTTGCATACCTTTGGGATGCTGGTATTTATACTCGAATGACATACTTCGAGAACAATCCTCGCCACCCAGCGTCCCATACAATTTCCAATTTGCTAGAAAATTCGATTCCACTCTCCAGTCGAGACTTTGCTAATCCAGTATCGAAATCTTCTAGTCTTCGAGTTTCGACATTTTCTGCTAGATGTCGCTGCTCACATTTGAGTGGTTATCACATTGCTCTCTCCCTACAGTTGTTCGTCCCGAACAACTTCGTCATTCAGCATCCCGTTGAAATGACACATTCTATCCAAATGGACCACTTTAAATTTTCCTCGATCCCCACGCTGGATCCGGTAGACAACGTCATTAATGCGGGTTATCACCTTGTATGGACCTTTCCAGTCCTGTTGCAATTTTGGTGATTTGCCTTTCTTACGCTGAGGATTATACAGCCAAACCAGATCTCCTTCGTTGAAACCGGAAGATTTCGCCTTGATATCGTACCTAGTTTTCATGCGGCTGCTTGCTAGCTTCATCTTTTCTCTGGTGTCTTCATGCAATTTACGAATCCTGCTGCGTAAGTCATTCACGTACTCGTTCACCTCTTTGGGCTCCGTCGGTGGGGATCCGAATTTTGCTTCACTTGGCAACCGAATTGTTTGACCAAATAAGATCTCGGATGGTGTGTGCCCTGTTGAGCTATGGACCGCGTTTCGGTAGGCCATTAAGAAGAGGAGTATGTGTCGATCCCAATCCCGCTGGCAGTTGCTGACAACCTTAGATAGATGCTCATTCAAGGTCCGATTGAATCGCTCGAACATTCCATCAGATTGAGGGTGCTTGTCTTTCTTATTCCCAAATATTGGCATATTTCCTGGAAGACTTTTGATTCAAAGTTTCGCCCTTGATCAGAGTGCAGCTCCATTGGGACCCCAAATCTGCTCACCCAGTTGTTGACTATCTGTTCGGCTACGGTCTTAGCCTCTTGATTTGGGATGGCAAATACTTCCGGCCACTTACTGAAGTAATCCATGACTACGAGAGTATATCGGTTTCTATTAAAGGTTTCAGGAAACGGCCCAGCGATGTCGATGGCTATTCGTTCGAAAGGTGCTCCGACATTGTATTGTTGCATTTGTCCATGTGGCTTTACTTTTGGACCCTTGGTAGCCGCACATCTTATGCACTTTTTGCACCAATTCTCGACATCTTGTTTAGCGCTTAGCCAATAGAAACGTTCCCTTACCTTTTCCAACGTCTTATTTATTCCCAAATGGCCTCCTGAGATTCCGTCATGTATTTCATGGAGCACTTGGTTGACTCTGGACCGTGGCACAATTAGCTGCATACGAGATGTTGTCCCATCTGCACTTTCCCATTTTCTCTTCAGCAATCCATCTTGCACAAAAAGCCCCAGTATGCCTTCAGAGTTTGGCTCCGATCTGATATCTGCTGCCAACTTGGTCTTTCCTCGTGTTCTTTCCAGACCAATATTGGTTCGATGTCATTGTCTGCCTGTTGGGAGGAACGGATTTCGTCTATACTCCAACCCTCTATTGGCTCAGTCCTGATCATTTGGATAGTTGCCTGTTCTTTCGCTTCTTTACGGTTGCAGTGTTCGCATTTTACCCCGCACGGTCGACGAGAGAGAGCATCAGCATTTGAGTGGAGTGTTCCCTTGCGATGTTGCACTTCAAAGTCGTAGCCCTGCAACTGCTCGATCCATCTTGCAACTTGGCCTTCAGGGTTCTTAAATTGGAGTAGCCATTTCAGAGCTGCGTGGTCTGTCCGGAGAATGAACTTTTGTCCGTAGAGGTACTTATGGAAATGCTTCGTAGCCAGAATTAAAGCCAGAAGCTCGCGCCGGGTTACACAGTAGTTCCGTTCAGGTCTGGAGAGTACTTTACTGTAATATGCGACGACTTTCTCTTGACCATCATGAACCTGGGAAATCACAGCTCCGACCCCAACATTGCTAGCGTCTGCGTCCACGATGAACATTTTTCCGGGCGTCGGGTAACCCAAGATGGGAGCATTGCACAGCTGTCGCTTCAGTTCTTGAAATGCTTTTTCGCATTCTCCAGACCACCTGAACTGTCGGCCTTTTTCTGTAAGTTGATGCAGGCTCTTTGCAATGCCAGCAAAATCCTTTACAAACCTTCTGTAATACGTGGCGAGTCCCAAGAAGCTTCTCAGTTGGTGTTTATCTTTTGGAGAAGGCCAACTTTTCACGGCTTCGATTTTGTCAGGATCCGTTCTTACTCCTTCCGCTGATATAATGTGACCCAGATATTTTACTTCCGGACGAAACAAGGCGCACTTTTCCGGGTTGAGCTTTAAATGAGCACTTCGTAGCCTCTCAAACACTTCTTTTAGATTTTCGCGGTGCTCCTCGTACGTCTTACCTATGACGATAACGTCGTCCAAATATACTAGGCAGGTTTTCCAGGTGAGTCCTTGCAATGTTCGTTCCATTAGTCGCTCGAAGGTGGCCGGAGCGTTGCACAGTCCAAACGGCATCACTGCAAACTGCCAAAGACCGCTTCCTGTAGTGAAGGCAGTTTTCTCACGATCCGCACGATTTATCTCTACCTGCCAGTAACCGCTCTTCAAGTCAAGCGTTGACAACCATTTCGCTCCAGAAAGCATATCCAAAGTGTCATCGATTCTCGGAAGTGGGTAGCTGTCCTTTTTAGTGGCATCATTCAGACGTCGGTAGTCTACACAAAATCTCGTGCTGCCATCTTTCTTCTTCACGAGGACCACTGGAGATGCCCACGGACTTTGCGATTCTTCAATCACTCCCTCAGCTTTCATCTTCGACATCATTTCGGCAACTTCTGTTTGCTTTGCCAATGGAAGACGCCTTGCAAGTTGACGGATTGGTCGAGCGTCTCCGGTGTCAATGTGGTGTTGAACAATATGCGTACGTCCATATTCTCCGTCTTGTGTAGCAAATATATCAGCGTACTCACCGATTAGTTTTTCTGCCAGGATTCGCTGATCTTCGTCCAGATTACAGAGGCTGAGAATTTTGTTCTTGATTTTTATGCTCTGAACTGTTGTGACCGGTTTTGCACCCTTTTTTTCCGTTGTGGTCGATATAGCCTCAACAGGTACGCATTTTCCCACTATCTCCCCCTTTTTCACCTTTACACTGAATGTCTTTGGATTTAGAATCCTTACAGGGACCATGTTGTTCTTTGGCTCCACTAAGGTCTTTCCCACCATGAAGTCTCTTTTCTTTTCTGGCTCCATCAAATAGAATCGGTGGCTACCAGGACCACCTTCCACTTTTGCCCACAAAATTGCTTCTGACGAAGGCTCTAGACTCTGATTGCTGCAGATAACGACATTTGAGACTGTGGTATTGGCGTTTCCGTATATCATTGGTATCTCTATGTTTCCGTATTTCAGGGTTTGTGCCCCCAAGTCGACTATAAGTCCATGTTCTCTCATGAAGTCTGTACCAATGATGTACTCGTCACATATGTCAGCTACCAGAAACGCGTGAGTGAATGTTATTCCGGCCAGTTGGATTTTTATGCGGACTTCACCATATACCTTAATCGTTGCTCCTGTAGCTGTTCGCAAGCTGCAACTGCTAGTGTTATGCAGCCAAGACTTCTGCACAAGATTCCTCCTGATGATTGAGGCCGTGGCACCGGTGTCTACTGTTGCCATCCATTTTTCTTTTCCACTGACTACTTCTACTAGAAGGCTTTCGCTGCGTCGTTTTGCCAGCGAGACTTGGATGATGGTCCTGGGGCCGTCTACTCCTGCTACCAACTTCTGCCCCGCGAAGTTGGTGCTTAAGCATTTCCCGACTGATAGCTTCGGGAAGGTTGATCGGCTTCTTGATAGCTGTTTCTGCGGGTTTCTTTCTCTATTTGCTTGTCACCACAGTGAGGGCAGTCTTTTCGTCGCACCGGTTCTTTACACTGCCTTTGAAGGAGTCCTATTTTATTGCAATTCCAGCAGCGCATTATTCGTCTATCCCGTCGAGTATCTCGTTCCTCGGCACTAATTCTTGTGCAGGAACATTCGACAGATGCTACTTCCCTGACGAAATGTGTTCCCCTGGAAGCCTGATTGGCTGCTTCCATCGCCAGAGCGAAGGCAAGTGCTTCAGCAAGGGTTCTTTTCCCGGCCATCCTTACTGCTGACTGTAGCTTCGAATCTGCAATTCCCCTGATAAATGCATCTTTTGCCATTTCGTCGATAATTTCCTGGCCTGCGGTGGGGTATGACAGATGTGCAAGTCTACTCACGTCTGCTTGGAGCTGCTGCAGTGTTTCTCCTCTTTGCTGCGTTCGGCTTTGCAATTGGACCTTGTAGACCTCCTGCATGTGGCTGTCTCCAAACCGTTTCTCGATAGCCTGCACTAAAGTCACATAATCTTTATGCTTTTCGATGTCTTCTGTTTGCAACAATTCTGCTGCAGGACCGTGCAAGGCCATTGTTAGGGCAAAGCACTTTTCCTCATTGTCCCAGTCGTTTGCACAGGCAGCCATTTCAAACTGCTTCTTATAAGTAGACCATGAGGTCTGACCATCGAATGAGGGAGGCTTCAAATCTTTTCTCCTTGGACCGCTTAAAGAACATTCTCGCAGTTTCTGTTTTCGCACTGTGTCGAGCTCTTTTGCCAGTTGCTGAACTTTGCTGTCCATTTCTTCGAATTTTTCGCCAACATTCTTCTCTATTGTATCAAATTTGTCATCAACGTTCTTCTCTATTCTTTCAAATTTGTCATCGATTTCTTCGAATTTTTGCTGGAGAGTGTTATTTTGTTCCTCCAGTTTTTGCTCGAGACTATTCTTTTGTTCTTCCAGATTATTCTTTTGTTCATCCATTTTCTGTTGAAGACCGTGCAGATTGTAGGTTTGTTCGTTGAATTTTTGTTCAATGCTGCTCTTCTGCTCGTTTAGATTTTTCTTTTGTTCGTCCATTTTTTGTTCGAGACTGTTCTTCTGTTCGTCCATTTTTTGTTCGAGACTGTTCTTCTGTTCGTCCATTTTTTGTTCCAGACTGTTCTTCTGTTCTTCCATATTTTTCTTTTGTTCGTCCATTTTTAATAAGAGGAGTTGCATCATCGCAGCCATGTCATTGCCGGTATTTGTCTGTTCATCCTCGTCAACATCAAAGGAATATGCATCAGGATCATGTCCCTCGTTGTTCAAAGCCTCCTGAAGTCGGAGCACCAGGTCACTTTTTCCTCAACTGGCGCTGAGGCTTCTCTTGTTCAACTCGGATTTGAGTTGGACGAGGGTCAACTGCAATAGTTTTCGACCCATTCTAGCTTTTTCAAATAGTCAGAAAACACTTTTTTTTTTTTTACACACAATAAGTCCTATCCCACTTCTGACACCAATGTAAAATGTTTGTGTGGGTACAAATAATAGAACTTATTCTTTTCAATACAAATCCCTTTATTCAGTACAGTTACAATTCACTATTTAATTCTTTCTCTCAGTACAATTCAATTCCTCAACCACTTATACTTTTCTTATGTTTTACTTAAACCACTTAATCACTTCTTCTAATTAACACTTCAAATTCAACTTTGGAACTGATTTGCATACCTTTGGGATGCTGGTATTTATACTCGAATGACATACTTCGAGAACAATCCTCGCCACCCAGCGTCCCATACAATTTCCAATTTGCCGGAAAATTCGATTCCACTCTCCAGTCGAGACTTTGCTAATCCAGTATCGAAATCTTCAGTCTTCGAGTTTCGACATTTTCTGCTAGATGTCGCTGCTCACATTTGAGTGGTTATCACAATAGCAATAAATTGAATTGAATTGAATTGAATATCTAGGTCCCAGACGTTTTGCTTTCAGCTTTCACACCGCCAGACGCCCCTAAAAGATGCAAAAAATCAACTTTTTATAATTTTAAAGTATAACCACATGAATGATACGAGTACACCACAAAATCAGAAAAATCAGACGTCCTTGAAATATCCTAAAAGCGTTTTTTTTTTTTTTTTTCAAAAAAAGAAGAAACACTTTTTGTTTTCAAATATAACCATATGTTGGTCACAACAAAATATTATACACGTCTTCCTGATTACAAATATATAAGTCCCAGACAAATTACCCACAGCTTACCCCCAACAGACGTGGTTGGCTACATTTTTTGTACTTTTTGAAGTATTTGTCAATCAATGCATCGATCACTCAATAGAGCAGTAAGTATCATCTACTCTCTTTTATAATATTAATTACATATTAATGTTCGGTTGACAAAACAAACGAACAAGAACTTCTTTTTACTTGGTAAACATTTAAAGCGTGTTGCATTTTAGTGCGAAATAATCGCTTGCAATACCATGAGTTTAAAGTGTTGTCTTCATTCAAGTGATAGTCCAAAACAATGTGGAAATATAATTTTGTTTAGTGAAAAAACTTTAAAAAAATGTCTTAATATACGAGTACTTAGTGTTAGAAAAGATCGGAAATATAAATTTGCCAATTTAATCCTTCCAACTGAAGTTAATAACACCATAGTGCGTGTTACTGCCGTTACAATTTACTGCCGTTTCAAAAATTCAAGTAAAAAGACCTGTGAACCATGTAAGTTAAAAAAAATGGCCAATTGTATGTACGGGTATGCACTTTCATTATCGTGATTTGTACTTGGGAACATTTTAAGTCAAGAAACAGTAAAAACAGGTACCAACCATATCAGTCTGAAATCGAACTCCAAACAAAACAAACAACTGTATGCCCGTTTCACAATGCGGCGTGAGAGAAAGGCGAGTCTAGCGCTACGTTTTGATTTCGAAAAATTGAAAAACTCTCGAGGCAACGCTGACAGGAGGCTGTGATAGCTTTGTGAGTAGCCAGAAAGAAAAATATGGTGAGCAGTTTTGTGCTTGACATATGCTATTCAATTGCTTGAACTCACTGTTGATTCAACTGAAAATTGTATATTTTGTAACCGCATAAGAAAATATTCGAAAGGAAATAAAAAAGAAAATCTTATATGCGGCCGAAAATCTACCTTAGAACTATGTTCCTCGAGGACGATACTGTTTACCAAATATTGATAAGCAGTGTCGAAAGTGATGCCTTGAAATATCACAAGACATGTCTTGCCACATTCTTTCAAAAAGCCAGGAATCTGGAAAAAACCTCAAAAAAATCCCGATTCAATGATGCACACAAAACAGCATTTGCCATACATACGAATATATTTGATGATGTCGCGGAATTGTATCAAAAAAAAACTTTCTGAAAAGGAAACATCAATGACTTATTCCAAAAACTGGTTAAAGAAGAGATACGTTCTTATACCAAACGCATGAACGTATTACTCAAAATTACTAACAAAAATATCTTCATAGAAATATTGCCTACAAAATAAGAGAAGAAATAGTCAAACTTGAAAGTAAAGGGTTTTCCAATAGGGACTTGACAACTTTGAATTTAATTTGTGAACGCACTCTTTCACTAATCATCAAACTGTTACTGTCAATTTATTCAGTAAACTCAACATTTTCATCATGGTAAAGTACACGAATGAGCAACGTCTGCAAATTATAAAAATTTTCTATCGAAATTCGGAGTCGGTGACTGCAACTTTAAGAGCATTAACTTCAATTTTCGGTCGTAATCCTCGCCCTAGTAGACAGGCAATAACAAGCTTAGTACAAAAATTTGAGTCTACATATTCCTTGTGTGATTTTACCGTGTCAGTGAGACAACGGGTTGGTCGAAGTGTCGAAAATATCGCTGCTGTTCAGGCGTCCATAGCAAACGATCCAAATCAGTCAATTCCATGGCAATCTCAAGAAGTGGGCATCGCTCAGACCACATTATGGCGTATTTTGCCTAATGATCTTGGTTTACACCGATACAAGATCAAGCTGACTGAAGAATTGAAGCCGATGGACCATTTGAAGCGACGTACGTTCTCCGATTGGGTTCTGGAGAAGATGCGCCAAGATGATAAGTTCCATCGCAAAATCATCTTCAGTGACGAAGCTCATTTTTGGCTTAATGGGTTCGTCAATAAGCAAAATATGCGTTATTGGTCGGGTGAAAATCAAAATGTGCTTCATGAATCACCACTTCATCCACAAAAAATAACTGTTTGGTGCGGTTTGCCCAATAACGGCCATATTTTTTCGTCGACGATAACGATCGTCATGTTACTGTGAATGGTCAGCGTTATCGCGCCATGATCACCGATTATTTTTGGCCCGAATTGGAAGATATGGACTAGGACGACATGTGGTTTCAACAGGATGATGCCACAAGCCACACAGCACACGTTACAATCGATTTACTGAAGAGTAAGTATGGTGAGCGTGTTATCTCAAGAAATGGGCCAGTCGATTGGCCGCCTTGTTCGTGCGATTTAACGCCGCTTGACTATTTTCTGTGGGGCTACGTTAAGTCATTGGTTTACGCCGACGACGTTGGAAGAGCTCAGAGCCAACATTGAACGCGAAATAGCGGCCGTTTCGGCCGAAATGTGTGGCCGAGTCGTTGAAAATAGGGTGCAACGAATCGACCGCTGCAAACGTGCCCGCGGTGGCCTTATGAACGAAGTCGAGTTCCATTCATAAATGTTTTGATTGTACTTCGAGCCGATAATAAAGTTTTTGAAATATCTCAAATGGTTTTGCGTCAAGTCCTTATTGGAAAACCGTATACTTTAAAATTAAAAAGTTGATTTTAAGGACATCTGGCGGGGTGAAAGCTGAAAGCAAAACGTCTGGGACCTAGATATTCGTAACCAAAACCTCTGACACCAAAAATGATTTTTTGCCCACTTTGAAGGATGTCTGGTAAGGGGAAAGCTGAAAGCAAAACGTCTGGGGCCTAGGTATTCGAAATCAGTGCATTATTCTCTACTGTTTATATATTGATTCAAGTGGTTATACTCCCGACACAAAAATCGAAAAAATTCTAATTTTCAACCCCTCATCGTCAGCCAATGCTGAAAAAAAAAACTGCCAAACGGTGGAATTCGATATCACTGCGCTAATACCTACACATGCATGTAAATATATTTTGGTTTTACCTCCACTCCCAAAATTTGCTGTCGGCTCTTGGTCCATTATTTTATCTTCGGATTTTTTTTCGATCGTACAGTTGATTCGTTAATATTGAATGAGAGTGATATGGATGCAAACGGCTCTCCAAGGCGTAAACGATCAAGCATTTCTATTTTCACTTTAAGCAGAACACAGATTTTTTCGCGTCTGAACTCGTTTTTCAATTCTTTTAGTCGACATTATAAATTAGGAAGACACGGTACAGACGTGTTACTCGATCACAATTTTTGTAACGAATGGAAAGATGAAACAATAAAAGACACGCAGAGCGGCTGTTATTGTCTGTTTAGAGAGGGTGGCCAAGTCATTAGCACACTTGTTAGAATTTCTGGAATTTCCCCTTAATTACTTCCGAAAGGGATTTTTTCCAAATTTTATTGCTTTGACCTATACTAAAAAGACTTGGCCACCCTCTGTACATTATCATAAACGCCGACCGCGGCGAAGCGGCTTGTGTCCAAAGCCGAACCAATACAGCGGCGATATCATTTAACAACATACCTATAGTACTTTACTTCTAACGCGAGCATCGAACTTGTCGAGTTGTAGAGGCTGAGTAGGGTCAATGAGAAGAAATTCTCCAGACGAGTCCTGAAACCAAAGGATGCTCCCCCCCCCCCTCCCCAACCCACAAAGCACTCCATCATTCCCCTGGGCTGGATCAAGGTGTTATACGACCCGTGCCGAAGATCAACCTGGCTGAGGGCCCAGTATCTCCAAAAATAGCTGAGTCGCGAACGGAGTATCCGGATACCTGGCGACCTCCGGATTAGCTAGCTTTATCTGTATACAGCGGATCTCTGTACAGATGGACACCCCTTTCTCCGCTACTCGTGGGAGCATTAATGGAAAATAACCAAAAAACAAAAACTGAGGCCTGTACTCCTTCAATACCGGGCGGTGGAACGGTGACTACACCGACTACTGGCAAGGCATTGACTACATTGCCGAGAGGAGGCAAAATTGTGTCTGGCCATGGTGCGCCATCCTCTAAAGGCAAACGGAACGAGCCAAAAAATAAGAATTCAGGAAGTGTTAGGACTGTGGCAAGCCACAGTTTGGTCCTCAGCTCAGCCGCATCGGCAAGCTCCATCTAAGGCGCTCTACATAAGACGCCGAAATGCTTCACGCATCATCAAAACCTTCGGATCCATTCCGGAGGTTGAGAGAAGTGCGGAAATAAAGAGCAAGGTTGAGTGGGCTAAAAACATCCTAAAAGACGGATTGCCCACTGCTTCCACTACTCCCAAAACGTCAAAAGACTCCTCTAAGCGCCAGATATCGTTTGAGGAAAACGTAACGGTTTACAAGAGGCCCAAAACACACAGTTCTACAACCCCTGGGCCATCCAACAGCAGATCTCTGAGGTCTTACAATGAAGTCCTAAAGGACGCATTGGTGATCGCGATGATCGACAGGAGCGATACCGACGGTTCCATTACACCGGAACGGTGGCAACTGGTCAAGCTGAAGCTCTCGAGCAACTTCTTGGCCATTATGCGGGAAAACCCAGGACCACCTCCTATCACAAGCGACGCTGGCTGGCACCAAGGCCATGTCAAGCTCATCGCTTGCTCCAACCAGAGATCTCTCGATCTCTTCACCAAGGCCATCGATGGTTTAGGAGAGATTTGGCCAGGTGCAAAACTCGAGGTCGTATCTAAGGAAGACATTCCTAGTAGACCTCGAACTCGTACCTGGATTCCAGCCGAATCCTCCTCTCCAGAAAGTATTCTGGAAATCATCCGGCTCAGCAACCCGACTCTTCCGACTCATGACTGGAAAGTCGCGAAACTGGAGGAACAAAGGGGTTCTTATAGATGCGCGTTAATTGTGATCAATAAGGAATCTCTTAATCCTCTGGCGCAGACGAAAGGCATGATTCGGTTCGGATTCGAGTCCATACATATAAGGGCATACAAAAAGGATGAGCTGGATGCTGATAAGCAACCTCTTCCTCCTTTAATACCTAATATCACAACCTCGGATCTCGGAGCGTCGATATCCTTTCCAGAATTGGATAGCGATGACTCCAATCTGTCCGAGGTGACTACCAAGCCGTCGGTCTCCTCTTCTGACACACTGTCAGAAATGGAAACCGATGACGAAGCAATTAGAGGTTCTACACGATCAGAGATAGAAGATGAGCTCTTGGGTACATCTTCAGAATCGGAGGACCTCAACAACACTGTGGTGGAGGCGACTCTGGAAGACTGTAGCAATGATACGGTTTCTCCAGATTAATCTCCACCACTCAAAAAAGGCTTCGGCCGCACTCATTCTGCGTCTTTCCAAAAACGCAGAAGACATAATCCTAATCCAGGAACCATGGATTGCAGAAGGCGTGGTTCGTGGACTTAGGACACCCACATACGCTCCGCTCTACACAAGAGACAAAGGTAAGATTAGTACTTGTATATTAGTGAAACGTAGCCTTAATGTATTTCTACTTCCCAACCTCAGTGACCCCGACCTAACCGTTGCCAGACTAGAGACTGCCAAAGGCTCTTACTGGCTGGCATCGGTTTACCTTGGCCACGACCAAGTGGGCCCTCTCCCTGGTGATAACCTAGAAAGGGTGGTTCTGGAAGCGGGAAGGCAAAAAACTGGCCTCATAATCGGATGCGACGCTAACGCACATCATACGGTATGGGGCAGTACCGACATCAATGATAGAGGTGAGTCACTTTTAGACTATGTATATTTTAAGTACTAACCTCTTAATTTGCAATATTGGCAATGAGCCCACTTTTATAACAAAAAACCGACAAAAAGTGTTAGATATTACTCTTGTCTCCGACAGCATCACCCAAAGGCTAACAAACTGGATGGTATCGTCTGAACACTCCTTTTCAGACCATAGATACATCCAATTCAGTCTGAGTGATGCTCCCCCCCGCCAACCAGCTTTCCGGAACTACCGGAAAACTGATTGGACAAAATATAGAGGAATACTGTCAGAAACGATATCCTCTAAACTATCAAGTCCCCCGCGTGACACCAATGAGCTCGACATGAAAGTCAGGGAATTTACTCTGACTCTCAATAAGGCTATGGCCGCTTCCTGCCCTCTTATTAAACCAAGAGGCAAGAAAAAGCCACATTGGTGGACATCGGCACTGGGACTCCTCAGAAACACCTGCAGAAAACTTTTCAACGCAGCAAAAAGCACAAGAAAAGTGACCGACTGGGACTCATATAAAGAATCCCTCAAATGATACAAAAAAGAAGTGAGGAAGGCAAAGCGACTATCCTGGAGGTCATTCTGCGACAAAATTACAGAAACCTCTGAGGCATCGCGGCTAAGACAAATCCTCTCCACAAATCCTATGATGCCCAGCTGTTTGAAAAAAACCGATGGATCTTGGACAACCTCAAGTGATGAATCACTCAACCTGCTTCTGGACACCCACTTTCCAGGTAGCTCCCAACTCGCGGCCAGTAGCAGCCCAAACAAGCCTACTGCAACCGTGACCAAAATTCATGGTCTGATTACGAGAGACAAACTGCTCTGGGCGCTGCATAGCTTCAAACCATACAAGTCTGCTGGTCCGGACGGTATTATACCTGCCGAGCTACAGAGATCCTCAGATATTATTCTACCAATGTTGGAAAATATTATGAGGAGCTGTGTAGAACTTATCCACATTCCATTGTCATGGAGAGAAGTCAATGTAGAATTCATTCCCAAAGCTGGAAAATGTTCTCATGTAGTCCCAAAGGACCTCAGACCTATAAGTCTATCATCATTCCTTCTGAAAGCTTTAGAATGACTGATTGATATCCATATTCGAGCTAAAGTTGATCCAAGACTTCTGTCTACAGCTCAACATGCCTACTGTAACGGAAAGTCGGTGGAAACGGCTTTGCACTCTCTGACTAGCCACATCGAACGATCCCTACAATATAAGGAGTACACAATGGTTGCTTTCCTAGACATAGAGGGCGCCTTTAACAACGTCAACACATCCGCAATCACGACTGCGCTGTAAACTCTGCAGGTAGACGGCTGACTTAGGGAGCTGATTAGTCTAATGCTAAAAAGCAGGATAATCAACTCCAAACTGGGTGAGACTTCTGCTAAAAGATATGTCAGTATCTCCCCTTCTCTGGAACTTAGTAGTTAACGAACTACTGATATACCTGGAAGCGGGTGGTAGCAGAGTGATTGCCTATGCGGATGACGTTGCCATAGCCGTCTCAGGAAAACATCTAAATACCATTAAAGAACTCCTCCAAGTAAATCTCAACAGATTAACCCGCTGGGCAGATCGCTGTGGATTGGGAATAAACCCCCATAAAACTGATCTTGTCCTCTTTTCCAGGAAATATAAAATTCCAATCATAGACCCTCCTTCAATAAACGGTACCAGTTTAGTTTTCTCCGATACAGCAAAATATTTGGGTCTCACTTTTGACAGGAAACTAATCTGGAAACCTAACCTTCAAGAAAGAGTCAATAAAGCTACAATAGCTTTATTCTCTTGCAAAAAAGCCACTGGGAACAAATGGGGCCTTCAACCTCGCATAACCCACTGGCTATACATCTCTTACTTACGGGGTGGTTGTCTGGTGGACGGTCTTAGAGAATGCAGTCAACCGCATTAAACTAAGCAGAGTCCAAAGAACAGCATGTCTATGCACAAGCCGAGCCTTGCGGTCTACCCCCTCTACGGCATTAGATATTCTGGTTCACTTGACACCCCTCGACATTTTTAGCAAGCAAGTAGCTGCGACTGCAGCTATTCGCCTTAAAGCGACTAAACAGTGGACAAATAATTCATCTGGCCACGCCAATATTCTTAATACATTAGGAATCCTCACAGAGAACACCGATTACACCATACCTGAACTTTGGTTTGACAAAAACTTCCATGTAAGCTTCCCCTCTAGATCATTCTGGGAGGAGGATGCTTTCATGGAGGACAAGTCAATCCATCTCTACACAGATGGATCTAAAATCGATAGCGGAGTTGGTGGCGGTGTTTTCTCAGATAAGCTAAATCTAAGCCTCTCTTTCCGCCTTCCAAATCACTGTAGCGTGTTCCAGGCGGAAATTTTGGCGATTAAAGAAGCTCTGTCCTGGCTGAAGAAAAACGTGATATCTGCAAAGGATATCCGCATATTTTCGGATAGTCAGGCCGCCATCAAGTCCCTGGACTCGGTCTCATTATATTCTAAAACCGCCCTTGAATGCCGATCATCTCTCATGGAGATGGCAGATCAGTTCAACATTCACCTTTGCTGGGTGCCGGGCCACAGAGACATTCCAGGGAACTGCAGAGCCGATGAACTCGCCAAAATTGGAACCACTCTACCTATCCTACCGGACAAAGGTAGTATAGGTATACCAATCGCTACGTGCAAACTAGCACTAAAGCTGGATGCCTATAAAAGAACAGACCTTAGGTGGACTGCTGGGCAAACATGTCGCTCTAAGTGTCTGATCCTTTTAGATAGGAAACATTTCAGTGCCATAATAGGTGTCATTACTGGACACTGCCTCATAGGCAAGCACGCAAGAAGGCTTGGCGCTTTTAAAAACGATTTCTGTAGAAGCTGGATGGACGAAGAAGAGGAGGAGACAATCCTCCACCTACTCTGCACATGTCCAGCTCTCTCCCAGAGAAGAAAGCTTCATCTACAACAACCTAAACGATCTAGAAAACATAGACGTTAACAGTCTCCAACGCTTTATTATAAGCTCAAACTGGTTCCATTAGTATGAGGATCATAGATCCACGTGGCATTACAATGGGCCAAGAGGCCTAAGTGGGTTGGTACCTCCAACAGCCACTCTTACCTAACCTAACCTAACAAAGTTTACAAACAAAGTTTTAGAGAAATAGACTATAAACCAGCTCTCAAATACCATTTGCGTCAATTTCACTTCTTAGCTCTTCAAAAATCATCCTTTCTGGAATAATGACAGTTTTCATTAGTTTTGTGTTCACCCAGTACTGAATCATTTGGATTTTTAAATAATAAAAATCTTCAAAAGTTAGCTCGTGAACGCGATATAGTGCGCCATTCTTTTTTGCTGTTTGGATTAAGGTAGCATATTGCTGTGGTAAGTAGATTGGGCTAGATCTAAGGTATCTTTTAACCTGTTTTTCTATAACACTGTTACGTCATTGTTATCTGAGAAAAAATAACGTCCATATCTGTATTTTTGGACTTTTCCTACATCATTTTGATATAATGAAGTACACAGCTTCCAATTTCGACTGTGCCAGATTTCCTTTCTGTTTCGTTCCAGAAGTAACCCTCCACATCTTTCAGATTTAAGTTCACTTTACTCGTACGTTTACAATAAAATGACGAAACTAGGCCTCTTGGCAACGGCATTACCGCTTGTAGGTCATATACAGCAACGTGTGCACCCTTTGAGTTTTTCTTATTTGTATCCTTTTCTTTACGAGATAGCTCTTTCTCTTTTTCGTGTGACACAAAAAGTGATTTCTTCCCCTCTTCATCTGAATTTTTGAACGATTCGCAGAGATCACACTGGTCCTTCTTTGGTACATAAAACGAAATGTTAAATTCTGCTCGAATCTAGCTACTGTTCCTCACGATTTTCTTTATAATAGCGATTGGTATACCTATACTACCTTTATCCGGTAGAATAGGTAGAGTGGTTCCAATTTTGGCGTGTTCATCGGCTCTGCAGTTCCCTGGAATGTCTCTTTGGCCCGGCACCCAACAAAGGTGAATGTTGAACTGCTCTGCCATCTCCATGAGAGATGATCGGCATTCAAGGGCGGTTTTAGAATATAATGAGACAGAGTCCAGGGACTTGATGGCGGCCCAACTATCCGAATATATGCGGATATCCTTTGCACAGGACACAGCTTCTTTAACCGAGATGTATAGCCAGTGGGTTATGCGAGGTTGAAGGCCCCATTTATTCCGAATGGATTTTTTTGCAAGAGAATAAAGTTATTGTAGCTTTATTGACTCTTTCTTGAATGTTAGGTTTCCTGTCGAAAATGAGACCCAGATATTTTGCTGTATCGGAGAAAACTAAACTGGTACCGTTTATTGAAAGAGGGTCTATGATTGGAATTTTATATTTCCTGGAAAAGAGGACAAGATCCGTTTTATGGGGGTTTATTCCCAATCCACAGCGATCTGCCCAGCGGGTTAATCTATTGAGATTTACTTGAAGAAGTTCTTTAATGGTATTAAGATGTTTTCCTGAGACGGCTATGGCAACGTCATCCGCATATGCAATCACTCTGCTACCACCCGTTCCAGGTATATCAGTAGTTCATTAACTACTAAGGTCCAGAGATGGGGATTGGGGACACCTCTGCTGACATATCTTTTAGCAGAAGTCTCACCTAGTTTCGAGTTGATTATCCTGCTTTTTAGCATTAGACCGATCAACTCCCCAAGTGAGTCGTCTACCTGCAGATTTGACAGCGCAGTCGTGATTGCGGATGTGTCAACGTCGTTAAAGGCGCCCTCTATGTCCGGGAAAGCAACACTTGTGTACTCTTTATATTGTAGGGATCGTTCGATGTGGCAAGTCATTGAGTGCAGAGCCGTTTCTAACGACTTTCCTTTACAGTAGGCATGTTGATCCATTGACAGAAGTCTTGAATCAATTTTAGAGCTCGTATATGGATATCAATCAGTCGTTCTAGAGTTTTCAGAAGGAAAGATGATAAACTTATAGGTCTGAGGTCCCTTGGGACTACATGAGAGCATTTTCCAGTTTTGGGAATGAATTCTACATTGACTTCTCTCCATGACAATGGAATGTGGATAAGTTCTACACAGCTCCTCATAATATTTTCTAACACTGGCAGAATAATATCTGAGGACCTCTGTAGCTCGGCAGGTATTATACTGTCCGGACCAGCAGATTTTTATGGTTTGAAGCTATGCAGCGCCCAGACCAGTTTGTCTCTCGTAATCAGACCATGAATTTTGGTCACGGTTGCAGTAGGCCTGTTTGGGCTGCTACTGGCCGCGAGTTGGGAGCTACCTGGAAAGTGGCTGTCCAGAAGCAGGTTGAGTGATTCATCACTTGAGGTTGTCCAAGAGCCATCGGCTTTTTTCAAACAGCTAGGCATCATAGGATTTGTAGAGAGGATTTTTCTTAGCCGCGATGCCTCAGAGGTTTCTGTGATTTTGTCACTGAATGACCTCCAGGATTGTCGCTTTGCCTTCCTCAGTTCTTTTTTGTATAATTTGAGGGATTCTTTGTATGAGTCCCAGTTAGTCACTTTTTTTGTGCTTTTTGCTGCGTTGAAAAGTTTTCTGCAGGTGTTTCTGAGGAGTCCCAGTGCCGATGTCCACCAATGTGGCTTTTTCTTGCCTCTTGGTTTAATAAGAGGGCAGGAAGCGGCCATAGCCTGATTGAGAGCCAGAGTAAATTCCCTGACTTTCATGTCAAGCTCATTGGTGTCACGCGGGGGACTTGATAGTTCAGAGAATAGCGTTTCTGACAGTATTCCTCTGTATTTTGGCCAATCAGTTTTCCAGTAATTCCGGAAAGCTGGTTGGCTGGGGGAAGCATCACTCAGACTGAGTTGGATGTATCTGTGGTCTGAAAAGGAGTGTTCAGACGATACCATCCAGTCCGTTAGCCTTTGAGTGATGCTTTCGGAGTGATATCTAGTACTTCCTGTCGGTTTCTAGTTATAGAAGTGGGCTCATTGCCAATATTGCAAATAAAGAGGCTAGTACTTAAAATATAGTCTAAAAGCGACTCACCTCTATCATTGATGTCGGTACTGCCCCATACTGTGTGATGCGCGTTAGCGTCGCATTCGACTATGAGGCCAGTCTTTTGGCTTCCAGCTTCCAGTACCACCCTTTCTAGGTTATCACCAAGGAGAGGGTCCACATGGTCTTGGCCAAGGTAAGCCGATGCCAGCCAGTATGAGCCTTTAGCAGTCTCTAGTCTGGCAACGGTTAAGTCGGGGTCGCTCAGGTTGGGAAGTAGAAATACATTAAGGCTACGTTTCACTAATATACAAGTTCTAATCTTACCTTTGTCTCTTGTATAGAGCGGAGCGTATGCGGGTGTCCTAAGTCCACGAACCACGCCTTCTACAATCCATGGTTCCAGGATTAGGATTATGTCTTCTGCGTTTCTAGAAAGACGCAGAATGAGTGCGGCCGAAGCCTTTTTTGAGTGGTGGAGATTAATCTGGAGAAACCGTATCATTGCTACAGTCTTCCAGAGTCGCCTCCACCACAGTGTTGTTGAGGTCCTCCGATTCTGAAGATGTACCCAAGAGCTCATCTTCTATCTCTGATCGTGTAGAACCTCTAATTGCTTCGTCATCGGTTTCCATTTCTGACAGTGTGTCAGAAGAGGAGACCGACGGCTTGGTAGTCACCTCGGACAGATTGGAGTCATCGCTATCCAATTCTGGAAAGGATATCGACGCTCCGAGATCCGAGGTTGTGATATTAGGTATTAAAGGAGGAAGAGGTTGCTTATCAGCATCCAGCTCATCCTTTTTGTATGCCCTTATATGTATGGACTCGAATCCGAACCGAATCATGCCTTTCGTCTGCGCCAGAGGATTAAGGGATTCCTTATTGATCATGATCAACGCGCATCTATAAGAGCCCCTTAGTTGCTCCACTTTCGTGACTTTCCAGTCATAAGTCGGAAGAGTCGGGTTACTGAGCTAGATGATTTCCAGAATACTTTCTGGGGAGGAGGGTTCGGCTGGGATCCAGGTACGAGTTCGAGGTCTACTAGGAAAGTCTTCCTTAGACATGACCTCGAGTTTTTCACCTGGCCAAATTTCTCCTAAACCATTTATGGCCTTAGTGAAGAGATCAAGGGATCTCTGGTTGGCACACGCTTGACATGACCTTGGTGCCAGCCAGCGTCGCTTGTGATGGGAGGTGGTCCGGGGTTTTCTCCAATGATGGCCAAGAAGTTGCTCGAAAGCTTCAGAACCCCCGATATCGGTTCTATAGATCACCGTGATCACTATTGCGTCCTTTAGGACTTCACTGAAAGATCTCAGAGATGTGCTGTTGGATGGCCCAGGGGTTTTGGTACTATGCGTTTTGGGCCTCTTGGATACCGGCAAGATTTCCTCCAACGATCTCTGACGCTTGGAAGAGTCTTTTTTAAGTTTTAGAGCAATGGAAGCAGTGGGTGATCCGTCCTTTAGGATGTTTTTAGCCCACTCAATTTTGCTCTTTATGTCCGCACTTCTCTCAACCTCCGGAATGGATCCGAAGGTTTTGATTATGCATGAAGCATTTCGGCGTCTAACGTAGAACGCCTTAGATGGACCTTGCCGATGCGGCTGAGCTCCAGATTCCTCCTTTGGGGAGGAGTTTTGGTAGCAGTTACAAATCCGTGGCCTTGCTGCTGCTAGGGGTGGAGGAAGTGATAGGGCTTGCCACAGTCTTAACACTCCCTGAAGCTTAATCCACTCCAAGCTCGTTGCGCTTGCCTTTAGAGGACGGTGCACCATGGCCTACCACAGATTTACCCCCTCTCTCGATAATGCAGGAGCCTTGCCGGTAGCCGGTGCAGTCACCGTTCTACTGTCCGGTATTAAAGGAGTACCGGCCTCGGACCACACATTTCGGCCGAAACGGCCGCTATTTCGTGTTCAATGTTGGCTCTGAGCTCTTCCAACCTCGTCGGCGTGTTGGCATAAACCAATGACTTAACGTAGCCCCACAGAAAATAGTCAAGCGGCGTTAAATCGCACTAACGAGGCGGCCAATCGACTGTCCCATTTTTGGAGATAACACGCTCACCATACTTACTCTTCAATAAATCGATTATAGCGTGTGCTGTGTGGCTTGTGGCATCATCCTGTTGAAACCACATATCGTCCAAGTCCATATCTTCCAATTCGGTCCAAAAATAATCGGTGATCATGGCGCGATAACGCTGACCATTCACAGTAACGTGACGATCATTATCGTCGACGAAAAAATATGGCCCAATAACGCCCCCGCCATGCAAACCGCACCAAACAGTTCTTTTTTGTGGATGAAGTGGTGATTCATGAAGCACATGTGGATTTTCACCCGACCAGACCAATAGCGCATATTTTGCTTATTGACGAATCCATTGAGCCAAAAATGAGCTTCGTCACTGAAGATGATTTTGCGATGAAATTCATCATCTTGGCGCATCTTCTCCAGAACCCAATCGGAGAACGTATGGGTGTAAACCAAGATCCTTACGCAAAATACGCCATAATGTTGTCTGAGCGATGCCCAATTCTTGAGAACGAGGTGGAATTGACTGATTTGGATCGTTTGCTACGGACGCCTGAACGGCACCGATATTTTCTACACTTCGACCAACCCGTTGTCTCACTGACACAGCAACATCACACAACGAATATGTAGACTCAAATTTGTTCACTAAATTTGTTATTGCCTGTCTACTAGGTCGAGAATTACGACCGAAAATTGGAGTTAACGCTCTTAAAGTTGCAGTCACCGACTCCGAATTTCGGTAGAAAATTTTTATAATTTGCAGACGTTGCTCGTTCGTGTACTTTACTATGATGAAAATGTTGAGTTTAGTGAATAAACTGACAGTGACAGTTTGATGATTAGTGAAAGAGTGCGTTCACAAATTAAATTCAAAGTTGTCAAGTCCCTACTGGAAAACCCTTTACAAGAAAATTTATTAATAAGAAGAAAAAATTAATTAAACCGATGTTTGGGCATCTTTACATTCGATTCGTCTTTTTTTTTTAATTCTTGGAATTCTAGCTATCAGTTTTCGAATTGTTGCCATAACGCAGATTCTGATGATGGGCAT
Organism: Volucella bombylans; assembly: GCA_949129095.1. NCBI lineage: Eukaryota > Metazoa > Arthropoda > Insecta > Diptera > Syrphidae > Volucella > Volucella bombylans. The sequence goes on from OX422140.1 coordinate 363,299,743, forward strand.
TGATCCCGGATCCTTCTATCCAGCACCTCACACAACAGCTCTATAGTTTTTAAGTCTGGTGATTGCGGTGGCCATTACATGATTTGTAAGATTTCTTCATCTTCCCTCTGTTTCAGGCGTGTGACAAGTCTCGACGTGTGTTCAGGGTCGTTGTCCTAATGAAATACGAATGTTATTTGTATCATGCATGTATGCGTATTTATTTTTCCAATTACTCGAACCAGATTTCTCACTCTACTTGAAGAGAAAATCCCGAGACCATAAAAGAACCGCCTCCATGCTTGACGGTAGAAACCACACAGTCTCGTAGCATCGGCAAACAATCCGGCAAAATACCTTGAACTTGGATTCCTCGCTCCATGAAATTCTGTTGAAATCTTCGTTTCTGCTTGTTTTGTGGTCGCAGCAGGGGTTTCCAAACAGCAAGTCGCCCAAATAGTTCACCATGTCTTAATCTTCGTTTGACCGTTGTCAAGGATAGCAATCTATTCCGTGTTTGATTTATTTCGGATGGTTTTTTCCGCCTACTTCGTGTGCTTGTTGTGACTACTAGCTGTTCCTCGTATTCAGTTTCAGCCTTTTTTAAGAAGGTTGGGGATTGCAGATTGTTTCTCTTGTTTACTCAAGACATGAAGAATCTAAAATAAATTCTTATGAATTTGGCTATTCTGTAAGACCCTTGTAATCCAAGTCGACAAAAGTTTTGGAAGGAGTTATAAACAAGTGCTGAATCAACAACGAAAAGTCATAAAATTGTATAATAATGAAAAACCTAAACTTACGTACTTGCTTATGGTGGCGCAACAGTTCGGATGGCACCTGGGCCTCAACCAATAAGCGTCTCCAGCCAGTTCGATCTTTAGCTAGCTGCTTGGATGTAGTGGTCAACTCTGTCCAACTCTGCGGCCCTTAACATTGGTATCCATTCACTCTACATGTTCTAGCCATCCCAGCCGACTGAAGGGCAGTTTTCTTACTAGATCCATGTCGTTGCTCGTATCGCTAGTCGTTGAATCTTCTTCTCCAAAGCCCGTCAACGCAAACGGGGCCAAACATTTTTCGAAGCATTTTTCTCTCGAAACGACTGAGGATATCTTCATCCGCTTTAGATAGAATCCATGCCTCAGCGCCATAAAGGCCCAAAGAAACTGCGATTGGCAAGAGTGATTCTTCGTTTTATTTCTACTGAGGAGTTGTTGGCTCAGTTCTGTCAACGTTGTCAATATCTTAGACGTATTGGCACAGATTTTTAAGAGATTGTGTCTCCGACTCTCGCTTATGACTTCCGCACAATTCTCTTAAGTACGCCGCCACCTTGTCTAAAACCGTTTTTGACATCAATGGTCTCGGTTAAGTCGTTCCCGTTTGGTGGGGATGACAAAATTAGACACCGCTCTACCTATATATAACCCGTCTCGATAAATGCTGTCATATGCGGCCTCAAAATTGATGAAAAGATGGTGGGTATCGATTTGGAATTCTTGAATTTTTTCCAGGATCTGCCGGAGTGTGAAAATTTGGTCGATTGTGGACTTTCCTGGTCTGAAATCGCACTGATAGGGGCCAGTCAGGTTGACAGTTGGCTGACATTTACACAATATAGCAGATAAGATCTAGCACGCAATGTTGAGGAGAATTGTGCCTCTATAGATGGCGTAGTTGAGGCAGTCTCGTTTTTGGTGGAGATTCTATTCATCGGGCCTACATTCTTCTGACCAGATCTGAGAAATGAGTTGGTGCATGTTCCCCACAAAGTCATTTCCAGCAGCTTTGAATACCTCACTCAGTCACGCGTCAGGTCCAGCTGATTGGTTGGATTGTAGATTAGATATTGCTATCCGTACTTCGCCTTGGTCAGGTGGATGGAAGTTTGGGCTATCATCGTCTAAGTCGAATGGTCTATACTGCCTGAAAGCGAAATTGTTGGGTAACGTCGGTATTATACAGTCTGCAGTAAAAGTGTTTCCCTATTTTCAGCGCCGACGGTTACTCTGCTCTTCATCCCTACTGACTTCTCTACGGGTTTTCTTGCCCTGACACGTTCTTTTTACCAGTTGGTAAAACTTCCGTACACTATTCCTGGAGTACAACCTCTCTACATCTTCGATCGCTTCGAGCACTTCTGGTGCTCTTCTTTCTTCTTGTGAAGAAGCCGATATTTTTCGCGTTTCTTCTACTCGTAGACCTCACGAGCTCTCGTAATTCGTTGCAGCGCCGCTTTGTACACTTCTTGTTTAACTGCATATGCCTGCCTTATCTTATCAAACCAGGGATTTCTTGGTGATGGTCCTTTATTATCCGTCATACTTCAGACATTGCTCATACGTTTTGTCGAAGAGCTCGTAGTAACATTTTTTGGTGATGGTTATGGTCATGGGCGCATATTAGGTTTATATTGGCGAATTTATCATTGATGCAGATTGTCATAAGACCTTCGCTAACGCGTCGGAAGCTCAAGACTTCTTACCTTAGTCTGCCGCATATAGCAAATCCGCATCCGGATAAACGCTGATTCTCTTCTCTAAAGCAATCACCATAGTACGAGTATATATCGCCGTCTCGAATTCTCCTCCTGTCCGGCCAATCCCACCGTACTTCCTGGATGACGTAGTATGTTAAGGGTCTGAACATTACACTTGCAGATCCGTAGGTCGATGTTTGAAAGGTTCGTCAACCATCGTTTTAGCCATCTTTTTAATGTATTCTGTATAGGGTTCTGGACAGTATGAAGGCGTAGGCTGGTATTGAGTCCCTGGGCGGGAATTTTCGTTCCACTTTTGCCTACAGGCGTGAGGATTTATTCATCTTGTTACCAGGGATCACCACTGGCAAGTAAGACAAGCACTTAATTGAATTGGAATTATGAAATAAAAAATGGTTGTCATAAGCGATGGACTCTGCATTTTCTCGAATGCGGTAGAAAAGACATTTTTAAACAGCTGATCGCATTCGGAACATACTAGCCGCTCGGCTTCCTGGAGTCCACAAAAGCAAGATCTGTGCAATCCGGGTTGCCTCGCAGTAGCGCAGACGCACGTCGGTCGGCTTTCTACTTTTCGAGAGAATCTTATCTTCGCGGAACTACACCTCACTACATCCTAAGTTGTCGACTGCTCGACGTTTGGGCCTGCCTTAGAGGCAACGATCTTTGTTATAGTTCTAAGCTTTGATTTAGGTGGCTTTTCACTATCAGGGTCCAGAAGACATCGTAATTTACTTGCATATTCTAGTAACATTTTTGTAGTCTAGCACCTTGTGATTAGTATTGGAGGTAACAGCGTTCTGTTATCGTGAGACCTCTCCTGATTCGGAGGCCCTAACGGGTAGTGTGCCAGGTTATGTGTTGTGAGTTATTGGTTTTCCCTTTTTGTTCCCACGAATAAAGCTGGAAATGAGATGTCGGTTTAAGCCAACTGATCTGCAGGAGCTCGTAGTTGGCTTACCCCTGAACCATTCATGGCTGGCTCACATCAACACTAGAATTGGAGTGACTAACTTTTTTCGACATATCCGAACCGGGCTCAAAATAACACTCGCCGACTTTTTACCATAAGGCATCGGCCCAAAAAGATGGGAAATTGAACGTCGAAAACTAAATATACGAGTATAACAGAAGACTGACTAAATATTAAGAGTTTCTGGTCATTCTGAGTAGGAATGCGGCTAAAGCTGTTATCTAAATGGTTCTCAATGTTCATCAGGATATGGATCACTTTGTGTATGGTTAGTTACGTGATTAATGCGAAACCATAACTCATGGTCCTTTTGTCAAACATTTACAAATCATATATGGTACATGCGTATCTGCTTGTATCTGAAGTCCAGAAATAAATTGAAGGGTTCAATATCCCTCAATTTAATTGATTCATGAGTTCATTTAGCTGTTTTCGGGTTTTTTTTTTTGTTTTTTTGTTCAGTGGATTACTCGTTCATGCGACCAAATGAAACCCAAAGTAGCAAGGACAATGGGAAAACATCTGCATCTGCCCAAAATACACTCTCGTACACCATCAAACTGTAGCAGCAACCTTTTCCCACCCCTGTCTAGGCATCAACGCGAGTAGACAGACCTCACCACGTATTCCAAGTAAATACAAGTATGTACGCGTGAATACATATGTATATGGAAAGTTAAGCTGGGATTAACAATTCTCGATTTTTCCAATTTATTCCTATACACGAAAAGGGCTGAAATTATTTGTATGGGGAGGAAAAAAAATATGCGTTCTCTCCCCACAGGTAAAAAGGATATTCAAGGGGACAAGACCGTGATTAGTCTCTCTCTGTCGAGACGAAGGTAATTTTTTTTTTTTTATTAAACTTTCCATAAAAAGGGGTGACCCTTAAAATAAACAACAAATTAGAGCAATCCTTCTGGTTTGTGTGCTGGCAAACACCCTGGGAATGAGTTTTAGGGATACATTTAGTTTTGAAATTGATTTTTCGTAGATGCCCTTCCTGGTTTTAGCAAATACAGGAAGCAAATCTATGTTTGTAAGGCTTACATTTTGTATTGAACTTCTTAAACAAATAGTATACTTACTCTGCGACTGAAACCGAAAGAATTGTTTGGAAAAGTCCTTGAGGGCAGGACTTAGTTATGTAAATAACATATTTGTCATTGTGGTGAAATTTTCTTTAACATGTCATTGCCAGTGGAGGACAGGTACTTATTTTCTTTAAGCAGATCTTCAACAGATGTTGAACATATCCTTAGGTCATGCGAATATTAATAATGCGGTTCTGAAAAAGAGATTTACTCGTAGCTTCGTGCTTCCTTCAACTGGTATTTGAAGAAAAGATCAATTCATTTGATCTTGTTTTGAGAGCAGCTGTTGTTTTCTAAAATGGGTTTTCAGCTTCCCGAAGAACTATGTTGTATATAGACTGTTACTAAGTTTAAAGAATGAATTGCTTTGTTTTGCGTTGACAGCCTTATTTACTTACTAACGCGTAGATGGCGCTAGAGTCTGGGGTGGACCAAGGCCTTTGCTAACATGATAGCCGACAGATTTTTCCCTTGACAGCACAGAGGACCAACATTTATCGGCTGCACTCATTTGATTTTTACAATCGCTCGCCTTGTTTCATAGTTTGTGGCTTAACTCCGGGATTAACTTAGGCTTCGACCAGTAAACCCTTTCAGTTATCACGCTTTTTGACTCACTTCGGCCGGAGGGTTAGTATTCACTCGCTCGTCATACATGGCTTACATACATATGTGTACATTTCTCTGATAACATTGATGTCGCCGTACAGATCGTAGAACTTGCTTTTATGTATATGTCCTCCTCCAAAGGTCAATGCAACCAAACCACACCTTAATTGAAGAATCATGTGCTTAAAAAGACCGCGGATATCTTCGCTAGTGTCGATGTTTCTGCGTCATAGAATAGGATTGGGATGATAATGATCTACATAGAGGCTCCTTGGCAAGGCTTTGTTAACCAATTGCTTTTTTTAGACTAAAGAAACAGGGATTAGCATATGTAAATCTTACCAGGATTATTAGAGTAAATAGCGCTGTCCTAGGTGGACAAAATCATTACCTCTTTAAAGTTACTCGTAAAGCTTGCTTTTATGATATTCTGCCCGATTTGTCGATATAGCAAAAAACAGCAGTGGTAGCTCGCTGCATTTCGTCAATGTTGTCGATGTCATCAGCGAACGTAAGAAGCTGGACAGACTTTGGCAAAATCGTGCTTCTGGTGTTGGCTTTCGATTTGCGCTTAAATTTTCTCAAGTGCGATGTTGAAGAAGTCACAGGGCAGCATGTGCAAGTGTTCTGATGAAATTCCTTCCAACAGCAAGGGTTCTCCATTCTGCACAATGAATCTACAAGAAGTGGCTTGATACAGCCTTTTCACCCTTTGGTGAAACTTTCCAACATGCTTGCAGGAGTAGTGCCTCCTTATTTTATTATTTTCCGTTGCCTGCACTCTTCATCAAAACAGGGGCTTTCGTCAGGTAGTCAGGTGAAATCCAGGTGGTTAGCTCAAGCGTTTCTGATGATTTGTTGTGTTCGATTGGCACTGGTTTTCAGCTTTTGATGCAGGTTGCATAGGACATGCAGGCTCAGAGGGATGCGCGATCTTAAATATTTCTGCCGGATTGCTGCGATTGCAATCATTCAAAGTTAAATCTCTTAACAGTTGTGGGCTTCTGAGATATCCTTAAATGTAACTATACAGCTTGGAATGTTCTGATATCTTTTATACAAGAGGAGGGCCTTTTGGTTGATACTTTGTAGTAACGGGGATCTGCGCGCCGATTGATCGGGGAAGTGCTGACTGTCCTATAACTTGGATTGGGTCAGCAGCTCAACAATCAAGTCCATAACGAAGCAAGTCTTTTCTCAAACAGGCTAAAATGGGAAGCGCGTGGTCGACTAGTATAGGGTTTTCCATTAAGGACTTGACAACTTTTTTTTTAAATAAAACGCAAACCATTTGAGATATTTCAAAAACTTTACTATCGGCTTGAAGTACAATCAAAACATTTATGAATGGAACTCGAATGGGTCGATTCGTTGGACCCAATTTTCAACGACTCGGCCACACATTTCGGCCGAAAAGGCCACTATTTCACGTTCAATGTTGGCTCTGAGCTCTTCCAACGTCGTCGACGTGTTGGCATAAACCAATGATTTAACGTATCCCCACAGAAAATAGTCAAGCGGCGTTAAATCGCACGAACGAGGCGGCCCATTGACTGGCACATTTCTTGAGATAACACGCTCACCATACTTACTCTTCAATAAATCGATTGTAGCGTGTGCTGTGTGGCTTGTGGCTTGTGGCATCATAGTGTTGAAACCACATGTCGTCCAGTCGTTCATAGACCTCCGTCGAGATCATTTCGTGTTCGGCTTCACAAGTGTGGAAGAAAAAAAAAAAAAAAAAAAACAAAGAAAAGAAAAGAAGTATACTTTTACTTAATAATTTATCTAGTGTTCGGTAGCCTAAGTGGCAAAAACCCGGGCGACAAATCTCGGGGTTCTGGGTTCGCTTCCCAGCCCCAGCGAACGGGTTTTTCTTTACCTATTTAATTTATTAAACAGACAATTTCAATAAGAGGAATTAAAGTGTTTACAAAAAAAAAAAAACAATATAACGTGATGGATGGTGGAGAGCGCTCCGCTCTTCCCATAACGGAAGTGGGAAAAGGCAAAAATAGTGTTGCCGGTGCCGTGGCGAAAGCCGTTAAAAGGAGGAGGAGCTTGAAAACCCCTCCTATTCTCACAAAAAGGAGAACAAATGCCGTCTTAACGGCTGATAAGGTCAACTATGAGGGGGGCAATAACAACTTTGCCTCTCTAGCCGCATCCGAATCGGATGATGAGGAAGAAGAGTTAAAAGAAATTAATAGCAGCATACAAGTGCTAAATGAAAAAATGCTTGCTATTAAACAAAGACAAACAGCACGCAGGCAGAGGGAGCAATTGGAAGTAGCGAGCTCCCAACAACAAATCCAGCAGCAGCAGAAACAACAACTGCATCAAACAAAACAGCAGCAGCAGAAACAACAGCAGCAGCAGATACAGCAACAGCTGCGAAAACAAACCCTGAAACCACAGCAGCTTAAAAAAAAGCAGCAGCAACAACAACAACACCATCAACAACAACAACATCAGCAACAACAACAACAGCAGCAGAAGAAGAAGGAGAAGGTACCTCCTATTAATACATATAAATTAGAGGTAAGTGCAACCAAGGACCTGTGTAGGTTGGTCATTGGGAACAATTTTAATATTAAGCGATTGGGGAACGATCGCCATGCCATCCACTGTAATACAGTGGAGGGCTACGCGAAAGTTAAAGAGCTCCTAAAGGAAACGACGACGGAGCACTACTCATTCACACCTAAGTGTGAAAAGCGGCAATCGATGCTGCTGAAAGGGTTGGAACCGTCTTCTGATCCTGAGGAGATCCTGGCACTGCTCAAAGAGAAGGAGTGTGAGGGACTCGAGTTTGTAGGGGTAAAGCCATTTACCACAGCTAGAGCTAGGCGGGAGAAACGGAGTCTGCCGTTCTTCCTGGTGCAGCTTAGTCCCGAAAGCCGTCTGGATAGTCTAAGGAGTATCAATGTCCTAGACTACCAGGTGGTTCACTGGGAAAGATTAAAAAGGAGCGAGAGCGTTATACAATGCGTTCGCTGCCAGAGGTTCGGGCACGCCGCGTCGAACTGCCAAATGCAGCCTCGATGCGTGAAGTGCGCTAAGAACCACAGTTCCGAGGAATGTCCTCTGGGTGTTGACGGAGCATCCGATAGGTCGCAGCTCTCGTGCGTGTTATGTGGGAACGTGGGACACACCGCAAACTATCGGGGTTGTCCTAAGTTCGCCGACATTAAAAAAGCAAACCTGGCTCGGCAGCAGAAGGTGGAGGTCAAACGTTCACCTGTTAGGTTTCAAACACCAGCCGTTTCGTCTCAAATTTCCTACGCCCAAATGGCGTCAGGTAGGGGGGCTACGGTACAGCAAGCGACTGTTGCTTCTCCGGCGCCAACGCCGAGAACAACGGAAGCTGCACCTAACATGCTAGCCATCTTGCTCGCAATCCAAGGGCAGATGGCTCAGCTGCAAAAGCAGGTTCAAGAACAGGCCAAGCGGGTGGACCAGATCTACACGCTGCTGCCGGGCCTAACGCAACACATTTCGTAATGGGTACGCACATGGTGGAGCAAACTTTGAAGGTCCTTGCGGTGAATGTAAATTCACTGATTAGGATTGAACGAAGAGCCGCAATGTTTAAATTGCTACAAGACCAAACTCCTGATGTGCTTTTCGCTAGCGAAACTAAGCTAACCGATAAGCACAAACTGGAGTACAATAATTATATCGTTAGAAGAAGAAACCGGCCCAGATCCAAACGTGGAGGTGGTGTCGCAATCTTCATTAAAGAAGGTATAAAATTTCACAGAGTGTACAAGGGCGTGTTGCGCAGGTTCCGGGTGTTGGAGGCAGTCGTCGTGTACATCCCGCTCCGCAGTGGAAAGCGGCTGTACTTGGCCTCTGTTTATGCACCTGATACTTCACAATCCACCCTATTCATTACAGAGCTCGACACGCTTTTTCGACTTCTGAGGCTGGAATCGGGGGAGAATTATTTTATAATCGGCGGGGATTTCAACGCTAGACACAGAGATTGGGGAAATAATTTGCCAAATACTAGAGGGAACCTACTACTCGATTGGTGGGGTCAGCACGACGTCATGTACAGACTCGGTCTTAAAGCGACGGATAACCCGTCGTTTCCCAGAGGCGGGTCTTATTTGGATCTACTGCTGTACGATGAACGCATACGACTGACAGGTACGAATTTACAAACGCTAAACTGTCTGCGCACATTCGTGTATGATAGCGACCATTGCGGTTTTAGCACCGAAATTACAGTTCCCAACGAAATTGCGGAATTGGAGGAGTTTGTCCAAAGATATACTTACAACTACAGTAAGACTCGATGGACACGCTTCTCCGCAACCTTGACTAGAGCGCTCTCCTCGAACACGCTCCACCCACCGTCCAATAGGAATTTGTCAAACGAGGAGATCGACAATTACCTAAAACAAATGGACGAGACAATTAAACAAACTATGGACACTACAATACCGCGGTATCGACGTACGACTAACGAAGACCTGTTCCGCAATCCTACTATTGACGCACTGCACCGACAGAAGAGTAGACTTCTGACAAGACTCAAAAACTTGTACAGACAGTTAACTGACCGACAAGACCCGGAGATTAGGACACTGAAGTCGTCGATTAAAAATATCCAAACGCTAATAAAAGAAAATTACAGAATTTCTGTAAGTTTGTACTGGAACAACAAGGTTCGGGCTGTAAACACCAGCAACCCGAATATGTTTCCGCAAATAAATAAACTATTTCGAAGAAAAAATCAAAACGACTTTCAGTGTCTTAAAATAGGCCGGACAACAGACAATGAACGGTTACTGACAATAGCAGGTATTGATCCAAATGAGGCCGCTGATGATGACGACTTTTTCGTGATCGAGGATCCACAGGAGAAGGTTGAGGCCATAGGGGCGACTTTCCAGGAAGTATACAAGGTCACTGATACCATTGGCCCTAATTACGACCTGGACAATCGCGTCTTGGTGCACGACTTCCGCATTCGAAATGAAATAGGGAACTGGCGATCCGAGGGCTCTGGTTTCACCCGGTTCAGCGACGAAAATATGGCAAATAATGTCATTGCCAGAGAGGGTGACCTACCCCCGTTCATTTCGAAAGAAGAACTCCGTGAGATCTTCGACACAATCAGGGCTAAGAAATCAGTGGGGACCGATGGTATTCCGAACATCGTGCTTCGACATCTTCCTCTAGAAGCGGTGGACATTTACACCACCCTGTTTAATAATGCAATGAATAATGCACATTATCCAGCGCATTGGAAAACGGCGGTGGTTCAACCTATCCCGAAAAAGGGAAAGGATATATCCAATCCGGCGAATCTCCGGTCGATAAGTCTCCTTCCGAATATCAGTAAGGTTTTTGAAAAGGTAATCAATAGAGCTCTGTCTAGGTGGGTTGAGGACAAACATATAGTTCCGGATAATCAATTCGGTTTTAAGGCGGGACATGATATCTCACATGCCGCGTCTAAACTGGTGTCCGATATCCAATGGAACAAAGGCAAAAAGCAATGTACTGGTGCCTGCCTTGTTGACTTGGAGAAGGCCTTCGATACCGTATGGTTAGAGGGTCTTTTCTATAAGCTGACTCGGTTGGGGATCAGTAAACCACTCTTGTACATTCTTTATAATATGCTAACTAACAGACAGTTCATCGTGAAGAATGGTGATGTGACTTCTGTTGGAATATTTCAAATTAAAAATGGTCTTCAGCAAGGCGCGGTCAATTCGCCGATCCTATTCAACATTTTTACAAGCGACTTGATAGGTTCACTTCCCCATACTATTGCGTACGCAGACGATTTGATAGCGTACAGAACAGGTCCAAAAATCGAGGTCATTAACACCCTCTTGCAGCGTGACTTCGATAAGATAAGACGATTTTGCGATGACTGGAAGTTGAAAATCAACTTTCAGAAGTCGGAAACCATTCTCTTTAGGACGCCGTTGTCTAGAGCCTCTAGGGATACCAGAAAAAATTGGCGAAAGTTCTCAATCATTGGACAACGCGGACAGCCTCTTGCCTGTCGAAATGTAGTCAGATACCTTGGAATCTGGCTAGATCAGTTTCTGTATTTTGGCAAAAGTGTAGATGCTGCTCTGGCTAGAGCCAAAGGTGCGTTTGCCCTTACAAAGAGACTGTTTTATAGCAGCCAACTCGATGCGAGGGTAAAGGTAATCTGCTACATGGCCCTTATCAGGCCCATGCTGGTATTTGGTTGTCCCGTGTGGTTCAATGTACGAGCAAGCTTAATGGAAAAGATTCGGGTGTTTGAGAGGGCTTGCCTTAGGGCTTGTCTTCGCTTGTACAGAACACCAGAATCGGAGTACAAGAAATTTTATCCTAATGAGGTCCTTTACAACAGGGCGAACCTAATACGAGTGGACAACTTCGTAATTAAGCTGACTCGAAGGCACATTGCAAGAGCAATGACCTCGACGAATAACCTGATATCTGGGGCTTACTACCCCAATTACCTTTACCACGAGAGTGTGCGCTCTGACGGCTTCGTTCCACCGGAAGCATTCCTCTACCTTGATCAGATAGGGTTGATCCAGGATAGATCAGCGGTCCCGTTAATCTTCCATGTCGCTCGGACAGCTGGGGACAGGCGACTCAACTACAACAGAGACGTCGCACACGGCAGTGTGGATCGCCTCAGGTTCAGTAGGGCGGTGGGGAATCGCGATAAGAGGGATGTCGTTCGGCAGCACCAGCATTTCTGGTGGTTGAATGATGGAGAAGATGTTTCGTCGTCGTTTCCGTCAATTACAGACCAGCCTCACTAATGAGGCAGAGCTGACCAATTTATTTGCTCAGTAAATAGCGATGGCCAGCTTACATAGGTTTAGGTTAGCATTTAAGAAATATATACATATATCAGTGTATATACACCTTTGTATACACTGTTATATGTATATGATTGTGTATAATGTCTATGTGTGTTTATGTGTGTATTGTACATTTAGGTTAGGTAGGCTAAGGTTTATTTTAAGTTAGATATTAAGTTTTTATAAAAAATTAAAAAATGTCCATATGCTAAGTTTTTGTAAATAAATTTTTTTTCTTAGCCTTAAGTATAGAAAATAAGTATATTTAAATAAAATGTAAATGAAGTCGAAAGACATAGTTATAAGAATTTAGAGTAGCTTAGAGCGCCTGTGTGGGGCCAGTAAGTTAGTATAAGATTGTTAAGTAATTGTAAGCTAGCATTTAAGCATTTTTTGTTAGTATGTAAGAGTTAGTGATTAAGAAAATAAAAATGCATTTAAAACTAAAAAAACTAACCACATGTCGTCCATATGGACTCCGGCCAAAAATAATCGGTGATCATGGCGCGATAGCGCTGACTATTCACAGTAACGTGACGATCGTTATCGTCGACGAAAAAATATGACCCAATAACGCCGCCGGCATGCAAACCGCACCAAATAGTTATTTTTTGTGGATTAAGTGGTGATTCATGAAGCACATGTGGATTTTCACCCGACCAGACCAATAGCGCATATTTTGCTTATTGACGAATCCATTCAGCCAAAAATAAGCTTCGTCACTGAAGATGATTTTGCGATGAAATTCATCATCTTAGCGCATCTTCTCCAGAACCCAATCGGAGAACGTACGTCGCTTCAAATGGTCCATCGGCTTCAATTCTTGAGTCAGCTTGATCTTGTATGGGTGTAAACCAAGATCCTTACGCAAAATACGCCATAATGTGGTCTGAGCGATCCTCAATTCTTGAGAACGCCGTGGAATTGACTAATTTGGATCATTTGCTACGGACGCCTGAACGGCAGCGATATTTTCGACACTTCGACCAACCCGTTGTCTCACTGACACGGCAACATCACTCAACGAATATGTAGACTCAAATTTTTGCACTAAATTTGTTATTGCCTGTCTACTAGGGCGAGAATTACGACCGAAAATTGAAGTTAACGCTCTTAAAGTTGCAGTCACCGACTCCGAATTTCGATAGAAAATTTTTATAATTTGCAGACGTTGCTCATTCGTGTACTTTACCATGATGAAAATGTTGAGTTTACTGAATAAATTGACAGTGACAGTTTGAGGATTAGTGAAAGAGTGCGTTCACAAATTAAATTCAAAGTTGTCAAGTCCCTATTGGAAAACCCTTTATTTCGGAATAGAGTTTCAAGAATATATAAATGAAAACAATTTCGATGAATTAGAAACTGATAAAATAAAAAAGATGTTCTAAATTTTTATGTAGAAATTTGTGAGTAAATAAAAAACACTTTACAAGAAATGATACAAAACTTAAACTGCTGAAATACATACATAGATGCTAAATTATTTGCCGATGGTGCTATGCCATCAGTATTGCCTATTTTAGATTCCTTTCCTTTTACCGATTGCATTAAAGAAAATTGAAATAGTCAGTAGAGGTATTTACTAGGGAACCAAGGTCATTTATATAAATACTATGATGATTTAGATTGTTTAATATTTTGGTGTAATTTACTCGATACAAAAAACGCTCTGAGGGAAAAAATATATGTCGAATTTTGCGTGTATATGTTGATTTTGTATTCACTTCCTGTTGGCAACACCATAATTATTATTATTCATATTTTGACATTTACATTATTTTTCATTCTTGCTTATTTTCACACTTTATTCTCTCTCTTCTTTCTTCTTAATTTGAACTCTTGTACCAACCAGACGCATAATAAAACACGTGTAAATTTTTATTCATTAATATTTTATTCCTATTAAAAGAAGTTTGTGTGATCACAAGAGATCACAACAGTGGCGACGAGGATTTTAGGCACTATCAATTTTATAAATTCATTCTCCCATCATGGAAGAAACATTCAAGAAGTTGCTCCAGCAGAAGCAGGAACAGCAACACAGAGACAATCTGGCAATGCACGCGCTGGTCTCACAGCTGCTATCACAGCAACCAGCGGCAACATCCAACACTGACAGCGTTAAAGGTGAGAACAAAAGCCCAGAATTCATCATGGAAGCACTCGCATCAAACATTACGGAATTTCACTTTGAGATTGAAAATAACTTCACATTCGACACGTGGTATGGTCGTTACGAAGATCTTTTCGAAATCGATGCTTCAAAATTGGACGATGCAGCCAAAGTCAGGCTTTTATTAAGGAAACTCAATTCCATCGTTCACAGCAAGTACATCAACTACATTCTACCAAAGCACTCTCGCGACCTTACGTTCAAAGAAACGGTGCAAAAGCTCACCCAGCTATTCGGCTCTCAAACATCACAGTTCAATTTAAGATATAACTGTCTACAGCTCACAAAAGAATCACATTGCGATTTCATCACATATGCAGGTGTAGTGAACAAACATTGCGAACAGTTCAAGCTGAAAGATCTATCCCTAGATCAATTCAAATGCTTGATATATGTAATGGGAATGAAATCAACATCTGACTTTGAGATTCGCACCAGAATGTTGACCAAGTTGGACAGTGAAGGCTCTACCATTACGTTAGATGTTTTATCAAGAGAGTGTCAACGTTTAATCAATTTAAAAACAGACACAGCACTCATCGAGAATGCCAAAGCTGATGTACTAGTGAACCGACTACATACCACCAACAATATAAACAAATCAAAAGCTATCCCTAAATTCCCATGCTGGTTCTGTGGTAACATGCATTTCGCCCGCGACTGCTCATATGCCAAACACAAATGTGGGCAATGCAACACTATAGGCCATAAAGAAGGGTACTGCAATGTGGGGAGGAAGCAGAAAAATAAAAGTCATAAACACAACAGATTGAGAGCAAAGATGAATTATAAAAACAACAAAACATTCAGGCCAGAATTAAAAAGCATTTTCATCACCAACAAAATTGATCCATCGGAGCGGAAGTATATAAGCGTCAACATAAATGGTACAAATATCGACTTGCAGTTGGACACAGCATCTGACATTACAATAATATCAGAGAAAAACTTCAAAAATTTTAATGTTCCACTTGTCGACAAAGTTATACACACAGCCAGAAGTGCAACCGGCAAATTACCATTGTCAGCTCAATTTGATTGCAATGTAAAATTCAGAACGAGACAGGCATATTCGACATGTTATGTCACCCCAATCAACAATTTAAATGTTATGGGGCTCGACTGGATTAAGGCATTAAAACTCGAAGATATGTCAATAAGTGCAATCTGCAATCAAGTCACAAGCGAAAACCGGGAAAGTTCTAATGAATCTATTCAAAAAAATATTTCACTTTTAAAACTTTCTTTTCCAGACGTGTTCAACGAATCATTAGGCCTGTGTAGCAAAATAAAAGCACATCTGGTGGCAAAGCCAAACATCCAACCAGTTTTCCGACCAAAGCGATCAGTGGCTTATGCTGTCAAAGATCTTGTTGAAGCAGAACTGCAGCGACTACAAGACACCAATGTGATTTCGCCAGTTAACTACTCGGAGTGGGCTGCCCCTATAGTTGTCATAAGGAAATCGAATGGAAGCATACGCATTTGTGCAGACTTTTCCACTGGTCTGAACAATGTGCTCGAAAATCATCAGTATCCTCTTCCCTTACCAGAGGATATTTTCGCAAGACTGGCCAATGCTCGATTCTTTAGTCATATAGACTTATCAGACGCTTTCTTGCAAATTGAAGTGGACGAAGAGCCAAAGCATCTACTCACTATCAACACACACATGGGTCTCTTCCGATACAACCGAATGCTGTTCGGTGTGAAAACGTTCCCGTCAATTTTCCAACAAGTTATGGACCAAATGCTTGCTGGACTGTTAGGCGCAGCAGCATATATTGATGACATCTTTGTATCCGGAACAGACTTGGAGGAACACAATAGGAATTTGCATGAGGTTCTGTGTCGTATCCAGGACTATGGATTTAAGGTTAAATTCGCTAAATGCAAGTTTTTTGTCAACGAAGTCAAATACCTTGGGTACGTCATTAACCAACACGGACTTCATCCCGATCAATGAACGCATATTGACCATCAACAACATGCCAGAGCCAACAAACGTATCAGAACTTAGGTCTTTTCTTGGTGCTATAAACTTTTATGGCAAATTTGTAAACGACATGAGCAAACACAGAGGACCATTGGATGAGTTGTTAAAGGCAAATACACGGTGGATATGGACAGAAGACCACCACAATAGTTTTCTCAACCTGAAAAAGATTCTCTCATCTGACCTGCTCCTAGCTTATTACGATCCTAAGCAAAATATCATCGTTGCAGCAGATGCCTCCAACTATGGCCTAGGTGCATGTATTTTGCACGAATATCCTGATGGAACCATCAAAGCAATCTGTCATGCATCGCGATCGCTCACACCAACAGAAAAAGCATATAGTCAGATTGAAAAGGAGGGTCTCGCCCTTGTCTTTGCAGTGACTAAATTCCACAAAATGGTTTTTGGTCGAAAGTTCAAACTCCACACAGACCATAAACCACTTCTTGGCATTTTTGGGAAAAAGACAGGAATAGCCGTTCATCAAGCAAACCGTTTACAATGCTGGACAGTCAAGTTATTGGCATACGATTTTGACATCAGCTTTATTTCAACCAGTAGCTTTGGATATGCAGATGTGCTGTCACGGCTCATTGATAAAAATATCCAAGTGGCGGAGGATTTTGTTATTGCATCAATCAAAATTGAACAGGAGGTTAAACAAATTCTTAGAGACAATCTCGGAAATCTGCCAGTTACTCACTAAATGGTTAAAGTTGAATCGGCGAAGGACAATACACTACACCGAATATTTCATTTTGTGGCTAATGGCTGGCCGAGCGAAATCAAAGAAAACAACGAGTTAAAAGCATTTTTCAACCGCAGAGAAGATATCAGCATCATCGACGGATGTCTCATGGTTGGCCAACGAGTCGTCATTCCAAAACTGTATAGAAGAAGAGTTCTCAAACAACTCCATCGTGGCCATCAAGGCATCGAAAGAACAAAATCTATAGCCAGAAGTTTTGTTTATTGGCCAAACATAGACACCGACATCAAAACACTGATCCAAAATTGCAGCAATTGTGCGACAGCAGCCAAGATGCCAACAAAAACATTGCTTCAGCCATGGCCCACACCAACGGAACAATGGGAACGTCTCCATCTGGATTACGCTGGACCAGTCGAGGGTAATTATTTTCTAGTTCTAGTGGACGCTTTTTCTAAATGGCCGGAAATAGTTGCAACAAAATCTATCACTACTCAGCGTACCATAGAAATTCTCAGCGAGATATTCTCCCGATTTGGACTACCAAAAACGATCGTTTCAGACAACCGGACGCAGTTTAAGAGCTCGCAGTTTCAACAGTACATGGCAGAGAATGGTATCAAACATCTTTGCTCCAGTTCATACAACCCGATGTCTAATGGACAAGCCGAACGATTTGTAGACACCTTCAAACGTTCGCTGCTGAAGTCAAACACAGAGGGAACAATCACTCAAGATCTTCAAACGTTTCTTCAATCGTATCGCTCGACACCAAACCGAAACACACCAAATTCAAAGTCTCCAGCCGAAATCATGTTTGGTAGAAATATTTGCATCACTTTGAATCTTATTAAGCCCAAGCTTAATGAAAACTGCCAAAACCAAGTTGACTACAAATCAAAATCAAACATCCATGTCCGAACAATTTAATCGAAAATTTGGTACCAAATCGAGATCATTCAACAGTCAAGATTTAGTTTATGTGAATATACATACTAATAGTAACAACTTCCAGTGGCAGCCAGGACAAATTGTTGAACGTTTTGGAAAGGTCATATATAATGTTTTGTTGCGGAGTGGCAGACTAGTTCGTGCACATGCCAATCAACTTCGAATACGTTATAGAGAAGACATCACTGCCAAACCTGGAGTCGAAAAACCATGGAATATGGCGTTGGATTTGTATGAATGTGATACAACACCTTGTGAAGTAGTTCCGCCACCAGACAGGGTTAACTCCCCCAACGTTAAGACTTCACCAAACAATATAGTAGCATCTTCACCATCTATCCCAAGTCGAACCCAACGGACACGACGACCAATCAATAGATTTATGCCTGGATAATTGTGTCATCATAATAGATAACTCAAAGGGGAAGGTGTTGGCAACACCATAATTACGAGTATTATTATTCATATTTTGACATTTACATTATTTTTCATTCTTGCTTATTTTCACACTTTATTCTCTCTCTTCTTTCTTTTTAATTTGAACTCTTGTACCAACCAGACGCATAATAAAACACGTGTAAATTTTTATTCATTGATATTTTATTCCTATTAAAAGAAGTTTGTGTGATCACAAGAGATCACAACACTTCCCCATAGTAGTGCTGCTGCAGAGCGACAGTTTTCGATTGTTAGCTTAGTAAAAAATAAACTACGAAACAAACTTTACGTAAATAATCGTACTCTTGAAAATATAATCTTTTGTAAGGAAATGAATAGTGTCCGCTACGGTTGCTGGACACCCTCAGACTCCCCTGGGCCCTGTAACACAATACAACAAGTCAACAATTACGTTCATTTCTGTGTGACAACAAAAGTGTAACATTTGTTAAAAAAAAGAAAAATTCCCTCGACTTGTTAATCAGTTGAACAAGTCATTCTCACACGATGAGTCGGTTCCCACTAGATCACCGAAATCAAGGAGTATTGGGCGCGGTAAGTACCTAGATAGTGGACCACATGGGAACTCGGTACACCGCTTGCTGTAGACAAACGCCACATGGGCGTAAAATCCCGGACTTTACAAATTCATTCGTATCGATCCTCTGAAAAATAAAATAAAAATAAATAAGAAAGTAATAATATTATCAAAAATCATAGAAAACAAACCCATTTTGTTTGGTGCTTTCTTTGATTTATTAACAAAATCAAATAAAGCTCATAAATGGCGGGAGATACTCGTACATATATTAGCACAAAGTTTGAATATAGTTCCTGTGCGAAAAGACTGTGTGTATATCAGAGATGTGTTTTGACGGCGATGGGAATAAAATTTCCACTTCAGCGCTTGTTTCCTCTTGTTGTTCTGTTCTTTATTTCTTCCTCTAAGGTATAGGTTACAAAACTGGGAGACATGTTGCATAGAGTAACACAGCATTCGCGGATGAGGTTGAAGGTGGCATTAGCTACGTTCTTAATGGGTAAGCTCTGTCACCTAATATTATCGCATTGGGAAAAGGCCTACATCTATTTTCCATTTTTTGAAATAGCGTACTATTTCACAGCACTCGCTCATCATGCACACTTCCCGGCCAGTTAGCACTGACATAATAGAATCTAAGGTCGGGTTCACATACTGCCATACAATTAATTGAATATCTGCCATGTCGGTCAACACAAACTGATTCATTATTTGATGGTGCGTCAAGGTTAATCAAAATACCATCGATTGCACCACACACTTCCGGCATATCACCTTTCTCAAAAAAGTCCTGAATCGTAAGGTGTAAACTTTCGGGCCAACACACTTCTCTTTGAAATTGAACTTCATTTATTGGAGAAGTGATCTCTTTTATACACCGGCACACTGTCATTTTATTAACACCATGAACGTCACTTATAACATGGTACTGACATCCTGTCCCAAAGCAATGCAAGGCTATTAGTATTTTCTGCCTAACACTTAGCGCATTGCATTTATTAGTTGGCGAACGTAGTTTAGGGGAAATTCTCTCCGTAAGGTAATCAATAATTTTTATTGGCACATGACATTTTTCCTTGATTCTCCCTGTCACTGTCGGATTCAGAATCAAGAAAAAACATTCTAATTCAAACTTGTTGACTTCTAACAAATCCGTCACTGTAAGTTAGAATTTATTAATTTTTCAACCAGTAGAGACTCTCTTCCTCCAACACTTGTTGTTTTCAGTTATAGAAAAAGTAGATTTATCAAACTTCCCACAAGTGTCGCAGCGCTCTCAGACTTGTTGTTACGTGTTACACGAATTTTCAACAATTGTTAAATTTTACAAGCAATTGTTGTATTGTGTTTACAGGCCCTTGGGCTTTTAGAGTATTTTCAAAATGTTAATTTTATTGATGGAAAGTTTATAAAAAACAATTAAAGTGATTAATTAAAGACTTTTAAGATTAAGTTTGATCTTTGTTTTTTGTATAATAAAAAATCAACTGATCTACGGCGCTCCACTTTTTTTGATGTGGCAACGCTGACTATGGCTTAAATTGCGTCTGAAAAAAGCCAACTCTCTTGTGCTTTATGTAGGAACACGGGACACACCGCAAATTATCGGGGTTGTCCCAAATTCCAGTACATCAAAAGAATAAATCTGGCCCGGCAGCAGAAAGTGGAAGTTAAACGTCCACCCGTGCATTTGCAAACACCAGCCGATACTCCCCATGTTACCTACGCCCAAATGGCGGCAGGTAGGGGAAATACGGTACAGCAAGCGAAGGTTGCTTCTCAGGCCCCCTTGCTCTCTATCCAGGGGCAGATCGCTCAGCTACAACGTCATTTAACTGAACAGACCGCGCGGGTGGATCAAGTATACTCACTGCTGCCTGGCCTAACGCACCTTTTGCCGTAATGAGTACGTACGTGGCGGAGCAAACCCTGAAGGTCCTTGATGTGAATGTGAATTCACTGATTAGGCTCGAACGACGAGCCGCACTATTTAAGTTGCTTCAAGACGAAGCCCCTGATGTACCCTTGGTTAGCGAAACTAAGCTTACCAAGAGACACAAAATGAGGTACAGAAGATACAAAATAGTACGGAGAAACCGACCCAACTCCATTCAGGGAGGTGGCGTTGCAATTTTCGTACGAAAAGGTATACGTTTTAAAAGAGTATACAGTCGTGTAGTACGTAGGTTCCAGGTGCTGGAAGTATGCATCGTGTATATCCCTCTCCGTAGTGGAAAGCGGTTGTACATGGTGTCTGTCTATGCACCTAAGGCTACGCAATCCACCTTATTTATCTCAGAGCTCGAGACACTTTTTCGATTTCTGAGGCTGGAACT
The DNA here is from genome assembly GCA_949129095.1 of Volucella bombylans. Lineage (NCBI taxonomy): Eukaryota > Metazoa > Arthropoda > Insecta > Diptera > Syrphidae > Volucella > Volucella bombylans. Next base: position 363,320,884 of record OX422140.1, read on the forward strand.
GGAAGACAACTATTTTATTATCGGCGGAGATTTCAACGCCAAAAATAGTGATTGGGGAAATAATACACCAAATACTAGAGGGAACCTACTATTCAATTGGTGGGGTCAGCACAGTGTAATGCATCGACTTGGGCTTAAGGCGACGGATAGTCCGTCGTTTCCCAGATACGGGTCGTGCACTAACCAATAAACTACAAACTGTCTACGCACTTTCGTGTATGACAGTGACCATTGCGGTCTCAGCACCGAAATAACTGTTCCAAACGAAATTGCGGAACTGGATGAGTTTGTTCAAAGGCATTCCTACAATTATAGTAGGGTGCGTTGGACACACTTCACCAGAACACTCTCCTCGAATTCGTTCTACCCACCGTCCAACAGAAATCTGTCAAACGAGGAGATTGACAGGTATCTAAGACTAATGGACGAGACAATCAAACGAACAATGGACAAAACGATACCTCGGTACCAACACACTGACGAAGGAGACCTATTCCGCAACGCAACTATTGACGCACTGCACCGACATAAAAGTGGACTGCTGTCAAGACTAAAAACCTTGTACAGATGGTTTACTGACAGACATAACCCGGAGATCATGACACTGAAGTCGTCGATTAAAAACCTCCATACATTAATAAAGAAAAATGACAGAACATCTGTAAGTTTGTATTGGAACAATAAAATTCGGGCTGTAAACACCAGCAACCCAGCAAATAAAATATTTCGGAGAAATAATCAGAACGACATTCCATGTCTTAAAATCAACCGAACGACGAACAACGAACAAATACTGGCAGCAGCGGGCATAGATCCAAATGAGGCTGTTGATGATGACAACTTCTTTGTGATCGAGGATCCGCAGGAGCAGGTAGAGGCTATAGAAGCGACTTTCCAGGAAGTGTACAAGGCGAATGTTATCATTGGCCCAAACCACGATCGGAGAATCGTGGACGAAGGACGGAGAATCGAGTCCTTGTGCACAATTTCTGCCTTCGAAATGAAATTGTGAATTGGCGATTCGAGAGCTCGGGTTTCACCCAGTTCAGTGACGAAAATATGGCAAATAATGCCATCACCATCTTCGATGGAAGAGCTCCAAACGATCTTCGAATCACTTAGAAGCAAGAAATCAGCGGCAACCGATGAAATACCGAACATTGTGCTTCGACATCTCCCTCTAGAAGCGGTGAACATTTATACCACCCTGTTTAATAATGCAATGAATAATGCACATTATCCAGCGCATTGGAAAACTGCGGTGGTACATCCCATCCCCAAAAGGGATAAAGACACTTCCAATCCGGCGAATCTCCGCTCGATCAGTCTTCTTCCAAACATCAGTAAGGTTTTCGAGAAGGTGATCAATAGAGTCCTGACTAAGTGGGTTGAGGACAGACATATAGTTCCGGATAATCAGTTCGGTTTCAAGGCGGGATATGATATCATTCATTCTGCGTCTAAACTGGTTTCTGATATCCAATGGAACAAAGGCAAGAAACAGTGCACTGGTGCCTGCCTGATTGTCTTGGAAAGGGCCTTCGATACCGTATGGTTAGAAGGACTCTTTTTCAAGCTGGACAATTTGGGCATTAGTAAACCACTGCTGTGTATTCTTTTTGATATGCTCTCCAGTAGACAGTTCATCGTGAAGAATGGCGATGTGACTTCTGCTGGAACTTTTAACATTAAAAACGGTCTGCAACAAGGTGCGGTAAATTCGCCGATCCTATTCAACATATACACGAGTGATCTGATAGGTTCCCTTCACCATGCCATAGCGTACGCAGACGACTTAATCGCGTACAGATCAGGTCCAAAGATTGAGGTCATTAATATACTTTTGCAGCGTGACTTCGACAAAATTAAGCGATATTGCGATGACTGGAAGTTGAAAATCAACTTTCAGAAGTCGGAAACCATTCTGTTTAGGACGCTTTTGTCTGGGGCCTCTAGGGATACCAGAAAGAATTGGCGAAAGTTTTCTATCGTCGGACAACAGGGACAGCCACTTGCCTGTCGAAATGTAGTCAGATACCTTGGGATCTGGCTAGATCAATATCTGTATTTTAACAAACATATAGGTGTTGCTCTGGCCAGAGCCAGAGGTGCTTTTGCCCTTACAAAGAGACTGTTCTATAACAGTCAACTCGGGAGTCGCGACATGAGGGATGTTGCTCAGCAGCACCAAAACTTTTGGTGGCTTGTTGAAGGGGAGGATGCTTCGTCGTCAAACTCCTTCAGTGATATGTAGCTTCATGTGAAGCAAAGTGGGCCAGCCTATTTTTTTTTTCTTTTTTAGCCATGGCCGGCTTACATAGTTTTAGGTAGGATTAAGTTAGTTTTAAGAAAAAAAAAATATATAAAATCCAAAAAAAAAAATTAAAAAAAAATATGTGCATGTATTTATATATTATGTATATTGTATATATATATATTTATGTATGTCTGTGTTTGTATTGGATGTAAGTAGGTTAATTAGATTAAGATTTATTTTTAGGTAGTTTGTAGGCTTTAGTTTTAAGTTTTATACAAAATTAAAAAATATCCATATACCAAGTTTTTGATTAAAATTTATTTTCTTAGTTTTAGTATTAATTAATGTTAAAATAGAAATAAAAGTAGACTGTAAGATTCGTCGAAAGACATAGTTTAAGTGTTAGGTTTAACTTAGAGTGACCGCATGGGGCCATTAAGTTAGAATAAGATTATTTGTAAGTAATTTAAGCTAATTTTTAAGCGTTTTTTGTTTAGCATATAAGAGTAACTTAAGTTAAAAAATAAAAATGCATAAAAACTGAAAAAACTGATGGCTTAAATTGCTTGCTCAGTAGTTCAATTATGACGATCGTAGAATCGTCGAAGTGCGCGAGGTGAGCGAAAAACATTTTTCGCAGAGCACGAATTTTAATAATAAAATTCAATAATTTGTAAGCGTTGTTCGGGTGTAAGTCCTTCCATGATGGAATGGCAATACGAACTGTGCATGTTTGACTTTGACACATGTCACGAATCAGGCGTGAGCTGTCAAAAATAGAAAACTGAAAAACCTAACATCAAAAAAATCACCCTTTAGTAACAAGTTTGACTCCAAAAATTGTATTTATTTACATCAAACGATTAATGGACGACAAATTTCAGGAGTGGCAAAAAATCTTTGTACGCTCAGACTTCTTTACTCACATACTCAGACGACTGTATAATTTGAATTGCAGCTCCGACCAGCTGAAAGTTTCGTTTGCCTATCTGATTTTAAATACATATTTGTAAATATATTATTATAAATGATCTTTAAGAGTCTTCAGCATAAGTAACTAACTAATAGTTTGCAACTAACCAAGTTTGTTAAGGTCTCCTTGAGTGTGACACCTGGAAACTTGTCTTTCCAACAACCACCGATGTTATCATCTACCTTCGACCCAAAGCCTCAGAAGCTATTACAGAAGTAAACCTTTCGTTACAAAGTTGCTGCAATTCTGCTTTTCATAAGTAGTTTAATAGGCGATATGAAGGGGTTCTTTGTCACGAAATGTGAGTTCAAAAAATTTAGTAGCACAGTTCAATTAGGTAATCTCCAATTAATTGCAGTCTTCCTCTCGTAACAAAGCTTCTGGAGCAGATAGTGCGAAAGGCCGCCGTAAACACAGAAGGCTCTATATTTAACAAATTCATCCAGCTGCTGTTCTATGCAGATGATATCGACAACGACATCATCGCTTGTTCCCAGCGTGCCATTATTGGGATTTTTACTGCTATAGAAGAACAAGAAACGAGATGGTCTCATGATGAAATACCGATCAGTCAAACACCATCTAGGACAGAACCTAACAATTGACAGCTATAATTTTGAGGTAGTGCAGGAGTTCATCTACCACGGGGTAAATATAAAGTCCACAAATGACACCCTAGTGGAGGTTGGACGAAGAATAACCCTAGGCAACTGCTGCTACTTCGGCCTGTCCAAACCATTAGGGTCCAAACTCCTAACACGAATGTCCAAAATTATGCTGCAGAAAACCCTGATTTTGCCAGTCTTGCTTTATGCAGCTGGATGCTGGACGATAAGTAAGACAGCAGAGTAGATCTTGAGATCTTTCGAAAGAAAAATTCTACGTCGAATGTTTGGTCCTGTTTTTTTTTTTTTGTGGGTTTTTTTTAAGGGTTTGTGTACCCTTAAAGTGATTGTACACAGCGTGGGCAAAATAAATTTAGGGAGGAAGAAAAGAGAGGTGCATCGGTATGCACATTATTTTTAAATGTTTGCAAATTATAATGGCCAGGAAATACAGAGATCGGCAGGGCATTCCTTAAGCGAAATGTACGGCTTAGGAACGAATCACGATATTTTAGAGTACGTCCGAAAATGAGCTTGAAGGTATACTGATGAACATTCATAGCGAGACGGGTGTTACGGTTGAAAGTTTGAATGGGCGGAATGCCACTGGCGATTTCAGTGGAGGACTGGTGGTGGAAATAGCTATGAAACAAAACGAGACAGGAGACATCACGTCGGTATTCGAGGGTGTCAATTGATTGACTGATATTAATTCAATTCAATTCAATTCAATTTCAATTTATTCGGAAGTACAAGTAAGAACTTAGTTCTTTTTTAGTACATACATATTTATAATACTCGTATATTTATGTAGCTCAATTTAGAAATTATTATTTAACATTATTAACATCGCATTATGAGCACAAAAAGGAGAAATTAATTTAGTTATAATAATATTAACAAAACAATAATAAGGCGTTAAGAAAGAAAAAAAAAATATATATATATAAAGTAATGATTAAATAATATTTAGTATTTAATTAAGTAAGTAAAAGTATTTGAAAGAAAATGTATATTGAATGAGGAAGGGAGCAGAAAGCTGAGGGGAAGAAGTAGGAAAAGAGAAGGGAAAAGAGAAAAGAGAAAAATGAAGAATGAAGATATAATGAAAACAAAGAGAAAAATGCATTGATTACCGAAAGTGTGCAAGTAGTGCACTTTTAAATTGCTTTGCATCTATTATTTGCTTGATAGTGGCAGGAAGATTGTTCCAGAGTCTGGTGGTGTAAACGAGAAAGAGACGCGATGTATTAAGGTAGTTAGATGTTGGTGTTACCAAGTTTAAAGTTCTCTGTGACTGAGCAAACTGGAGTTTTTGATATAAGTACGCTGGTGATTTGGTTCGGATTATTTTGTGCAAGAAGATACAGCACCGTGAATCCCAATAATTTTGAAATGTACAACCCAGCACAAACTTATGAAGGTGGGATATGTGTTCGTATCTTCTTATTCCATATATATATCTTACCATATCGTTGAAGGCAACGAGTAGTTTGTGTTGAGAAATCGAATCAAGCTTACAAAAGATAGGAATGGCGTAGTTAAAAATCGGAATAAATAGAGTCTTGATCAATCTTAATTTGGTGCTTCTTGGTGTATAGCAAGAACAAATCCAGAGTTTTCGTAATCCTGAGTAAATGCGTGATACAATGAAGTTAACGTGGTCTGAAGCAGAAAGTGTACTATTTATTTTGTAACCAAGATTAGTCACAGTATTGGAGAAAGTAAGTCTTGTTGAATGGAGATAAATAGGTTCAAGCCATTCAGTACAAAAATGTTTTTTTGATATAAGTACCAGTTGACTTTTGCCAGGATTTAATAATAAACCATTATTCTGTGACCAAGTAACAATTGAGGCTAGATCTAAGTTAAATCTAGCCACGAGATCTTCCACAAGCCCAATGGGGCGGGATAGATAAATTTGTGCGTCATCAGCATAAAGATGGACCGTAGAATTTTGGCAGACTTGTGGCAGGTCATTTATAAATATGCAAAATAAAATAGGGCCGAGGATCGAGCCCTGAGGTACACCAGCGGTTATATTGATCGGCGTTGAATATTTTCCATTGGCTAATACCCTTTGTGAACGGTTAATAAGATAGTCCCTTATTAATTTAACTGAACGCTCATGAAATCCAAAGTAAAATCTTAATTTATTGCATAAAATTTCATGATTGACACAATCAAAAGCTTTTGAAAAATCGAGTAAGCAAAGCAGCGTTAGATAGTCTTTATCAAAGTTTAATCTGATATCATCAAGTACTTTAATCATAGCTGTTGAACAGCTGTGGTTAGCGCGAAAGCCTGATTGCACTGACGTCAGCAAATTAAAACCACTTAGATGACATGTTATTTGTTTTGCAACGATTTTTTCGAGAATCTTAGACAAACAAGGTAAGATGCTTATAGGACGGAAATCTGATGGAAATTTTGGGTTTTCTTTTTTAGGAACAGGAACAACCTTGGCTTTTTTCCACAAATTAGGGAAAGTTGAAGAAGCTATGCAAAAATTTAGAATATGGGTGAGACAACTAATTATGTAGGGAAGTAACATTTTCACAAAACGCAAGTGTACTCCATCCTCACCAACTGCATTGGATTTAATGCTTTGAAATACAAGAATCACCTCGCTTTCGGTGACCACTTTAAACTCAAAATTATGCAGGGATCTAAACATAAGGTTGTTGTCCAGGTGAAAAGAGGTATTATTGCAGGGGCGAGATAGGAATGCTTTATTCAAGTCATTGATGTTTGGAATATTCGTTGAATTTTGGTTTTTGGTTATGACAATTGAGCGCAAGTTTCTCCAAAGTTTTTTTGGTGGTTGGTCGGCACTAATTTTGGAGAAGAAATATCTTTTTTTTGCTCTTTTTGTCATCATGGAAGCAAAATTCCTGGCTCTACAGAAAACCTCTCTGTTATGTCTTGTAGGTTCAATTTTCCATTTTGCATAAACCTTTCCATCCACGAGATCTGCTATCATTTTTAAGCAAGTCGGCGTTAAAGTCACCACAGAGTATTATATTTTCATAGCATGCAGTGAGAGGTTGAAGACGAGAGAAAAATGCGTCAAAAGAACAATTGCGATTTGGACTATAAACTACACTTATCAAACATTTAACATTATTTTTTGAGAATTCGGTTAAAACAAATTCAGTATCATTTCCCACTGACGTTCCTAAAATATTACAACTCAGATCAGGCTTGTGATATATTGCGATTCCACCACCAGTAGTTGCAGTGATTCTATTGTGCGCGACTAACTTGTAACCAGGGATGCCATATAACCTCTCATAATCACTATCATTCTCTAATGTCTTAAACCAAGTTTCGCTCACACATATAACATCAACTCCAGAATCTACAAAAATATGTCTAGCATAATCTAGTTTAGATGTACTAAGGCTACGAGCATTGAAGTGAACAATTTTGAAACCCTTACGTGCATTAGATAGAATCTTAACTAATATCCTAACATCAGTCTCATCCGTTACACCAGGTGTAGAAACATCACCCACCACTACCAGCAATAGATGCAGAACAAATAATAAAGGGTGATTTTTTAAGAGGTTTAAAACTTTTTTTAAAAAAAAAACACAAAAAATTCCAAAAAATGAATGAAATATTTATTTGAATCGATAGTTTGAACCTTGCAATTTAATGTTTAAAGATAATTTCATGCAAATGTTGACCGCGGCTGCGTCTCAGGTAGCCCATCCGCTGAGTCCAATTTTGGCATACTCTTTCACACATATCGGCCGGTATCTCACGAATGAATACATGGATGTTGGCTTCCAGTGCGTCAATCGAAGCGGGCTTGTCCCTATAGACATTAGCCTTGACATACCCCCACAAAAAATAATCTAATGGTGTCAAATCGCACGATCTAGGCGGCCAATTGACCGGCCCGAAACGTGAAATTAACTGTTCACCAAACTCGCCTCGCAATTGCGCCATTGTTTCGCGTGCTGTGTGGCATGTGGCACCGTCTTGTTGAAACCACATATCATGCAAGTCAAGAACTTCCATTTCGGGCAAAAAAAAGTTTGTTATCATCGCTCGGTAGCGTTCACCATTGACAGTAACGCTGCGATTCGCATCATCTTTGAAGAAATATGGCCCAATAATGCCGCCGGCCCATAAACCGCACCAAACAGTGGCTTTTTCGGGATGCATTGGTAGCTGTTGCAATGCTTCTGGCTGATCTTCACTCCAAATGCGGCAATTTTGCTTATTTACGTACCCATTCAACCAAAAATGAGCCTCATCGCTGAACACAATTTTTCGATAAAAAAGCGGATCCTCGGCCAGCTTTCCAAGAGCCCATTCACCAAAAATTCGGCGTTGTGGTAGGTCGGCTTCCTTTAGTTCTTGCACCAGCTGTATCTTAAAAGGCTTTACGCCCAAATCCTTCCGCAAAATTTTCCACGTAGTGCTGTAACAAAGGCCTAACTGCTGGGAACGGCGCCGAATCGACATTTCGCGGTCTTCTGTCACACTAGCTGATACGGCCGCAATATTTTCTTCACTACGCACAGTACGTAAACGTGTTGGTGGTTTAATGTCCAACAAAGTAAATTTGGTGCGAAATTTGGTCACAATCTTCCGAATAGACTGCTCAGAAGGTCGAGAATGCCGATCATAAAATGGAAGCAGCGCGCGATGAACATTTCGAACCGAGCACGAATTTTGATAGTAAAATTCAATAATTTGCAAGCGTTGTTCATTTGTAAGACGATCCATGGTTAAATTGCAAACCAAACTGAAGATGTTTGATAGTGACACAAGGTACTAAACACACGTCAGCTGTCAAAACCAGTGTTGCCAAAACCAAACCAGCTAAAAAATCACACATTAGAAGCATGTTTAAGTGATTTCTTATTAATAGGTAATCTATGCAAAAAAGGAATCGAAGAAGAGATAGATAGAGAGCAAGGAGTGGAAAGAGAAGGATGGGTGAAAAAATAAGAAGGGGCGAGTGGATAATTAAAATATATTATAAGGTAGTACAAAATCATTATTAAATCAATATTAGCATCACCTATGAGTTTTATCGCGTGGTTTTGGATCCTATCTAGCAAGTGCAAAGAGGTCTTAGGAGCACCTGACCAGATGTGAGCATTGTACTCCAATTTCGGGTGGATAAACGCTTTTATATATTGAAGCCAGATCAGGCGGGGTAAATTATTTTTTACCTTGCTTGGGGAAACCTAGACAGTTCGCGGAGTTTGTTGTCTGTGACACACGTACCCCGAATGGAAAGTTTTTCGGTTTCAACAATACAAGTGCCATTCATGGATAATGGCTGGGTGATTAAATTTCGCTTTAACGACAGCAGACAGCATTGTATTTTGGAAGCATTAAACTCCACTCTGTTGATAGTTCCCCAATTGGTTATGCTGTTGATATCTGAATTTAATGAGCTTAGCATACGCTGCCGTTCTCGTTCTACAGACTAGGAGCGGGGCTGTGACTCGGGAAACGAATATGAAAAGCAGAGAGTAGGTACTGTCATCAGCAAAGGAATATATTGGATTAAAAGTAGCAGACAAGAGATCATGAATGAAAATTAAAAACAGTGTCGGAGACAGAACAGAGCCCTATGGCACACCAGCATTTATTTTGTGAATATCAGATTTGAAACCGTCAAAGACAACTTGAATTGAACGTTCCGAAAGGTAATTTCTAATCCATTGAAGAAGAGAGTCGTCGATCAGAAATGCACGCATTTTCGACAAAAGAGCCTGATGCCAAACTCTGTCAAATGCCTTAGAAATATCAAGTGCAACCATCTTGCTTTCGTCAGATTGATGTACGCTTTGGTTTCACTTTTCGGTGAGACATGCCATCAAATCACCAGTGGACCTGTTGCTTCGAAAACCATATTGCCAGCCATTAAGATGTTTCCGGGTTTCGAGATATTTCACTAGCTGACCGTTTATCAGTGTTTCCATGACCTTGGAAAGAAGGGACGTAAGTGCAATGGGTCTGTAGGAGGAGAGAGAAGAAGATTCGCCTTTTTTAGGGACGGGCTGGACAAATGCTGTTTTCCATCTGCTCGGAAAGAGTCCTAAAGAGTAGGATTAATGAAAAAGCTTACGCAATAGTTTTGCCAGCGAGGAAGAACACCTCTTCAAAAGAAGAGGAGATATACCATCTGGACCAGCGGATTTATGTATATTAAGATCTTTAAGTACTCTTGCTACTACACGAGTGCGAAAATAGATTCATCCCATTGTGAATTCGACGCACTCTGGTGTAGGCGGGGACAAAACACAATCCGGTAGTGTTGAGCTAGCCACAAAGTGTGCAGCAAGCAGATTAGCCTTGTCCAGAAAGCTGACAGCTGGAATGTCATTGTAAATGAGCGTTGGGATGGAGGATGAGGCAGCATTTCTAATGTTTTTGACGAACGACTACGAGGAGGGTGAATGGAGAAGAACATATAACCGCAAACTCTACGAGCTGTATAAAGATGCGGATGTAGTCCGAAAAGCAAAAATCCGTCGACTGCACTGGATCGGCCACATCGAGCGAATGGGCGAGAATGCTCCAGTTAAGAGATTCTTCGAATCCCACCTGGTTCATGAAGAGAAGGAAGACCGAATCTCCGGTTTAAAGACCAAGTAGATAATCGCCGACTCCGAAGCCTTGGTCTAGGAAACTGGAAGCAACGTGCCCGGGACAGTGAAGGATGGAAAGCGGCATTAGCCCAGGCTCAGACCCTCCAACGGTCGCTGGCCGGATGAGTAAAGTAAGTAAGCTTGCAATCTTAATGAATAAGATAAGATGAATTATGAGAGGAAATTTGATACCAATTCAGTAGAGATGGAGTCTCGCTCTATAAAGGCAAAATCGACACGAAAAATTATAGCAACAGTGATTTTTCCTACTACATGTGGCTAGTTTTTCTTGCGTCAGAAATCATGCATATGTGACGGTATATTAGCAAACATTAATTATAATTCTAAATAAAGAAAGCATGAAGTTAAAAGCCCAACTAAATAGATAGCAACTTTTACGTAGCTATGCAAACCCAAATCATAGGTATGTATAGGTTCTTGCACGTAACATTTCAAGTAATCGGGGGATTCCCCATTACTAGAAATCAGTTTTCAATCTGAATAAAAATTCTGTAAGCGAAGCAAGAAGAATTTGCCCGAAACTGGCACAATCTGTCAATGAAATCGAAATAAGTGAGACATGGTCATTAATCTGCGAGGTTTCACATTGCAGTTTTAAGTTTAAGTAACAACGCCTGAATTATTTATTCATCCCGTCATGAGGAAATTCGAACTGGCAACATTATAGTCTGCCATATCTACCATGTCACCTGTATCTACTACCGGCATTTGTCAATAATTCTGTTTACACTTAAACACGACAGAAACAATCGAGATTTGGTATAACAAATGAATTACTACAATAAATCTGTGAACAATAATTCAATTTTTTTTTTTATGAAAAACATTCAATTTTCTATGCGGCGAATTCGGATTGCACTTGTTCGATAGTAAATGTACTAAGTTTTATCGAAGAAATTATTTCTATTTCCTCTCATCTACTACAAAACGAGTGTTTATCTTCGAAGAATCACAACGACACAAATTGTCGTTCAGTTAATATTGTGACCATGTTTGGTATTCGAAGAGACAACGAAGTATCGTTTTATTTTATATTATGAAATAAAAAGCAATTGTTTATTGAAACTAAAGTTATTGTAATACTTTGAAGCTTCGGAAATTCAAATTCAAATTAACATGGCGGAAAAATGAAAATTGAGGTAAAATTTATTCGAAACTTGCTTAGCGGTAAAGGTTTGAATTAAAAAAAAAAGGAGATCATATAGCTGAAGAACATCTGTAGTTCATAAACCTATCAGAAGAGAGTATGACCTACAGTTCAATTAAATTGTCATATTTCCAATTAGAATGATGTCATAGGAACAGAGCAGCAAAAACGGGAGACCTGTGTTTGAAGAAGAGCGAAATAAATTCAGTGTAGTCCTGCAAAAAATTCGCAATATCTTAAGTGAGCAGGGTAGACTTACAAGTGTGTAGCACTTTCATACCATTCAGGTGACTTGGGAATCTCGTAAGTACTCGTAATTGTCAATCTTTGAAATAAAACGGACAAAGGGATCGCTCTAACTGCTGGATCATATTTTCCTTATACCCCAATGGTAAAGTATTTGAAGTGCGTTCTTGGCCGGATATTGATCGGTTAGAGTCTCGACAGAAGAATACTTGACCAGGTACTCTTACTGAGAATAGTATTGAAACTCGTCTGGGAGTTTGATATGTTAATCCGTCTATAACTAGTTTTGATTTGGAGAAGTCATATAATTGGAAGGCAAACTCTGAAAAGTATTATTGGTGGCTTAATCTTCATGGCCGATTGTAGGGTTGGCACTCATCAAAGTCATCCTAGCGATGGCCAGTACTTTAGCCAGTACTGGTAGCCCTACTTAATAGCAACAATAATCTATCGGAAGTGACTTACGCTTAGAAGGAGGTCGTGACGCGGCGTCAACAGTCAGCGTAGCAGACACCTTATATGGACTTCTTCAACGTATTGAAGCAGAGCTCAATTAGCGAAGGCCTTACACTGCTATAAATCAGTGCGGTGGAATAGGGTGGATAGAAGGATGATGAAAATGTGTGACACATAACACGGTGACTGCTACAGAAAACAGGAGCAGCGACTAATTGTAGATTTGTTATCAGCGGAAAGATTACTTCTGGCACATGCGCGAACGCATTGTCACAATTCACTGAACAGCCTGATAAAAGCTGGCGTCCCCACATAAGAAATAGACGATACAATCCCTTAATGGTAGAGTGCTGAAATAGTTTTAGATGATCTTAACCCCGAAATGTCAAAGGAGAAGGCAGTACAGTCAGGTGACCACATTACGTCTGGAAATGGACCTAGGCTAATAAATTTCTCTGAGGGAGGGAATACTACTACAATAAGCATGCAATATTCCCAGAATATTTGCAAAGAAACATGCCGATCATGTTGCAAACGATGCAACACACTCCACCAGCGTTTAGGATGTTCCAACACTCCGAATATGGACTTGGGCCACGGCCTAGTTGAAGCGGTTCAATGTATTCGAATATATTAGACTCAAGGCAGCAATACTGTAAGAATAATTAACGGGTATAATCGCAGCAAGCTATCAGAATCTAGCGATCTCGTATTAAGTGTTAAAAAGCAGTGGATGCGATGCCAAGAACCCATCAGAACCGCAACAACTGACGTACTAAGTTTCATCCAATCATCCGAACGAAAACCCTGGTTTTATGAAGATAACAGGCAAGCACGTGTATCAAAACAACTAACGAACTAAGCTGCGCTTAGTATTACGAATGCCAGCGGGTGTAACAAAACGAGGTCTTGTAAGAAGTACGTTCCTCCGCGGGATTCTCCACATAAAGAATCCAATAATGGACAAATTTCAACAAATCAGCTAGTTTTGCCATGGGCAGCGAAGGTAAAGAATGTTCTCGGGAAATTCGGTACAGAAAGCAATAGAGGCCCAAGTTCCAGACGAAGTTCAAAGAAGAGGCAAAAAGAAAAATAATTAGATCGCTTACACATGAGAACATTAGCAAAATCGTGGCTTCTACGTGCGCTAGTTTAGGTGCGGTCGTCTCACGGTATTTGACTCGAAGACTCTTTCGTCCGGAGTTGTGGCATCCATTCGCTCAACGCGGGCATTTCAGACGTTGGATCCGTAAACGCTTGACTAGATCGGTGTCGCTGTGCAGCCCATACAGTTCATGGTTAAATATACTTCTTCATTCCCCGTCAATATTGCCCAAAAATCGCACGCAGTAGCTTTCTTTCGAAACGGCTATGTACTTCTTTATCCGCTTTCAACAAATTCCAAGCCTGTGCTCCAAAGAGTAGGGCCGGAACGATAAGCGTCTTGTGTAAAGCCAGTTTCGTCTTACGAGAGAGGGTTCTGTTGTACAATTGCCGAATAAGCCCAGGGTAGGAAACAGAGTAGATAAAATCCGTAACTATCTCGAAGTTATATCTGCTAATGATGGCGTTCTGGCCAAGTAGCAGTTGATGTGCGTGCTTTTCCAATGCCAGCATGTAATTTGTTTTGACTTTGAGTACCGTCAGACACATTTTGACTGCTTATACCTAAGTAGTCCCTACTAATATCTAGGGTAGTAAGGAGGTTAAACTAACTGGCCTGAAGTCGTTCGAGGAGTCTTGCTCGCGTTTACCTACCTTCGGTATAAACCCCACTCGAGCACGTCGTCAAGAGTAGGGTACGTAGTTCAGTATAAAACAGATTAAAGCTAGCCAAGGTGTTGTTAGGTTTTAGGCTCTCTGTAGCATGACTGGTAGTATGCCGTCAGGACCCGGAAACTTGAAAGGGGAGAAGCTGTTAATAGCCCACGAAATCTTTTCCTCGGAAATGATTGAATTGATGTTGGTGTGCGATGCAGGTTATACTTTTCGAGACCTCCCGGGATTCGTATGGCGTCCAGGAAATTTTGTTTTCATCAGGAATTCCAGCGCAGAGATTATGTCCATCCTCCATCTGACCTTTGTAGTAGATGAGGGTTGGAATGTTCCTTGGACAGAATTTTGCTAAGCCTGGAGGAGTCCTTGAGGGTTTCTATTGAATGGCAATAGTCCATGCATCTTTACATTCGCCTCCAGTTTTTCGATTGATACGGTGGTTATATCGAGGTTTGCCCTAAGGACTTGGTCCAATTAACTCTCTTAGGGCTTCTAAACGGTTTAGTTGTCGCAACCTCGAGGATCAATCTGTAATCTGAGAATGCCTCCAGATTGGAAACTCTCCAATTTTGGACCCTAAAGTTGTTATTGTTTATTTTGAGTGTTATATCTAGGACTTCTTCCCACCCCCTGAAAGTTTGCACACTCGGAAAAACAAAGGTTGAGGTCGTGCCCTTATTGCAGACAGATAGGTTGATGGTTAGGGGAAATTACAAAAATACATACTGTATGCCTCGCGTTGATGATAGTGATGTGTTGCTCCAATTAGCAGTTTACCCAAAAGAATATTTCTGTCTATGGTCTTGAAGGCCCTTTTGAAATACAGATAAACGGCGACCACATAATTTTTTGATGAGAGCTCTTCCTTCCTACTGAATGAGCTCTTGGACAAGACCCTTTAGCAGTGCAATAGCTATGACTAGGAAAGAGAGGACAGCTTTGGTAGTACTGTGGGAAGGTATAGCCTGCACGACACCACCTCCGATAATGAATTCAGGCTAATCGACTTTGCGGCGGCGCGCTGGGATCACGCGGTTATCACACCTCAATATTCCCAAGAGGACTTAAGGGACCTAATCACTCGACCGTCAACCAGATTGACCACATTGACCACATTGCAATCGATGCAAAGCACTCATTCAGTATTATAGATGTCCTAACGTTCCATGGGCGAACATCGACTCGGACCAATACCTAGTTGTAACCAAGGTACGCGTATAGCCATACCAATAAAACAGTTTGCCGTCGTAATCTTGTTGTAGCATTAATTCTAATGCTTACAACATATTCAGATGTAGTCTACAGTTCACTTGATCGTGTGTCGCAAAGAAAACTTCAGGTTACATTCAATGATGTGGTACGCTGCATTCATTGCTTCGTAGATACGACCAAATTTCTTTCTCATAGGTTACTTGGTTGCACACTGAAGTAGTTTCTAGATTTAAACAATTGTATATTGATACATACATGTTCCAAAAATTATGGTTATAAATATCTATATTCCGCCCGTTTAATTTTTGTTAACGCTGTACGTCTATGGAATTCTCTGCCTCAAAGGATCCATGTTATCTCTAATACTTCACATTTCAGAAACGCAATGCTATTCCTCATATTCATATTCATATTCCTCTTCTTTTTCCCCTTACATTTAATTCTTTTAACATAGATATGGCTTTGTGCTGGCGGTAAACATTTTTTTCCATTTTTGTGTTACCTCCTTTTTTTCATCTCATGTCGTTCAGGAGCTATTCGTAGGTTCATTTCTCATTTTGTGTCAGCAAAATAAAACGAAGGCTAAATTATTGCAGGAATCTCGTAAGCGTAAGCGAGACCAATTATGCAACGGCGAAAAATCTACGCCAGAAAACGTTGCAAATCGTAAACGTGAATCGCGTAAAAGATGAGCAGATGCGAAACGGGAACCCAACAAACAGCGAATGCGAGATGCTCGACTTAAGGTGAAGCTCGAAATGGAGGAGCGGAAACGTAAATCCGAAGAATTTACAAGTTGATGATTCCATTTCCGAAAACCCCAGTTGGAGAGGTTTGCAAAATTTTGTTTTTTCCTTTTAATTGTAGTGATATAGCGGTGTAAACCCGGGCCTCAAGCAATAAATCTCTCCTCACTCTCTCTCTCTTCCCTCTCCGCTCTCGACAACGTAGTAGTCCGTGCAATGCGCGCATACTCGTATGTCCTAAAATACTTATGTCGTAAAAACCTTATGTTTGGTCTGCGTGTGTCAAGACAATCTTTCCTGAAACAGCGAGCGTTCTTCATTGTCACTCGGAATATGTGAACGAGTTTGATGCTAACAGATATGTTTATATTTTTTTTTATAATTTGCGCGCGCAAAGAAAGAAAGAGAGTAAGAGAGGTACCGATGAACATTGGTTTGAAGATTATAATAACTAGGAAGTAAAAAGCTAGACAGGGCATTTCATAAGCGAGTTGTACGTAGGTAGGAGTTCACATAGTATAATACGAGGAGATAGGATCTTATATGCAACATTAGGCTACAAATATTTCTACAGGTGTGGTGTGTAGAGAGCCTCACTTCTTGAAAATTGGATTTGACCAAATCTCACAGATGAGCTAGCGTATGCTTCTTACCAAGTTAATTCGTTCTTTGATCACAATCTCTCTTACCATTAAACATTTAAATTTGCACTGTGCACGGTAATAACACTTTCAACACCTGGTCTGTTCATGAGTGGTTCCGGCATTTTCGTGATGTTGATTTCACATGCTCTGACTTGTCCCGTTCTCGACGACCAGTAAAGATTGATGCGGACCAAATTAAAGCTCTAATTGAAAATTAAGAAAGCTACACAACCAGACACATAGCAGGAATATTGGACATATCGTTAGCTTCAATAAAGGGCAATAAAAAGTGGATTCTTTACAACAACATGGAGCAGAAAAGATAATGGGGCAAAAGATGTGCGCCACCTTTAACCATTCCGAAAGTTGATCGTCACCCTAAGAAGGTTTTGCTCTAAATTATGAGCTACTTCCGCATAACCAAACATGGATTCCGATAAGTACTACTCTCAATTAGATAGACTGAAGGATCTAATCAGCGAAAAACCACCGGAACTGATTAATTAGAGGGGCGCCGTTTTCCATCAACACAACGCCAGACCGCGTGTCTCTTCGCAGTTCCGGCAGAAGTTGGTGCTGGATATTATGGCCCGAAAGATGGGATGATATGGTAGCAAATAATGGCGCATATCTAACAGACTGAAATTGTTCATAACAATAAATGTTTAATCTTTAATTGCAGTCCAATAAATACAAATATAAACAGGATTATTGCTGAAATGTATTTATTTGATATTTAAGAATGATTGGATAACGTGAACAATTTGGTTAGCGTGAACAGCCTTTGTAATGTTTAGTTCACGCCATATAGACTGTACTGTATTTTGAACTTTACTTATATGTACATACATATATCTTATAATTATGTAAAATTTAAGTACCAAAAAGATCTTAATGAACGTACCAATATACAAATAAAATGAAATGAAATAAATTAAAATGAATAAACAATAAAACGATCAGAAACAACGGTATCAAAATAGTACTCATTTTGTTAATATCCATTTTGAATTACGAAACTTCGTCAAAAAATGACGGAAGTCAACAAACCTTGCTTTCGAAGATACTTTCGTTTCAATAAATCAAATGAAATTCACTATATTTGAATTTGTTGATAAGATTCGAAATTCCCTTTCAAAACACATCCTTCCACATCCTTTTCATCCCCCAAAGCGGATATCAAAATTCAAAATCAAATTTCACACATCCTCCCATCAGTCGTTCGACATCGAAAAAATTATTCAAAACTTCGGTCTTCGAATCGAACATATGTGCTACTTCCCATCTGTACGCAAAGTGCCGCACAACTTAACGAAAGAGTGAACAAGACAACCGAAACCAACAAACACTACCAACAACGACGACAACAACAACAATACAACGACACCATCAAGTCGAATAGAAGACGACAGCGACAAAACCGACACAACGACGGCAGCGAAACCCACCAGCACAAAAAGGAAAAAGAAGAAACAGACAAAAAAAGAAAAAAAGATTTCCTAAAGAACACTTTTTTCCTCCCCATTTTTGTGTGTGCGAGCGTAGCCATTTGCGCGCAACCGAAAGTCAGAAAATCAGAGAATTTTTCCATCAATTCCTCAACCAAATTGCAACCAATCAGTTTTGCAACAGAAAATAAAAGCCCAACGTTATTCTCCCCATTTCCACAATTACCAATTCCAAGTAAATCAAAATCCACAAAGTAATTTTAATTCCAAATCAAAGTAGGAAAAACGAAAAGAAAACGAATAGTTTCTCCACGTCGCCGAACGAAAAATAGAAAAAAGCAAAAAAAAAACGAAACGCCATTCGAATGCGCAAAATTTTCTAAAGTGTCTTGTGTCCGAAGAAGTTTTTCTCAAAAAATTATAAAAATTAACCAAACCCAAAAGGTAACCAATTAAATCAATCAGAAAAGAAAGACATTTTTTTTTTTATATAAATATTCCCCACATAGATATCCGTACTTCCTTCCGCATTAAAAGAAAATTGAGAAAATGTGAAATCGAAAACGAAATTGAAGTAGAGATATACCGTGCATATGCGAAAAACGTGCTGCAAGTTAAGAAAAATATTGCCAGAAACGTAGTAAAAATCCGAGAATTTCGTGTCCGAGTTCGAGTAGTTTCTCACGTCTTGAGCTGCGCCAATAAAATTCGAAAACGAGTTGTCCACGAAGATTCGGAATTTTCAACAATTTTGAAAAAGAAAAAAAATATTTTTTTTTAAATCATTCATTGCATTTGGTAGAGTCGCAAAAAAATGAAAAGAAGTATGGACGGGAGCGGAAAACGCTTGTCTATCTTTGGGGTTCGCCTAAATCGAAACCCTTTTGTGGAAGACGAATCCCAGGATGATGATCGGTAGTTAGTGCTCCAGGTCGTACGGAATTAGCTTTTTCATTTTTTTACGATTCCCACTCATGGTGTGGATAGGTTATTGGAGAATTGCTTTACAAAAAAAAAACGAATTTCAGCCAGATCAGCTGGTTTTCGGCTGCGGCGAGAAACTCGTCTTCTTTTTTTAGTGGTAGCAGCGAATTTCTAAATTCCGGCGAAGACGGCTTGATATTAAAAAAAAAAAAACTCAATTCCAATCCAACTACAACAAAAACAAATCCAAGAACAACAAAAAATTGAAAGAAATTGATAAAAAAAAATCTCCGGCGAAAAGTGTACTACGCCGACTGTGCTTCTGTTTCCTCCTTTGATTCAGCTTGTGCTACTGCCTCTGTCTTTGGCTCTAGCTCTTGCGTTTGTTGCTGTTGTCGCCGCGTTTGCTGTCAAAAAGTCGTCGAGCATTTTTTCTTCTAAAAAAAAAAAACCATTTATTGGCGGAGGGTTTTCCACAAAAACAAGGTAATTTTCATTTAAGCTTTTATCTAGTAATCGATTTGTTTGAAAATTGTTTCAATTTCCTCAATTGGTGGGTCTTATAGTCTGTGTGGAGGGGGCTTGGTGTCGTGGGGTACCAGGTGGAATGGATTTAGATGTGGCGCGCCCTAGTTTTACAAGATTTTGCTCTTAAATTGTTTTTCCCATTCTTTTGGTTAGAAAGATGTGCTAAGGAGTCGCACATCTACGCATGGATTGTGAATTTGTGGCCGACATTTTGCTTTACTTCCCATTTGTCATGGTCTACAGTGTGGTTTCCTGACTTTCGTGGTATTAATAGATACGAGTATGCACGAGCGATCGCGCTCCTTATCGTTGGTGATATAATTTCCATATTTCGCTAAAAAGAAATCGGTGCATTTGATTATGAAGACGGAGCTCTACTGCCCTCCAAGTGGAATGGAAGCATGCATACAATACTCCATACTACACTACACAGCACTACACTCATATGTATAGATAAACAAGTCCATTTGGTGTACATATTATAGCTGCGATGTGTCTAGAATGTCTTATGTGTCTTGTCTTGTGTGTTATATGGCCGGCATTTGTTCAATGGCTACATCCGCGCGAAATGAATTCGATTTTTGAATCTGTTTTTACTTCCAACTTCTTTTACTATTACTGGGATGTGTTCTTCTTGCTTTGGTTGACTTCGCTTTGACTATGACTATGGCTAGTCGACGTAATAGTTTGATGACCTGTTCGCAACGTAGCCCACAGATTACAGATTTATTTTATTTTTTATTTTCTGCTTTATCGCTTCCTTTTCGCGGATTCGTTTGAATTTATCGTTGTTTCTATAGAGCTAGAGCGTGATGTGTACTTTTAGTTCTTTGAGTTCGTTCGGTACTTGTACCTACGCACTCGAATGAAACTTCTTCACCTGATTATGCCATTCAAATTTTTGTTCAGAGTAGATTGGAGTCGCTACATACATAGTTTTGGTTTACAGTTTCTGGAATCTATCTAATCCATAATACATACCATACATCTCTTGTTGCAAGCTGGTGGCTGGAATCCACACTTCTCCTTGCAATGTGGGTTAGAAAATGACGATGTACTCGTTGTAGTTGTGGGTGTGGATTTTTGTTTTATTCTTTTCTATAATCTGGATACTCCACCGGATTTTATTACTCCGCAAAAGTGTTACTACTCTTACGACCACTACTACTATTTCACGAAACTACTGTAGAAGCAATTTACAGTGATGTGGAATGGAGTGGAGTGGGGTGGAGTACCAAATGGAGTTGTTATCTTGTTTAAATGCATTCAAGAGATTTTTTGTTGGATAATTTGGGAGTGACGTCAACGTTGTGCTTGGCTGCTTGATTGTGCCGGTATCTGTGCGCTTTTTCTTGGGTGTGTTCAGCCAATTAGAGAATAATTTTAATAATTAGGAGAACATGTATTAAAAAAAAAAAACGGCGTAGCAAATTGAATTGTTGCGTAATAAGCGAAATCTTGTGATGGCTCATACACCAAACTATTTGCCTACGAGAGAAATTTTTAGAGGGAAAGCCTTTTGGGAATAAGAGGGATATCCTTCACATTTTGTTGTCTGAAAATTTGATTGTGCTTGTGTTGCTCACGAGGGTATGCAGCCGCAAGGCTCTTAATTGGATTTGAAAATCAGAGAATGCATTACCTACTTGCGCGCATAATATCTGGTCTTGCAATGGAAAAAACATTTAAGAAGATTAAGAGTTTAGTTGGTCCAACGTTTGTACATCTTACGGTCCAAGGAATCGATTTACAAAATTGTCAATTTTGAAAGTTAAAAAAAAACTCCTATTAATCTGATTGTTTACTCAAAGTTGGCCTATCCGGAACCAGCTTGAGTGACTAATTTTAAGCTCATCACCTTACACGCTTGGACTTACCTATTTACTAACTTAGGTGGCGTCACAGTTCGGGGTGAGCCTGCTCCTCAGCTAACAAGCTCCTCCAGTTAGTCCGATCCTTAGCTAACACGATCCAGTTGCGCACTCCAAGTCGGTTGTGGACCGCTTCTGCTTATGCGCGCTACCTAAGGTAAGATCTTCCTCTACTGCGATGTCCCTCCAGGCCAGATTCGAAGATACTGCGGGCCAGAGTATTGGGATTAATTCGCTCTGCAAACCATTGTTATCTCAGGTGGCAGATGTACAGTTTTCTGACTAGATCGATGTCGCTGAATCGTCGTTGAATCTTCTTCTCTGATAACCGGAACCGAATATCTTACGAGAAATTCGATGACAGAGGAAAGAATCCTTGTTCCAGCTCCATAAAATCGGGCTGGATTCATCAAGGTCTTATATAGAGTCTCCTTAGTTGTTTGGGATATGGCCTTACTACTCAATTGCCTTCTTCGTTTTATTTCTGCTGAGGTGTTGTTGGCAGAATTGATCGCAGAACCAAAGAAGACAATGTTGCCTACTACATCGAAGTTCTAGCTGTAGACTGTGCAGTTCTGCCCAATTCGTCGATGTTGTGTGCCCCTTCTTGTTGACAGCATGTCTTTGATTTGGGCACCATTTAACGCTAAATCCATTTTGGTAGCTTCGTTCAATATCATCGGTTAGTAGTTGCCTTGATTTTTGAAAGATTGAAAGAGTGGATGATGTTAAAGAAGTCACGTGACGAAATGCCACCTTGTCTAAAACATTTTTAAGACATCAAACGTATTGGTTAAGTCATTATCGACCTTGAGAGGACAGCGAGCGTTCTCCATTGTCATCCTGCATAGCTCGCCTGTCGTATGCGGCCTTAAAATCGATGAAACGATGGTGGGTATAGATTTGGACAAGGTCTGCCGCAGTGTGAAGACTTGGTCGATTGTGGTGGACTTTCCTGGTCCTAAATTGCTTCCCCAAGGATTGGAAGGTGGCAAGGGTGGTTGTGCTCCTGAAGTGGGTGAGTGGCCGTGGTGTAGTGGTAGTAGCAAACGCTTCTCACTCGGAGGGTCCAGGTTCGAATCCTGCCCATGGCAAAATCAGTTTTTCATTGTATAATTGGAACTCGGACAAAAAAATTCTGCGTGTGAAGGCATAACACTGACACGTAGATTTGGCTGTTATAAGAGTTTCAAGCAATGAAAAAAAATACTGGGAATTATATCTCGAATCACTCTGAGTGAAGAAAAACTGTTTCTCCGTCCTATTCGGACTCCCACCCCTGGAGAGCAAACATAGAAACCAAACACACCTGAGTTTCAAACCACTACAAAAACAATTTTCCTTTCTCCTCCTTCTATCTTTCCGCCCGCGCCCTGGCAACAGTAAAAGGGTATCAACCCCTTAGGCGAGCGTAAATTATAAAAAAAAAAAAAAAAAAAAGTCCACCGATGACCCTAAATCTTATCGGGGCATCAGCCTGCTTCCGGTACTAGAAAAGTACTGGAAAGGGTTATGGTGGAAAGGGTTTCGGAGAGCATGGCGGAACCAATGTCCCCTTACCAATTCGGCTTTACAAGAGGGAAGTGTGTCGACGATGCATGGTCTTTCCTAAAAGACAGAGTCCTCAGAAGCAGGGCCAGTGTGGTTATAGACATCTTTATTGATTTTAAAGGTGCCTTTGATAACCTGAACTGGCAGAAAATAGTAACCAGGTTGCAGGAATTGGGCTGTCGTTAAATTGGGCTTTGGGGAAGCTACTTTTCCGACAGAAAAGTGAGTGTGGTAAGTACGCACGACAGCGTCTCAATTAATGTTGAGAGAGGTTGCCCCCAGGGGTCCATCTGTGGTCCTTTTATTTGGAACCTGATGATGGATCCACTCTTGCGATGACTAAACGAGCTGTGTCGCTACATAGCTGGCGCCGAAGGACTTGAATTTCGTGCAAAAAAGGCAGCTTGTAGGCATTCTAAAAGACATGCTTCACAAGCTGATTTTGAATAAACATTCATCAAAAGTATCCTAAGTGGTGACGAGACGTAGGTTTATGAGTACGACAATGTAGAAACCACGTTGCTTTCAGTCAAAAAAAAAGTGACGCAAACTGTTTTCATGGATCACATTAAAGTTGTGCATTATGAACTTCTTCCTGAAGACCAGGCTTGCAATTAGGAGTATAATTTAGGCGTTGTGAGACATTTGCGTGAAGCAGTTGCAAAATTCTTGTTCTTGCAAAAACAACACAACTAACATCTAACAACTTATCTGGCGCCTTGTGACTTTTTTCTGTTCAGCGCTGAAGGTCATACGAAACATCTAGCACCAGAGATGTTTCAATGGCTGGATCAAACGCTGGCACGTTGCAATCAGTTCGGTGCAGTGCTGTACGAGTAGTGCAGTAAACTTGTACGAGTATTTATCATTTTGAAACTGAATTCCGAGAATACAAAATGCTATTGTGAGAGAAGTTTCCAAGTGATGTTGTTCCTCGTTGAGATGATATGATGATGCGTGGACCATATCAATTATGAAAACACGCGGTTAAAATCTCGCGGACGCTCCTCTTTATAAATCAGTGGTCTCTCGCAATGTGGCAAGTAATCGAAATTTTAATCTCAAATGCGATTAGGTTAATCTTACTTTCCAGAGTCGCAGGCATCTGTCGTGCCTTCAATTATTTTATTTATTATTATATTTATAAGTGTGGGTGATTCCATATAGATTCAGCAAATTTTCAATGGTAATGAATGAATGTAGATTGAACCTTTTTGATATAAAGGGTATTGAAGACTTAATTAGCAAGTTCAACAAATTATCGAGATCATCGCCACTCTCTCGTTTCCTACACAGATGCCTGAGTTTTATTTTGTCAAACTTGGTATTAAAAGCGATAAGGAAATTACGTTTACCAATCTTAAACTCGGGGATCCCCAGCTTTGGAAATATTTGGTGAATTTTAGCATTTCCCTAAACTTCGTTCAAAGTACAGGCTATACATTCATATCTAAGAAAATATGGCTTGCAGATCGTTAGATATTGAATCCTCATCATAAAGTTTCCATTCGTCGCATTTGGGTTAGATCAGATGATGTCTTTCGTCACGAAAGCCGACAGAATTAGACCAAAAAAGATCAGTTTTGGAGCCACGTGAACCCAGTCGAAGTTTTCTCTCTTCCCGTTGAACAAAGTAGAACTTTGTGGTTGTCTGTATGTGTTACTCAAATCGTTGATATGGTTAAGGTAATAATCTCTCTGATGGATTTGTTTTCTTTTTGTGAGAAAGCAGGGCATGCAGCTTTTACAGAAATCGTTTGAAAACAGGCGAAGCCTTGATTCATTCTTACCTTTGAGACAGTGCCGAATGATAAAAGCTATTGTAGTACTATATACCATCTGCCGAGATCAAACTCTTAGCGAACCATTTGTCCACCTAATGATTTGGCTTTTACATAAATTTAAATGCCAAAATTTGTAACCTGATGCACCTAGAAGAATAGGTTCATCGTCTGTTCATCGGCAATTCACTGAAATGTCCCTATAGCTCGACACTAAACAAAGTTCAATGATTAAATGCTCCGACATTTGCCGAAGAGATGAACGGAAATCTGGGAAAAGAGCAATTACGATTCGGTCTATCTATAAAAAGAAATAGCTCCACGTGCTCCGTCACGTGTGTTTGATTTGTCGATGTAGAAGTTGGTCGATTTGTCCACCAAGAATGCATCTTTCTCTCAGAATTATCGGCGAGAAATTGATGATTTGTACGTTTTTGTAGAACTTTAACTGGTAATCTACTGGGTGCGCCATCTGGAGCAAATTGAGGAAATGTTTAATAACTTTAACAATTCTCAAACGATCGGCTTCAGTAAGCACGATTTGGAAAGGTCAATTTAGTATAATTTCAACCATGAATAACTTTCCACTGAATTTACACCGAAATAGCGAAGCTTTACATTGAAAATAATTGGTCAGTTGGAAAATATTGTGGTCGCTCTGCACTTTCCGACAACACAATTCGTCGTCTGGCCTCAAATTTTATCTAGCACGGATTTGTAGCGAATCGCCAAGAACACATTAGACAGCGTCTACGTCTTTCTAATAAACCTGTTAAAGAAAGTGTTGCCGAAAATCCAAATATCCCGTATCATCGCCGATCTCAGCTATTAAATATCAGTGGGACCACTTTAATGAGGATTTTGAAAGCAAAACCTTCACATGTTTCCATACAAAGTGTAATTGTCTCAAAGGGTTTTGGAAACAGACAAGTCGCGTCCCTTGGCTTACGTAAATAGCGTCAATTGAATGATTGAAGCTCAGCCGGATTTTTGGAAGCGAATTCTGATGACCGCAGAGGTTCATTTATTTCATCCTCTCTGGCGGAGTTAACAAATAAAATTTTCGCTTTTGGGCAACCGATTCATGAAACACCATTGCACGACGATAAAATGACTGGGTCGGTATTTGCTCCAAAACCAACAATGGAGTACTTTTCTTTAAAGTTGGATCGGTATCGGTGGATCTTGCCGCACTTTGTGTGTCCGCAAATACGTGAAAAAGGTCTAAAAGACTTCTGGTTTTAACATGATGGCGCGCCATACCACACTGCGTGCCAAACAATGAACTTTTTTAAGCAATCATTTCCTGAACATGTGGTGTCGAAAACGAAGATATGATCTGGTCTCCAAAATCTCCAGATTCTTCCTGTGAGACTATTAAAACAGCAAAGTCAAAAACAACATTCGAGCCGAAATAGCCGCGATATCATCACGTGCGACGTTGTCCAATGTTATCCAAAAGGCCAGAAAAAGAGTCAACATTTGTACCATCAATGAAAGGGGCCACTTAATCGAAGTTATGTTAAAAAAATTGCTCACATGGTAAATCGTAAAGGACCAAACTAAATAAAAATTCACGAGACTACGAGATCTATCGTTCTTTTCTTACAGTTATTACACATTTCTCTAGCGAAGCTCTAAATGGCGCACCCTGTATGTTTACTGATAAGATCCTGTAAGCATTTAGGATAGTAGAGTAGCCAGTTGCTTTATTTCCTAAGGTTGGTGCTTAACATGTCGTAGAATGTCAGATGAAAGGGAATCTCTTCGGAGGGAATACTTCGAAGTGCTAACCCAATACGCAAACAAGCTGATCGTTAGACTTACCTTAGCCTATTACAGTTTAGAGAATTATTGCTTTAACCAAAGCAGACAAGCCAAGTACCCCGTATGTAAGAATTGGCCTTATGACCGGACGTATAGCCAGTGCGTTATGTTGGGTTTTAAACTTCCTTTATTGACAAATGGTTTTCCTGCAAGAAAAGCATGCTGCTGTGGCTTTTTTACCTCTTTCTTGTTGGATATCTAACTTAGCTTTTTAACTAAAATAAGACCCACATATTTAGCAATGTCGGACAATGCTAAATTTATACCATTAATAGAGCAAAGATAAATACATGGTCAGTTTTGTGAGGGTTAACTCTCAATGCACATCGATCTGTGTATTTAGTTAGCTTGCTAAGAATGTGTACAAGGAGTTCTTTTAAGGTAAGATGCTTTTCTTAGATTGCAACCGCAACTCTATCTGCCAATGCGTTCACCTTGGAACTTTCCACTACGAGGAATGTCAGTACGTCGTTAACAACCAAGTTTCAGAAAATGGGGGACAGGACGCCTCCTTGCGGTGTTTCTAGGTTGGCAAATCTTTCCCATCCGTTCTTGAGTTGGTTATCCGAGTAATAGACAGGAGAATAATCTACTCGCCGAGTGAGAGTTGACAGTGCATTTGTGAGTGCCTTCTATGTCTAGAAAGCAAACCATTGTGTACTTCTTATTATAAAGCGAAAACTCGATGGTATTCATTACCATATGCACAGCAAAAAGAATTTCGTTCAGTCGTTCTAGAGTTTTTAGAAGGAATGACGAATAGACTTCTTAATCGTTTACATTTGACCTTACTTCTCTGTATGGCAGAGGAAGATTCAAGATTGTCTCTGATGATATATGAAGTCACTTGTAATTTTACTGTTATTATGCCGTTTGGTTTGGTACTAAGGATTAATGACGTAGAAACTGGGGTGTATTCTCCCGTGATTCCTCGTATTCTCAACCACCGTAGGGGTTGTCGCCAGATGCAGTTTCATTGTCTGCGCTTTCAGGAGTTTACGGTCTTTGAATAGTCCGGCAAGCGGTGACAATGTTACTAGAAAATTGGAGTTGTTGGACTCGAGTTCATAAAACCTGGACATTTCATTTTTATCCGCCGCTCTTATTTGCAATGTGTGTTGTGGTTTGAGTAGAGTCTTGATTCTTTGGTCAGCCATTACTGAGTCAGGGGCAATTCTATTGTGAGCTAACTTGTCTGCACATTCGTTACCTGCGACATATTTAGGACCTCGAATTTATCTGTGGGCACGGACTCAGCAGAGCTTGACATTATGGTAAGTGCAAGAAATTTTAAATTCTTCTCGACAGCGCTTCATAAGCTTTGATTTTACATAGACGTCAGCGGTGTCTTTATGGCAGCAGGATTGTCAATAAATATGGCAATGTTTGTCTATTGGTAATTTGGCCGTTTCTGCAATGGCTAATATCTCGGCTTGGAACACATAAATAAGATCTAAGCGAAGTGAACATCTTAGATGTGAATGATCGGAAAAGACAGCAGCGCCAGTAGCTATCTCAATCTGTGATCCATACGTGAAGTTGGATATGTCACATCCCTCCCTGTGTGGGTAGATGGTAGATGTAGCAGGCGAATGTTACTCCATATTATATCTATACCCAGTTGATTCGATAAGATTAAAGCGTGATTCTTGATCTGTTGAACTGACTTAATCTTTAAACATTTTTAGCTGCAAATTCTTGCATGTAGAGATCTCTGGACACGAGGCCAATGAGAGCATACGGTCCGTTAAATACATGCAACCCTCTATACTTTATAGATGAATTTTAGGTTGCTAGATATTTTCATAAATTGCCTTCATACATAAGCTACCATAAGCCGAAAAAGTCTAACAATTGCGGTACACATCCTCAGGTTGACTCTGATATTTTCGAGTTAGCGAGTGCTACATTGTTAAATGCTCTTCCAGGCGGTTCCGTACCTTTTTGTGTCCTTTCTCAGGTCAAGCTCATGGATCTTAGTGTTACAGAGTTGAAAAGTCTTTTTAAGTTACAAGAACACAAACTGTTTCGTCTGTTGAAATCTGATTGATAAAAACCATTAAAGTTTTGTAAGACAAGTATGCATCAATACCTGATCATAGACTCATTCAATGGGTGGCGCATTTGGAACATTTTTTTCCGTCGAAGTTCTGGTTTTGTCTTCGAGGGTTGCAGTACTCTTGTAGCAAAAAGTCGCATGGTCAGACATTATGTGTTCTGTGGTTTCCTCTAACCAGGGTCGGCGCAAAGTTTCTGGAAATATATTTATTTTTTTTGAAAATGATATAATCTAAGCGCAGATCAGCCGAGTATGTGAAAGAGCCTTTTGCTGTCATTCCTTTATTTCAGATACTTGGTAAACACCAGGGTCTAGCTTTGTAGTGCTTGGCTATGTTTTGGAATGCATTGAACAAGCTAACCGCAGGATTTTGAATTGAAACAGTGAGAACCCATTTAGGCCCCTCTCGAGGTTGATGTACCCACCTATGGCAAATAACTTGGCTGAAACACATCCCTAGTGTCTTCAAGATTTTTTGAATTTAACCGAATAATCCAGCACCAACACCAGGATACCATTTGGATCATTTCTATCTCAGAATGATTCGAACAAATATCCAAGTAACCTGATTGTCTATTCTGTTTCCTCTTGTTCTTCGCTCAGCGAATAAGTATTGTCGCATAGCATAGTATGTACGAACATTGTTCCATCTTCGATCTTTCCTCAAATTCCGCGTCACAGTTTGTTGAGGCACACTCCACTCTTCTGCGCCTACTTGAATTTTCATGCACTAAGATCAGCATACTGTTCTTTCCATGAATCTCACTTTATTTCTGTTGAACAGGTACTCGTATCTCCAGCTACACGTTGTGATGCAATAAAATACTAATAAGCTTAGTTATTTGAAGAATTGCAACTAGAAAATGTTTGAAAGGGGTTTGATCAATTCTTATGCTGTGTGTACTGACATAATTTGTAAAATCATGTTGAATATCGTCATTCTTGAGGAAAGCTATAAAGTTTTCTAAAATTTCGTCGACGTTTTAACGACCTCATGGCTTTTATGGCACACATAACATTCCCTCTGGAAAGCCATCTGTCGAACAGTGAATAGATTTCCTGCCACACACTCTCTAAATAACGCAATAAAACCAAGAAGTCAAAGGAATGTATCGCAGCTATAAACAAAAACTTGAAAAAACATCCAAATTGATCGATTCATCGTCGATTTCGAGATGTTTAGAGATGAGGCTCATTTTTGTCTTAATGGCTTTGTTAATATTGCTCATAAGTATTAAATATGAAATGAAAACAACCAGACTCCATTGCGGCGACAAAACGGCACGGTTTGTTGGTGCTGCCATGCTGGTGACATCATCAGAGCTAGTTTGCTCAAAAATAAGGCTGAACCTCAACGAAGATCGTAGCAGATGGATGGCATTTCATTTCATTAGGATGGCACTACATACCAAAATACACAATTTGCATTGAGGAATGTGTAACGTTCGATTTGACATATCTTGAGGGTACGTGAAATCGCTGGTATATTCTGATAAATGGACAACAATGGACGCCATGGAAGCTAACACTGTAGATACTATTCTCAAAGAAGTGATAAAAATTTAACGTTCAGAATGATCTTTTTCAAAAACAACCAACAGCCGTGGTGGACATACATACATATTCACAGTTATTCTGTGATAGATATTAGCAAAAAGAAAACTATAAAAAGTGTCATTTCTTTTGCGGCATATAAACTGGCTGACTTCAAATGGTTTAATTTGTCAGCCAAATTAAGCATACGAGTATTTTCGGCTAAAAGCCCACTCTAGGCAACTAAGATGTAACTGAGCACCTCTGTCTTTGCTTAGGATGGTTAGAGTTCTAGTAAAAAAGAACTTGACATTCTCCCCAATTGCGACTTCTCAAACGTTGCAACTGGGATTGTAGAGCTACATATCTTTACGTCTGGCTTTTATTGTGGCCTACCTGTCATATCTTCTTAAGGTGGCGCTACAGTCCGGGGTGGACCTGGGCCTCAAACATCAAGCGTCCCCAACCAGCTCGATCTTTAGCTACCTGCCTCCAATTTCACACGCTAAGTTTGTTGAGGTCCCCTTGCACTTGCGTGTGCCACCTAAGTTGCGGTCTTCCTCTGCTGCTTGGGGGCAGATTCGAAGATTTTTCGGCATTTTCAGCATTGCTGTCCATCCACTCTACATGATTCAGCCACCTCAGTCGTTGGGCTTTCACTTTTCTAGCTAAGTTGATGTCGCTGTACAGCCCGTAAAGTTTTTCTTTGCATTTCCTCCTCCACTCACCGTCACATTTTTGATAAAGGTCGATGACTCTGCGCCGTAGGACAGGAGTGATACATTTTTGACATCAGTTCTTTACTGACCTTAATGGAGCAGCGTGGATTCTCCATCGTCATCCTGCACAAATGGACAAGTTTGGCACGGATGCCAACTCTAGAGCTCTGTATAGCTCATCTCTGTAGATGCTGTCATACGCGGCCTTAAAATCAATGAATAGGAAGTGTGTATCGATTTGGAGCTCATTGGTTTTTTTCTGCCGATCTACCGTAGTGTGAATATTTGGTCTTCAACGGCTTCAGATGTTGTAGGCGATGTTAAGAAGACTGATGCTTCTGTAGTTGGCTCAGTTCAGAGGATCTCCTTTCTTGAGGATCGGTCAAGCAATGATTGGATTCCATTCATCATGCATACTTTCGTCCTTACATATTTTGCAGATAAGTTGGTGTATGCACGTATGCAAGTCATCGCC
This sequence comes from Volucella bombylans, assembly GCA_949129095.1. Classification (NCBI taxonomy): domain Eukaryota; kingdom Metazoa; phylum Arthropoda; class Insecta; order Diptera; family Syrphidae; genus Volucella; species Volucella bombylans. The sequence goes on from OX422140.1 coordinate 363,352,306, forward strand.
TGCCGCTTTGAAGAGCTTTGGTGTTCAGGCCGTCCGCTCCAGCAGCTTTGTTGGACTTAGGCTTAGATATGGCAATCTTCACTCCATCCAGTTCGGGTGTACAAAATTGTTAGTCCACATAGTTCAGGTTGAAAGGTTCATTCTGCCTGACAGCGGTATTTGCTTCGTCATCGTCGTTATACAGTCTACAGAAATGCTCTTTCCAAATCCTCAGCATCGACTGAGACTCTACTGCAATGTTACCTTGTCAGTCTCTACAAGCTTCGGTTCGGGGTTTGTGTTCGTGGAATGTTTTTTTGTTACCTTTTGGTAAAACTTTGGACTCTCATTCCTGTAGTAGCATCTCCCAATTTCCTAGTCCGCCTGTGTACGTCTCACCTTCTTCTCCTCTTCAAGTTATAGCCACCACATCAGAGGCGGCATCTCTGATGACTTTTTGGCAATGTTGCCAATGTTGGTCTTCGATACTTGATGCTGGCGGCATTGGAACTCTTAAGAGATTAAGGGACCCTCGATCGAAGAAGGATTTGCGATTGTAGCCGTCCGACGTCGAACTTCCTCACTGTATTAGCTTGTCTTTGCGATGTTCGGGATATCCGCAAACGTACCTTGGCTACAACAAGTTAATGGTCCGTTTCGATGTTGGCCATAGGAACGTTCGTGCATTCATAATACTGGAGGAGTGCCTTGCGTCGATTGCAATGTGGTCAATCTGGTTGACGGTTATTGATCAGGAGTTCTCCAAGTCCCCTTGAGAATATCGAGGTGTGGGAACCGCGTGCTTGCTACGCAATGTTTTACCCCACGGAAAAGTTGATTAGCCTGAATGCGTTATCGGAGGTGGTGTCGTACATGCTATACCTTTCGACAGTACTGCCAACGATTCCCTCTCTTTCCAAATCATACCTGGGGCACGGTTCGTAGGTATTGTCCAAGAGCTCGTAGAAGCCATCTTTGGTGTCGTCGTCTTTCTCCTCTGTGGGGGCGTGCACGCATATAAGGCTAATGTTGGCAAATTTAGCCTTAACACAACGTTGATTTCATCTAGCACTCGCGCTTATAAATTTGGCAAGTCGAGTCCGGATGGGCATCGACCAGGACCCGATCGTCACCACTTCGAGCATAATTGATGTGTAGAAACAGCTACAACACTGGGTATCGCCAGTTTGACAGCTCTCAGTGAATAGTCTATTTCTACAGCACCCAACCACCTGCCTGAAATCTGTGACTCCTCGTGGACTATAGAGCCTGCGCAACATCTTCCCACAACAAGCTTAAGTTCTCCCCCAACTAATTGTCGTCATTGCTCATAATTAACCTATATGTGGCGTCTGCTTGAAGCGCCCCGCTCTCGTTGCAATCGAGTCGTCTAAGTGGCCGATATACTGTAATTTCTTTCGCCCTATAGAGATGTCTTGAGCTCTTCTCGTATCGATTGTTTCTGAGATCCCGTTTTGGACTGAAAACTGCAATTTTGAGTGACCATGCTGATGATTTTACCCCTACATTGGGGTATTGCTTTGGTTTGGAGCAATCAGATTACTCTCATTCGGCTACTTAATGATCATCTCTTGATTACACTTCTCCGGGAAACGCTTATTTTTACATCAACTAACTATAACAGGCCCCAACAACTCTACCGATTATGTGACACATTTCGCCGATATGCTGTCAATCCCAAGAACTTGGTACGGGGTCGACGTGAATTCATCTGCCCAACCGATTTTCAATAGAAATCGAAAAGTAACCGTCCACTTTTTAAGCTCCGTTCGCTGTTAAGGTAGTACTGGACGTCCGATTTAGATCTCTCTACTGAAGTAGGTTTCTTGATCCGTCTCCAAATGTCTGTTGGTACTTTTTTGTTGTTGCTACTTATCAATCTCTTACCTGCAGTTACAAAAATATTTTCCACAGACTACTGAGAGCTTCCACTCCTAAGCTGAGATGGTTCTTTATTCTTGGGATACTGCGGGCACTTGCAGAAACACGGTGTCTGTTGGTATTTAACCTTGGAATAGCGAGCATGCTGGCGCTATTTTAGCTAACGGGTGCAGTACGAACGCGTCTTTGAGCTATTATAAGACAGTGCACGTGTTGAATACAATTTCGGCTACTAGCCTGTTTTGGATCTTGAAGAGGCAAGTTCTAATTATTCGGGTAACTGTAATGTGGTCAATCTGGTTTAATGGTGTCATTGTAAAAATCAAAGAAAAACTCGCCATTCTCATAAAGTGGACACAAATAACATTTTGTGCTGTGCTGAGGCATTATATTGTAGGCCGCATCTAGTTGATTAGTAGTCGAGGCTTCGCACGGTACGTAAAATTGCTTAACGCTGAAGCAGAGCAGCTTCTAATTCATAACATCTGAATTTTCGTGGATCTATTATGTTACAATTCAGGCCATTTGCCCTTCTCCTTCCTCCCTATGGTCATCTAACGTTGTCCAGCCATTCTGAAGCCATCAGATTAAACAATGAAAAACCAAAATTCAAAAAATACAAAGTGCGTACCAAGACTTTTTAAAAATAAGAACAACAACAAGTTTTTGTGACAAAACCGATTTATTTTTTCTGACTCAATATAGCGATTTGCACGAGTGTGTCGGCCGGGATGTCGGTACAAGCTTTTTGAATGGCTTCTACGTCCACGGAATGCTTTCCTTTCATCGGCAAATGCATTTTTCCGAAAAGGCAAAAGTCGCGTGGTGCCAAATACGGGTTGATAGTTAAAATGCGATTTTTAGCTATCGCATGTGTAGAACGATAAGATGGCCCATTATCGTGCAGTAAACGCCAGCTTCCTTCTGCGCGATATTCTGGTCGAATCGATGCACCGAACGCTTCATAACACCAAGATAGAATTATGCATTAACTGTTTGACTCGGTGGAACGAGGACAATGCCCTTAGAATCGTACAAGCAAATCAACATTGACTTCACTTCTTGACTTCTCCAAGCGAGATTTTTTGAGTTTTGGCACGTCTGGCGCTTAATTTCGGGATCATATTGAAAACACCACGTTTCATCTCTAATCGCAATGTTGTAAAGAAGGTTTTTGTTATTTTTGGCCTCGTTGATTATGTCCTTCGAACGTTGAATTCTGAGCAATTTTTGCTCGATGCTGATTTTTGTAACGATGGCACAAACATACTCTCAGATCTCCCCTTCTATTCGTCCAAATGTCATTAAGTTTTGACAGTACTCGTACATGGGTGAAGGATTTACCTTTCTGAGGTATGTAATTTCCAATAGATGGCCTCGAAATACCTATTTCGAAAAAGTCCTGTCTACTTTGGAACGAACTTTATATTTTGGAATTAGTAGCTTTTAAGTGGTCTGTTCCTCAAGTGTTGATTTGCGGGCTGTGATAAAGAAAGTGAAGTGTATATTAGTGGGTCTCTTCATCACTGCAGACTCTAAATTTATCGTCACTGCATTGTGTGGTTCCCTATGTTCAATCATACTGTAAAAGTTTTTGATTTAAATCTTGTCAAAGCTTCTGTGATATATTTATTACAGGTAGTCAATGATTTCCATCAGTTATTGGCTTTTATGCTGAACTTATTCTCTGAGATTGTAGAGTGATGGTTTGTCCGATCATGATGTATTGCAATGCCTTTTTTTGACACTGCTAGATCCCAATTTTGTGGCACATCGCTGAGATTGCCAGTGAGTAAGAACCACGAAATATCAACTATACACTTCACTTTTGATATCTTGGGTATATGTTAAGTGAAGGCTTATAATCCAATAAGAAATGAAAATATTCTACAAAAGGGTAATGGTAATGCATAACATATGATTACCTATCTGTAATTGATAGCCCGCTTAGCGATAACAGTTTTATTTTGAGCTTAAATAAGCAACAGCTCCTTCAGTAGGGTTGGTCGTTGTTTTTTTTTGTCAGCAGTGTATGTACGAGTATATGCCTTTCCCACATTAAATCTAACATTTTCAAAATAGTGGCCATTCTGGGGAATTTTCTTTATGAGATAAGGCAACCAAAGTCAGCAGTGCACTTACATACATAATATATGTATTCGTAAAGGAATGTGATAATGACCATAAATTATATCCGGTATTTACTCGGTTTGCGTTCATCTATCCGAATGTTCTGTCGCAAGGTGAATAAAATTCCTGTCGACTCAATCGGAAGATTTTTACAATATTCAATAAAGGGTCATCGAGCTCTACATCAGGGGACTGGGTTTAAGTCTGGACGGTACACCGAAAAGTAGAGAAAATCATTTCTGAAGAGTAGTGATATACCGAAAACTTTGCTCATGTCGGCAGAGAAATATAACCATGTGTCCCCTTCATTTGTGGACAAAACGACTGCTATGGGTTTAACTAATTTTTTTGTTAGAAGTTTTGACTACTTTGCTTGGGAATTTTTTTTAAATAAATCTATCCTCGACTAAAGAAATGTTAACGCCACCTATTTTTCAACTCAACACCTATCAGCTGCCAAAGGTTGTTTTCCTCAATCTGAGTCAACCAACTGATTAAAGTTTCATTACGTCCGTACTGATAAAATATCTCAACAGCAATAAGAACTGATTGTGGTGCAATTTCAATAACTAAAACTAAAAGTATTTGTTTATGTGTATGTATCATATATACGTGAGCTTGCTGTATTAAAAATAAACGAAAACTTAGATAAATTGTGATGCAGATAGATTCTATATCCAATATCTGACGTGATAACAAAGTTAGCACTTGACCTGCAGTGTGGGGGTTTTTGCCCCTACTAGTTTTGCGTAAGGTGCTTGAAGTTATCAAGGTTCCTTTATGCGTATGCAAGTGAGTAATTAATTTAACTTGGAATGTTTTTTTATCATTTTCAATTATCTTTTTTTCAAGACAGCGAACTGGATTGTGACAATCCTTCCCTTAAACACAAGAGTTGTGGTAAGGGCTACATAAATGCACCTAACTAAATCAAGAAATTCAGAGTTGCATATTCCATGTGACGAATCTACTTATCCTACAGTCAACCAGAAGACAGAAGTAGAATAATATGTAGGTGAGTTCCAGAGAAGTTAAACGAAAGTGTGCTGGCTATGTTGCAGATGCGTGCCACTTGACTACTGACAAGCTAAAGTCTATTAGATTTCATTCTGATATTATAAAGAATGTGAATGTGATATAAGTGAACATTATAAGCACTCTGGCTTTACTGGAGTAAAGGCCAAAGGTGTGACATTTGAAACACCACTGACAACGTGGGTGTTTTGTAATGTTCTCAATATCCTGATGCAGGCAGAAACGTTTAAGTGCACTGAAAACTAATTTGTTCATGTTTCATGAGGCGTATGTTTAATAGCAACAATCCCAAGGTCTGCCTTTTATCTTAAGGGCTCTGCTTCTGTAGTCGGCCACTTAAAATATAATTGTCGGCTTTTTTACTTTTAGTTATCGATGATGAATCCCAAAGTGGAACAGACCCCACTTGCTCATTGCCATAGCTCGTTGTTTAGATTTTTCACGAATAAAAGCGAATCTGCTTTTTCACAACACCTGCTTACTTTTAGCTTTCTCTGTCTCGCATAGAAGTATTGTGAAGAATTGAATTTTTTTTCTTTGCCACGTGGATGTTTGAAGGGATTACCTTGCATATCAGCATTTTTAGGCGCTTATTGCAAAAACTTCTTTAAAAGCTATATGCGGTTCTCCATTACATTTGCGATGTACTTTAGAGAGACTTCGATTATGGAGCCTTCACCGATAAATTTTACTGGGTCATACTCTGATTAATATTCGATTTAGACATGGATCTCAACCAAATAACCTCTGCATTCAGCTCGATCGTAAGCTAGCTGTCTGCGGTTATGCACGTAGAGTTAATGTTGTCCTTTTGCATTTGTGTGCGTCACCGGAATTGAGGTTTTCCTCAACTGCGCCGTTCCTCTGCGATGAACTCTTCATACTACAATAGGTTGATGTTGCTGTAAGACTGTAAAGCAACACAGGGCTACCTCGTCCATCAATTTCAGGTAAAGCTCATGCTTCTGCATGAGGTTTAGGGTTGGGATTATTATTTATATAAAGGCACAAGCAAAGGTGAGCTCAAAGAAACTGCAATTGGCTAGGACTACACATTCTTTATTTGATATCAGCGCTAGTGTGCTTGTCAGAACTAATAATTGATCCCAGGCAGACATAATTCCTAATCTGAAAGTTGTATCTATCTGGTATGTCTGAGTTGAACGTCCTTTTTTGTAGAAAGCATATTCTTCGGATTGACTTCGTTGAGCTCATGTAATGTTGAGTCGCATGACAGCGTGTCTCTTTGTCTCTGTGAGGTCTTTACGGAGCTAGAGAGAGCCGTTTGCATTCCCATTTGTCATCTAAGAACGAATTTGACATATGTACATAATATGCCGAAGCTTTACATGACTTTGTAAACCTTCTCTCTATAAATACAGTCAAAATTGGCTATAACGACCTCTAAGGGACTGACGAATTTGGTCGTTATAACCGATATCAAGTTACCTATGTATATAAATTAATCTGTTTTCAAATAGCGATCCTTGTTTTAATTCTTTTTTCATGATTCTTATTTATTTTTGAGGCACATACAAGTATATGTATACATATGTACAAATATGTACAAATATACGTTTACTATTTATTAAAAAACGTGGAAATATCTAATTGCTTAATTTTCTTTTCTATAAACTTTTTTCAATTATTTTTTCCATTAATATTAGATTTCGGTAAAATCGTTGTCCCCAAAATCATTTAATAAAAAGAATGTTCTTAAAGTGCGAACAGAATTCAGAGTATCTTCGATTATTGGCTGAACAAATCCTATTTCTAAAATAAAATTAAAGAAAAAAGTTTTTTATGTTTTTATCGAGAAAATACTCGTATTAAACTTAGTTCCCTTCTTCTTCATCACTTTCTTGACATGTATCATTTTGCACAAAATCAACGATTTCTTCATTAGTTAAAGGCGCGGCCGTTAAAAAGTGTTCATCAACTTGCAGTAACAGATCAAATGAACATGGGAGTGCATTTTCAACTGCATTTTGAATCCACTGATTTCTTCCCCAAAATCTTCTTTTGTTTGTGCATTTTTTAATCCCGAATGTATAAAACAGTTTGCAATGGTTGAAGTAGTAACCCTTTCCCAAGCTTTTGAAATGAGTAAAATCGCTTCAAGTAAATTTATGTCACGTCGATGTTCAATATGTTTAGTAAGATCTAGCACTTGAAACTTTCTGTAATAGGCTTTAAAGGATCTTATAATTCCTTGGTCCATTGGTTGGAGCACCGAGGTAGTATTTGGTGGAAGGAATCCAAGTCGTATAGCTTTCAAACCTTCCACTGCTGGATGTGCAGGACAATTATCCACAAGTAATAAGATGTTTTTATTCTCCTTTTTTAGTTGACGGTCCCAGTTTCGAAGGTATTTTTCAAAAATTGTAGATGTCATCCAGGCTTTCTTATTGCTCTCATATTCTACTGAAAGCTTTTTCACATTCTTAAAGCATCTTGGGTTTCTTGATTTACCCACAACAAGAAGCTTCTCCTTTATTGTACCAGTCATATTTGCTCCTACCAGTACAGTAATTCGATCCTTAGCCATTTTGCCTCCAATGCATTGTTCACCTTTAAATTTTAGCATATTGGTTGATGTCATTTTAAAAAACAGACCGATTTCATCAATGTTAAAGATGTTTTCATCTGTATAGTTTGCCCGAAGTTGGGGCCAAACAACCTGCAACCAATTGTCTACTGCACCTTTAGGAACACTCTTAGCCTCTCCTATAATTTTTCAACTGAAAATTCCATGACGTTGACGAAAACGCTGTATCCACGCTGATGAACACACGAAGTCGTTCTTCCCCATCTCCTTGGCAAAGTTATTTGCTTTAGCTTGCAAAATGGGTCCGCTGATGGGTATACCGGAACTTCTCTGTGTCTTAAACCATATTAGCAGAGCCTTTTCAACCTCAGTGTGCAATGAACTTTTTACTTTTTTTACGGTTAATTTTGCTTCCTCAAATTGCAATTTAATTTTTTCCTTATCCCTTAAGATTGTGGATGTAGTGCAGTGTGAAACTGAATACTCTTTGGCAAGGTCTTTATTTTGCTCTCCAACTTCCAATCTAAAAATAATACCTGCTTTCTCTTCAATCGTAAAAATCTTTCGTTTCTGACTGATTTTCCAATACAACTTTATGCGAACCGAATAAAACTAAACTTCTACGACCATTCGTCAAACAGAAAAATTTACACTAAATTGCCCACCTACTCGTACTGTTGAACAAACTCAAAACCAATAATAAACGCAAGACAAAAAGAATAAAATGTCAACAAACGCACAAGACAAAAGAATAAAATGTCAACAAACGGTAAGCTGTAACATATCCAGAATTCTATGTACACAGATACATACTTCGCATCTACACATAAACGATTAACCGTTTCAGAAAAAATGCATAACACCAACAGCTGCGTCGATTTTAGTCGTTATAACCAATATTTTATTTAAAAAAAAAAATGAAAAATCGGTCGTTGTAAGCGATATGTCATTGTAAGCGATGTCGTTATAAACGATTTGTTATTCAATAGGATTATAATGGAACTCGGCCAGGACCTTAGAATTTGGTCGTAATAACCGATACGTCGTTATATCCGATGTCGTTGTAAGCGATTTTGACTGTACGACCTTAAAATCGATAAAGAGATGGTCAGTATTGACCTGAACTTCGTGGGTTTGTTGTAGTATGAATTTTTGTACAAATGTGGATTTACAGAACCTGATACTAGAGTGATAGTCGCCAATAATCCGATCGGTGAAAATTGATTTCTGGCATTCACACAATACGGCGATGCTAGGAAATCGCCTTAAGGACAATAGTTAGACAAATAATTTGTTTGGTCCAGCATCTTTTTTTAAGAGCTGATATATTATCTTCATTCAGGTGGATGGAGGTCTTTGATTTCATCGCCCAGGATGAATTGTTGCTTCTGCCTGACAGCGGAATTTGGATCATCTCCCCGTTAAACAGTCTACCGGATTGGTTCTTCCACATGAAGATTACTCATGACTGTGACTGTGACTGCTCATGAAATTTCCTAGCTTATTTCTACTGGACTCTATTCATTAAACATTCTGTTGTCAGAAGAGGTCAATGTTCTTCCCTCCTTTTGTTCGTAGAGTATGCGACTTGCTTTCGTCCTTCTATGCAGCTATGAAATCGAGTTGTGTTTTTCTAAACTGTTGAGTACGTCAGTGGTTTCATGGCGATGGTCTGGTGAAAGCTAGCGCATTAGTTACGACATTTCCGACAGCTTGTTTGTATCGATGCCGCTGATATATAGCAGTTAATGGAAAGTTGAGGGTAAAACAATTGGCAAAAGTTACGGTGGTGTGTTGCGATTGCAAGCGTTAAACGTTAAATCTCTCAGAGTGTTTCTCCGTTGTTGTAGCTTCTGAAAAATTCGTAAACCTGCCTTGGCCCTTCGGAGTGTTATTAGACATCTATTACGTGGAGAGTGGTTTGTTTCGCTCTTAACATTATCATTTTGGTTGACAGTTTAATCACCCGACAATTAGCCTAAGTCTGATTGGAAACGTTTCTTTCCTATTTTGGTCTTAGAAGATACTCATAGGTTTTGTCGAAAAGCTCGTAGAAACGCTATTTCGTAGCATTGTCTACAATATTAATTCGTGAGTGCATATCAAGCTACTTTTAGCGAATATAGCCTTGATGGAGATTATAACAACACGATCGCTTATGTCTTGAAAGCTCAAGGCGTCTTACTTTTGTCTGCCGCTTAGAAAGAATCTGCACCAAAATAGACGTAACTGGTGGTTTTTGTAGCGATCACCGCGATCTAGTCGTAAATACTGGTGCACTTCTAAACGAATTTATTGTGAATCAGATATTAAAGGCTTCCAATTCACATTGACTGCTACTAAACATGTATCATCAAAGGAAAGATTATCAAGGAATTGATTTGGAGCTGCTCAACCAAACTACTCGCCAACAAGTCGTACATATTCTAACAAGATTCTACTCCAGCTTAGAAAGCAAATCAAAAAAAAAAAAAAAAAACATTCTGGACTTGATATCACAGGATGATTGGTCGGCTAACGATCCAACGATCCAGATCTCTAACCGTTGAATTACAAGCTACCGACTGTTTTAGAGGGCATGACCCGCTGTTCCCTACTCAACCCCGAAATATTGAGCAGTGGACAATTTTGCTGTGGTGCGTCCTGCGATCGATGATTAATTGGAGAGTAAATGATGGCTTTTAAAATATTTGCATACACTCGCGGGCGAAGGAAAGAAAGAGAGGAACCAATGTGCTTTGGTTTTGAATGTTTCCAGGTTTTAATGACCAGGAAATAAAGAGCTCGACAGAGTGATTCATAAGCGAGTTGTTCGACTTATGAAAGCATCACGATATTTCAGAGTACATTCCAAAGTCGGTTTGAAGGAGCGTAAAGCTATCAGCAATTTCGGTGTAGCACTGGTTGGAAAAATAGTGTTAGAGCAAGGTATGGGCAAGAGCAAATGCAGAGAGATGTTGGGGGCACCTGAGCTCATTCTCATTTTATGGATGGATGGCTGTTAGTAGACTCTTATTAGAAGATCGGCCGGGACCGGGTAATCCGGTAAAGAGTCCATACTCCACCATTTCTATTTCAATTTCAGTATCCAGTCCTCATATACTCGTATGGTATCTGCCATTCTGACTATTGACCCCATCGTTGATGAAATCGGTTGAATTCATTCTACTTGTGAGTCTCAGTCATTGCCGTTAGGATTTAGTAGTGTTTTTATTTTCTCTTCCTCAACCTCGCGCTTATAAGTTTGGCAAGTCGAGTCCTGTTGGTAGAGTAAGCGCAATTGATGTGTAGTCATAGTTACTGCACTGGGGATCACAGTTATTACCGGTTAGTATTTAGCCTTATCGTACAACACCTAGTTACAAAAATACATTTGCGAAATGAGTTGCGGTTACTCCAAAATAGGGAGTGCTGTCACACATTGAGACAATCATATACGGCCTTGTGTTTTTTCGACAATTCTAATGCTTCTCCCGTCTTATCAGAGCGAAAGCTCTGATTGCTTCTGTATAGAGGTCGATCAAGGTTCTCCATTACCACTTCCATGTTGTCATCGCCTTCGGGTTATGATAACATGTTTGATGTGAGACATAGAAGTAAACAATGATCCCACTCGAATCCAAATCAAATCCGTGGAATCGAAACCAGACCTTGATCAATTCTAAATATTTGAACCATCTGTGTAAATTGTAACGCCCTTCTGAAAGTTCCATTGTTTATTTAAAATTCTCTCTGTCGTAGCAGTCGAACTCCGACTACTCATATCGTTTAGCATGAACTGGAACTCACATACTATGTGATTCCAGTCAAACAGAGCAACATTTTGGTGTAATTCTACGATCGGTTATGATAAACTGCATGATGAATCCATTTGAAACTGTTGATTGTGGTCGTTTTTGTTTGCTTTTTTTCCACCTAAATCATACAGAAATCACGTTTCCATACGACAGAATAGCACGAAAATAACGTGTCAACCTTCAAATTTTGAATTTCAAGAACCGAACACTCAGATTTCTTTGAATTATCTGTTTTCTTCAACCAAATCGTACTCGAAACGTCGAACGTGTTAAGTAAGTACACATTGTTGTCCATAACTGTGAAGATGAATAGAGGTGACGATGATTATGTTTTTCATAGAAGGTTCATTGAACCATCAGTCCGGCGTTCATTGTTCCATCTGTAAATTGATGTCGTATGCAATTGTTATCGGTCACTTTAACAGCTGCACTTGAGCAATCTAAGACAATAAGTATTCCTTTTTATGGGCCTTTGTAATTCCATCTTATCTAGGCTGTAAAATATCAGGATTTTGTAAGAAATGTGACTTTCCTTCCGCTGCAATTAAGTCTCGACTCGTGTTGTTGAGTGTACTTTTGAACTTGAGCTGTCGCAACCGACCCAATTCAAAGTAATAAAAGTCCAACAAAATGTAAGAATTTAACTGGTTTGGTAGAACTTGCGTACGGAGTTAAGGTAGAATTGTCGTTGCCACTGAATGTTTTTTTTATTTATTGCTTTGTTTTTTGGGGGGAAATTTAATGGTTACCTCTTAGCTCGTTAGTTGGTCTCATTTAAAATTCTTGCGAATTGAAATTTGGCTTTCAAGTTTCTCTTTCATGGGCTGGTGGATTTAGTACTTGTGAGTGTGGCTTTTATATTGTAACCTCTATAGAGATGTCTGAATCTCGGTGTATGTATCGTGTGCTGAAAGCCGCAGTAGAAACCTGTAACATCATACGAGTACACGCAAAGAGTATAGGATATTGATTTCAAGGTTTCCTTCGAAGTAGTGGATGGGGATTTAGTGATTATTGGGATGTGACCACTTAAATTCGCAAACAAAGTGACAAATAACTTTGTCAACTTCACTCGGAACAAAGCACACAGCAAAGAACTAGACTAATCATAGTTGCTTTGACCCAAGGTACCCCTGTGGCTAACCTCATGTATTGCCGAAAGCTCTTTATACTCTAAAGAAGCCTACAGCGCTTTAAAGGTTTTCGAAGAAGTTTATTCTTTAGAAGAACGTATGGTCAGACCAGTCAACCAGTTCATGGTTTTGAAAATATCGAAAAGTACGTCACTAAAACTTCAACATCTCAATGAATAGTGGTTGAAATGTCATCACAACACGTATCGTTTGAAGGTTGGTACTAACTAAAAATCGTATGGATATGTTATTAGCGTCGTGATCTACATATGTGTCAGTCTCGGAACTTTGCGAACCCCTTGATAGACTGAGACCATGTAGTAGGCTATGATCTAAGTTGAAACATGAATGAGAAATACCTGGTTCAAGTTGCATAAGATCTGACATTCTTTTCTTTTAATCTCAAAAAGGCAGTCAAACTGGTTCTTCCTGAAGGAGTTCTACATAGAGCTGCAAACTTAAGTGAATACTCGTATATGCACAACAATCTATAATATCACCAAACGCCCCAGTAAATGAAAAAAAAACTAAAAGTATGATATTTCGTGTAATCTAGCGCCAAACGAAGCGTGAGTTTTCTCATTTGCTACGATAAATTGTCGCATTGCAGCGACAGTGATTGCTTTATTTTTATGAATTTGTGTTCATGTATCGAGCTACTTAAAGATAAACTGCACCAGTCCACCAGCCACTAGAGCTTGTAGTTATTAATTTTAATTTTTCAAAGCCACCTAAAATAGGGGGTTCGCCTGCTCCAACGACACCCAACAAAAACGCTCAAATAAATTCATGACAACATTCTGCACGCAACCGCCCTAGTTCGAATTACCAGTACTCGTTGCAACCACTTATCCGTATACCAGCTTTCAGAGTGCATAAATTTGAACGATTTTTGTTTTGTTGGTCTTAGATACATAGCAGGTGCTGGCTGGTATATGCTACGACTACGAGTATATCATGAGTATGCAGAACAAGAGCATTTTTCCCGAAATACCTAATTACTGTCGTGAGTAATAACTCACACACGCGTTATAATTAACTGATCTACTGGTTCACTATGAATAAAAAAGTTTGTTTTTCTTTTTTATCGAAATGAGGTTAATTTTATTTATGCTATGCCCGATTGGCCTGATGATGGACATCGTTTAGGCAACCAACCCATTGTCGGTTTGCCTATAACAAAACAAAAAATCCAAAAACAGAAAACAGAAATTCAAATGAAATGAAAGAAAGAAAGAAAGAAAATTCCGTCGACTAGTCAGAAACGAGTTGCAAATTAACACGTTACGAATTGATTTTTAAGTTATTGTCTCAAGTTGCTTCGGTTGTTATTGTTGTTATTGTTGCTGTTGCTATTTAAGTGATGACGTTATAAATGAGTTGCATGCCAGTGAAGAGGCGACATCGACATCGACTTCGACACACGGATGCATTGCTAACTTTCCATTTGGTTGGCCGGGGGGTGGGTTTTCGATTTCCAGACCTCTTTCGAAATCGTATATAGACATTTCTTTGACCAAGAAATCGAAATCTGAGACACATTTTACCAGTTGTGAGGGGTGTTGTGTTTTTGGATACGGATACGAGTACAGCGGACAGTGGGGATTATTGTACACCTAAGTGTTTTGATGGTCTTGCAGTATTTTACGGAACTTGTAATGAGTCATATCCTCCTCGTTGAAAAAGATGACTTCATTTTGGGTAATCGTACATTTGTAATCTTTAATGTGTTACATAAACCTGTGATGGATGGATTGTGAGTGTTGTTCAATCTATAAACTGTCCACTGAGACTTTACCAACACAGCGATGTAATTGTGATGATGCTTAAGTCTTTAAAGTTGTAAGAGTTCAAGTTGATGGCATCGCAGCTAATGCAGGTAGTTACGAATAAGTGGGCTGTAAGAAAGCCAGTTGAAAAAAACAAGGGAGGATATAAATACTTGAATGGAACAGTGGATTGTGACTCAGGACAGAGTTATTTATGTCTGCAAGTACATGTAGAACATCACAAGAAATCTATAAATGGATCAGTGAAGCATTCAAGGTAGCAATTCTCTAAAGAGAACTGGATAGGATGCGTAATTTAATTTTCACATGTAAGCCAAGTCAATCTATTCAGATTTCTTAGAGCCATTACCATCATCAACAACTTTGTAGTCATCCACTGGATTCAACTGGCAAAGCAGAGAATGATTTAAAGAGTAGATCGAACCAATTATTGTTGTGACTGATTCCTCTGTCCGAAGACGGCAGTTCTTCATATGTAGGCACCACAATTTATAATTTTATGAAGCATTATAAAATCTACTTTAAACTTATGCGCGCGCCACCTATCTTTCTCTACGAAGGGGTAATTTGAGTTAGATTCAAAGACTCTTTGATTTTGAGTCTTGGTTGTGCATTCGCTCGCTTTACATGTTCTGGGCGACTTACATATGTCCGCTTTTCTAATCATGTATGTCACTGTTGCAGCTCGCAGATTTTGCTGTTATATATCTTCTCTTCAAAGCCGGTCAACGCAAACGAGTGCAAAAACTCCACTCTGTAGTACTTGGAATCTCACCGGCGATAGCTCGCTGCATTCTATCAATGATTTCAACATCAGTAAGTCTACGGGGTTTTGGAAAAGCATTCCTTTGGTGTTGCCTATTTAAGAAGTCTCGACAGCGAATCTCTTTCTAAGGTCTAAGCTCTTTTTTTTGACATGAAATGTCTCGGTGAAATTGCTTCCGACCTTTGCGGACCGGCGGGCATTCTTCATTGTCATTCTGCACAATTCTACGAGTTTGGCACGATTGCCAAAACTAGACCTGACTTTATAGATCGCCTCTATGCATCTGGACTTATTAGGTTTTCTGTAGAGTCTACCGTAGTGTGAGTGAATATTTCGCTTATTATGGACTTTGGGCCGATCAGATCATTGACAATCAATACTGCAGATAATGTGACCTGATGTTACTGATGCTTCTATATATATTTGGCGAAGTCTTAGGGTTTTATTTTCCGTAAAGATACCAAACGATGCTCAGCAGACATTCTTTCTTTCGTTTGAGACATCCTTGCCGGATAACGGAATTGGTTTTTCTATACGAGTGCTCCTAAAATTCCAGGCTGCTGTTTGGGCCTTGTTGGCTTATTACCTTTTGGCAAAACTCCGTTTTCACGATCACTCGCTTCTCGTACTTTTTCTTTTTATGTTCTTCTGTTATGCTTTGCGCGATGTGGTTTTGTCATTCCATGCAGTCACGCCAGTCGTTCCGCAAAGATGTCCAGGTAAAACCTAGCACATTATCATACCACATTTCAGCAAAATGACATCGATGCCATTGCCCTTCAAGATTTGATGTAGGTTGTATAGGATTTATCGAGAGGTTGAGAGATTCACGGCAAATGTTTTGGCAGTTTGTTGAGATTGCAGCCGTTCTACGTTAAATCTGCTCACAGTACTTGTCCACCATCTTCATATGACCGATGATATAAGGTTTCCTCTCTCCAAGGCACTATCGTCTTTCTGGTAGTGAAAGGGAGCTTTCGGTTAGACTTTGGGCTTGTCATTAAAGTGGGTCTTTTGGAACTGCTCAACTATGAGAGGATCAATTATATCCTATGCGTCAGTTGTTTGGAGGAACAAGCTTTCACATTAATACGTTACTGCTGTTTTAACCTGCCATTAAACAATGGTCTGGCTAGGCAGGATGGGGGCTGTTCCTATCACGCACGGGTCTGCCCTAGAAACACTGAATTTCTCTCCTCTTATATTCATAACATAGTCTTTAAGAGTGCAAAGAAAAAAAGTGGTCTTTGATACAACATGGATTACAGTTTAAATGACCTTGAGCCAGAACTGGCTTTTGACTTTAATGGACGTGCAATGACACCAGAATGCACCAATATGGCACCAAAACCGTTTTAGGATGCGGCGTTGATGCCTGTTTAAATGACTACAATGATCGATTTCACATCTTATTAGTAAAGCATGCGTTCGTCTTTTAAGTGATGATATCCGCGAAGCTAATGACAATTATTGACAACAATATATTGAATTGGTGGAAAGGGCTAAGTATCAGCGCCTGCAGAGACAACCAATTTCCGGTTAAGGCCTTCCTAAACCCGCTTACCACTTCAAAACTAGTTCGAGCATGCAAGGCTTCTCTGAATTAGGTCGGAATGCTGATTTCACAGAGTCTTCTATGGGTCCAAGGTCACAATGTGATCATGGGAAATGAAATCGCTGATGAACTTGTTGGGAATTCTCAGAGGATAGTTTCTCAGGATACGAACCTGCATTAGGTTTCTCTGCGTCCTCTATTAGGACTTCCATTGATAGTTGGGTTTCTTGTGAGCACAACTGAAGAAAGCATGGGAATCTAGAATGTCAATAGACTGAAGACTTCCCAACGTCTCTAAGAGACACCGCGCAGCTCTTCCTCTGTTAGTGTCTGACTTATGCTCGCATAAATTGGTACAAATGTGGTGGGTGCAGATACTGTAGGCACTTCTTCACTGAAGAGCTTATCTTATAGTAGCCCTTATCTGACTGCTCTGTTGTTCCTCCAGGAAAAAACAAGAGATTCGGGGCCGGTAACCAGTTTCAAGATATGAGAGCTCCCATCAACTCCAAATACGTTGTGCAAGAAGTTTTTCGTATAAAGTATCTCGTGCATTCTCCTGATAGTTAGCCACTTCCGGCAGACCATTATTGTGTTGGCATTTTCTTTTTGCTCACTCTCGCGGTTATAAGTTTAGCAAGTCAAGTCTGGAAAGAAGAGTCCAGTACTCGGTGGTTCTTACAAGGCTGTAAATTAAGAACAATTGATGTGCGAGTATAGTCATAGTTGCATTCTATTACGCACAAATTTACATCAAAGCTTCAATAAGTTTTCTTGCTGATTCTATGATTACTACTTTACGACGTGTAGTGTACTAAACCCAGTTAGAAACTGACTGAAACCCTTGGCCAAGAGACAGACGATCGACAAGTTAATCTCATCGATTGTGATGCACCTGTCTAACTTGTCATTTAGTGTCCACAAAATATCATATCTTCTCGAGCGTTCCTCCAATCTCAAGTGACTTGATTCCTCTTCAGATATTTTGCGCATGGTTGCCTAGGCGACCCGTTCTTAATCCTGATTGAGCTAGGTCATTCCCTTACATACTCGTAGCATGCTTCGCAGCGGAACTTTCTTCGCGCTGTAAGTTATGGCCGATTAATTGCAGCTTGTCTCCCCGTATGGTCATGTTTATTTGTGCTGGCCCTGTTCTCGTGAGTGGAGTGGAGTGGATTTGAATGCTCTGCACGCATGTACAAACCCCACAGTGTGGGGTGCTTTCGAGCAGGGCATAGGTTGTCAAGATTGTGCCTGGCAATGCATGATTTAATCATGATTTAGTTCACAATATAATCATTGCATCTCTTATTTGATTTCAGTTGTTCTATCTCAGCCTACTCCACTGCAATCTGTTCAAATACAAGATGCAGCCATGGGTCAATGGTTAATTGATAGTCGCCGCACACCAATTAGTGGACACATTGATCTCAGTTTGCGGTTAAATCGAAGATCTCAGCTACTCGTACTGAGATTTTACAAATTACTGTTCTTGTTCGAAGATCTGTAAAAAGCAAGTAAAAAGCTTTCAGGGAAACATTGAATGATGAACAGCAACTTCTTAAGTGTTAATTGTGGATCGTTAATATTTGTTTATGTGAAGATCTCTAAAGGAGATTGATACAAAAGGAGAGGTCTTACTCGTTTTTATCGAGTATTGTAATTATTTGTTAAGGAAGCAAGTCAACATTGTAAATTTCTCACTTAAATTGACTTTGATGTCTTTCCACAGATCGGCACTATTAAGGTCCAAGATGGTGCCCGTACACAGATGATGCCAGTTTTCCTCAAGGCGAACCTGCTGGCTTTGATTCGAAGATCCGTTTAACTGGAAAACTGTTATCCGTTTGCTCGATGTGGCCGAGCTGGTATAGTTAACTATTTTTTTGCTCTTTGGAATAAATCCATTTCTTGACACAACTCATAGAGTTCACAATGTCAGGTGGCAAATGGATATAGAAAAAAGCTGTGATCTCAACTATTCTCTGTCACATCTGGCCTTTTTTGAGCCATATTCAAGCAAATGGAAATCGTGTCTTTGAGAGCTGGCTTTGAGTTTCATCTTTTTCCAGAGCTACTTCAGTTTATGATCATCTTCGTGTGTTTGGCCCCAATTTGCTTCATCTATTTAACCTTCTTCAGAATAAAGCTCCCATCGGCAATGATCTAGTCTGGCTGTTCAGCACGCAATTGTGAAAAAGAGCAGGGAAGTATTTAATAAAAAGTATACAGTTCATTGTACGGCTTGTCATCAATAAAGTGAATTGTTTCAAGGTTATGACTGTCCTGACGGTCGGTATCTTTCGGAGCATGCCATGACACAGTCACACTTGTCTTTCGCCGTAGAAAATTGGCTTGTCCTGCAAACGCTGACTGGATCAGAGAAGGTTATGAATAGCGTAGCTTTGGTATGCAGTCTTACGAAATCATCGAGCGAGCCAAAGGGACATGGCATCTTCATATTAAAATGCTGCCAGGTCCTGTTTTGCGTCTTCAAGGGACAAGTTCTTCTTCTGAAAAACAGTCTAAAATGTGACAAATCGGATACGGTGACGGTTTGTAACGGCCGTGTATGGCTATCCAGACAATGGCTGTTCGAACCATTCTCCTAAGAGACTTGCCTTTATTTCAACTTTCCAGCCAAATTCCCGTTTACATTCGAGTTTGACAGAGTTGAAGGCCGGTTGGATCCGTTGGGTGACTTCGTAGCCCAATTCTGTCCATGTGGGGATGAAAATCTGTTTCTTTTCGGACTCACTTTCTGGATTTCACATGACAAGGCTATGACTACGATCGACTTTTTGTAAATCATTGAACGTACATACGAGTATATGCATGACTTTCGGATTTTCCACCGACTACATGGAGAAGAATTGCGCCTAGAGCTATGTTGGAAACGTTGTTCATCAGATTTTAGTGCGTATAGGGTTTTGTCCATCTTTGTTGAACGCTCCGGGAAAGCGACACAGCTCGGGGATGATACTTGAACTTGTCAATTGCTCCATTATTTTGATGGTGTCCTGTGGTTAGGTTGGGTTGATGTCCCAGGAATATGAGTGGCTGCATGCCGAATGGGACTTCTCCTGGTTAAGAGTGATATCGTTTTGTGTTCTTTAAGTGTTCTGCCGGGCTGCTCAAAGCTATCGGCATCTCGCCCATGTAGATAAAAGTATAATTAGGATCACTAAACAAAGAATCGACAAACCGTTGTTGGGTAGCATTGCCAAGAAGTCCGTGAGGCATGGTATACGTGCTCGTTATACATCCCAATATCTGGGACTTGATTCCGCGAATGAATATGAAAAGCATAGATTACTATCGCCAGCAATAGAATATACTGGACTGGAGGTATCAAACAAGATATAACTTTTGAAAATACAAAAGAGTGTCGGAGACAGAACGGAGCATTGCGGCATACCAGTTTTTCATTTGTAAATATCAGCTTTGAAGCAGTCCAGAACAACTGGAGAGGTAATCTTTAATTCATTAAAGAAGAAATTCATCGATCCCAAATGCGTGCATTTCCGACAAAAGACGTTGATACCAAACTCTGTCAGACTCCTTTGAAATATCACGTGCAAGCATCGTTCTTCCTGATTGGCGTGAATTTGGTTTCCACCTTTCGCTGAGACATTTTTTGTCATGACCTTGGAAAAATGTGACCTAAGTGCAAAGGGTCTGTATCAGGAAAGATTTGCCTTTTTAAGCGACTGGACAAACATGCTGCTTCTCGGAAAGTTTCCTAAGGAGTAGGATTGACCGAAAAGCTTACACCTGTTCAAAAGAAGGAGACATACGAGTATGCTATCTCGATCAGCTGGTTTTTGTATGTTAAGATCATTTGGTGCCCTTGGGACTACACGAATGCGAAAGTGTATCGGTCCGATTTAAGTTTCAAGGCGCGCTATTGTAGGGCGAATCATAAAAGAATCTGCAAGCGTTTAGGTGGCTGCGAAGTGCGCAGCAAGAAAATAGATTTCGTCAAAGGGCTGACAGAGTTAGGATTGAGGATAGAAGTTCTAATATTTTTGACGAACCCCCAACCATTTTTACTACCTTTGGGATGTTGTAGTATTTTTTCCCTCAGTTTATGGGCGATTTGAAACTTCACACGCTTGTCAGTTCGTTTGAGCCTTTCTTTGGTTTTCCTCTTTTATGTTGGTCTTGACAGAAAAAACAATCTCTTTACACCCCTTTTGTTTGATACTCTATGATGATGAGGGATAAATGATCTCAAAGAGATTTGTGTTCGTATCAGAGATGGGATCCACGAAGTTATCGACGACACATAACAACCAGTTTAAATTCTTAAAGAAGCTACTGTAGCATATTACAGTATATTACGTCTATAAGAAAACAATATCCACCTGGAAGCAATACTACGCACTTCAAAGTTCCCCCCAATGGTTTACCCATAATATCAAGAAGCTTATAGTCAAACGTGACGCCTATCGAAAGTGGAGGCAATTTCGTATCGATGAATTTCTAAATGAACATCGTTCATTGCGCAACAAAATTGTTTCGAAAATCAGATCTGCTCAAATATATTTTTATAAAAATAATTCAACCCGTCTACCACGGAAAAATCTATGTGGAAGAAGCTTCGCGTTTTAGACATAGCTAAGAAAAACATCGTAGTCATGTTAAACATAACCCTTTTGCAGTCTGAATCCCCTTGAGTTTGACACTACAATATATGACAATAAAGGGACTTTCCACTTCAACAGAGTACCGAAGTTGTTGAAGAACTCCTCTCGGTAAAATCTAATGCTACTTGCCTGTCCAAATTGATAAAAGTTGATAAATCAGCTTCTTCCTCACGTTAATCACATCCTTAATAGTGTATTCACTACTTCCACTTTCCTCTCCGTATGGAAAAGAGTAAAAATAGTCCCGGTCCGTAAGAAAGGAATGAGGAATATGGTTGAATACAGGCCAATCGCTATTCTGCCTTGCTGATCAAAGGCCTTTGAAAAGTTAATACTACAATAAAACAAATTCGTTACTACAATACTTAAATAAGAAAGATCTCTAATGTAAACATCGATCTGGTTTTCGACCCTAAAGAGGCTGCAACATTGCGCTGGCACTAATAGCAGAAGAGATTTGTAAAGCAATGGATAAGAACCATCCGTCGCGCTTATCACCTCGACTTCTTAAAAGCATTTGGCACAGGCAACCACGCGGTCATTTGCAGACTGTTTCTCATTTTCAACTATGTCCTATAAGCGGAAGGAAACAATATCTTTGCATTGATGAGACTACTTCCAATTATTTAAGCGTACCGAGTGGAGTGCCACTGGGATAAATCCTTGGACCTACTCTTTTCTTCTATATGTAAACGATCTGTCAAACATTGTAAAACACTCACGACTGATCAATAAAACATGATCTTCGACTTAATGCTGACAAGTCGAAAGTACTTTTAATACTCCGAAGAGCTTCTTATCTGTCAAGCCTTCGGGCCGTTCATATAAAACAAATGCCTATAGAGTGGGTCCCCACTAAAAACCTTGGTGTGATTTTAATCCAACTCTTTCTTGGGATACACATATGTATTGATCCTCTCATCGGCTAATTTTACAGTGGATTCGTACTCTATGAAATGTCCGAAAAGTTGGCTGATATGACACAGTGGTGCGACGAAATAACCTGGGGTGTGGTCATGTAACTTTGTTTCGACTTTGCATCGTAACAAAATTAGAAGTCGTTTCAAAATCAAATTGATGTCATGTATGAGGTTAGTCCCAGAAGTACCCGACCTAACAAGGAAAACACAAAAACTTTGTGAAAAAAATGTCTTTATTTCTCTACGAAGTCTCTTTTTAGTTCAATACACTTTTCCCAGCGAAGTTCAATAGCTTCGATACCCTGTTTATAGTGAGAATCGTCGAGTAACAACCGCAGACTCCAACTCTTTCCTGTTGGCAAATCTTTTGCCACCGAGCCATTTTTTCAAGTTCGGATATAGAAAATAATCCGAGGGGGCTAAATCTGGCGAATGGGGTGCATTAGGAAGCAATTCGAACTTTAACTCATCGATTTTGGCCATCGCAATGTCGGATGTGTGAAGTGGTGCATTGTCTTGATGAAACAAACGTTTTTGCTTGATTTCATCTTTCAAACGCTGCAATAAGTTCGCATAATACATGCCGTTGATTGTTTTACTTTTCTGAAGATAATCAATGAAAATTATCCCACGCGCATCCCAAAACCCTGACGCCATGACCTTGCCTGCAGATGGAAATAACTTCGCCTTCTTTGGAGCCGATTCTCCCCTTTGAGTCCATTGTGTTGACTGTTTCTTCGTCTCGGGTGTAAAGTGATGGGCCCATGGTTATAAATTGACGCAAAAACTCAGCTTTATTGCTGTGAAACTTCGCCAAACACTCGATTGAAACATTCTCACTACGCTGTTTTTGTTCCATTGTGAGTAATCGCGGCACCGATCTTGCGCACAGCTATCTCATCTCCAATTGTTCAGTCAATATGCGATGTACAGTGCCTTTTGAAATGCCTAACATATCCGCTAGTTCACGCATTTTCAATCGACGGTCAACCATGACAATTTTGTGGCTTTTTTTTTCAACATTTCTGGTGAACTCACCTCATTTGGTCGACCACTGCGTTGTTCGTTTTGGCAACTCGTACAACCTCGCTTAAACTCTGCCACCCAGAGTAGAATTCAGTTCCGTTTTGATGTTGGTTGGAGTGAGCGCTTTCAAATGAAAGTATTGTATCACATAACGATGACTAACTTGTTCCATATTTAAAAATTCATTGAGAACATTCAGCATTGATGGCTGCCGAACAAATACTAAACAACGTAGCGTCGTCAAACTTCAAATTTAAGCTTTATAAGGTTGGTACTTTCTACAATAGTCATACTTTTTAAACAACAACCGTCATCTATACATCAGGTCCGGTACTTCTGACATCTGACAATTGCATGAAAAAAACTATTTGTACCACCAAAGTTCCAAATCTTTAAAACTGTTTTTGTTAGATAACTAGCGGTGCTGGAAATGTTAGCCGGAGATCCGGACTTTGGCCAAAAAATCATCTCCTCAAACGAGGCTCATTTTTAGCTCACCAGCTATGTCAACAAGCAAAATTGCCATTATTGGAGCGAACACAATTCACAAGTGTTCGGCCAAGCATCTATTCATCCACAAAGATTGACTGTTTAGTGCGGTTTGTGGCATGGCGGCATCTTCGGACCTTATTACTTTCGAAATGAGGAAGGAGACACCGTTACCGTCAATGGTCTCAGGTATAGAGCGATGTTAACTGACTTTCTGTGGTCAGAGCTCGACAACATCGATTTATCCGAGCTGTAATTCCAACAAGACGGCGCTAAATGCCATACAAGCGACGCAACGCTCGAAGTTGTTTAGGACAAATTTTTTGCGACTGAGTCATCTCACAGAGAGTGTTCATTAATTGGCCATCGCGATCATGCTATTTGACCCCACTCGATTATTGTCTCTGGGGCTAGGTCAAGTCCTTAGTCTACGCTAACAAGCCAGCCACTTTGAACGAGCTCGAGGCCAACATTCGACACGATATTGCCGGAGTAACGCCGCACATATTGGATTGACCGCTTAATGCACTGAAAGCGAAACCGACGCAGCCATTTGAATGGTGTGCTATTCCACATATAGTGGCAAGCTTCAAAATAAAGCAGAATCAATTTTATATCTCACACCGTTGTTGTTTTATTTAAATGTTTTACCCTATCGTTCTTATCTTTATAAAAAAAAAACTTTCTAAAAAGTCGATCGGATTTAGCTTGACGTCGAAACGTCTGTCGAAACGTCTGTCGAAACAAAGTTACGTGACGCCTACCCTGATCTCTGAACATATCGAAGTAGCTTAAAGCAGTCATGGCTAGATCTGTCTCTGACAGCGCTTTTGACCCCATCTTCGAAATTCCTATACCAAAATGTCCCCATTGTTCTTGGACCATGTCTATGCACTTCAGATTTCCCAGCTGTGTTTGCGCTGATCCAGGTATCAGTTGCGTGGTTAGAGACTCAGCATACTGTTGGTGCTGGTTATCCTCGGGGACTTCTTAACCTCGCTTAGTGTCAAATTCCGAACAGATCTTGCATAAGAACCAGCACCAGAATCTTTTCAAATATCATATCTGACGATTATCAATGTAAAACTCGTAGACGGCCAGACTACGGATGCGATGGGATTAAATAGGCCTCTGTCTATTCTATAAAATGAGATCATCCGAAGAACTTTTTTATTTAATAATCTAAGAGCTTCCATTTCCTATAAGATAGGCACGAATACCAGTGGTTTTATTTTTTGTTAGTTTGTTATCTTCACCACTGTGTGATCTTTTCTGCTGTTCTATTTTCTATTTCGCATAGCACTTTACACTTTACAGACTCTCCTAGGTCAGATCATTTCAGTCCAGTCGCCGGAGCAGCACCAGACTCTGACCATTATATGCTTATTATCCACATCCTTTTAATTTTATTTTATTTTTTACAAGATTTTCATGCTTATAACTCGATTTATGCCATTCGAATCAAATTAAGGCACTTGCCAGTAACCACATCTATCTTGTTGAATGCTCTCGTACTTGTACAATACATCCGTCGCCTGGCGCCCGGTTGCTCCAATCAATTTCAAAAGTTCGTGACTTCTCATGAATTTTATTTGATTCCAGGTTTTTTTTTTTATTTATTTTATTTCTCTCTTTATAATGTAATTAGTACTTGTCTGTATTTATTTGTGTTTGTAAGTGTGGAAGAGCAATCTTATCATAGTTTCTACAGTTTATTTGCAGTTTAACTTGGCAATCCTTAGAGATGAGATTACACGAGATAGGATAGAGTGACCTGGTACAGTCAGCCAGAAACCCCACATAAAAACCAAATGCGTGGTTGTATCAATCTCTCTTTTAAATTCTCTACTTCCTGTGAGTGTGCATCTTAAAATTAGTGATAATTGCACACAATCCCACAACCAAAAAAAAAAAAAAAAAAGATACAGAGTTGCACTGCATAAATACTCGTATTTCGTGACGGGGAATTCATCAGCGGATTGAATTTGAATCCGTATTCCTGCATCTATCTGCATGTTGCACTAATCCAGTGAACGATTACTCTGCCTCAAGAAGGAGGTGATTTTTTTGTTCCGACCAAAAAAAAAAGAAGATTGTTTTTATCATGTTTTTGACATTCGTATCTAAAAATACGAATCGAAAGTGAAATGAAAGAAATTTCCAACACGAAAATTGACGAAAATAAATTTTGTATTTCCATTTCCGAGCGGATGGGCTGGGTAAAGGGAAGAGTTGTTGGTAGAGCAGGCTGTCTAAAAAAAGATATTTCGTTGTGGAATGCATTTATCTTGATCGAGTTCCACATGAAAAATGAATCGATTAAAAAGTTTTTATCGGATTTTAAGTTGAAAGGGTGGAGACATTATACATTCTCTGGTGCACAGGTGCCGAACATTTGTATAAATACTCGTAGTTTCACGGAAGTCTTAGGCGAGCTTGTGGATCCTAGAATGGCATGCAGTTTTACGAATTCAATTAAGTTGCTGTCATTGTGATTGAGAAAGGAAGGTTTTGTTTTGTTTTATTTTTTTGAGCGCATTAACTCTTTGTTTTTGGCCGTCAATTAGTAAGAAAATATTCAAAAATGTACTGACTAAGCAGGAGAAGAAGAATGCATTTCCCCGGAAATTGGAATGCACTGCGTCATTTTCATTTCAGTGGGCAGACCAAATAAATTGCAGCGAAAACAAAAGAGCAGTTTTCAACTGCAGTCGCGTAATCAAAGATACTCGTACTCGTACTTGTACACTTGCAATAGAGAATGAAATTTCAATTGTTATTCACCTTCAATGGAGAGTCTGTCTATATAGATAGAAGCATTCCATACTTGACTACGTATTCGTAGATACAAATTGTTTTTCTTGTTTATATTATTCTGATCCATAAACCCATGTACATATTCTTACATACTCGTAAACGAGTATCTATGGAAGAAATTTGTGGAAGTATGAGTTTGTTGCTTGCTGCCTTTGGAATAGGTATATTGGGCAGATATGCAAATACTTCTTATGGAGGATTTGTTTATTGTTTACAATTGTAGGCAGCTGGTTTTGTATATTTTTATTTTATACAAATATACGAGTATGGTAGTGCAGATATAAGGCGCGGCAGATTGTATGATACATACATATAACTACCTACTACGCGAGAGTAGATATAATTTATTTTCTTTCAAGTTTCCTACTTCTGTTGGTTTATAAATTTTTATTAAAGTGTTATTTGCTTTGTGGCTGCTGCATTTGGTAGATGATTTTTATAAATACCTATTTGCTGACATAGAATCTTTTACTTTTTAATTTTTTTGTTGTTGTTTTAAGCGCTTAATTCGCATTCGAATACTTTCTTTTTCTCAGTGACAAATGTTTGTGATTAATTTCACAAGACCATTTGCTGATCATAAAGCTTAATTGCTTCAGAAAGTAAAAGGAAAAGTTTACTCTCCAAATAATGAGTGAAATCTTTTATGGAAGTGTTAAAAAAGACTTTTTTGGGAGTTAACCTTTCCAGTGAAGTTAGTGTTGTAACATCATTATATTCATTCTGAGAAAGTAAAAGAAGAGGAGGGTTAAGGTACATACATACATAGGTGTGCAATCCGGTGGTTGTTTTGAATGCTTACAGCGCTCAGTTGGGCCAAAATTTGATTCAAATTTCTGGATTCATCGATCAAGAAACTGCTGGCTGTCCTACAACTTAGATTGAACCAGTAGCGCAACAATCAAGTTCGTAGCGTAGTGCTTGTCTTATCTCCCATTGGTGGTCCCCGGTAACAGCAGAAGTAAATGCTTACTCATGCAGGCTATAATTGCAGGCGCGTGCTGGACCGGTACCGATATACTAACCAACGCCGTCATAGAGCTACAACACTATACGGAAGAAAAAAAAATGTGACGAACCAGCTAATAGCCTCGGAAATGACGGATCAACTGTTGACACCCCTACCCAGCTATTAAACGACAACGATATTCGGATCTGCACATGGAATGTTTGGACCCTTAACAGATAACGTGCAGTCTATCTGCTACAAAACAGACATAACCGCCATCCAAGAAGTGCGATGGGATGGACCGGAGAGAATGTTTCAGAAAACGGTCGTAGCGCTTATACGGTCGCGTATTCCACGTCAGAGTCAGGCTTGCGAAACAAGTATTCGAGTTTCAAGCGTATAACCCTGACCACGCATAAAGGCCTAATTCGTCAACATAAGCCTCTAAACACACACGCTCCAACTGATGAAAAAGGCGACCTTACCAAAGATTACCCCTAAGACCTCCTCGACAAAACGCTGTGTACAAATCCCTTGAGCGCTCTATAAATAATAAAAAAAATCATTCGAGCAATGCCCTAATATGATGTGGAAATTGCCCTTGTCGATTTTAATGTAAAGCTTGGCAAGAAGGGCATATTTGGCAATACGGTTGGAAATGATACCCTCCACATCATCACCTCCGAAGACGGACATAGGCTTATTGATAATGTAACTATAGCCAGAACACGGCTTCCACCCCTTGATATCCAAAAAAGAAGGGAAGAATATAGGCTCCTCAGAAAAAAAATCAGAAGCGCTTTATCGAGGAGAGAGGTGCTACCAGAATAATGAAATTCGGAAGTTTTACCAAAAACTAAACCGAACGTGTCAAATCTGTAAAGCCCGGACGGAAATCTGCAAGGATCATAGAAGAACCACATTCAGTGCTGAGAATCTGAAAGATTATTTCTGCAGACCTGTTGAAGGTTGATAACGAACAGCAACCCACCATCAGACAAAATGAAGCATTAAACTTGGGCCAAGGCAGACAAGATTTCTGTTTAGCCGACCAAGATTAAGTCAGGACAGCAACTTTCAAGTTTAAATCTAACAAAGATGTCTTAGACAATGAACAATGATACAAGACATTTTTTCTCCTTGTAGCTCTACACACTTCTACACATACTCCCATCTCTTTAACCCGTCCAAATAGTACTTGGCGTTTTTCTCTGCAAAATAATTGTTCACGAAGGTGATTGCCTCCTCATTTGACGAAAATCTCTGTCCTCCGAGCGCAGTTTTTAGATGAGGGAACAAAAAGAAGTTGCTTTGGGCTAGATCTGGTTGAATAAGGCGGGTGGTCAAGCAGTTCAAACCGTAATTCATGGATTTTCGCCATGCCAACCGCTGAGGTGTGAGACGGCGTGTTGTCTTGGTGAAACAGGATTTCCTTTTTCTGCAAATGTGTCCGTTTTTTCCGCAATTTCTGCCTTCAACTTGGAAAGTAATGATGGTTTTTCCTTTTTGAAGATAATCGATTAAGATAACTCCTTTACTATCCCAAAAAACAGTCGCCATCACTTTTCCAGCCGAAGAAACAGTTTTTGCCTTTTTTGAAGCCGGCTCGCCCTTTGCAATCCACTGTTTTAACTGAATTTTTATTTCGGGCGTATAATGGTGTATCCAAGTTCATTCGAACACATTTTTGGTCTAACGTAAGCAAACGCGGCATCCAAAGCGCGGACAGTTTTCTCATGCCTAAAACTTGATTTAATATGTAACAAACACGTTCTTTGGCAATTTCATAACCTCTACTATCTCTCACTTTAATTCGGCGGTCGTCTAATACCATTTGGTGAACTTTAGCAATGTTATCGTCAATGGTTGCAGTTTTTGGACATCCCGAACGTTCATCATCACCCAAGCTCTTACGGTCACGTTTAAATTCAGCTGCCCAAAATTTCACTGTGGTAAATGATGATGGTAAATACACAGAGTCAAACTCATTTTTGATTTGCGTAGGCGTATTGCCTTTCAAAAACAAGAAAGTAACTGTCAAAAGATGCACAACTAGCATTCACTAGCTTTTGTTGACGAGTGTCACTATCTACGTTGCGGTCGGAAACTTTTCAGAAAACCCTCGTCTGTCGTGTGGTTCTAGGCCAACAAAGTCTACCATAGCTCACGTTTTCACATTGCGGTATATTTTGGAAAAAACCCAAGAGTTCCAAATTAATACACACCACTTCCACATCGATTTCAAAATCGTATATAACAGCGTCTATAGAGATGAATTATACAGAGCCATGTCCAGTTTTGGCATTTCATTCGACTAGGCAGGATGACGATGTAGAAGACAGGCTTCTCCGTCAAGTTTAGTATTGATAAAATCGAGCCCTTCAATGTTAGAAAAGTGCTGAAACAAGGCGATGCGTTTTCATGTGGTTTTCCCAGCATCGGTCTTGAGAGAATTGTCCGTAACTCGCAAGTCAACTCCGAAGGCACCATCTTTCAAAAGTCTGTCTAGCTGTCAATGATGGATGGTATAGTCTCAACAATAAAGAACACACAACATCAACGCCTAGGCAGCTACAACTTTGCGGTAGTAAAGCACGACACCAGCACGGAAATCATGCCAAGAAAGACTGTTGCTAGCCACTTCTTCTTTGGGCTAAGAAAATAGTTGCGTGGTGAAGATATCTCTCGAGCAACCAAAAAGGCACTGATCATCTTAGTTCTGCTTTATGGCGCACAAGCTAGGGCAGTGACGAAAGCGGATGAAAGTGCACCCGGGCGCTTCGAGACACAAGATCCTCGAATAATTTTCTGTCCCGTATCTATCGATGAGGAATGGAGCAGACGTTTTAACAACGTATTGTACAGACTCTACTGCGATACCGACCTCATCAGAAAATCCCCAGATAAGTCAGCTTGGATGTCTAATTCTCCTTGAACCCATTCACAACGCACGGCCTCATATTAGATGGCTCACGCAAGTGGAAGGCGGCCTCAGCCAACTTTGTGTGCAATGCTACATTGTATTTTCCAGGAAGTGCTTTGGGTTTACGTTACTTATCCATTTACATAAATGGAGCTACGCACCGGGTGAACATGGTTTTCAATACTTATCCCCTTTGATTGAAATCAAAGCCTTGGGGACAGAGCATTTTGGTCCATTCACTTTATATCTCTACATCTTTGGCGACTGACTCGAATTTTGCTAACCAGGTCAATCTCGCTTGTATAGTTCGCTATTAATTCTCCTCCTCCAAACCCATCAAGCATGATCCGCCAAATAGAGTCTGCTTATTGGCGTTCTTAGGCCAAACAAAAACAGCAATTTGCGCGTGGTGTCATTATCAAAGTTAATAATGGAGCTGGTGTCTATTGTAACGTTCTGTCGTATTTACCGATGTTGTGAGTCTCCCTTGCTTACAAAATTTACTTGGTTTTCCCCTTAATTGCAGTTAGACCCATTTTTTCCGCTTGCACACCTACCAGTGACAATGAATTGCGTTCTTCAATGACATCATCATCGTATGAAAATAGTTGACTGTTTCACAAGTATGATGTCAAATAGATCACACGTATGACTTTGTCTTAACCTTTTTTTTGTATATCCAAAGGTGAGACTGCTCCAGCTCCTTGAGCAGCCGGTGTTCCCCATCGTGATTTTGCACAATTTGATGAGTTCAGCAATCTTGCGAAAACTAGTATAGCACATCACTTTAGATGCAACCTTAAAATAAGTAGGTAGCGAATATCGGCCAGGGGGTTATCTATCCAGTTATCTCTAGAATCTCACATTGTGTGAATATTTGGTCAATTGTGGGCTTACGTAGCCTAAAACCGCTCTGATCGTTAACAACTGATTGCAGGGGTTCATACATTACTGCAGGCAAAATCTGCACACTGGAGCAATCAATGAAGATCTACATTCCTTTCCTGGATCAGATTTTAACCGAATCTAGTCCAGATTACATTGAAATCGAAGGCCTGTTTCATTTAACAATTGACGAATGAGACTCCTCGGTGACAAGCCCCATGTCTTGCCAAAAATTCCCTTTCGTCAGAGAGAAGACAGCGCCTTGGAAATTTTCGACGCGACATGTTTAGTCCGAAAGAATTTGCTATCCAGGTTGATGCCCAGATACTGAGCTTGGTCTTTAAGCGTCAGCTTCCTTATTGAGGAATGACAGAAGGGCTATTTCGTCTAAGACTGGTTGTTCTTCAAAGCCAGCAGTCGCTAAGCATAATCCGGCTGACTCATTTGGATGCTACGTAACGTCAAAAAGCAAGTTCAGTGCTGCACCAAGGCCTTAAGCTACCGGAAAAGTATAGAAAATGAATCATTTAAAAACCGTTTAATCGAAAGAAGTATATTTATTGAAAACTGATAGTTGTCCATCTAGTTAGTAGTTACTTAGTTCTTGTGACCCCTTGGGCGGCATAGGGCATCAAGAACGCCTGCGCGCCATCTTGTTCGATTTCCTGCAAAGTGCCTCAGCTCTCTTCAACTCTTTCCATGTGTCCTCGACTCATCCTCATGCCTGCCTTGGGCGGTTAGCTCTTCTTCCTGCATGGGTAAGCGGGTTTCCATGGCATCTGGAGTTTTCAATGATACAAAACTCTGTGCGTAAGCGGGCAAATCAGCGTAATCAATATGATTCAGGTAAGATGTCATTGTCCTCTGCTTCCCTTCGACAATGTTCCGTAGGTTCACCAGGAAAAGAAGTGGTGATAAAATACAACCCCCTTTGGACTTCAAAGGCTTCTGATAACTTATTGTTGCGTAGAACACGACATTTTGCACCTTCGTACGTAGTTTTTATAATAGCAACCATTTTAGCAGGAATACCCCTCCTGCGCAAGACTTTCGATATAAACTCGTGGTTCACGATGTCAAAAGTTTTCTCGAAATCGATAAAAAGCAGTTAGAGTGGAGACCTATAATCGACGCATTGCTCTACGATGATCCGCAAGAGATGTTCGATGCAGGACGATCCAGAGCGTGCTTGTTCGACATCGAAAACTGAATCTAAATGTACTTTGATCCTGTCCAGAATTGTCTTCGCTATTATTTTGGCCACTACCGGTAGAACGCATGCCTCTTTTCGGAAATTTGACCATCATACCCTGATTCCACCCTTCCGGAAAACGCACATTTTACCATGTATTAGCAATGATAGGTCTCCGTAGCTCTGCCAATGTACTGTACAATATTTGGCAGATCTTGGAAAACTTCCGCGGGAATTCCATCAATGCTTTTGTTGTTTGCTTTGATCTTCTTGAGGGCCTTTATCGCGGTTGCAATCTCTGTGTTTCTAGGGGGGTCAGTGCGAAATTCGGGAGTTTGCTACTTCAGATGGTTCATTTTGGTTCGGGACACTCGCACTGTCGTCTGTATGGTTAAGTGCCATCGCGAAGTGCTCCCTCCATCTTCTGAGCTGGTTCTCATCCACTTTTTTACAGGATGCTGTTTTGGTGCTGCGTTCCCCTGTGAGCTCCTTGGTAACACTATAAACTAGTCCTACTGTCGCACTGGTTAGCAGTCTCTTCGGCTTGTGCAGCTTGCGCTTTGATGTGGTGATGTGTAAGACGTTGCACTACGATGTACTTCCTTTCTTTTCACGCGGTACTGGGCTTCAAGTTCAGATTTCTCTGCTGCGTGGGCTGATGCAATCTGAACTTTGAATTAAATGCGCTTCTCGATCCGTTGCCAGGAGCTAGTTGATAACCATGTACGGTGGTTTCTCTGCCTTTTACCGATAAACCTCTCCGCTCCGGATGTGAAAACAACATTTTTTCCAGATTTCCAGTGTTCATCCACCGATGAATTGATTGTTACCGCTCCTAAGCTGAAATAGTCCTCGAATTGTTGGCGCACTGTGTGATCCTGGCGTCTGTCGGTATTTAACAATAGCTAGGTATAGTGAGCATTGTGACGAAGTTGCCAGTCATGCAGTACGGAGGCATATTTTAGCTACCACATGCCGGCTCCACGCCTGTTACCGACGTCATAAAGAGATCTTCTAAATGGGCGTCTAATAGCGATGTGATCTATCTAATTTGATGTTTCTCTGCCAATCAAATGAGATCCACCTGATCTTGTGGCGGGTCCGGTGCTCAAACAGAGTGCCTCCAATGACTAGATGGTTGGCGTTGCAAAAATCGGCTAACCGCCCGCCATTGTCATTTCAGTCTCCAATGGCATAAACACAAATTACGTGTCTTAGCGCAGTGTTGTCGCTTCCTACTTTGGTATTGAGGTCTCCCAATGTTAAATTGTAGACGACACCTAATTGATCGTGGAAGTACTTTTCGTCCTCAGTCGAGCATTCCGTCAGTGTGTAGCATTGGATGTTGGTTACCTTTCTTACAGTACTCTGAAATTTGGCCGTTGTTATCTCTTCCATGCTGCTGATAGGCCCTATTCCTGACTCCCGCTTTCATTTGGTTTTCCAGAGTAAAGCAGTACAATGTTCTAGGTTGTATAAAGGTACTCTCCTATGTCTCACCATTTTATTTCCCTTAGTTCCAATATGTCCAACTTGTACAGCGTGAACGCCCTCTCCAACTGGTGGGATCTGTCGTTCTGAGGACCTTCTTTTCGAGAGGGTCTTCACTTTCCAGAATCAGATCGTTGCCTGTAATTGATAGCAAAGATACGTCCGTATCCGAGGCGTTTGTTTCCATTTCGGAGCAAGAAAAATTTGTTTAATCGGGGCTCGATGGGACACCAACCACCACTCCCGATTCCCAGATGGCGCCACGAGGAGGCTTGAAGTGGGGCTTATTAGCAGAGCTGCAAGGCTCTCACGTTTTTTAACGAACCAACACTCGCCAGAGGTTGTTACTTTTACGGGGCAAATTCTAGTCATTTGTCATCCAGTTGTGCAATTGTCCATCTGGCAGACGGCAAAGCAATCCAAGCCCACAGATGCGTTTTTACCACATCAAGGCTCCTGTATGGGTATCACATGTGTGGAGTATTAGACCGCATCGGTAAAGTTTCGCGTCTCAAAGAACTTGATGGATATTTTGTGGGGCTCCTGCTTGCTTATTTTACTCTCGTTTAACATATAAAAGACTAGCCTTTAACGTCATAGGATTATGGAAGATTATTTTCGTGTTTTGCTGATAAGCCGATTAGTCAATTTCTACTTCCAATGACAACCTCTTGGTGACCTCGCTGGTAACACTATTTCACACTAGATTGGCATTTTTCAGCTCAAGGGCGTGTGGGAGTAGACCACATTGTTTCGCGTTAAGATAATTTGCACGAAACCTTCTAATTTAAATGTACAATCAGTCTTCCTCGGCTGCTGACCCCTGATGAAAGATTGTAGATTGTAAGCTTTGCCTCCCAGAATGGTGGATGCATTCGTATCTGTTTTCCTTCATACTGCGAAAATGTCAATCAAATTTGTACAAATTCATCTTTCCTCCTCTGGAACATTCTCAAAGAGCACTTGTTCGACTTTCTTTACAGGTTTTCAGAGCTTGAGTTTCTAATCAAATTCAGAGAACAGCAACTGAACTCATACCTATCTCGGGGATGAACGAATGATTAATTATAATTATCTCCGAGTATCACTTTCGTTTAATCAAATTTGTTAAGTCACTTCTGTATAAGTACGAGTACGAGTATGTATCTACGAGCATGATGAACGTAGTCTTAGAAATACATTTGTACAGATATGTAGGTATGTAAAAACCTAAGTGAAAGACCACAAACAACTCCCATACTCGTTTTCTTCACATGCATACCACATTAGTCACACTAAATCAATCAAATTAGTGATGACCTAAATCTGAGATTCCGAAATCGAATTCAAGTAGTGGTCAACATCCGTGTCTGTGTTTGTATGTATTTCTGTTCAAATTCAAATCATAATTCTCTCTAAGCTGCCGCCCATCTAACATATCTATATCTAATCAAGTTTTATTTGAGGAATCCTTTTTCAAATTAATTCCTCTAACCAAGATAAGCGGAAAAAGGTTTTCCCTTTTCTTGTATGCTCTCCTAGTGATGATAGGTCGCTTCGTGCGACTGACACAATCTTTGCACATGTGAAGCCTTATCGGATAATGCTTCGCTGCTTGAGTACCTTTAATTATCTCTTGGCAGTACCTAGACACATAAGTGGAGAACTATCTGGAACTGCTTTTTTTTTTTGTTTCTCTCTAAAGCTACGCGTCGAATAAACAACTCTCTGAATATTTTATCACACTGTAAATAGAATTAGGAGGAAAACAGAGTCGTCGTTTTCCTCTCCGTCTTCGTCGTTCTCCCTTGTCAACGCATTTCCACTCAGAAGTACACTCAACTTTGAGTGAATTTTTCTGTGATCAGAATAACTGATCAGTGATTGTGAATAAATTTAAAGAAAATCATTGCATATCCTTAGGCGGTGTTAAATAGATACCTCGAATTCTTTGGCCATGACTGGTCACACTTGCAGAGTTGTATTGGAGTTCTTCACGCTTTGTTGGCGAGAGGCAGGCTTCCTATAAATTCGAGAATTCATGAATTCGTTTGACCTTCGAATTGATATATTTACAACAGCGTTTGACAGGCGTGGCCGGCGGCGGTATGAACCAGATTTGCTTTGTTATTTGCAATATTTTGTTTGATAATAAATTATATATGTATGTATGTAGGTGAAAATTGAAGTGAATTTGGCAAATAATTAGGTCATCTCTGAGCAGATCTGTGTGCTGTTCTGGAGGTCGTTTTGTTGGTATTCATATAATGAGTGATGGTAGATGATGAGATAGAACATTCAGGATACAAAGTGAGTTTTGAACTCAACCTGCACCGATCGTGTTGCACACAGGCAATATAGTACTCACAAACAATTCCAAGTCAAGTTCGTTGTTCGTTTCGAGAAGGGTGATCGTTAAACATGCCACATAATCTGTGTAAGAATGTGGATAACTTTGGTTTCAAACGAGTACAACTGTAACCGACTTTCCAAGGACTTAGAGGACTTCGTGCATATGTATATAGGGTTTTCCAATAAGGACTTGACAAATTCTTTTTTAAATAAAACGCAAACCATTTGATATATTTCAAAAACTTTATTATCGGCTTGAAGTACAATCAAAACATTTATGAATGGAACTTGACTTCGTTCATATGGCCACCGGTCGATTCGTTGGGCTAAATTTTCAACGACTCGACCACACATTTAAGCCGAAACGGCAGCTATTTCGCGTTCAATGTTGGCTCTGAGCTCTTCCAACGTCGTCGGCGTGTTGGCATAAACCAATGACTTAACTTAGCCCTACAGAAAATAGTTAAGCGGCGTTAAATCGCACAAACGAGGCGGCCAATCGACTGGCCCATTTCTTGAGATAACTCGCTCACCATACTTACTCTTCAATAAATCGATTGTAGCGTGTGCTGTGTGGCTTGTGGCATCATCCTGTTGAAACCACATGTCGTCCAAGTCCATATCTTCCAATTCGGGCCAAAAATAATCGGTGATCATGGCGCGATAAGGCTGACCATTCACCGAAACGTGACGATCGTTATCGTCGACGAAAAAATATGGCCCAATAACGCCGCCGGCATGCAAACCGCACTAAACAGTTATTTTTTGTGGATGAAGTGGTGATTCATGAAGCACATGTGGATTTTTACCCGACCAATAACGCATATTTTGCTTATTGACGAACCCATTGAGCCAAAAATGTGCTTCGTCACTGAAGATGATTTTGCGATGAAATTCATCATCTTGGCGCATCTTCTCCAGAACCCAATCGAAGAACGTACGTCGCTTCAAATGGTCCATCGGCTTCAATTCTTGAGTCAGCTTGATGGGTGTAAATCAAGATCCTTACGCAAAATACGCCATAATGTGGTCT
Organism: Volucella bombylans; assembly: GCA_949129095.1. Taxonomy (NCBI): domain Eukaryota; kingdom Metazoa; phylum Arthropoda; class Insecta; order Diptera; family Syrphidae; genus Volucella; species Volucella bombylans. The sequence goes on from OX422140.1 coordinate 363,389,646, forward strand.
GAGTGATGCCCAATTCTTGAGAACGACGTGGAATTGACTGATTTGGATCGTTTGCTACGGACGCCTAAACGGCAGCGATATTTTCGACACTTCGACCAACCCGTTGTCTCACTGACACAGCAACATCACACAACGAATATGTAGACTCAAATTTTTGCACTAAACTTGTTATTGCCTGTCTACTAGGGCGAGAATTACGACCGAAAATTGAAGTTAACGCTCTTAAAGTTGCAGTCACCGACTCCGAATTTCGGTAGAAAATTTTTATAATTTGCAGACGTTGCTCGTTCGTACCATGATGAAAATGTTGCGTTTACTGAATAAATTGACAGTGACAGTTTGATAATTAGTGAAAGAGTGCGTTCATAAATTAAATTCAAAGTTGTCAAGTGCCTATTGGAAAACTCTTTATTCGGTTTTCGGTATGTCCGGCTGCTGAAACGCTTTGCCCGTAGTGGTGATCATTGCCGCCTTCTTTTTTGACTGAAAACGACGTGTTTTTTTTTTTGGTCTCGGCTCATTTGGTGAACGCCATTCACTTGCCTGATGTCTGGATTGCGTGGCGTACTCATAAACCCACGTCTCGTCTCCAGTAATGATCCTTTTCCTTTTGATGAATGTGGGATCGGATTCAGCCTCGCAAATCATCTCTTTTGCGACGTCAACACGTCAATTTGCATGAAATTGAGGTCTTTCGGCACCAGCTTTGCTGCTGCACGACGGAAACCCAAATTATTAACCAAAATGTCTTGGACGGATCCATAGGCAATGTTCAGGTCCTCCGCTATCTCTCTGATGGTTAATTTGCGGTTATTGACCAACATTTCTTTTACTACATCAATGTTTTCGTCGGCTTTCGATGTCGATGGTCTGCCACTGCGTTCATCATCTTCGATTAACTCACGACCACTTTTGAACCGCTCGTGCCACTGGTAAACGACCGTTTTCTTTAGAGAATCGTTGCCGAAACACTTTTTCAACGTTCGCGCACCATTAAATCCGTTTTTTACGCAAAATTGAATACAAGTTCGTTGTTGCAAATTGAAATCCATTTCTAAAATTGTAAAAAATCGTCAACAGACACAGAAATAGATGTACTCTTGGCTACGTAACTTTTGCAAATGCCAAGTTATGACGCTAAGATTTAGAGGGAATTTCAACAACAGATTTACCAGCTTAAAAAAAAAAACAGAACTCAAATCGGAACAATGGGAGCGCCACACTTTTTGACCAAGGTGGTGTATGTACGAGACAACACAAGTGTGCCATCTGGACGTAAAAAAGTAGAAAAAACGTGAAAAATCATATTGAAAAAAATGTAGACATTATGCTATACAATTGTGTATGTGGGGTCACGACTTGGTGATGTTCTTCGTACAGAATGATAAATACGCACACAATCATTAATCAAGAACGAAGTTTTGCAAATTATTGTCTGAGACATCTTCTCTATTCCACAATACATACATATGTATGTACGTGCCAGCATTCGGCAGTTTTGAATAGAAGGATTTCAATTTATAAATCGTGTTGATTGCCAGACAACTTTCAAAAACAAAGTAACAAAGGAATCGAACAGAACAAAACCACACCGAGGAAAGTAGGAAAAAATTTAATCAAAGTCCACCAACACCAGTGGCGTTAACACTATAAAAACGTACCTGGTCCTCACACGTCCAGGATCCGTGTGCAATACCTTTCTTTTCCACATCTACCATTCCGAACGAACAGTGTGCGAAAAGAAAAGTCACGTATTTTACGGTTTCCAGAAATAATGTTCGTTTCCAGGTGCCAAAATGACGTCGAAAACAAAGCTTCTTCTTCTGCTCCTAATGCCCGAAAAGTAAAAATAGGATCATCGCTTGCGTCATTCATTATTTACGTTTCTCTTATCGAAGGTGAAATAATGTGCTCGATGACGTGCCGGCAACACGACAAGGTTTCTAGCCAGCCATCTGCTTTCATTCATCGTTAATTACGAGTAAAATAAGGAATAGGAAATCAACAGCTAGAAAGTAAACTCATTTCCTTCTGGTTTTCGTTTTCGTTTTGGAAAAAATTGTGCAGATGTAGAGGAATGCTCAAGTTGGGTGTACTCGTACAAGGGCATTTGTAGTCGTTACCTATAGTAAATCGGAAATCAAAATATTTCAAACTCCAGGTGCAAATGGGTGTAACAATAATAGAAAAAAAATAAAATAAAATGCTAAGGGAGCAATTGTTACATTCTTTTGGGGGATGAAGACAATTCAGTGCTCTGTTTGAGCGTAGGACAGATGGATGAACTAGAAAAACAAATTCACCTGTCTTACTCGTAGATCCGGAGACATGTGTAGGTAACTGATTTATGACAATAGAAAAGCTGTTACTGAGCAGAACGTGTCTAAAAAATCGACAGTAGTTGCAGTGAAATGTTGTTATTATCCCTTGAAGGAGGATGGTTTAGAGAACATTTCGTAAGTGGAATTTCATCTCTTCGTATCTTTACTATAATGTTGGTCGAACCTCACTGGAATCATTGATTTCCCAGTCTTTACTAGTCAAATTATTGATTTCATATGTGATTAGGCTGCCAAGCCCGCTCTAAATGTCCTAGCCGTTTTAGGCAATGATGCGCACCTTTTGAGACAATATCACTGCACAGCCGCTGTTATAAAACCCGTCAACGCACACGGGAGGATCAATATTTGTTCGAAGAATCCAGTGTTCAAAGAATATCCCCGTCCATGTCCATGGAACAGGATGATGAGGATCTTGCATAGAACGCGTCTCTTACCAAGGCCTTATTGCCTATTTGCCTTCTTAGGCCACAGAAACAGCGATTGGTAAGTGTAACTAATATGGTGTCATTATCAGAGTTAATAGCGGAGTCTTACTTAGATGGAGCTACAATCCGTGGTGAACAATGACCTCAGATAACTTACCCCTGCACCTAGCGCGATCTTTTGTTAGCTGCTTGCAGTTGCACACACGAAGTGTGCATCACTTAAAACGATGTCGTTCTCTACTGCGTTGTCCCCCTGGGTGGGAGTCTAAAACATTCCGGGCTGAGACACTGGTGTGCATAATCTCAAGTTGAAACCTTTTCTCCATTCTCTATTGATGCAAACTGGACTGAAAATTATCCGAAGAACTTTTTTCTCGATGCGCTCGAGAGCATTGTTATCCGCTTTCGTGAGTATATAGGCTTCTGCGCTGTGAAGCGTTATGGTCAGTGACTTGTGTAATGTCTTTTTGGTTGCTCGTTGTTTCCGCGCTGGTGTCGTTGTCGGAGTTGACAGTGGAGCCGAGCTAGATGAAGTTGATTATTACCAGAAAGTTGTAGCTGCGTATTATGACGATTTGTCATAGAAGTCGATTTTTCGTGTCCCCTCATTGACCGCTAACCCTCCTTTGCCGCTTCTGCTACAATAGTTGTAAATGCTCCATTGACATTATATTCGGAACATAATGGACTTACTGTACGGAGCGTTCTTCATCGTCATTCTCCACAATATGACGAGTGTGGCAGCTAAAGCTAAACCTAAACATGGTTCGTCTCATGTCATACTCAGCCCCGAAACCGATGAAGAGGTGGTGAGTATCTGGACTTCTTCGTGTTTTCTAGGATCTGCCGTGATACACTTAGAGCTAATAGAGGTCAACTAGATCGTTTGAAAATTATTTCGGGCGTTCACACAATATTTCACACATGATCTTGTATGCAATGTTAAGGAGCTGGGCAAGCTAAATTCATTTGTTGGTGGATTGGACAAACGATTAATAAGTTCCATTCGTCGGGAGTACGAACAAATCGTAGATGTATACTTTGGTTGATGTACGCTCTCTACCAAGTCATCTCCCACTGCCTTAACTTCCTCGGCAGGTAGCCCACTCATTCCAGCAGCCTTCTTGTGCTTGAATCTAGATATTGTTGTCTTTGATCATTTTGCTCGGGGGACAGAAATGTGGGATGGTTCGTGCGGCCTGCCAGCGAAGTTTGGATTATCTCCACAAATAGTATTCTATATACTCAACAATGATTCTACTTCTAAATTTCGTTCTCCATCTCTACAGGTTTCTGTTCAGACTTTCTTGACTTGACACGTTCTTTTTGGCCAAACATCTGAACGTTATTCCTGGAATAAGAGTGCTAAAAATGCAAGACTTCTTGCCTCTGTCTGCTTTTGTTCTCTGTAACAGTCACCGAGTATACTTGTATGCCATAGTTTTACATCCTCCTTTTGTCCAATCCATCCCACCGCATTATTACGATTTTTGGCGTTGAGCTTTGGCAGTGAAATTGTCTTAACAATTCGACGTGGACAGTGCGCAATTATTAAAAAACGATCGCACTTGGGGATCAATTTTTAATAATTAAAATGTTCCAAGTGGATCAACTGTGGAAAGCGAAAATTTCAGGGAATTTGAGTTGATCACTGATGTCTAGGTCGTTCAGCAGAAAACATCGCTGTTGGTCTGTAGAATGCGGCCGAGAGTTCAGGCACATCCATTGGGTATCGAGGTAAAGAAGATTTCATGAACAAACTATGCCGAGTGTTCTGACGATAGATTCATGTCTTCATGCATACAAAATCCAACAGACACAGCAACTTAAACTTACAGACCATAGACAGCGAAGCGAATTCGTCCGCTCATTGAACAGCAAGTAAATGGTAATTGACGATCGTTTACGACTACGTAAACAAGCAACATTTTCACTTTTTTGTCTTTGAAAATGCACATGTGTTTCATAAGAAGGAAACGCATCTTAAACGTGCCACTGTTTGGTTTGGATTTTGGGTTTCAGACCTCAGTGGACCATTACCCTTCGATGGCGTTGCTAGAGCTGCAAAAACTGTGAATGGGGAACAGTATCGGGGCATCATAACCCAGTTTTTTGTTCTTTAAATCCGCGATATGGATTTCCAAGTAATGTGGTCCCAATAAAACTGCACCACTTCCCACATATTACGCGAAACAATGGCATTATTGCACATGATGTTGCCCATATAATATCCCATTTGGGATTTTTCAAAGTCCAAAGTTACTGTCAAACAGCCCACTACTACAGAAGCGTTGAAGGAGGACGCGGATTCACTAAATTCCAGTCACATTTAAGAGACCTGCACAGTAAACTGGCCAAACTTATTCAAAACAGTATAGTGCAACGAGTGATGCGTTTAAATTGTTGATGTTATAGTCCATCGCAGGCCCATGTTTACTCCAGACAGAGCTATAGGATCAGATTACTGATTATTACAAGGAAAAGCAGTTTCGAAAAATTGCAACCTTGTCGTACTCCGCTGCAAAGTTTTTCCTCTGATATCTTACAACTGTAAGGGGTTTCGCGTTTAATTTTTCTGCGCAAGAATGGTCATATAGCATCTTTGGATCTCGGTATCGGATCAGGGGGATCAAACTCCTTGCGCTCGATCCAGAATGGTCCTAGCTATTAGCTTAGCCACAGCAGGAAGAACCTAGATAACTCTTCAATTGTCACATTACGTCGAGTTTCCCTTCATGGGTAGCTTTCACTCATTCACTTCTTTCAATCTTCGTGGAAGCCTTCGGTTCCATATGCTGTTCTGTAGGATTTACTCGTAACCCGAAATAGTTCCGCCGGGATGCTTTCTATGCCATCTATGGATATTTATTGACACCGGAAACTCACCTGAAATTGGGTCCTAATCCCTTTGGTCCAAGCGGTTAAGCACTGCTGTAAAATGTTACCGCAATCTTTGAAACTTTGACTATCTAGTCAAAGAGACCACTAGTCTCGGTGACTAGTGCGTTGATGTTGTTAAACTGATGCTGTAATACGAGTACATAGACTTCTAGTTCAGGGCGCTCTATTGCTAAAGTCGCTACATCTGCTGGCTTTTTCAAATACTACCGGCAATTGCGTCTCTCAGGAGCTAGGCTGTTGATTGCTTTTGCATTTGCGGCACACTAGTCCGTTATCTGTTGGCGAACTTTAGGGATCCCAGAGCCTCTTGGTATCGGTCAGGATACCTTAGCAAGTTGGATCGGTTGCTCTTATAGTACGAAGCCGTAAAGTAGCCAACTCCATGGTTGTGATGGACGTCTTGGATGCAATAAAGCGTTGGGTAAGGAGCTATTTGCTTTGTAAAAAGTAAAATGGAGTTTCATATAAAAGATCATATTGTATATCAGATATCTAGTCAGTTTTACACCTTTTGTAATCAATGCTGTTGAAAGGCGATATCAGGTGGATGCTGTTTACACGGCCTTTGATTCTGTGAACCATGTGTTTCTTATAAAGAATCTCGAAAAATTTGGATTCCATTCAGCAATGTTGAAGTGGTTTTCAGATGGTCTGCTCGCTCCGATAAATATTATTCTAGATTAATCTCGTGTACTTCTGGGGTTCCACAAGGGATTCATCTTGGGCCACTTCTTTTCATTATATTTATTGATGATATTGTTCAACTTTTCAAATGTTGTCACTGCTTAATGTATGCCGATGATCTGAAAATATTAACTGGAATCAATTTCTTAGATGATTGCATTCTAATTCAGGCGGAACTGAATTGTGCATTTGGTGCATTAACACATTGGCTGCCACTTCGTACATTTTCGTACGACACCTAATACTTACCCTAGGGCCACGTCGTGAATTTTAGTACGACACCTAATACTCGTACTTCTCTTGGGGCCACGTCTCGTACTTTTTTGTAGGACGGTATATGAAATTTTATAGCCGTTTTCAGTTTCTGTGGCCCCTGGTGAACATTTTAATGTAACTTGCGTGGCTCTAGGGTGATTTTGAAGGTAAAAATAAGCCCAAACCCTTTTGTTTTCCTTTATTTCAAAATTCATAACTTAGAAACCTACTTATAGATAAACAAAAACGTAAAGATAACAAGTTTATTGGCCAAGGCAAGACCCTCTTTAATTACACGCGTATTTAGAACGGGTTTATCTTCAGCATCACCGCTTATTTCGTCGAAATCAGGGTTCTCACGGATACACTCTATTATATTACTTCATCTTCGCTAAGAGCTTTGTCCATCAACAGTTCATCGATATCTTGAAAAGACATATCATCAAATCCTTCTCCATCAATTTCCTGTGCCAGAGTTTTGATGTTGGGAAATTCTGTTGTGTTGGTTGGAAGGATGGTATCAGTGCTTTTAACACATTCTGGCCAAACAGCTTTCCAACATTTATTCAAAATTGATGGTCTTACTTCAGACAATGCTAATTTAGCTTGATTGATGCAATCCATGATCGAAAATTGTTTCCACACATCAATGACTGTTAGTGTTCTTTCGCGTTGTAGTTTATCCAAAATGTATTGAAATGATTGCTTTACGTAATAAGTTTTAAATGCTGCAATTATTCCTTGGTCTAGCGGTTGTATTATAGATGTTGTGTTTGGTGGAAGAAAACAAAATTGCACATTTTCATGTTCCAAGACCAGATGGCCGAGTGCATTGTCTAAAATCAATAGAACCTTAAATTCAAGACATTTTGAGTTCATATAGCGTCTTACTTCGGGGACAAAACATTCATTGAACCATTCAATAAAGATGTGAGTGATCACACAGTGAATTGGTAATTTACTAATAATCCACACCTTTCATTGACCGTTGCTTCAGGGATCGATTAATCAGCAGTGGTTTCAACATACGATCGCCTGAAGCATTGGAGCAAAACAAAAAGGTCACACGATCCTTAGCTACCTTAAAACCACTCGCATTTTTTTGCGATTTGGACTGTAGCCTCCATCTTTAAGTACAAAATCAAGTTTTTTGGGAAATTCTCTTGCAGCCGTTTCGTCTGCAGATGCAATTCCTGGATGCGTTTATACAATTTTATTGCTGTTTGTTTGATAGCATTTCCATCAACTGGTATTCTTTTCTGTAAGTTATCTTCCATCCATATTAAAAGAGCTTTTTCCATTTTCTCAGTAATGGCATCTCTTGTGTATGATGAAGTTTTAGAACTTATGTTGGTGCCAGAAATTACTGAGTTCCTAATTGCGGCTTCGGTTTTTTTTCTATTGTTCTTATAGTAGCCTCGTGCACGTCAAAATGCTTACCAACCGCCGTTCCGCCCTGTCCTGTTGCAAGACGATCTAAAATTTTAATTTTAGTTTCCAGAGAAATGGTCTTTCTTTTACAGGTTTTTGTTATTGAGGCCATTTTGCCAGGACTGCCAAAAATGTAAGTTGTTAAAAATAAAGAAAAAAAATTTCAAAACTGTTACTTACAATCTATGAATGTAATAATTTTTCACAAAAAGTAACAAATTACACTTCCCCAAATAAACACCAAAGAGATATGTACTTTTCACGACAAAAACGTAACTCCAAATGCAGACGAAACCAATTCCTTATTGAGCTTACATATGTAAATTAGGGGAAACCCCGAATTTAGAATTGTTTGCCGTTACATTCGTGTTATTTAATAAAAAAAAAATCGTGTAAAAAGAGAATTAAATTCTTTTTCTGATTCGTGTAAAAGCAAATTCGTGTAAAAATAGAACTGGGTGTACTTGACAACAGCAAGAAGTTTATCTCGAACTTCTTGTCGCCCAGTTGATTTCCTGCCTCTACTGGTGGATGGTTCTTTAGAGTCTGCAGGTAGTTGGCCATTTACGGCAACCATGCTTCATTGTAAGAATCCTGACATCTCGGGTGTCCTTCCATTTGAGCACAACCACCCCATGTTCCTCCTCTCGGGCCACCATTTCACCGCTTTTTTTTTTAACGTAGCATTCATTACCTCTTTTGTGCAATTTTTTTTTTGTTGGCCCGTAAGGTTCCAATCAGGTGCGTTTGTTGATCAAGCATGGAACGTGCAAGTTCGTAGCTCGTGTAAAAATTATCTACGAAAAGGGTGCGCCCTGTCCTTTCAAATGGCAACTCAGATCCTCGCAAGAATTCCTTGCGAGACCAACTTCCCGCACACCTGTTGATCTTTAATCCTTTCGTTGAGCATAGCTTAAATAATTTAACCCCATAAGGATGGGCTTTGTTTGGGATAGATTGGCGGAAAACTAATCTACATCACCAAGGAATTATGATTTCGTCAATGTACTCAGATTCGCAACCCTTACCCAGACCCATCCATAATAAAAGTCCGAGGAACTTCTTAATTTCTTGACTAGTTGTAGGTCTCCATTTTTTTAAGAGTGACTTTCCAATTGCTATTCCGCATATTTATTAGTTTCACGAGCCATGTGCTCAAAAAGTTCTTCGTCGACAAAAAGGTTGAACAACTTATATTGTTCGCAACATCTATGAAGAAACCACATCTGCCCGTAAAAGTGAGGCTTTTTTCCTTGATGAAAACTCCGTCCAATTTGGCAAATCATTATTGGCGACTGATGTGTCTTCATTTTCGACATCTGCTTGTTCTTTATCGCTGTAAGCTTCCGCAGCGAAAATCGCCCGTAGGTTGCCAATTGCGGTCAACGTCGTAGTCGTCGCTGGAAAAATATCCATCACTATCCTCGCTGTCCGCCGCTTGCAACACTTGTGCCACCGCTCCGTTTGTTAGGTTTCTTTGTTTCATATTTACAAAAACTGTTTAAAAATAAGTCAGCAAACAAACAAAAAACACAAGAAAAAACCGTCGCACATTTCCGGACGACCGACGTGGCTTGGCAGAATATAAAACACTGACTGAGCCCACGTCATACGAAAACGTACGACACACAAAAACTGTTATAACTGTACAGTTAGGACAAATAAAATATTGGGAGTGATGCAGAACTCCTTTTTGGATACACTACTGAGAGACACGGAAATGAAAAAAAAAATGCTTTGGCCTCCTGCGACCCAAATCGCTAAAATGCCTTGGCAGCCAATGTGTTAATAATTGTTTAAAATTGTGAAAATAAGAAAATGTTGATCCAATGTACAACATACTTTCAATTATTGTATTGAAGACATGCTCTACATTGTCTTTCATTAAAAGAAACTCGGTCCGTTCTTGAATTTTTTATTTGGAATCCAAACCATCTCATGTATTTGGATCGTATTGAAAGAATGGTTCAAAGACGTGTCGATTACTAGATATTATGACACTTAGTGCAAGAAGGCAGGCTCATCATCTTGTTTGTTAGAGACGTTTTGTGTTCCCATATAAACAGCCCCCACACTTTTGCCTTTGTTGCCAATTTATGCTCCAGAGAGGGTGTTAAAGGATCGTCACCCAGCTGGTCCTTCTTTTCAAACAGTGTGTCTCTGATGACCAGATAGTTGACGTTGCTTTTCTCGTGTCTGCGAGGCCGTGTGTTCCTATCAGTTCGAAATCTGAAAAAGAAAAACTGTTGCTCCCAAATATCTGCGAACAAAAATGAGAAGCAAGGAGAAGTGATAGATGGCAGAAAGGAATCTGCAATAGTTTTCTTTTAATATTAATATTGATAGAAATGTTTTAATTGAGCTTATGCCTATGTTTTCTAAATAACCCTAACTTGCTTCTGATAAAGCTTCCTTTAGACATAATTAGTTCGTCCCATCACATCCATATCTGGCGATAGTCGTTGTTCACCCCTAAGTGCTGTTTGCTTTATTATTTAACATTCACGGTGTCTGCATTCACATCTTGTCAATAACTGGCTAATCAGTGGTTGGAGTAATTGATTTATTTCCGACAAATTCCTCCATAAGGTCAGCTATAGTTCTGTAGAAGCATTTTGTTGTTCGTCAATCTCTTGAAATTTGTGTATACCTCTTTGAATGAACGAACGGTTGACTAGAATTTATATCTATCATGTTAAACACATAATAATTATTATATTACCATCATAGATATTCAATTGAATTAACAATTTTTTTTTTTTTTTTTCAGGTAAGTTGCGATGACGAATATGGTATCACTGCTAAATAAGTATGTAAATAGGACTCTTAGTTTAAGTATTAATTGATGTGAGTTAATAAAATTAGGCATTCCTCGCCGTTTGAATACGTCATTGCCTTAATTTAATCATTCTTGTTCTTTGTTAGAAAGATGAAAGACGAGCTATATATGATCATCCCATGCAAAGATGTTGAGAAACTGATTGCATTTACTGGGCGGAGCAAAAGTCACTTACTGAGATTTGAAATGACAATAATCTTTATGGATTTGAATTTTTTAAATAATTTGTTAACAACATACGTTTGGTGGAGACATTTTCTAACTAATTGTGAAGGATTATAGCGCTCAAATGAGCACCAGCTGGAGACTGACAAAGAGCTACAGAATGGCATTGATTGAGTTTCCATCAATAATCTTTACTCATTATGAAGAATGGTCTATGACATTATGTTGATATTGAACGGGTCCTCAGGCATGTGTTGCGTCCTGAGCAGTTCCTTTGAGGAAACACATACAGTCGGTGTAATTTTGGGCGATTCTTTCGAATATTTTTTAAGTCTATCTCAGCAATTAAGCGCTGAATATTGGTTTCCAAGGAGTGATTCAAGAAACGTTTTAAATGAAAAAATAACACTTATTGTGCATGGTATGAGCTATACCGTTGATTTAATTTGAGGGCTTAGGTTCGGTTAGGTTAAACAGGGGTGTGATACATCGCGGTCCCTGTGGAACCAATTGAATTTGTCTTCAAATGGCAAAAACATAAACAATCATCGCCCTAGTGAAATACCCAATTTTCTGACAAAAGCCGAGAAGGCCTTTGAAGTTCGTGCCGTCTATTTCCTCCAGGTTTTCGAAGAAGTATTTCCCTAAAAATTTATTTCGTCTCCGCGATATTGCCTCGCATTCACACAGTATGTGTGTTATGTCCTCAACAGCTTGTAGATCACCACAGAATCTGCAGATAACCCTATCTAACTATTTGGGTCTCTTTGCGTGTTGCCGCAAAAGACAGTATCCTATCAGGATTCCTATTACTGTCCTAAGCTTATCCCTGTCTAGTTTTATTAACTTTTGCCGTCGAAAAGCGGCCAATGACCCTTGGATACACTGCATCCTTCAAGGCTTGACCACCTTAGGTTGACAGTCTTTGTGATTTTTTCCTCGATAGTGGCCCTCAATATACAAAGGAGTGGTAGCCCTCCTTTTTCTTGCAAGCTCGCCCGCTTGTTCATTTCCTTTAATACCGCAGTGTCCTGGCACCCGAAGACGATCAAGGATGAAATTTCATCCGTTAGAACTAGATTGACTAGCAGTAGCTCCGCTAGGACCGTGCTATGTTCGAGACTACTGCTGTTGAAGTAACCCAGATTAGTGTTGTCAGCAAGTTATTTGATCTGTAAATCAAGCGGTGTTAGGTGCAGAAAGGTTTCCAATGCTGCCGTAGGGGTGGTACAGAATGGCTATTGAAGCCGTTCTTTGAACCGAAGCTCCTTCTACCTTTCCGCCCGCGCCCTGGCAACAGTAAAAGGGTATCAACCCCCGTAAATTATAGAAAAAAAAAATTCAGTTTCTTTTTTCCAGAATCACACCCAAATACTTCGCGCTGTCCGAGAGGGACAATTCTACTCCGTTGAGTCTTGGGGGTCTAAATTGCGGTATCTTGTACTTTCTGGTAAAGAGAACCAGTTCCGTTTTGGAATGGTTGGCATTGAGATCACAGCTTTTTGCCCAAGTGCTGATCGTCTTCAACCAGGAACTCCTCGAGAGGCTCCACTGGATACAGACATTCTAACCGAGCTTTGCCTCAAGGGCACAGTTTATTTCCTGCTTGCAAGCATGTTGAAAACCCATTTTGTAATGCCCTTCTCAATATTAGCGTCGACTAGAGTGCTTTTAATGGTGGTGGACTCTACGTTATTAAAGGCTCGTTCCATTCAATATTGATGAAGGCCGCCATCGCAAACTCAACTAGCTGTAGACTCTTCTCTATTTTCCCCACCACCTCGTGCAGGGTGGTTTCTGCAGATTTGCCTTGCATATATGCATGCTGCGACTCAGTCAAAAAGCCATTACTGCAATTGTTCCTAATGTGAATTTCCAATAATCGCTCCAGGGTTTTAAGCATAAATGATAACAGACTTATTGGTCTGAAATCTTTTTCTGTTATATGTCCTGTTTGCCAGGTATAAAAATCGCCTTAACTTCCCTCCAAGCGATTGGTATGTACCCTATTTGTAGACTGTGGGTAAGAATGACCATAATTTTTTTAGGTTGCTACCTCCGGTACTTTCTGTAGAATATCATCCGGACCTGGAGATTTGTACGGCTTAAAGGGCTGAATTGCCCACCCTAATTTGTTCCTATTAAAAAGAACACCTATTTCCTTTTCGGAGAGAGAGAGAAATCAGTGTTCTTAGTGTGTTGTAGCATGCCAGGGTCGCCTGATAATATGGATCCAGGAAAATGGGTTTTGCACCAGCGTTATCAGAAGCTTTTGGCTACTTTCAGCCCAGGTTCCGGCATTTCTTCTGAGGTAGCTAGCATCGCTCGCCTCCTTTGAAAGCATTTTGCGTAACATCGAAGCCTCGTCTGTTACCGCGATAGATTCACAGTACTTCTGCCATGAAGCCCTTTTTGACTTTCTAACTACGTACTTGAATTGTTTCTTACATGCGTAGTACTCATTCCATGTCATGTCGCTTGTGAGAAACTTCGTCCAATTAAACTCGAGAGCTTGATTCAATATAGTTATACGTGAAACAAAACTTCGGCCATGTGTGGACCCCATACCTGCTTTTCGGACAATCAAACGATGACTGAAATTTTTGATTATATATATTTGATACCGGGCGGAATATTGTTTTTTTTTTAATGCTTCGGTAGTCTGTGGACCATTGGCAGAAAGTCGATGCTTCAGAAAACCCAAAAGAAAAAACTCACAACGCATTAGATCACACGATCTTGCAAGCCAACTCACGAATCCATTTTGCGAAATTGTGCGACTTCCGAACTTTCTCTTTAAAAAAAATTATTGTTTGATGCGATGTATGGCATATAACGCCATCTTATTGTAACCAAATATTCCTCAAGTCCATCCCAAACAATTCGGTCCTTAAAAGATTTTCAATACGTTGTGGTAGAAATCAGAACCATCGCAATTTCACCTTTACTTGGTGGGACCTACAATAGCATTTTGTTGCCTTTACGAGAATGAGATGAGGATGGTCTTAACGTTATAGAAACGGATAGTTGTCCGTTTACGATAGCCAAAGTTTGACGACCTTTCCATCCGTATTTGGGACGTGATTTAGGATTTTTTACGCTTTCGGCTCATCAACAGATCGACCACTCGACACATATTCCATATTGTGGCGCAGAAGGCTAGTCATTTGTCCTTCTAAGCATAACTACTAGCAATCTCGAGAGTTTCCTGGAAAATAACGTCCAATGATCCTAAGTTGTAACCGTATTTATCATGAAATCATAAAAATTAAGAATGTAATCCAGTGATTATTAGTTAACTCTCAAGGCATCCAATTTGCAATCAATTTGTCCAGATTTTGAAAATTGTATGCAGTCTCAAGTCTCAAACGTTGTTTGGATCGTTTGTTCAATTTGTTTAAGCCAACAAAAAACTGGAATAAACCCTAAATATCTGTGGCAGTCTTACCCGAGAGTAAGCATCAAGGTGGTGTAATTTAGGTAACGACTTAGTTGGTAATGACAGGTTATTTCAAACAGAGAGTATCTCTATCTGTTGCAAGACATTTTGAATACGAAAGCAGACGGTTTGAACGATGAATGTACGCCTCTCAAATCTCCTTCAGAGAGCTGTTTATTTCCATTGCAAAAACCAATTAAAGACTCCCAATCAGATTGTTGGTTCATTCCAAATTCTCAGAAGCTGTGCAATTAATTGGTAAAATCCGAAAATATCTCCACACCAGCTCCTTCCATGGATTTAAAAAAGCAAAAGAACATAAACATTTGCATTTATCCACCAGCCGACACCTAAGGCTGAGGAAAGACTTCTAAAAATAAATCCTTTGCCTTGATTTGCGCGATGTGGTATCCAACCGCGTGAACCTCCATGGACCTCCATGGGAATGCCTTCAATTAAATCTTGTAATCCATTGAGAGGTACCTATTCATTTTGGTGGGGTGTAGATATGTACGTAACATTAATCTTTCATTCATAACTGCAAATTTATCATATGGCGTTGATATCTGTGGGAAAAGAACATCACACGGAGATATGGCATCTACTAGAGCATTTTCACAAATCCAACACGTCCCTTCTAATCCACCGGAAATCCTGCAAAATAGTCCAAAACAGTCTCTAGTTCGTTCTTTGCCCTCTCTGTGTGTGTGGTGCTGCTGCTGTTGTTGTTGTTTGTCTTTCTTCCTGCCTTGCCATCTCCAATGTGCCACTTAACTATGGCGGAGTGAATATCCATTCGTACCGCATACTGTGCACAAACACCATACCACCAACATTATCATATAAAACCGACGATAATAACGATTTTCTTTTCCTAGAATTATGTGGCAACAAACAAACATGGTCGCCATCGTACTGTAGTCCTCGTTTTACATCGCGCTTTTAACGAACCCGCCACCGCCCCGGCGGAATATGCCACGACTACGACGATGTAAACAAAGTCGCGGCGCAAATACCGGTCCGGGTCCTAGTCCTGGTTCTTTTACTCATTTGAATGTGCGCATTCCAATCGCAGAAAAGTAGCACTCGTCGAGCACCACGAATTGGATTCGACTGAAGCGTTTCAACGGCGAGGGGGACAGAGGCAAGAGTTTATAAAAAGAGCGCCGCCACGATGCAGTATACAATATGCACACCAACCTTCATCAAAACAAGATCAGACTCCGGCGGAATACAAGTGGTGGTAATGGTGGTGGACTGTTGTGCATCATGCATTTGAGAGATGTGAAGAGAAGTGTACCGGTTTGGGCAAAGAAGACCGACTCCAACAATCAAATTTACAAATTCCATTCATGGATAGTTTTTTATTGCCTCTCCTGTGCTGCCCAGATGATTCGTTGGATTCCTGGTTTATTTGTAAGTCCCCCACACGACGACATCAACAACCATGGACGGTCGTCCCGTCGTCGTTCGAATTTAGATGGCATTGCTCACCAGCAGGCACACTATTGCGCCAATTTGTGGAGACCAGACGCCGTTTTTGTTGTTGACGTTGTTGTTGTGTGTGGTACTGCCAGAGCCACTTTTCAACGCATAAACAGAACGTAGCGTGAAGACAAAGATGAAGACTACGTTGAAGTTGAAAGGGGGATTGGCAGTATGACCAAAAACCAGTTGCGTGCCATGCCACAATGGCTTTCTCGTAGTCCAGTGCAGAAGTAAATACTTGTCGTTTGCACACATATGATGGCAATGGTGTTCCATCTGAAGAGGTGTACGCTTTCAAAGGAAAGACACATTCCACACATCGGCGATGGGTTGTTGTTTGTTTATGCTTGGAAATGAATTTTTTTTGTGTTTTTCAAAATGTTGACGCGCGTCTGCTTTCTGGTTGAGTGACCTCATTCTCATTTCATGGGTCCTCCTCCGTCAACTGGTATTTTTTTTTTTATAAAAATTGGCGGTGGTTAGGCTGTCTTTAATTTACAGTTGTTGGACTCCTGAAAATTTTGCCAAGGAATGTGAGTTGTTTTCCTATTTTTTAGACGTTAATCTATCAGTTTTATGTTTCGTTTTTTGGTGGTCTTTGGGTGAGATGCGGTTTCTGGACAAAATTGTATTGCTTTCGGGCTTTTCTAATCGCCGAAGAAGGTTTTGGAAATTTGAGACTAAGTGATGAACCATTAAGGGATTATGTGCCTTGTCAAATATTTTCTTCATCCTCCTCATCCTGTCGATGTAGGAGGTCATCCTATGAACAACTTCATGTGGTACATACATAGAACAGAGGAAAATTTTTTGTTAGAGGCAACACAAAGAAAGAGTGCGAGAAACATGGGTTCTTCTCATCATTGCAATGAATTGAGGGACTGGACCGTGTTTACCCTGGTGATCACTCCATCGATAATGTTAGGTTGAGTTAAGTTAAGAGGCTGGATGATTCGTGGAAACTGGACATCCTGAAATCCTTCTAGCTTTCCTCCTCCTTGCAGTGTCCTGGTAACCAGCAAAGTCTCTCTACCTGGGAATTGCGCGACAGCTCTTGACTAAGTTTTAACTGAGTTAATTCTGACAATCGATGTGGATTAGCATATTCTTGCCAGATATCGACCCTATTCGTAGAACTACTGCCGCTATATGAACAGCTAGATATTTCGATTGGAATACACACTCCAGGCGTTCGGAAGTTGAATGGATACTTTCAGGACAGCATAGAAGATGTCAGAACGCATTCCTTCCGGTGTTTTTGATCCATCTGTGTAGATAGCTATTTTGATTGTTATTCAATGCTACAACCCTGGAACAAGCCCAATTAGTGAGCTAAATCGTGATGTGCGAGTGCCGCCGTATCAGAGATAGAGCTAGAGTTAGGCCTCAACCAATAAACCCTCCGAATTAGCAGACTCTGGCCACATACGTCTAAGATGGTTGGGATCCTCTTCAACTTGTGCGCGCCAGCTAAGGCGAGGTATTCCTTTAGTGCGTTGTCTCTCTTCTGGGTAGCAAAAGAAGACAATTTAGGTCGGGACGTTAATATTCATTCAACTACATGATTCTAGCCAGCTCTATTTTTGTTGCGAGTTGCCCACAATTTTCAATTCAAGTGACATCAAAGGTTTCGAAGCAGCGAGCTATCTACACTATCTAGGGATGCCAAACATATATATACATATATATGGCTGGTTATAGCTCGTCTTTATAGATGCCGTCGTATGCAGCCTTAAAATCAATAAAGAAGAGATGTGTGTCAAATTTACAAAGATTTGTAGATGTTCACACAGTGCTGAAGTTAAGATCCTGTAGGAAGGCTGATGCTTCTTAAGTTGGCGCAGTGTGGATGTTTCCTTTTTTGTGAACTAGACAAACGATGCTATTGTTCTATTCAGTTGCGGCGTTTCTGACTCAAGCCGTATCGATACCACTTGTCTTCAGCACTTGATGTAGGTTTCATAGGACTAAGCGAAAGGTTGAGGGATAAGCAAAGTTTTTGGAGAATCATCCCAATTGCGTTGTTGATATCCGTGGACGTATCTTGGGCTAAAAATGTTCCGACTTCCAGAATATTAGAGCTGTGCCTTATGCCGACCGCAATGTATTCAATTTTGTTGGTCACAAATGATGATGTCATTTCGCCCCACCCGATTATTGATTATTCTAAATTCGTTTTTCAGATCAGGCTATGTTTACCAAAGCAAAAATTTGGCATTGAAATATCCAAGGACAACCATAATGTCGTATTCAGGGCATTTTTCCTATTTCTGTGCGATGAGGTCTTAAAAACAATCGTTGGCAAAGTCGTCCTTCTGTTTTCTGGGAGCGTAAGCATTCCGAAAAGTAATGTCAGCGATTTTATTTTGCTACGACGACTATACCTGCATCGCAGCGCGCTCGGGCCAGTTGAGATTGGTTAAGGGCGACATCACCTTAAGATCGCGAATCCGCTCAATCGTCTCCGACCATTTGGAAAGTAAGGACAGTCACTTTTCCGTAAAGTTCCATTCACAGCTCAGCGAATAGCGAATGAGCTGGCTGCGAACAAATCAATTTTACTGCATTTAAAGACAGTCAAGTGACAATTTTACCATACCAAAAGCACAGAGCCTAATTTATCTGTGGATTAATAAAACAAAAACTCAAATGCAATTAGTTTTTGCGAAGAAATAAACGAATAAGCGAATTTCTCCGCGAATAAGCGATTGCCTTTTTCGAACTATCAAATTCTACTTGCATTCCACAAATGTGGAACACAATCTGCATTCGCCCGAATTTAACCACAAATTTTTATTTTTTTTTGAAAACACAATAAAAGACAATTTGTATTCGCAGGTCGCTGCGACTAAATAAAAAAGTTGTTGTGAATGTCGAAATTCACTATTTCGTATTCGCAGTTCGTTGAGCTGTGAATGGAGCTTAATGCAGCGCTCGTTGGAACGAAGGATTGAAAAAAATTTGTGCGAAACTCGGCAAATCCGCAGTGGAAAGTTTTCCTTTGGTGATGTTTGTTTGTTGGAACGTCAAATCTCCGGTGTCACAAGGTCAGCCACCACCGACGAAAATGTGGAGAGTGTGTGAGAACTTTTGAACTCAAACAAAAAAAAAAGTACCACAAGACGAACAATTTGCAGATGCGAAAAGTCTGCGCTAAGCTGGTAACCAAAGTATTAATGGATGACCAAAAATTGCGGCGATTTGAAACGTGCCATGGGCTTTGGGACTGGTATGACAATGTCATCACAGGTGACGAGTCTTGAATACGAACCTGAAGCAAAAAGGTAAAATGCCAAGTGGCGCGCCTTGGCATGCTCTCGTCCCAAGATGCCAGAATTAGCTTGCTTGCACCAAGTACATTCCGGAGGAAGGCTACCATGACGCCTGTAATGCCTTGAAATCTCGCTGGAAGCGATCTATCGACGCAGGAATAGCCTATTTTGAAATCATTCAGTCCGTTGTACCGATCAATAAGTTTTTTTTAATCGACTGATTGACATCGGACTGTAATAAGGTGCTCGCTCGGGACTTTGAATCTTAAGACGTCTTGCCTAGGTATTTCTATGATGACTAATTCACACCCAATTTGGCCCTATGTCTTCTTCTTTTGGCAATCACTATAGTAGATGTCACCCGTTTTTTTTTATACTTCTTTTGATGGGATAACACCGCTTTGTAGAAATCGATTGCATCCGGTAATTGTTCGGCAGCATATCGACTGTTAAGGGTCCAAACTTTCCTCGTCCAAAGTTGAAAGTCATTGTCCGTTTTTATTTTGCTACAACGACTATACGTCGCAGAGATTTTGGACCGCTTGAGATTGGTGGAGGGCGAAATCACCTTACGATCGCGCAGTCGCTCAATCGTCTCCGACCATTCGGAAAGTAAGGACAGTCACTTTTCCGTTTTCATCTCTTATGCAAGCCGTAAAGTTCCATTCATAGCTCAACGAATAGCGAATGAGCTGGCTGCGAACAAATCAATTTTACTACATTTAAAGACAGTCAAGTGACAATTTTACAATACCAAAAGCACAGAGCCTAATTTATCTGTGGATTAATAAAACAAAAACTCAAATGCAATTAGTTTTTGCGAAGAAATAAGCGAATTTCTCCGCGAATAAGCGATTGCCCTTTTCGAACTGTCAAATTTTACTTGCATTCCACAAATGTGGAACACAGTCTGCATTCGCACGGCCAAAACATCCGCCCGAATTGAACCACAAATTTTTTTATTTTTTTGAAAACACAATAAAAGACAATTTGTATTCGCAGGTCGCTGCGACTAAATGAAAAAGTTGTTGTGAATGAAATGTCGAAATTCGCGAATATTCACTATTTCGTATTCGCAGTTCGTTGAGGTGTGAATGGAGCTTAATGCAGTGCTCGTTGGAACGAAGGATTGAAAAAAAATTGTGTGAAACTCGGCAAATCCGCAGTGGAAAGTTTTCCTTTGGTGATGTTTGTTTGTTGGAACGTCAAATCTCCGGTGTCACAAGGTCAGCCACCACCGACGAAAATGTGGACAGTGTGTGAGAACTTTTGAACTCAAACAAAAAAAAAGTACCACAAGACGAACAATTTGCAGAGGCGAAAAGTCTGCGCTAAGCTGGTAACCAAAGTATTAATGAATGACCGAAAATTGCGGCGATTTGAAACGTGCCATGGGCTTTGGGACTGGTATGACAATGTCATCACAGGTGACGAGTCTTGAATACGAACCTGAAACAAAAAAGTAAAATGCCAAGTGGCGCGCCTTGGTATGCCCTCGCCCCAAGATGCCAGAATTAGCTTGCTTGCACCAAGTACATTCCGGAGGAAGGCTACCATGACGCCTGTAATGCCTTGAAATCTCGCTGGAAGCGATCTATCGACGCAGGAGGAGCCTATTTTGAAACCATTCAGTCCGTTGTACCGATCAATAAGTTTTTTTTTAATCGACTGATTGACATCGGACTGTAATCGTGACTTTGAATCTTAAGACGTCTTGCCTCGGTATTTCTATGATGACTAATTCACACCCAATTTGGCCCTATGTCTGCTTCTTTTGGCAATCACTATAGTAGATGTCACCGTTTTTTTTATACCTCTTTTGCTGGTCTATCCCAGAAATCGATTGCATCCGGTAATTGTTCGGCAGCATATCGACTGTTAAGGGTCCAAACTTTCCTCGTCCAAAGTTGAAAGTCATTGTCCGTTTTTATTTTGCTATAGTCTTCAATTGTAAGGCGCTATTCATATACGAGGCTGTTTGTGGCTCTATAACATATGATGTTTTATTTACTCGACGGCACAATTTGTAATCTGAAGAGTAAGATCTTGAAGAGGGTAGTGCAAGTAGCAAACTATGGAAGCTATCGTTGATCCGCTGGAAACTCCTCCGCAACTCACAATATTCTCACATGAAAGTTGTCTAATCGAGATCTGCCTCTGATATCGCAGTTAGAACACCTCCGTCGTCTTAAAAACACTTGCAAACGTCCGTATTTTTGTTTATCTGGATCATGCTTATGCGCATAGATTTACCCAGCTGTGGTAGCGCACGTCTGAGTGTTCAAGCTGATAGAGCGACTACCCTTGGTTTGTGAACATTTAGCGGCACCTAGCTCGCCGTGAAATATCTTTTTGTCACAAGTCGAGGCTTTAATGGTGTTCTGTCTTACTGGAATTCTGGCGATAAAAAGCCGTAACTACAATACACGCCTTCCGCGACATAAAGCTCTAGCTAGTTTCTAGAGTAGGGTAAGAGAACGTTACACTGAGTCGAAAGCAGAGGCTCATTCCCAGGTAACCTATTCCTATTCAGAACCAGCTCACAACGGTTCTGGTTGTGGTAACGGATGAGGCCCTTAAACATGCTGTTGCTTCCTTTGTTGGCTCGAAGTCCTCTGACACCGGTGGCATATACCCAGTCATGTAACAAAAAGGTATAGACGAGCTGCTGGTAACTCTGGTGAAAATCTTCAATGCTGGCCTGACACTGGTATACATACCGAAACCCTAGCGAATAGTGAGAGTAGCCTTCATACCGAAAATCGGAATTAAATACTACTCGCTAGCCAAGACCTACAAATCTGGCTTCCTTCATGTTAAATACTCGTAGCATAGAGAGAATGTCCTAGATCCATGTGCGCAAAACTGTTTTGCGTATGCATCATCAATAGGTAGAATTGAACGCGCACTTGACAAAAGGGAATATGTGCTGTGCGTTTTCATCTGCGTTGAGGGTGCTTTCGACAACTCAACTTTTGACGGCATGTGTAACTCGACCAGAACACGGCGTAGACGGTTAACTAGTTTTGTGGATAAAGGCAATTCTTGTGAATAGGACCCTGATTGTAAATGCTAACTATGGCCGATATGTGATGGTAGCGTAAACAGGAGTGGCCGCAAGGCGGCATTCTGTCTCCACTGCTGTGGTGCATGTTGGATGATTCAGTGCTCAATAGTTCTGACGTGTATACAAAAGCATACGCGGATGATGTAGCTGTATGTACTGTCTGTCGGATCGTGTTTAGCGACTGTCTGCTCTAAAGCGCAAGCGATTGGTGCACTAGAAATGGGCTCTCAAAACTGAGGTTGTTCTCTTTACGAGAAAGAGGAAGCTATCTGGTCTGACTCATCTAGTGCTTAAAGGCTGTTTCAGAAAGAATACGAAAACGACTTTCCCTGTGCCCTGGACTGATTTCAACCAGAATCTAGGCCAGAAAAGGAATGTAGTCCCTTCTTCACGGATGGTTCAAATACCGATCTGGGATGCGGTGGTGGTGTCTTTTGGGAGGACGGCAATGTTAATTGCGAAGGGCAAAGCATTTGCTTCTGTAGCGACAGCCAACTTGTGCTTAGAATCTTGCTAAACCCTCTTACGACTTAAAAGCTAGTTCGAGAATGCAAAACTTCACTGAACGCAATCGGAAGGATAAATTCACCGAGTCTTGTATGGGTCGCAAGTCACAGTGGGATCACGGGAAATGAAATCTATGATGAACTTGCTAGGCAAGGCTCAGAGGTGAGTTTTACTTGACCTGAACTTATGTTAGATCTGCCTGCGTCCTCGGTTACAACTTGCATTGACAGTTCGGTTTCATATAAGCACATACCAAAGCAATGCTTCCCGACGTCTCTAACAGGTCGGCGGCGTTTCTGCTGTCTTTCAGTAGTGCTGGGCATAAATGATATAACATCTTGCAACGCTTGCTGTAAAAATGATGACGATGACAGCGGCTTACGCTCGTATCAATCTGCAGGTACTCAGCGTTGATGTGGTGGGTGCTGGTACTGTAGGTACTTTATCACTGAAACTTTTTCTTGTCTTTCTCCGGAAGACTGAGAAATTCCATTAAAAGGAACTTGCAAGGAGTACAACGGCTAGTTCTTTGTCTGAGTGCCCAGTTGCGACATTGGGCGAAGGGCAATCACAAGAATCGAAGATCTTATTCTACTCGCCCCAAACTGTCCATTTGTTACTGCATGAACTCTCTCTAGTTGGAGGCATCTGGCGTTCTATGACTTTTTGTAAGTCGGGCAGGACTTTCGATCTTTGCTGTAGCTAAAATTGGTCGTTGCTGTACGTAAAACCGATGATGCGCTTTATTTGCATTTCGGAAAGGTGTGGTGGGCTGCAGCCAATCGACATCTGGGGCAGGTAGCTCAATATTCCTCTTCTTATTTTCGCAAACTGCGAAGAAATTCCCAATTAGCAATGTAAAAAGTCGTCAACTAGAGCTACAAGATGTTCGGCTGCAGAGTCTTTTACTTCTAGTCGTTGCCATCCGACGAGTTCCGTTTGATGGTGAAAAAATGATGTAAGCCTCCCATGCAGATGTGCTCCGTCTGATTTCTTTCTGCCAATATCGGCACTGGCTTCCTATACCTGATGGAAATGGTGTCGAATTTCTGAAGCGTTGAAGGCTATTTTCGGTCGTAAAATTTTTTCCAAATCTTCGACTGCTTAGCGCTAATGGTATACAAATTCATGTCTGACGATAGTAATCTTGCATGACCTGGATGGGAATCCTTTTGTTTCCCCGATCTATTCTCCTTTCAAATTTGACGTTGTCTAAAGTTTCATCACTTAAAGCGACCACATATAACCAACCAGTGCAATCTAAAGTATCATTAATATGCCATAAATTCAATTGGCGCCAATTATTCCTTTCTACAAAGCCAATTTCAAAGTCTTCTCGTCTCCAGTCTGCCCATCAATCTTTCTGGGTAGACTGTATCTTTTTTATTCCATGTATCAATTGCTACATCCTTTTCCGCATGCTGCTGATTTATAAAAAATCTTTTTTTAATTCAAAGCTGTTGGAGGAAAGAGGCCGCATATATCTTCCATTCCATTACAAATGGCTATTGTAAATTACTAATGAAAGCAATAAAATCAGAATCACTGAACGATTTAGCACATAAAATCCGCTTTTGCAACCCAATTCAACAGTTCTAAAGCCCATGCACAATGGCAACTGTTGCCAAATATGCTCAGACAGCCAAGCAAACAAGTGTACAAGAATGCATTCCACACACATCCAATGGCTCCATTCCAGAGTTAGAATCACCGTCACAGTCATAGCTATATGGCAACAGCTACTCGTATAACCACGATTCGTAGACAGAGAGGTTGCCCTGGTAAATGTAATAACTTTGTCCTGCCCTTGTCGCCGTCATCATTATCATCATCAACATCATTATCATTGTCGTCATCAGGAGTAAAACCACGACAGTCATTATGAAGCAACCCTGCTTGCATCTGCATTCAGTTAAGGCCATTGCCATGCTCCAACGAAGGGTAAACATAGATTTTTTCGATAAAAATCGATATCTCCCTCGGTGGAGGTGACTACAGGGCACTCCCAATGAGTTGAGTTGAATGGAAGTGAAGCTGGAGCCAGGATGACAGAGAGAGATAGACAAATACTCCCAATGCAACCATAACACTTTGAGGCTCCATCACCATCACCGACAGCACTCAGACCAGATCCACTCATTAAGAAACCGGAAAATTCTCCTCGACGCCGTCCTTTTCTTGACGGTGAGGTAGTGGTGGTGGTATAGAACTTCTGCTGCGTGTTTGTCCGTATGCGATAACTGGGCAAATCTTCCTTCTAGTACCCAATACCCACAGGGAATGCAATGAGATTGGGGTCGGGTTGGTTTTCTTTGGGAGTAGCGCATAATCCTTGCAAACGTTGTCGTCGCCCGTTTGCCACCCCCTGTGTGGCATCAGACATTATGTTTACTTGTACTTCCCCTTGGCCAGGACAGGATACTCACATAGTTGATGGTATTTACGGATCTGTTTGTTTTTTTGTTTTTATGTTTTGGTTCTCTTTTTGTGAGAACACTCTCCAACGTACGTACCAGGTTGAGGCATCGATTTTAGTGAGACGGTGAGTCGGGTATACTCATTGTCGGCGTGTGTTCCAAGTGGTAGCATTGGAATAAATACAATTGCAAAACGAACCGCATTCCATGGAGACCATAAAACTGTCTGCCTGCTACGAAGTTCACATGGAATGAAGTTTTGCAACTTTTCCAAAAAGAATGGAGAAGACTTTCAGAACAAGAAGAAGAATGAAGAATAAGAAGACTGTCGGATGCGATGCGCCACTGTGGGTTAGTTAGGGGGCTGAAGACAAGGCAACAACAACCAGTCGGCCAATAAGTCGACGAACGACTAAGAGAGCTCAGAGAGAGTGCTGTCGTCGTCGTTGTCGTCGTCGGTGTAGTTTCTTGTTGTTGTTGGAGCTGTGGAATTGCCAAGTGCTGGAATGTCTGCTGTTTCTTCCACTTTGTCGCGTACGAGATACGGACGTAAGCAGAATGTGAGCGGTTTTTTTTGAGGGCGCATTCGGATGTCTGTCCGTTGTTGTTTTTCGCTTGGTATAAGTTGAAAACCCAAAGCCAGAGGAATTACTATCTTAGAATTGTCAACTACTAAAATGAAGAATTTTACTCATACATCTGGTGGCAACCACACGCGGTTGTTTGCATTTGGGGTAGGGCAAACAAACCTTGAGGCTTAAGAAGTCCACATGAAGGTTTCTTAAAGTTGGAAGTAGTGCTGAGATAGAGAATTACTTTAAAGGGGGGCATTTCCTCGAAAGATATCGCTTTTGGTTCAAATGTTTATTATGTAGAAATAAAAAGTAGTAGTTTGATCTTTGGTCTCTTGACCAATGGATGCCGATTTACGTAGTCCTGGTGCTCTGATCTAATATCCATGGAATATGTCATAAATCCAAGTAGCCTGATAGGCTCACCACGGATGATTGGCCCTCCGTCTCCCGGCAACTGTGGTCTTTAACGAACAAGGTCGAAGATTTCTCATGTTCTTCACCATGTTCATGCCCATGGACCCCCCTGCAACAGACGGCAATAAAATCTAAAAAGAAGTGAAGCGTATCAGTCTCCTACACCGTGAATATTTGGTCAGTTGTGGTTTTTCGTGGTACGAAAACGGAGTGAATAGACGCTTTCAACGTTCGGAGAATACAACATCAGACGAGGCGGCATTTTAGAACAATTGCGCAATTAAAAGTGTCTCCGTTCTCATCTGTCAGTGCTTTGACAATTTTAACAACTATAACCAGTTCTGACAGATACTTACTTCTATCTTTTATACCCTTCGATTCGATTCCGGACGATGCATCTTAAATCCATCCAGCTCTCTTATAGTTGCCGAGATTCGTTTTCAAACACGCGGGCAATGCAAATTTCTACCTTAGACCGTTACCAAACAAACTGTAACTAGCAAGTTCATCGACCATCTCCTTTCTTTCGATTGCATTGCGATCTGGTATTGAGAAACGAATTCGGCCTTCCAACTGCGATCAAAGGAGCCTTGCATTTGCGAATTAGTTTAAAAATGGTGAGGGGGTTCAGATAGACTCTAAGCGCGACTTGGCTGTCGATACACACGCAGATATTTCACCCTCTTCACCCGCTTTTTACAATATGCAGGATTGCGAATGACACAAATTTATCTCACGAGAAGTGAGGTCATACACGGTCAGCCCATGCACCTTATTCTAGAGCGGTTCTGGAGCTATCGCTGAAGATAGCTTAAATTCTAACCGAAACCAGTCCTGAATACAGATGTCTCTTTTGTTTTTACGTGTACGCCTGACAATAGATTGACTTAAGATCACTTGATGCCCATACATCTATGAGAACCACATTAGTAATGTACTACCCAAATCAGAACCTGTGTTGAGGGCACATGTTCCACTCTTGGTATGAGTCGAGGCCGACCTAAAACCTCTTGCCGATCTTAGGATCACATAATCCAATACTTACTGAACACTAATCGTACGTCGGGTCATAAATAACTGGAAGACCCTTCCTGCGTCTTAGGTTTAAACTACAGCCACCGTGACGCTCCCACTTTGCCGCATAACTCTAAAAAGGCAGGCCCGAACCAAAATCCTGGTGGTCCCGATTTCCACGGTACTGTCTTTTATGTCCTGGTGTGAACTACCTGTGGTCCTGCCACTCAACAGGACTTGTGACCGGCAGCTCGTAACAGGTCAAATCGTAGTAACCTTCAATGACGTTAAAATCTGAAAACCATTACGATGAGACTAGTGATTTCTATACATTCGCTTTTTACCAGGCTACGTCATTGATGGGTTAGGCTTTAATAATTAGGCGGGGGCCTACCAGTTCTGAATACAGGAAAAGTGTACCTCCCGCAGTAAACGGAGTTCTGGTGTCATTGTGCCTGACGGTATATCCATCAGATGGGAGTCAAATGTCAGTCACAGCGTAAATTCTACAAAACTCCAGTGCACCACTTATTTTTGAGCCCAAATTTACAAGAGGATCTACAGCAGAGTCATGCATTCATTGGAATCTGATTAAAGCAGCTGTGACACTTCCTCGTAAAAGATTATTTCACCAAACAACTGACGCATAGGGTAGAATTGATATTATCTTAACCATGTAGATCCACAGAACCTTCCTGAGAGAGGATCTTGTCAAAACATCCCTTACATCCCCGGAAAACGACATGTAATGTCAATAAAGTAAAGCGCAAGCCAGTCAGCTTCCTCTTTCTCTTGATGATAACAGCATCAGTTTTGAGAGAATTCATTGGAGATTCACTTCTGGTGCACATATTGTCGATTACATTTAGCGGCGCGAACGCTTTAGAGCAAAAAGTACATTCACGTTTCTGCATATGGCTGTTGCTGCTTCCTTCAAAGATAATGACAATGCGCACACTTACTATTTGGCAATATGAAGCTCAATCACTGTTTTATGCTTTTCTGCGGGAATGTAATCAGACTGATTAGTTTGAAGCTCTTGGTGATCATCATGCTTTCAAATTTTCTGTATAAGAGCTACGCGCACCATGATTCTAATGATTCTTTCTTATAAGACATTCCACATACATAGTCAAACATCTATGTCATTTGATTATTTGCTGCCTCCGAATGGCGGGACAATATGCAGAGGATTTCACTTTTGGAGGTTTGTCAATGCCCGTTGTAAGGGTGGTGTCATCAGAAAAAGTATTTTTATTCTGCTTTTCAATGTTTCGCTGAGATTTGAACCCTGACCCTCTTGGGTAGAAGTCGACAAAGTTAACCACTAAGCCACATTAATATATTTGTTGATCAATGGCGAAATTTATCGCTCACGTTACGTCCTATTTTTTGTCCGGAAGGCCTATTTTGACTCCTAGAAAGCATATTGCACCTAATCGCCTTAGCAGGATATGTATCCCCTTGTCGAAAGTTTTCGTTTAAAACCAGGTTCACACTTGGGATGGTACTCACACATAACACGGTTTATCTTCACAATGCTGAAGATCACCCAGGCGAGAAAAAACAATTGCGAGTATTCAACCGTAAGGTCTTACCAGAGCTCCTTGGTAGCCTCTAAAACGGAATATTCCTTATAATCCAACATGTAGACGTCTGGAACGGCCAGCTGTGAAAATAATCCTGTGTTAGGAAGTCAGGAGCGATGTTTTTGAGCAACTATTGAACGGCTATCGCTGTGTGAGCTGGAGCGGAATCTTTTTGAATTATGCACCCCTGGTTAGGGATTATCGAGTGACTTCAAGACATATTCCGAAATAGTTGCTTGAAACATCATACGAGTAGCTCACTCCCCACCGTACCATTGCTGATACGTGATAGTGGAATGAATTCTGATATATCTCTTGATGACCAAAATATATGCTCCATTGTCGTGTTTATTGAATGATTTTTTGGAAAGGATTCGCCGACGAGTTTTTTTTTTCGACAGGCGGCACCGCAGGCTTTTTAGACTTTTGCTTCAGTTCGACTGCGATTAAGTGTCCAGTGTGCCATTATTATGCACTCACATCTTTTATGATGTGCAAACCTATTTTTGGGCAATTTCAGTCTTACGCTGAAAGATTTTCTGTTTTCGCAGCGGTTTTCGTCTCATTTGAGGATCTTTATAGTGCGCGGAGTGCCGGATCTTCGGTAGCCAGGTTGCTATTCATATTTTAGCTTTGAAATCAACGAAAGCGATTTGGAAGTCATACTTGGGTCATTGCTCGTAGGTTTTGTCTAAAATCATAGAAAGATTTGGGGATGTGGGATCGTCTATTTCAGCACATGTCAAGCTAATGTTGACGGATTCAACTTTGATACAAATTGTTACGTTCGAACACATGTCGAAAACTCAAGTCTTTCTGGCTTAGTTACTCGTACCACTTACAACATAACCGCTCTAAATCGACGCTGCTACTGTTCTCGCTGGAGATCACCTCAGACTGTGTCGCAGTTTTTCATTCTCCTTTTACTGGATGGTGGTGATGATGACATTAGTTTTACAATAGTGTAAGGCCTTCCGGTGTTGTTCGGCTGCACAGGGCTTGTTCAAAGTCTGTACATTCCATATGAAGATCCGAACGTAATTTTCCTTGTTTCTTTTCGCAGAATCCTCAACAACATATCCGTTCTCATTCGATGCTGTTAGTTTCTTTGCAACAAAATGATTTTTACGTGGCCCGTACGCGCAACCTGCACTCTTGAGGGCCTGCCCTTTTATTAGTGTTCCCCTAGGCCAAAAAGCACCGGATATTACAGAGCTAAATAGCCCGTTCAGATGATATGATATTTGCCGTTGATCTATTCACCGGCTTCATCAACCACTGTTTCTATCTCAGCACACTGAAATCGTTATTGAACGCAGCTCCAATATGTCAAAGTAGCTCACATCATATGAGGAATCTGCCATGCTGACTTTTGACACCACCATGAATTAAATTATGCAAAACAACCATCATACGTCCTCCTTACGACGGGGTCAGTAGCTGCTGGCTACCACGACGAAGTAAAATAAACACAATTGATTTGTGATATTTCGCTCAGTTCCTAACCTAATCATACAATACCCAGCCACTACTTAATCATTTATAAAGGCGATATTTTGTTGCTCTATTTTTTTTACTTTGCAAGGAATTTTAAAATAATTTTCCAGCAGCTTCATAGAGGGTTTTAAACAAACGTGTTAGCGTTATTTGTTCTTAATAATTTGAGAAACGCAAACGATGTTTTTCCAGCTCGGTAACTGTCGTTATTGAACTATTTTCGTTGTTTTCCATTAAGAGGTCGTTGTCTGTTAGAATACTCATGTTTTCAAATTTAGTGAACTGTTTACTAAGGTCCGATTTATATATTTCCTGAAATCTGTTACCTGGCAACGTATAGTTGGAGTGATTTCTATGTCCAGAGTTAAGTTAAATTTGCTGACATTTTTTAACACTTTAAATGCGGAGTATCGGGGTTTCATTTTAACAATTATTGTTGCAGTTCCTCTTAAACGTCTTGACTATTTGCTTTAAACGTCACATGGACTTTGCTTTTTCGGTAATATCATGACAACATTTGCTTTAGGGACGTCTCCAAAGTGGGTGATCAGTTTTCGTGTGAAAGTTCTAGCGTACTGCTGATTCGCCACCATCTTTTTGAAATCACGTGACGAGTAAGATAGATGTGCTTGCAAATGAGGCAAAACATAATCTATGATCATGCGCCCATGACTTTCACCGCTCACATTTATCGCTTGTGCTCTGGAATTTTCAACAAAAAAAAGGGCCCACCAAACGCTAACTCATGGGCAATACGAGTATAGGGGCAGCTGGTGTTTAAGTCGTGAGCTATGTTTTCGCGAAGGCCAGTAACGACAGTTTTGCTTATGTACGTGCCCATCTAGGTGGAAGAAGGCTCGTCGCTCTAGAAGATACAATTCACAGTGCGAAATCTCCAATATTGTTGCACAGAATTAAATTAAACTCATTTTCCTTAAGTTCTTGCATCGATTGAATCTTAAAAAGGATGAAGTCATGAACGATGATTTTTGGGAGTCCCAAAGCAACTGCTCTTTTCCGTACTGAGATTCTTGTACTTTCACACCAGCTTCGTTCCACCCCACGAATGTGTTTGGTGATTCTTGATGTTCTGCCGGGTGAGAGGTATTTAAGGCTGAAAAAGTTTCGCGCAATCTTTGCATCCACGAACGAATTAAATTTATACAATCGCCGAATATTGTAACGTGAACAAACTTGCCGGCGCGCACTCGTAAAAATCGCTACTTAAAAAAAAACAGAACACCTCAAGAGCGAACGTATGTTGCGAGAGAGCTTCTGCGGCATTGTGAACCATTTATAACTTTTTGCGATATCTACATTTTAAAATATAAAACTTCCACTGGACATCCTTCTGGCCTCTTGTTTTCAATTGCTTTGCTCAACCTCATTAATTGGTTCCGGGAGACATTCGAATTAGCCGTTTAACTAGGCAGTAGTAGTTCATGATGAACGATACCCTTCAAATGCCACCAAAATCACAGTATCAGTTTCCTCGCGGTCAAGCTTGGTCTTGCTACCGTTTGTGGAGCTTCATCATCTTTCTCCGATCAAGAGCGCACAACATTGCTCTTTGTGACCCATTTTTCATAATCCATTACCATCGGCTTCAATAGCGATTGGCATACGAAAATTCTGTTATCGAGCTTGTTTTTGTAACCATCCCGTTCCAAATGGCTTAAACCTATTTCGTCGTCTATCTGAAGTTCCTTAGTGATGTCCTGACTACTTATATGCTGGTCTTGTTCAATCTCTTCCATGATTTCATCGACTTTTTCAGTGATAGGCCGTCCAAAGCGAAGTACATTTATCACATCGAAATTTCCAGAGCGAACCATCTCATGGCAGTAGTTTTCAATAGAGTACCTTCACCATGAATAGCACAAATCTTTTCAGATGCCTGTGAAACATTCTTCCCTTCATCGTAGTAAAAGTGTGAAATACTAGGTGCGGTGAAAAGTTTTTTTTTATTTTATTCAATATAGTCCCCTTTTAGCTTGATACACTTATTCCAGCGATTTTCCAACTTCTTGATCCCGTCCGAAAAGTAATTTTCCGGAAGGTCTGCAAAATACTCCTCCGTGGCGTCGATGATTTCCTCGCGTGAGCTGAATTTTTTATTGATGCGCCATCTTTTGAGGTTTGGGAAGAGTTATAGCTCGAGGGAGCCAAATCGGGCGAATACGGTGGATGCGACAGCAATTGGAGCCGTAAGTCATTGATTTTAGCCGTGGCTGCGATGCTCTTGTGCGCCGGCGCATTGCCTTGCAAAAACAAAATTTTTTTCGCATCATGTGAGGCCGTTTTGCAGCGATTTCGGCCTTCAATCGCTACAATAATGCATAGTTATACTCGCTGTTGATGGTTTTTTCCTTTTTCGAGGTAGTCCACGAAGAGTATGCCATGAAAATTCCACAAAATCGACGCCATAACCTTTCCGACCCATCGAGCCTCCCTCGGCCGCTTCGGAGCGGCTTCAGCAAATTGCCAGGCACTCATTCTGTTCTCTGTGTGTAATAGTGGATCCAAGTTTCATCAACAGTTACCAATCGACGCCAAAAGTCCGCCCGATTCCGCATCAGCAAGTCCAAACACTCTTTCTAAGTGCTCTCGCGTTCGTGTTTTTGGTCAGGAGTGAGCATGCGCGGCACCCAGCGGCAGGATAACTTTTTCATATGCAAAATATTGCCCAAAATATGGCGTGTGCGCTCAGTTCAGTACTAATTTTTGTGGTATCTGCTAGCTCCGGTCAGCCAACACCATTTCATGTATTTTTTTAACATTGTCCTCTGTAACCGCATCGGAGGGTCTGCCGCTGCGGACTTGATCGGTAGTGGAGTTGCGGCCACCACGAAATTTAATATTTATCCAACTTTTCTTTTGTTTCCTTCTTCGTTTTTGTCCATACTCAACATGATGCCAAACACGTCAACAACAATCAGCTATCAACACAAAATTAAAGACGGTATCGCACTGAAATTTGGCATGTCTGCCTAAATATGAACGGATTTCAAGGCACCATAACCTTTTTTGCAGTAGCAACGCATTCTGGCGGTCAATGAGGTTACTTTTCACCCCACCTAGTATACCGAATTTTCTCATCTGTCCTGTCAACTGTCAAGCAAAGAATAAAAAAAAGTTAACAGATACAATCAATCGTTTTAAAGTTCTGATATTTCAGAGTCAAGTAAAAAGAAACAGGCCCGCTTCTAATCTAGTATATCCTCTCTGATTTTCACATTCGTTTCCGGACTCACATTCCTGCCGGCCCGATACTTTTTCCCCAACCCTTCTACTACACACTGGTTCATATTATAGTTTTTATTACAAAAATATTTAAAAAAAAAATCTTTCTAACTAATTTTAAAACAAGTTTTTAGTCATAAGACCTAGCTTAACCTTTAAATGGTTAAGGAGGACCTTTTCAGATACCTACATTATTTTATTTCATTTTTATTATCACTATCATAAACAAAAATTTATTTTAATTCTGTGAAGATAGCTCGGATTTTTATTTATACTCATTTTATACCAAATTCTCCATTTACGATTTAAATATGTATTTCATAAAATAAAATAAGAAAAACAGTCATAGGTTTGCTGTGAAGATTAAAAATTGAAATCAAATAAACATTTGCAGAGAAGGTATTTTTTAATTGTCTTATTCAAATTTTACAAGTATCTGTAGTTTAAACTCTTTTAAAATTCGTGTTAACTTCACAGAAGATTTTTTTTTTTTAATTTTTAATTACTCTTGTTTTTTGTTGTTGTTCTTTTTAAATTATAATAACGATCAATTTCACAGTATACATAACAATACAGTATACAAACTGAGGAACAAACGGTAGTAAATCAAAAAGACAAAAATTAAAATAAACAATAAAAATTGCGCCAGAAATCAGCAATTGAGTGAGTACACCACACTTGCTTAGTTTTTTTTCATCGCGTACACAAAAATTTCAAAAACAAAAATATAAAACTAAAGAAAATACCTTATAGGAAATTAAGAAAATTACATTTGTTAAATTCTTGTTTTTTTTCTTGTAATTCTAAATCTAAATCTACATCTACATGTTTAAATGGGTGGTAAAAAAATAAAAAGGACATGTCGACAGTAATAAAAATCAAGACATCTGCGCTGCCATATTCTTTGAACAATTTATGTTAAAATATTTGTTTACTCTTTTACAATATTTTATACACAATTTTCAATTTTTTTTTGTTTTTTTTCGTTTGTTAAATATTATACATAAACATTTAATTTTTTATTAATATCTCCCGATGTTCTGTTTTTGACTATAATGTGTAACATGGATTCTATAAATAAATATACAAAATTGTTAAAGGTACGAAAAGAAATATAAAATGTAATCGATTCAATAATTGGGATATGAAAAGTGTAAACCTTCTTTGCATTTGTTATTGAATTAGAATAGTTGTAGCCAACTTACAAACAAGGATCACCTAGTCTTGGTCTTCTTTTTTTTTTGTTGGTTTTGTTAAAAAAAATGTAAAATAAAAATATTTTCTAAATTTAAGAAAATAATTATTTCTGCTACTGGAAAATGGTGTCTTTCCTACTAGAAAACGACTTCAAATTCAATATTGTCAAACCAGTGACGAAAGATATTGACGCTGTTCTTTTCATAATAAAAAAATTTTTCGATACGAGGGTTTCACTTTGCTTTATCAAGAAAACACATATTTTTGACATTGGCAAAAACCTACTCTTTCACATGGCCCAAAAGAAAGATGCGGCACGGTGTAAAGTCGCATGATCCCTACAGCAAACTTCGAGAAATGGCTTAGCCAGGAACATTTCTCGCAAAAGAGCAATTGTTTCGCCACTTCTGTGGCACGTAACGCCATCTTGAAAATAATCATCTCCCACAACAACACCTTCAAGTTTTGGCGATAGCGCAATCCATTCACGATAACAGGCAGTTAATTTTCAAAATAATGAGGCTCATGATGCTTTTTACCCAAGAACCGCACCAAAAAATAATATTTGTCGAAAGCGGAACATCGCGACAATTATTCTTGGATTTTCCAAGCCTCAAGTGCGGTATGTCTTATGCTTAATAACTGTCCAAAGCGTTTTCTGGACTTTCAACTTTTAAAAACAAATTAAAATAAACTATGTAAATGCGGCAACGAATAAAAGATTTATACCAAGTTTTCAAATCACAAAAGAAGAAGAGTTTTATTTCGCTGTTGCTTCGCTTCTTTTATACTAATTACATACAGCTTAGATTCCACAATATTCAAACATAGAAAATTCATCGAAAAAAAGTGATTACAATCTTGTATATTGAAATTATAGCAAATATTTGATAAACATAAATAGATAATTAATAAGTATGATGCAAAGCATCAACATTCTGCCCGCCTTGAAGGGTCGAACGGACAAAAAAAGACACTTCAACAATTCGGTAAAGGAGCCAGGCGATGAATCGGTCTTCTTAGGATAGTTGCTTTGACTTTACATCTGCTACACGAATCTTTCCATCTGAACCAGGGATAAGTCTGTCAATTCTTCCTAAGAGCCATTGCTGAGGCGGCAGATTATCGTCGCTGATCAATACTACTGTACCCACGGTAGCGTTCTCGAAAGCAGTTTTCTACTTCGCCCGCCGTTGCAACTCTAAGAGATATTCTTTTGACCATCTCGTCCAGAAGTGTTGTTTTATCTGCGTTATTCGACGCCATCGCTTCAAAAGAGATATATCTGCTGGGATGGTAGGCTCCGGAATCGAATTCAATGCGGTGCCAATCAAAAAATGGCCAGGAGTCAAGACTTGTTCGTCATTTGGATCTGGCCCTAGGACGCAAAGTGGGCGAGAATTCATGATTGCCTCTATCTCTGCGACTACGATCGAAAATTCTTCATAAGTCAGGAATGATTACTTTACTGTCCTGTAGAGATGTTATTTTGCCGTCTTAACCGCCGCTTCCCACAAGCCACCGAAGTGTGGTGCTCGAGGTGGTATATGTATAAATTTAACCCTATGTAAAGCGCACCATGATGAGATGATATTCTCCTTCTACTGATTCGAGACCATAGTATGCAACTCCTTAAGCTCATTTCGGGCTCCCACGAAATTCGTTCCGTTGTCGCAATGTATTTCCTCACCTAATCCACGTCGTGCAACAAAGCGTTTTAGGGCTACTAGAAAACCTTGCGTCGATAGATCCGAAACAAAGCAAATAAACACTGCCACATAGACCTTATGTCGGCAGTAGCCTCGACGTCCTTGTGAGATTTGGAAGGGTCCACAAAAATCTACACCAGTTTTAGCAAACGGCCTTGACATCGTGACTCTGTTGGCTGGTAGATCACCCATAATTTGCTTCAAGAGCTTTGGCTTGTATCGAAAGCAGTGATGGCACGCAAATACCGTCTTCTTAGCTATACATCGCGCATTGATGACCCAGAATCGTTGTCTCATAATGGCCACCAGAGTTTGGATACCTGCATGAAAATTAGTAACATGCAAATGGACAACAAGATTATTTACAAATAGGGAATTTTTGGGTAGGAGAATGGGACATTTGACATTATAGGGTATGTTCGCATTCAGCAAACGCCCACCCACTCGTAAGAGCTGTATATGGTGTTCATCATCAAGGAAAGGATTGAGGTTGCTGATGATACTTTTTGGGCTTATCTTATTTTTTTTCCTTAGGTCTTTAATTTCCTCCTGGAAATGAGATAATGAAAAAATACGAATTACCTTTTGATAGCTGCTAAATCGCACAAAATGTTCTGAAAACTCATCCAAAACTATCTTTGCTACCAAAACTTCAGGGTTGTTAGTTTCTAAATTGACTATCGGGGTAGTTACCTTTTGTTTTGGCCAATTCGCTGTAAGTAAATATAAAAATGACGGACCATTGAACCACATGCTTTCGATGAGTTTCGAAACATTTGAACCTCTAGATACTATATCCGCTGGATTAGACTTCGAACTCACATGCCTCCAGATCGCAACTGGCAGTTCAGACTGTATCTTTGAAACCCTGTTGGCAACGAATATTTCCCACGAGGAAGGTTAAGCAGAAATCCAGCGCAGCACAATCTCTGAATCCGACCAAAGAAAAATTTCTTCAATGTTTTCGCCTAGATTCGGCAAAATTCTTTGCACCAAATCGACTAGTAGTACTGCTGCACACAACTCTAATTTTGGCAGTGACTTAGTTTTAATAGGAGCTACTTTTGATTTGGCACTCAACAAATTGCAATTGACATTGCCAAAGATACACAGCACAACCATACGCACGGATCGATGCATCTGCGAATCCATGTAGCTCAACCTTAACATTTGATCGACACGAGTAATTAATGTCTCTAGGTACTTTTATTGTACCTAACCGCATTATATCCTTACGATATTCCTCCCACTGCGAATGTATTTCCATCGGAACGGACTCATCCCAACTACATTTGGAAATCCAAAGATCTTGCATTATAATTTTTCCCTTTACAACTATCGGGTTTATTAAACCTAAGGGATCGAAGATTTGTGAAAGTTCTGACAGTATTGTTCTTTTCGTAATGCATTTTGAAGTATCTATTTCTGGGACTATGTAATGAAAATTATCTTCTGAAGGATTCCATACGATACCTAAAGTTTTTATGACGTCCTTATCGTTTATACGCAACGCATCGCTAACCAGTTCGTTGCCAGAAATCTTTTCTAAGACGCTAGGGTCATTACTGCACCACTTCCGCAAATCAAATCCAGCAGTTTGAAGAATGTGCTTGGTCTCACTATAAATCTTATAAACGGACTCTAACGAATCTGCCCCTGTGATCATGTCATCCATATAGAAGTCTTCGCCTATAACTTTCGATCCTAATGGAAATTGTGATACATTTTCATCTGCTAACCATTTCAAACATCTTGTAGCAAGGTAAGGTGCTGATGTAGTCCCGTAGGTTACTGTTTTCAATCTATATACTAACAGCTCCTTTTGTTCGTTCGACCTCCATAAAATGCATTGAAGATTCTGGTCCTCCTTATCCACCAATATCTGTCGATACATTTTGGAGATGTCGGCTGTAATTACAAATTTATATGACCTAAAGCGTAGAATAATATCATAAAGATCATCCTGAATTACAGGTCCCTTCAACAAAAGATCATTTAGGGAAACATTGGAGGAAGTTTTTGCGCTACAATCAAACACAACCCTAAGCTTTGTACTCAGCCTAAGTACGAATTGGTGAGGAGTAAAATATCGAATCAGCGAAACTTGATCCTTCGGGACAGCTTCCATATGTCCCAGACTCTCGTATTCCTCCATGAATCGGACTTACTGATCTCGCACTTTGTCATTTTTCTGAAGTCGCCTTTCCAAATTGAAAAATCGGAATTATTTGGATCGAAGAGAATTTTCACCACAATCCGACCATCATCTTCGCGGCGAACGCTATTCAAAAACTC
This sequence comes from Volucella bombylans, assembly GCA_949129095.1. NCBI lineage: Eukaryota > Metazoa > Arthropoda > Insecta > Diptera > Syrphidae > Volucella > Volucella bombylans. The sequence goes on from OX422140.1 coordinate 363,428,411, forward strand.
GTTCTCACATTTTTCTTCTTCCAGTGACTGGAAACTTGGTCTTCTATTTACTTCTTCCATTTCCCAGAACTTGCTTACTGCCTCGTTCAGCGAAGCGTCTTCAAAGGTCGAAGAACCAACTACCATAGACGCAGTTTGGGGCATGTCAGATAGCCCATAACTTCCAGAAGCTATCCAACCCAGCAAAGTTTTCTGTAAAATCGGTAGCTGGTGGCCAAGTCTAATCTGCCCAACACAAAGTAGATGGAAAAAGCTATCTGCGCCAATTAAGAGATCTATACGAGTGGGAATGTTAAAATAAGGATCAGCCAGAGGTAGATTCATGGGAATATTCCACTCGGAAATATCCATTTTTGTTTCAGGTTGAATATTAGTGATTGACTTTAGAATCAACAAGTTCAAATTTAGTTCATAGTCAGAAATTCGTGACTTGCAATTAGCTTCTGTCTTATAATGTATGATAGAATCTGATTTTCCTATCCCGGAAACGCATGTATGCGTTTGAACTTTATGCAACTTAAGTTTCTGAACCATATTCTCGGTTATAAAGTTCAACTGAGATGCAGAATCCAACAAGGCGCGAGCTGGTTGAAATCTACCAAGACTTGGTGATGGAATGCGCTTCATTGCTCAAAATAGTTTTTCAGTTAAAATGCTGATCAATTTCATGAATTTCCAACACCCAGTTGGTAAAGGCCGGCAGGTTTAAGTGTTTGAATCAGTTGAACCTTAAAGGCTTTATGATCAAATTCTTTATGTACAATTCGGTGCAATTCGGTTCGGAATATATAAACCTGAGTTTTCTTTCACAGTTCGGGCTACAGAAGCAATATTCTCAGTTGTCCTTGCGCGACGATCACAATTTCAGTTCTTCCCATCACCAACTTGTCCCAATAGCTCAAATTTCTAAACCAACTGAACAATTGCTGGACAAGAAAGTACTTCACGTCGACTGAGAAAACTTTTAATTTTTCGAACTGTTTCAGCGAAATTTCCACCATTTTTGTACTAAATTTTAACAATATGAATGCTTTAATGAATCGGGTATCATTTCTATTGATGGCATAGTTTCTACAACAGATAGCAAACCATTCCAAATGAAGCCTTATGCTGGGAAACCCTGTATATTTATGTGGGTCCTTGGTCAATATTCTTTGTTTTAAATCACACTTTCGAAAGAAGTCTAAATACTTGCTCTAGTCAATCTTGATCGTTAAAAAGCCGTCAATATTTGATGACGTCCCGCATAAACCTACTAGGGCTCTTGGCACTGCTCATTGAGTATTGAGTCCATATGTTACACAGAAGTGAGGGTAGATAGCATGATAATACTGTGACATTAGTATGAATAAAAAGGGATGGGGTGGCCAAAGATCAAAGATTTAGAATAGAGAAATCTATTCTTCAAGTTTATTTGAGCGGTTTCAAGTCTGATATCCATAACATAAGTACTGGTGTGCCACAGGAATCGATTCTGTGTCCGATACTTTTTAATTTGCATTAATAATTCGATGTTTGCTCAAGCGATGTAAGAAATATTTTACTTTAAACCGTTTGATCTAGCCTTAATATATAAGGCCCAAAATTGAAATACAAAGCCCATTTCTAACTCCTAAATTTCCTTCCACTTGCTTGAACCAATATTTCACAATTAACTTACATCTGACACTCTCAAACACTGGCGTAATGCCTCTTACCTCACCTTGTTCTGTGGCTAGTTCAACTACCAATGTATGTAGTACTCCGCCGTTTCAAACTTTTAGCCGTAACACCTGTCATTTCAACACTTTGAAAAGTCCTGATTCTTTCCTAAATCGTACAACTCGCTTATGGAATGTCATGCGAAGTTCTTTATTTCCTAGTCATTATAACCTGCAAACATTCAAAACCAAGGTGCATCGGTTCCATAATCCCTGTCAATTTTAGGGCATAATGTTTTCGTTTGCGCGCAGCTATGGGCTCTGTCCCATATGCTTGTTGAGTTATTTGATATTATTTGTGCTGTCCCGTTTTTGCCATGCAGATTTGGAATAATCACGCTGATCGTAATGGCCTCAAGCTATGAGCGATAGTGACCCACTATTTTCGAAGTGATTTTCTTGGATGGCAGGGGCTTAAGGGCTGCTGCTGATTGCAGATAGTGATAAATGTTGCCTGGTTTTATAAAAGCTGTCCCAACAAGAACGGACAAATTAAAAGTTTGTTTAGAAAACGCCGAAATTGTGACTTAATCGCAATAGACAGTATAGATCGTGACAATTCTGAATGGGCCAACACATTTATAAATGCCCTTCTTGGCTGCGCTGGGCACATTAGAGTTGTTTTGACAAAATTTTCTATCTCAGTTTAGGCTTATGTGTGTCGGGATTTTAGTGATACAGAGTCTTATCTAGGCAGTCTTTCAAACGGAAGATGAGGGAATGTCTCGTGCAATAATGTCATTGTTTCACCTGATGTGTGGCAAGTGGACTCTTCCTGTTGGGAGCACATGTCTTCGAGATCCATACCGTACATTTGAGGAATCAAAAACTAATCAAATAATATGCCAGAGCAAAATGCATATTATACAGTGGATTCTCATGAAATACATGCAGGTTATCGCCACTCTTTGGTGCAGAGCTGCCGGCTTCCACCTGGTTTAATTGTTTTTTCTTTCGTTTCTGGCTTGCAGTGTGGAATCACTTGTCGTTCATACGAGTAGTAACAAATCCGTGCACGAAACCAGTGGAATCATTTTAAAAAACTTGCAAACATTGTTGAGAAATTTTTTGGCGTAGATCAGCAATCCCATACACCTTCAATTACTGATTGTCCAATACATCTGCAACTCTTTGATGTTTTCAACAGTGGTAGCAGTGTTTGGTGGATCTTTTTTAACAGAGGTGCGACCGCCCATTTCTAGACAAACCTTCACCAATTTTGAATTAATTTCAGTTGGTGATAAACCATTTAAATTAAAAAAATTTGTGACGACACTTTATTCAAGTTTATTCGTTTCAGCAGCCGTACGAATCGGCTTCTTTGACAGTTCAACTTGAAACTTGCTATAGGTACTTGTAATTGCGACACGTGTACCAGCGACGCCATCTCTGTGCTAAACGAAGAACTTTTCAATTTTCAGTGCCTGTTCGTACAGCATTTCCGCTTTTGACTCATCGGTGTGGAAGGACATGCTTCTGGGATAGAAATAACATTAACCTCCTATCCACGCCGTGGATCCTAATTATGCATTCAGAATTCATGTCTTAGCACCGCGCTGCTGTGATGTGCGGTTTTATCTTTTGCAGCGTACGGGGTAGAATACCATCTGGTGTATTGTAGATCTTGAAGCTATCAATCGCAATCATAGTTTCATTTGTGCTTACTATATTCTTCATTAGACCGATGTGTTCGATTTTAAGTCTTTTCGCAGTGTCATTTCCGTGGCAAACCACTAAGCATTGCACTTTACAAAGAATCTGTTGATTCGCGGTTAGGCTACGATCTTCTCCACGTCAGCTTTCTTTGGTGTGATTTTTCCAAAACAAGTTTTAGTGATGAAGAGCTTTAATTTTAACCAGCTATCACATCATCTCCGAAGATGTGCTACCTACTATGACTTTATCGACATTTGCAAAAGTCACACAGAAGCATACAACTTAAGTAACTACTACTTTGTAACTTTGTGGTCATTGGGCCTCTACTACGACTAAATGCCATCGTGTGCCATTTCTGCCAATTTCCTTCTATTTACGGCAACTTTTCCCTAATTTTCGTGACACCTCTTCAACTTCGACTGGTCTCTACTCCGTCCTGCGTGATCGGATATCATAACACTGCCTCAGATCCAATTTAGAAATCCCCTGTTCGAAGGCTATGTTCCAACTCTCTTCGGATTATGAATGCTTTAAGTTCCTGAGCAGCTCTCTCGTAGATCTTTGCGTGACACATATAGGATCACGGATCAAATATATGATCGTCGTCGTCTTTCACATTAAGCATGTTTGGTAGCGAATTTGTTTTGCTTGATTGACTTCATTCAGTTCCGTCCAGCCTTTCCATGTTTTTGTCATTTTTTAAATCATTGGAATTGCTTCACCTTTTCCACCGGCCCTGAAAAGCTTATTTGTTTAAGATAGAGCAGGACCTAGTTTAGTGGTTTTTGCCTTGGCAATGTTTATCTTTAACTTGATGACATTTGATCGTCACATGGGGAATCAGGAAGCAAACTTACTTTGGAATTACTCGTAGTTTTTTATTCATTGGGGAATGATGTTTGTTACGTCATACAACTTCCTGTGAAGCTTTTTTCCTTTTACCACCTGTGACCACCTGACATTGTTTTAATGATTCTGGAGATTCTGGAAATAAATCAATCAATGAAACGCTAGCAACACGTTGATGTCATTGCGTTTTTTTTTTTTTCATTTGACTTTCATGTGCCATTTTGTTCGATGGCCTTCTGTCATCTCTCGGGCAACTTCATAATACCGCCTTCATAAAACTACCTAACTTTCTCTGCAAGACACTTGTCAATGTGCTGTTTGATGAGGTCTTCAAAGCAAACCTTCTACCATTCAAGCAGTTTTGCAAAGAGCGAAATAAGTGGAAGTCTGAAGGCGCAAGATCGGGGCTATACGGTGGATGTGGCAACACATTCCAAACAAGTTGGAAAAATTTCTGTCGAGTGACCAACCTTGGGTGTGGTCTCGCATTTTCGTGGTGAAACATCACTTCCTTACAATTGATCAGCTCAGGTCTTTCTATTCGATGGCATCACTTAATTTCTGTAACTGTACACGGAAGACATAGGAATTAATCGTTTTGTTTTTTGGAAGCAGCTCACAGTAGACTGGTTCCTTCCAATCCTACCAAATTCAGAGTATCACCTTCTTTTGATAGATGTCCGCCTTTCCGATGGTTTATTTCGCCTACTTCAACTTTTTTTTCGGCTGACGTTGTAGACTAGACAATCGTTCGTTTTTCATCGCCCGTGATAATACGCTCCAAGAATGAAGAGTTGATCTCAGATGTTTATGCGCTTCGTCAGACGAATTTCTTTCAATTCATGCGGTACCCCAATATCGAACCTCTTTGCGAAGCCAAACGATTTCAAATGGCCACGAAGGTTTCCAGTGTACACTTTTAGAGCTCTCGAACCGTTGATTGCTTATTTGCACAAATGCTTTCATTTTATTGTCGTCAATCTTGAAATGCCTATCGGAATCGGGCGAACCAGTTCTGACACGGCATTTCTGCCGTAAACTTTACGCAACTTTTCCTTTGCCTCGATTACTTTTTTTTTTTTTTTTTTCTGAATTAATAAAGCAAGATATGGCGAATACGTTCGAACCACAATTGCAAGCACGCCAACTCCTTTTGGTTTTAGGTTAAGTGTCAAAATAAAACGTGCGCAAAGATTTGACATATATGTATGTCACGCTTAGATACAAACAAACGCGGGCAAGCCATCAATTGAAAATAAATCCCAATGAGTTTTTGAACAACCCAGTAATCACGCTTATTACATTGGACCCTAGCCATTCTTCCCTCACCTTCTTGCTGAAAGTTGAACTCTTAGTGCCTGTTCACATTGGCGTGAGAATAAAAGATTTTTTGACAAGCGGAACACTTGAATCAGACCATTTTTAATTTTTAAATTTGAGCAGTTGGCCTGAAGTATACCATTTTTCTTCTTTACGCTTCCTTGCTCATTAACGATCAAAACTAAAATCAAACATATGCCAGAAATGGAACGATATGGGAAGAAACATTATGTTTCACCGAAAATCCGGTTCAGAAGTGGATTTTCGGTGCAAGTAACCCTTCTTCTTCCCACTTGAATAAAAATTGTTCACTCTCTTTCGGACAATTTTCCTGTCCAGGCCAATGTGAACAGGCACTTAGATTGCTTCGTTCCTTGAACAGTCCTCAGGGATCTTCTGAAGCCACCTATTCTCTTCTTCTTCCCCTCTTCTTGGTGAAAATATTTTTCTCAGCATTTCAATGTTCTTGGAAAACTGATTGGCTCCACTCCTAGCCCGAGAAGTTTTCTTCATCGTTGATGTAGGTGCACTTTAGTCGACCGATCGTGCCATCCTCATTTTCCTTCCGTGTATGTTTTAGACGCAGCTGTCACAACAGCATCTTATTGCCAGTGATCGATTTAGTTTTCTACCTATCCGCCAAGTGTTTTGTGCTAGGCATTGAACTTCAATATGCCGCCATTTATGACAAATCGTTGGTTATTTTTATTTCGTCATCCTGGGCCTTTTTATTCAGTCGCATATTTAAGCCCTACATTCTCGAGCAATCCTATCGTCTTCGTTTAAATATAACACTATAGTGTTATATGGTTAATTGGTTTGAAAACTGGCTAAGAGAATTCTTTCGTCATAACGCCGCCAAAATAACTAACTCCCAAAGGTAGCATCAAGCCCAGTCCATGTGTATGGTTGCTAGGAAGAATATTTTCGGAGAGGGTATTCGCGTTTTAACAACATAAACTTATTCTAGTTGGTGTTATTTTGGCAGTCCTTGCCATACCTGGGTCGATAAGGGTGGTGTCATTTAATAAACCAATCTTTGGTTTCGAGGATGCTTGCTTGACTGTCCACATTGCAATTTTAGCCTTCATGGTTCGAACATAAATTTCGCTGGACCATCGCAGAGAACTACAATACAAATACGATTGTCATACTACTTTTCCAATCTGAGTATTAAATGGCCAACTGCAACCCTTTCCTCAATGTTTCAGATAAAATTTCTGTTGACGGATCACTGGTCTTCCCAATCAAGACCAGTCTATTCTCTTTCGTTTGATTTTGATGTTTTCATTCATGAAGTTGTAGAACTTAGGTAGACAAATTCTTAAAATATTCCCAACGACATCTAAATTTCATGATAACGTTGGACCTTTTTTCGCAAGTGTCAAGCTTTTGTAAAGCTTCTGGCTTCAGAAGTTGTTTACATTGTACGCTTCTTGGAACTAAGAGAGACTTATTTCATCAGCTCAAAGGCTGCTCATATCAAGGAATATGAGCAATTATTAAGTTGGTTTACATAATTGTACAGTGGGCTTAACGTTGCATCTATTTCAATTTGAAAGTTCCAAACATACTCCCATCTGAGGACAATCAGCCGACCAAACTTTCGGTCATGTCTTGCTGGTTGAAACTGACTTAGAAATCTGATCATGGATATTCAACTCGATGGATTGTACATATCTATTTTCTTAGCGATATTTTCGTCGCCAGATTGAATAATCATTCATGCGGGTCTAGTCTCACATTAACGGCGTAATCTTTAAGATAATTTTAAGGGGAATGGAGTTTAATTTAATGAAAACAATCTGCAAGACACTACTTTTGAATTTTGCTGATTACTTGGTACACTGTTTTAAATATTATGTAATATGTCTATAAATTGTGTAAGACATTTGAATATATCAAAGATTTAATCGTTCGACAATTATCTTAATGCAAACCGTTGCCATGCCCTAAACCGCTCGAGAATAAAAGGTAACCGCGCCTTACCGTCGATAACCCGTGTTATAACCATTGAGTCGAAGTTTTGAGAGAAAACAAACTAAAAAAAAGCAAAGAACGATGGAAAGAAAAGAAGAAAAGAAATTTGTTAACCAGTGTTTTGAGCTACTGTATTATTATGTATACTGTGTCGTTATTTAATAAAAATTAAAAAAAAAAAAAAAAAAAAAAACAAATTAATAAACCGTTGCACAAAATCTGCTGCATCGCACATAAAAATTAAAAAAAAAAATAAAAAAAAAATCTGTTGCGCATAGTCAAAATCAAAGAAAAACCAACACCTACTTTTTCGTTTATCGTTTTATAGAGCCGCCCTCCCTCCAAAAAGCCCGCCATTCCCAAATAAAAATAATCAAAAATGCAGAATGATAATCATGGCTGAAGCTACTAGTGGTGAATATAATTCAAGTTTAACCGGATTCCAAAGGAATTACGATGGCAACAGCAATGACATGACACATACCTCCAGACGTCGGCATCATTCGTCACGTTTTTCTTGCCTAAAATGCTGCGGCGATTTAATCAATTATTTAATACGACTTCGTGTCAGCCCCGAAGAAATGGAACAACGCCATATATCGAAAGAAATCGATAAGTTCCTTGAAAAGGATAAAAGCGCCTTTCGGCGACAAGTTAAATTGCTGCTGCTCGGTGCCGGCGAATCTGGAAAATCCACATTTCTCAAGCAAATGCGAATTATTCATGGAATCAATTTTGAACCGGAATTGATGCGTGAATATCAATTTATCATATACCAAAACATAGTTAAGGGAATGCAAGTACTAATTGATGCGCGTGAAAAACTCGAAATCCCCTGGGAGAATACAACATCGGAAAAAGATGCCTACTATGCGAATATGATGCAATGCCAAAGTCTCGATATTAAGCTATTCCGACAGAATGCGTCCATAATTAAAAAACTATGGCAAGAGCGAGCCATACGACGTGCCTATGAGCGTCGAAATGAATTCCAAATAAGTGATTCGGTTAGTTATTTCCTTGATGAAATCGAACGGATATCCGAACTTGACTATGTGCCGACGTACAAAGATATCCTGCATTGTCGCAAAGCAACCAAAGGCGTTTACGAATTACACATTCGAATACAGCACATTCCGTTTGTGTTTGTCGATGTGGGCGGACAACGAACTCAACGTCAAAAATGGACTAAATGCTTTGATTGTTCGGTGACATCGATTATATTTTTAGCATCCAGTTCGGAATTTGATCAGGTTCTGGCCGAGGATAGGAAAACAAATCGTTTGGAGGAATCAAAGAATATATTTGATACCATTGTAAATAATACGACATTTAAGAATATCTCAATTATTTTATTCCTAAATAAAAAGGATCTATTAGAGCAGAAGGTGCGCGATCCGGAAACTGACATACGTTGGTATTATCCACAATTCGCTGGGAATTCACATTCTATAGTCGATGTGCAGAATTTCATATTGCAATTGTTTATGAAAGTCCATACGGGTAATCATACTCGCACATATCATCATTTCACCAATGCAGTTAGTACAAGAAACATCGAACTTGTGTTCAATTCAGTCAAGGATATCATCCTGCAGCGTAATTTGAATGCCTTAATGCTGCAGTAGTCATTCCACATGTGTTAACACCCAGAAGAGTAGCTTTTTATCGGACCTAAAAAAAAAAACAACAAAAACATGCCAATTAGACTATTACAATTGAATGCAGAATAAGAACATAAAACAGAATCATAGCAGCAGCAATCCATCTCTAATCACAATCAAGCAAGTGTGTGCATTTGAAGAGTGCATTTGAAGTTTGAGTTGCCAAATCTTAACAAAACGTGAGTACTTGCTTTTCATTTATGTGGATTTCTTATTTAATTTTCGTTTTTTTGTTTTTTACTTTCTATTTTCAAGGATACAAGACAAGACGAAGAAGAAATAACAACGAAACCACCAACCAACCCACACACACGAATCGATAAATCGAAGAAAGAGATTCTAGTTTAATTTTGGAGTTTAACTTCTACTGCCATGGACAATACTATTCGTATTTTACACTGCACACAATGTATTCGATGTTTCCGTATTCGGAAACAAAGGCCAGACTTGTCCGCAACCATTTTTTTTAAGCTACTACCTAGACGTTCACATGAAATTTAAAAAAAAAAAAAACAAAGAAAAACAAAAAACTAAATTTACAATTAAAATAAAAAATAAAAATCAGAAACACCAAAACAAGTGGAAAGTGGAAGACTGACGCAAAACCGCGCTCTAGATATTACAGACTCGAATAAAACCCAATCCTGATCCTTAACATTTTCTGGAACCATTGTGGAATGAGTTAATTCTTTTTTTATATTTCCATTTTCTTTAAGTATTTTCTTTATCTTTTGTATTTTGTTTCACCACCGTATAAGCTAGCTCGATCCACAAACAAACAAAAAAAAAAAGTTCCAAAAAGCAAGTACCATCACTGTGAAATCGCTTGCCTGCATGCGCCTGCATTTCATAGTCGAAAAAGTCGTTTGTTCTTTTCCCTTCTTTAATTGTTGTACTCGTAATATGGAATAGATATATTGAAGGCCACCAGAGCTAAGCATACATATATAGAAATATATATTTAACTGTGACTCATAATGAAGTGTTTGTTATATTTTTATTTATTTATTTTTTACAAAATAAAATTTCAAAGAAAAATTATTAAATATGTTATGTACCTATATTCAAAATGTCCTTCGTTTTTTTTTTCTCATTACCTTTCTCTCTCTCTATCACTCCATCACTTATACATATATACATATTATCTAATTATTTACATGGATTTTCGCCTATTCTCTATATGCATACATGTTTAATGGCATAAGTCAAGTATTCGAATGAAGTAATTATAATATATAAAAGATATATATATATAAACAAAACAAAACAAAGCAAACAAATCGAATATAAAGCCTCTATACAAACAAAAAGAAAATAAAAAATAAAAAAACAAAAAATTATCTACTAAAACATAATTTAAGAGAACGTTCTTCTTTTAAGGACATTTGTATTTTTTACTGTTGTATATTATTATTATTATTATATTATATTATATTAAATATTATATTTTTCTTTTTAATGTAATTGGATACGAATATAAATAAATAAATTAAAAAAACAAAAAAAAAACAAATACTCTGTAAATGTAATAAAGCTAGATTGATATATTAAAGAAAAAAAAAATAAAAAAATAAAAATATATATATATATACATATACTACATGATGAAAACGAACATAGCTGTGTTGAGATTTTTATTTTACTTTTATTTCCAATCTTTTGCTGATCCTTAAATTCATTAGAAAGAGGTTTCTTCTGGGCTCTGAATTATTTCATTTCATTTTCATTTATTTACTTGGTATGTACAATAAGATTTACACTGCCGATCACTAGGATAAAGCCATACATTTTGCAATCGGTTTTCACTCTTTATACCTGTTGGAAATTTTGTACCCGGAAACCTCAACAGGAATCCATAAAATTAAAGGGTAGATAAGAAACGACCGTTGGAATTTCCAAAAATCAAACAATGTACTATAGGGTTTTCCAATGAGGACTTGACAACTTTTTTTTTAAATAAAACGCAAACCATTTGAGATATTTCAAAAACTTTATTATCGGCTTGAAGTACAATCAAAATATTTATGAATGGAACTCGACTTCGTTCATATGGCCACCGTAAGCACGTTTGCAGCGGTCGATTCGTTGAACCCAATTTTCAACGACTCGGCCACACATTTCGGCCACTATTTCGCGTTCAATGTTGGCTCTGAGCTCTTCCAACGTCGTCGGCGTGTTGGCATAAACCAATGACTTAACGTAGCCCCACAAAAAATAGTCAAGCGGCGTTAAATCGCACGAACGACTGGCCCATTTCTTGATATAACACGCTCACCATACTTACTCTTCAATAAATCGATTGTAGCGTGTGCTGTGTGGCTTGTAGCATCATCCTGTTGAAACCACATGTCGTCCAAGTCCATATCTTCCAATTCGGGCCAACAATAATCGGTGATCATGGCGCGATAACTCTTACCATTCACAGTAACGTGACGAAATTTTTCGACGACGAAAAACCATGGCCCAATAACGCCGCCGGCATGCAAACCGCACCAAACAGTTATTTTTTGTGGATGAAGTGGTGATTCATGAAGCACATGTGGATTTTCACCCGGCCAATAACGCATATTTTGCTTATTGACGAACCCATTGAGCCAAAAATGAGCTTCGTCACTGAAGATGATTTTGCGAGTAAATTCATCATCTTGGCGCATCTTCTCCAGAATCCAATCGGAGAACGTACGTCGCTTCAAATGGTCCATCGGCTTCAATTCTTGAGTCAGCTTGAGAATTGTGTAAACCAAGATCCTTAAGCAAAATACGGCATAATGTGGTCTGAGCGATGCCCAATTCTAGAGAACACCGTGGAATTGAACGGCAGCGATATTTTCGACACTTCGACCAACCCGTTGTCTCACTCACATGGCAACATCACACAACGAATATGTAGACTCAAATTTTTGCACTAAGCTTGTTATTGCCTGTCTACTAGGGCGAGAATTACGACCGAAAATTGGAGTTAACGCTCTTAAAGTTGCAGTCACCGACTCCGAATTTCGGTAGAAAATTTTTATAATTTGCAGACGTTGCTCGTTCGTGTACTTTACCACGATGAAAATGTTGAGTTTACTGAATAAATTGACAGTGACAGTTTGATGATTAGTGAAAGAGTGCGTTCACAAATTAAATTCATAGTTGTCAAGTAAGTCCCTATTGGAAAACCCTTTACTTGAAAAGCGTATAAAAAGATGCGCCACTAGGATGAGGCTACATGCGAAATCTTCGAAAGAAAGGAAAAAATGAATAACATGTTTACATTTTATGGTTTTAAAACATTTATTTATTACGTTTTTCTACATTAATAATGAGTATGCCCGCTATTTTTCGATATGACATCTATAAGACGGTTTGGAATAGAATCATGCAGTTTTTTTTTTTAAATAATCAAGAGAAATTTGGGTCCAGTCATCACGAATGGCTTCGATTAAAGCGTCCCTGTGTTCAAATTGTCTGCCGCCTTCATACACTTTACGAGATAACCATGCCCAAACATTTTCGATTATGTTTAAGTCCGGTGAATAGAGCGGCCATGGCAAAAGTTCCACATCTTCTGATTGAATCCAACTTCTAACAACCCTGGAAGTGTGCATTGTATTGTTGGAAAATCAAAGGCAGAGGTCCGAAAATGTTTTTCACTTTTGCAAGTGACCGTTCCAGCAAGTATTAGTTGTTTCCGTTCATTGTTGTGGACAAAAACTCCAACTTCATTGTGCCATAGTATGTAATAGCTCCCCACACCATTACACCTGATGTGCGCCTGTGATGTCTTGCCAAAATAAGCTTCTCCTTTCTTAGATCATGGAAATAGAAGTTGTAACCATCGGGGTCGTCAAGGTTAAACTTTTTTGTCATCCGAAGTAGGATTTGAGGCACGCCGTAGAATTAACCGCTTTTATCGCAATTTGTTGCTTCTATCGTGCGTCCTTTTTGATTTTTCCCATAGTGTTGTGGATCCGCAAGATAACTGTTTACAACAGTCTTACTTCTATTAAACCTCTTTGCAGTTTCTCGGCCTGAGAGTCCTAACTCTTTCTGTCGCTGTCAAACTCTTTCGTCAACTCATTTTTTTAAACTAAATAAAAACAGTTCTTTTCAACTATTTTTTAAATATTCTTAACAAAACATTGAAAAAAATCGCTGATGTGAACTCCTGCAACGAAATATTCGTAATGGGCTTATCCTAATGACGCATCTTTTTCTACGCTTTTCGAGTAGTTGATTGTTTGGTCTTGGGAAATTCCAACGGTCGTTTCTTATTTACCCTTTAATATTATGACTTCTTGTTGAGTAAATATGTTCCTGTTCACAGGTAGTAAAAGTTTGCGGGTACAATATTTGAAACAGGTATAAAGAGTGAAAATTGATTGCAAAATGGATGGCCTCATCCTTGTGATCGCTAGTGTACATCTCTTCTAGTACAGTCGAAACTGGTTAGGTGGAAATCTCTTGGACCGTTTATTTTAGTCCCACTTATAGAGGCTGGTTACACCGGTTTGAACACGTAGATTTAAACATGGTAACTGAACGTTAGAATAAGAGTTTTATTTGAATAATTATGGGAACATATGGTGTGTACAGTATTGTGCAAAACATACCGGATTTTTATCGAACATCTTCTCTTTGGTAAATTTTAGCAAACAGAAAGAACCTAAGTAAAGTCTGTTATCAATTTAAGAAAACTTATTGTATAAGCATACACATACGAGGGTTGTCTGAAATGTTTCCGACCGAAAAATGATACAAGACAGTTTTTCTCAAATTTTCTTTTTATTTTTCTACATAGTCTCCTTGTAACTCTACACTCTACACACTTCTCTCAGCGATGTTCCCATCTCTCTAACCCGTCCAAATAGTACTTGGCATTTTTCTCTGCAAAATAATTGTTCACGAAGGTGATTGCCTCCTCATTTGACGAAAATCTCTGTCCTCCGATCGCAGTTTTTAGATGAGGGAACAAAAAGAAGTCGCTTGGGGCTACATCTGGTGAATAAGGTGGATGGTCAAGCAGTTCAAACCGCAATTCATGGATTTTCGCCATGGCAACCGCTGAGGTGTTAGACGGCGCGTTGTCTTGGTGAAACAGGATTTTCTTTTTCTGCAAATGTGGCCGTTTTTCCGCAATTTCTGCCTTCAGTTTGGCAAGTAATGATGTATGCTCCTGTATGGTTTTTCCTTTTTGAAGATAATCGATGAAGATAACTCCTTTACTATCCCAAAAAACAGTCGCCAACACTTTCCCAGTCGAAAAAACAGTTTTTGCTTCTTTTGGAGCCGGCTCGCCCTTTGCAGTCCACTGTTTTGACTGAATTCTTGTTTCGAGCGTATAATGGTGTATCCAAGATTCATCTACAGTAATTAATCGGCGTCAGAACTCGGATTTATTGCGCCAACAGAGCGTTGGAAATATTCATTCGAACACGTTTTTGGTCTAACGTAAGCAAACGCGGCACCCAACGCGCGGACAGCTTTCTCATGCCTAAAACTTGATTTAATATGTAAGAAACACGATCTTTGGACATTTTCATAACCTCTACTATCTCTCTCACTACTTTAATTCGGCGGTCGTCAGCGGTTGCAGGTTTTGGACTTCCCGAACGTTCATCATCTCCCAAGCTCTTACTCCCACATTTAAATTCAGCTGCCCAAAATTTCACTGTGGTAAATGATGGTGCAGAGTCCCCATACACATAGTCCAACTCATTTTTTATTTGCGTAGGCGTATTGCCTTTCAAAAACAAGAATTTAATAACAGCTCGTTACTTAATTTTTTCCATTTTCACAAAAAACACTCACATCGACTCACTCAAACGACTGTCAACTAAAACCTGCGCGTCCAAAATGACTGAAAATTCGGTTAGTAACTGTCAAAAGATGCACAACGTGCATTCACTAGCTTTGACGAGTGTCGCTATCTTTACGTCGTGCGGTCTGAAACTTTTGCAATAATTTGTTTTATTATACAAAAACAAAACTTAACTTAACTCGGTAACGGCCTGTGCAAAACATACCGGATTTGGTTATACTTAATATTTCGTCCAGTAACCGTTGTTTTTTAAGACCTTAGGCATTTTAGACATGGACGACACTAAATTTTTAAAAATTTCTTTTGGAATGTTCTCTCATTCATTATTTATTAACGTCATAAGTGCGTTTTTGGATGTGTGCGTCTTTAACCTTACCCGTCTTTTTAAAATGGCCCACAAGCTCTCAATAGGGTTTAGATCGGACGGTTGAGACGGCCATTCCAACACAACAACATTTTTCTGGGCAAACCACTCCTTAACCAATTTTAATGAATGTTTTGGGTCATTATCATGTTGATAAAAGTAACATAGTGGCATCTCCTCCTCAGCGTATGGTAGCATTACGGATTCCAGTATATCCCTATACTGAACACGATCCATAATACTCGTATCACTAATATCATGTATTGGTCCACATCGCGCACCAGAAAAACATCCCCACACCATAATTGGATCCTCCTCCATGTTTGACGGATGGACGACAATATCGTACTTGAGGACGTGTCCCCTATTTCCATTGGAAGCAATCAAGTTGAACTTACTCTCATCGCTACAGAGTACAGTTTTCCACTTTGTTGCTGACCAATTCAAATGGTTTCTTGCGAATTCCAGTCTAAGAAAGGATTCGCGTTAGCAAAGTAATCAAAGACTTACTAAGAATAAAATGGTAACTTTTTTGTCTATGCTTGGCAGTAAGTAGAGGCTTTTTCGCTGATCGTAAATAACAAAAAACAGCTTCTCTTAAACGCCTGCGTACAGTGCTTACTTAAATTGAAAGATTTAAGCTCACTAACAATCTTTCTTGAAGGCAAGAAAGGATCGTTAGCAATCATTTTCTTATTTTGCGAATCGGTTCGGAGTATAGTTTTTCTGGGACGTCCTCCACTGTGAGTGGTTTCGACTGGTTTTCCATTCTGAAACTTTTTTATAATATCACACACTGTCGATGATGGCATTTTATAATTTTTGGGTAAACTTTTTCGTTTTAGCCCTGCCCTGAAGTCCGCTACCAGTTGATTTTTAACCACACCACTGTATTTATTTTCAGCCATTTTATTAGTAAGCAAATTGGAGACACCTGACCTTTTATGTTTAGTTAAGTCTATAACTCAATTCAAATGACAGCCAAAACCATTGTCAGCCAGTTAAAGACCAAGAAAATACGGTACTTTTGAAAATCCGATATGTTTTGCACAGGCATGGCATTGAGTTGAGCTACAATTTTTGATAAAACTCTAAAAATAATGATAGCAATGGCTTTTTATTTCTATTTGTAAACTTACTCAATAGGTTTTCTTAAATTTCTAAATAAGTGTACCTACTGTATTCCTGCCTTCTACAATTCTTCAATGAAAAATGCTCAAGAAAAATTCGGTATGTTTTGCACAACACTGTATTATTATTGGCCCGGGTCTACGCCGGGCAACTTTATTAAGCTTATTAACAAGCCAAACTTAAAACTAGACTTAAAAACTAACAAAGATATACTTAACCTAATGGGGCGAGGAGAAATGGTGGACGGGGGAGATGTTAAGGGAGTGGCATATTGAGCAGCGCTGTTTTTATTTCTTGTTTGCTGCTATTTAGGTCAAAGACTTCGGCGTAGTTGTTCGTTATACGCAACATTCTGGATATGGGTTCAAAGTGACTCACCGTTGGTGCGGTGAGTTCGGATCAGGAAGAGTGGGACAGATCTTAGATTACGGGGATTGGGAGTGAATGCAATATTTTGCGTTATTGTCGAGCAGTCGATATTTCCAGTCAGTAACTGGTGGATAAAAAGTACATCAGCGACTTCACGACGTTTTCTTAGGGTATGCATGCTAATTAGTTTTAGCCTATTTTCATAGGGGGGTAATCCATATGGATCGGCCCAAGGTAGACCACGAAGTGCAAAACGGATAAAACTGCGTTGGACTGCTTCTATTCTTTGAATGTGGGTTAGTTTATAGGGTGACCAAACTTGGCTGCAATATTCGATAAGAGGCCTTACAAAAGTAATGTACAGGGACTTTGTAACGTAAGGGTTGGAAAATTCTTTTGACCAGCGTTTGATAAAGCCGAGTGAAGAGTTAGCTTTATTTATAATGCTGTCAATATGTGAGTCGAATTTCAATTCTCTATCACAAATTATACCTAGATCCCGTACTTGGGTAGTGGAAGGAATAGGCTCATCGCAGATGAAGTAGTTTCTTGGAGGGGGAGGTAAACGTTTATGGGAATAGGTTATCGCTTGGCATTTGCTGACACTAAGCTCCAAAAAGTTTTGCTTGCACCATACCGAAAACTTATTCAAGTCATCTTGCAGGCAATGAGATGACTTTGGAAATTCTCATGTCATCAGCGAAAATAGAAAGATTAGAGTTCGTTAAAATTAAATTTATATCGTTAATTGTGAGGATAAAGATGATTGGACCAAGGTGACTACCCTGAGGGACACCAGATGTTGCTTTAATGGATATTGAAGATCTGAAGATGACCCTGTATTCTCGGTCTTCTAAATAGGATTTGGTCCATGCCACAAAATGAGG
The DNA here is from genome assembly GCA_949129095.1 of Volucella bombylans. NCBI lineage: Eukaryota > Metazoa > Arthropoda > Insecta > Diptera > Syrphidae > Volucella > Volucella bombylans. The sequence continues at coordinate 363,446,134 of OX422140.1, forward strand.
GGAAAAGCCAAGTTTTTTTTAGTTTAAAGATGATAAGTTGGTGAGAAATTTTATCGAATGCCTTGCTGAAATCTGTGGAAATTGAATCGACTTCATCACCGTCTTCTAAAGCATGAAGAGTCCTAGAGACGAACTCTGTTAGGTTAGTGGTCGTTAATTTACCTTTCAAGAAGCCGTGCTGATTTGTGCAGATTGTTGGCCTACAGTACGGAAGCAGTTGTTGATAGACTATGCTTTCAAAAAGTTTGGGTATGCAAGAGAGTTTCGCTATGGGCCTATAATTATCGACTTCGGCCTTACTTCCTTTTTTATGAATAGGGATAATGTAAGATTCCTTCCATAGGAAAGGGAAAGTACCTGTTGAGACAGACAAGTTAAATAGAGCAGCAAGAGGAGAACCGAGATGGGTAACACACTCTTTTATTACAATAGCCGGAATTCCATCAGGGCCGGACGAGAAATCATCTTTAAGTTTGGTAATGTTTTCAGATACCAAAGTTGTTGTTATATTTAGTGAAATGGCTGACGTCTCAGGATAGTTTCTCATATAGCTAAAGTAGCTAGGATCGGGTTCAGCTGTTTTCTTAGAAAAGGATTTGTTGAAATGACAGGCAAAGAAATTTGCAATGGTTTTTGGGTCGGCAGAAGATTCACTAAGAAATTTAAGAGTAGATGGGTAGCCGTCTGACTTTCTTTTGGTATTAATAAACTGGTAGAAGCGTTAAGGGTCCGAGACTAAGCTAAATTGCATGCGGTAGAGGTACTCAAGGTAAAGAGACTGACAAAGTTCAGAAAAACGATTATATACCGATCGATAATTACTGTAGTCGGAATCAGATCGAGTTCTTAAGAATTTGTGCCACAACTTGTTTCTGTTATTATGGAGAGATCGCAACTCATTGTTGTACCAGGGAGGAGCAGATATGCAATCCTTTCGGAAGGTATACGGAACCGATTGGGCAAAGCAGGAGAAAATTAACGAATAGAACGTTGATAGGGCAAGATCAACGTTAGTTGTCTCACCAATAAAGTCAAAGTTAATGTTGCTGATGAGGTTTTTAAGTTTGTTAAAGTCGGTTCTACGGAAGTCAAATGAGAATGAATTTTCCGAATCGACACATGTGTTGCCATTTTCATATGAATATATAATTGACAAGGGGGGATGAAGGCGGTCTAAGGTAGAAAGAAGATGATCACTCCTATAAACGACACAGTTATCTGAATCGGATGTGAAGACAAGGTCGAGTTGTCTGTTCATTGTATTAGGTATTCCACTAATCTGATGCAGACTTGAATTGGTTAGGTATATGAATGTAGAAAAAAAAATGCTTTGGGTAGCAGAAAAATGAATCATAATTGGTACAATATTATAAATTCACTTAAAGAAAAAACAAAAAACGGTTAACCATTTTACCTTTTTTTAAAATTTTTTTTCAATCGGACATTCCCACTTTTGGGGTGTTGCGTAAACGCAACAATGGGACAATAGCTATGAAAAAAATTAAGTGTGATAGGCCTTAAAGCAATGGAAATGTAACCGAATTGCGCACTTGTTACACATAAATACCGTTGTGCTTTTACAAACTCTGCACCGTCTTCTCCAATTTTCAGGATTCTTCTCAATAATGTGGCCAACGTTATCTAACGCACAGTGGGCGGTAGAGATGAATTTGAAATGCGCCCTCGAACAAATTGTGTTTTACACTTGTTGACGCTTATGAGAATCCGAACAAATTCAGACCTAAATTCATGCTGCGATATTCGATATTCAGGCATTCACTACTGCCGAGTCTATCGTATTGATATTACCATTTTTTACCACCAATTATACGGTAGTTTGCGACTGTATTATTTGGCTGAGTAAACTCGCAATTGGTTGCCACTGTAACAACAGAATTGTCATTCCAGCGCATCACATTTATTTCATTCGCGTGATCATAGCAGGAATCGATTGTGCCACGCAGTTTTTTTTTGCCCTTGCTCTTCCAAGCAACAAAGCATCAAACATAAGTAAATAACTAACCTCCGTTGACATACTCGTAACAATTTCAAACGCAAATGTTTTTCAGAGCCTACTAAAATTTCGCCGTTTGTCCCAATGTTGCGCTTTCGCAACGTTACCAAACCAAGCTGATTAAAAGTACTTGGGGAAAGTAAATGCAAATTATTTGTTCACTACTGCTATTATCTGTTTATTTTATGCGAAACCTCATTCGGACTATAAAATATTAGAAAAACAGTAATATTTAGGGAATTTATAAACTATGTAGGTTTTTTCTTTGAAATTTGTCAATTTAATTTTAAATGTAAACAAAACTCCAAGAGCTATTCCGAATACCGAAATCAATTTTAAAAAAGCTCAGATATTCGCAAACGCAATACCTAGTCAAGTCATAAATACTGGTACACAACTGAACTTACTCATTACGAATGCAACACTGACCGCATCCATTTCGTAGTGATTGCGATTTGACAGATGATATTTATGCTTCATTGTGACGTAAAAAGTTTTTGACATTAATTGCTTACAATCATGGAATGGGGCGACATCGAAAATCGTATTTTTGTAGTTGTCCTACTTAAATGCAACATGGAAAAAGGCGATATCTTTAGGACGTTGCGACCACTTGGAATCACTCGCAATTTTGTGTATCGTGCTGTGAAGTTGTTTGAGGATACTGCTGGAGTACGAGACCGTCAAAGATCCGGCCTTCCGCGCACTGTGAGAACTCCGAAAGCGATCAAAGCCGTGAAGAAACGATTCAACCGAAAACCGCTGCGAAAATAGAAAATCTTGTCGCGGTAAATACGAGTACAAATTTCGCAAAAATCCATGTTTCACATTATGAAAGGAGATTAGGACTCAGCGCATACAAGCGTGTACACTGGATACCTGCTCACGGCCGCATTGAAGGAAAAACGCAAGCGAAGATCGAAAGCGTTACTCAGCCGGTACGCGAAGAACGCTCACAGACAAATTCTGTTTACTGACGAGAAAATCTTCACCGTAGAAGAATCGTTCAGTAAGCAGAACGATCGTGTGTATGCTCGGTCATCCAGAGAAGCATCCCAACTCATCCCGAGAGTTCAAAGAGGCCACCATCCCGCGTCTGTAATGGTATGGTGGGGAGTGTGCTATGATGGCGTTAACAAGCTCGAGAAAGGAGTGAAAACATCGGCCAAAGTACGAGGGGCGTTCAACATATTCTCGGTATCGGGGTGAAGCTGTGGTTGTATATATAAATTGACTTATTTATCAAGTAATACTATTATTTTAGTGCATTCATGTAAAATTTCATATAAATGTGATTATTAATTCGCGTTTTATCTCTAGTTAAACAGAATCATAATGGCAACTGAGACGATGATGGTGAAAATTGAGCATCGCGCTTTAATTAAATTTCTCACTAAGCAAGGAAAAAGTCAAAAAACTATTCATGAGAAGATGGTGGCTGTTTACCAGGGTTCCGCACCTTCATTATCAACTGTGCAAAAGTGGTCAAGTGAGTTCAAGAGAGGCAGAGAGAGCATTGAAGACGACCCCCGCTCCGGCGCCCCGGCTACTGCTTGTACGGGAGAAAGCATCAAAGAAGTCGAAAAACTTGTTCTTGAGGATGCCCGAATAAAGGTGAAAATGATGGCAGAGCTTTCAATTGGTACCATTCACACCATTCTTCATGACCATCTTAACCTTTCAAAGGTCAGTGCAAGGTGGGTGCCACGAATGCTCACAGCGTATCAGAAAAAAGTGAGAATCGCATGCTGTAGAGAGCTTTTGGAGATGTGTAGTGAGAACGCGGACGGTGTTATGGATCGAATTGTTACTGGGGACGAAACATGGATCCACCACTATGACCCTGAAAGCAAACAAGAGTCCATGCAGTGGCATAAAAAATGAACAGACCCCCCGAAGAAGTTCAAAGTCACTCCGTCTGCCGGGAAGATCATGGCCACAGTTTTTTGGGACTCAAAGGGAATCTTGCTCATTGAGTACAAAAAAAAGGTGAAACCATCAACGCCACATCCTACGCTTCCACTTTGCATAATTTGCGGGAGGAAATTAAAAAGAAAAGACGGGGTAAACTCGCAGCGGGTGTGTTGCTTCTTCATGACAACGCTCCTGTTCACACGGCGCGAGTTTCCAAGGCTGCTGCGCGAAATTGTGGTTTCGAAGAAATCCAACACCCACCCTATAGTCCAGACCTTGCCCCTAGTGATTATTTCCTGTTTCCGGATTTGAAAAAATGTCTTCGTGGAAAAAGATTTTCGGATGATGAAGAACTCAAGTCGGCACTAAATGGGTATTTTGCAGAGAAAGAGGAAATTTATTTTTTTGAGGGTTTAAAAAAGTTTATCTCAAGATGTAACAAATGCATTGATGTTAGGGGAGATTATATTGAAAAATAAAAACAATTTAAATTGAATTCGCATTTTCCTTCATATCGATACCGAGAATATATTGAACGCCCCTCGTGTATCAATCGACCGCCTTGGAACCCATTGTGAAGTCTCTCAACCAATCAATATTCAACAACAAGCCATGGACTTTCCAGCAAGACTGCTCCAGCTCACAAAGCAAAAACGACTCAACTGTGGCTCAAAAACAACGTTCCGGACTTCATATCAACGGATGATTGGCCAGCTGATAGTCTAGACCTCAACCCGTTGAATTACAAGTTTTGGTCCGTATTAGAGGGCATATTGAGTCGCTGAAACGAGCACTTGTCCGCACTTGTCCAGAATCTCCCAAACATGTTCTATGACGTTCAAAAGTCCGGGCTTTGTGGTGTGTGTAGTTGTCTTGGAGCGTAGTAAATTAGCCAATCTTTGACAATTTAAGCGGTGTGCTTGGGGTAATTGTCTTGTTGGAAGATCCAACTCGTGCCAAGATTTAACCTGTCGACGGATGCTTTCAGGTTTTGTTCTAAAATAGTCTTATATTGATACCGGTCCATATTACCTTCAATAGAGACTAGATTTCCTACGCCAGAAACAGCTACAGCACCCCAAACCATCACGCTGCCACCACCATGCTTTACCGTAGAAACCAAATTTTTTGGATTCATTGGTGTGTTATTTTTTCTCCAAGCTCTAGCTCTCCCGTCACTTCTGAATATAATATTCACCGCTATCCTGCTATAGGTACGTGCGGATCGAACGTTCCCTTTACCTATTCGATTCACTTTCACTTCGAATCGATATTCTGCTTTACGACGGATGAACTGCCTTACCGTTTTCTATTTCAAAGTTTCGAAGATTTAAACGTTACCGGTTTGGAAATGTAAGTGTCATTTGAACTGTGTAATTTGTGTGGAAAGAAAAACAATCGGAAACAAGAGATTCTAGAGGACATTCGATTCGTGCGTATAGTGGAATGCCGACAAGTGAGTGTTTCACAACTTGTATTTGACATAAACATTCCCCCCGGCGTATAGCAGAATAGGGCTGTTAATAGGGGCTGAATAGCGCTGAATAAGACGTTTTGGGTCTACGTCAGATGCAATTGGCGGGTAAACACTTTTTATGGGCGGTTTTGTTACAATTTAGTGTGGTGCAAAAATATGTCACGCTATTGATTGTGAAAAAGCTTCCCCATAAGACGTGTACTGCCAATTTATGTTGGACAGAGTTGTGTGCGCCACATAGGCGAGGTCTTTCTTTACTGCGTTGTTCTTTCGGGTTAGATTCGAATACTCTGCAGATCGCAGCATTGGTGTCCATTCGATCTACATGTCCCAGCCGACGACTGATGAGCAGTTTTCTGTTTTCGTACAGACTGGGGATTTCACCATCTGCTTTCCATATAGTCCATTCTTTAGCGTTATAAAGTTGGACTGCTATAACCAAAGTTTCATATAGTCGCCTTAGTTTTTCGAAATAGAGCCTTATTACCCAATTGCCTTAGCTCAAAAAAATAGCGATTGTCAATAGTGATTCTTTGTATTATTTCTGCTTTTTTTTTTATAATCAGCGCGCGCTCAAGGGGTTTGAGTACCCTTAAGGTGATTGTACACAGCGCGTGCAAAGGAAATTTAGGGAGAAAGAAAAGAGAGGTACCGATGTACATTGTTTTTAAATGTTTGTAAGTTATAACGAGCAGGAAATACAGAGATCGGTAGGGCATTCCATAAGCGAGTTGTACGGCTTAGGAACGAATCACGATATTTTAGAGTACGTCCGAAAATGAGCTTGAGGGTATACTGATGAACGTTCATAGCGAGACGGGTGTTACGGTTGAAAGTTTGAATGGGCGGAATGCTACTGGCGATTTCAGTTGAGCACTCGTGGTGGAAATAGCGATAAAACAAAGTGAGACACGAGACATTTTGTCGGTGTTCGAGGGTGTCCATTGATTGACTGATATTAGTATCATCAATAAGTTTTATCGCACGGTTTTGAATCCTATCTAGCAGGTGCAGAGATGTTTTAGGAGCACTTGACCAGATGTGGGCGTTGTACTCCAATTTTGGGCGGATGAATGCCTTATATACTCGTATTGAGGCCAGATCAGAGGAAACCTAGACATTTCGCAGCATTTTTGGCGACATCAAATATATGGTCATTCCAACGTAAGTTGTCATGGACACACATACCGAGAATGGAAAGTTTTTCGGTTTCGACGATGCAAGTGCCATTCATGGATAATGGCTGGGTGTTTAAATTTCGCTTTAACGACAGCAGACTGCATTGTGTTTTGGAAGCATTAAATTCCACTCTGTTGATAGTTCCCCAATTGGTTATGCTGTTGATATCGGAATTTAATGAGCTTAGCATACGTGCCGTTCTCGTTCTACAGCCGAAGAGCAGGACCGTGAGTCCGGAAACGAATATGTAAAGCAGAGAGTACTGTCATCAGCAAAGGAATATATTGGATTAGACGTAGCAGACAAGAGATCATTAATGAAAATTAAAAAAAAAGAGTGTCGGAGACAGAATAGAGCCCTGGGGCACACCATCATTTATTTTGTGAATATCAGACTTGAAACCGTAGCAAAACAACTTGAATTGAACGTTCCGAAAGGTAATTTCTAATCCATTGAAGAAGAGAGACGTCGATCCCAAATGCACGCATTTTCGACAAAAGAGCCTGATGCCAAACTCTGTCAAATGCCTTAGAAATATCAAGTGGAACTATCTTGCTTTCGCCAGATTGATGTACGCTTTGGTTCCACTTTTCGGTGAGACATGTCATCAAATCACCAGTGGACCTGTTGCTACGAAAACCGTACTGCCGGTCATTGAGAAGTTTTCGTGTTTCGAGATATTTCATGAGCTGACGATTTATCAGCGTTTCCATGACCTTGGAAAGAAAGGACGTAAGTGCAATGGGTCTGTAGGAGGAGAGAGAAGATGATTCGCCTTTTTTAGGGACAGGCTGGACAAATGCTGTTTTCCATCTGCTCGGGAAGAGTCCTAAAGAGTAGGAATGTTGAAAAAGCTTACGCAGTGGTTTAGCCAGCGAGGAAGAACACCTCTTCAGAAGAAGTGGAGATATACCATCTGGACCAGCGGATTTGTGTGTGGGAGATCTTTAAGTACTCTTGCTACTACACGAGTGCGAAAGTAGATTCGTCCCATTGAAGATTCGACGCACTCAAATGTAGTCGGAGACAAAGCACAATCTGGGAGTGTTGAGCTGGCCGCAAAGTGTGCAGCAAGTAGATTGGCCTTGTCCAAAGAGCTGACAGCTGGAATGTCATTGTAAATGAGCGTTGGGATGGAGGGTGAGGCGGAATTTCTAATGTTTTTGACGAACGACCAAAAATTGTTACTGCCTTTGGGACATTGCAGTAATTTTTGCCTCAGTTTTTGGTCGTATTGGAATTTCACACGCTTAAGAAAGGCGTTGCAGTCATTTCTGGCTCGTTTGAACTTTTTTCGGTTTTCCTCTGTCGGGTTGGTCTTGAAGGCCCGAAAAAACATGTCTCTAACCCTGACGGCCTCTTTACAGCTGAGGTGTTTTTGGCAGAATTTGTAGCAGAGCCAAGTTAAACAAAGTCCCTTACTACCTCGAAATTATTGCTGTCGACTGTGACGTTCTGTCCAACTCTTCGATGTTTTGTGTGCTTTCTTGTTGAAGGCATGTACTTGGTTTTATCCTCATTTACCATCTTCGCAGGTTCCGCTTCAATGCTAGCCAATGCACCGGTGACAGCCCTCTATTTTCTCCCAATTATGTCGTAGTAGTGTTCACTTGTGAGTTCTGCACAATTCTTTCAAGTATGATGTTAAAGAAGTTACATGACAGCGCGTCATCTTGTCTATAATCTTGACAACAAAGGTCTCGGGTTAAATCGTTCCCAACCTCGACGGAGCGGACGAGTTTGACAGAGATGGCAAAACTACATATGACTCTATATAGCACGTCTCTATAAATGCTGACATATCTGGTTAGCATCGATTTGGACTTTTTATTTTTTGCCAGGATCTGCCGGAGTGTAAGAATTTGGTAGTTTGCTGGCCAGAAAAAAGATACTGATAGGGGTCAATCATTCATACAATATGACAGATAAGATCTTGTACACAATGTTGCAGCTCTATTGTTGCTGCAGTTGGAGCGGTCTCCTTTTTTATGGATTGGGCAAACGATGCTCAGATTACAATGATCAGGCCTACACTCTTTTGGTCAGATCTGAGAAATTATTGGTAGAGCATAACATACTCGTATAGTAATTTCCAGCAGCGTTGAATACCTTGGCCGGTAAGCCATCACGTCCAGCAATTTTTTTGGGCTTTTAGCTTAGATATTGCTATCCTTACTTCGTTTCGGTCAGATGGACGGAAGTTTTGGCTATCATCAGCTAAGTTGAATGGTCTAATCTCCCTGACGGCGGGATGTTGTGGTTCGTCGCCATTATACAGTCTGCAGAAGAAGTTTTTCCATATTCTCAACACTTACTGTGACTCCATTACAAGGTTTCCTTCTTCATTTTTACAGGTTTCTGTATGCGTCTTGTTGCCGTAACACGTTGTTACCTATTGAAACACAACACTTCAGTTACGGCATCTTTGATAGCACATTGTCAATGGTCTTCGGTACTTGATGCTCAGCTATGATTCTAGCGGTCTCTTACGATTGCAATTGTGGTGTTTGGGAAATCTGCATTCGTACCTTGGCCTACAACAGGGTTATTACCTAGTCCTTGTCAATGTTGGCTGTACGCCCATAATACTGTGGGACTATTGAAGGACAGATTATCCTTAAAGAATATCGAATTTTAGACAGCCAGATCTATCGTGGAGGGTGGTTGCGGCAGTAATTCGTAACGTAATTCATGTAATGGTGTGTTTTTGTGGTGGAACAGCACTTTTTTCTCTTCCAAATGAGGCCGTGTCTCTGTCAATTTCTTAGCAAATCGATGCAATAATTCAATGTACTGCCCTATGTTCGCGTCTCGTTTCTTCAAAAAGTCTATGAGAATTACTCCCTTCGAATCCCAAAAAAATCGTGGCTATAAAGTTTCATAAACGCCGCAAAACTTCTCCGGATTTCGCTTAACAGGTCCGTATCAGCCGCATCTGCTTGCTGTCCACTGTGATCAATCGCGCCACCCATCGGACCAACAGCTTTGTCATGCTGAACTTATCATGTTGCGGATTTTTTAAGCAATTTCAATGTAAACCAGTGGTGCCTCAGTGGCAGTTTAGACAATTTACAAGCGGAAAATTAGCGACAGGCATCCGTGTTAAAAAAAAGGCTCTCTCATAAGGCCTGTGCTGCATATTTGTACGAGTATTGCACTCTGGTGGACGTATGATGGAGTTTTTGATAATTCGTTTCTCAAACTTGAAAAAACAATGACAGCAGATTTTGTCTGTCTGTTTGGCCCCTGTCGGTGCGGTTTTAGACCTGGTAGGTCCACAAACAACAAATATTCACTTTGCAGAAACAAGTCCATACCCAAATTCATCACCTGCTTATCGGTTTTAAGGCTCGCCAGGCATAATTTTTGAAATCTTTCACTTAGTTAAGAATTTTGTCTACATCAGCTCCACTATAATGACGCGTAAGTTACATTTGCCAATCGCTACGAGTATTTCGTTGGCAGTTGAGTAATAGATCTTGTCAACGACACGAAGGAGTCATAAACTTTAGCGAAGAGGGATGAAGGTAACCTTGGTCATTTTGAGCGCAGGATTTTTGGTTCCGTTGACATGCTTCTACGAGGTGTACCTGGCCAGAAAAATGCGTATCAGTCGCCTGAAATGGCTAGGACATGCAGATTGAAGAATCTTCGATACCTATCGAGAGGAACAATGCAGTGGTCTTCATGTTTTAGGTGGCGTGCATAAGTAGAAGGCGATCCAACCATCTTAGAATGAACAACTGGAGGAAGTTGGCTCAAGACCATACTTACTGATAAGGTTTTTTGTATGGAGAGCCCAGTTTCACCAACAAAGTAAGATGCATACAGCTGACTCACAAAGAGCGATGGACCTACAGTTGCCTCCTGTGGCAGGCCATTATTTAATTTCCTTACTTTAGTATGAACAACTGCGAAATATGGAAAATCATGTCACCATGAGTTTGTTTGTTTTCAGATTTACTCACCTATTTCCAGCTTTCGAATTCTAAACTTTAAAAGGTGACAAGATGTTTAGGGGTGCTGCTGGGTATTGATTTACGAGTTTTGCTATAACTAATGTAGGTAGCTCTTTTGCGAAGTAAGAACAACTGTAAACTAAACCCTGACTGTTTCTGTCAAGTTTCCATATCCATTCCAAACTCATTGTTGAATTCTTTACTTCCTCCCAGTCCATCCACGTGGCAATTCCTGTGGCACATCTGCATTATTTCCAGCTAACACATATGACAAAAGTAAAACCATTTAGCTCATTGTTTTATTAAAGGTCTCCCTCGCGCTGTACCACCACCATCACTAACACAAACACAAACACAAACACCCATGCACCAAAGCAAAACAATGGCATAGTCATGAAATTTGTCCAAAGGAATTGCAACAATAAGCAGCAGGAGTAATAGAAGCCCTTCTATGCTTCAGGCATTCCTTTGCGAAATGTCTCAAAAAAAAAACAAAAAAAAAACAGCAACGACAACGCAATAAAAACTGCAATCAAGAGTGCGCTAAACAAAACCTCAAACAGGACGACACACAATAAAGAGCGCAGAAGCAACAGCCCCAGCAGCAAACAGTTCGTTTCCCAATTTCAACTTCAAACTCAAGGAGCACCACTGCATGATGTTGTTGACGCGACTTGATAGCACCATCCAAACCAGCATAACATACTTACGTACACAACTATGTGTGTGAGCTCTGGAGCACAATGAAGACCTACAAGTACCATGAACGTGGCGCAGCAATGAAATTCCTTGGAAATGGTTAAAAAGGACTAAAATAAATGGAAACCGAACGGATAAAAAATAAATAGAAATAAAAGCAAAAACCAAAGTGAGGAGAGAGAAATACTCATACCCAACGAACAATAAACAACAACAGGAACGATGCCAGAAGCCTAAGAGCCAAGCCAAACCAAACCAAACCAAGCAAAGCCAAGCCAAACAAAGCCAAGCCAGGCCAGGCCATACTCGTAGCCATAGCACGAAAAGGAGCTCTGAAATAAAAATAAATAAACGGAAGAAACGTTGGAACGCATATTCCGAGCCTAGGATATGCTCAACACCGAAGACGGATAGCCAACCCAGAGACAAACAACAACCAAGGATGAAAGAGAAGTTCCGAGGGTGAAGATAGGATCGTCATCAAAACAAAATATGGCCAAAGGAATTTCTTCGGTTTCTCACTCTAGCCCCGAACTGGGACTGAAGATGATGACGATAATGATGATGGCGATGGCGGTGGTATGGCAGAGGTGGTTCTGGTGGTGGTTGGTCATATTTTTCTTTATTACAAGAAGTACAGTACAATGATGTCCAATGTGGGTATTCCTTTACACTTAAAAACCTACAACTTAAGACGTAGTTGGTGGTGGCTTTATAGCAGGTCGATAGCCATTGCTTTAGCTAGTCAATGACCAAAGGCCAAGTTTTGGTTGTGTGTTGGTGTTCATCGTTCAAATGGTGTGGCATTTTGTTTATGATTTGTCATATGGGGATGGAAATTCACGTAATTAATAAACCTACCGAGGCAAGAATTCCTTTCAGGATAACAAAGGATCCAATAAAGTGATGAACTCTTAGCCAGCTCTTTCTAGTCGACCTGAATTCCTGCTAATGGATTATTCTTTTATCCAACTGAAGCTATGTATAGGGTTTTCCAACAAGGACTTGACAAATTTTTTTTTAAATAAAACGCAAACCATTTTAGATATTTCAAAAACTTTATTATCGCCTTGAAGTACAATCAAAACATTTATGAATGGAACTCGACTTCGTTCATATGGCCACCGCGGGCACGTTTGCGGTCGATTCGTTGTACCCAATCAACGACTCGGTCACACATTTCGGCCAAAACGGCCACTATTTCGCGTTCAATGTTGGCTCTGAGCTCTTCCAACGTCGTCGGCGTGTTGGCTTAAACCAATGACTTAACGTAGCCCCACAGAAAATAGTTAAGCGGCGTTAAATCGCACGAACGAGGCGGCCAATCGACTGGCCCATTTCTTGAGATAACACGATCACCATACTTACTCTTCAATAAATCGATTGTAGCGTGTGCTGTGTGGCTTGTGGCACCATCCTGTTGAAACCACATGTCGTCCAAGTCCATATCTTCCAATTCGGGCCAAAAATAATTGGTGATCACGGCGCGATAACCCTGACCATTCACAGTAACGTGACGATCGTTATCGTCGACGAACAAATATGGCCCAATAACGCCGCCGGCATACAAACCGCACCAAATAGTTATTTTTTCTGGATGAAGTGGTGATTCATGAAGCACATGTGGATTTTCACCCGACCAATAACGCATATTTTGCTTATTGACGAACCCATTGACGAACCCAAAAATGAGCTTCGTCACTGAAGATGATTTTGCGATGAAATTCATCATCTTGGCGCATCTTCTCCAGAACCCAATCGGAGAACGTACGTTGCTTCAAATGGTCCATCGGCTTCAATTCTGGAGTCAGCTTGATCTTGTATGGGTGTAAACCAAGATCCTTACGCAAAATACGCCATAATGTGGTCTGAGCGATGCCCAATTCTTGAGAACGCCGTGGAATTGACTGATTTGGATCGTTTGCTACGAGCGCCTGTACGGCAGCGATATTTTCGACACTTCAACCAACCCGTTGTCTCACTGACACGGCAACATCACACAACGAATATGTAGACTCAAATTTTTGCACTAAACTTGTTATTGCCTGTCTACTAGGGCGAGAATTATGACAGAAAATTGGAGTTAACGCTCTTAAAGTTGCAGTCACCGACTCTGAATTTCGGTAGAAAATTTTTATAATTTGCAGACGTTGCTCGTTCGTGTACTTTACCATGATGAAAATGTTGAGTTTACTGAATAAATTGACAGTGACAGTTTGATGATTAGTAAAAGGGTGCGTTCACAAATTAAATTCAAAGTTGTCAAGTCCCTATTGGATAACTCTTTATATTCGGTTTTCGGTATGTCCAAAGTGCTTCCTGCGAATTTTCCATCACGTAGTGGTTTTTGAACTCGATTGAGCAGAAAGAAGTCACAGGGAGCCAAATAAGGTGAATTCGGTGACTGTTGTATGGTATTTGTTGCATTTTTCGTCAACAAATTACCGATAATGATGGTACGGTGCGTTATCATGGTGCAAAATCCACGAGTTTTCTGCCCACAATCCTGGTCTCTTTCGGCGAATTGTTTCACGCAAACGTCTCATAACGCCCAAAATAATACTCTTTGTTTACTACCTGGCCTTCTGGCAAAAATTCATGATGCACTACACCGTTGTAATCCATGAAAACCGTGAGCACCGCCTTGCTTTTTGACTGAAAACGACGGGTTTTTTTTTGGTCTCGGCTCATTTGGTGAACGCCATTCACTTGCCTGATGTCTGGATTGCGTGTCGTACTCATAAACCCACGTCTGGTCTCCAGTAATGATCCTTTTGATGAATGTGGGATCGGATTCAGCCTCGCAAATCATCTCTTTTGCGACGTCAACACGGTTTCTTTTTTGCATGAAATTGAGGTCTTTTGGCACCAACTTTGCTGCTACACGACGGAAACCCAAATCATTAACCAAAATGTCTTGGACGGATCCATAGGCAATGTTCAAGTCCTCCGCTATCTCTCTGATTTTTAATTTGCGGATATTGACCAACATTTCTTTTGCTCCATCAATGTTTTCGTCGGCTTTCGATGTCGATGGTCTGCCACTGCGTTCATCATCTTCGATTGACTCACGACCACTTTTGAATGTTTTATTTAGAGAATCGTTGCCGAAACACTTTTCCAACATTTCCAACGTTCGTGCACCATAAAATAAGTTTTTTACGCAAAATTTAATACAAGTTCGTTGTTGCAAATTTAAAACCATTTCTAAAATTGTAAAAAAACGCCATCACACACAGAGATAGATGTACTCTTGGCTACGTAACTTTTGCAAATGTCAAGCTATGACGCTAAGATTTAGAAGGAATGTCAACAACAGTTTTACCAACAAAAAAAACACAGTGGTTATTCCGAGAACATTTTGATCAAGGTGGTATTTCTTACTTTTGGCATCTTCCTTCCATCCTGGCGCTTTATCTTTTCTCGAAGTTCAGTGAAATCACAGTTATAAGCTTGCCCATTATCCTACTTCCTCTACGGACGTTATACTCGTAGATTTTCAACCAGAGTTGCAATGTGTTATTTTGGTCCTACCATACATGTCTACTTGCAGATGACGTTGTTTCCGATTGCGTTTACGTGCCCTGTTTTAAAAGAATAGCTTTATCGAGCCCGCAAACCGAAAGATTTTCTTTATACGTAATCCAGTCGTTGGACCTTTCTTTGTTACTGTCCACAGTACCCAGGATTCCCAAAGTTTTTGAAGGTGTACTATTAGTTTTGTTCGTCTGCAGTCTTTATTTCTGGATGATTTGAACCTGCTTTCGGATACTCCGCCGCGGATATTGGGAATTCGACTTCTTGTACTGTAACTTCATTCCTTCCTGTTTCTGCCATACCACCTATAAATAAATAAATTGTTCCAGCAGTCTGCGGTAAACCAATGTCTATTCACTTCCACTAACTGGGTTAGTGTCTGCTCAGTGAATTCTTGACCCGCGAGTGGTAATCGTAATGTCCACCAATCTTTGGAATGTGCAGGGTCCTTCATACACGACACCTCGAAACCTTACCTTTTACTTACTTAAGTACTTACTTAGTCGGCGCTACATAGTCTCTGGTTTTTAACGTAAACACCTATCGTGTAGACTTAAGGTTACGGGATGCCGATACATAGATGGGAGCAAGGATACGCCTTGCCATCGCTTACTCACATTAGAATAATACCAAAGCAGAACTTGTGTTGGAGGTACAAGTTCCACCCTTGGTATTGGTCGAGGCCGATCTAAAACCTCTTGCTGGTCTTAGGGTCACAGCACCTAGAACTTATTGCAACTCTACATTTGGTGAAACCAGCAGGAAGACCCATCCTGTGTTTTTGGGTCTAACCCACAGCCACAATGACACTCCCACTAGAGGGCCTACCTCTAACAAGTCAAGCCCGGACCGAGATCCTTCTGACTTCTGACTTCTATGGATTTAGGTCCTGCCACCAACAAGACCTATGACCGGCAACTTGTAACCGGTTAAATCGTAGCAAGCTTCGGTGACGTCATCTGAAAACCTTTACGATAAGACCAGTATTTTGCTCTGCCCCCTCTTTTTATTAGACAACGCCATTGATGGGCGAAAACCTTGATAATTGTGTGAGGGCCCAGTTGGCGGTACAGCCCGGGGTGAACCTGGGCCTCAACCTTAGATGCGGTCGTCATCTGCTGCACCGTCTCTCGAGGTAAGATTTGAAGACTCTTTGCGCCGATTCTACGGCATCCATTCGCTCAACATGTCCCGACCTGTCAGATGTTGGATCTATAGACCCATGTCGCTATACAGTTTGTAGTTGAATGTTCTCCTCCATTTTCCGTCAATCACACGCAGTATCGTTCTCTCGAAGTGCTTTTTCATCCGCTGTCGACAAAAGTCCAAGCTTCTGCGCTTGCTTCTGGTATAAAGCCGGTTTGGTCTTAAAACGAGAGAGAGCTCTGTTACTCAATTGCTTCCTGAACCCAAACAAACAGCGATTGGCAAGAGTAGTTCTGGGTCTGATTTTTGCGCTGATGTCGGTGCTCTCTCTAACTTATAACTGTCAGTGGTGACGTTCTGCGCAAGCAGTCGATGGTGATGACCAGCAACTTTGTCATTTACCGTCAGAGACATTTTGTGCGCTTTAAAACGCTCACATGTCGCTATACAGTTCGTAGTTGAATGTTCTCCTCCATTTTTCATCAATCATACGCAGTATCGTTCTCTCTAAGTGCTTTTTCATCCGCTGTCGACAAAAGTCCAAGCTTCTGCGCTTGCTTCTGGTATAAAGCCGGTTTGGTCTTAAAACGAGAGAGAGCTCTGTTACTCAATTGCTTCCTGAACTCAAACAAACAGAGATTGGCAAGAGTAGTTCTGGGTCTGATTTTTCCGCTGATGTCGGTGGTGTCTCGAACTTATAACTGTCAGTGGTGACGTTCTGCCCAAGCAGTCGATGGTGATGACCAGCAACTTTGTCGTTTACCGTCAGAGACATTTTGTGCGCTTTAAAACGCTCACTGTGTTCGTCCAATCACATCAATGTCATCCGGATACGTAAGCAGTCTTGCGAACTTGCAAAGGACCGTGCCTCTTTTGTTGGCCAGTGACTAGTGTTCTCCTTGTCTAAGACTTTTCTTGACATTAAGGGTTTCGGTTAATTCGTTACCGACCTTAATGGAATCGCGAGAATTCTCCACATAGTCCTACTCCCTGATGGGTTTGCTAAAGATGTCAAATCTAGACATAACGTTGTATAGCTCGTCCCTATGCACGGCTTTGAAATCGACAAATAGATGGCCAGTATCGATCTGAAATCCCCGGGTTTTTTTTTTTTTTAAATCTGCTGTAGTATGAATATTTGATCGATGGTGGACTTTCCTGACCGGAAAATGCACTGATATGGACCAACTAACATAATACCGCACTTTTTTTTCTATAGTTGGCGCTCTCAAAAGGGTCTCCTTTCTTGCTGATCGGAATCGGAGATTCCGTGCTTCGTGCTTGCTTTTCTCTGGTCATATCTTATACATGAGCTGGTGCATGTATACAATCAGGTCGTCTGCAGCTGGTTTCAATTGCTCAACAGGCAGTCCGTCTGCACCAGTAGCTTTTATAGACTTATCTTCGATCTAGGTCAGGTAGGCGGAATTCTCTGTCGTCTTCATCCAGAGGGAATGGCTTAATCTGCCTGACATCGGTATTTTTACCATCACAGTCTGCAGAAGAAATATTTCCATATTCTCAGCACCGACTGCAACCGTACTATCAATTGAGCATGTTCAGCTTTTCAGGCTTCCATTCTGGCTCTGATAAAACTTTCAAACGTCATTGCTTCCTTTCCTTTCCTTATGTCCTATATCCCCTTGTGGGTCCTAGAGCCTCTAAACGCCTACGCGCCATCATGTACCTCAGCTCTCCCCAACTCTTTCCCAGTTGCCGTGCTTCCTTCTCGACTGTTTTACGCCATGTACTTCTAGGACCGCCGCGTATCTTGCCATCCTGAGTAAGCGGATTCCATTGCATCGCGTGGTTAGCTATGGACCTGTTACCTCTTCGGAAAGTGTGACCAATCCACTGCCACTTTCGTCGTTGTATGGTTGTGCCAATAGGTTCATGGCCGGTTCTCTCATAAAGCTGTTCGTTCGAGATACGGTTTTGCCAGAAAATCCTTAAGATATTACGCAGGCACCTATTAACGAACGTTTGCAGCTTTCTTTACGTAGCATGGACTCTGGTGTCTAAGCTAATTGTATTACTTCGCCAAATTTTAGATAGCATCCCAAGCGCAGACTTCGTTTTACCTATTCGGCTGGCTATATCCAGTTCGGTTCCGCCATCGGTTGAGACAATACTCCCAAGGTATTGGAAACTCTCTACTCTCTCAACGGTTTGTCCAGCAATGCATATACGAGTATGAGTTGATGAGTTCGGTCTCAGGATGATCATTTTTATTTCTGCCGAGTTAATTTTCAGCACAACGACGTCTGCTTCCCTCTCCACATTTGCTGTCATTTGGTGAAGGTCCATTATTCTGTGAGATAGTAGGCATACATCGTCAGCGTAGTCAAGGTGTTTGAGTTCAGATGTAAGAGTCCATCGAATTCCTCCATTTCGCATCGATAAAGCCGCATTTAGCACATCGCTGATCACTAAAAAAAACAATGTTGGTGAAAGAATGCAGCCTTGCCGAACTCCACATTGGACTTCGAATTCCTCAGACAGCTTTCCTCCGTGCAAAACTTGACATGTGGACCCATCGTACATAGCCTTATTAATTGCTATTAATTTATCTGGGATACCTCTCCTGCGCATGGCACGCCAAATAAATTCCCGATTGACACTATCAAACGCCTTTTCGAAATCGATGAACAGCAGGTGGAGTGGCGATCGATATTCAACGCACTACTCGATGATGTTCCGCAAGGTGTTGATGTGGTCGACACAGGAGGATCCAGAGCGGAAACCTGCTTGTTCGGCGTCGAGTGTGTCTTCAATGTGTTCTGTAATTCGCTCCAGAATAATTCTAGCTATTATCTTAGCCACAGCAGGCAGCACTCAGACGCCTCTCCACTTTTCGCACTGCATTAGGTTGCCTTTTTTTGATCATCCAGAAAACTCTCGGTCTCCCAGGTTCTCCCAACAAGTGGGAGCAGTAGCTCAGCCGATGAAGTTGGCGCAACTCGGAAAAGCTCTGCGGGTATGCCATTAAGTCCTACCGCCTTATTGGTTTTCAGTGTTTTGATCGCGGTGATGATTTCATCCTTACTGGGGGTAGTGATGCGAATTCGGGCATTTCTTTCCACGGACTCCTCAGTCTGACTTGGGTGCATATTGCTGGCGAATACTCGGTTCAAAACGGAAGCAAAATGCTCCTTCCATTCCTTGAGCTGATCCTCATCCTGATATGAGCGACGAACCGTCTATGCTGCAGTAACACCTATCAATTTCTCGTGATTTTTCTTTTTTTTGCCGAGAAGCTCGTGGAGCTCACTAACAGCTCTCGTGTTTTGAGCTTCTTGTATGGCTGCATGTATCTGTCTACACATGTTGTCAAACGAGAGGTTACTTTGTGACAGCGTTTTGATACCAATCACATCAGAAGCAGCTTCTCAGATGGCTCGTTGAAAACATTCCCATTGGTGTCCTCTGGTTTGTGTATGAGGGCTAAGATTTTGAAGGAAACGCGATCAGCAAAGATTCTACCGGTCTCTTGCGATTGCAGCTTTTCGAGTTCGAACTTTGGTGGTCTTACTGGACTCCGTCGTTCCTGTGATATCCGGATTCGCAACCTTGCTGCAACAAAGTAATGCAAAGTAATGATCCGAGTTGATGTTGTGATCAATCTGGTTGACAGTTGATTGATCTGGGGATAGCCCAGTCACTTTATGGATGTTATAAATTCTAAAAAACTAAATTCGTTGTCGGGCGTGGTGTTATACAGGGGCAGGCTGTGTTTTCCGATGACCCGCTTGAAAGGGGCTTAATTGTCCTGCCTCGCATTAAGATCGCCTAGCACAATTTCAATGTCATAACTGGAACATTACGCATAAGTTCGGTGCAGGAGGTCATAGAGTTGGTCTTTGATGGTGTCATTCTCATCTTATAAAAAAGTAGTCCCAGGCTTATAGTGTCGTTCTCATCGATTATCCCACAATCAAATGAACTGTGCTACGTTTTACTCCTTTGACAATCACATAAGTCTTCCCCCCGGCACATTTATGTGAGAATAGTTCCAACTTTTAACTCGTCCACATTGTTCTGGGCTCTTGTAGTTGACAGTCTAAATTATTATTATTGTTTTTTTTTTTTTTTGAATTGTACAAAGTGCTCCATTTAAAAAAAAAACAGTCAGTTCGAATGCTCCTTCATTGTCAAATGATACAAATCCAACCTTTGACTTCAGGACACCTACAGCCACTTGAAATTCTTTTGAATTTGTCTCACGTAAACACTTTGGGAATTGTTTAACTCACCAAGCCATTCCAACCATTAGATCCTTATTATATTGTATGATTCCAAATTCCAACCATCAAGAAGGATGCATATTAATAAATTATGCGTTCTTCACAGCCCCTTCGAGCGTGGTTCGAGGATCTAATAAACATTGGTTATCTCCTTGTGTTTGGGATTCGAAATGTTTCCCACGACACTAAAAATAGAAAATAGAAAATCCATTGCGACCGACAACCGCCGACGATTGATACAAAATTTATGAATGACTCTTCCATCTACGGTTGTGTCTCTCCAAAGATCATTAAGATTGTTGTGAACGGATTCGGATTCAGAATACTCAATATGAAATTCGATTGCATCACATTTTGTCCTTGTTTTTTTCTTTACTTTTAGTTTTTTTTTATCTGTGTTTGTCTTGATCCTTCCAGAATGTGTGTTTTATGAATTGTGTGTCGGACAGAAAGATTTTCTCAATTTTCTTTAAATCGATTCCTGGAAAACAGATAAAGATTGAAGATACTCAGAGACCAAAATCAAAATAAAATGCAACCAGAGAATTGTGGGACGTGATAAGGGATTGGGAAAACAAGGATCTAAGGAATTCCACCGACCAGTGAGCTCTAATGACCAATAAATGTTTAGGTATTTCCACGGATTTGTTTGGGTCTAATTGAAGGGTTTTGCTGGATTTCGAATTCGAAGGGAAACATTGAATATGTACACGTTTTGAAAAATCGATGCCAGGACAATGTAATCCAGTTGATCAAAGTCGGAGAACCAGTTTAACTGGCTTCGGACTGATAGATCCTCTCGAATCGTAACATTAAAAAGAAAAGAGCACTTTTCTTATTCTTATGGTAACAGTAGGAGGTGCAAAGAAGAGAGTGAGAAGTGTGGAATGCCATTGCTATTGAATGAAGTGCCCTTAAATAATGTTGGTCGTGTTCAAAACTAACCAAAGTAAGATGTCCCACAAATGTTGCGCAATGTGCTGAAAGAAAGGCATAAAGTGACATATTGTAGTGGTAAGATCGATCCATTTGTGAAACACGAGTCCTTGCATGCACCCTGGGAAGGCTGTAAATATTTGAAAAAGTACAGAAGCCGACAGAGTTCGCAATTGAATATACCCTTAGTGCAATAAAAAGATGTTGTTTCATAACCAGGCCTAATAGGTTTTTCTTGTAATTTTTGTTAACTAGAAAGCGATATTAGAAACATGTGGTCACATGTGCTGTGACATGATCGCAATTCCCTGATTATTGCAAGAGCTTCCAACTCCTACTTGTCTCATATTTCCACACTTCTTCATTCCTTCCTAATATTCGCCTATAAGCTATTTCTTGCCAAAAACGGTGGTTATAAGGGGTTTTCCAATAGGGACTTGACAACTTTGAATTTAATTTGTGAACGCACTCTTTCACTAATCATCAAACTGTCACTGTCAATTTATTCAGTAAACTCAACATTTTCATCATGGTAAAGTACACGAACGAGCAACGTCTGCAAATTATAAAAATTTTCTACCGAAATTCGGAGTCGATGACTGTAACTTTGAGAGCGTTAACTCCAATTTTCGGTCGTAATTCTCGCCCTAGTAGACAGGCAATAACAAGTTTAGTGCAAAAATTTGAGTCTACATATTCGTTGTGTGATGTTGCCGTGTCAATGAGACAACGGGTTGGTCGAAGTGTCGAAAATATCGCTGGCGTCCGTAGCAAACGATCCAAATCAGTCAATTCCACGGCGTTCTCAAGAATTGGGCATCGCTCAGTACAAGATGCGCCAAGATGATGAAATGAATGATCACCGATTATTTTTGGCCCGAATTGGAAGATATGGACTTGGACGACATGTGGTTTCAACAGGATGATGCCACAAGCCACACAGCACACGCTACAATCGATTTATTGAAGAGTAAGTATGGTGATCGTGTTATCTCAAGAAATGGGCCGCCTCGTTCGTGCGATTTAACGCCGCTTGACTATTTTCTGTGGGGCTACGTTAAGTCATTGGTTTATGCCAACACGCCGACGACGTTGGAAGAGCTCAGAGCCAACATTGAACGCGAAATAGCGGGCGTTTCGGCCGAAATGTGTGGCCGAGTCGTTGAGAATTGGGTCCAACGAATCGACCGCTGCAAACGTGCCCGCGGTGGTCACATGAACGAAGTCGAGTTCCATTCATAAATGTTTTGATTGTACTTCAAGCCGAAAAAAAGTTGTCAAGTCCTTATTGGAAAGCCCTATATGTTGTGAGAGTTGCTGAAAAATATTTCTTGCTGTTATCCATGGTCTTTCCATTCTTTTCTCCTTGCCATTGGGAGCTCGTGAAATACGTTATTAAAAATTGGAATTGGTTAAGGTCTATTCATAAAGGTTCGCCTTAGGTGAGGTTTACTTTGCAAGCTGTAGATTCGTCAGTTCGTAGTCTGGTCTTCCGAAAACCTATTAACCCCACAGCTGTTTTGCAAAAGAGCGTACTCTCTCCTTTTCTATATAACCGGCTGCTTAGTATATTAGACGACAGTGGGGCCGATCTGTCGAAAAGCGGAAAAAACTCTCTATCTCAAGAAACAATGGTCGTATCGACCTCAGAGTTACCTCATTCGATGCAGGATGAAAAACTGCATAAGAAACGCAACGAAAAATTGACTAATATTTTAAATGTATTGTTGCGTGTTCGCGACGATAACAAAACTTTTAAATAAAAAGATTTCTGCAAAATATTTGGATTATTTTATTTTTATTTTAATGATCGCAACTTCAATGTGCACTTGTTGGAAGAAAAAGATGGTTGACAGAAGGAAAAAGTCACTTCTTCTCGACA
This sequence comes from Volucella bombylans, assembly GCA_949129095.1. Taxonomy (NCBI): domain Eukaryota; kingdom Metazoa; phylum Arthropoda; class Insecta; order Diptera; family Syrphidae; genus Volucella; species Volucella bombylans. Next base: position 363,469,121 of record OX422140.1, read on the forward strand.
AGTGTCAAAATCAAAAAAAAAAAAACTGGTTTAACAAAATAGTGGCATATAAAAGACTTCTTTACCGACACCAATTCCGTAACACTACCGCCTTCGTTGAAAGTGTGGATGTCCCTAGCCACTTTGGGGACATTTGAACCATGCAAGGCGATCTCGATGCACCACAATCGACTTCCTGCTTCCTTCTTTCGTAATTCGGTAAAGAACGTCACCAAGTCGCTCCACAACACCATAGGGCCCCTGCCAATTATTTTGAAGTCCCTTTTTCCTCTTAGGAGCATAAAGCCAAATTTTGTCCCCTTCGTTGAATGGATTCGCCTTAGCTTAGATATCGTAACGATCCTTCATCTTCCGGGTATAACGCAATAACTGATCTCGGTTGAAAGAATAGACTGTTTCCAATCTTTGGGTTAGATCTTCGATGTAATTTGAAATACTGGTCGGCCGATCAGGAGCAGAACCAGTCAAAAGCTCCACAGGTAGACGAAGTTGCCGACCAAAAGTCAAAAACGCTGGTGTTTCCTTGGTTGCCTCATGAACTGCAGTTCTGTAAGCCATAAGAAAAGGGAAAGATAGGCGTCCCAATCTCTTTGATTTCCGATTAAAACGTTCGACCATTCCATCAGACTGCGGGTGTAAAGCCGTGGTGCGGGTTTTATCGACCCCGAATTTAATTTCTTCATCACATTTTCGAACACTGCTGATTCAAAATTCCTCCCCTGTTCTGAATGCAATTGTTGGGGAACTCCAAATCGAAAGAAAACATGGACTATGAGTGCTTCAACCACTGTTTCTGCTGTCTGGTCAGGCAGAGGAATAGCCTCTGGCCATTTGGTAAAATAGTCACAAAACACCATAATGTATCGGTTGCGTTGCTCGGTAACTGGTAATGGTCCAAGAATGTCCACTGCCACTCGTTCAAACGGTTCTCCAACATAGACCGACTGTATTGGTGCCCGGGATTTTATTTTGTCTCGCTTCTGACAAATAGTGCACCCATTGCACAACCTTTCAACATCCCTTGAACATCCGATCCAGTAGTAACGTTGCTTGAGCTTAGCCAGGGTTTTGTGCACACCAAAGTGTCCGCCGGTCGGATTGTCATGCATTGCTTTCATAATTTCCAGCTGGAAAGACACGGGAATGATTATTTGATAAGCCTTACCAGATGTGGTGCTGATGCGGCGGTGTAATATGCCATCTCGATACTCCAGCATTTCGAACATACCTGCTTTGAAATTGGGGCTTTGAGTGCGCGGACTTCCTCAAATTTTGGTCGTTGATTTTGTTGCACCTACCCTTTGACGATGGAAATTTCGAGGTCTGCTGACTGGTCCGCTCCCATATCTTCCAAAACGACTGTAGTTCGAATCAATAGTTCATCTTTCTTCCCTAACCTGATACAGCGGTATACTCTTCGAAACGACGGCGAGAAAGAGCATCCGCAATTTTGTGTTTGCATCCCGGTCGGTGTTCCACAGAAAAATCGAACTGGTGCAATCGCTCTAACCAACGAGCCATCGGACCTTCCAGTTCCCGAAAGTTTATGAGTCAACGCAAAGAACTGTGGTCCGTAAAAAATGTCTCCCTAGTAAATAAGGTTGAAAATGATTGGTGGCTTTGACCACGGCTAACAGTTCCTTCCCGGTGACACATTAATTTCTTTCGGGCTTTGTAAAAGTTTCGCTGTAGTATTTGATGACTTTTTCTTGTCCTTTCTGAAGCTGTGACAAAATAGATCCACACGCAAAATGACTGGCATCCGTTTATTTATTTATTTTCTTTATTTATTTGTGTATCAATATACAATTCAAAATTGCAATTAATAAAAGGAGGAGCAAACAGCAGCAAAGGCTTTCGGCTCTAGGAATAAAATAAATTAGTTAAATAGTTGTTTTTAGGATTTTAATAATTTCTATAACTTTCAAAATATTGCTTTTGTTTGGTTCTTTCAGTAGATCAGATTACAGTTGATAGTGAGCGCTTGGAGTTGTGGGTGTCCAGATAAGAAGCATGGGTTTAGAATGTGGGTTACAATAATGGGATTCATGCAATTCGGACAGGTAGGTGAAGGTTCTTTTTTGAGTAGGTGTTGGTGGGTGAGTGTGGTATGGCCAAGGCGTAGTCGGATAAAGGTTCTGCGGTCAATTTTTGTGATGTCTGTTGGATATTTAGGCTGAATTTTTAAGGGGTTAATAAATAGAACCGTAATGGTGTTTATAGTGTTCCTGTCCAGTAAAGAATTTTTGTGACACTCCATATTGATGTGTCTCTTTAAGTCAATATGAGAGAAAGAGTTGAAAGTATAGGTGGGGGCTTTAAGTGTTGCGTTTGCGGCTGCGTCAGCTAGTTCATTGCCCTTTATTCCTACATGACCCGGGGTCCAAATCAGCTTGATTTTTTTCTTAGCTTTTGAGAGAGTGTCCCGGATTTTGGCTATGGTATTTGTGTCATTTCTTGGATTAACAATGGCCTTTAGTACTGACAGGACTATTTGAGCATATGGCCCATTTCCCTTTATTTAAGGTACATTTCGTTGAGGCTTCAAGGATAGCTAATGCTTCGGTTGTGTAGATGGAGGCAATGTTTGGTACGATGCGTGACGATTGAACCATCTTGGTCTACGACTGCAAATGCAGTATTCGTATCCGTTTTAGAGCCGTCTGTGTACATAAAGTTCCAACCTTTTTGCAATTCCTGTAGATCGAGAATGACTGATTCCTTGGGAAGTGACCATGGTGGTTGTGTTGCTGTAAATTTTGCTATCTGGTTAAGGATAATTGCAATTTGTTTCGAGACTCAAGAACATGATGTATGGCAGATGGGATCCTTCTCCTGCGTGTGTGCGAAATTGCTTTCGAAATACTCGTATCCTTGTCTATCACTGAACCTGTTTGAAAAACGAATTTTACGTTGAGTTTAGCAATGATTGGTGTAGTTGGGAAAGCGCCAAGGCTTTTCCTAGCAGCTTGATGGTATGTTGGTGCGATGATGTTTTTAGTTGATTTTGGACATGAACCCCGTAGATGGACAAAGCATAATCTATTTTACTCAAAACTAGCATTTTAGAAATATTGCAAAGAGAGTTTACATGTGCATTGCTTTTATTAGATGAAAGGTACTTTATAATATTAAGCCTTGCTGCTAATGCTTTCTTAAGATAAGTACAATGAGGTAACTACTTCTATTTTCGTATTATTTATAATTATTTCTAAGTTAGTACAGTTTTGTTTTCAGATGTGAATTAATTTGCATTTTTCTAAAAAGAGATTTGAGCCAGAGGTAGAAGACCATTGATTAATTTCATTTAGCAAAGTATAGAATGCAGATTTAGTTTTATCTAGCTCATTGTATTTACATAATATATACACATCATCTGCATAGATACAGTGATCTAGATCTTTATGTTTGAAAATCAAATTACTTATTTGGTTAAAAGCGATTGTGAAGCAAAGAACAGATAAAGGTGATCCTTGCGGGATACCATTATCAAGTGGCTTCGTTTTAGAAAACATATTTCGAATTTTAATGCAACATTTTCTGTTCGTTAGAAAAGATTTAATATATTGAACGACTTTGGGTCCAATACCCCAATCTCTCAATGTGTTAAGATTAGATTAGATTTCATTTTTATTTCGTATAAGAATTTTTACATATGGTTTGTTACCGCACATTTAATAATACAGGGATTTGATAATACAAAGTATGTTGCCACTGAAATAGTTGTTGAAACATTTGAATACAGAAATTTATTAACAAGAAAGAATCATTAGAAGGAAAATACGACAAAAACCTTCCATAAGAAGAAAAAAATAAAGTAAATAAATAAATACAAATAAATAAATAAGTAAACAAGTAATTAAGTAAAGAATTTAATAAATAAATAAACAAATAAATAAATAAGTAAGTAATAAAGAAATACGTAAACAAGTACATAATTTAATAAACAAATAAGTAAATAAATAAATAATCCATAAATAAATAAATAAATTAACAAAAATGTTAACCAATTAAAGAAACAAATATAAACAAATAAAGTCGCATTTAGCTATCAAACAATTCATTAATTAGCGGGTTATCAGGGAAGCTGCATCTTATTACAAAATTTGACTTAAGTTTTGCGATTCTTTCACAAATCAATTCAACGTTCGCTTTGTTGTGTAGGTCTACTGTTGAATGATGCCAGGGTAAGCTGAGCATCATTTTTAGGACTCTATTTTGACATGTCTGCAGTTTTTTTATGTGGCATTTTGCGCAATCCCCCCAAACTTGACGTCCATACAAAAGAATAGCCTGAAAAATAACTTTGAAAATTATGATCTTGTTTTCTGTTGAGAGCGCTGATTTTCTATTAATAAATGGATATAACATTTTAATAGCCACCCCTACTTTCTTGACCGTTCTAGTTATGTGTTCGTTAAATAACAACTTTGAATCAAGCTGGATACCTAGATATCTGACATGGGGCTCCCAAGGGATATTTACTCCATTAATTTGTAACGGGTTAGATGCCTTCTAGTGAAAAAGATAGCTTGCATTTTCGCTTCATTCCATTTTATTTTCCATTTTGTGTAATACTTTTTTAATACTTCCATCGCATTATTGAGATTGCTTTCAATATTGAAAGCAAATTCATGCGACGAAAATACTGCAGTATCATCAGCAAAAATGGCTACATGGCAATCGTGCAAAACAGGAAAATCGGACGTGTAGATATTATACAAAATTGGGCCTAATACAGAACCTTGAGGAACACTAAAATCATAAGTTATTAAGTTTGAGACACCACTATTAACATAGACCTTAAAACAACGACTAGATAAGAAACTTTGAACTAACTTACAAATATAGGACGGAAAATTAAATTGTATCATTTTGTAAATAAGACCATCGTGCCAGACAGTATCAAATGCTTTTTCGATATCTAGTAAAAGCATTCCAGTTGATTTACCTGCGGAGCGATTTGTTTTCACAAAGTTGCAAATTCTAACTACTTGATGTGAAGTATTATGATGTTGCCTGAAGCCAAATTGTTCTTTAGGATAAATATTATTATCACAGATATGTTTGAGTAACTTTTTCTTAACAACTTTTTCTAATATTTTGCTTAGACTACAAAGCAAACTTATTGGCCTATAACTTTCTAAACTTTCAGGTGGCTTACCAGCTTTAAGCACAGGTACAATTTTGGCTAATTTCCAAGCCTCTGGAAAGTACCCTATCTTCAGGCAGGCATTTATGAGGAAAGTTAAATATTTTATTGCAGATTTGGGCAACTGCTTTATATAGATATTAGGTATGCAGTCAATACCGCCTGCTTTTCTTGTTTTTAAATCATTGACTATAAATTGAATATCTTTCTCTGATGCGAAATTTACAGAAGATATTGGTGCGCTTCTATTTAAGAAATACTCTTGAACTGTGGTGTTCAAAATATTATCTGTATTAGCATCACCAATAAATCTGGAGATGTTGTTATTTCTCGCAAAGTTCAGTGCAAGGGCATTTGCTTTGTCCACATCCGAAATATAGGTGCTAACAGTATCTTTTAAAAATGGTAACTGCCTTTTTCTATTTTTTATTACCTTCATAATGTTCCATAAAGGTCTAGTATTTTTTTCTAATGAGTTCAGCTTTCTGTTCCAGTTTTTATTATGAGCCTGTGATATTCTTAGGGCAATGATCTTATTGATATTTGATACCGCATGTCTGTAAAGAGGGTCTCGATATCTCTGCCAGTTTTTTCGGTAAATGTTTCTTATTTTTATTAGATCTAAAATATAGGGGGGAAGTTTTATGTTAACTTCACTTATTTCTTTGGAATACTATTTTCAGCAGCATTTAATATTATTTCTGAAAACTGTTTTAAAATAGCATCGACATTTTCTTTACTGGAAATAGTTTCTACGTTGTCAATTGTACCTCGAAATATGTTATTGATCTCAGATCTGAAACGTACCCAGTTCGCATTTTTCAAATCTTGGGTAAACTTGACTTGTTTAACCGCTGTGCAATAAACCTTGCAAAAAATAGGAGTGTGATTAGAGCTAAGAACGTTAACAACAGTTGGCTGTGATATTAAGCTAGGAACATTAGTAATAAACAAGTCTAGAATGGATGGCCGGCCACGGGAACTACAAGGGAAATAGGTGGGACTAGTGGGAAACATTACAGAAACTGGTAGGTTAACACATAAATCAGACAGAATATTTCCCCAGGAGTTATGTAGCTCTTGAACAACCCCAGTCCCTATGTCTGCAGTTAAAGTCACCTCCAAAAAGTACTTTTCCGTTCAAGGAGAATAACCTGCGAAAATCATTTTTGACGGCAATTCTTTTGTCATTAGAAACACGGCCGCCAGGGAAATATACACAAAATACTTTTAACTGCTGCTGGTTACTTAAATTTATTTCAATACCAATGTTTTCTACGTAGCGCGTTCTCACTACAGGTAAAAGCGAATGTTGGATGGATCTCTTAATTAAAATGGCAACACCACCACCTCGTCTATTTATTCCATCGTATCGATAGCATTTATAGTTAGGTGTGGATAGTTTGAGATCATTTTGTAACATGGTTTCAGTGACCAAGGCAATGTCAATGTTGCTACTGTTTAAAAAAAAAATAAATTCGACAATTTTCCCGCGTATACCTCTTGCATTCCAATTTATAATTCTTAGATTTCTACTTAACATATTATTTATCATTAGAGTATAAAAATTTAGTCGCTAAATGTGCGATAACATTGAATTGGTAAATTTTATTTTTTCATGCTGATAATTTCGTTATCATCTCCATACAAAGGGAATTTATCTCTTCTGCCGTAAGCAATGTATTGGAATTGTTGGCTAAAGTGTTGCCACAGATGTTGCTGGGAAGGTTGCTAGGTATATCGGTATGACCACGGTATATGTTTTTGCATGCACTCGCGTAGCTTTCCCTCGTACTTGTTTGTTGGTAATCCGCCTGAATTTCGCTTTTGTTGCTGATTTTATTACTTCGCCGCGAGAGTTCAGGAAAATCTGTCATAGACGCGAATGAGACTTGTGTTGGTCCAGGTTTTGCAGAAACACGTGATGCATTTGGTTGCAAAGAGCTTTTAAGCTTCGTGGATTTTTCTTTTAGCTCCACATATTTAGTTCTGCTACCACATGTTGGATCTGTAGATTTGTGAGATCCTCCGCAATTTGCGCATTTATGTGGGGCAGTATTTTCACACTCAGCAGTCTTATGTAAACCGGCGCAGATGGCACAGTAAGTCCTAATGTGGCAATTTCTCTCCCCATGGCCAAACATTTGGCAGTTACGGCACTGAGTAAGCTTACCTTTTAATTTTTTCTGGTAACTCCAATTTACCTGTGTATGAAATATAGCACGATAGCGTTTTTTTAAATCAGCCAACTTTACCGAGCCATTTTCAAACGAAACAATGTAAATAGTGTCACAGTATTGTTCGAAATTTCTTTTAATTTTTTTTACATCAGTACATTTAAGACTAAGTTTTATAAGTTCGTCTTTAAGTAATTGTGTTTCCATATCGTCCAAGCCGTGGAGAATTACTTTAAAAACACTAGTACCTTTAATGTCATGTGAAAAAAATTGACATTTTTCCGCCTTCAATTGGCAGATTATTGCATTATAGGTCGCAATGGAGTCACACACGATTTTAACACCGATTGATATTTTTTTAATACAATAGTCAGTGATCTTCAAGGCCTTAGACATATTAATCACCTGACTTCTGCAATAGTTTAATGGGGGGAATAAACACTTTTTTGGATGACACACTGGACACAATTACATCATCCATATCATCAATATCACCGTCCGGATGGCATTGTAGTGGACTCCAGTAATTCGTTCTGGAGTCCTTACGAGCACTTGCAGTTTTCATTGCGACACGATATCTTTTATCCGAGGAAAAAGGATTGTCCCCTTTATCAGGGGATCTTACGCGTTTGGGAATTTTTATTTTTTTTTTATTTATCTACTTTTTTTTGTTTTTTGTGTGTTTGTTCTATGCACTTTTTTTTTAAGTCCAGATAAACCAGGGCGAGAGACAAGTTAAATGGCCTGCTTAGGCGAAAGCTCCGGGATGACTGGATCAATGTGTTAAGGATGAGATGAATTCCAATGCGATCGAAAGCCTTTTCAAAGTCAAGAGCTAGGTTCGTGATATGGTTGCGAGCTGTGAGAACATTTGTGACTGTAAATTCGATATGGAAGAGTGCATCAATGCACCCTCTTTTTGGTTTGAAAGCAACTTGGTTAGGACTTAAGACTTTTTTGAATTCCGTGTACCATAATATACTATTCGCTATTATTTTTTCTAAAACCTTTGATAAACAGGGTAGTAGAGAGATTGGACGGTAGCTATTTACACATGTGATATCTTTTTTGGGATTATGTATGGGAATAATGGTAGCAGTTTTCCAGCTTTGAGGTATGATAACTTTATTGAAGATGTTGTTAAAAAGCGAAATGAGGCTTTGCTTAGCTGAAACAGGAAGGTTCTTTAACATTGGGTAAGACATTCTATCACGTCCTGGGGTTTTACCTTGAAGCCTAGACAAGCAACTTTCGAATTCAATTGTAGTGATATCAGTCTCAATGCGAAGAGCAGCTGCGTTCTTTGCAGGTTGTGGGAAAATGTTGAGTGAAGTTGTTTTTTCCGTGTTAAAAGCTGTTGGGAAATTTGAGTCATTAGAATTACTTGACCAAATTTGTGCGAAAAAATTGCAGATTCCGTAAGGATTTGTAATGGAGCCTGTTGGAGTGTTGATGTTTAAAATGGTTTTTGAAGTTGAGTTGCCTGTGAGAGTTCTAATGTGTTGCCAAGCTGTGTGTTGTCCGAGTTGGGACAACACGTTGAGCTGATCTAATTACCCACAGGGAACGAGTATTCAAAAGGCCGTTCTTTTGGTGGGATGAATTTAATCCTGAATTTTATACTATTTATTTAACATATCAAGAATATAATAATGTGTGAACTTACAAAGTCTCTCTTTATCTATATCTATATTTTATGCGCAGCGCTTATTGAAACCTGCACGCCGGAGATCTGCCGCAAAAAAAGAAAGAAAAAGGAAAATGACAGTTCATAAAAGAAAATGTCAGTAGTTCAGGCGTGCAGGATTGACCCGCGTTCAGGCATGCAGCTACAACTTAGACTCTACTTTAAGCGGGGCGCGTTCACAACACTGTGCTTGTGGTTGTTTTGGGGTTAATTGTGCTTGTGAAGTCGTTAAAGCTTTTTCTAAATTTCGTCTAAAATGAGCGTTAGCTTTTTTATAGACTAAGAGGTTACCTTGTGTGGGGCTTTTCATAAAAGTCCTCCAAGTTTTAAATTTTATAGTTCTAAGCCTAGAGAGTTCAAGGTTCCACCATGGCACAATTCGATTATAAGTAATTGGGGATGTTTGAGGAATGGAGTCGTTTGCCGCGCTGCGAATGCTCTTAAGAATAATTGAAGCTTCCTTGCTAATACAATTGTTCGAAGGTGATTTTGCGATATTTAATTCAATTCTATTTTTGAATAAATCCCAGTTGGCCAGTTCCGTTTTATACCTTGGGATATGTTTGGCAGTATCTGATTTTGGAGATAGACGCAATGAGATATGAATTGGAAAATGATCGCTGTTGTGCAGATCATTTGATACGTGCCACTTAATTTTTGGGAAGAGGATAGATGATTTAATTTAATTTTGGTGGGGGCGAATGCCCCCATTTATTCGGCTTAATACAAGCTATAACTTAAAAAATAAACTTAAACTAAAACTTAAAACTAAGGTTGGTTGGAGTGGTGAAGGAGAACAGATTTGTGGTAGGAAGTGGTGCGGTGAAAGTCAAAGACGGTAGGGTTTGAGTTGATTTGACGTAGCATACGGGAGATTGGTTCGTTCGCGCCATAGGAGGTGTGGTGGGTTGGTAGATAGAAGAATCGAGGGGTTCGTAGATTACGAGGGTTAGTATTGAGGAAAATGGAGTTGTGAAGGAACGCGCATTCAACGTGACCTGAAAGGAGTCGATGAATGAAGAGAAAGTCTGCTGCATCTCTGCGATCTTCGAGGGTGTTTAAGTTGATAAGGTTGAGACGATTTTGATAGGGGGGCAGATTAAAAGGATCGTCCCAGGGCATACCTCGAAGAGCAAATCGAAGAAAACGACGCTGAATGCTTTCAATTCTCGAGATATGAACACGATGATATGGGGACCATACTTGACTGGCGTACTCTAGGAGGGGGCGAACAAAGGTAATATAGAGAGACCTGGTCACGTATGGGTTGGTGAATTCTTTGGACCACCGTTTTACAAAACCTAGTGCAGAGTTGGCTTTGAGGATTATCTCATCCATATGTAAACGGAAGTTGAGCTCGCTGTCACACAAAATGCCAAGGTCGCGAAGAGACTGTACGGAGGAGATAGGTTGGTTATGGAGAAGATAGAGTCGGGGAGGAGATTGGTTCCCCTTATGTTAGAAGGTGATGGATTGGCATTTGGCGATGTTAAGTTCCAAAGAATTTTTGAAGCACCAGATCGAGAAACTATCAAGATCTTGTTGAAGGAGGAAAGAGTCATGGGGAGAGGAAATGGTTTTGAAAAATTTGGTATCGTCGGCGTAAAGGGAGACAGACGAGTGTTTGATGATCATATCGAGATCATTTATGGTTAATATAAAAAGAAGAGGACCGAGATGGCTGCCTTGTGGAACTCCAGAGGTGGCCAAAAATGGAGCGGACTGGGCTGACCTAAAACGAACACTGTAAAAACGGTTTTCGAGGTAAGAGGATATCCATTTTAACAATATGGGTTCAAAGCCGAGGGCAGACAATTTAAAGATAATTAACCGATGAGAGATTTTATCGAAGGCTTTGCTAAAATCGGTTACAACTACATCGACTTCTTTGCCATTCTCTAGGGCAGAGAGGGCAAAGGATACGAATTCAACGAGATTTGTGGTGGTTGACCTACCCTTTAAGAAGCCATGTTGTCTAGGGGAAATAAGTGATTTGGAAGCTTAGAGCTTCATACAAAATACTTTCGAAGAGTTTGGGTATATGGGAGAGTTTAGCGATGGGACGATAGTTGGTTATTTCATTCTTTGATCCTTTCTTGTGGATCGGGGTTATGAAGGAGGTTTTCCAAAGGTGAGGAAATTCTCCTTGTGAAAGGGATAGACGGAAGAGATTAGAAAGGGCAAGGGAAAGAGAGGAAGAACATTTTTTTAGAAATATGGCAGGGAGGCCATCTGGGCCGGGTGTGAATTCGTCATTGAGTTGGTGTAATTTATATTCGATATAAGACGGGTCCAAAATATGAGAGAGAAGTGGACCATTGGAGAAGTTAGGTATGTAACTAAAATAGGATGGATCTGGTACAAAGGAGTCGTTGGTGAAGGATTGTTTAAAAAATCTGGCAAATAGGTTGGCAATGGTGAGTGGATCGGTTGATGACCTGTTGTTGAAAGAGAGGGAAGGAGGGTAACCATCGGACTTTCTTTTGTAGTTAACAAATTGGAAAAAAGGACTTAGGGTGGTTTATAAGGTTGACTTGCGCATTGTTAAGGTAGCGCTGGTAAAGGGAATCGTAAAGTTCGGTGAAATGAAGATAAGCACCAAGATAGTTGGAATAGTCGGTAAAGGATCTGGTACGCAGGAAAACAGCCCATAACTTATTTCTCTTATTTCGTAGGGAACGAAGCTTGCGATTATACCAGGGAGGACTAGTAGATGATGTTTCAAGGCGGGAAAACGGAACGTAAAGGGAAAAAGAATTAAATATTTCTTTATAAAAAATGGATAAGGCATCATTTATACTTAAGTTGTGAAAGTTAAAGACGGATCTGCTGAGATATTCACTGATTTTGTGAAAGTTTGCTTTATGAAAGTCGTGGGATGAGCGAGTTGTGGGGGGAGTGGACTGGAATGAAGAGTTATGAAAAAATTAAAGTAGAAGGGGGGGATGGTAGTTATCGATTGTTGAGAGAGAGATGAACAACATGACGTGAGTAAGTGTGCCATGAGTTGAGAGGTGCGTTGGGGAACCGTCATTTAGAATTGTTAGGTCAGATTTTGTTATAAGATCTTCAATGATTGACCCTCTTTTGTTAGTTTTTGGGGAACCCCACAACTGACTCCAGGAGTTTATGTCAGGTAGTAAATATATAAGGAGGGTGTACTTGACTAATTGTTGTTTGTTGTTTTTGTAGGTGATCAGATGGGTATATCGGTAGGCTTAGTTTGGGAAGAGATTGTGGGAAGAGGCAGATTGTGAGATTGCGGGTTATTATTAGCAATTGACTTTTTAACTCGTTCGGCGAAAGAAATAGGTTTAGAAATATGCTCTGGATGTTGAGAGTTGTATATGGATCTAGCTGCAGTCATACTGCACTTGTTTTTTGTTTTTATAATTAATACTCGTATTTCTTTATTTTGAATGAATTTAAAACATTCTTTTGAGGATGAAGAGTGCTTATCTAAGCAATTTGCACACATTAATCTTGTACAGGTTTCGGGTTCGTGTGGTGGTAGACTGCAATTGACGCAAACTTTTGGTCTGGTGCATCACTTTGTAGTATGCCCGAGTAGTTGGCAATTATGGCATCTCATTGGTGAAGGAACATATTCCTTAACCTTAGCCTTGTACCATCCAATTTCTACGGTTTCGGGAATATGGTATAGATCAAAGGTAAATACTAATATACCGGAAGGTCCAACTTTATCATTGATTTTCTTTGTGAACTTATACACTTCGGTTACTCCCTGTGATTTCATTTCTGAAATAATTTCTGTTTCATTGACGTTATTCAACCCTTAGAGGAATTTAGTTGTTTGTGGAGAGTAACTGTCACGGGGACTTTAGCTAAGTTGTTTGTTTTTAAGAATTTATCGGTAATTCGTTGGTTTCTTGCTAATATCACTTTTTGCTGATATCACTACAAATTTAGGATTTTTTATATTGCGCACAACGGGTAACTCTGGGTATTCAATCGGAGAGCGAGCACGTTTTTTTTTTTTTTTTGCCTTTTGGGATTCAGATGACAGATCAGAAAGAATGTCAAACTGATTCTCGGCAATTAGTCTTGGCCCTAATGGGCCCATGCCGTTAGTAAACTATGGGAGAGTAATTAATTAATCAAGCACGAGGTAGATGGAAAAAGGTTTTGGGGAAAGTGAAATAGGGGACAGTACTCTGTCGAAAAGAATCAAGTACTGAGAGTGAGCAGATAACACAGCAGGCAACAACGGAATGTAAACGCTACAAGAGTACAAGTACAACTGACTGGCATCCGTGTCCAAGATAAATTCGTCATTTTCAGTCGGTTGTGACAAAATCGGTGTGTTGAATGAAGGAAATTCAGCCCTTCTAATGCTGATGAACGGACCGAAACTTGTAGTGGGCTCGCAGAGTTTCAATTTTGCCCAGGAAATGGATGAGTGGCGCGTGTAAAAACAGACGAAGGAAATTACACGGCAACACATGAAGGCTCCGTGGGAAGCATTTGTTTGTTTAAATCCTTACGATGATGAAATGACAGTGAATGCATAAGCCATGTGCAGAAAAAGATGGGTGCTCGGCTCCGGAACATCAGGAAAGCTAAAAAAACTGGACGGAAAAGGAAAATTAACAGAGGCTTGGGTGAAGAAGCTCAGCACGTATTACGCCTTAGCGATTCGAAGAAATGCAAACAGCATCGAAGACATGAAGAAGGCCATAATGGCAACTTTTCAGCACATGATATCCACAGACTACAATCCACAATACGGCAACTGTCCAGAGGGAGAGACAGTTGGTGCAAGTGGCAGCAAGCTAAAGCGCTTGGAACGGAGCAAGAAGCGCACCCTGCTCCATTACACCCCGACGTTCAGAAAGAAATTCTTTCAATACTCGTATACGACGAGATGTTTAGCCGGTCATACGCAGAATGTTAACGAAAGTTTCAATTCGACCGTTTGGCGATTGGCTCCAAAGCACCTACAAGCAAGACGGTATAATTTTTGCAAATTGCGTCGTACGTCAATCATATTTGACATTTGTGAACTAGACAGTTGCAGTATACATGGAGCGCAAGAGCGTGGAATAATTGTGTCGATGTTTTTGACCAATAATCGGTCGGTGGTGTTAGCGCAGCTTGAATTTCGACGTCGATTATTATTTGTTCCTTTCGATGGCACATGGTCAGGCTGATCAGCAGTTCCTCTCATATGAATGGCTTGAATCATGGATAGCCTCAAAAGATGATGTCGAATATTTCGAAAGAGCGTCGATATTGGTTGATTCAGCTTCTGCCTTCCTAGCGTGTGTTGAAAGTGTCGCGTCAACTGGGTAAACATTCCGGCGCTTAGCTACTCGATTCGAACAGAGTGGAACCACAGGAGACCATGCAGGGCGTGACCGCCGAGAATACCGCGGCTGTGGCTGCTGATGTCGCGGGCTACGCAATTGGGCATCACCAGACGGACCCCTACAGCGAATTTTAGTGAAAGACTTACACATGTTCGCGTACAAAGTGCAAACAGTGCATCAGTTAATGCATCCTGATCGTCAGTCGCGTGTGAATTACTGTAAAGCCATCCTCAATCTCAACAACGAAGTGGACAATTTTGTGTCGAAATCATCGTGAGCGACGAGGCGCATTTCCACTTAAACGGTTACGTCAATAAGCAAAATCTTCGTTTCTGGGGCACTGAAAGTCCGCGTATGATGCATGAAGGGCTACATCCACTCAAGGCAACTGTGTGGTGCGGCGTTCACGCGGGAGGAGAGATTGGGCCATAGTTTTTTAGGACACCATCGGCAATACGGTCACTGTTACTGGCGAACGCTACAGGACCATGATAAACGACTTCTTACTGCCGGAATTGGATGAGCGGGGCTTGGTGAACATGTGATTTCAACAAGGCGGTGCAACCGCACACATAGCACGAGCCACAATGGATATTGTTAGGGAAGCGTTTCCTGGTCGTGTAATCTCTCGTTTTGGCGATTTGCCATGGCCAGCAAGATCGCCCGATTTAACCATCCCAAACTTTCTGTGAGGCTACTTGAAGTCGCGGGTCTATGCCAACAAGCCTCAGACAATCGCAGCCCTTAAGGAGAATATTCGACAGGAATGCGAACAGTTACCAACGGAAATCTTACGGAAAGTCATGGGAAATGCGATAAAACGGGCACAAATGTGTATCAACACTGGCGGCAGCCACTTGGCGGATATCATCTTTTCCACTTAATAGAAACAATTGTAAAGATCCAAATAAAGATTTCCATCACTCAAAATCATTTTTTATTTATTTAGTAAAAAAGTAATACAAAAACAAAATTGGATGAATAATTTTGCGGCACCTTGTATTATACATTGTGTCCTGAAAGTAGTCGAGGTTGCAGCGTTCTTGGCTACTGCGTTATTCAGTGAAGGAAATTCAGCCCTTCTAATGCTGATGAACGGACCGAAACTTGTAGTGGGCTCGCAGAGTTTCAATTTTGCCCAGGAAATGGATGAGTGGCGTGTGAAAAAACAGCTTTGGAGACCAAGGAAGCTCGGCGAGCTCGTCAGGACAAGATGCAAGCCCGAAATGATGCGTTTGAGAAAGAAGAAGGGTTGCTATATGGTGCTCGAATAGCTGATTAACCAGTGAGCAGTTTATATCAATTATTACTGCCCTGAATTTCTCGTTTCGAATGACTTTTTCTCAACTCGTGGGAATTCTAGCTCTACGAGTTATTGACCAATCGTTCTGAAACTTTGTGTGAATATTCCTTATTCAATTACAATCCACATGAACTAAACTCTGGGATGATATTATTTTCAAAAAAGGTGAGAAAACATGACATTTTGTTCAAACACCTCAAAAACATACAATTTTCAACTTTTTCGATCAGAGTTTAGTTCATATTCCTAGAAAATATGTTGCTAACGAAAAAAAAAAACATTTTCCACGAGCAGCAAACTCTGATGGCGACCGTCCATGGACAGCAGCTTCTAACTCCACTATTTCCAGCGGAAACGACTTGCAAAAATTACAATGAATACTTCAAAACATTCATAAAATCTCCTCCAAGTTTAAACAAATTCTGATTATTCCTAACCCTAACATTTCGGTGTCCTAACTGGTTTCCCCCCTTAAGAGCCTATGTAGGTAACATTCGCCTCCTCCTTGGACACACATCAGAGACGGCTATACACTACAATAGTTTTGAATAAAATAGGTAAATCGGTTTTGCCAAGACAAACTTTCTGTTTTCAGAAAAAATAACCCTGTTTCCTTTGGAACACACACCTTGTATGCCATTGGTGGCAAGCGACGATATTCAACCTTAAAATTCATTGAACCTACGTATAATCTTCCGATCCCTACTATCAATTCAGGGTGGTATTCCCTCTTTTGAACTCTGACTAATGCGTCAACATCTTATCACATGAAATTGTGGACGTACTTTCCAATCTAATCGCTGTTCAGTTTTAACAGCTGATTAACAACTTCAAATCTTGTTTATTTTTCGCACGAAAATGTTTTCGAAAAAAATCTCTCTAATCGTTATCGTGTCGTTTGCATGACCTTGGACTCGCGCAGCAACATTTTCGGTGCTAAACAAATGTTTACGAGCAGTTTACCTGCATCCTCAGTTTTTCTAGGAACTAATCTGAGTGGAGATTTACTTATTGCCGTGGTCCCTTTTCATTCCTCCATTCCATCGATTGTATCTACAAAAGGTGCACATTCCTTATAAGCTAACCCGCGAGAGGTTGAATGAATATCTTTTGTTTTCAAGATTGAGAGGAGGACTTATCTTGCCTTTGGAGAGATGATCTATTCCGATTTGCTGCTGCGTCTTACAATGTGTTCCAATAATCCACTTAAAATGATTTATCCTCAAGAATGCCGAATGAATTACCAGTCGAGGATTAGAGAGTTATGAACATATCCACTGATAGTTGGAAATAGTTTCACTGTTCGGCAATCAATATCTACTCCTGGTACCTGTCCACCAAGGGTGTCGATAAGAGCTACGAGTTCGTACTGTTGGCAAAGGTCAGAAAGCATTTGAGTTGAAATTGATCAACTGCGGCTACCAGGTAGCTTATGACTAATGATGACTTGTTCTTTTAAAGTTTCAAGCAAAATCGAGCTCAATGAATGGGGGAATTTAAATCTTGTCTTTGGCAAGGAGTGTATAACTTTGAGATGGAAGAGAGTAGTAAGAGATCCGAAATAACTATTTCATTTGTTGAAAACTATCATATTTCACGTCCAAAGGGATTTTCACCTTTAACATAGTACAAGTCGCCTTGTAGCAACAGCTAAGAATAACTTGATGGATCTTCGAAAACGCAGCATATGTATCTGTTGAGGCAAAGCAATCAATAGCCTCGGATAAGAACTGATCCATTGTTGACGACCCTGTACAACGAAAAACGGAAATTCGAACGCCGCTGCCGTTTTGGCTATCTACTTAACTTTCAGAAGTCTTATGTTGTTGATTGTGGCGTCTCTTCTAGATAGTTATTTAATCGCTCTATCTAGGATGCTTTGCAGCTTTTCACTGCTCCTCCCCAAGCGAGTACACCATAGCTTAGTCTTAACTGGTACTGGTACACTTGCTTGCCTATATAAGCCATCAATTTGTATTGCAGACAGGACTTCGGATATCCCTGAGTTTTGTTTTTGACGCGTTAATTGCTGGCCCATTGCCATGGCACCATTTGTCAACTTTGCTAAACTCGTCTCCCATCATCCCTGCGACAGCTCTCACCAACTGATGACATATAACGATCGCTGTGGCATCCGCATAAGCGAATGTAGTGTCCTTCTTCAAACGTTGAAGCATTTCAATTTTATACACTATAAAAAGAAGGGGACCGAGATTTGAACCTTGTAGAACCCCATTCTCTACTTCTTTTTCATTGTTACAGCAATACTTGATTTTACGCGAAAGCTTATTTTTTCTAGGTAATCATTTGTCCAAAACTTTCTCACTTATACTGGCTTTTTGGTTAGCTTCGATCAGTCTGTTATGGTCCAGTGCATCAAAAGTTTTGCTGAAGTCAACAAACACAACTAGCACATGATGTCGGTAGCGTAGTGTTGACCATGTACACACAAAGTCCCCAAGAAGCCGGTTAGTGATTCTACCTTTTTGGAAGGCATATTATTGTTTGCATACTAAGTATTCATTTTTAAATCGGCGCGCGCTCAAGGGATTGCATACCCTTAAAATGTTTTCATACAGCGCGGGCAAAGGAAACTGAGGGAGGAAAGATAGATACCATTGCACGTTGGTTTTGAATGTTTGCAGATTATAATGACTAGGAAATACAAGAGCTCGGAAAGGCATTCTATAAGCGAGTTGTACGGCTTAGGAATGAATTACGATATTTTAGAGCATGTCCGAAAGTGAACTTGAGGGTAAACTGATGAGCATTCATAGCGAGACGGGTGTTAAGGTTAAAAATTTGAAGGGGCCGAATACTACTGTCAATTTCAATGGAGCAGTGGTGGTGAACATAGCGATGGAACAGAGACATCTCGTCGGCGTTCGAGGTTGACAGGTTGCAGGTGGAGAGATGTTATAGGAGCACCTGACCAGATGTGGGCATTGTACTCCAATTTCGGGCAGATCAGATCAGAGCGGGGAAAATTATTTCTTACATCGTTTCGGAAAACCTAGACATTTCACATCATTTTTGACGACGTCATTCTAACGTAATGTTATTGACGTACATACCAAGAATAGAAAATTTTTCGTTTTCGACGATGCAAGTGCCATTCATGTCGTTTTAACGACAGCATTGTGTTTTAGAAGCAATAAACAGAGTGGAACTGTTGATAGTTCCCCAACTATGCTGAAAATATCGGAATTTAATGAGCTTAACTTACGCTGCCGTCCCCGTTCTACGGCCGAAGAGCAAGGACGTGAGTCCGGGAATGGATATGAATAACAGATAGTACTGTCGTCAGCAAAGGAATATACTGAATTAGGTGTATCAGCCATCATAACATTTTTGAAAATTTAAAAGAGTGTCGGAGAGAGAACTGAACCCTGGGGTATACCAGCACCTATTTTTTGGATGTCAGATTTGAAACAACTTGAATATAACGTTCCTAGAGGTAATCTTCCCTTCATTGAAGAACAGATTCGTCGATCCCAAATGCACGCATTTCGGACTAAAAATCTTGATGCCAAACTCCGTCAAAGGTCTTAGAAATATCAAGTGCAACTGCAATATCTTCTTTCGCCAGATTGATGTACGCTTTGGTTTCACTCTTTTCGGTGAGACATGCCATCAAATCACCAATGGAGCTGTTGCTACAAAAATCGTACTGCCGGTCATTGAGAAGTTTTCGTGCTTTGAGATATTTCACGAGCTAACGCTTGGAAAGAAGGGACGTAAGTGGAATGGGTTTGTTGAGCGGTGCTCTAGCTAATGCCGATCATTCACAGAGAGACTGGAATACGGTTTCTTTTTCGTGTGAGTTGTTACAGTTACGGCAGTGGGGGTCAAAAGGAATGCCTAACTTGGCAGCATGTGAGCCAATTGGCCAGTGACCCCTGCTAATTGCTGTGATTCTTACTGTCTCGGTGCGAGTTCTGCTGATTGAGTTTTTCGTCGTGTTTTTATTGTAGACGGGCCAAATCTGTCTGGATATAGTACAGGCTTCTCGACTGTTCCACCTAGAGTTGGCAATAAAGAGGAAGTATTGAGGAATTTCACCCTTGATGAGTCCCATCGGTGTGCAGACTGACTCCGGAAGACAGTCGAAGTTTGAGCCACATCTGGCTAGCGTGTCGTCTGTCTCAATTCCCTCTATGTTACTGTGGCCGGTAACCCAATGATATTAAACCGAGCGCTTACCTGTGCTTTTGATGACAACCTGGCTGTCAATAAAGATTCCTATGTTGTACATATATGGTAATAGAGCTAAGGTTAATTATCTTGCATGCCTCTCTAATCGCTAATACCTCTGCCAGGAAGACACTCCAAGAGTCTGGAGGGCGGTACGATCGCAGTGCCCCTATGGTTCCAATACCAACTGCTCTTTGGACTCTGCTAAGTTTGGTGACGTGTAGGCTTTGCTTAAGGCCGGCGAACCATAAGTAGAATGGGGCGAACTACGGCAGTGTACATCCAGATGACCATCTTAGGTCTCCACCTTTTGTTAAAGGTCTCGCTGCAGGCGTAGAAAGCAACGAATACTTTCTTTACCCTGTGTTCTATGTTTAGTTTCCAGTTGAGTTTAGGGCCAAGGATGACGCTAAGATGCCTTGCACTGAAGGATAGGGTAAGTGTTTGGTTGTTAAGACATAGAAGCTTGAAAGTCGGTATTTTGTATTTGGTAGTAAATAGCATTAGTTCTCGCCCAAGCGCTTATCATAGTCAGAGGTCTCTCTGTGAGTTCACTAATCACTGAGGAAACATCCCTGATATTAAAATAACCACGACGTTCGCGTATGCGACTGCCTTTATTCCATTGTTATCGAACTCCGTCAAGATATTGTTGATGACCAGAAGCCATACACGATGCGATATAATTACCGTCCTACGGATTACCTGTCTGAGGATTTGTTTATGTGCCAAGCTTGGTGAGAGAGTTTAGAATGATTCAGTGTGCACATCTTCTATCTTTAGGAAGGACTGCCTCTGTGGACTTATGTTTAAGTTAAACATCTTAGAATTTCGATAGAAGAAATCATTTGAGGAAATGCATGTCCAGGATATGTTCTAGAGTTTCGAGTATGAAGGATGTAAGGCTAATGGGTCTAAAATCCTTGGCGGACTCATGCCCTCTATTACCGATTTTAGGGATGAAAATGACTCCAACCCGTCTCCGGGTCGAGGGAATATGATTGAAAGGAGCCACGATAAATATAATCACTGACACTACCTGCCACTATCACTGGCAGTACCTTAGTTGATTTGACTTGCTGGTTCCACACCAGCGCCGCAATCTTTGCATCCCAGGAAATGGGTTTTCATTAGGAGTTTCAGTGATACTTCAGTGGAATCTGTTCAAATTCCATCAAATAGTTTGATGAATGTCGGATTAGATTAGAGGGTTCTTTGGAGAGTATTTTGCTTAGTCCAGCTGAATCCTAAATCCCTGATAGTTTCAATCAAGTGGTAGTACGATGCCCAAGACTGTGACTTAGTCTTGCTTATTGCTTTTTTTTTTTTTTTGTACCATATATCTTAAGGACTGCTTGTAAGGCATCCTGCATTTATGTTTGTAGTAGTTATTGAAGATGTCCCTGGTCAGCATTTTTATATTGGAGAAATCGTCATTCCACCACGGTGGGAGAGTTTTCTTGATAAATTTAACAGAACACGAGGTATTGAAGGCTATCTCCATAGCTTTTTCGAGGGTCCTCACCTGTCCTTCCACCGATCCAATACTAGGATCGGGCATGTTCCTAAGTTTGGGGTTTAAGATTGAATTTCTTCCAGTCAATTCGATTGGGGTAACTAAAAGGGGCAGGGATTTCTAATGAGAGATTCACATTGAACAGTGTGGAGTACGATGTACGTCAAAGTCAAATTGGAGAATGTTAAGACTCTTGACTGACAACTAGACAGTTGCGTAAGTTACCACACCACATGCCACGCCGCACAGTGGGGAAAGCGCGGAAAAAACTCCCAAATTTAGATTTCATTTTGGCAGCGTTTGATGGGCTATTGTTTTCATTATTAGTTGTAGGAAAGAGTACTAGTTCGTTTTTTCTATTTACATTTTGTTGGGGGATAATGGGAGCCGTAGAAAATCGTCGCCATTAGTTCACCAGAAAATTTGACATTTTTATGCAACGTCTGCAAATTATAAAAATTTTCTATCGAAATTCGGAGTCGGTGACTGCAACTTTAAGAGCGTTAACTCCAATTTTCGGTCGTAATTCTCGCCCTAGTAGACAGGCAATAACAAGTTTAGTGCAAAAATTTGAGTCTACATATTCTACATGTGATGTTGCCTTGTCAGTGAGACAACGGGTTGGTCGAAGTGTCGAAAATATCGCTGCCGTTCAGGCGTCCGTAGCAAACGATCGAAATCAGTCAATTCCACGGTGTTCTCTAGAATTGGGCATCGCTCAGACCACATTATGCCGTATTTTGCTTAAGGATATTGGTTTACACAATACTCAAGCTGACTCAAGAATTGAAGCCGATGGACCATTTGAAGCGACGAACGTTCTCCGATTGGGTTTTGGAGAAGATGCGCCAAGATGATAAATTTCATCGCGAAATCATCTTCAGTGACGAAGCTCATTTTTGGCTCAATGAGTTCGTCAATAAGCAAAATATGCGTTATTGGTCGGGTGAAAATCCACATGTGCTTCATGAATTACCACTTCATCCACAAAAAATAACTGTTTGGTGCGGATTGCATGCCGGCGGCGTTATTGGGCTATAATTTTTCCGCGACGATAACGATCGTCACTTTACTGTGAATGGTCAGCGTTATCGCGCCATGATCCTCGATTATTTTTGGCCCGAATTGGAAGATATGGTTTTGGACGACATGTGGTTTCAACAGGACGGTGCCACAAGCCACACAGTACACGCTACAATCGATGTATTGAAGAGTAAGTATGGTGAGCGTGTTATCTCAAGACATGGGCCAGTCGATGGGCCATCGTTCGTGCGATTTAACGCCGCTTGACTATTTTCTGTGGCGCTACGTTAAGTCATTGGTTTATGCCAACACGCCGACGACGTTGGAAGAGCTCAGAGCCAACATTGAACTCGAAATAGCAGCCGTTTTGGCCGAAATGTGTGACCGAGTCGTTGATTGGGTACAGCGAATCGACCGCTGCAAACGTGCCCGCGGTGGCCATATGAACGAAGTCGAGTTCCATTCATAAATGTTTTGATTGTTCTTCAAGCCGATAATAAAGTTTTTGAAGTATCTCAAATGGTTTTGCGTTTTATTTAAAAAAAAAAGTTGTCAAGTCCTTATTGGAAAACCCTATATATGGTGTTACGCTGAAGAGAAAATCACTGCTAAACTGGCATACATAACGAAATCCTGCGAACACTGAGAGTATCCTTTATACCGAAAATTGGAAAAGGTGACTACACAGTTGCCAAGAGCCTCATGTGCGCCAAACTACTTTGCAAATGCTTCGTCTGTCTAAGTTGCAACATGCCTACCAACGCGGAAGTTTCAGTATCAGTTTAAATGCATTTTTATTTAACTAATTAATTTACTCTTACATGCTAGACAAAAAAATGCTTAAAAATTAGCTTAAATTACTTACAAATAAACTTATTCTAACTTACTGGCCCCATGCGGGCGCTCTCAGCTAAACCTAACACTTAAACTATGTCTTTCGACGAGTCTTACAGTCTAATTTTATATTCATTTTAACATTACTTAATACTAGAACTAAGAAAATAAATTTTAAGTAAAAACTTAGTAAATGGACTGTTTTTTTATATTATAAAAACTTAAAACTAAAAACTTATAGACCACCTAAAAATAAATCTTAATCTACTTAACCTACTTATTTTTTTTCTTAAAAACTATCTTAATCATACCTAAAACTATGTAAGCCGGCCAAGGCTAATAAAATAGTCAGACGACCGACTTTGCTTCCTATAGAGTTACCTAGTACTGGAAGAATTGAACGACGAAACTTCCCCTCCTTCAACTGGCCACCAAAAGTGTTGGTGCTGCCGAGCAACATCCCTCATGTCGCGACTCCCTACCGATGTACTGAACCGGAGACGCTCCGCACTGCCATGTGCGACGTCTCTATCGTAGTTGAGTCGCCTGTCCGCAGCTGTTCGAGCGACGTGGAAGATTAGCGGCACCGCCAATCTGTCCTGGATCAGACCTTTACTATCTAGATAGAGGAACGCTTCTGGAGGAATGAAGCCGTCTCGTGATACATATAATTGGGGTAGAAAGCCCCGGAGATCAGTTTGTTCGATGAGGTCATTGCTCTTGCAATGTGCCTCCGAGTCAACTTAATGACGAAATTGTTCTGTATAAGCGAAGACAAGTCCTAAGACAAGCCCTCTCAAACACCCGAATCTTTTCCAATAAACTTGCTCTCACATTGAACCACACGGGACATCCAAATACAAGCATAGGCCGGATAAGGGCCATGTAGCAGATTACCTTCACAAGTTGGCTGTTATAAAACAGTCTCTTTGTAAGGGAAAAAGCACCTTTGGCTCTGGCCAAAGCAACATCTACTCGTACAATGTTGTTTTTCATGCCAACAGAAACTAACATAGCCTCGAAATTTAACAGCTCTAGATTCTCTAAATGGGTGCACATACACTGTCAAAGTTCGAGCACCCCTATTGGTAAAACCATTACTTCATCTGCATATGCTTAAGGGTACGTTAGAACTGTAAAAAGAATAAAGCAGAAGGTCTACCAATATGGAACGTATTATTGAAGGCAGGATGCAACAAATTGATTGCGGTCGACATCCGCAATCAAAATTTTGTTCACTTACTTACCTACTTAAGGTGGCGCTGCAGTCTGGGGTGGACCGAGACCTCAAACAATAAGCGTCTCCAGCCAGATCGATCTTTAGCTAGCTGCCTCTAGTTTCGCACGCTAAATTGGCTGACGTCTCTTCCACTTCCGTGCTCCACCTGGGTCGTGGTTTTCCTCTACTGCTTCTCATGACTTTTCTGGCTAAGACGATGTCACAGCCGGTACAGTTCGTTTTTGTATCTAATCCTCCACTCATAGTGCACACTGGACCGGAAACCACCCTACGAATTTTCCTCTCAAAGCAGCCAAGAGCACCCTCATAAATTTTTTGACAAAGTCCATGCCTCTGCGCCATAGAACAGAACTAGGATTATCAAGGTCTTATATAGGGTTACTTTTGTTATTCGCGGAGAGGGCTTTGCTAGTCAATTGCCTTCTTAGACCAAAGAAGCAGCAATTGACAAGAGTTTGATCACAGCGATGGTGTCGTTGTCTGAATTGACCCTCAATAGTCGCGAAAGCATCACTGATAACACGCTGTTTCCTTCCGATTTTGTCAATATCGTCAGTGTATGCTTGTAATTGGACGGGCTTTTGAAAGATTGTGCCTCTTGGGTTGGTGCGTGAGTGTTGCCCTATTCTTTCAAGAATGAGGTTAAGGAACTCGCATGACATTGCATCGCTTTGTCAATCAATCCTTTTTTGACATCAAAGGTCTCGAGTTCTTTACCGACCTTGACGGAGCAGCGAGCTTTCTCTATCGTCATCCTCGATCACAAAGAAGTTGTCATCATCAACAGCCTCATTTGGATCTATGCGCGCTGCTGCCAGTATTTGTTCGTTGTTCGTCGTTCGGTCGATTTTAAGACATGGAATGTCGTTCTGATTATTTCTCCGAAATATTTTATTTGCTGGGTTGCTGGTGTTTACAGCCCGAATTTTATTGTTCCAATACAAACTTACAGATGCTCTGTAATTTTCCTTTATTAATGTTTGGAGGTTTTTAATCGACGACTTCAGTGTCATGATCTCCGCGTTATGTCTGTCAGTGAACTGTCTGTACAAGGTTTTTAGTCTTGACAGCAGCCTACTTTTATGTCGGTGCAGTGCGTCAATAGTTGCGTTGCGGAATAAGTTTTCTTCGTCAGTGTGTTGGTACCGAGGTATCGTTTTGTCCATTGTTCGTTTGATTGTCTCGTCCATTAGTCTTAGATACCTGTCAATCTCCTCGTTTGACAGATTCCTGTTGGACGGTGGGTAGAGCGAATTCGAGGAGAGTGCTCTAGTCAGTGTTCTGGTGAAGTGTGTCCAACGCACCCTACTATAATTGTAGGAATGCCTTTGAACAAACTCATCCAATTCCGCAATTTCGTTGGGAGCAGTTATTTCGGTGCTGAGACCGCAATGGTCACTGTCATACACGAAAGTGCGTAGACAGTTTGTAGTTTGTTGGTTAGTGCATGTCAGTTGTATTCGTGAGTCGAACAGCAGGATATCCAAATAGGACCCGTGTCTGGGAAACGACGGACTATCCGTCGCCTTAAGCCCAAGTCGATACATTACACTGTGCTGACCCCACCAATTGAATAGTAGGGTCCCTCTAGTATTTGGTGTATTATTTCCCCAATCACTATGTTTGGCGTTGAAATCTCCGCCGATAATAAAATAATTCTCCTCTAATTCCAGCCTTAGGAATCGAAAAAGTGTCTCGAGCTCTGAGATGAATAAAGTGGATTCAGTAGCCTTAGGTGCGTAAACAGACACCATGTACAACCGCTTTCCACTACGGAGAGGGATATACAGGACGCATGCCTCCAGCACTCGAAACCCACGTACTACACGACTGTATATTCTTTTAAAACGCAGACCTTTTCTTACAAAGATCGGAACGCCTCCTCCTTGAATGGAGTTGGGTCGGTTTCTCCGTACTATTTTGTATCTTCTGTACCTCATTTTGTGTCTCTTGGTAAGCTTAGTTTCGCTAACCAAAAGCACATTAGGGGCTTGGTCTTTAAGCAACTTAAATAGTGCTGCTCGTCGTTCGAGCCTAATCAGTGAATTAACATTCACTGCAAGAACCTTCAGGGTTTGCTCCGCCACGTACGTACCCATTACGGCAAAAGGTGCGTTAGGCCAGGCAGCAGTGCGTATACTTGATCCACCCGCGCGGTCTGTTCAGTCAAATGACGCTGGAGCTGAGCCATCTGCCCCTGGAGTACCAACGCGGAAGGTCCTATCAGAGTGTGCTTCAGAATCTGGTTGGCCGAATTGAAGGCCCACTCGATAAAAAGGAATACCCACTAGGCATTTTCATCGCTATTGAGGGTACTTTCCATAACGCAACTTTTGGTTGATGACAACCAAGTGATTAGGATCCTGGTGATGAGTGCAGCATGACCGCTATAGTGCATGCTGGTCGACTCACTGCCTAAAGCTTTGAACAATTCTGACATCTATGCTCAGGCATATGCAGATGACACACCTATACGAGTATTGTCTATTTAATCATGGCTAGCGACAGTCTGCCCTAAAGGACTTTGTCGGCACTTGGCGAGATCGACACTTGGTGCACTAGAAATGGGGTTTCAGCTAATGCTTGCAAAACTGAGGCTCGTCCCTTTACAAGAAGATTTATTGATGGCATCTCCATACGTTTCTCCAACGAAGCTATGTATTCGATTATGATCCTGGACAACAAAATTCTTTGGATTGAAGATGTCAAGGAACTTTTGGCATGACATGGGACTTGTTACCAACGAGGTAAATCTGATCTATACGACACATGATAAGGCCAACTATATCCTATACGTCAGTTGTCTGGTGGAGCAGACTCTCGCGAAAGTACATCGCTAGTGCTCTCACCAAACTCTAAGGAACGGTCTGTCTAGGTTACGTGGGGGCTTTCCCTTGGACGCCTGGTTCTGCTTTAGAAGGGAATCTCCCTTCCCTTGATATTCATATCATGAACTGCACTCTTAAAGACATCTTATTTTTAAAAAGAAGTTTTGATGACCTTGCTCGCCGACTGTCTTCTGGGCATGCCGACTGATGCATTGATACCAGAACTCCTGTTGCAGAAAAATACAAATCGACTTTCTTTGTGCGCGGAAATGGTCTCGATCAGAATCTGAGCCGGGGAAGGAATGTAGCCGGGACTTCATCGATTCATGATGCGGTTTTGGGATCTTTTTGGGGAACGATAACTACAGATTTTACTCCTCGTTAGGAAGACTTGCGTCTGTGTTACAAGCGGAGATATACGCAATCTTGATGGCAGCGAACTTTATTGTGAAAAACCGGGGGAAGGTGCGAAGCATTTGCATCTGTAGCGACAGCCAAGCTGCGCTTAAATGTTTGCTGAACCCTCTTATGACTTCCAAGACATCACTGAACACAGTCGAAACGCTAAATTCACTAAGTTTTACCTCAATTGGATCACGGGAAATTAAATCGCCGACTAACTTGCTAGGCAAGGCTCAGAGGAGGGTTTTTCAGGATCCTGCGCCCTTTCAACTTTCCCGCAGCTCCCCAGTAGGAAAGACTGCTTGCTAAGCACTTAATTTGTTGGGCATAAGTGACACAAAAGCCTGTGACGTTTGCTGTGACAGTGATGACGAAACCGAAGACCAAGACTTTGTTGAGTGTCCGGATGGTGTGGTGAACGGGTTTGAAGAATGTTTCTACGCCATAAATCAGGACTGAAATGATTAGAGTCTTATGTCCTCGTACTATTGCAGTATATGGGCATAATCATTCGAGAGTGCGTTTTGCCACTAAAGGCTGACCAGATAGCAATGATAGTTTTTTTTAATTGTTATATTTCAGCAGCTGTCAAAGTTAGCAATGACATCCAGCTGCCAAAATACTCAGTAAGGTTTGCCATTTCATCATGCATCGTTTTAAGCTTGCCGGACGTGTGTGAGTACCCTCTTTTGGATCGTAAGCCAACAACCAGACAGAGATTGGTGTGAAATGACGAAAATATAGCCGCCGATCAGCTGAATTGGCATCGCCAGAGAGTTTACCCGGCTTATTTTGCGGTTGGATTTGGTCCTACATTTGGTTCAGGATTGTGCTGACGCAGGAATTGAAACCAGACAACAATAGACAATGCCGTGAGTTCGCTAATTGGGCGCTGGAAATTTTGGCCGGAGATCCGGATTTTGGTCAAAAAATTGTCTTCTCGGACGAGGCCTATTCTATGTCATCAAGTAAAATTGCTATTATTGGAGCGAACACAATCCACAAGTGTTCGGCCAAGCATTTATGCATCCACAAAGATTGACTGTTTAGTGCGGTTTATGGCATGGCGGCATCATCGGACCTTATTTCTTTCGAAATGAGGAAGGAGACACCGTTATCGTCAATGGTCTTAGGTATAGAGGGATGTTAACCGACTTTCTGTGGTCAGACCTCGACAACATCGATATATCCGAGCTGTGGTTCCAACAAGACGGCGCTACATGCCAAACAATCGACGCAACGCTCGAAGTTGTGAAGGAGAAATTTGGCGTCTTCATTGTTGTCATTTTGCAGTCAACGCTAACAAGCCAACCAGTTTGGACGAGCTCGAGGCGAACATTCGACACGCTATTGCCGGTATTACGCCGTTCTTATCTGGTCACCGTTTAGTAATCATCCGGCCTTCATCGCTTTGATGACCAGTTAATGGTAGGTTGATCGATGTTTCTATGGAGCGAAGCATTTGATATGGAGTCATATCCTATTCAGTATTGTGGAAATCACCCTTTATGTCAAAAAATGCGCAAAATGCAATTTCTTTCAGCTGTCAGCTTCCATCGATTTGTCTTTCTGATAGGTGTAGTGACACGGGTGCTTTCTCTGATATGGACGTCAATAATTCTTTCCATTGTTTTCAGATAAAACGGTGCCAAGGTAGTTCCCTGGGCTTGTTGTGTGGTTTGGGGATAAACACCACACTGACCTCCTTCCAAGTGCGTGAAATGTTGCATGTAACCCAGACCTTTTTGTAGCAGAGCTGGAAAAATTCCGTCTATGCCTGGTGCTTTGTGTGGTTTAAATGAGTTGATAGCCCACTTAACCTTATCCGGACTGAAGAGTTTTCCGGATAAACTACTGATTCTGTTGAGGTCCATAAGACTTGTCAATACTAAAAGGCCCTGGGAAGTGAACCTGAAGCAAGGTCGCGTGGGATTGTGCCATCTGGTTTGATTAACAATCCCATGCAATTAGAATATCTTGAGAGAGGGCTCTATGGAGTCATGCTACTGCAGGAAGTTCTTCCAGTTTCTCGTAGCAAACACGCCAGGAGACTCTCTTTTATCTTCGCAACTCTTGGTTGTAGTAGGTTAAAACCGATCTATATTGCTCCAAGTCCCGGTGCGTTGGCTTTTGTTGAAAAGCTTCCTCAATAGCTTCTAGGTTTTCATTTCACCATGGTACGCATCGTTTTACCACAGTTCGCTTAACCTTACTGCTCTTTTTAAAAGGTGATGAAGAATGACTTCGTGTAGCTGGAATTGGGTCTTGTCTGCGTCCACTGTTGTTATCGGAGCGGATGGCAACAATATAGCTTTGACCGCTAAATTTTCGCGACATGTTATCGAGTTCGTAAGTTTGTAGTCATATCGGACCGGCGAGTGTTCGTTGCTGCATCTTATCTTGAACACAATGTGCGTATAATCTGCTAAAGATGTTTCATCGGACACGTGTCAGCTTTCCACTATGTTTTGTAGTCGGGACGAGAGAGTGAGGTCTAGGACTTCCTCATAGAGTTTCTAAATGTGGGCTTCCTATACTATATATTGTAGAAATTCTAAAAGTGACTCACCTCTTTTGTTTATATCACGACTGCCCCAAATCGTAATGTGTGCGTCGCAACCGATGATAAGGTGTACTTGCTTGCCTTCACAGTACCGGACAAGTTCCTGTACTGGTGAGGGAAGCACTTCTTCAGTGTCTCTAGCTAAGTACGTCGATGTGCATACGAGCCTATGAAGCATTTGTACTGCCACCTGGTCCCTAGTTATGAAACCTGGAATGGGAGAGAATTTTACATTTTTCGCAATAAAAAAGGTTGCCCTCGGTCTAAAAACACCTTTGACGAAAACTATCTCTCTGGTTTCTCTTTTTAAACCAGAAATCTTACCATTATTTGCCCATGGCTCTTGGATAAGTGCAATAGCGATGTTGTCTTCAGCACGTCGCTGGCTAAAGGTGTTCGAGGCACCCATAGCTCGGTACAGATTTGCTGCAAGACGCTCAGAGCGGATGTCATTTCTTACGTGCATAATCAGGGTTCCATGCTCTGTAAGGTTTGTTGTCACCCCTACGTCCTACGGCACCCTGTTGAGAGGGACCATCTCTTCTAACTCTCGGACAGTTGATATGTCCGATCCGCCGGCGGATTTGGCCTGAATCGGTTCTGGTTGGTGGAGTTAACAGTTTTGGCCGTAGAACTGTGCTGTGCTGTGGTTTTTGCGGGAGCAACTATCCCGCTTTCTGGAACTACAACGCTTGCGGTGGTGCTGGCGTTAGCCCTAGGCACGATGCTACTCACACTCTCGACAGCTCCTTCTGGCGCCATACTCGTCGTGTCTAGGTTCACTAATTTCGAGCTCTGGTGGCTGTTCTGTCCGAGCTTTTGAGGGTGAACTTGGGCTGACCGTGGCGTGGCGATATCCCTATTTTTCGATCATTGCAGAACTCTCCAAGTTCTTGTGTTGAGTTCTTTGTTTTGGCCATCAAGAATTCTGTCGCTTGCTGTCCCGGTACTTTGTGGGAAGAACCCACTTCCTTCATGGAAACAATTTTAGATCTCGGAATGATATCCAAGAGGCTCATCGTCAAAGCCAAACAATTCTTTTAGTGACGGCATTAAGAAGTTGCCTGAGAGGTGGACAAAAGTGTTGTCAAATGAAGGCGACTAAATTATTGCATTTGGTGGAAATTATTATAATTAACAATGGTTGTGTTGCAAGCTGACATGTTTGTCTTGCGAGATGATGAGATGGAACTCTGGCAGAAGTTGTCCCACCTCGAAACGAACGAATTCAGTTTGATTAAACAACCTCGCGTCAATGACTTGGTAGTATAGTGGTGTCTTTCCCCCCCCTTTTTATACTCGCACAGTGAGTGTTATTTAATACTTAAGTTTATTTAGCGGTTCATTATCTTCTCAAAGACGTAAAACTTTTCAATTGAACTAATTAAAATCCTTTTTTTCTTTTCTCTCTTTCTCTTTACAGATTACAGGAGAAACATTTTAATTGTAAGTACGCTTGGTCGGAATAAAAATTTACTCAATTGTGTGCTTTAGCCAGCTTAACCTAATCGGATATCGAAGCACAGACATTTCGAAAAAAAAAAATCGAACAAAAGCAACAATCTGCCTGTCGTCAGAAGTGCGGTAGTGTAGGTCCAACTTCCTTTTACCACCCTCCAAAATGACAACCAACAATGGAGACTACATTGTTGTCGTCGTAGTCGTAGTAGAACTGAATCCAAGTGGCAACTGCCATCTGACTACGACCATATTGAGAGTGGAACGACGATGAACTTCAAGACTAATCCGATTTGCTGGCGACAAAGACGTCTACGGAGTCCCAACCATGCCAAAGTCGGACCGAGCCAAACTAATTTTCCACACCCGCCATTTGTAGAGTACCGACCTTGTCGAGATACGCTCTAGAAGTCATTCAAAAAAGGACAACGTTTAGTAGATACTCGTACTCGTTACATTTCGTTTTTGGCAAACATTTCTCTTGTATAGCACTTGTAGAGTGAAGCAAATTTTGACAATGTCATTGATTCATTCATCATTTCTGACGTGTGCTCTGTGTTCGAGTTCGAATTTCTTTAGATGTCTGAGGCGGAGAAGAGTAGAACTGGGGGGATTAATTGTTATTTCGCTGGTTGGCACTACAGATACTAGAAACCAGAGAATAGATACTCTTTACAGTGTCATTGAACTTTGTAAGCGAACGCCAATTTTTGATGACTTGTTTTGCGTATTTGATCAGACAGTAGGCAGTAAGCAGCAGTTGATATATTCGTATCTAGCGGTAAACGCACTGACATGTGTAGTTTTATATGTAACTCTGACAAATTAATCCGGGTGGCGTTATGTTTTATGGTCCGTTAAAGTGTGTTTAAGCCAACACGTACACAAGTAAGCAGTACGCAACGCAATTGTGCAAAGTGTGTCAATCAAGCTGAATTTGAGCTCAAGCACGAGTTAGAAGATCCGGTGGATACGTAAGAATTAGATAAATACGTGAGTTTTCGGAGTGTTTAGTGTCAATCTGAGATAAGGTAAGAACCAATAAAAATAAATAAGTAGATAGGAAACAAGTTTCCTATGTACTCGTCGAGAAGATCTCCACTTTGAACGGTGTGAGTGAGTTTGCAAGTGTTCCGACCGGTGTGATCCTGTTCTATCTGTTGTTTCCCAAAAATTATTTAAAATTCCAAATGACACTTCTATTAATGACTCCTCTAGAGCATAGTCACTTGTTGTCAGACCAGCAGCTCCGGGTAAAAACTCGAAGAGTCTTCGGACTGGAATGAAGATGCCTTTGAACAGATCACTTAGGATTAATTTAACACTACAGGTCTAAGGTAATTCGACCCTTTGTGTTACTGCTATTTACTGGTTTTATCATAGGTTCCTTGGAACTTAGGATCCCAGTGCCTTGTATTATATAGGGTTTTCCAATAAGGACTTGACAACTTTTTTTTTAAATAAAACGCAAACCATTTGAGATATTTCAAAAACTTTATTATCGGCTTGAAGTACAATCAAAACATTTATGAATGGAACTCGACTTCGTTCATATGGCCACCGCGGGCACGTTTGTAGCGGTCGATTCGTTGGACCCAATTCTCAACGATTCGGCCACACATTTCGGCCAAAACGGCCGCTATTTCGCGTTCAATGTTGGCTCTGAGCTCTTCCAACGTCGTCGGCGTGTTGTCATAAACCAATGACTTAACGTAGCCCCACAGAAAATAGTTAAGCGGCGTTAAATCGCAGGAACGAGGCGGCCAATCGACTGGCCCATTTCTTGAGACAACACGATCACCATACTTACTCTTCAATAAATCGATTGTAGCGTGTGCTGTGTGGCTTGTGGCACCATCCTGTTGAAACCACATGTCGTCCAAGTCCATATCTTCCAATTTGGGCCAAAAATAATCGGTGATTATGGCGCGATAACGCTTACCATTCACAGTAACGTGACGATCGTTATCGTCGACGAAAAACCATGGCCCAATAACGCCGCCGGCATGCAAACCGCACCAAACAGTTATTTTTTGTGGATGAAGTGGTGATTCATGAAGCACATGTAGACCAATAACGCATATTTTGCTTATTAACGAACCCATTGAGCCAAAAATGAGCTTCGTCACTGAAGATGATTTTGCGATGAAATTCATCATCTTGGCGCATCTTCTCCAGAACCCAATCGGAGAACGTATGTCTGTTCAAATGGTCCATCGGCTTAAATTCTTGAGTCAGCTTGATCTTGTATGGGTGTAAACCAAGATCCTTACGCAAAATACGCCACAATGTGGTCTGAGCGATGCCCAATTCTTGAGAACGCCGTGGAATTGACTGATTTGGATCGTTTGCTACGGACGCCAGCGATATTTTCGACACTTCGACCAACCCGTTGTCTCACTGACACGGCAACATCACACAACGAATATGTAGACTCAAATTTTTGCACTAAACTTGTTATTGCCTGTCTACTAGGGCGAGAATTACGACCGAGTTAACGCTCTTAAAGTTGCAGTCACCGACTCCGAAATTCGGTAGAAAATTTTTATAATTTGCAGACGTTGCTCGTTCGTGTACTTTACCATGATGAAAATGTTGAGTTTACTGAATAAATTGACAGTGACAGTTTGATGATTAATGAAAGAGGGCGTTCATAAATTAAATTCAAAGTAGTGAACCCTTTACTTACTTACTATTGAAAAACCCTTTACTTATCGTATGTCTTTTACCACAGATTAGAGGGACCTTCGTCTTTTTGTGGAATCCGAGAATCAACAGAACATACCGGAATCTTGATTTGACTTTTAGGGGCTTGCCATTCCTCGCCGAAAATGTAGAAAATTGCTTTATTCGCTTTTTCGTGTACTGCCTGGATTTGAACCCAGACCTCTTGTATAGCAACTTACTAGCAACTGTATAGCAACTCCTTGACCGCCAGAATGCGCTGGTACTGCAAAAAAGGTTATGGTGCCTTGAAGTCCGTTCATATTTAGCAGACATGCCAAATTTCAGTGCGATACTGTCTTTAGTTTTGTTTTGACAGCTGATTGTTGTTGACGTGTTTGGCATCATGTTGAGTATGGACAAAAACGATTTTCGTTCTCTCATAAAACATTATTTTTTGAGAGGCAAAACGGCGAAGGAAACAAAAGAAAAGTTGGATAAATATTATGTGGCTAATGCTCCGTCAGATTACAACGTCAAATCTTGGTTTCGAGAGTTTCGTGGTGGCTGCAACTCCACTAAAGATCAAGTCCGCAGCGTCAGGCCCGCCGATGCGATTACAGAGGACAATGTCAAAAAAATACATGAAATGGTGTTGGCTGACCGGAAAGTGAAGGTACGCGAGCTAGCAGATACCACAAAGATTAGTACTGAGCGCACAGGCCATATTTTGGGCAATATTCTGCATATGAAAAAGTTATCCTGCCGCTGGATGCCGCGCAGTCAGATCGCAAGATGCGCCTTACCTGGCCTACAGCACTCAGCCAGCATGCGTTGTCTGATTCGAACCAGGTGAGGCATGAAGTTCATACGCTCAGCCAACGTTATGCCCAGATATGTGACCTCAGTCTAATGCTAACGCCGTTCAAATGTTCTTGCCCGAGTTCTTTTATTCAATTGGCCCTTAAGCTGCATTGAAACAGTCTTATCCTGCGACAAACTTACCACAACGCTTTCTCGCCATTCAGCAACGACTGCTAGAGCTCTTTCTCCTAATACTTCGGGGTGCAAGGATACACCTTGTTATGGCTTACATGTACTAATGTAATACTAAACCGGAACCTGGGTTGAGGGTTACCCCTCAATGCCCCACGCTTGGCATTAGTCGTGGCATTAGTGGGGCCACGGCACCCACCGGCACATCGAATCAAAACCAACTGGAAGACCCTTCCTGCGTTTTAAATTTAAACCACAGTCACGCTCCTACTAGAGGGCCTACCTCAAGAAGTCACATCCGGACTGAAGTCTGGGGGGGGGGGGGGGGGGCTGATTACCACGGTACCATATTTTATGTCCTGGTGTGAACTACCGGGGGTCTTCCCACTCAACAGGAGCCATGATCGGCAGCTTGTAACTGCTCAAATCGTAGCAATCTTCAGTGGCGTTGTCTGAAGATGTTTACGATAAGACCAGTGTTTGCTCTCTTTTTATTAATGGAAGAAGTCTTTATAATTAGGCGGTGGGCCGGCCTGTTCGCCACAGAAAAAGAGGGCGCAGTTTCAGATCCGAGAGATTGGTCGGTTTCAGTGGGTGTCACCTTCACCGAAGTGTTTCACTCCTGCGTCGCTGTTGGGGGAGTGAGACTTTTAACAATCACGCCTTCGACAGTACTTGCCGCCCCTATGTGCCGCGCATTTGCCCCACTTTTCCCTTTCCTCTTCATCTGCCCCTCCGATGGTAGTCCTTCAGAATGTGCCTCTTCTAGAGGCCGTTCCAACTTTTCAGTTTCCCGAGACAAGCTGTCAGAAACAGCACGCTGAACAACCACTGGTCTATTTTGATGAAGTTTAATCGCAACAGGCAAGGCCTCTCCGGTACACTCCCCATCGATCCAGCTAAATCTACCGAAAGTATCGTAGAATGAGCCGCAGGAGTCGTCGAAATCAAACCTTCACACGCAGAATTTTTCTGTCTGAGTTCCAATTACACAAATGAAAAACTGACTTGCCATGGGCAGGATTCGAACCTGGACCCTCCGAGTGAGAAGCGATTGCTAGTACCACTAGACCACGGTCACTCCGAAATTAGCGGAAGATTTTGGCAGTATGTTGGTTGGGGGCTCCATAATCAGTGTCGCGGTCATAGATGACAAGATCATGGGTGGATTCTTACTATTGAGAGTACCACCTGCAGTGTGATTCCTTGGAGTCACCTCCATTTAACCGTTTTACGTTTAGTTCGGACATCTTTGACGCTTAGTTCGACGTCGCACTTTTGACTCTGAAGCCTTCCCGCCGCGACAAGGCAGGAAGGACGTATCTTATGTTGGATGGGAGAGGTTGCACGCATAAAGCAAACTGCCTATTTTCTCTACGTCTTGCACAGGGTTAAAGCTTGAAAGGTTTATTGTCATTGTTTTTGGGGTAACCTATCTGAAGTTCTAGTCTGCTTGCGTCAACCCATAACCCTATCTACTTAGTCTACTCTCTTTGCACTCCATAAGGTGATTTTTCTACGGGGCTAGATAATTGTGATCTTTTCTCCACGCTCAGTTTCTCAAGTCTGTCTACAAGTAAATTGAGGAGCTCTGTTGCCATTGTTGGCTCTGCTTGCAAAAGCTTTTGCGCTGATGTTGGCTGAAGCGATAACTACTTGTCAGCTCTTAGGGAATTCTGTAGACGGTTCTACAACGCATGCTGTTGTGTATGCTGATGTGGTTGCTATTATCACGTGGCACGCTTTGTTGCATTTCTTTCGTCGTTAAGCGGGACTTAAGCTTGCTCCTTCCTGCTACTGGGAAAGCTGCAATACAGGCATTATTTTCTAGGTATCCTCAGACCTGCATGTCTTATGTTTTCCGTGTAAATGACGTACAATGTTTTAAGTGCTGAATATCAAAACATTTTTACGGCACCGCTTATGTTGAATGTCGGTGGGTGTTGAGCTGCTGATTGTCAATACTTTGAGCAAACATTATTGAGGCACATAATTCCTAGCTTGTGTTCCTGTTCCCTTCCCATATCAGCCTTTCGTCTGTTCCTGATCTAAGGGAACCTACTTCTTAAGCGGCAATAGATGGCAATGGTCAATTTGATTAGAGGTTGCTTGCCTGTTAGTTGACACCCGTCTGATTCTATGGCA
This sequence comes from Volucella bombylans, assembly GCA_949129095.1. NCBI lineage: Eukaryota > Metazoa > Arthropoda > Insecta > Diptera > Syrphidae > Volucella > Volucella bombylans. The sequence continues at coordinate 363,506,633 of OX422140.1, forward strand.
GTTCTTGTGCTCAAATGTCGTGCCACCTATTTATAACAAGGCATTGCAGAAAACGACAAAGCGCTCGCGCTTCCTGATAAGACCGAAGACGTCTGGGCACATCGTTGTTATTGTCTACATGGCATTAAGGACGCCATCACCATGACGACGTCCGCCTACATTTGGTGTTTGATTGAGAACAGCAAACTACTTCCCGTGTTTTTCTGGAATAAAGCAGTACAGTGTTACCCATCAGGGACTGACATTCTTCTGCTTCCTAGCACCTTAATGTGCGGCCTACTCGTACATTTTATGAATTCTCTATCGAGAAAGAATCAATCTGGCTTTCTGTGAATCTTCACTTGCGGAGTTAAGGGTCATTACATTCCAGAAACCAGTCTTAGTTTGAGAACAATGGCCAAACGTCGTCAGCATGGTGTAAATCCTTATGCGAAGCGTAACTCGGTTTTTGCATGGTTTGGTAACGCAAAATACTTCCTTACGTTATATAGACCTTAAACGCTAGACCTTAAGTTCATAAAAGTAGTAAGCAGGGACCAGTATGCCTACCATGCTTGGTTACGAACTGCACCTTCTGTGAGAGCTCCATACATTGTGTCTTCGTTGTGGTATTCGTGTGAAACCCAGAGCATTCGACAGCGTTTCCACTCGTCTACTGCAGCTTTGTTAGTCGAATTCAAGTTGAAACAGGGACTTCTATTATCCAATCCGGATCAATTGATAACTCCACAGCTAACCAGGAAATTCATTTGTCTGTGACGTGTATGTTTCGTCCTGACTGTCAGAAGAGCTTACACCCGACTCTGAAGCTCGAACGTTCCCAAACAAAAGTACTCTGGGACGAAATCTCTTCTCTTATATTCGCAGCTTTCACTGAAATCTATTGTCCACGTATCCATATCTAAATCCGAACGTCCAGCAGCATGTCCCTAACTCCAATTTCATCTCATTACTTCCCCTTCAATCGTCGTAAATTGTTACACATTGTGAAGTAAGTTGGAAAACCCTTAATCGGTAATGAATTATGTAACTATAGAGCTCATGTCACAAAACTATCACATGGTGTCGTACCTTTGTCCCCAGAAAGCCAGATATCCTTTTTTGCAAAATAAATTCTCATGTTAAAAGCCAAAGATGTTGGAAGAAAACAAAAACAACAAAACAAAAACACAAAAAACCCATCTACAACCGGAACACAAAAGATTCAAATTCTTTCTCTTCCTTGAGCCAAAAATAATGTGTCAAACTTCTTATGGTGAACGTCTGTCTCTTTATCCCAATCCCAAGGATTACCCAAATGGAAAAGATACTTCTTCTTCGTTATCGTTGTCGTTGTCCATGTCTAAACAAAAAGGACAATGCAAAAGCCTTTCTCCGGGAGAGAGAACAGATGTCACAAGACATAAGACAACTTCTCAGGTACCTCCACATAAATTAGGCATCCTTGCGCGCTGCAAATGTGATGATTTTCAATTGTTGCGCGTCCTCCAGACCAAGACCAGGATCAACGATGGTAATTTACTTCCGCAAAAATGAAAAAAAAAATCAGACAAACTCGAATCACTTCTTCTTTCGCAGAGTATGCGCAAAAGTAAGCCACTGACATGTGCCGATGAGAATGGTGTATGGGAGTCTTCCAAGCCCAGCCTAAGTAGTTGCCTAATAGGGTGTGCAATCATCTAACCCTTGTCACGTATTGATGTCTTCCGCAATTTCTTCTTTTTTTTTTCTTCTCTGCCAAACTTATTATCTAAGAATAACCAGCAGGAGTAGTGAGTAGCAAAAGCATATCCATACTCGTTGGTGCGAGCAGATGTGGCATTGATGAGCAAAGGACTCGGCTCGACTCTGGGTCTGGTACTTATTGGGATTGGGAGCCCTTTTTCCTGGCATCGAAAGTGAAAGGTGTAAAGATTCATTTTGGGATAAATGTAATTAGATTTGTTAGATCGGATCGGATTTTTTTTTTTTTTTTTTTTGAAATATCTAAAACCAATAGCAACGTTACATACGTTGTTGGCTCCTGTAGAAAATCCTGCCCTAGAGGGATGTAATTTGTTGGTGCACACACCCTTTTACACGTTGATGCTGTTGTGAGCTCTGCAATTACATGGTTTCACCCTTCGGACAGATTTAGATCAATTTTTTTTTTTTTGTCTGTTTTACCAACGCAACCTTGGGGGAAGGATTCCATTTGGGTTTCACATTTGTCGATGTGAAAATTAGAGAGTTCCTGTCGAATGAATGGAAATGAATATGACGGGGATTATGGGCAAGAAAGACCATGTTGAGATGAATTCCACTTTAGGGCAGGATTCGAAATGATGGGGTAGCGTTGTTCTTTCAAAAAAAAAAAAAAATACAAAAACTGAAATTAGAAATGCAGATTGCTTATATAAATTTCACGAAACGCAGCAGAATGTGATTTCTCATTGTGACGGCTGCAAGTGGATGTGGCATGTTGGGGTAAACGAATGCAACCTTGGGGATGGTATTTTAAAGAAATTTTTAAGTTCACCAGGGCAAGCCTAAAGGTGGATTTACATGGGTTATATGTCCTCAGTGGCTCCCAATCCGAGATCGGTGTTGCGACTATCACGTAGACGTAGACTCAAATAGTGCATAATTCTTTCTCAAAGGCGCCCAGTCATTTCCCGTCAAACTACTCCACTTGGAGTCTGTAGTCTTCACAAAGTGCCACCGGGTCATTTTGACAGAAATAATGCCAATATTGGCTTGCAATCATAATGGAGGCACAGACGAAATATAGACTATTCATCAGTCTCAACGAATCGATCACTTGGCATGTCTTGTATTCCTAAGTGGGACTCCACTCTGTATGTGCTTTATCGTCTCCCTAATTTTTCCCCAATTATCTCATCCTTCTTTCAACTATCTGCTGTCATATATGTTCCGGACGACCAAATCTTCTTTCGTCCTAAGTAAGTGGATTCCACAACTCATTTTGATTTGGTAACATACACATATATACATACGAGTATGTGTCTAGCAAATGTGCTGTTCAGAAATAGAGGAAATTGCACACTAATTCTGACATGAAATGACCAACAAGAAGTAGAGGTCTATCGCCGGATGAAGTCCAGATTTATGAGCACCTCAGTTATATTTGCTGCTGCCTGAACGTTGATATTGTTCGTTCAATTTATTTCCGACACCTATCGGTCTTGTTACTGTTCCGCATGTGGGAGTTAGGGAGTTAGTACCATCTTAGACGCTCTATTTCGGTCACCTTATTAGTGATCCATATTTCCTTAGCCCGACTGTAGCTTCAGCTGTTAATAAATGTATACCCAAACTCTCCGAAAGTATTTTGTATGAAGCTCTAAGCTTCCAATGCAAATCACTTATTTCCCCTAGACAACATGGCTTCCTAAAGGGTAGGTCAACCACCACAAATCTCGTTGAATTCGTATCCTTTGCCCTCTCTGCCCTAGAGAATGGGTACGAAGTCGATGTAGTTGTAACCGATTTTAGCACAGCCTTCGATAAAATCTCTCATCGATTAATCATCTTAAAATTGTCTGCACTCGGCTTTGAACCCATACTGTTAATATCGTCTTACCTCGAAAACCGTTTCTACAATGTTCGTTTTAGGTCAGCCCACTCGGCTCCATTTTTGGCCACCTCTGGAGTTCCACAAGGCAGCCATCTCGGTCCCCTTCTTTTTATATTAACCATAAATGATCTCGATATGATCATCAAACACTCGTCTGTCTCCCTTTACGCCGACGATACCAAATTTTTCAAAACCATTTCCTCTCCCCATGACTCTTTCCTGCTTCAACAAGATCTTGATAGTTTCTCGATCTGGTGCCTCAAAAATTCTTTGGAACTTAACATCGCCAAATGCCAATCCATCACCTTCTCACTTAAGCGGAACCAATCTCTTCCCCGACTCTATCTTCTCCATAACCAACCTATCTCCTCCGTACAATCTCTTCGCGACCTCGGCATTTTGTGTGATGGGGAGCTCAACTTCCGTTTAAATATGGATGAGATAATCCTCAAAGCCAACTCTTTTTTAAAACGGTGGTCCAAAGAATTCACCAACCCATACGTGACCAGGTCCCTCTATATTACCTTTGTTCGCCCCCTCCTAGAGTACGCCAGTCAAGTATGGTCCCCATATCATCGTGTTTTCTTCGATTTGCTCTTCGAGGTTTGCCCTGGGACGATCCTTTTAATCTGCCCCACTATCAAAACCGTCTCAACCTTATCAACTTAAACACCCTTGAAGATCGCAGAGATGCAGCAGACTTTCTCTTCATTCATCGACTCCTTTCAGGTCACGTTGAATGCGCGTCCCTTCACAACTCCATTTTCCTCAACACTAACCCTCGTAATCTACGTACCCCTCGATTCTTCTATCTACCAACCCACTACACCTCCTATGGCGCGAACGAACCAATCTCCCGTATGCTACGTCAAATCAACTCAAACCCTACCGTCTTTGACTTCACCGCACCACTTCCTACCTCAAATCCGTTCTCTTTCACCACTCCAACCAACCTTAGTTTTAAGTTTTAGTTTAAGTTTAATTTTTAAGTTATAGCTTGTATTAAGCCGAATAAATGGGGGCATTCGCCCCCACCAAAAGAATGCTTTTCGAACCAGATTTTCCGACAACCTCCTTTGAACTTGGCAATACCAGCTGATCGCTCGGGATCATTTTTTTCCAAAATCAGTTTTCTAATATTAGGACTCCCGCCAATGTCCCCAGGTGTGCTAAAACCACATTTCCACTGCAGCACTGTTAAGTAATCGTTTAGGCTTAAAAGCCTGGGTTACTCGACCATTGTAGACTTCTCTCGCTAACTCCACATGTAATATCGTCATCTCAATTTTTGGCACAATGGCTACTTCTATAGAGACGTCCGTTGGCTTTTGTCCTGCCTACCAAAAAGCCTCAAAAGACTGCGATGGAGTTCAATAATATTGCGTTGTCGACTGTCTAAAACTTCACTTTTGTGGGTACGCCCACGTCCGTAAAAACAAGTCAGCTGTTTTAGGACTTAGTGAAACACAGGTAGATCCCCTCCAACACTTCTCAGATCACTCTGATCTGAAGCTACCTGGCTACGAACTAGTGCCAGTATTCTTTTACCACCGCGGTCTCGCCATTTATGTGCGTAGTGATATAGCTTACCAAACTCCACCGCAATGTATACCCTGTTCCAATCCGGAATTCAGTTTCCTGTGGTTAAAAGTCCATGTCCCTAAGCAACTCATTCCGTGCTGCTTTATTTACAGAAGCTCCAAACTGGATAGCAATTCGACCTTTAGTGAGTTTGAAGCGTTGTATATCCTATATCCTCATACCGAAATCGTTATTACGATCGATTTCAATACACACAACTCCGGGTGGCTTCTACATTCTGGAGAGACAACATCCGAATTACTGTGCTGCGGAAAACAATTTCACTCAGCTTGTAAATGAGCCCACCCGAATACCAGATATTGATAGTCATGCCGCCAACACCCTGGACTTGTTTTTAAAACTTCTCACAACTAGGCTCGTCGGACTATTCTGTCATTCTCGTATACTGACCACAGAGTTAGAGCAAAAATTCCTAAAAACCGTATGGTAATACGAGAAAGCCAATTGGAGCGGACTTAACACGTTCTTTCGGAATTTTAACTGGTCGTTATGTTTCCTCGATAACGATGTGGATGCCGCTGACGATATGATACACAGATACTATTCTCTTTGGAATGAGATCCTTTATCCCTGATCTGATGAAGAGTATCAAACCAAAAGAGAAGGCATGGTACGACTCGAGCTGTACAAAGGCTGTCAGGGTTAGAGAAAGGTTTTTTCGGTCTTCCAAGACCAACCCGTCAGAGGAAAACCGAAAAAAAAATCAAACGAGCCAATACGTCCAAAAACTAAGACAAAAAATACTACAATGTCCCGAAAGTAGTAAATATTTTTGGTCGTTCGTCAAAAACATTAGAAATTCATCCTCCATCTCAACGCTCATTTATAATGACATTCCAGCTGTAAACTCTTTGGGCAAGGCCAATCTGCTCGCCGCGTACTTCGCAACCAGCTTAACACTTCCAGATTGTGCTTTGTCCCCGCCTACACTTGAGTGCCTCGAATTTTCAATGGGACGAATCTAAAGATCTTAACATCTCCCCGTTTTCTGAAGAGGTGTTTTCCACGTTGGCGTAAGCTTATTCATCAATCATACTCTTCAGGGCTCTTTCCGAGCAGATGGAAAACAGCATTTGTCCAGCCCGTCCCAAAAAAAAGGCGAATTTTCTTCTCTTTCCTGCTACAGACCCATTGCACTTACGTCCCTTCTTTCCAACCGTCAGCTCATGAAATATCTCAAAACACGAAAACTTCTCAATGACCGGCAGCGCGATTTTCTTAACAACAGGTCCACTGGTGAATTGATGTCATGTCTTACCGAAAAGTGGAACCAAAGCGTACATCAGTCTGGCAGAAGCAAGATAGTTGCACTTGATATTTCTAAGGCATTTGACAGTGTTTGGCATCAAGCTGCTTTGTGTAAAATGCCTGCTCTTGGGATCGATGACTCTCTTCTTCAATGGATTAGAAATTACGTTTCGGAATGAAAGGGCTTTCACAGTAGTTGTGCCAGCGTGAAAGCATACCTCTTCAGAGGATTTGTGTATCTGGAAATCTTTAAGTCCTTATGCTACTGCAAGAGTGCTAAAGTGGAAATGTGTCATCACACAATATGAAAGATTTAAGTTGGACGCGAAGTGCTCAGTAAGCATATTTCCCTTGTCCAAAGAATTGGCAGTTGGAGTGTCATTATAGCTGGAGAGTGAGTCAAAATTTCCTACGGTCTTGACTATCAACCAACAATTTCTACTAGCCACCTTTAAAAAAAGTTGTTAAAGTCATTCCTGGGTCGTTTGAACTTTTTTTGGTTTTGCCCATTCGACTTGGTCTTGTAGGACCTGAGAAATAGCTCTCTTACCCTGACGATCTCTTTTACGCTCTTTCTTTTGTCCACGACGGATAAAGGATCTCATTTCAAAGAGTTTGTTGTGTACTGATCCGTCAATTACAGTAAGTACTAGGACCTAAAAGATATATTGTGCCAAAAGATATTGTGCCAGATGACTCTCAACTTTCTTAATAAGCCTGATGATCATTCTGGTGGAGATGCTTTGTAGTTTCTCATCTCTTTTAAAGTTAAGAGATAATTTGGATTTATTTTGGAGGGATTTCATAGCTCCTTTTGCTTGTCGAGAATCCGGTATATTCTCCCAATAGGATAGAGACACTTTGTTTGCCCAACATTTGATCGTGATGCCACAGAAAGGCTTTGGGCCATTGAATGGATAAGCTGACCCTTTTCTAGCCAGTTCATCGGTTTTTTCAATTCTTTTAATATCCTGGTGTCCTGATTCCCATCGGATCTTGACTTTTCTTTAAGAAAAGATCTAAAGAGTTTTGAAGCTGTGTTGCAAGGTTTTGAGCCTAGGGCTTTCAATCCTGCTTGGCTATCGGCGAGAAAATGATATCGGTATAAGTGGCCGCCACCAGAATTGATGACCATTCGGGCCCGATTTGTGGCATTTTCCATCACTCTTGCCACAACTTCTGGCGATAGGTCCTCGCCTTCTTGACGGATATTCTCTTTGAAGGCTTCAAGACAAATATAAGTCTGGAGCGGTTAAATCAGGCGATCTTGCCAACCAGTGCAAATCGCCAAAACGAGAGATTAGGCGATGTAGAGATGTAGCCCTCAGAATTTCAGTGACAGCTCGAAGTAATATGCGGCGTTCCTGCATCCGTTTGGAACCACATGTTCTTTAGTCCCAATGCATCCAGTTGAGGAAGGAAAAATTCGTTGAGTATGCCTCTGTAACGATCGCCAGCCACAGTAGTCGCGGCGTAAAAAAATAAGGCCGTAACTTTCAGCGGGTGTAATGGCTACGCGGATTTTCTGTGCCCCAGAAGCGATAATTTTACTTGTTCACATATCCATTTCCAGAATGAAATGGGCCTAGTCGAGATTCAAGATGGCTTGAGCGTAGGTTATACGCGCTTAGCGGTCAACAGCTAACAACTGATGCACTGTCTGCACTTTGTGTAAGGGAACATCTTATAGTCTTTCGGTAAAATTCTCTGTAAAGACCACCGATTGATACCCAATTGCGTGGCGCATCGTCTAGTCGATATTCTCGTGTCCTTTGCGACATCTTCAACCATAGCTGCGATATTCTCAGCAGAACGGCTGCTCCATGGTTGTCGCATACTTTTCTATGTAAGCGGCTAAACGTCGTAGTGCTTGCCCAGTTTCTTGTCGGACGACCGGGAAATCTGCGCCGAAATTCACGATGCGCCAACACCACCGACGAATTATTCCGCGTTCTTTATATTTTTTATCTGTTTACTCCACAAATGTCAAAGTAGAATTGACATTTGCCGCCATTTGCAAAAATGTTAGTATCTTCCGATAGGGTGATGATAGGGTGTATATGTTACTGGTAATTGGGACGCCTTTCATTTCTGAATTTATTACGAGCGCATTCTTGAATGGCATGAAGCTCAGCTTGAAAGACGCTAAGACTTTTTCTCATTGGCCATTGACCAACATTTGTTTTTGGGTCGTGGATACATGCAGCTACTTTGGTGTCCTTTTTGGATCCATCTGTATACCACTTGTTACCTTTAAGGTTTGACGTTGGATTTTCTAAGTTCTATGCTTGCACATATGGCATCAGTATCTTAATCAGCCCGTCGAAGCATAAAGTTGTTCGTATGTGGTCACCTACCTCGCAGATTCTGTCGAGTTCAGGAACCTCTGATATGAAGTTTGAGAATACGTGGGGCATACGTGAAGTGGAGTGAGGCCAATGAAAGGTTCCAAGCAGCCGTGGGGCAGATTCCCTAAGCTGTCTGAAGACGTTGCAGCTTTGGTATGGTGGATTTTCCTTTGATCTTGCTCCACCATGTTACTATCGAGTGTAGATCATTGTGTAGATCCAATAAATGACTTTTGGGGATAGGCCCCAGGTTTTATCAAACATACGTCTACTAGCCCGTATGGTTTTGGTAGGTTTGGTAATTTTATTATTTATATTCGGGCTCTACTCTACTCCCACCAGATAGATCTGGACAAGACCTTGCTTTCTTCTGCGACTGAAGGGGGTGAGTACAACATTTCCAGGATTTATTGGAAGGTTTTCTCAGAGGAGGTGAACTGACACTTCCTTGTGAACGGCCTTTGGCTGCTGAGACTGTTAAGTCTGCTTCTATTGGCTTTCTCGTACGGTTGTCTGACGATGTGATTTGAATACGAGGAATTAGCCAATGTTACAGCGGCACGGAAGTATGTATAGAAAAAATAACCCGTTTTAAACGTTAAAGAAAGGCCAAGACTTGAAAGAAACTTTGTAATTTTACTGTTCGGTCCAATCCGTTGAGAGTTTAAAAGCCAAGTGAAAAAGAAGAGTTAATTCATACAAATTTAAATATTACAGGAAAGAGATCGAGATGAAAGAAAAGGATAACGATAGATAATACATTTCATAAATACAATACTTCAGATAGGGTAAATAATAGTTTGTCTTCATAACTTAATTCATTTTTCAACATCCTCCGGGCGGCCAATCAATGAAAGTTCCAGTGGATATAACAGCTGCACGGTCTTCGTGTCCTCGTTCCATCAGCATATCGAATCTCACACGCTCGAACTTTCTGATCTCGACCAGTAAACGCGCTTTCAACAATTGCTAGTTTCCAAGCAATCCGTGGCTTCGCAGAATCAAAAACTAGTACAACGTCGTTCGGCTTAAGTTGAGAAGATGAATAGCCTTGGCTGTGATGAAACGATCGAAGTTGTTGCAAATATTCGACGCGCCACCGTTTCCACAGCATACCAGTTAGTCTCAAACGCTGCGCCCATAATTGCTGCAAATCACCTGAGGAAGGCACCGTTTGTTTTGCGTTAGACGAGCGACTTTCCCCATGTATAAAGTGTGATGGCGTAAGTGGCGAAATATCCATCGGGTCACTGCTTACATATGTTAACGGACGAAGATTCACCATACCCTCTGCTTCAGCGATCACTGTGCGCAATTGCTCGAAAGTTAACTTCGCATTACCGATTACAACCTTTAGTACATTTTTAATAGTCCTTATAAGCCGCTCCCAGAAACCTCCTCACCATGGCGCTCGTTCAACTATAAACTTCCACTTGATACGTTTACTCGATAGAAATCCTTGCATAAGCTCGTCATTCGGCGTGGAACTCATGGCACCGAGCTCTAGAGCCGCTCTACGAAACGATTTGGCATTATCTGAATAAATAACAGAAGGAGCGCCTCGTTGAGCCATAAAACCACTCATTCCCATTATACAGCTCTCAGTTGACAAATTTTGAACTGTTTCTAGATGTATACATCGAACGGCGGCACAGGTGAAAACCATCAGATAACTTTTCATCATTCGATTTGTGGAAGTGTCATGGTAGTAGAGGGGTCCGGCAAAATCAACTCCGACGCAATCGAAAGGTCCTGACAGTCAGACAGTCAAAAAGTCTTTGGCAGGTAATGCACCTTTTGATTCTACTTTTCACTAAAGGGCGTGCCCTAATAACCCAGTAACGTTCACGTAGCTGACACAGTACCACATTAATGCCTCCATGCAAGGTTCTTTGATGATAATAATCGATCAAAAGTTTGACTAGATACGAATCCGATGAAAGAATGATGGGATGCTTTCGATTTAAATCAACATTCAAATATTGAAGGCGACCACCAAGCCGCAATAGACCATTTTCGTCCAAAAACGGACACAACTCAGCTATCTTTGAAGTTTTAGGTATAGACTTTCCTTTCTGCAAAAGATAAATTTCATTATTAAAGGAATTTCTTTGCATGTACCTGAGCCAATATGTTTCTGTTGCATCGAGCTCACTAGTAGAGGGTAGAGAAAATTCATATTTCTTCTCCTTCCTGCACAGCTTCACAAAACGCAATACAAAGCATGTACAGCGTAGCAAAAAACCCCATGAACTAAATTTCTTGTAGTCCAGTAACAGTTCAGACATTGAATGAGTGGGAGTCGAGACTGGTGCTAATAACGCCAATTTATCCGGAACGATATTTTTGACATCTTCACCCAAGAACGCATCATCTTGAAGCCAGGCTGGCCCGTGAACCCATAGTTCAGAATTCAACAAACTGTTTGCCGTAATTCCTCTCGTAAGAAGATCAGCTGGGTTTTCTTTTCCCCTACAATGTCGCCAGTCCGATATGGATGTAAGATGACGTACTTCAGTAACTCGACTCTGAACGTATGGTTTGGATCCAACCAAGCGCAATTTTCGAATCCGTCCACAGGAAGAATTTCTGAATAGGAATTTTTAGGGACTTTTGTAAGTACGAAGACATTCGCGCCGCCAACAACGCTGCCGTAAGTTCCAACTTCGGAAGTGAAAGTTCTTTTATCTTCTCAGTTTTAAGTGGAGCTACGCGACTTTTCGCACATAGAAAAGAAATATTATTTCGCCCAGCTTCATCAAAACTTTTAATAAATGCTACTGTGCCATATGCCTTTAAACTTGCATCCGCAAATATGTGAATGTGTATAGCCCTTGGAAGTGAACAATTAATCGCTGCACGAGGAATAGCATAATTCTTCAAAGGTTTGAAATTTTCCACCCAAGTTTGCCACTGTAGTAAAAGTTCTCCCGTTAATATCTCATCCCATGACATTTTTTCCCGCCAGATAGCTTGAAAAAGTATTTTCAATCCAATTACCACAGGACCAAGCATGCCAAGAGGATCATACACACGTGCGATCATTTGCAAGACATTCCGTTTCGTTCCCTTCACTAGATTAGAAGAGAACAAATTTTCGATTGATTTCAAAGGTACTCCAATTTCATCCGTGTGCACGAACCACAATAGCCCCAAAACTTTTTGCTCACTTGGTAGCTCATCGGAGCAATGACCCTGACGAACGAGATTGCTATTTGAATTCCACTTCCTTAGGTTCATATTCGCACCTTTCATCACCAGAACAGCATCTTTGCTAATATGCACTCCTTCCACTTTCGGCAAGTGGACTGCAACTTTCCCTTTTCGTTCTTGAAATGTAATTGCAGAGTTGCTGTTAATAAGAAGGGGCTGCAATTCACACCGAAAGTGACTCTGGTCATCCGATACTCCAGTATTTCAGGTTGGCATGTGGGTGTTTTCTGAAAAGCGTACCAAAGGAATCTATGTGTGTCACGATCCTTCTCGTTGAGCTCAATTTGTGGAAATGCTTTCTCCACGTCTGCCACGATCCCATAAGGTCCCAGTCGAAAGTTTAACAATATTTTCAGGACATCGGGCAAGAGATTAGCTCCTACATGAAGCAAATCATTTAACGATGGAGAATCTTGGCTACGTGACGAGGCATCGAAAACGATACGCATCTTAGTCGTTGTACTATCCTCTTTATATACTGGTCGGTGAGGTAAGTAAAACACTCGGTGTACATTCTCCTTGTTTTGGGGTGGAACAGACTCAGCAAACCCGTCTGTAAGTAATTGCCGAGTACCAGCATCATATTCTCTGTATTTTTCTGGATATCTTGACAATCGCGAAGCAAGTGATTCAAGTCGCTTTAGAGCACATTCTCTGTTGCTTTTTATTTCAACATCCGGATTCTTCCACGGTAAAGATGCTTCGTATCGTAGACCATTTTTAGCAATGCACTGAGCAGCTAGTTCATCGGCTAGATGTTTATTTTCTTCATCTTCACCACGAATTCCGATAGCTTCTAGGGACCAGAACAACGATGTGAAGTCGTTACTGCTGAGTGCAGGCAGATGTAACGTCGTGCTATGGATGGATGGAGAAAATGAGTTTTCGTTCGAAACAAACTGCTTACCAGTGAAATGTGCTCCTTGCAACGTCCAGCCGAATATGGTATGTACTGCTCTTAATCCTTTTGAAATTCGACGCTGCTTACCCGTAACCACCGACCAGTAGTAGTTTGAGCCAATGAGTACACTTAGCCCATTAACTGGTTCTTCGCTTGTGTGACATGAATCCGCTAACTGGAGGTTTTGAACTAGAGCGCAAGATGGATCAGGTGCGTGCAAAACATCCACACATATCTCCGGGACGACAACTGCTTCCAGATTTACACTCTCGTCGGAATATTGGCTTCTTATGTGCACCTTCACTTTCTTGGATTTTCTAAAGGGAGCTTGTTCTTTGCAGCCAAACGGAATTAAGGAAAAGTTCACTTCACCCATTGATTGAAGGTTGAGTTTTGTTGCAAGATCTTCTCGAATGTATGAATACTGGCTTCCACCGTCGATAACAAAACGAATGAGTAGGGATTTATTTTTACTCGGGGAGACGGCTATTCCCCGAGCCGTCTTCAAAAAGACGTTTGTATTGTCAAACAAAGAGTTGTACGCACATAAATTTGTAGCACTTTGTTGAATCGAATCTGGCTGAGACATTTGTGGCGTTGAAATTTTACCAGCACATAGATTAATGACATGTTCTCTATCAGCATTTTTCGGTTGGGAGATTGGTGAACGGAGACTAAGAATATTAAAAGTGTTTCGTATACAATTCGTTAAAAATGGTTTCGGCACCATATAGAAAAAATAACCCGTTTTAAACGTTAAAGAAAGGCCAAGACTTGAAAGAAACTTTGTAATTTTACTGTTCGGTCCAATCCGTTGAGAGTTTAAAAGCCAAGTGAAAAAGAAGAGTTAATTCATACAAATTTAAATATTACAGGAAAGAGATCGAGATGAAAGAAAAGGATAACGATAGATAATACATTTCATAAATACAATACTTCAGATAGGGTAAATAATAGTTTGTCTTCATAACTTAATTCATTTTTCAACAGTATGTAAAGGAAAATTTGTTTACAGCGATGGAATCTTAGTCACATAAAGTTGGGTGCCGGATTAGAACAGAGATTCCATTGTGGCGCAGTTTTGAGGCTAGTTTCGGCTCAAACAGGCATCCTCAAAAGCCTTGTTGTATGCCAATACCGACTGTTCATACAGATCCTTAGCACAGGTAGTACGAGTAAGCTCATTCCTAGAGTTTTAGCCCTCAAAGGCATCCCTTTGTATGAATATTATGTTGGAAGCCCATAAGCTAGCACATTTGTTTATTTAGAAAGGGATCCTGAGAAAGTGTGAGTGTTTCGAGAATGATTTGACAATCGGAAAGGGCATACACGTTTTTAAAAATAGCAAACTCAGGCTTCACACCACTGAACACTCGATATCCTGTTGTGGGAATTTAGGACATCCCTATCTCCAGTTGAATTGCATTCTGTGTTTGCGACCTTTTTTCTTATTTGACATATCAATGACAAAACGTGTCTTCCTAATTGCCTTCCACAAACTTTATTCATCTAAAAATCATCATAAGCCGCTGCATCCTATTCAAATTCATTTCAATCGGTGTGAATACTAGCTTCCACTTCCACTGAGACGGTTGCAGCTATGTACATTCAAAATCCGATTGACCCTTTCCAAATGTTTGCAGTCACCGAAATGTCTATATAAACGCCAAACAAATATCTTGGTTTGAGGACCGGTTAAGTACAATTTAAACGAAGCTCCCACAAAGCAAATTGTATCTGCAAAGGTTCACTTACTATGCCCTCTGTACCTCCGAAAAAGAACAAAAAAACTGAACAACAGCCCGAGTAGACCTTCCGAATATATCTATCGAAATTCGTATTCGTATTCGAATTAGAGTTCGTTTTTTTTGTTTAACGCATTTCAATTCAAATTCACTGCACTGTGATGGCAGCTGCCGAAATGCATCACTACCAACCACTACATGCAACAATTACCTACATTTTCGACGCGCTACCGAAAACCCATGGTAGCCCGAATCCATTTCTTTCTTTCTCTCTCCTGTTGGTTTACCACGACTTTAGGTCCTCCTCGGGTGTTCCTAAAAATAAGTCACACAGCGCAATTGAAAGGAAACCAATCGTGGTCTACTCGTTGCCCGTTCTATGACGACTTTTTGACAAGCGTACAGCGAAATTTTTTGGATGAAGCTCCTCCGTCATCTCGTCGGAGTCGACAAATCGACTTTTTTCCCTCCTCCCATCGATTGCTACGTTTCGAGGTTGTTCTGCGTCCGAACAATGGAAGTTGTGAGCGCAAAAAAAAAGACAATCGTTTTCGAATTTCGCTTTCCTAATTCCTAGTGACACTCTGTACACGATGTACGTTACGTACTAACGACCTATGGTCATGGAAATGGCATTGAACCAGGAGCAGTAATTCTATTCCTTCCATCGCACTCCGTTGTCGACCACACAGCAATGAGGGGTTTCCAAGGGTAGACACCCTTATTATGTTGTATACGCGGCGGGTATACCCGGACGAGAGAGTGTTTGTGAGGATACCTTACAAACGCACACAGTTTCAAAGGACCACAAATATTCAGCTGCAATTACAGAAGACGAGAGGGTTTTCCAGTACATGAAACTGAAATAAACGATTGGGAAGGGATAGCGTTTCTCTGGTTACCTAACTGCGTATGGTCGTATTACAATGTTGGGTGGAAAATCTAGGGTTGGAGTTTACTCCGCATCGGGCTGAAACCGAAAGATTGCTGAAAAAGTGGGTTGAGGGGATGAAACTTTTCCGGCAAATGAAAGCACGATTTAGTTCCTTGTAGTTGTGGAGCTGTGTGAGGCAGTTTTTACTTAAAGCTGTTGGTTAAGTGTTCTATAATCTATTGGCTGCTCAAACGTGTGGAGTGTTTAAGATTTAAGGACTCTTTGCCGTTGAGAGTTTCTGCTTAAGAGACAGCATGTTGCTGCGTGCTGAATCGACAGGCTTGCCTCCCTGATATCCGCGATAGGTTTGTGCCCAAAACAGAGTACCAGCTATCCAAAGGCCTTTTTAGCCGGAAATTTGTTTTTCATTCGTCGAGTCGATTCACCGTATCTATGGTTTTCGCACTACAATCACCTCTTGGTAGAATTGATAGAGTTCCTAGTATCTGCAATCTAATGCGTGCGTCAGCGGAACATTCATAGGGGAAGATCTCTGCGGCGTTGTCATCACCCGCCACCCGGTGCCACTCAAACCCAACATAGGAATAGCGTTGTGCCTCGCTAAAACGCCGGTGAACAGTCTTTTTCAGTCGAAGGGTAGGAAAGAGACCTCTGGTTTTGAAGACGTCCATAAGGATACCCTTTACCTTGTTGCAACCGGAGAGCCACACAGTATACGGCGGAGCTTACAAGAAGCCCAACTGCCAATGGTGGCTGTAACGAGGTCGCAGGTCCTAAACACTTCCCCTTTGATTCCTACTTTACTTTACGGCGACCTCATTTCAGGCTCTTTCTCGATTTCAATTGAAAGACTCAATGCATTTAGCCTACTAATTGTGTTTTCAAAGTGGTGAGAGCCTTGGCTGTCGCCATAAACGCAGATATTTTGCGGCATCCACCTGATCCTCACAATATAGTCCAGTCTCATCAGGTTTGCGCATTTCTACGGTTGGATGACAAAGACAAGTTTGTTAACGAATACGTGGCAGCGCCATATCCTTAGTCGGTTTTCCAGCCACCAGCGAAGAACGGTCTTTTTACTTTCCTGCCTTGGATTCTCGATGAAACCAACGGTATCATTGCGCCAGGCGACATGCATATGTTAACATGAGATCGGTGTCAAATGACATTCGGCGCTCAAGACCGATGAAACCCTAGGGCGGGCAGCAAGACCTAATATCCTTTAAACGGGAGATGGCGTTGAGAATACAGCATCAGTGACATATTTAGGTGAAAGATTATTTCACCAAACAACGGACACATAGGATAGAAGTGGTCTCATCGTCACTGCTTGGATCTCTATAATAGAAGGCCCCGGTTTGGGGGATAAACTCAATATCCCGCCATTCATTTACAAAGATTGAAAGATTGAACAGCCAACAGTATTCGATGAGATATTTTAAGTCCACGAAGTGTACCCAGATACTAAGCTTCATTAGAGAACCGGATAGTAATGCCTTATAGCGCCAGACTTAAGCAAGTCAGAAGTTCTGAAGTTAACCTCAGTCTTGAAAGGATTAAGTAAAAGTCAATTTCTGGCGCACCAATCTTTGATTACGTTTAGGGCCGCCCGGCTCCCGGCAAAGAGTACTACCACTGCATGGCAAAAGACTTTGGCCAAATAGACGCCGTGGGGCCGCCTCGTATCCGAGAGTTCCGTGATTTAATGTAGCTCCGCAAGAAAACGTCTACTGGTGCTAAATCACACGATCTCGGTGGCCAGTTGACGTCGCGAGATAACCGTGCCGTCGAATTTGTCTTGCATAAGATCCACTGATCTGTGCACTGTGTGGCACCTTCCGTCTCTTCCATATCATCCAATTTAGGTCAAACGAAATTGGCTATCATCGACCTATACCTCTCGCTGGTGACGGTTTTGGCGGTATCAGCTTCATTTTGGAAGAAGTATGGGCAAAGACCTCGCCATTTGCAACTGATGGGTCTCATGTGGATTGCTATCTCCCAAAATCCGAAAATGTTTGCTTGTTTACGTAGCCATTCATCTAAAAATGGGTCTCGTCGCTGAAGATAATTTTCCGTTCGAAATCGGAGTTCACTTCCAACTATTCCAGAGCCCAGTCAGCAATTACTGGCCAACAGTTCTGTGTCAACTGAAGTTGATCAAGTTGAGGTCTGCGAAAGGTCAAGTTCTTGGGCGCCACGAGGAATTGACTGCTTCGGGTTATTCTGGACACTCTCGTTTACTGCAGCAATGTTTTCTGCAGACCTCAGGTTTCGACGACGAATAGTCGACTCTACAAGACGATTGTGTGCACTGTAGAAATCACGTAACGCACAGAAAGTATCTAGAACTGAGCACTCATTTTGATAGTAAAGTTTGCTAGCAAGCGTTGCTCTACAATGTTGTTTTCCTTGTAAACAGAAACTAACATAGCCTCGAAATTTAACAGCTCTAGATTCTCTAAAATGGGTGCACATACACTGTCAAAGTTCGAGCACCCCTACTGGAAAAACCATTACATCATCTGCATATGCCTAAGGGTACGTTAGAACTGTAAAAAGAATAAAGCAGAAGGCCTACCAATATGGAACGTATTAGTGAAGGCAGGATGCAACAAATTGATTGCGGTCGACATCCGCAATCAAAATTTTGTTCACTTACTTACCTACTTAAGGTGGCGCTGCAGTCTGGGGTGGACCGAGACCTCAACCAATAAGCGTCTCCAGCCAGTTCGATCTTTAGCTAGCTGCCTCTAGTTTCGCACGCTAAGTTGGCTGACGTCTCTTCCACTTCCGTCCGCCACCTGGGTCGCGGTTTTCCTCTACTGCTTCTCATCACTTTTCTGGGTAAGACGATGTCACAGGCCGTACAGTTCGTCTTTGTATCTAATCCTCCACTCACAGTATGGACACTGGACCGGAAACCACCCGACGAATTTTCCTCTCAAAGCAGCCAAGAGCACCCTCATAAATTTTTTGACAACGTCCATGCCTCTGCGCCATAGAACAGAACTGGGATTATTAAGGTCTTATTGTTGTTCGAGAGAGGGCTTTGCTAGTCAATAGCCTTCTTAGGCCAAAGAAGCCGCGATCGACAAGAGTTTGATCACAGCGATGGTGTCGTTGTCTTAATTGACCCTCAATACTCGCGAATGATAACACGTTGTTTTCTTCCGATTTTGTCAATATCGCCGGCGTATGCGAGTAATTGGACGGGCTTTTGAAAGATTGTGCCTCTTGTGTTGGTGCGTGAGTGTTGCCCTATTCTTTCAAGAATGAGGTTAAGGAACTCGCATGACATTGCATCGCTTTGTCAATCAATCCTTGACGGAGCAGCGAGCTTTCTCTATCGTCATCCTGCACAGACAGACGAGTTTGGCAGGCCTTAAAATCGTGGTGTTCATCGATTTGGAACTCATGGATTTTTTTTGCAAGATGTGGCGTAGTGTGTATTTTTGATGGATGGTGGACTTTCCTGGCCTGAAACCACACTGATACGGACCAATCAAGTTGATGACGAACGGCTTCAGGCGTTCACATAATACGGCAGATAATATCTTATAGGCGATGTTCGGAAGACTCTCTGTAGTTGGCCCAGTTCAGAGGGTCTCCTTTCTTGGGGATCGAACAAAGAATGGACGGGCGTACTTTCGTTCGACCATATTTTACAGATGAGTTGGTGTATACTCCTTACCAAGTTATGGCATGCCATTTTTAAGAGCTCGGCAATCAGGCCGTCCGCTGCAGCAGCTTTGTTAGACTTAAACTTAGATATGGCTATCTTCACTTTATCCGTCAGTTGGACGGAATTGTTTGTCTACATCGTCCAGATTGAAAGGTTCATTCTGCCTGACAGCGGTATTTGCTTCGTCATCGCCGTTATACAGTCTACAGAAATGTTCTTTCCAATTCCTCAACATGGACTGCGAATCTACTACGACATATGTTCCCTTGTTCGTCTTTGCATGTTTCGGTTCCTTGTTTGTGTCCGTGGCATGTTTTTTTTACATTTTGGTAAAACTCCCGAATTTCATTCCTGGAGTAGCAAATGCCAATTTTCTCGACCGCGCGCTTCCTTCTACGCAGCGCCGCTTTGTATGCATCTTGCTTAGCGGCATGTGCTTGCCGGCACTAGTCATCAAACCAGGAGTTTCGTTGTGGTGACCAAGTGAAACCCAGCAAATCAGAGGCGGCATCTCTGATGGCTTTTTGGCAATGTTGCCACTGGTCTTCGATACTTGGCGGTCTAAGGGAGACTCGATCGGCAAAGAATTTGGCGATCTCTTGCTACTGAAGCCATTCGACGTCAAACTTCCTCACAGAATTAGCTTGCCTTTGCGATGTTCGCAACCTTGTTGTCCAAGAGCTCATAGAAGCTATCTCTGGTGCAGCCATCTTTCTCCACTGTGGGGGCATACGCACATATAAGACTTATGTTGGTAAATTAATACGGATAGTTACGAAGTGCTCCTTAACATGCAGGAAACTCAAGATTTCTTGCCTAAGTCTGCTTCTAACAACAAGTTCGCATCCAAATAGGCGCTGCTTTTGCGGTCGCCGTAATAGACGGCGCAGTTTTTCATCCTCTTCTCATCACATCGCATTTCTTGGACGGCGGTAACACCTGGTTTGCAGCAGTCCAAGATCTCCGCTAGTTATTCAGCTGGACGTAGCTTATTAAGGAACCTAAGATTCCACGCACAAGCCCCGATCTGGAGGGCTAGTTCCATTATAAAGACCCCTAAGATGAAGGGTCGGTTAGATCGAAGCCAGCAACCCGTTCGGGGATGTGAGCGCTTCCATTGGTCCGTTAAGAGCTCATCCACCACCACCCCTTTTCCTAGACCATGACTTAGCTTCGGAAATGATTACCGGCCTGAGCTAAAAATATGTCGGAAGAGCCCGGATAAGCCTTATTTGGTTTGTTCCGGTTATTGTGGTTGTTCTGCACTCGCGTTTATAAGTTTGGCAAGTCGAGTCCGGATGGACATCGAGCAGTACCCGATGGTTAACACTTGGAGGTAAAATAAGCACAATTGATGTGTAGCATCACTGTTGCAACACTGAGCCATCGCCAAATTTTCACCTCTCAGTGTCCACCCTATTTCTACAACACCCACTAAGGCGTCAAAAGTTGCAATGTCCAAGGCGTCCCTAATGCCGACGCAAATGTTCAGCACGTATTCCATCTTGTTGAGTGGACCCTCAGTTGTAGCCCGTAGATTTTAAAGCGCAATTTCACAAGATAGTACATCATAGGTGCGTAGAAAATCTTTGAACGCAATAGGCTTAAACCCTCTCACTGTGCTTTCCAGCCGGAATAAAGTGGGACTGATATGTCTCAGTATTCGCCAGTTCAGAGTTGGCAACACATATGCCATCGGACCTAGGCGACTTGTAGCTATCAGTGGACGCAACGGCCTATTTAATGGCCTCATTCCTTGCAGTTCCAATAATTCGAACTTGTTGTTAGCCGGTTCCGGTTCCTGGGAAATGAGATTCAAGCATTTGCTTTGGACTCAGTGTATGTATAATCAGATTTGACGAACCAGGCAGCTGCTGGTTTCACTGAGTTTTTCGGTGTTTCTGCAAAAGTCTGTACGCGAGTCACTCTTTAAAATCGGAATTATATTATTTTTGCTTTGATCTGTAAAGGTTCTAGTCTTCTTCCAATTTAGTCTTACAAGTGTGTGACCTGTTAAAAAACCTTCTGGTGTGCTGACATAGTCGCTGCAGATACATCGAACCGAACGGCAGTTCAAAAAATTGGTGAAGACGCCCGTCAAGTTCTAAACAGCTTCCTCTACCTTCTGTCTCGCTTTGATCTGAACCTTGATGGAATTTTTCAGACAGTTATAACCTTAGCGCAAGAGTGTCTATCGGGATTGTTTCGACTGCTTTCAATAAAGTCCAGAATCCGTTGCACTTTCATCTCACATCATATGATAAAGCCCGACTTTCTGCGGCCACAATATTCAGTGAGTTCGGCTACTGTCTTTGATGGTACCGAATCATAAGGGAAATAAGCTGACATAGCCTATTGCTGGTGCACCCCAATCTTGATAGCAGCCTCCGCGTACTGCAAAGTAATGTTGGCTAAAAGAAGGATCAAATATTTGACAAAATTAGCGACCCTGAAACGTTTCCTTTGAATCAGGAGCAAAAACCTAAACCTCTCAAAATATTTTTCGTCTCCTATGCCGAACAGCAGTTAATTAACTAAAGCGATCAACAGACAGGGGAACAGTGCTCCTCCTTGTGGAATGCCGCAAATTACCAATCTAAAATGATAATCGTTCACAAAGCCAAATAACGCAGCGCAAGTCGTAGGTATTACCTTGAATCTCTTCTCCATTCGATCAATAGAATGTGTATCTACGAGTATAGTGTAATTATGTAATGGCTTTCATATGGATGTGTGTATTATGAGTATCTACAGCTTCCAAATGTGTTGGCATTCTATGTAAGTGATCGCATTTATTTTATGTGACAGACTGTATTTAATAAATTCCTCTTCGCGCACAGTTTCCTTGCTCAGTCTGTTTATTTAGCCGCCATTGTCCTCGCCATTGATAGTGTAGTTAAAATATTTCTTCCTGTGTACAGATGAAATCACGAAAATTCCACTCTCAGATCTTTTATGCGATTCCTGGAATTGTATATATTTCTGGCGATGAAGAAGTCTTCTTCGTTTTTCTTCTCCTTTTGTCCACGGGAGATAATGGAATTGTCACTAATGGAAATGGAAGCCAAGGGCGCCTGTTATTATGAATATATGGATGTCTTCTGGGAAACGTTGGTCTGTCAAATACCTTTAGAGAGACTATTTCTTTGTTTCGCTTGTCAATATTTGGGTATCGTTTTGAATAATTGGTGGAAGAAAGTGGTTTTCTTCGTACATACCGATGTTTGGGTTAGAAAGAAACATAATTTCAAATCTCGGATTAGGCAAACGTAACGTATAGTTGTTCTGTTGTCCTAATGCATCCTCTGGACTGTGAACAAGAGGTGACCAGATGAAAATTGAATCGGCAAAGACTACCCAGGAGTGATTCTTCAGCAGACGGCTACAACTCGAAAGGAACTATGATCATGGTTGCTCAAAACCTCTAGTTCGTGTTTCACAGGATGGTCACCTATAAGTTGCCAAAACAAGAATAGATTTCTTATTAAAACACTGACTGGGTAACTTTCGACCAACCATTTCAAAGTTGACTGAAATCCTTAATCTTTTGGTGGTAAGTGCATTACATTTTCATGAAGCAAGCCACAGGACTTCAAATATCTTCAGATCTTTTAACCTTATTGTCTTGCCTACAAACGATTGAAGAGATAATATTGTATGATTAGCAGCAATTATCTGTCTAAATCACATCCTGCACACATAAGAGGCAGATAGGTGGATACAACACTCCACAGTGTAGTATCATCGATAGAAAGAGCCCTCCACTTGAAGAAATTCACCCTCAGGGCTTTACATACGCGACTCTACGCAGCTAACAAAGCGTGAGCTAAACACCAGTCTCTATAACTGAATTGCCACGATGTCCAAATAAGGACGATTCAACTCCACTTTGTTGAATCCAAACTGAAGAAAGGAAGCGTGCAGAGGAGCTCTCTAGGGCGAAATTTTCTCACTGCTTATCTAGGTTCTTGTAGTGGACGAGATCTTGGTTATGTTAAAAAAGTATGGGTGACGATATAGCAATCATTTCGAAGGGAAAGGCTCAAGCATACACTACTCCTCGTGCAAAATTAGGCTTGTTACAGAGGACTTGGGACCAATCATTCGAGATCAGACACCACCTTTAGGCCCTAAGATTAGGGCTTAAAAAAGCTTAGACCTTCTGTGTCAACACAATTTATCATTATGGTTTAAAATTACAAACTGAACTGGAACACGTTGAAGAACATATTAGAGAAGGCATTCGGGACTATGTGGAGCTTCAGTGTGTGAGCCAAACTGACGTACGGTTTGCTATTCTTATAGAAGCACTACCTACTCTCAAAACTTACCAAGATTTAGAGGGCAACCCAACCTACTATGACTTATAGAGTCACCTGCAACCTACAGACATCTCTCTATAGTTCCACGTTGGAAGACTGTAAAGAACATAATTCCAAGGGAACTCTTTGACAAAATATTCTCAAAACTCCTGATCGGACAGAATGAAGGAATGGAAAGAGCGTAGGAAGGACTGGGTTTGATGATCAGGTTTTTTACGAAGCATGAAGATCAAAAAATCCAAGAACTTCTCACATTGGTGGACTAAAGACCTAAAATGCATTAGGAAAGAGGCAAGAAACTCTTCAATACTTATACGAGTATGTATAAGGCCAGTCTGAAGAAATATAAGAGCGCAATCTGCAGCGCTTAAAGAAAATCGTAGAGAAAGTTCTGTTTCAACATTGGCTAAGGAAAACCATATCTAAGGAACCAACAGTAGTTGGAAATCTAAAACTACCAGATGGTAACTCCACAAAATTCAACACCGAAGCTTTGGGACTCCTGGATGGACTCCTACTCCAACACCAATAGCAAATATAGGCATATTCTTCCCTAGGTAATATGAAATCCCAGAAGCAATACTGAAAGAAAAGACATTAAGCTGGACTTAATTCTCCGCTTACAAATCATCGGGACTGGACGGAATCATAGCAATCATGCTCCAAAAACCAGAGTAGGCTGTGATTCCGTTTCTAAAAAGACTATTCAGCTGTAGCATCAAGTGTAGATATGCTAAAGTGCTGGAGACAAGTGTTTGGCCAAGCATCAATGCATCCACAAAGATTGACTGCTAGATGGGGTTTATGGCATGGCGACATCATCGGAACTTATTTCTTTCGAAATGAAGAAGGAGACACCGTTATCATCAATGGTCTCAGGCCTAGAGCGATGTTAACCGACTTTCTGTGGTCAGAGCTCGAAAACA
Source organism: Volucella bombylans (assembly GCA_949129095.1). Taxonomy (NCBI): domain Eukaryota; kingdom Metazoa; phylum Arthropoda; class Insecta; order Diptera; family Syrphidae; genus Volucella; species Volucella bombylans. The sequence goes on from OX422140.1 coordinate 363,531,095, forward strand.
TCGATATATTCGACCTGTGTTTCCAACAAGACGGCGCTAAGTTGTGAAGGAGAAATTTGGCGACTGGCCTCAACAATCACACATAATGGCATGAACGTAGCTTGAAAACACCGTTGTTATTTGACTTAAACTTTGTTTCCTATCGTTCTTATCTGGCCACCTATAGTATTCATTTCCAAGGCAAGTAAACCTAGCCCAACATCATACATTTCAAAAACTTTAGAAAAAAAACTGCTTACCACTCATAATCGAGTAATCTGCACTCAGAAGACATAGCCTCAAGCCAGCATGCCCACACAAAGGGTAAAGGCACTGAAACGGCCCTGTATGAAGTTGTCAACACGATTTAAAAGATGCTCTACGACAAAGAACACGTATTAGCTGTCTTCTTTGACATTGAAGGACCCTTCAATTATTTCAAAGTGGAGCTAATCCTACATTGACCACTCTGATAACCTGTATGCTCCGCAAAAGGAACATCGATACAGCAATAGGCGACACGGTATTAAGAGTCATCACCACCTTGAAGGAGGAGTGATAACCCCTCTTCTGTGGTTAATGGAATACTTCTGAATCTAAAAAGGGAAGGCATAAAAGCCACTGTTAAAAGAGGCAGGCAAGCAGAGAGGAATCGAACAGGAATCAAATGGTACAAGACACAATATCCATTTTCACGGATGTATCAAAGTTACGGATATTAACCGGCGCCGGGGGCTTCTCCGATCAATTGAACTTACAGTGCTTACGGCACCTGCCGTGTCCTCCAGGCTGCTATATTGGCCGTAATAGAGCAGCTAAACTTACGGCAATATCCCACAAGGGTATTACTATATTCATTGACAGTCAGGTTGCCATCAAGACCATTTCGGCAGTCGAAATCAAATCGAGGCTTGTGAAGCGCTGTCGCGAATTGCTTCATCCCCTTGGCGTTCAAAATAAGGGTCCCTGGCCACAAAGAAGTGGCAATCATTAAGAATGCAGATGTGCTAGCTCGAAAAGGATCCTCCCTTGAAGTAGTACTGGCAAATCAAAGTATCAAACCTCCACTCTGCACTCTAAGAATACAAATAGAGCAAACGAAGCAGTAGAAGCCAATGAAAGGTGGAAAAACTTTCCAACCTGCGAGACATCAAGACAATTATCAATTATTTTGAAGATTCTCTTCAAAAGTAGAGCTGAACTATCAAGGTTTGTTGGATTTACATAGTTTTCTGGGGGCACGTCTTATCAACGGCGAACTCTGCAGGGGCTGTGGGGACATAGCCTCACGGGAAGATACCCTACACATTTTGTGCGACTGTCCCAGCCTGAGGTAAAGAACTTTAGGAAGTTATTATTTCCACGAACCCTCAGAACTATCTGCGGCTTCACTTACATCTCAGATTCGCTAATGCAACAAAGTGGCATAGACCCGCGAGACGAAAATCGGAAACCAGAATTAGTAACACTCACCTAAGTGTGATGAGGTATAGAATGGACTCGGCTCCACATACCTCATCAACCCGCCAACCTAACCCAACCTACACTAATAATTCTTAAATGGACATTACCACGATTTTTGGGGTCCACTGCCTAGCAGCATCTTCTAAACTGGCGAACTGCCATGAATGAAATGATATCGCCGGGAAGGTCAATTGCTGTTTACATTGACAGTCGGGCAGTTGCTAAACCCCTGGGCCCGCTATAACCACACCAAGGATTGTAGCGTTCTGACAAAACATCCTGAATGAGATATCGTGTGCCAAAATGGCTACTTTAGTCTACTACTGGGTCACATGGAACAAGAATGTCCCTGATAGAGCCGATGAGTTGGAGAAAAAGAAATATAATTCACAAATCCTCTTCTCCATAACAGTCCCTTTGAGCACGATGAGTAGAAACATCGTCAATGAGGCGCCATGGGCCGAGCAAGGGGGTTCAATTTCAGGATGTGCTCTACAACGACTTCTTCAGAATGTGAAGAGAAAAGGGAGTGATTTAGTCTATACCTTACCTGGGGTTCGACTGTGCTGCAGCCTGCAGGAGAGGAACGAAAGCTTTTCTTTACAGTGGGCTTAAAAAGCTGGAGGGGACATAAGGCGTATTGTTTGGAAGACCTTGAGCCTCAACCATTTAACCACTCCAATCAGCGCAATATTTCTCCAAGACCCTCCAGTTGCTCACTTAAAACGAGGTCTTCTTTTATCGCAATATCCCTCCGGGTCAGGATCGAAGACCTTTCAAGTAATAGCGTTGCTATTTGCTCGCTTTACATGTCCTAGGCGACAGATGAGAACTTTTCTGCCCAGATCAATGTCGCTGTACATCTTGTAGAGATGCTGTTTCTGGGTTCATCTGCTTCTCCAAAACCACAGAAATGGCACCAGAAATCTGACTTATCTGAGTTAAAGGCGGTGGCAAAGTAGACCCCCCATGATGATTGCATGCAGACAAATGAAACCCAAGCGGGTTTTTTGACGGCTTCTTTGAATCACCGCTTAATGCAGGTTGTAAACGCATTTACGAGAGTTAAAAGGATGCGTTATAGGCAAATATTTTGGCAGTTTGTTACGATTGCAGCCGTTCGAAGTTTTCACAGTATTTCTGCGTCATTATCTCGTCTGAGATATCCGTGACTGTGGTTTGACCGTTCGGAATGTTCGGACATCGAAAATCATGGAGGAACAAGATCAAATCGGTTGACGGTTTGATGATCAAGTGACCGCCAAGTGCCCTTGGGGATATTGAAATGACAAACCCTGCGCTAATCATAGTGATATTCTGTCCCACAGCAAAGTCAACTAACTTGCGTCCACTTGCAGATGTGGTCTCGTCTACAAAAGCTGTCCTATTTTCCTCATTTTCCTCACTTGGAACAATTTTGTCATCATGCTTACGATATTGCTCGTAGGTTTTGACAAAGAGCTCATGGAAACATCCTTGGGTACTCGTATCATCGTTTATTTCCTCCGTGTTGGCGTAAGCTCATATCAGACAGATGTTGGCTAATTTAGCCTTGATGGGGAGTGTTACAATGCGTTCACTTGCCACCGACAGTCGCTTATAACTAATCCGCATCCAAATAGACGTCCCCGTAGTACATATACTCGTATGTCACAGTTCTTCCTTCTTTTGGATGGGTTATTCCACCGCACTTCCTGATGGCTGATATTAGTTTTTCTCACCTGTCTATGGTTTCTGATATCTACTTTGCAGCTGCCTATATTCGGTTGCATGCGGTCTGTTTAGGGACCAAATATACAATTTGCAGATCCGAACATCGTTGTCCGTTTTACGTCTTGCAAGTTTGTGAACAGTGAATCCGTCCATATCCCCGGCTCTTACTTGTTTGAAGAACGGACATTTCCAGGAAGGAACGTCAATCAATTTCATTGAATGTTAGATGTGTGCCATCGCAGGAGACCGCTAGAAGCTTTGCCAATCGCATTTCTCTCAAGCTCACTCGAAATGCTAGCCCTCATAACTTATAGAACAGCAATAGGAATATTGTCAACGAACGATCAGAGAAGGTGCTCCTGTTGAGATCGGTTTCAGAGTTAATGTAGGCTGGTACACGCAGCCATACAAGAAGCATGAAGCTGTGCTGCATCGAAGAGCGAAATCTGTTCGTAATGTCTACGAGCAGATAAGAAGGAAAGTGCACCACCCTCTCGGAAAGAAAAAGAAAGAGCCGAGAAGCACGCCATCAAGGAAACGGATATACTCCCATGTTACTGCAGAAATAACGATCGAAATTTTTATCAGAGAACTAAACGTGCACAACAGGACTACTAGGCCAGAATTGAAGCCCGCAAAGATGAACATCAGCAACTAGTAGTACGGTCGCAGTCGATGCTGAAAATATGGAAAGGCTACTGTACGACGGCGATGATAGTCAAAATACCGCTGCCAGGCAGATTGAACCAGACGGTAGAGAATTCCGTCCCCCTGACATAAACGAAGTTAACGTATATTACTTAGCAATATCGAAGCTAAAGTCTAAAAAGGCTGCTGGCGCAGAAAGACTGCCAACTTATCTGTAAGATATGGTTACAGCAAAGAATGCCAGAAGCATGGCAAGAAAGGAGACCCTTTTGACTCCGCCAACTATAATATATAGAAATAGTTTTTCCTGGTGTATTTTGTGAGCGTCTGAAACCATTCAGGCCAGCCCACCATCAATCAAATATTCACACTACGGTAGATCTTGACAAAGACCCGGGAATTTCAGATCGACACACGCCATCTATTTGTCGACATCAAAGCCGCATATGACAGCATACATAGAGATGAGCTATACAACACCATGTCTAGTTTTGGCATCCCTGCCTATGCAGGTTATGCAAGATGGCTATGAAGGATTGCCGCTGCTCCATCAAGGTAGGAAATGGATTAAACGAGATCGTAAGCGGATGATATTGATATGGTTGGCCGAACACAACCAGCCGCCAAGGAAGTTTTCTTAGCCACAATGTCAATATTAACATTTATGACTTCGTCTACCTAGGCTCTGCAGTTACAAACAGCAAGGATATCGCCAATCGCTATTTCTTTGGGCTTAAGTGGCATCTTAAGGTAACAAAGTCCTCTATCGTAAGACAAAACTGGCTTAATACAAGACTCTAATCATCCCGGTCCTGCTCTATGGCGCAGAAGCTTGGACATTGTCGTAAGCGGATGAAGAAGCCATTTCGAGAGAAATATACTGCATGTCTCGTTTGTATTGGCGGGAAATGGAGGTTGAGATTCAACCACGATCTGTACGGGCTGTATAGCGACATCGATTTAGTCAGGTGTCTACGAATCTAACGTCTGAAATGTCTGGGTTATATAGTGCGAATGGACTCTACAACTCCAACCCAAAGATTTGAACCCCGGGGGACGGCACATCAGAGGACGACTGCATCTACGCTGGCGAACGCAAGTGCATGATGACAGAGTGCGGCACTGGAGGCAGCTTGAGGCAGATCGTGCTAGCTGATTGAGGGCCACGTTCACCCCGGACTGTAACTACCTAATATAATGTAATCCTTGACTATTACTGAGGCATATTATGCTTAAGTTCGAAGGAGAGTCACCTATTAAGGATCAGTTGTCATTATTTATATTCGGTTTCTAAATCAATATTTCTCTGCCTGCCGTGGTCGTTATGTTTCCTCATGTTTCGAATTACCAAATCTACATACGTTCAAAGGCTTGACTTGGCTGATTGTCGGAGTCCTTATTATCGACTTCCTCCGAGTCGTAACACTATATTATTGTCCCAGGAGAATTGTTTGCAATTTCAGAGTCACAATTTGTTTTGTCATTGGCATGTCCTAAAGAGTCCTTACTTTGTCGACTTTCCAATGTTCTTGCGTCTATCAAATGTTTCTAAATGTGATACTTAGCTTGAATTTCAAAAGCACATTTCCAATACCAATACCAATAAGCTCATTACCGTTAAATCCCAATACGTGCCAGAATACGAGTAGTTGTTCCAATTTTGAAACACTATTCCACTTTCAAATTAGTTCTTTCCTACGTTCGCCTTGGCTGGATTGTTATTCTCAGAACTCATTCTCTGAGCCTTTATTGTGTCATTTGGATTGTTCGCTTGTTCCTTTGACTAATGAACGTTCTAATCGCCATTTCAAAAGAGAAAAGACCAAAAAAAAAGGGAACCAAATCAACTCTTGAACTCAATTCTCTGCACTTGGTTGCGTCGATTTTTTTCTTGTTTTTTTCGTGATAATCGAGCTTTTTTTTTTGTTTCTCCCTCTGCTCGTACTTTGCCTCCCCTTTCGTTTATCTTACACATCCGTGCACAAATTAGGGTACATGCAACTCTGCTATCTGCCGCTGCTGCGTCCCTTTCATTTTTGATTTCCGGTTTATTAGTTCGCTTGAACAAAAATAAAAAAAATAAAATCGGTTACAGTAGAGAACGTAAGCGTGAGTACACTCGATTTTTGTTTTCGAAATTTTTAAGTATTGAAATGAGGGAAGGGAGTTGCAACGAATTTGTGGAATCTAGTGGGCAATTTCTTAGAGACGGAACTCATGTAATACGAAAGAACAGTGGAAGGTTTTTACGGACTTTTTGTGACTGTATATGACCTACGCTTAATACGGTTGGTCCCGTGATTACGATAGTCAAGTCAAGTCCTCAATCTGTCTAAGGCAGTAGTCAGAGCTTGAGCTCTGTATTTAGGCATGACACTGGATCTGAAACTAGAGCTATGTACAATAGATGCAAGGATCTATGAAGTTATAACCATTTTCTTGCAATATTGTGCGATGTTTAACAAGAACTGTAAGCGCCGAATATTTACGTGCACTTTTAGACCGTATCTACGTCTAACATAGGAGCACGTCAAGACTTAATATCTTCAGATCAGAGCTGCAAGTATTCGAGTATTTTTGTACATGAAGACACCAAGTATCCCAAAAATCATTTCGGGTGGTTCCATAACTCTGTGACATTCTGAAAACTGCCATTCATCAAAAGACTATGAGCAGGATGAAAACAGGCAACCGCGCAATTTTAGCGAAAATGGAATAAAGAGACTTCGTGTGACAACTCTGAGTTTTTGTGACGTTTTATAGCCCTGGACAAAATTTGAATATACAACAACACACTGGAGACCAACCTGCAGTCGAAACTGAGGGTTTCTCTGGGCAAATCGCAGCCCAGGCCAGCAAAGTCATGGCAACGGTTTCTTGGGATGCCGCGGCACAATCCACATCGGTTGTCTTGAAAAGGAAAGAACAATCAACGACCAATATTATTCCAATTTATTGGCGATTTGAAGTAAAAAGAAAATCCTTTGGCCATGAGAAGAGTGTTCTTCCTTCAAGGAGCTGCACGCGTACGTAGTCTCTATGGCGAAATTTCAATAATTGACCTACGAAATGCTCCCTCATCCGTCTTATTCCGCGGACTTAGCCCCCTGTAACTATTTCCTGCTGCCAAACATATTCGAGTTTGAGTACGAATATTAAAATATTTGGGACCTAAATAGTACTTTGGGACTGGGTAAAAGTTAATATTTGAGGCTGAGTATTCATGCGCATTCTCAATACTCTGTATTCTGTATTCGCACTAAAGTTCACATTTTAACAGGGCTGCTCCAAATAACATATATCATTGAGCGTTAGCTTACAGTTGGCTGATACTGTCTTCATCATATATGTATGTATGGTTCCATTTTGAACAACCTTTCTGATCTGGGGATGCTCTTCTTCAACTGTTATGAATACTCAGTTGAATGAGTAAAGGCAAAGACCAAGAGCTTCTCGTCTGTACCACTTTGGATTCTGGTTTAGTCCTACTTACAGCAAATATTTAAAAAGGCCAGCGAGGGTAGATATTCCTTAGGTCTCTAGAGAGAGCATCCCAAGCCAATTAGGATATCATTGTTTGGGACTGTATCTGGGAATGTCACATCGTCAATCAAAATCTTCACGAATTTCAGAAGTTGAGAAGTTGGCGAAGTTGAGAAGTTTCCGTGTTCCAGGAAACCTCCAACTCAATCGCCAAGCTTCTCTGGATGATCATTGCGAATCGATTGGCTTGGGTGTTTTTTTTTTCAAAAATCTCTCAAAGCGACGAAGGACCTTCTTTTCTGGAATATTTCTCCCGTGTCTTCAAGCAACTCTAACTAAACCAACCTAAGCTTACAGCAAACGACTTATAATTTGTTTGAAGTAGAATACTAGTTTGATTGCGGAGACGGACAACAAATGCCAGCTTCCAATTCCTTGCACTTCTATTCTTACCCTAGCTTTATAGAAGGCAAGAGCGTCATTCTTTAGGCTCTCTTCTCATAAGGTCGTTTAGGATGTTTATTTCTTCAGAAGACTTTAAGTACCCGGATTGGACGATAGGTGGCGCTACTGTGCCAAAATGAGTGTACCATCATTTAGTATAACCTCTTTTACCCCGCCTGTCAAAATTTGGTGTCAATCCGACGGTCTTCGCCTTCTTTGGAGCATGTTCACCGGGTAAAACCCATTGTTTCGATTGTGTTTTGATCTCTGGTGTGTACCACTGAATCCATATCTCATCGACGGTAAAAAAAAACGACGCAGAAACTCCTCCAGATTGTGATTAAACAGGGCCAAGCATCATGTCTTTGAAGTGGTCTCACGATTGCGCTTGTTCTCCGTTGTGAGCAAACGCGGCACCCATCGCGCTGACAGCTTTCTCATGCCCAAAATCTCGTGCAGGATATGGCTAACGCGTTCAGTTGAGATGCCTGCTCTCTCAGCCAACTCGCGAATATTCTCTCGACGGTCCGTCAAAACAAGATCATAGATTTTGTCCACGGTTTCCTCTGCGGTAACAGTTTTTGGGCCACCTGGGCGCAGTTCATCAAAACCCGACTTGCGGCACGGCGAAACTTTGCGAATCAATGATAAATGGTTGTACGGGAATGTGAATGGGTCCCATACACACCATCGAGAATGGGCTTGATTTCCTCGCAGGTTTTGCTACTCAAAAACAAGAATCGGGTCACGGAGCGATACTGCTCTTTTTCTATAGTCGCAAAAACACTAATACGATGTTTTGAAATGGGTGTCAAGACAAAACTAAGCGTCGGATTGTCACCAAATTTTGACTGAGGTTATACTAAATCATGGTACACTCATTTTGGCGCTGTAGCGCCACCTATCTTTCAATCTAGGTACTCATCAATCAGTCCTCGTATATAGTCCCAGTTTTTAGTTTTGGACTTCCAAACCCATAGCATCTTTTATTGATAGTTATTTATTGCTTGTGCTGGCAGGCAATAAGTTGGACTATCAATATCTGTCAGAAGACGTGTTTCTTTTACGTAGACATAGCTAGACTTGCTGCTGCTTTAGACGTCACATTTTTCAATTTTAACTTAAGCTTAAGAAACTCTTGAAAATCATAAATTCTAGCTGAAACATACGAGTATTGCATAGGTTCCACACAGGGTATTTCCCCGTGATACGCATGGCAGAGGCATTGGCGTATGCCATGCAATTGGTTCCATATCAGCAAATAATTCCCTGAAATTCCATACTCAGTAGATTTTATCCTTCCAGATACTCGTATCTGTTCTCAATAACATTATTCTCCGTCTAATAGTGTCCAAATCATGTCTACTGGTCCACCCTATATTTCCAAGAAGAAAGACTAATCGATGAATACTTATCCAGAAGACATTTTCGTTAGCTTACTGTTCAGCATGTGCTGATAATCCTGACCAGGAAAGAGTGAGGAAAATGCTGGGTTACAGAAAAGGTGTTATTCTTCGAACTTTTTCGTGGATTCCCAAGGATATCACCGTTTTTAATAGATGATGATGGCATTGTTTCTTCTTTTCTATATAAAAGACATAAATACCAGCTCAAATGGACTAACCAAGGAGCCAGAGGAATTACCTAAAAAAACTTCAAGTATTAAGGGGCTGCCGGTTATTGAAGATCCAACTAATTGTCGCTTCTTTTAATAGCTTGCGTAAATGCCAATACAGATCTTTCTTGGGTCTGCCCTAAGTACGGCAACGATCTCGCCTTTGCTGCTGATTGCAATACAAGTACGGGCATTTCATTTAGTTTAGTTGTATACGAGTATCACTCCTCCGGTTTCCTTAGTTAAATAACCAGAGAGCCGCTTAAGACTTTTACTGGATGTTGTCTAAAGTGCCTCTTGTCATTACTTTCTATATTTCAACGGTCAAAACGCTTTTCGTGTTCCACGCTATGATTTACTTTTCTGGAATTTATTTAAAAAAATAGCATGAGCTCCTTCTTAGTGCTCTCTCGCTCATCGATCAGCCTGTAAAAACAGAAAACTTCGTGATTTATCTCTCTTCTCGTCATCCCATAGTCATAAATAAATAAATTCATCGCGCAACAGTCCTCTACGTCTTCTAATTTTTTCTTGTGCACAGCGAGAGGAGTCTAAAGGTTTTTGCCAACTCCAAATGGCAATGAAACGAAGACTCTCTTAGGCAGAAGTTTTTTCTTTTCAAAAGTTTGCTATTGCCTGCGGTGATGTCAAAATTTATTTTTCAGCTTTTCAGTGTATAACCTAGGAATTGAACCCACAGCTTCTGGTGTAGTACATAACAAATTAAACACCGTCTAACCCCAATGATGGCGACAGGGGGCTTTATACTTATTCACAAAACTTCCGTGCAATGTGAAAGGGGGCCAAGATTTTGTTTTTGGCGATATACGAGTAAATAAATTTTCGGAATTCCTCAAGAAGTTTCATGCTGGCAAGGTGTCTGCATTCGAGACATCTGAAGGCAAGTATATCATTAAAAGCAATGCCATCGCTTACCAACACGGTTTCAATGAATATCAACAAGCCTTAGTTCATCAATGGATTAACTTTGGTGAGAATGGGATTTTACCGGCCTCGTGCTCCCGGGTGTTGCCTTTGTGGTGACATTGTGCCACTAATGATATCGTTGTATTCACCAGTGTTCTTCAATTATACGCCCAATCTGAAAAGATGGTTCAACACAATCCAGCTTGAAGAATCAATCACAGGTTCAAGCCGTCCTCAAAGGCTACGATCTGCACGACAAGACTCGCTTTCGATCGCAAGAAATACCGCGAGTTCTTCGACAAAACAGAGCCGGGCTCTGTCAAAACTGATAAGAGGAAGAATAAATGAATCTAAAAGGGAGGATTAGATCCCACCGATATACATTTTGCTTTAGAACCGAACCAATGAACTGAGCACAGGTACGTTTCCAGATAAAATACGTAACCAGGCATTCTCCTCTGCAGAAAAATAGGTATGTCGTGGCAGGATTCTCTACCCCGGCAAATCGAACCGACTGGCAAATCGATAACGACTACTACAAATTGAATAAACTCGATCCCAAGTCCGGTGAGACCAAGACTTTGGTGGCAAAATATTTCTTCTGGGCAGACGCCGATAAACGAGGTCGCAAGTTCAACTAATGAAAAAGCTTCAAACCCCCGGCGCTCTAAAAATCAAAAGAATGGTCGGAGGTCCTTATTTCTTATTTACTCGGAGTTTGGCCTATGTATCTTCATAATTTGAACTGATGTCCATTAAGGAACGGCGACCTGTCACTAGTTGATCGACCTGATTTTCTACTTGTATTCTCTCAAGTCAGTTGATTTTGTCAAATCATTTAACATATTTATAGCGTTGTCCAAAATTTTGGTTTTTATTTAAATAAATGCGCTGGCGCTAAGCCTGTTAGTTGTTGCCATTTTCGCCCTTCAACAGATATTGGGGCATATTTTCGCCCTTCAAAAATCATGGTTGAATAAGCACTTGTCTGTACGAGGCACTATGTCGGTTTTAGTACATGCATGGTCTGGATAAGAGACAAGTCTTCCCGCAAAAGCATCCTGGAGAAGACCAGCGGATATTTGACTTTAAGCCAGCGTTTGGCAACCTATGTAAATTTTTTTGAGCTCCATAAGGTAATGGCTGAGTTTTTTGTTTCCAGGTGAGCTCACCCATCTCTTCGACATGTTCTTTTTCTTTTACTGAGGGACATGCTCATATGAAACCCAATTTTCAATGAAAGCATTAACCGTGGATGCAGGCAGCCCTAACGTAAACCCTCCCCTTAGCCTTGCCTAGCAAGTTCATCAGCGATTTCATTTCCCGTGATCACATTCTGACCTGGGACCCAAAGAAGTCTCAGTGAATTCCGCCTTCCACCTGCGTTCGGTGAAGTTTTCCATTCTCAAACTAGCTGGGAAGTCATGAGAGGGCTTAAAAATTCTTTAAAAGCAAGTGGGCTCTCTGTTGGCATCACAATTGTGTATATCTCCACTTGGAAGACAAGTGCAAGTTTTCTTAATGAGGAGCAACATTTTAACGTTGTCGTCCTTCAAAAAACGGAACGCCGGATCCTAAATCGGTTTTTACAGCTATCAGCAAAGACCCGACTCCATTCTTTGTCTGGTTCAGATTCTGGTCGAAACCATTCGTTGGCCATGTTTCAGGAAGGCGTCTTCGTATTTTCTTTTAATAACAGGAAGTCCGGTGTCATTGCATCAGACGGCATATTCATAAGAACAGAGCCAGTCGACAGTCGGCGTGAAAAGTCATCAAAACTGCAGTGCCTGCGGTACCTACCCCTTTAAACAGAAGATGGCTTTGAGAGTGTATCCCATTATACGTATATAAAGGGTCCGCCATCTAACGTTCTTTTTTTCAACTAGTGCTTGTTTCGTGAATGGTAACACTTAGCTCATGTCTGATTTGACAGATAATTAGTTTTATCCTTCCGCTGAACGAATAAAACTATACGCTTGAACTCCGCTTCGTTAAGTGGGTCTGCGATCGACTTCAGATGAAGCTCATTTTGATCTTGGCGGGTATGTAAACAAGCAAAATTGTCGCATTTGGGGCACAGAAAACCCGCACGCATACATTGAAAAGCCGATACACCCAAAACGAGTCACTGTTTGGTGCGGATATTGGTCCAGAGGCATAATTTGGCCATTTTTCCTCGAAAATGAGCAAGGAGTGGCCCTTATAGTCAATGGCGATCGTTATCGGGCCATGTTGAACGAATTTTTGTTCACAAAAATTGAAGAGGAGGATATTGGCAACATTTCAACAGGACGGCGCTACGTGCCATACAGCCGAAGCTACACTCGATGTTTTGCGCCCTGTTTTTGAAGGTCGCATTATCAGCCGCAGAGCTGATGTCGTTTGGCCACCTCGGAGCTGCGATTTGACACCGTTGGACTATTATTTGTGGGGTGCCGTAAAAGATAAGTGTTACGCCGACAAGCCAGAGACAATTGACGCTTTAAAGGACAATATTCGTGAAGCCATTGGTGAAATACAGCTGCACACAATCGATAATGTGCTTAAAAATTGGACCGATCGTGTAGGCTACTGCATGGCCAGCCGAGGCAGCCAGAGGATCCTTCTCGGTGACAAGCCGCATGCCTTGCTGAGAGCTCCTTTACACTGACAGAAGCCCGACTGCGCCTTTGAGTTATTTGACGTGACATATACAATCCAAAGAAGTTTGTTGTCCAGGATTACACCCAAATATTGTACTTAGCTTCGTTGGAGGAACGGGTGACGATGGCTCTAAGATGTGTGAGACCTCCTCCTTCTCGTGAAGAGAACAACCTCAGTTTTAAGACGATTGGCTGAAAGCCTATTTCTAGTACAACAGTTGCTAGGCATGATCCAACTGACAGTACAACAACATTATCTGTATATGCCTGAGCATAGACGTCAGAATTATTGAGGGTGTTGTAGTGGAGACAGGATGCCGCCTTGCGGGTAAACACTGTTTAACCCCACGTTCACGTATTAGCCACAGTCGGGATGTGCAATTAGGGTGCTATTCACCACCAGCTTTGCTTTTATCGTGATTCGTCTAGGCCAAAACACGTCTGTCCGAGTTACACATCCCCTTAATCCTTAATGTCGATCGAAATGGACAACGTGTATTCCTTCTTGTCGAGTACAATTTCAATTCCACCCACCGTGTTTTCAAACGCAATCCTGTATAATATTCAGGTGTGTTGCATCCGAGAAAGAGGACGCATTCATAAAGCAGTTTTGCGCACACGGAATCGACCAGAAGTGAAAGAAATAGCTCCGGCGAGTGTTTACTCGTCTTTTCCATATTTCGGTATAAAGGCTACTCTCACTGCTCGCTAGGATCTCGCTATGTTCTGTCCAAATTATATATTCCGAACCGCCACCGAATCTCGAAAAGAAGACACGATGACTTGTGATTTTTTTCAATCTGATTCTGGGACGAATAGTGCGTAGGACTAAGATCTTAGCGGAGATCCGGCGAATAACTTTGATCAGTCCTTGCTACTTGGATTGGAAAAAAATACCAATAAACAGCAAAGCAGAACAGATGCTGCTGAGCGTCGTCGAATCTGTTAAGCCTACTTGCGAATAGAGAGAATGCAGGTGTCGATCCAACCACGAACTCTATTAGATGCACAAAGATGTGGGAAGATTTTCATATCAAAAAGCCAGAAAGAAACTTTGTTCTTAACTGTGTGTCGGTATTTTTACAATAGAATGTCCACCCTCCTCAGAGATTCTAAATGGAAATTTGATCCAATGAGAGGTTCCTTTAAATTTTATAAAGAGGCTGGACCTTTAAGTTTGAAATAAAAAAAAAAAAAAAAAATAGAGCATAACTCTATGACAACATCAGGCACTGTTATCTTTACAAAACAGATCCACTTATGTATTAGTTGGCTGGTTTCTCTTCTGCACCCTCTCTGTCGTTGGCATTTTATATAAGTGTATGTAGTTGTTTTTTTTTTTTTTGGATTTTTAAAATTAATTCCTTTATTTTTGCTTCTCTCTTTGTATATGCTTTGATCCGTTCATTCGCGTCATTATTATAATGTTTCCAGGTTTCGTTCGAATTCAGCAACAGCAACAGCAGCAACACAATCAACAAAAGCGGCAGCAGCAGGCCTTCTTTTCGGCTCAATGGTGTTTACTCCTCCCTTTCACTGCCACCTATCCCTGTTCAGTGTACCATTCTCTGATATGAGTGTGTTTATTTCTATCTATCTATCTATCTATCTATCTATCTCTATATTTATATAGTCGTACATGTAAATGTTGCGTACTAAAAAAAAAAACTCTTGTGGTAGTGGTCTTGTCGCATCCCTTGCCATTATTGCCACTGCAGGCATTTTGTATAAAATGCATCACACGGCAATATTATCCAACACTAACACAATAACTAGTTATTAGAGTTGAATTACTCGTACTCGTATTCGTACGAGAGGTACACCACCACCAGAGTGTTGCTGCTCTATACCTTGCCCTAAGAATAGGCAACAAACATCAGCAGCAACAACAACAACAACAGCAACAAAACAAGCAATGTTTCAGGCAGAGAAAAAAAGAAAAGAAAAAAAGCAACAGCAGCGCGGCAGCAGGAAGCCCTTTTCTTCGCCCCTTATTCCTGAATCTGATTGCATTTTCAAATTTAGTCGCATATTATGCTACGCGCTGTACGTACACGTTCAAAATTTCTAAAGACCACCGACACCGAACCAAACGGGACGAGACATTTTTCGCATTAAAATCAAAAACAAAAAAACCGCGCAACTACATTTACTCGTACTATATCCCGCAACAAAATAAAAACACAAAAAAGGCGAAAACATGAAAACAAAATTCGAAATTTCATAAACAAAAAACGAAACCGCAAAAATGTCCCTTCAAAATTAAGTCAAAATTATTTATGAAAATGTGGCTCCATCTGTAATCGAAACCAAAAATTAAATTTAGTTAAATAATTTACACACAAAAAAGAAGAATTTGTTTTTTTGTTAGTTAAATATACAAAATCGCGACTTTGTTAATTTAAATTTTAAGACAAAAACAACAAAAAAAAAAAGAAATAACCGAAAACCCGTGTTAAAAACGCTTTAAAAAAAAACATTTTGTTATGCAGTGTTTACATTACATTGTTCGAAATTCTACCTCTAAATGTTGATTTTTGTTTGTTTGTTTGTTAAATTTATTTATTTATTATAATTCTTTGTAAAGTGTTAATAATTTTGTTTAGATTGTAAATTTAAATTTTAAATATAAAATAAGGAAACGGTGTAGCCATATTTTTTTTTAAATATTTTTAAAATTGTTTTTTTACATTTTTTTTTTATATAATAAAAAAAAAACGCACCTTTAATAGTACAAGCAATTTTAATTTGTTTTCGAAGTTCGAATTTCGAAGTAAAATCACAAAAAGTAATGCTGCTTAGTAAAATACTAGCAAGGCAAACGTATTTTTGGATAATCCGTATTAATTTACTATTGCGGACGCAAATTTTACTATTTGAAAATATAGAGTGAGTATTTTTTAATTTTGGTTTTTTATTCGATTCCTTTGTGACCAAGTTTCGAAAGTGGGGAGTTTTCGACGGAGTGATGTGAAGAGTGTTTGTATCTGTTTATCAATTACTAGTGATCATAAATTGATCCGGATGAAGTGGTTGATTGTGTTTTTTTTTTTTTAAATCTCGACCGGGTAATAAACAAAAAGGGGCGCTTCTTTCACATTTGTCCAACGATGTTTGGTTGGTTTTGAAGTAGAAAACATTCAATTATTTTTCAAAGACCCTTGTTCACCAGTTGACAGTCATTGAGTCCGATTGGCCTCAAAATCGGCGGATCACTTGCGAATCTAAATTTGTTGATTGTTATATTTTGCGGGGCGGCGTTGTACAGTTGGTAAATTCGACGACTACTGTGCAAATTGCCCTAGATTGCCCACTGAAAACGGGAGAATCCACTTTTTTTCGGCCGGCATTGCAAACTTCCAGCATTGGAATTTTTGTCCTGAAAAAAAATCTCTCACTCATCTGCTGCGCCATTTGTGAATAGTGAGTGATTGGACCCTAATTCACTTCGGTCTATCGTGCTAATAATTTATTTTTTTATGCCATAATTCCCTGTCTTGCTTTTGTTCTCCATTTCTTTTATTGATAGTTGAAATACTTAATGCGGTGCCGGACTTTAGAACCATTCCACAGGTCGCTCTATTTTGGATCACCTCGTTAGTGAGGCTAAGATTTTGCGGATGTTTTTTGCATTTCAGTGATCCAGTCTAGGCAAAACCTGCCTGATTTTCTTAGCCTGAAGTTTGGCTATTATCGACTTTTTTAGTTGAGACTTGCGAGAATGCACATACTTTTTACTAGATCACCTTTCGTTCCACTCGCTGATTTTGTTACGACCGCAAAGACAGAGCCAGGCCCCATGACTCCTTCTAAATAGATGTCAGCAATTGACTTACTGATTCATAAAACGTTATCTTTTTGTGCCTTAATTCAACAAACAGTGTTCACATCATTGCCTATGATAAGGCTATCATCGGCGCCATTCCGAACTCGTTAATCTGGTGCTTTTAAACAAAATCGCTTGTGACTTTATCTACGAATTCTCCGATCTTTCCCGCTGTGGATTAAATTTTTTTTTCTTCACGTTATCGTACTTTCTGCGTTCTATTTTTGTTTATGTTTAGAGTAAATTTTGAGATCATAGCGCCGTCAATGCTCCATGAATACCTCCATATCGTATCCAGATCTTTCGAAGCGCCATCATATTTCTCCATAATTATGCGATAACATTGAAGGGCGTCGTATTTCAACCTGCCTCACTCAAAGCCTTATTGAGTGTGATAGATTTCAAGTCGTATAGTATACGGGATTAGCTTGAAAGAGCTGTTAATGTTACACTTTTGCGTGTCGCATATGCCTTTATGCAGTAGATCTACAATATTTCTCCATAATTATTCGATAACCTTGAATGGCGTCGTATTTCAACCTGCCTCACTCAAAGCCTTATTGAGTGTCATAGATTTCAAGTCGTATAGTATACGAGATTAGCTTGAAAGAGCGGTTAATGTTACACTTTTGCGTGTCGCATATGCCTTTATGCACTTGATTTAGGAAGCTTTTCCTCACTGGATAAGTAACCGGTATCTCAAAATTCACGCAAGAAGAAAACACAGTAGAGGGCTATGTATGGAATAGCATATCTGGTAAATGGCCTCCACGACTTTACTGGCACATACGCACTTTTTTGTTGAAATTTTCTGTGACAGTCTTTCACAAATGTGGCTGAATACAACGCTCAATTTGCTCCTTCAAAGAGTGGGTATTCGTTGGTTGGGCTGGTTGGCATAAATCTTAGACTTAAAAAAATCCCAAAGTAGAAAGTCCAACGGCGTTAAATCCCATGATTCTGACGGTAAATAACACGACCAGGAAATGACTCGTACAGTAATTGAATAGTTTTTGGGATGTTTAGCATGTGGCACCGTCTTGTTGAAACTCCGTGTCGTCCGCATTCATATCTTGCAATTTAGGCACAAAAAACTGGATTAACATGTCGCCATAGTGAGCAACATTAACTGTTATTGCCTAACCGTTTTCCAAGAAGAATGGTCGGATAATGCCTCCAGGCTAAAATCCGGATGCATTTGTTTCTCAATAATCACTCGTGGATTTTCTGGACCCCAAACTCTACAGTTTTGACCATCCACTTGTTGTTATTCCATAATCGATTCAACGAAGTCGAATCGCTGCGCGCGGTCAGGGGGCTTCAGATCTAGACTCAATTGTACTTTGTAGAGTGCTGCTCGAAATGTCGAATCTTTGATATTGACGAATTAATGTTCCTGGACTCTCATAAACTGGTATTTGTGTTTCGACGCCAGAGTGTCGAAAATCACTAACTGATCCAGTTTCTCTGAATTTTTAAATTAATCTCTTCACAGCTAATGAAGTCAAATCACTATTCCGACCATATTTTGTTCGAAAATTGCAAACTGTAGCTGCCAAACTTCCATTATTTTTAAAATATTGTCCATGAATTGTTCTTTCATATAGCGCTCCATTTTTAAGAACCCTGAACTGTCAGCTGTCACGCTGTCTTTTCTTTTTGGTTAGCAACACTTTACTGCACAAATGGCGCAAAATTCAAATCTCGCGTAAATTTTGGGACACC
The DNA here is from genome assembly GCA_949129095.1 of Volucella bombylans. Lineage (NCBI taxonomy): Eukaryota > Metazoa > Arthropoda > Insecta > Diptera > Syrphidae > Volucella > Volucella bombylans. Next base: position 363,549,561 of record OX422140.1, read on the forward strand.
CTTTACATAATGACCTCTTATAAATTTTTTTTAAACAAAATCGCGAGGCTTAAGGATAAATCGAAGGGTATGTGGTCCCTGCACGAAATCGGTTTATCCTTTTATGGCTTTCCCGGCTTCAGTTTCTGTAAAATCTGTCGGTTCTTCTTCGTGCGCCACAACAATACTGTTTACATTGCAGTTTTCGTTGTTCTCCGGTAGCAAGCATTCCTGCTACTCCTCCACATATTCCGGCGATTGAATCTCATCCGAATATTTTCTTCGTTGTCCCGCAATCTTTGCCTGTGTTTCAACACTGCAAATCTTCTATTCTTGGCGTCCTGTTTATGAATTGTGACTGTATATCTTCAAAGTCTCTACAAAATGTCTCTACTGGAAATTCGCCATTCTTCTACCCCGTTTGCCTTTTGTTCTTTTCTACCTCTTGCGTGTGGAGCTGACATTTCGAAAAATCACCCAGGACTTCTGTGCTATTTTTTTCATCTATCGTCGAAGTTGGATCCTCAATCCTTGGCGTCTTTTCAAGTTCTTTTCCTCGACAGATGCCAGTTTTTGTTGGTTTTCCTTTTTTCTGTCAGCAAAAGTCTCCCAAGATCACTTTTCAAGGTTATCTATCTGGGTTTGGTTCCACTTCTGCTGTTGTTATGTTGTTATGATGTTATGTCCCTGGTACATAAAATAGTCTGAAACACTGACATTTGCGAGATCTCGGATTCACGGATTTTTAACGATAGGCTGTTTCACTAAGGATTTGCGCCCAAACACACAAAATGCGGAAAACGACGGCCAATTGATGACTTCTGTGTCATCATGTTTATACCTTTGTTACTGTTATTACTGCTGTTATTTTATATCATTAATATTAAACAAAAAAATTACCAAAATAATGCCTGATCATTTACCAATCATCATCAAATGATCGTTTGATTAGCTGGGTTGGCGGGTAGGCAGGTACTTGTGACAGTTTGTCCCTAAAACACAAATAGCGCCATCGCGTTGTTTTGATGTTCACAGTTCGTGTGACTTCTTGTTTATTGGCCAAGTCCACCCGGTGGAGTTTTACAGGATTACAGAATCTGAAATGTCTGTCAGGTCCTTAGAGAATGATTCCCAAGAGTCTTGTGTCTGATTCTGGTAAGATTCTGCAGCAGAGTATGTTATGGGTTATGGTCTGGGTAAGCTTTTCCACAATGCCCTACTAGTTTTGATCCACAGAGATTTAAGGTGAAATTTAGGTTTTATAAGTTAAGGGATGTACCTCCCTAATGGCTAGAATCTCTGGCTAGAATACAGTGAAGAAGTCAATTAGAAAGTTTCAGTTCAGTCGAAAAGAAATGAGCGCAGTCAATAAGTCGTACATATCTCGAAGTAATTTAGCCGTTCGTTCCCCTTCTGGAAGAGAAGTTGAGTTGATTATTATTATTGGAACTTAATGTTGTTGTTCCAGTGTTAGGACGCCTTTGAGATCCAATATCCAATGCCTTGCTATGTCTGTATGGTTTTGAAGTCCACCTGCCAACTCTCAGAGTCTTATTCCACTACAGACAGCATTTGATGTATAGGTCAAAGGGTAGGAGGCGAGTGATCACACTAAGCGCCTTGGGAGACCTTGATTACAAGGCGCCAACCGTTGACTCCTCTCCTTTTGTTAATATTTTTTTTTTTTTAACGGACACCACAGTTAGGACAAACTATGACTACGTATAGTGACCACTCCCGGAGGGGATTGATTAGATAAATTTCAGAGTTTCTTACAGAACCCAAATTAGCTAAACGCTCAGCAAACTTTTTGGTGTTCTTGACATCAATCTTTTTCGAAATATTTTTTAGTTCAGCTCATAAACCCGACACCAGTTTGAGTAATTCTATCGTAAGCTACTGGTCTCAATGCAGGAATTATTCAGAAAGCATAAGTTCACTTGGCCGTATCTACATCTTTCCTCAGCCGTAAATAAGACTAAAATAGCCACAAATTTAGATGGCGCAATATCCGACCCAAAACGACTTGAGCACAGCTGATATTCGAAGATTTTACATTTTATCATCTGGATACCACAGGAGACATCCTGACTTACGGTCATTTGATAAAATGAAGTTAGCACGAAAATGCTTCCTTCCGAATACTTCCGCTGCTGCCTCAAAATCCTTAACCCCGTCTTTCCTTACAAACGCTTGTAGAATGTCTGCCCCTATGTTGTTCAACTTCTGTTGTCAAAAGTGAAAGTTCGTTTTATTTGAGTTTAGTTATTGCTACAGATCTCACATGGGGTAAACCTGGGACTCAACTTACAAGCCTCTCCAGTTAGTCCGGTTTTTAGCTAATTGCCTCCAGTTGCGCACTTCAAGTCGGGTGACGTCAACTTCTACTTGTGTGCCCCACCTAAGCTGAGGCTCTACTGCGTTGTCGCTCTGTCGCCTTGTCGCCTTTCAGTTTTTCCAAGAAATATGAGTAAGCGCTGCAGTGAAGTGCCGAGTACCTGCAGCTTGATGCGGCCGTAAGTCAGACATTCACAGAGTAGTGCTACGCGGTGCCGTGATCACTTTCACACCAAGCGACGCAGGATGTTGTATCACTTATGCCCAATATATTTAAGTGTTTAGCAAAAGTGTAGTGCCCCGTCACGATGCCAGTAAATAACCTGCAGTCTTTTCTGCTGAAAGACAGACGCTGACTTCTTAGAGACGTCGGGAAGCAGTCGTTTGATCTGCCTGCAACCTGCAGTCATGCCGTCTGCTCATATGAAACCCAACTGCAGATTAACCTTACGTGTGTTCGGATCCTGAAAAACTCTCCTCTCAGCCTTGCCTGGTAAATTCATCGGAAATCTCATTTCGCATGATCCCATTGTGACCTGGGACCCAGACAAGATTCAGTAAATTCAGTCTGCCGCTGCGTTCAATGATGTCTTGCATTCTCGAATTAGCTTGGAAATCGTAAGAAGGTTCAGCAAGGCCCGCTATAGATGCAAATGCTTCGCTCCCTCCACCGGTTCTCCACAAAATAGTTCGCTACAAACAGGATTGCGTATATGGTATCTTCGCTTGGAGCGAAATCTACCCGTTATCGTCCTAGAAAGACACGGAGCCGTGAAGACTCGACTGCATTTCTTTCCTGCCTCAGATTCTGAGCGAAACCAGTCTTGGCCGCAGGGAAAATCGATTGCGTCAGATCGTATGTCAAAAGACAGGCGGCGGGCAAGGTCATCAAAGCTCTAGTGCGTGTTCCACCAAAGACCACTTCTTTTAAACGGAAGATGGCACTGAGAGTGCAGCCCATGATATGAATTTCAAGGAGAGCTCCGGATAGGGCCTTACTTCTGAATTGCCTTTTCAGATAATTGATAGTGTTTCTTCGTTTTATTTCTGCTGTGGTGTTAGCCGAATTGATGGCCGAGACAAGATAGACAAAGTCCCTGAATACCTCAAAGTTATAGCTGTCGACTGTGACGTTCTGTCCAATCCATCGATGTTGTGTATCCCTAGTAATTGTAAATATCTGGGATTAACCAAAAAAATATGAAGTATGGGACCCAATCCAGAGCCCTCGGGTACACCGACAATCACGTTGTTTTAATACGTTTTACATTTTTCCAAGTGACCGGAAAATATTACTGTTGTATGCGGTATTAGAAATATTTTCAACAGCCAGTCAGTTGGACGGTACCACATATGAAGCGATTGCCAGCTGATGTCACACATATTCTCATACGAGTTTACGATAGTTTTTGTTTTTCTTCTAATGGCGTGGCGAGCCTGCTTTCTTTACGCCCTTATTCCTACTGCTTCTGGTCTTTATCCAGTCACGCCTTTTGTGTCCGACGTATTAATAGCTATGCACTTGAAAGTGCATGAGCCTGCACTCTTTTTTAAGGGGAAACTATGATGTCAAACTGACTTCATACGGCTAAATAAATTTTGACGTGAAGGTCCGTAGACTTGCCATTGCCTGTCAAAGGGATATTGACATTGACAGTAGTAGCTTATGAACTAAGTACTAACTAAATTTAGATCTTCCAATAGGGACGACTTTCAAACCGCGCTGTCATTTTTGACAGTCCTTTAACATTTCTGTTCATTATTATTTGACAATCTTCATGAATAGACTTACACCAGAAAAACGCTTTTGAAAATCGGTCTTCTATTTGCGAAACGTATGGAAAATTATGTGATGTTTTTGGTCCTCATAATCAACCAGGTAAGCTATAGCTATTCGTCGTGTGGTAGAGTGCCACATACGCTCTACATAACGCAAAGCAAACAATGCGTCAACGTAAACTGTAGCAGCTGTGAGTGACGATGCGGTGGAAGATCCGGAATTGTAAATTCAACGTCGATCGCAACGTTTTGGTCTTTTCCGACAAGATCGAGTTGTCGCAAGAACTAAAGCCACGCAACGATGACTTACGACGGGAGCTCAGTGCTCGTGCTCAGTGACGTGGCTCACTTGTGGCTGAATGTGGGTTTGTGAGCACGCTGTTTCTGGAGTGAGGCAAATCCAGAAAGGACTCATGAGACTCAATCCCATCCTCATTTCATGTTATCTGAACGCTGATGGCATCTTCGGTCCTTATGTTGTCGAAAATGAGCCCGGAACTCACGTTACAGTCAATTGCCAGTGTTTCTTCGAAAACATGAATGACATTGATCCGGACGATAGGGTTACAGCAGAATATGTTGCGTGCCCATCAGGCCATTGTCTTACTGAGGACTCGTTTCAATGACAACATTACGTCTCAAAATGAATCAGTGAATTGACCACTAAGATCGTCCGATTTGAAGCCATTCGACTTCCCCTAATCGGGATATGTAACTCCTATCGTGTATACTCATAAAGCATAAACTATTCATGCCTTACGGAGTCCAATATTCTTCAGTTCGTTATTGGTGAGAAAGCTCCCAAAATGCTCGCAACAATTGCCCAAAATCGCATTGCCAAGATGCCGAGGAAGCTATAATTCTTAAGTCGTCTTGAAAAAATAGATTCAAATTCAATTCCTGTCGCCATTATATGTATATAAAAAAAATTCTATAGCTCTTAAAAACATCTTCCAACTCATTACCAAAATGTAATCGGTTGGTAATCACATCGTCATAAAATGTGATTGATTTCAAAGTAATTTATTAATTTAAGATTGCTGTAATTGATAATAGTAAACCTCTGATTACTTGGTTGTGATAGCGAAGTAATTGTTTTGTAATCCATTACATTTGTAGTCAATTACAATTGTAATCAATTACATTAGTAATCGAAATAGCATATTGGAAAATGTTAATTTGTAGAGAAAATCCAGTCATTTCCATGCATTGTTCTGCGAAAAATCCACTGTTTTTCATATAGACTGGAATTATCAAATCTATTGCAGATTTAGGAACTTCTCTGTATTAAATATGGATGTCAAAGGTCAGCTAAGACACTCCCGTATGTCAGTGATTACATGTTAGGAGATACAGCTTCTAGAAGGACTCGCAATACCTGCCATCCTCATTAGTTCTTATCTCAAACCAACATAAATCCGACACAACACCAATAGAATTTATCTTAAAAGTGCAAACATGTCAGGGCGATGTCATACTTCGAATAAAATCCTCCACATGTCAACTATTTTCCTCTTAAATAACAATATTTTCTTCCGAAAAGCTTTTAGAGAAGTAAAAAAAGAAAAACATGCTAACAACCATAAATTCTTCAACTTAAAATGTCGTTGACACTAAAAACCGATTAAGGTTCCTTCTCCGTATGACGACAGACATGGATTGAATTGAAAATCCCTGAGTTGCAATCTTCCCACGATCCTCTTCAAGCCAAGAAATCAAACAGCAAAAAAAGCAGAGAAAAAAATAAAGATGAACCAAAACAAAAGATACAACAAGCGCACAAAATGTAGTTTCTTGTTTTCTTTCGCATTTCATTTATTATTTTTTTTCTTTCTTTATTTTTTCATTATTATTCCATCGTTTCCTATAATAGACTACAATAAGCCGGGTTCGTTTTCTTTCATTACAGTTTTTTTTTTCTTAATTTCTTTTTTATCGAAATTACCCCCCTGTTTGGCTGGGTATATGGTATATGTGTGACTTATTGGCGGATTTCCATCGTATGGTACGTATACCACAATCAGATACAATCAAAGAAAATACTATTACCCTGCACTTAGGACCTACGTACTACTATTCATTCGTGTACATAAAAAGAGCTATGCACCCTTCTTCTCATACTTAAAAAAAAAAAAAAGAAGAAAAGTAGCAGAAAAAAAAAGCAATGAATTGCATTGTAATTAGGTGTACGTATTTTACGTTCCACTATAGTAAATATTGTGTAGAAAAGATATTTTTGCGCAAAAATTTATATACAAATGAAGGAGAGAGAGTATGAGGAAGGAAAAGAGTAAGCAATAGATGAGTAAAATATAAGCCCTTGTGTGGTATATTGAAAAAACAACTTACAATCTGTCTGCGTTCCACAAATACAATCCACACGTTATATATGACAAAAATATATATTACCACTCTGTGGAGCCGATGGAATTCGAGAGAGTAAACAACAGAGAAAGCTTTAAAACTCTCATTTTGAAGCTAATCGAGCCAGTGTGAGAGTGAGAGAGATAGAGAGAAAGAGAAATTCTTTCTATCAGCTAACTGTACATTGGTGGATTTTGAATTCTCAATGGTAAAATGGTAGAACGATGTCGATGATGATGGCGATGGTTTAATGGTTGATAGCGGTGTTGAATGGCAGTATAACATTGCCTTTAAGTCATAATAATAATGATCAGGATAATAAAGAATAGGACAATCATGATTGAGTTCATTATGATGGAGATGGTATGGTGGTGGTTTGTGTAGAGTTTGGTTTCGGTTTTCGTCGCCATCACAAAACTCTATGTCTGACTCTGGGTTGACGTTCCCTTCTTCTTCTATTCTATAAAAATGACGACAACAACAACGACGATGATGATGATGACGATGATGATGGTGGTGGTGATGATGATGATAATAATGACGATGGTGATGAGAACCGAGGAGGACTTCAGTATTAGTTGGGTTAAGCGGCCGCGACCAGTGTTTTGTATGACGCTTGGTCTGTTGGTTGTGTGTTGTTTAGCTGCTGCTGCTAGTTGTCGCTGCCGCGTCAGTGCTGGTATTTGCTGGCTTGCTAATGCCGGTACTAGTGCCTAGTACACCAGTTATTCAGCGCCTTATGTCGCGCGTGTAGTGTTTGTTCTTTTTTTTTTGCATTTTTTTATTGTTTTTTTGTTTTAGTTTTTTTTTTATGTTTTTGTTTTAAGTGATGTGTAAGAGTAGAATTCGCCGGGTAACATCATGACGTTGGGCGCCATACTAGGGCTTAGGCCAAATGGTGCCGAAACAACTCTAGTGGCTCGAAGAGTGGCTTTAGTAAGACGCATTCGAAAGTTTATTGGGTTCGTTATAAAAAAATGATTAAATTAATTCTTATATGTAAAACTGTTTTAAATTTAAAAGTGTGGTGAATTTCAATTTTTTTTTTTTTGTCAAAAGGGTGTGTGGACGTCCATTTTTGTTTTTTGTATGTGAAAAAAAGAAAAAAGATTCCTTTTCCGTTTCATTCCCAATCAAATTTGGATATTCAATAAGAACAGTCCTTGCGCTGTGTTAGTCTTATTAGTTCGTCATTGTCGTCGTTTTTGATGTTGTTGTTGTTGGTGGCGGTTGCCCTTGCCGTTGCTGCTGCTACCCTTTTCCTTGCCATCGAATTCTTCAACATCCGGTTTGTGTTTTCCTTAGTGCGTTGTGGAAAATGATTACTACTTGGGCTCGTCCGTTGAACCCCTACCTTTTTTCATCATTCAAAACATACAGCTCCAAAAATACAGTTTTTTTTTTGAGAATCTTAACAGACTTCAATCTGAGGTCCTACAAAAAAAAAAGAACAATTTCAGCGTCTGTGATGAGATGAAGATGCGCCTCCCAGCGACGACGTCGACCAGACCGGAAAAGAAAATGTCTTCCCTCATTCATTATAGGCACATACACATACAACTTCATGGATACATACTACAAATGCTCTATTCTCATTTTATGTACACTCTGTGGATGATTCGTTTGTTACCCCTACAACGGGCAGATACGTACGCTTTAGCCCTACTCCACTCGTAAGTTGATGGGAAATTTTGTCGTGCATACATAAAAATCGAAATGTGTGTTTGCCTGTAGTTCCACTGTGTATTGTGTGTGCCTGTTCGCCTGTTTCCATATTCGGGAGGGTTAATTTTTATGTCATGTTGTTTACCAGAGGGATACAAAATACAGGGTGGCGTCGCATTATTTCTTTCTGTTCTTTTTTTGTGTTTTTTTTTTTTTTTTCCTCTCTGCTGCCCTGTGGTTGTTGTAAAAGAAGTGGCACTGAACTTCCCTCGCATTTATAATAAGCAACCACCAAAAAAAAGAAAAAGGGGATGAAGGGAAAAATGAGCATGAGCAGTGGAAAAGAGAGTTCAGGGTTTTTTTTTGTTTTTTTTTTTTAAGTAGAAACTGTACCTACCTAAACTTACATATGTTTAAAATAAAATAAAAGAAAAAACCTTGTTTACTATAAATTGAATGTGGAAGCACTATAACAATTATTTCGTGTTTTTTTTCTTTGTGCATTGAGTGGTCTCTCTCTCTTACGCTGTTGTTTAGGGCATTGCACTGTCGGAGTACTTGTGTGTGGATCAATTAAATTTAATCAATAATTTAATAGAGTTTGCTTTTTCTACAGTAAACAGGGAAATGAGTAGTTAAAAATGGTTGAATAGTAAATGATTTTATATAATTGAGTATAGCAGTTGTGAACTGACAACCCTCCGTCAGAGGGTATACAAGAGAGTAGCTTACGTTCCACAAAAGAAAAAAAGAACAAGTCCTTTACAAAATTATGCATGGCAATCAACTTGGTTGGGGGATATGCCTTTTTTTTTTTTGTACCCTGGTGACCAGAAAATGGTTTCTACGTAAAATTTCCGTATAATATACCGATACTCGTATGTACCTATAAGCTTCTACAAAAGGAAGAACCAAGGTTATGGGTTTCCTGTTTCCTTGTGGCTTGTAGGGATACCTAATGAAGATTTTTTTCTTCTTTTTTTCTACTGAAACGCGGGCTACTTGTAGTATTGGTCTGGTTAATGGAATTCGATTTTATTTTTATGTGGACTTTATTTTTTTAATTTTCCGGCATTTTGGAGGATTTTTGAGCAACTAAAGTTGGGTCTTAATCCGTGTCATTGAGTGCCCATTGGGGTCACTCGAGTTGGAAGAAACCTCTAGCTGCCATTTGGGACGTCACGTATTTTATTTAAGAACCATAAGTTTTTTCTACGAATTTCAATCAATAGGGTCAATTTAACCTGTGAACATAATTGAAATATGTACGTTCCACATGATACTGCAAAGAAATATAATAGCCTGTATTTAGGAACGTTTAACCGAAACACATGGGAAGAATTTCATCACAATGAGCTAGTAGCTTACTTGACACTCTTATTTTAAATTCAATACCAGTAAAGTTAAGAATTCCCGCTGAATATTCGCCTCTTCAATACCTTGTAAGAGGATGTATGAAAGGATATTGTTTGGTTTTATGTGAATCACTTCAATTTACCCACGAAACTCTCATATACTTTTCAACTGTTCAGCACCAAGTGGTTGTAGAATGTCCTGTGGATTCCATTGCTATGCACTTGACAATATAATATTTTTTTATTTTTTTATTTTTTATATTTACTTTATTCTTTTACAAAATAATTATAAATTCCAATAGATAACAAAGTTTTTTAAAAATGCATTTTGTAAACGAAAAAGATTAATGCGATTTTATTCTGTAGCCATTTAAGACTAGTGGCGAATGATCGTTACAGAAATAACCTAATTACTAGTGTGGGGTAAAACGCAAAAATTTCATAATATAAGATTAATATAAGAATAAAACTAATTAAATAAAATTAAAATCAATAACGAAAGAGCAAACTTTACGAAAAATGTTACAAATTTGATAATATCAATAGTTTATAGTTTTTCTAAACAATACTAACAAGCAGGTTTTTGACTTCAGAACTATCTATTTTGAAAAGCCAGTTCTTTAATTTGTTTAGGAATATGTTACATACATTTGTTACTCTGAGGTCGTGTAGCAATTTATTAAAAAGCTTAGCCGCTGTGATGGTAAAAGAGTAGTGAGTCTTTTTGGATGTTGGCACATTAACAAGAGCTTTAGAATTGACTCTTAAATTGTATTCATTAGAGCTTCTTATCGTGGATGTGAAACCACTACGGATGTAGAAAATTTTTAGAGCTTTATACACATAAATATGTTTAAGTGTTAAGATATGGAGATCTTGAAAGAGAGGCCAGCTGCTGACAAGTCTTCCTTTGTCGCAAATTATTCGAATAATATGCTTCTGTACTATCACAATAGGCTCAACGGTGCTAGAATATGTTCCTCCCCAACTCGATATGCCGTATTGCAGTTTCAAGTGTACGAGTCCATGAGATATCATTAGCAATAGATTTCTTGAACAGTATGGTTTAAATAAGAACAAGTTTCGAGTTACCGACATCATATATTTTTTTAAATCTGCTGTATGTGTCTTCCAATTTAGGGTCTTGTCAATTATAACTCCTAAATATTTAAAGCTATCGACGGATTCAATTTTGAAGCAGGTCGAAAAACAGGGGGAATCTGTTATAAAATTTTTTCTCCCACATGTGTGTAAGCACATGTTTAGTTTTTCACATGCAGCAGAGTGAAAATAAACTTTATAATCAAACAGTTCTATATTTGAAAGACTGCAACCCATAATCTTCGTTTTTTCACTTATAAGAAGTTCATGCTTTGCGAACCACTGCCTTAAAATTTGCAAATCCTTTTGTAGTTTTATTACGGATTCAAACAGATTTTTGCTTGTGTATGTAAAAGCCGTAATATTACTACAAAAATTTTGTTCGAATATTGAATTTACATAAATAAGAAATAATAATGGCCCCATGACTGAACCTTGTGGTACACCAGTGACCATTTTCATTTCCTCACTGTAAATGTTGTCCAATTTGACTCTTTGAGACCTTTCACTTAGGTATGAAGTAAGCCAGTCGTAGATTGCTCTAAATCCAGCTTTATAGAGTTTGTTTAGCAAGATGTTATGATCGACCATGTCAAATGCCTTGGTCATGTCTATAAATAACGCTAAAGATTTTTGATTGCTATTTAAACCTGAATATAATTCACCACTTAATTTTAAAATTGCATCTTCGGTTGACATACCTTCCCGAAATCCGAATTGTTTTTCACTTAAAATGACCCAAAGCGGGATTTCATTAAATTTTCAAACAATTTAGAAAAGGTTGGAAGAAGTTAAATTGGTCTATATTGGCTCGCTTTTTTTCAGTTTCCTTTTCCAAACAAAGGAATGACTTCTGCATTTTTCAGTGATTTGGGAAAAAATACCAGAATTCGCGCTCAAATTAAATATGTAAGATAATACATCTGGGATATGAAACGCGATGCGTTTTAAAATATAGTTTGTAATACCATCAGAGGTACACGATTGTTTGTTATCAAGAGACCTAATACATTTATAAATTTCGAGACATCGTCAACTAAGTCTGAATAAAGATCACATCTGCAATTAGTTTGCGGTGAGTAAGGCTTAGATTTAGTGGCAACAGAAGCAAAATATTTATTTAAGGCGTTGGCAATGTCCTTTTGGTTGCCAATTTTTGTATTACTCTCATCTTCGATTTCAAGTATCGTTTCCCTTTTTTTTGTCCTTCTGAAGAATATGGTTAACTACCCTCCATTCCTCTTTTACATTGCCTCTGCAATTTCCAAACTTTCTAGAATAAAATTTATCGTAACATGATTTTACCTCGATTTTAACGTCTTGACTGAATTTAATAAATTTTTGCTTTAAGATCTGATTCCCAGGGTTATTTTTACATTTTTTCCACATTGAGTTTTTTTTTTGGCAATCTTTCTTAGTAGATTCTCTGTAATCCAGGGCTTAAGTCGTTTCAACTTGGAACTATTAAGTGGCCTGGATCGAAATACGGTAGAATTTTCGATATGCAATTTTAAAATATTCAAGAAAATATCATAAGCCAACGAAGGGTTGGTTTGTTCATAGACCTCTTCCCAAAACTCGAATTTTAAGTAATTATTTAATTTTTGAAAATCAATTGTTTTTTTCTCCGGGAATGGTATATATCGGTCTATATAATTTTTTTCTTGGATTGAATGCTTTACTTGTACTTTAATTAAGCAATGATCTGTAATTCTTTAATCCATAACTTCACTGTATATTTCATGTACAAAGCTCTTACGAAATCTTACAAAGACGTGGTCTATGCATGTCTGAGTTTCATCTGTTATTCGAGTAGGTTCGTTTACAACTGAATCAAGCCCAAATGAAGACATTAGAAACATATAATTGTTGCAGTCTTTGTTAGCTTCCAAGATATCTATATTAATGTCACCTAAAACCAATAAATTCTTTGAGTTAATACCTATAAGAAGATCACCAACTTCATTTATAAATACGCTTTTGTTTTTTTTTTTTTTTTTTTATAATTTACGTGCGCCTAAGGGGTTAGATACCCTTTTACTGTTGCCCGGCCGCGGACGGAAAGGTGGAAGTAAGAGAAAGGAAAATTGTTTTATCGTGGTTTGAAACTCAGGTGTGTTTGGTTTCGATATTCGCTTTCCAGGGGGTGGGAGTCCGCATAGGACGGAGAGTTTTTGCTTCACTCAGAGTGATTCGAGGTATAATTCACAGCAATTTTTTCTGTGCTTGAAACTCTACAACAGCCAAATCTGTCTGAGTTCCAATTACAAATGAAAAACTGACTTGCCATGGGTAGGACTCGAACCTGTCCCCTCCGAGTGAGAAGCAATTGCTAGTACCACTACACCACGGCCACCCCCAAAATTCCAAATTGTTCTTGTGCAAGCGATAAACACTGAGAATAGTAAAATTTTCGTTTCCTATTTTAAAATTGATTTGCATCATGTCAGCACTACTCTTACTTATGCGCTTTACTTCACATTTTGCCGTGAAGTATGCGAGTGAAAATTATCATTTTCTTTTTCGGAACGGTATAACTTAGACATGAAACTGTTCCTTTGTATTACATGTGACACCCGGGAGTACTTTTGGGAGTAGCGAGATCCCATGCGATCCCCAACTTTGGTGATCTATTGGGAACAGAAGCATTTCATTCTTGTTAAATACATTTGAATCCCAATTAATTCATTTACTCTTAAAAATCTACAAAAAAAAAAATGCTTAAAAATCCTTCTTTAACTTAAAACTGTCTTGTTCTAAGCCAGTAACTCCATGCGGGCGCTCTAAATTAAACCTAATACTTAAACTATTTTATTTATTACCACTAAAACTAAGAAAACGATTTTTATTAAGAAAGTACTTAGTACATGTATTTTTTTTAATTATATTTATTATAAAACTTAAAATTAATACTTACAGTCTACCTAAAAAAAAAGTCTTAACCTACTTAAACTAACTATGTGTGTATGTATATATAATACATAAAACATTTGTATTTTTTTGTGTATAGGTTACCTCTTATTTTAGCAGAAGTACCGATCTCTCTTGTTCTTTTCTAATTTTTAAAATTTTTTTTCCTTAAATCTACCCTAGTCCTACCTAAAACTAGGCTGCCGGTATTTGGGGAATCCGAAGAATCCTCTCCTTCAAGAAGTCACCAAAATTGTTGGTGCTGCCGAGCAACATCCCTCATATCGCAGTTTCCTACCGCTCTACTAAACCGGAGACGCCCGCACTGCCGTGTGTGACGCCTCTGTTGTAGTTAAGTCCGCAGCTGTCCGAGCGATGTGGAAAATTAGCACCACCGCTGGTCTGTCCTGGATCAGACCCTTCATGTATAGGTAGAGGAACGTTTCTATAGGAATAAAGCCGTCAAAGCACACTCTCGTGATATACTACGAGGGTTGTCTGAAAAGTTTCCGACCGAACAATGATACAAGATATTTTTTCTCAAAATTTTTTTGTTATTTTTCTACATAGTCTCCTTGTAGCTCTACACACTTCTCCCAGCGATGCTCCCATCTCTCTAACCCGTCCAAATAGTACTTGGCGTTTTTCTCTGCAAAATAATTGTTCACGAAGGTGATTGCCTCCTCATTTGACGAAAATCTCTGTCCTCCGAGAGCAGTATTTAGATGAGGGAACAAAAAGAAGTCGCTTGGAGCCAGATCTGGTGAATAAGTCAGATGGTCAAGCAGTTTAAATCGTAATTCATGGATTTTCGCCATGGCAACCACTGAGGTGTTAGACGACGCGTTGTCTTGATGAAACAGGATTTTCTTTCTCTGCAAATGTGACCGTTTTTCCGCAATTTCTGCCTTGAGCTTGGCAAGTAATGATGCGTAGTATGCTCCTGTAATGGTTTTTCCTTTTTGAAGATAATCGATTAAGATAACTCCTTTACTATCCCAAAAAAACAGTCGCCATAACTTTCCCAGTCGAAAAAACAGTTTTTGCTTCTTTTGGAGCCGGCTCGCCCTTTGCAGTCCACTGTTTTGACTGAATTTTTGTTTCGGGCGTATAATGGTGTATCCAAGTTTCATCTACAGTAATTAATCGGCGCCAAAACTCGGATTTATTGCGCCTAATCTACGCCACCAGAGCGTTGGAAATGTTCATTGAAACACGTTTTTGGTCTAACGTAAGCAAGCGCGGCACCCAACGCGCGGACAGCTTTCTCATGCCTAAAACTTGATTTAATATGTAACAAACACGTTCTTTGGACATTTTCATAACCTCTACTATCTCTCTCAATTTAATTCGACTGTCGTTTAACACTATTTGGTGAACTTTAGTAATGTTATCGTCAGTGATTGCAGTTTTTGGACGTCCCGAACGTTCATCATCTCCCAAGCTCTTACGGTCACGTTTAAATTCAGCTGCCCAAAATTTCACTGTGATAAATGATGGTGCAGTCCAACTCATTTTTGATTTGCGTAGGCGTATTGCCTTTCAAATACAAGAAATTAATAACAGCTCGTTACTCAATTTTTTCCATTTTCACAAAAAACACTCTCATCGACTCACTCAAACGACTGTCAACTAAAAACTGCGCGTCCAAAATGACTGAAACTTCGGTAAGTAACTGTCAAAAGATGCACAACTTGCTTTTATTGACGAGTGCCACTATCTTTACGTTGCGGTCGGAAACTTTTCAGACAACCCTCGTATAACACACATTTTCAATACCATTTTAACTACTTCTGTGCCCATGCCAAAAAAAAAACCAATAGTAACTTATCTGAATACAGGCCAATCGCAATTCTGCCTTACCTTTCTAAGATATTTGAGAAAGCTCTACTTGCACAATTAATCCAACACCTCGCAGAATATCAGCTAAGCTCGTGTCAATCGGGTTTTCGAAGAAAACGAAACTGCAAAACCGCTCTATTATTTATCACCGATGAGATTTGAAATGGTCTCGATCGAAATGAACTTAAAATTTTAACCCTTCTCGATTTCTCAAAAGTTTTCGATACGATAAACCACACACTCTTTTAATTTTTCTAACCCATCGGCAAAATTGGTATATTCATACCTAACTGGTAGTCGTTGGAGATTGAGCATCTGAAGTGTTATCGATGACAACTGGTGTACCGCAAGGGTCTATACTCGGGCCAATTCTTTTTTTAATATATCTGAACGAGCTACCAAATGTTGTACAACACTGCACAGCCCATATGTACGCAGACGATGTGCAACTACTATTTTGGTAGAATATACGGCATTAAAAATGAATGAAGATCTCCGTAATATCCTGAACTGGGCGCAAGCTAATAACCTTTGCCTAAGCCCGAGAAAATCAAAAGCGATCGTTATTTATCGGAATAACATAGATCTGACCTCTTTTCCATTGCTGCAGCTAGGGGGCTCAAACATCGAATATGTTCAGCCTGTTCGAAATCTAGGTGTTACCTTTAATCGTACATTATCGTGGGACGCTCATACCACAGCAGCAAATATAAAAGTTTATGGCTGTGTCCGTCTTCTCTGGGCTTCACGTGCCTATACACCAAAAAAAACGAAAATGCTTCTAGCAAACACTCTTCTACTGCCAATTTTATTAAACTGTTGTGAATTATTTGGTAAACTCGACTACAACAGTCTACAACAATATTGCACGATACACATATAACCTGCGTAGATACGACCATGCTTCGTCGTATGCCAGAACAAGCTTTGTATGTTCCTTTGAAAATGTACTGTAATACTTCTCATTGACTTGTATTTACGACATTCCTCAAACACAAAAACCAGACTATCTTTACAGTAAGCTGAGGTTCCTTGTATCGCAGCGAACCTTTGTACTAATCCAGCCAACGTACTGCTGTTTAACATCAGGACGACAGTTCTTAGTTCCATTGAACTGAGAAGGATAAGAAATGCAAATCACTTCAAAAAAAGTCAAAGCCAAAGGTCTCTTTTAGCTATCCACAAAATAACCGTAGGTCCCACTAGCTTAGATAAACCTTTAAAAGAAGGTGTAAAGTTATCACCCTCCGGTTGTTCTCCCAACGCTAAATTTTCCTAGCCGTAGGTCCAACGAACTTCAGTAGATCTCTAGTTACTCCAAACTTTCGAAATTCGAAATCATTGCAGATGAAAAATCTCTCGTCAATCCTTTCCTACTAAGAAAAATAATCGTAGATCTCACGGTGTTGAGTAGATCATTGAAAAAAGGTGTAATAGTTGGCGTCCTCTAGTCACATACCCATTGGAAAACTTCTGAAACCGTCAAAAAGGTCCCTCTTCTATCCATTAGAAATCAATAAAATAACCGTAGGTCCAACGAACTTGAGAAGTCCATTGGACGGAAGTGTAATATTGGCAGTGTTCTGTGTAGATACAAGTTGGCACAAAAGTTGTCACCCGATGTTCTTTGGCTGTAATTTTTTTTTATGAATGGAAAACTTTGGTTCTGCTTTCGGATTATGTTTATTTGTCTTAATGTCTTAAAGTTTTTTCCATTTAGTTGTGAAAATGATATTGGCTAAGTGGCCGCCGCCCGATTTCTGGCATTTTCCATCACTCTTGCCAGAACTCCCGGCGATAGGTCCTCGCATTCTTCGAGAGTCTGAGGCTTGTTGACATAGACTCGTGACTTAAAAAAAAAACCCACAAAAAGAAGTCTGAAACGGTTAAATCAGGCGAACTTGCCGGCCAGTGTAAATCGCCAAAACGAAGGATTAGGCGACCTGGAAATGCAGCCCTAAGAATTTCGGTTGTGGCTCGTGCAGTATGCGCCGTTGCTCCATCCCGTTAGAACTACATGTTCTCCAGTCCCAATTCATCTAATTGAGGAAGGCGAAAGTCGTTGAGCATGGCTCTGTAGTCATTTGGCCCGCGGCGCCTTCAGCGTAAACAGCACACCTTGCAGTAACTTGGAGCGTGTGTAATGGCTCTTCGCGGGTTATACGCGGATTTTCGGTGCCCCAGAGCTGATCATTTTGCTTGTTATATCCACAGAGATGGAAATGGTCGCACATGATGATTTTCGATGAAAAGTTGTCTCCCTCGTGATCGAGCTTCAGGATTCCGCGTTTTTCAGGAGTATAGCGATTCATGTCTTGTATATGCTTACTTCACAAAAGTCAAAGTAGAACTGACATTTACCGCCATTTGCAAAAATTATAGCGTCTTCTGATAGGGTGATGACTTTTGGGCCACCTAGTTCTTCCAATGATACACTTTTGGAAGTCAAAATCTTTGCCTACAAAAAGTTTCTCGCTTTCTTCGTTCGGAAACTAGGTCATAGTTCCATGTAAATGTACTCCTACGGCCAGCAAACTAAAAAATAATTATAAAATACGATAACTTAAAAAATGGAGGAGCCTTTTACTTAGAGCACGCAGAACTCAATCTTGCTGTATCTGCTGCCTCGTTCTCTGGTTTTTGAGGCAACTAATATCATCGGCTTGCTAGAGAGTTGTAAGAAAGTTACCACTAAAGTGTCACTGCTCAGAATGGTTATTTTCTTTTCCTACTCGTTTGGAAAGTGTTCAGTTTGCCATATGTCCTTACCGATAAATTGGTTGGTAGAGGTCTGTTGTTCTTAACTGCATCTGTTATACTTAAGTGCTTTCTTTTCTTACTTGTGAGTGAGTGTGAATTGGACTGATTTGGATTTGATTTGAATTGGATTCCACTACCTCAAAGCCAAAACTTTTTGAGATAGTCCATAAGGAATTTCTAAAAGAATGTAATGGGAGCTTCTGAACGTTTTTCAAACCTTTGGATAGTAGCACAGAACCATTAGTAAAAATTGAAATTTTCGTGACTGGAATTTCTGAAAGCTTTTACAATTTATTAACAGTTAACATCAACAGCATGGCTGGCAAACTTGAATTGCCACGGAATTCATTCTGCCTCTTGATCTGCGCTTCTATATTCTGTGATACAAAAAAATTTAGACAACTTGAATGCTGAGTTTGCAGACCAATATGGCAGTAATAGTTCCCTTGGCTTGGTTTCGAGGTGTCTGATTTTAATCCCCGTTGAATGCATCACCGACAAACTTGACGGATGTAAGGGTACAGCGTTTCAAAAATGAACCGCGAATATTTAAATATTTCTGATCCATTCTAGTCATGAAAAAACATCATCCAAAGCACTATAAGAGCCAACTTATTTGACCATTTAACCTAATCTAGGCTTAAATTGTATAACTTTTTGATATATTGTTTTAATAAACATTTTTATTTTAAAACTGGAAATATTTAATATTTAGAAAAGCTGCAGTAAATCCTGTGTCTGTGTTTCTAATGACTCTAAGCTTGTATCGAAAATACGTATATTTTAAATGTTTTCCAAAGCTGCGACCTTGCACTTGTTACTCTTGAATGTGAACGTGATTTACGTTGAAAATGTTGAAACAAAATTTATGGAATAATCCCAAATAGAGTAAGATAGAAATTGCTGTGACAGGCAGCAGGTGAGATGTATCAAATCTCAAAGTTCTTAAGGCTATAGTACTCGTAACATACTTACTTATTTACTTACATAGATGGAACTAAAAAATCTCTCCAGCACTGCCTTTAGCCAGCTCCCTTCAGCTACGTACTTCAATAGGTTAAGGTCTCCTTCCACTCGTGTGCGTTACCTAAAGTGCATCTACTGTGTCCTCCCTCCGAGTAGAAATAACATTCTTCTTGGGCGGAAGCCACCCATGTCCTACCCATTTCAGTCGACTGATGCGCACTCTTCTGACCAGGTCGATGCCGCTGTAAGTTCCTAGAATTCGCTATTATATCACACCTAGTACTAGCACATGTTTTGCTACACGAAATGAACACATTCATTCTGAAGAAGCAATGAACGCATCCACTCCAACTTGACAAGTGAAATTTATTCAAAGCTCCCGCGTAAAAATTTGTTTACGTCCGATGGTGGACCTCACACCCTCCAAAATCGTGTTGTCGCAATTCAAACCCATGGGGATTGGAATTCGTCAATTCAGCTGTGCAAGCAGAAAATCATGTCCCGGAAGATGGATATCAGCAAGGACAGAATGTCGCGCATCTTAAAACCTGATTTGGCTCTCAGCTAAATCAAAAGACACATTGGCCACTTACTCACAGAAGAATTGAAACAGAAACGTAAGTCGAAGTCGAAAGCCTTGCTTCGCCAGTACGCGAACAACAGTCACAGACGAATTCTTTTTACTGACGAGACAATTTTTGTTGTTGTAGAATCGTTCAACCAACAGAACAATAGAGTGTATGCTCTATCATCACCACTATGCGTCTGAACTCGTTCCCAGAGTTCAACATTACCACCACCCAGCTTCTGTAATGGTTTGGTGGGGAGTCGCCTATGAGTCGAGCTCAATTTCTGCGAGAAAGATGTCAAAACTTCGGCGAGAGTATGAGAACTTTGTGGAGTCTCTCAACAAAACACCTTTCAACAAGATCCGGTTCAAATTCACTCCTTTCATTTTAGTAAGCAAAACAAATTACTCGTCACCAGTAAAAAACAATACTGGCTATAGAATGCAACCTAGTTGCCTCTCTGTTCAACAAATAAGCGTACGGTTTATGCCATCAGAAATTTTCTCCGAAATTAATGAGTAATAACTCGATCTCATTATGTTCCCAGAAGATCTGTGAGTAATACGACTATGTTACAATTTTAATGGACGGTTTTTACGATTTCCGGACCTGATTTCAAATCAGCCGGGCACTAAATGTGTCGGTCCATTTTAGTGGGGCATTTGCCGACTATGAAGAGATTAATTAGCACATCGACCTTTTCCCAACTTCAACTTTATTTACCACACCTAGCAAAATACCTTTTTAATCACTTTTCGGAAAACTTTGGGAACGAGT
This sequence comes from Volucella bombylans, assembly GCA_949129095.1. Classification (NCBI taxonomy): domain Eukaryota; kingdom Metazoa; phylum Arthropoda; class Insecta; order Diptera; family Syrphidae; genus Volucella; species Volucella bombylans. The sequence continues at coordinate 363,569,965 of OX422140.1, forward strand.
TCAGTTGCATAGCACATTTTACTACCATCAAGCACGCACTTCTTGGGCGGTTACGTGGGAATCTCAATTCCGTGGTTAGTTTGTGTTTTGATCCCAGAATATTTGACTACACTTAAACATTTTATGTAATTGAAACATTTATCAGCACTGATTATGGACAAAAAAAAAAACTATAGTGGCAAAAAGTTACAACCTTGTGGAACCCCACTTTAAAATGTAACTTCTTCCATCAACCCTATTCGTGGTAAATTCGGCAAATACCATCTTTTAGTAAGCCAAACAAACTCTTTTCGCTTAGATCTTCGATTTTGGCAAGATTCGATTCTTATCAAGACGATTATTATACGAGTAAGTGTGGTGAAATGTATAAAAGGTGATTGAGGTTAAAAGTGCTGCTCTAATTGTTATGATAAGAGACTCCACATTAAGGATCCGCTTATAATCAAGTTTATCTCTGGATTGTCCTTCAAAACTTCCAACGACAAATTTGAGTATACTTACTTTACTTAAATCCTGTCACCCAACAACGCCTGCCCTCCATCTTGTTCGGACTTCTGCAATTGGTTTCAACTCACTCCAGCTCTTTCCCAGTAGGCTCGATTCCTCTTCGACTGTTCCTCGGCCTGTTTCCTTAGGCCGCCCCGTTTTCTGCCTGGCTGGGAGAGTGGATTCCACTATGTGGCATATTTCTCAATAGGGCCTTTTTCACGCCGCAAGGTGTGACCAATCCATTGCCACTTCCTCCTCCATATGCTGACGTCTACAGGTTCTTGACCCGTTCTCAGATAAAGCTGTTCGTTGGAGATGCAGTTCGGCTTGGTTTTTGTGATTAGAACATAGCTTTTTCAGATTTTTGATATTCGCAGCATTCCAAACGCAGCTTTAACTTTCCGGCGCCAACGTCTATGCTTCCTAAATATAGAAAGTTTTCGACTTTCTCGTCCTGCAGTCCGGCAATGTTGAGTCGAGCGTCTGAGTTTGAAATTCTCGGGGCCTTTGTTTATCCCGCATTTATTAAGCCCTGCTTTGTTTGAATCAGCTTGCACATTTTGTGACATTTAGTGGAGATCCATTATTTTATGTTCAAGGAGGCAAACATCGTCAGCGTAGTCCAGGTTTTTGAGGTAAGATGTCATTGTCCACCTCACCCTGGTTTCTTTCAGTGTTAGTACTGCCCGAAGTACATCGTTGATGACTACCAGGAATAAAAACGGTGAAAGTATACAGCCCTGAAGTGCTCCACTATGGACTTCAAAGTAATCTGACACCTTATAATTTTGCAGAACATAACACTTACTACCGTCGTAAATATCCTTAATGATAGTTCTCCAGATAGCATTCAAACTGTTCAAACTGTCGAAAGCCTTTTTCAAAGTCGATAACAGTAGATGTAGCAGAGACCTGAATTCGACGCATTGCTCAATGATGATTCGCAAAGTGTTGATGCGATCTACGCAAGAGTATCCACACCGAAATCCCGCCTGTTCGGCATCGAGTGTTGAGTCCAGATGCTCTTATCTGATCTAGAACTATCTTAGTTACTATCTTGGCTATGGCTGAATACATATTGCTCTCCAGTTCCCACATTCCATCAAATTGCATTTCTTTGGATATTTGATGGTCATCCGTCTTTTGCACTTCTCCGGGAATCGCTAATTTTCCCACTTTCTGAAAATAAGCGGTTGGAGTATCTCTGCCGATATAGTTGTCGCCGCTTGAAAAACCTCGGCAGCGATACCTTTATTTCCTTTGGGGTATCTGATAGCGGCTATTGTCCTTGTGTTTCTGGAAGGTCCGGTTCGAATTCGGGTATTTGTTGCTGCGGCACGCTCGTAATTTGGGACTATGACGCTGTCGTCTAAATTATTTAGCACCAACGTGAAGCTCCATCTTTTGAGCTGATCCGCATCCGAAATCAGCAGGCTGCTATCTAAACTTTTTACAGAATGTTGTTTAAAACTCCAACCACCAGTAAGTTATTTTATGATGCTGTCACACCTGCTAGCTGCTTCTTCAGCCTTCGAGGCCAGTGTGTTGATGTATGAACGCTTGTCACGTCCTGACACTACGCTGCATTCCCTTTCTGTTCACACGATATTGGGCTTCTAGCTCGGGCTTCTCTACTGCTGATGTCGCTCCAATCTGAGCCTTAAATAAAATACGCTCATCGATCTGTCTCCAAGTATCTGCTGATGACCATGTGCTGTGACTTTTCTGCTTTATACCGATGTAGGCAACTGGCCCAGATACAAAAAACATTAGTCACAGCATTCTAATGGTCATCCGTGTCTTCATGCAAAACTGCCAAACTAATTGTTTCTGCTTCTGTGACAAGATAGTCCCTGAATTGTTGTCGCACTAGGAGACTCCGAAGTCTGTCGGCATTGTACCTTTTTTATTTGAGCAGTTGGTGTTGACGGATGCAGTACGAAGGTGTATAGTGGCTAACATAAGACGACGGTCGCGCGACATTCCGATATCGGCTCCACGTTTGCTCCGGACATCTAGCTCCGACGCAAGTTCTGAAACGTCGACTTATCGTGCAATAGTCGATTTGATTTCTGGTCTGTCAGATGAAACTCAATTGAAAGAAGCCTTGTGCTCGAACAGAGTGCCTCCAATGACTAGCCGGCTGGCTGTTCGAGTGTTCGAGCGCTGTGTTGTCGTTAACTACTTTAGCGTGAAAATCTCCCGTTACGATTACGATGTCTCCGTTAGGCATTAAGTTGTAGGCGGTGCCAAGTTGCCTGTAAAGATTGTCCTTTCCATCCTCAGTCGCGATTCCCGTCGATGCATAGCAATGGCTGATGGTAATTTTTCTTACCCTACTCCGAAATCTGGTCGTATGAGGCTGCTTCTTGCTGTTGGTGTTAGCATAAGTCCTACGCCAGACTCTTGAGTGCTTCGGGTCGGTTTTTCATTATTTTGCTCAGCCCCAAGATGTCCACATTATACCGTGATGACTCTCGCTCATGTTGGAGGAATCTGGCATTCTGTGAATTTTTATCTCGTGACTCGAAGAGGGTCCTAAAATTTCAAAATGTTATCGTTGACCGCAGTTGAATATCAGTCCACCGTATGCTGATTTGTGGCGCTGGAAGCTTGCCACTTGTCCGTCGATTAGGGCTTGCTACAAGTTGTTCGACTGTAGAGGCTTCTATATCGTTATTTTGCGAATCAAGATACGAGGGCGGGTCAATAAGTCCGTGACTTTTTGAATTTCTGACCTCTTTACTGAAACAGCAACACTGCTCCTGTCAACAGGCATCTGTCAGTTGACTTCTGTCAAAATTTAAACTTGCTGCGTCAGTTAGTTTGTGTTTGACAGCTATTTTTATCAGACTACTCACTAATTTGAAGCGAAAATGGAAAAAAGTGAATTTCGTGTGCTTCACTTCACAAGTAAGGTTTGGCGTTGTTTAATCGCAATATGGAGGAGTTTTTGCGTCGTTTTGTAACCGTGGACGAAACATGGATCCATCACAACACACCAGAGAACAAACAACAGTCAAAACAGTGGGTTTCTAAGGGTGAATCGGCGCCAAAGGAGGCCAAGGTGGGTTTGTCAGCCAATAAAGTTATGGCGACTGTTTTTTGGGATGCACGCGGGATAATCCACATTGACTACCTTCAAAAGGGAAGAACAATCAATGGGGAATATTATGCCAACTTATTGGACCGATTCAATGACGATTTGAAAAAAAAACCGACCTCATTTGGCCAAGAAAAAAGTTCTTTTCCACCAAGACAATGCAAGGGGCACACATGTGCAATTGCCATGGCAAAAATCCATGAATTGGGATATGAATTGCTCCCTCATCCACCCTATTCTCCAGATTTGGCTCCGAGCGACTACTTCTTGTTCCCAAACCTGAAGAAATGGCTTGGTGGAAAAAGATTTGACTCCAATGATGAAGTCATCTCGCAAAGAAAGGCCTATTTTGAGGACCTCGACAAATCATTTTTTTTGGAAGGGATAAAAAAATTGGAGAAGCGTTGGACAAAGTGTATAGAGCTCAAGGGAGACTACGTTGAAAAATAAAATTATTTTTTTATCAAAAAATCTGTGGTTTATTCCATAAGTCACGGACTTATTGACCCACCCTCGTATGTTAGCCATTGGCATCCAAAATTTCAGTATTTTTACTTTTATTTGAAAATTCAAACACTCACAACTTACGATCCACAAGCTACTACCAAGAGACGGTTAGGTCAAACGCCTTACAACTTGTCTAGTTAGATTAACTGACTGTGACTGACATAAGTTTATTCATATTTATTCTTGATGTCTTCCTATTTTGGTCCTTGTGACTATCGGAAAATGACACATATGACTCTGATTCTTCTTAAGTCTTAAGTGACACATTATCGTGTTGAACTCCATGCAATATTTACCAAAATGCGTAACTTCCCCATACGAACGGAAAACCTTGATTGATTGTTAGTAACGCTTGAAAAACAAACTACCTAAAGTCAGCTTAGAAAATTCCAAACCATTGAAGAAATCGTTCAAAGTATTGTAATTCATTCAAACACTAAAGCTTGAAACTCCAGGCAATCTAAACTTCATTCAAAGCTCTACTCTCCATTGATCCATATAATAGAATTTGTTTGGCTCGTCGAAACTATAGATAGATACTGTGTATCCAATTTCAGAGAGCACTAGTACTAGTATCGGGATACCTCAAAAAGAAGACGACAAAGGCAGAAAGAAAAACCGAAAAAATACTTTTCTTCGAAATTCAATCCAAAAAGTTTTTATTGCAGAACAAACTTAAACAGCAAATACTTGCGTTGCGTTATACTCTTCCTTCCTATAAAACCTCACCTCACAAGGTAGTTGGTAGGTAGTATTGGAAGGTGTTTTCAGGTACGGATTCGGTCTGGTCTTTTCTCTGGACAACATAGAGATACACATTTATGTGTATGTATCTTCTTTTTTTTTGTTGGTATTGTACCTGTGATTTTATAGTGTACATCTCCTTATGAAAAATATTATTTTTCTCTCGTTAATATTCACTGAAGCACGTTAATATTCTTCAGAAAGCAAAAAAAAAAAAAAAAAAATTCTCTCATATCAGCACATACACAGAGGGAATATGTTGTTGATACGGGATACGGTACACGGAATACGGGAACAGAGGTAGATAAAGATTAAAATATTAGACGAAACTGGTATCACCGGTTATAAATGTTTGCCGAAAATTCCCTCGAAGTAACAGTGTAGATACTAGATACGAGATACGATACGATACTACAGTAGAGGCAGAGATTTTTTCGGAGATTTTTATTTTTCACTTTTACGACTTTCCGTAGTATTAGAGCAGCATTTTATTAGGGATATGTGCGAGTCCACCGACCGTTGTACTTTATCTACCTGCGTCGTCCTCTCAGATATTATTATTATTTTTTCCAAAGGGAAACGGTAATTTTTACGGTGCAACATACTCTCTCTCTGATTATTGCTTTCGAAATAAAGTTTATTACTAAACTAAAATTTGAATTTTAAATTTAAATTAAAAAAAAAAAATAGTCGTAATACCGAAATGTATCTCAGAATGAATAGCGTAATCGTGTATCTATTCGAATAAATTAAGAAAATATCTAAAAGATGTTACAAAAAAGTGTGAAGTGAATTTGAACTGGTTTTCGCCCCGAATTCAGTTAACAAAATGTCTGTCTACCTATTGCTGATTGTGTCTTTTGTTTCGAAACAGAGTTTAAATGTCTATCGGTCGATAATTTATCTGGCTAGCTAATCTATAGATTCCGTATGGTGAACGTCTCGTGTTGTTTAAATTTTTGAGAATAAAATAAAAAAAGCCAACACAAACTAGACGCCGCATCAAATTTCAGGGACTATCCGGAATGGGGTTCAATGAAACATGAGCGATGTTTCTGATTAATTTGACATAGAAACAATACACGCATTCCAATCTGGGTTTGTTAATTTATTTTTTATCTATAATCGCAGCAAGTAAACTATTTTTGGATTTTTTTTTAGCTGTTGCAACAACAGCTACATATGTAGGAGTAGGTATTCAAGTGTAAGACTATCTAGTTTCTCGGAAATTAAATTTTTTATTCCTCGAATGTGGTACTGATTAGGAAGAAACATTATGTTGTTAGTGTGACAAGAGTGATTTCAAACAATAAGGTGTATAATACAACTTGACCCATCGTGAAGGTCTACCAAAACACGGACATGACAAACACTATTCATCCAACTTACATCATTTTTGAGATTACCCTCTGCTGATCCCAGCTAACCAATGTTTCAACGTCAATCGATACAAATTTTGTCATCTTTTATTGATCTTACAGTTTAGAATCCCATGGATATAGCTTAATGGGCCTCGACAATGTAAGGAACTGAGTCTTACTGAAAAATCATTGATCACATCGATCTGTGGTATAGCCAAAGACACTAGACCTAAACATTGGTAACATCTCAAGCTATTGTTTGGGGCGGATCTGGACTATAGCTGTTTAACCTAGTAATATAGTTATTTATACGCAAACTTGCTAGAATCTGTAGCCCTTTAATTGCTAGAAGTGGGTTTTGGCGTGCCTATCTTGTGGTCTTGCCATCTGATGCAAAGGCCTCGGATCGTTGGGAACACGAATCCGACTTTCCCAGTAAGTAGGTAAATAGGTAGAGGTGGCGGTTCACCATGAACCCAAGTACGAGTAGCACTAGAATGTGCCTTTTTGTTACCACGACTCGTGTGACCTGGTTGTTGAGGATGTGGGACAGTCGGTGTCTAGAACCCGCCTGTTGAGGTAAGACAACGGATTAGATCTCGTATTGCTTTACTTGAGATGTCGTTAAGGTCGTAGAAGAATGGTTAGTTTAGTGCACGCCGAACATATTTGCAGAGGAAATGAGAGATACCTAATTTGGCCGCATGGTTTCCAATTGGCCAATGCCCCGTGATTATTGCCGTGCTTTTGCTAGTTAACCCCCTCATGTGGGTGTCTTTCTGCAGGAAATGTAAATGGATTTGTCCTCTAACCGCTCCTAGAGGGATATGGACGGTTACCGCGAGTGAGCCGTGTAGAGCTGCCTGGCCAGTTTATCTGCAAGCTCGTTTGCTTTTATGTCGCTATGCTGTGATATAGCCGATTGGAAACGTGACCATGTAGTTTGGCAACGAGTCCAGGATGTTGCTGTAGCCATAAGGCCATGCGGTCCAGCACACAGATTCTTTGAGTCTGACTGCGCTGCATAGTACGGAATTTTTTCTGTGTAGTTCGAGAGGCAGAGGCTGCTGACCTCAATGCGCCCGTGGTGCCTATACTAGCTTTGCTTTATTAATTTCATGACGTTGTAACCTTTGCTCAACGCGGGCCACCATACTATTGACCCCTAGATGAGAATTGGACGCACTACGGCAGTTTACGTCCACAATGTCATCTTTGATTGAAGCTCCCACTTTCTAAAGCTTTTGCTGCTGACACAGAAGGCGATGAATGCCTTCCTTACCGTGTGTTTAATGTTTCACTTCCAGTTAAGTTGTGGGTCAAGCATCTTACCCAGACACCTAGCGCTGGAGGATAGTGTGAGTGATTGACCATTAAGTCAGGGAATAGCATCCGATTTTGCTCGAATTGACACCAGGGCTAAAACTTGCGGTGTTTACCTTAGCTAGAGCAGCCCCTATAAGTTCAGTTCAGTTTTCAGAAAACTTCCCTGATACTAATATCACCACGTCATCCTTGGTGAGATATAAAGTTCTCACATCAGCACATCATTCAAAGGGCCGCATTGGCTTCGCTGGCAGTGCTCCAACGGTCGCTCCAATCTTTGATGACTCGGTGTAATATGTGCGGCGTTATTTCAGCAATAGCGTGTCGAATGTTTTCGTCGAACTCGTCCAAAGTGGTTGGCTTAAGGACTTGACGAAGCCCCAGAGAAAATAATCGAGTGGTGTCAAATCGCATGATCGCGGCGGCCAGTTGATGAACACTCGCCGTGAGATAACCCAGTCGCCAAATTTCTTCTTCACAACTTGGAGCGTTGCGTCACTTGTATGGCATGTAGCGTCGTCTCGTTGGAAACACAGCTCGTATATATGGATGTTGTTGAGCTCTGGTCACAGAAAGTCGGTTAACATCGCTCTATACCTGAGACCATTGACGGTAACGGTGTCTCCTTCTTCATTTCGAAAGAAATAAGGTCCGATGCCATAAATCGCACCAAACAGTCAATCTTTGTGATGCATCGATGTTTGGCCGCTTGGGGATTGTGTTCACTCCAATAACAGCAATTTTGCTTGCTGACATAGCTGCTGAGCAAAAAATGGGCCTCGTCTGAGAAGATGATATTTGGTCAAAATCCGGATCTCCGGCCGAAATTTCCAGGGCCCAATTAGCGAACTCACGGCGTTGCCTATGGTCGTCCGGCCTCAATTCCTGCGTCAGCACAATCTTATACGGATGTAGGCCCAAATCCAACCGCAAAATAAACCGGGTTGACTCTTTGGCGATGCCTAATTCAACTGATCGGCGTCGAATCGACATTTCTGGGTCTTGTTGACTTAAAATCCAAAAGAGTGTACTCACCCTCAAACTTTTTCACGATGCCTTCATTGCATTGCCTTCACACTGAAGCCTCACGGTGAAATTCGCGTTGCGGATTTACAACTGAGCTGGAGTTTCGAAATTTTTTTTTTTTAATAATTTTCGCACGTTCGGTAAGTGTAAAACGATGCGTGATGAAATGGCAAACCTTACTGAATATTTTAACAGCTAGATGGCATTGGTAACTTTGACAGCTGCTGAAGCATAACTGTCACTGCTATCTGGTCACCCTATATTTCTTATAATTGTCTCTAGTTTTGTTAAATTTAAAATGCTCTTTAACTATTACTCTTAACTATAAACATAAGCTCATATTAGTTAAAATCTTGAATAAAATAAAATTGAATTGAATCGTCCCAATCCTCCTATATAAATGGACGTTAGCGAAAACGCAGGATTATCTGTGTGATTTTTGGTGCAATTTTCGTTAACGAGTCTTGGAGAAGAAGATACAACAGCGAACTTTACAAACTCTAAAGTTACATCGACTTGGCGCAGAAAAGTACGCATCAAATGTCTCAAATTGAATAGAATGAATGGAAAGGTCTTCGATTCCAGAAACAATAACATAGAGCCAGACCTCGCCTTGGGATGGGGACCTCCACCCTCTTCGAGTTCGTAACTGAAGGAAGTTGGCCAAAACCCCGCTAACTGGGGAGATTTCTTGATTGAAGTCTAGATTCACCGCGGATTCTAGAGCCATCTGAGCAAGTAAGAAGGTAATAAACCCATCCCGCATCACTGAACATAAAAGCCAAAGCAGAGCGCAGATCTTTACAGCCGTAGGCCATGAATTTGGCCCAATATGGTTTTTCTTTTGCTGTGATAGACATCGATAATCTGTCACTACGCACATTTCTTTAATGTGTATTGGCGGTATTGCTTGGCTGTGCACGTGTAGCACGTGTTGCGATTATTATCCACCCCTAATTAGATCAGCAGACAAATAAGACGACGACTCATTAGTCGGGCATTCGCTTCTATACTCCCAATTTAATTAAACTTGGATTTACTCAAATCGTCTTAATTCGAATCTGAGTACGTGCATGTTCTCATCTTCAAAGATGTTTTCCCTTCACTCCTAATTCTTAAACATTTCAAAATGGCCGCAAAGTACCTTCACACGCACCACCATCCACTGAAGCCCAAAAGCGTTACACATTTGAACTCCAAGTAATGGCGGAATAAAGCAATTCCCCGAGTACCAGAGCTCCCCAAATGCGTAGATCATGGGAAAGAAAACGCACCCAACCAAATCGATTTTAACCAGCAACAAAAAGTAAAAAACGAGAAAAAAAAAAACAAGAAAAATTAACATAATTGACTCCTTTGCCGCCTCGTCTATGAGTAAAACATTTGACAATTCTAGAGCTCTGTTGTGCGTTAATTTGTACATTTCGCAAGAGGAGGGTGAAACGAGTCTATTTTTGGAAGCAATTTCACCAAAAGGAAACGTTTCTAAATATTTCAGTACTTAAACACTAATTTCCCTTAAAAATGAAATGCTGCTCCCCCGTTCATTCATTCCATCCATCCATCCAATCAATATTTATTCATTCAAACACCCGCCAATATTTGTGTTCCTTTGCCAGCCCCATGTCAACGTCGTCACATTGTAGTCATTGTATCATACAATAGCAATGTTATCGATGACGCCAGCAGCGACTTAAGCGTCTAAAGCGACTTTTTATTCAGTTTTGTAATTCTTTCGATTACAAATGACAAACAATTTCATTTATATCCGCCGACGAACTATAAGAGCAACAACAATAAAAAATAATGTTGTACGAGTGTAGAGTTCGATGCCGAAACAGGGTACGGATGATAAAGGCGGGCGTCAGACCCGAGAGGGGGAAGATTTAAGTGTTAGAATGCTTGGAGTCGAACTTGTGTCGTGCCCCTTTTCTTTTTCGAATACAACTTATGGATATGTGCTAAGTTGATTCGCCGGCACTGGCATCTATCTCGTCGCTTGAACTTCGTCAGTAAACTGAAACCGGTGTAAGTGTGTGGTTAGGTTTATTGACACCTTTGGTATTGAGTTGAGTTCTCATTTGGTTCGCGCTATGGAATTTGTTTTCAGAAGTATTCGCAAAAGAATGTGACACCTCGCTGCGCGCAGTAGCTTTAGCCGACTAAACCTGTGTGGATCTTACGCTTTTGAATTTGTAACGACCGACCGACGACCCATTTCCGTTTTAGTTTTTTTTTTTTTTCGTCTGGAATCTGTTTGTTTGGTGAAATATTTTAGGATCGAATGGGACTATGGTTAGTCCCGATGAGTTGGGGATTATGGTTACTGTGACCTCAAATCAAGAATTTGAGTATGTACTCTCTCATTTGCATTTAGCTGTATAAGTTTATCTTGGAATAATATTGTGTTAATTGTTGCTTTATTGGAGGCAACTGAAATTTGTTTGTTGATTATGATTACTTAATAAGGTTAGTTTTGTGGAATTTGAGTTATGGGCCAAGACAAAGGTCTTGGCTTCACGCTATTATATAAGCCTCGCAGCGTGAACGGAGGGTCATCAACCTTTTAATTGTGGTTAGCCTTCTAACGTTCTGCTTGTCGCTACTAATATAACTCCAGTAGGTCGCCCATGAGAATTTAATTGTTTCTCAAAACACCACTGACATAAGTCAATGACCAGTTTAACAAACTGTACAGTATCTGAAATTCTCGTGTGACTCAGTCTCTGATTCTGAGGATATCGTTAAGTGCTATTTAAACAAACGCAACCGCTCAGATAGCTCTCTAAGCCATTCGAGATTAGTTAGGACCTACATATGTATATTTTTTCTCGTCTCTACTCGTAATAACATGATTCTCCCTCACCTCTGGCCAGAACTTTCTATAAATTCTTTCCTTTGTCACACTCTGTTGTCATATTTCAAACAAATGAAAGCTTCTTCGTATTCGGCCTATCTCAAATAAATGCCTTGTGGGAAAGATTACGAGTACATATTTTGTGGAATGCCGTCGTTCTAGACACCATCAGTCCTTTGGAAGAGTGCAGCATATATACTCGTAGTATCCGTTGGCATTTCCTGGCTCTCAGGAAACTACGGAATTCCAAAGTAAAAGGTTGAAAATATAAGTAAGATATATACGAGGGGCGTTCAACATATTCTCGGTATCGGGGTGAAGCTGTGGTTGTATATATAAATTGACTTATTTATCAAGTAATACTATTATTTTAGTGCATTCATGTAAAATTTCATATAAATGTGATTATTAATTCGCGTTTTATCTCTAGTTAAACAGAATCATAATGGCAACTGAGACGATGATGGTGAAAATTGAGCATCTCGCTGTAATTAAATTTCTCACTAAGCAAGAGAAAAGTCAAAAAACTATTCGTGAAGAGATGGTGGCTGTTTACCAGGGTTCCGCACCTTCATTATCAACTGTGCAAAAGTGGTCAAGTGAGTTCAAGAGAGGCAGAGAGAGCATTGAAGACGATCCCCGCTCCGGCGCCCCGGCTACTGCTTGTACGGGAGAAAGCATCAAAGAAGTCGAAAAACTTGTTCTTGAGGATGCCCGAATAAAGGTGAAAATGATGGCAGAGATCACCAAGCTTTCAATTGGTCCCATTCACACCATTCTTCATGACCATCTTAACCTTTCAAAGGTCAGTGCAAGGTGGGTGCCACGAATGCTCACAGCGCCTCAGAAAAAAGTGAGAATCGCATGCTGTAGAGAGCTTTTGGAGATGTGTAGTGAGAACGCGGACGGTGTTATGGATCGAATTGTTACTGGGGACGAAACATGGGTCCACCACTATGACCTTGAAAGCAAACAAGAGTCCATGCAGTGGCATAAAAAAGGAACAGACCCCCCGAAGAAGTTCAAAGTCACTCCGTCTGCCGGGAAGCTCATGGCCACAGTTTTTTGGGACTCAAAGGGAATCTTCCTCATTGAATACAAAAAAAAGGTGAAACCATCAACGCCACATCCTACGCTTCCACTTTGCATAATTTGCGGGAGGAAATTAAAAAGAAAAGACGGGGTAAACTCGCAGCGGGTGTGTTGCTTCTTCATGACAACGCTCCTGTTCACACGGCGCGAGTTTCCAAGGCTGCTGCGCGAGATTGTGGTTTCGAAGAAATCCAACACCCACCCTATAGTCCAGACCTTGCCCCTAGTGATTATTTCCTGTTTCCGGATTTGAAAAAATGTCTTCGTGGAAAAAGATTTTCGTGGAAAGTCGGCAATAAATGGGTATTTTGCAGAGAAAGAGGAAATTTATTTTTTTGAGGGTTTAAAAAAGCTTATCTCATGATGTAACAAATGCATTGATGTTAGGGGAGATTATATTGAAAAATAAAAACAATTTAAATTGAATTCGCATTTTCCTTCATATCGATACCGAGAATATATTGAACGCCCCTCGTATGTATGCGGCATTTGTATATGGGAAAACACGTCTCATAAATTTTCAATCACGGTTTGCTGGATTTCAAACCAAAGCCTTCAAGTCTTGAGAGGTCGTGAGCTGGTTGACATAATTTGTTGACTTCAAAAATTCGTAGAAAATTAAGTTCAACAGCATTAGATCTCGTGATCTAGTCAGCCATTTCGTGTTGCACAAACGGAAGATTACTGGGTATGCCTCGATATATGTGTACATACCACCCATTTGATGCATAAAACACTATTGGCTTGTTTTCATTCAATATACGTAATGAACATTAATCAATGATGTATTGGCCGTTTTATAACATTCTGCCATCCCTCAGGCAACTACCTATCTTTCTCTGCAAGAAACTTTTCAAGGAGCTGTTAGATGAATTCTTCAGAAGTAAACATTCTATCATTTAAGGAATTTTGCAATCCGCGAAATAAGTGGAAGTCTGAAGGCACAAGATCGGGGCTATACGGTGGATCCCAACCAATCTGCAACAATTTTTGTCTAGTGACCAAACTTGTGTGTGGTGTTGCATTGTCATGGTGAAACCCCATACCCTTACGATTAATCAGTTCAGGACGTTTCTGTGCGATGGCATCACTTACAATTTCTGTAGCTGTTTTCTGTAACAGTAGACATCAGAATTAATCGTTTTGTTCTTTGGAAGCAGCTTATAGAAGAGTGGTCCCTTCTAATCACACCAGATTGACAGCATTATCTTCTTTTGGTTAATGTCCGCCTTTGTTGCCTTTCCGATGCTTTATCTCGCTTATTTCAACTTTTTCTTCGGCTGACATTGTTGTAGGCAATCCATTTTTCGTCGCCCATGATCATACGCTTCAAAAATGAATCGTTTCCTTTGCGTTTGGTGAGTTGATCGCAGACGTTTATGCGTTTCGTCAAATGAATGTCTTTCAACTCGTGCGGTACCCAAATATCGAGCTTCTTTGCGAAGCCAAGCAATTTCAAGTGGCCATGGACGCTTCCAATGGAAACTTTTAGAGCAGTAAAAAGCTGCCGAACCATTGAATGCTTATTTGCGTGCCCCAATGTTTTGATTTTATCGTCATCAGTCTCGGAAGGCCTACCGGAGCGCGTTTAGCCCCTTCAACTGAAAAATAACCATCACCGAATCGGGCGGACCGGTTCTGGCACTGGCGTTTTTCGATGACAGTTCTGCCGTAAATGTGACAACTTTTTCCTTGCCTCAGATGCTTTCTTCTCTTTTTTGAAGTAATAGAGAAAAATATAGCGAATCTATTATTCAAAGTTCTCCCCGTTCGAACCAAAATGGCAAGCACAAGACATTTGATATATAAACGCAGACAAAACCATCTATTGCAAAAAAAAAAACCAATGACTTTTCGAACAACCCTCGAAGAAAAATGGTTCCTCTAGCCCATGGCACATACGAGACGTTTATGCGTATGCCTTTCGTTTTTATAAAACACATGTGGATTTTTGACACTCCAAAAGCGACAGTTGCTTGTTTCCAATGTAAAAATTAGCATGGTGAGGCCCATTGAATTTTTTTAAGCATAAAGACGCAAACCTTTTGTGAGAATGCGCTGGCTATTCCTCCTTGAAATGTTCAATTCTTGACCGCCATGCCGAATGGACGTTCTCAGATTGTCGATTTTCTGGCGAATAGCCATAAAAAAAATTGTTGGTGTGCCACAAGACTCAACTCTGGGACCGGTCTATTCTTTTTTTTTTTAATTTACATTATTGTCTTGCTTTAACTTGTAACTAAATCAAATCCAGTGAAGTAGACAGAAGTGCCCACTTTGTTCAACTTAATAACAAGGACGTTGACTAGAGAATTCCAACTGTTCATTACTGTTTTGAACTGGCATATATGTAAATCCAAAGAGAAAACTTAAAAAATGGAATGTTAATGAATCAAAAGGGTCATTGCAGTTGCTAAGATCACGATGGCAAATTATCCCTACGTGTAGGATTCCAACAGCGATTTGCTAATAAACTGATTTATAAATCAATCTAGGATTAGAAGTCACTTCAGCAGTGGAGGAATAAAGGAGTCTACCACAGGCATTTTCGTGCCAAGTCAATCTTGTTTGGCTAGCATCCTTTCTTTGCTGGAATCATCTTGTACAAACGCGTACCAGTCTTGGTACGCCTCAGGTGAATCTTGAATCCCGTGAGAAAATTTTCTCACTATGTGAGATTGTCAGCAACTTGAACATTTCGCCAATCGATAGAAGAGGCATAACATTCCTTGTAGATGTTCACTACTCGTCTACCTCTCGAGAGTTTGAAATCTTTCCTCGGCCCGGCCGTCACTAATCGCAATATCTGTGAGGACGTTGGACATTTGCCTGTCGCATGAGCCGCACGGAAGTAATCCGGCTATTACCACATTCCGTTCCAACTGCTTTTTAGAGGTACCTCGCTAACTAGTATCCATATCATATCCATACCTACTGTAGTTATGCACCCACAAATTAAAATATGTGACTCCTAATTATACTGGCACCGAATAGTCTCAAAATCATAAAATTTTCATTAGCAAACGCATATATTACAGCTACGTTTCGTAACTCATTCTGTGTACGTGTATATTCCTTGATAACTCAACTGAAATGCTAGGTGCACAGTGACTCCTCCCAGAACCTCTGTCTTGGCGTCTGTATTGTCAGCTTTACTCGATTTGCGTGCGTTAAATTTATTTTGCGCTTCAACTCACAGTAGGCTTGTTTCGTTATCACTCTACATCATATATATCAGGGTTATCGTGGTTGGGCGAGGACATCAATCTCGTGATTCACTCCACCATTGGAACCTCGCTCTAATTGTCAGTTCATGTACATATGTATCTCCTCAACACTTCAATGTAAATGTTGTTCCTTCCAGCAATTATATTGATGATATTCTCACTTTTGGCGGCGTAATTCTGAAGAAGCTTGTCATTAGCCAAAATGTTTGGCACCTTGTTTCAAAATTAAAGATACGAGTATAGCGTCACTATGTACCTCTTGAAGATATTGAGATTGTCTGTATCATACTCGTAGTTTCGAAATCTTATGAACTTACAAATTGTGAATGTATTCTGTCATCGAAGAGCTCTCACCCTCAATTTGCTCGGTGTATACCATGCGGCAAATTGGGCTAAATTGATTCCGTCAAGTTTTCCGGCACTCCTCATAACATTGAATGACACTCTTAATTCAAATGTATACGCTGACTGCAGTGATGTCTTTTCTAATCACAAACGACTTGCACTATTTGAGCCAAGGTGTCATCGTCATTTACATAGCCTTTGAGATAGCTAGACTTGTGCACGATATTTTTCTTTAAATCACACCTGTGGCGTGATCGTCATCGAAAAAGCGCGGTAATTTGGATCCATTCCTTCGATATTCACTGGATACCGTGACTCGATGCATATTTGCATTTCAAATTATTGTACTTGTGAGCCAACGGGCGCTGCTTAAGAATGTTTTTTTTCTAAGTAATTTTCGCGCCCATCCATTTTGTCAATTTTAAGCTCTCCTCGCCATAGTGGATCGGATAGGTCTTCTATCTTTGCCTATATTCGCGGCAAATGTCGCCGTCATCCCTATACGATGAAGTGGTGTTCCAGCACCAACCGATCCCTACATATCGTGTGATTCCCACATATAGACGTTGCTTCAAAACAACCTTGTTTTTCAGAATAACATTTGATCATTTTTTCGCATTTCTCTGCTGTGTATCGTTCCATATTAAATTCCCCAAGTCATTCTTACCAAATTCTATAATATTTTAATAATCAGAGGTGAACCAGAGATTGGAACAACCATCCTTTCCGCTAACTTGAACCCTAGCCAGTTGCCTTATTCGTTTGAGAATGAAGCCAACAGTAAAATGAGTGTCATCTTAGGCTGGTTATACTTCCATTCCAGATTCTTTCTATTTTAAATGGACTTACAAGATTGCATGAGTAATTAACAATAAAAAAGAATTTTCTTTTTCGTTCTCGAAATGTCAAGTTCTGCCACCATCTGTGTCACAATACCGACATTTGCAATTTCAGGATACATGCGGGTAGTTTTACGCGTATCGCCCCTAAGAGATAACCCCAGCACTTAATCATGAACGTAATAGCCAAGTACTGGTTCTGAGCATATCTAGTCACCCACAGTTGTTATCTTGTGGGAATAGGTCTCACCTTTTTTCTATGGCTTCCTTCCGCATCGTTCCTATTTGTTGTGCGTAGTAAAAGCCTTAATAGCCGCCCCATTTTCTAGATAATATACCATAATGATTGTAATGACATTCCACAAAACACACGCCGTAACTTTGCACCCCGAGCTTTTGATTTTTTCGATGTCAGTTTCTAAGCAATTGACTGCTGTTTATTCGCAAGAACGAAGTGATGGAATCAGATCTTGTATATAGTCACAAATCGTGACAAATATATTTCAAGATTCGATTAATAGTCTTCAATATAAGGCCTAAAAATAATAAACCAAGTCTTCCTCCATTAACGCTCACGGCGCGGAACCTTCTTCATACGCATTAAGCCGGTGAAGATTGGTAAGGAATACTGTCATATGAGATCCCTGATATCTGATTTAAATATCTCATAGCCCTTCTTCTGTCTGTTAGTACTACATCTTGAACTTTTTTGACGTTGACATCACACTCATGCTTGCAATCTTGACCTGAATCATGACATAACATATGTATACGCCTTATCGTGATTTCCATTCAACAATGTCCTGTCTCTGAAGAAAATCTTATCCGATGACCCATGGAATTGAGTTCTCGACCATTTTCTACATTTGTCCAGCTTTTCTCTCTCTCTCGAGACTAGTCCTTGATATTTTTCTACAGCATATGAATCATAAAAAGCATCGGTGCCGCTTCTGCGTTCTACTAAAGATGATCCGAAAATTGTTTCTGAATGGGTTTTTGCAAATTGATGAACAGATGATGGTCTCCGTCGAGTGGGTTCCAGATTTTTCTAAAAACTAACCATCCCTTAACAAGGGCTTCTCACACAACCTTTTATTTTTAAGACAACTACAAATTTGCTCGCAACAACTAATCTCACGTTTTCTTTTGTTTTTATTTTCAGATGTGAAGAATCCATAGGTGCTAAGTTAGGAAATAAGATAATGAGCTGAATTATCCAAAAGAAAAAGTACAATACATACACAAACACACATACACAAAACAACACTCATTTAACAACAACAACCAACAACAAAAGAAAAAAGGAAGTTATCTTCGAATGCAAAAACTAAGCACATCAGCAAATTGAGAGAAGTGAGAGAAGAGACATTCTATTGCACTGCATCAGGGAACCTCTACTGTTTAATGATTATAACAAAACTAATCACCTTGTTACCTTAGTTTTAAAAACTAAAAAAATAAATAAAATAAAATTTAAGTAACTAAATAAAAAACATAAAACCTTAGACGCTAGTATAAAATACAAAGAGATATAAGCAAACTTATAAACAAATACCAAGAGAAAAGAATATAAAGGGAAACCCACACAAATAGAGAGATAGATAGATAGTATTCAGAGTGAGCAAAGTATTCCTTCCTCCAAAAATTAATTAAAAAAAAAAGAAAAGAAAAGAAAATCCACAAGACGACAATATTATCCTTTGTGTTGAAAGAAAACGCTTTACGCTTTTCAAAGATAAAATGTCCAGATACCTCACCTCGAACAGTAGTAGTAACAACATATATAATGGCAACGGAAGCACAACAACACATTTACGAGCCACATCACGGCAACAGCAACAGCAATCTGCCCAACAGCAGCAAGCACCACCCACACAATCCACCTCATCGTCGACATCGTCAGGAACGAATTCAGCAGTTCGTAAGTTATCATATGAAGCAGCATCATCGGTGGCGACAACAAGTATCAAAGTTTCATCGTCGTCCAGAAAATATCTGGAAGTGGATGGGAATGATGGTGGTAATGCTGGTAAATCCACATCATCGTCATCGATGGCGTCAACAGGGAGAGTGAATCAGCATAGTAATGTTCATTTGTTGGATCATGGCTATGGGGCAACAATGGAAACATTCACGGGGAAATACACAACACCGGCGAGTAGAAATTCTGATCCACATATAACGGATTATTACAAGGTGAGTTCTAATAGTTTATTGTTTAAGTGTATAGATAGACTTGTACACAGATAATGGATGAGATTGACTTTGGGAAGACAAAATTACTCACGAGTATTCAATGTGAAACATTTCTCAGTATAACTATGATTTAAGCCAGATTGACTGTAGTTACGTTGCACTTTTTGGCTTAAAATATTCCCTAACTTTCACGTAGAGAGCTCTGATATTCAAGAATTCCCAAAAAGATGTCCTCTTGAGGACAGTCTTACCTCCTTCGATTTCTGATGAGAACATTGCATATGCTTTATTTTTTGGAATGATTGCATCCCTTATTAAATCGCTCGCTTTCCGACCATTTTTGAAAAAAATGACAAAGTTCATGGTTTTCGTTTAACACCAAAAAAATGTCCTTCTCTTCTTCTACTGGTCTAGCCCAGCCTGGCTTAAGTTTACTCCACAAGTTGTCTTTTGTTTTGGTTATTAATATCTCGTAGTTCTTGCCCACACAGGTTGCCTTGAGTAGACCATCAATCGCACGAGGGAAAATTAATCTTGCATATTGCACTACCCTCAAGGTAGGGCCGCTTAGAAATGATTGCTGATTATTAGAATCGCCTCAAGCCAATGTTCTCGACCAACTATAGGGTTTTCCAATAAGGACTTGACAACTTTTTTTTTTTTAAATATAACTCAAACCATTTGAGATATTTCAAAAACTTTATTATCGGCTTGAAGTACAATCAAAACATTTATGAATGGAACTCGACTTCGTTCATATGGCCACCGCAGGCACGTTTGCAGCGGCCGATTCGTTGGACCCAATTTTCAACGACTCGGCCACACATTTCGGCCGAAACGGCCGCTATTTCGCGTTCAATGTTGGCTCTGAGCTCTCCCAACGTCGTCGGTGTGTTGGCATAAACCAATGACTTAACGTAGCCCCACAGAGGCGGCCAATCGACTCGCCCATGTCTTGAGATAACACACTCACCATACTTACTCTTCAATAAATCGATTGTACCTCGTGCTGTGTGGCTTGTGTCACCATTCTGTTGAAGTCCATATCTTCCAATTCGGGCCAAAAATAATCGGTGATTATGGCGCGATAACGCTGAGCATTCACAGTAACGTGACGATCGTTATCGTCGACGAACAAATATGGCCCAATAACGCCGACGGTATGCAAACCGCACCAAACAGTTATTTTTTGTGGATGAAGTGGTAATTCATGAAGCACATGTGGATTTTCACCCGACCAATACGCATATTTTGCTTATTGACGAACCCATTGGGCCAAAAATGAGCTCACTGAAGATGATTTTGCGATAAAATTCATCATCTTACCGCATCTTCTCCAGAATCGGAGTACCTCTCTTCAAATGGTCCATCGGCTTCAATTCTTGTGTCAGCTTGAGAATTGTGTAAACCAAGATCTTTACGCAAAATACGCCAGTTCATGAAATACTTCGATAAAACAATGACCGGGACAACAGAACCACTAGTGATTTGATGTCATGTCTCATCGAAAAGTGAAACCAGAGTGTACACTAATCTGGCAAAGAAAAATAGTTGCACATTCTAAAGGCATCTGATTGAAAAAATCTCTTCTTCAATGGATTAGAAACTACCTCTCGGAACGTCCAATTCAAGTTGTTTTGAATGGCTTCAAGTTTATTATCCACAATATAAATGCTGGTGGGCCCCATCAGTTTTCTTCTTCATTTTCATCAAATATCTCTTGTTTGTTACTTCTGATCCAGTATATTCCATTGCTGATGACAGTACTCTTCCTTTCAAAGTTCGTTCCCTCACTAAAGTCCCTGCTCTTCCGGCTGTAGAACTGGCATGGTAACGTATTTTTAGTTCATTAATTGGAGAACCATCCTAATGCAATTTACCGCTTCCAAAAACACAATGCTGTTGTAATTAAAGCGTAATTTTATCACCCAGCCAATACCCATCAATGGCACTTGCTGTGTCGAAACCGAAATACTTGGTGTGACAGCGGTAAATATGCTGCAAAATACCGGCATTTCTTCACCCTGTCTGAACTCAATATATAAGGTATCTAGTCTTTCAAAATTTGAGTACAATGCCCATTTTGGACCGGATGCTGTACATTAGTGTCCAAACCTCTCTGCATTTGCGAAGTAGAATTCGAAACTCTACAACAAAACTGGCAAATGATGGGAATATAATAGAGTTTATTGACACTCACAACCGTAACAATAGTTTCGTTAGCAATGCTCGTCAATTTATCTTTAAGCTCACCGTTGGACATACTCTAAAATATCGTGCCGACCGCTTTATTTCCATCTCATTACAGCTTGCAAACATTTAAAACCAAGGTAATCGGTATCCCTTTCTTTTTACCGAATTTCCCATCACCCGCGCAATGTACAAACATTTTAAATATTTCCATGATCCCTTGAGTGGAGTTTTAAAAACTTATAACCCAAGCTGGCCAGAAAAGATCCTCTGCTACCACAGGTGTGCCCACACCTAAGAAGCAGGGAAACAAGTTACAGGGATTTAAAACCGAATTACTTAGAGGTCGAACCATTTGGTGTTGTTAGCAGAACCAAGGTGTCTGCTGACCGTTATCAACAAAAACGAAATTACGTAGATGAAGTTGAATTCTATTTCTGTATATATCGGGACAGCTGCATAGTAGATGAAGAGTGGTTTAATCTTCCTCTTCGTCCATACAGTTGCTGCTAAAATCATTATAAGGGAAACTTAGTCTAATTGGGCGTTTGGCAATTAAGTAAGCAGAGGCCTATGTTGATGCCCACTAATTTGCTAAGGTGTAACCATTTCAATGATCCAACTTGGGCCAATTCTATTTGATAAATTTATAGGTTATGTCTTCTGACAACGTGTTATTTGCCTCATCCATCCCATCCAGGCATTAGTTTACATGTAGCGAGCAACATTCGTACATCATTAGAGATTCAATTCATGTTTGGGGTTATGCTACTTTAGACAAGTTCATCAACTTTACAGTTTCAACTCGATTTCAATATCTCGAAGTCCAAGTACCCAGCAAATATGGATTATGAACTATTTCGCCATCTCGTTGAAAGATAGGCGACACCTTGTAACTACTTTTGACTTTGTCATAATCAAATTCAAGGTTTTAGTAGCTGCTTGTCTATCAGTGGAAATCTTAAGTAAATATCACACTCCACTGCAGTCAAAAGAGAACCTGTTGAGAGATTGGCCCACTGAGGGGTAGTTTTTAGACGACTACGTGCACAGAACTCCATCTGCTTCTCATAAATGTCTAAAAGTGTTCTTGTGCAGCGGTGGATGTGAATTTTAGGGTGTACCGCTAATATGCAAGTAGGTTGATCTTTGCAATTTTTGTAAGTGTTCAATAGTCGATCTGTTTGTCCAGGACTGGCTACCATACTACATTAGTATAGGTCTGACGATCGAGTAATTTTAGGTTGTAGTTCCCTTTTGTTCCAATGACTTTTCTGCATATGAATAGAGACATTCTTGTGCTTTGCTATGGCGTTGTGGCTGTTTGAGTTTAAGGGTAGAGCTAATTGAAGAGTGATTACCCATCCCTAATGCAAAGTTCATTATCCTTTTCAGAGTAAGTCTAAGCTCTTTTTAAAACTTATGCAGCCTACGAAGGCGCACTAGAATCTACTTTTTTATGTAGTGCACTGGAACTGCGATATGCCATCAAATCATGCGGCCTTACAGCAGTTGAAGTGGCTATTACAGTGTCTTTCTATTTGTGTCTGGTTTTTTGGATGTCTTAGGATGATAGTGGTTTTCAAGGCAATCAGGTTGTACACACTCGTAGTCTGCTAAATTTTCAAATACCAAATTCAGTTGGATCCAATTTGTTTTTGCTATTGCTTCGGATTTGAAGTAATAACCAATTTTGCGTCAATTCAGAACCTTGGTCATCAATAGCCTGGCGAACTATCTAATAGTTTGGCTTCTCCAAGATCATGGCAAATGACATATTAAGTTGATCGATAGATGATTACATTCTGCTAGAATTCACTTCTTAAAGTGACAGCAACTAAGTTCAATTCAATTCAATTCAAAAATGTCACCCTCATCACATGAAATAGCCAATATCTTGGGTTTAGCTTTTTCATAACATTTGTGATGTTGTGAAATGTTTACTTGCTTTAGAAGTATAGAATTATTGGTGTAACATTGTGGCCTATGTGGACGATGTCTTTGTAATGCAACGGAGGAAATATTTCCAGGCGCTATATACTCCAATTTACTCTGAAGCACCACATGGACTGACCGTTGTGTTCTTTATGTTCATCCAAGGAAGGCGAAAGCATAAAAACCATCCTCGATCTCCTGGTTATCTGTAACTGCTCCTCAAAGACTTGAGGAGGTTAGCAGATTTTTAGCAGCCCTCAATTTCAAAAACAGAAGGCTAAGAGCTGGAACTTGTAGTGTATCATCAACATTAGGATCACGTACCTACGAAGCTATTTCTTCGAAGACAAGTCTGCACGGCTAAAATTTTGTATCAACAGTGGCTTATCTAACTCTTATTCGTCATTGATCTGTGTTAATGCTACTGCCCACAACGCCTCTAAAAATTGTTCTCCATTGACAGAAATACTGCAACGAGTTTCTATTATTCCCATTATGCAACATCATAGTCTATCTTATGCAAATATGGTCTTCGTTGCAAAACTATCGAGCACAACTCAACTTAAAAAGTGAGTAATTTAGATTATCTTGAAAGATGGGCTGATAGCTAATCTCTAGTGTTTGTTACTCTCTTGCGGAGCTTTCAATAATTATTCTTGTGTCTACTTGTGATTCCTGTGGTAATTATACGAATACTTTGGATGCGAAGTCAAACAATCCTATGCTCATCTACCTTTACATAAAACCCACTCCCACTCATCCATATCTTTCGATACATCACACCTTATAGCTTCAATTTTCAAATTTCCACATCAGCACTTTCAAAAGATAAAATTAATCACTGAAATGTTTCTTTTTCTCTTCGCAGCAAGTTAAAAGGCGACATCCGATTGCAGATAGTACCTCATCGCCTCAGCCCTCAAAACAGGCGAAACACAGTGCATCTCATCAAAGTCCATACATCTCCACAACTCATGCCCACCATCAACAGCAACAGCAACATCAGCCACAGCAACAGCAATCCTCCACGCATCAACAATCCCATCATCAGCGTCAAAACTCTCATAGTAGATCAACCACAACAACTACAACGAGCACCCACAACATCTCCGCCCGCAATTCGTTAGCTGCTGCCGAAGCAAATGCTGTCGCCTCGGTAACTGGTAAAAAACGTACAACCGATGGTCGTGGTGATACTTCTCTTGGCATCCTTACAAAACGTTTCGTCGACTTGCTGCAAGAATCACCCGATGGTGTTGTCGATTTAAATGATGCCTCACAAAAGCTATCAGTCTTGAAACGTCGTATCTATGACATAACAAATGTCCTCGAGGGTATTGGTATACTTGAGAAAAAATCAAAAAATAACATTCAATGGAAGTGTGGCAATTCACTGGTCAGTGCTGAAACCTCTGAAGACATGCAATTAGAGAGCGATAGACTCGAACAGAAGGAGAATAATCTTAACTATCTGATCGCTCAGATACGAGAAGAACTAAGTGCGGAGATGTCAAAGAACTCCCAGCATGCTTATGTGACGCATAGTGATTTGAAAAATGTCGACCTGTTCAAGGACCAAATTATTATTGTGGTTAAGGCACCACCCGAAGCCAAGCTTACGGTAAGTGTTAACCGCAACGATACAACACCTAATGGAACATCATTCGATATACATACATCGAGAGGTGGAATGGATATTTAATTTTCTTTTTATCAAAAAAAAAAAAAAAATCCTTTTTTTTGTGTCTGGGACAAAAATAGCATCATCGTGTAGACGGCAATTGACCGATTCGCTTCTCTAATGTGCCATTAGATGTTTAGCTATATATACATAGTTGTAAGCGCTCTGAGTACGCCGAGTATTTTGGGGCGATATGTGAGCATAACACACAACATTGAGAGAAAGTGATCTCGATTGGGATCGCATTTACCCCTTTCACCTTCGATGTGTGTTTTTATATTTTTATTTTTTTTTATTCATTTAGGCATTTATACGGAGAAGTTTATGCCTTCTCTAGAAATTTTCTCAATATTTCAGTTTTTCACTTTAGCCTGGCTCTTTGGGGTTTTGATGTTGAAAATAAACGCAAATGTGTTTCCGTTGACGTACACAGTAAGGCAGGCCATTGGACTTATTCGTTGTCGTCTGTGAATTTTCTAAAATAAAAGATGACGGTGGGGAGAGGATAATGCTAAATTAAAATGGTTAAAATACAGTGGTGTCTACAATTGGGATGTGAAGTCATTTTGGGAATATATTTAGCAATCTGTTTTAAGAGAGTGAGTTTTCAGGTTGTTTTTGGAGAGAGAATAAAATAATGTCATGAAACGAGCCTTTGGGAAAGGTTTGCAGCTCTTAGAGGGGGCAGAGTCACAGTCGAGGTCATACGAATGTTTTATAAGTGCCTGTTTATCCTTCATATATCCGAGTAGGGAACTTTAGCTCTGTCTTATATTGACTTACATTATGAAATCCTAACTTGTGTTGGTCTTACGAATTCGTGTTAGCATTTCCGGTCTACAGATCGTAAAATTTATTCATGCAACCGTCATTTACTTTCTAGATAATGCCTCAGAACTCAACTGCCTGTCAAGACACCAATTCAGTATCAAATTCCGGTTTTTTTTCTATTTTCCAATCGTCACGCTCGCCGCGGACAATCCTGTTTGTTGAGTTTTTGGTTTCGTTGTAAATGTAGTAAATCAAATTTTGGTCGTATAACTATTGACGTGTATACACAACCATTATTTCCATTGTCTAAGTTTAGCCTGATTGTGGCTGCTTGTGTAAGCTTTGCAGTGGTTCTGCGTTATTAGCTTTTTCTATGAAGTTCAACTAAAGAATCACTAATGAATTCGTGTGCCCTGCAATATCTAAGCTTGCTTTTCAAATAATTATCAAACTGGATACCTTGCTAAAATCTGTATCCAAGCTAGAGTTTTCTGCTTCCCCTTTCGATTCTAGTTATGTTCCTTCCCAATTGACTAAATCAAATCTTTTTCTGGCTTGTGATCGCTGGATAATGAAGACAGATTGGGAATTTCGACTCCCTCTTATATCAGACCCTCTACCGTCCGATTACTTCTTATTTTTAACCAGGCGGTACCACTCGTGGACTCATAACTGAAATACAGTGTACTCAGGAGATAATTATCTCTTTAGACTAAAAGAACATTTTTGCACATGTTCTGTAGTGTCACCCTTTCGGCTACATTGCAGGCATTTTTTCAAAGCTTGGTAACTCGAATTGTCCACTCTATAGTTGTTCATTTCTATTTATATATTTTATTTTTACAACTTCTTGTTAAAGCTCTTTTAGACACTTCGTGGCGTGCGTATGCGGCCAACGCATAAACAATTTCTGTTAAGTAATATTCCGACATGCGCTTTAAATGTTGTATACTGCTTACGATTTAACTTCTGGATCAAGGACAGAAAACCATCTTGTAAGTAATTGTAATTTTAGTCTTAAGACCACCGGGAAACACTGTTTTTGACCTTAAATCCATCGTACAATGCGTGTAGTTCATATTAGTTGTGCCTATTAATTAGTAGAGACAAAAGCAATATAATTTTAGCATTTGTTTGTTGTACAAGCCTGTCCTAAGTTAAGATACAATTACAATTTTCTGTACCAACACATCAAATGAGACATACGAGTATTTTGGTCATGCCAAGTCGGTGAGCTTTCATGTCAAGAGAAATGTGTACAGCCTGATCTATTTACATAGAATAGTAGCATTTTGGCGTTTAGATTGTCATGTACCAGCCTCTCTATATGTACACAGAATCTAGAACTTGCACGGCCGAGGATTTTGAGTGATTTTCTGTAAGTTAGGACTTACCACCCAATTGAGATTGTTATTTTACAGCCTTCAAAGGATTCAATTCAACAAGCCTTGTCGACCAAGTTATTTACTAGTGAATTGGATATTCAGGGTGGGGAGCTACATAATTAATTACATCAAGTCATCTCCTGTATGCCCTTTATGATTTGTTTTAAAGAACAGACGTCCCATTTGAGAAATGAATTTTCTTTCGACTTATTTCTCGGCACCACAGTCTTTCGACAAAGTCTACTGGCGGCGGTGAATATGCCATTTCTAAAAATAATTGCTGATTTGTCATTTCGTCGTCTTTTTCGTCTCCGAGAAATTGACTTGTCTCTTTTGCGACGATCGTCTCGGCCAGTTTAGATAAATTTTTCTTAGATTTTCACCAGTCGCATCAATGTGTGTCCGCCGTTGTGTGTTAAAATTTTCCAGTTGCCCATCAATTTCTGAGTTGAATTTGAAAAAGCAAACCTTTTTCAAGTCATTTCCAGGTCCTTTATCAATCTAAAATTTTCGTTTTCCTTTTAATTTTTAACTTTAGTTCTGAAGAATTTTTTAAATTGATTTTTATTTTTAATTTTTTTTTTTAAACAGCTTCCCGATACGAATGTGCCCCGTGAGATACACGTCAAGGCTGAAAATAATGAAGAAATCAATGTGTTTCTATGTCATGATAACTCGCCCGAGAGCTCGCCCACATTCTCGAATGATCCACTGTTCAATAACATTAATCGTTTAACACCAACGATAGAGGGTTCAAGGAAAGCAGGACTAGGAGGTGAGCATTTCATATTTTCATTTGTCTTCGAGTGGATTTCTCTTGAATTTGGAAAATTTCGAAATAATTATTATTTTTATCTTTTTTTTTCTTTTTCTGGTCCATTTAGGTCCATTAGCATCAACATATCCAAATCGTTCGGCACAACGAAACTTAAGTAAGTCAATCGAAGATGCAGCAGCATCAGCAGATCCTGATAATAGCGGTAGCGGCCAATGGGCTGGTTATGGTGGTATTGCCAATAGCTTTATGGATTGTGGGGATTTCAATAAATATCCGACCACAACAAAACCCGTACTAACACATATTACCACCCACGTTCAACATCACCAGCAACATGGAGACAATAAATCACATGACCAGCAACATCATCAACATCAGCAGCACCACCAAGTGGGCCATGATTTCTATATAAAACAGGAGTCGTCATCGTTGTCGTCGTCATCCAGTCAAGCTGTTGATATTGTGAATGATGTTGTTGGCTCCAGTGGAATTGGAGTTATGGGTGGATGTTTCAAAATGGACGAAGGTGGTGGTGGTGGTTGTAGTAGTAATGTTGGCGTTGGCTCTGGTGTTTCCGGCGCCAGTGGCAGTGGCAATGGCCATGGTGGTGTTAGTAATGTTGTGGGGACACATTTAGTAGAAAATAATGGAGGAGTCGTCTTAGGAGGTGGAAATAATGGAATTGGTGTTGGTGTCGTTGGCGGAAATTGTAGATTAGCTGATTTATCGCCGCCCCGCTCCACCGATTCTAGTGATTCAAATAATACGCTTAGTAGTTGTAATAATAAGTCAGGCCTTAAACATGACGTCGCAATGGTGAATTGTTCTATTAGTGACGGTGGAACGCATAGTTCTCTTGGATGTGGTGGTGGTGTTAGTGTTGACAATAGTAACACTGTTTGTGGATCAATGCATCATCATCATTCGCAACATCATCATCAACATCAACATCAACATCATCAGCAGGAGCCGCAACATCATACGTTATCTGCGATTGTTGATAATAGAATTAAAATGGGCGAGTCGTCATCATTGCTCAGCAGTAGTAGCGTCCAGAATGCCCTCATGTCTGATTCGGCCAATTTAAGTCTGTTGTCCGAGCGAAGCTGTAAGTATAATCGTTCAAAAATCATTTTGATTCTTTTTTTTTTTTCTTTTTTCTTTTTTCTTTTCCTTTCCTTACTTTTTCTCTGTTTCTGCGCCTTTCAATTGTTCGTTCTATTTTTATTGTTATTATTGCGAAATATATATTCGTATCTGTATCTTTTCTCTGTGATCCCTTCCTTGCTGTACGAGTACTAATCGAAATTCATATAATCGTATGCGCATATCATTTTTCATTTTATTGATTTTGTGTTACTGCTGAGCTTTTTTCCTCACTCATCATTTGGTTTTTTGTTTGTTTCCTTTGCATTTTATTTTATTTGATTTGTGTTATTTTGGAACAGAGAACGGGAATTGACAAAAATAAACAAAACAAAAACAAACTAACTGCTGACACTTTGAATAGTGGATTCTGCTCTTCGGGAGCTCTGCCTGTGATTTGCGTTTTGTAATTGTTTCGCATCACAGTCTGAGTTCTTGCTGAACGGTGTTCATCAATCAACACTGTAAATATTGTACAAATAAATCTAAAACATCGAAAGGAGGTGGTGAAATACAATAAAAACTAAAAAAAGAAAACGAAGGGGAATAATAATAATAATCTTAAACGGGTCATAAATTAATTTTGTAAATATGAAGTAGCGTGTAAAGTGGTTGAAGTGAATTGTTGTAAGCACAACTTCAATCTGGTGCTGGAAGCTTGGGAATCATTTCACTTAACTAATGTATCGAATAAGTACTCGTAAAACTCATCAAAATAAAGTGGAATCCTTTAATAAAGATTCTATACAGAAAACAAAAACTTATCCTATTAAAACGGAAAAGTTTGTTTGTCCTATATATACAATACATACATGCAAATGTGTAGAATTGAGGGCTTATGTATTATATATCTCTTTTGTCCTTTTTTTTATACCACAGATTCTTTTTAAATTCGTTTCTTATGTCTTAAACTATTTTTAATAATTCTGAACTGAAGGTAACCGAATATTAGCTGGCCAACTACTATCGCCAATTCTTGTAAAATAACTAATTGGTCGACTCTTATTTCATTCAAAAAATATTGTCGCTAAATTAATTCAATGACTTAATCGGCTTTTAGTGACAACATACGAGTATCTATGCAATTTATCGGATTGTAAGTTTTGTTCATCAACGAAGGTCTCTATATTTGAATGATTAATCAGTCTTCGGTCATGTCTCTCTATAAATATTATTGTAAAATATTAGTTACTCATAAATTTGCCAGAGTATCTGTATCTCTGAAGATAGAAGATCTCAAAATGTTAAAGCATACTCGTAACCCTGAAATGAAAGTACTAGTATCAACATCGTCATTCAAATATCTGTATCAGACAGTCAGTCAGTCTCTTAGGAGTATGTCTGTCATTCCCTACGTGACCAATTCATTCCACTAGCTCCATCTAACCGCGTCCAATTGTTTATTCAACTCAAAATAAATCGATAAACTCATGAAACAGTCTCCAGTTGAACGCGTAGTGAGGCTCTTCCACCGTGTTTATTAAATCATTTTAGTGATTTGACAAATGATTTCCTGACTTCACTAACTACGTTTTTGATGTGCTGATATCCTTGTTCAATAGACGAAATATTGAACCTTTAGCATGGCGTTACTATGGAGTTGACTACTGCAAAAACCCCACGATGTAAAAATATTTCTGTTCAATTTTGTAAAGATTGAAACTAAGTAGGAGACATCGCAAAGACACATGCAATTACACCACAAAATAATGCGTGTACCAGCAACGTGCTTAAATGCACTCTGCTACGTCTATTTAGTCACATTTCACGCAACTCAGACCAACGAAAAATTTAAGTAGTTCAACAAGGCGTTCAACAGATATTGTTTTAAAATCGTTACTCAACTCTGCGTAATGATGTCTTACTCGTTAGACACGAACTTGTTCATCTGCCATTCACTTGTTGACCAGCGAGCTTGATGCATCTCCATGGCATATGTTGGACAAAGGTAAGACAGTTGTTCATTAGGGTTAAATACGGTGAATTCGAAATTGATGTGTTTCGCATGTAACTGACAAAGGGGGTTTCGTAGATAGCATCAGTTGACTTATCCGTCGAACTTAGGATATTACAGCACATTGCCCCTTAGAGCATTACTGATGATCTCCCCTGAAGTGCTAATTTGTTAATGGAGTCTCTTCTTTCGAATTTGTACACATTTTCTTCAGTCTGTTCCAACATAAAAAATAAAAAAAAAATTGTTTCCGGAACACCGAAAATCGATCAATGACGAGTAAGTTTACTTTATCAATAGAGATGGATTCCTAGTCTTTTTCGAATATGTAGTGTCTTCTCTACATTGTACATTCTCTGCTATCTTTTAGAATTGTGCACAAGCATTGCCCTGAATTAGAATGTAAACACTACCTACGCCTCGTTTGATAGTAAACCTGCTGGTATGGTTTGTTCTAAATTTGTTGAAGATACCATTGGTAAGCTGTGCTATCTGAAGTGATGTGTCATCGGTTTGGGTTAAGGACATCAGTGCAGAAAAATCACTGAATTCAAATTTGCGCAAAATTGAGTCTCAATTAGTGCTTGCCAACATTAGAAAATGATTGTTAATGCACCTTCAAATTATTTGCCTATCCCACGCTTGCACATGATAGGGTGCAACTTTTATAGTTAACGAGTGGTACGCCGACCAAAATCAAATATACAAGGTGGCCCATAATGTATAACCCTATCGAGAAGTGTCATGGATTTTACAAATTATTTTATTCTATTCCAAAGATATAGGTTAGGAGAATAGTTTCACATATTATGGCCCGCCTTATACAAGGCAAGCATATGTTTAGTAAAACATCACTCAAATGTACAATTTTCGGGGGTGCATTGTACGAGAAATATTATGGGGGTAATCTACCTGGTGTTCACTGAACAAAAATCCTTCGTTTATACCGTGACCACCATGGTATGATCGATTATCATTAAGCATATCAACTGTTAGTGTAACATACGTTTCACTGAATGTAGACCTGTTAAATCAGAAGAACAGGAGGCTCTCTGGATAACATTTAAATACACATACAAGCTCACAGTTCATTATGTCTCTAAAGCCACGAACTAGGTAGGAAGTAAGAGGGTTCGAATTTGAACAAGTAACGGTACTTGTAATGAACCCTAAAATTCTCATACGTCAAGCACACGTACCACTTTATTTAAAAAAAAAAAAAAAATTTAACGTTCTGGCACAGATGTTCACTCGAGAACTTCTTATTTCGGACTGAGCGAAAATCGGATATTTCATGTGGTGTACAGCCCAATACTTAACCTTTGAAGCAACCGTCCGTTAAGTGGCCTATGATGCTTTGGTGCAAAGTGAAGCTAGTTTTGGAATGAAATCGTTAATATGTGTACAATGGAATTTTGGTCAGATCTTTGAACCTTTATCATATAGATGCAGAATGTTACTAAAAACAATCCGATTGGATGGAACTTTGTTTCAGATCTCTAGAACAGAGCAGGCATCACAACATGCGTTTTTCACCGCGCTGTTGTTCGTGGTTAAGCGTATTCTTGCATATGCCATATGCCACTAACCCAAAGATGTTTATGCTGAATATGCAAAATATGTAGTTATACGTTATCAACTCCAAACGTTTTTTTTTTCAACAATTTATCTCTTTGAACTGGTATCTTACTTTTTTATGTTTTTCGGCCTTTGTACGATGTCTTAAAGATTAGACGTTCAATTCGACTCGCTGCTATGATATCCACCGAACTTTTCTTATAATCATAAAAAAACGAAAATTTAAACTTGTGGAGATGCTTTCCAGTATGTATGTCTGAGTAGAAAGAAACAACTGACTCTGTTGTAGACTAACTACTTAAAAATGTATTCCATGGTCATTTTACAAACTAATACATAAGTGAATAAATATTTATATATGTGAGTAGACTGAGATAAATTACGTTAGGTCTGTGGTGCGTTTAATGATGTCAGACTCTAAGAAAACGAATTGTATTTACAGGGTGCTCCACAGCACTCCCCCTCCAGTGATTCAGATTAACCAATAGTATTTTGAAACTGAACTCTTCTCCCATACCTTGTTAAGATGATTGGAGTTTCGTTGCTAGTTTTTATCTGTACCCGAGGCTGATGTTTGAATTCTGGTGCATCGAAAACATAGTCCCACCATAACAATAAACAACAACGTTTCAGTAGAAAGAGTAGACAATATCTGGGGACAACAATAAATAATACTGCAAACTCGAACAAGCGAGAGCAGCATCTGTAAATTGAAAAAACAAAAAAAAAAAAACAGGGAAATCGAAACCTGAAAATAAAATTGGTCAAATGTTACATCTGCTCGGTTCTATTATATGGAGCAGAAGCATGGACACTTAACAACGAAACGAAAAGTAGTATAGAAGTCTTTGGAATGTGACTGTACAGAATAATTCTACGAATCTCTTCGGTTGACAGAATAACAAACGATGAAGTCTTAAGACGAACAGGAATGAAAAAGAGATTGAGTACTTAGGGCATATTACAACTTCTCCAATTAATTCTACAAGGAAAGATCGAAGGAAGAACACAATCTTTCAACAATAGACATATTTAGAGTGACAAACAAACAAACAGTCCAATTGATGATTACAAACCTCCGGAACGAAGTGGAACTATAAAAAGAAGAAAAACCTGTTAATGGAGAGGTTGATGTGATTCCCATTTCTGTCTAACGTGAAATACTTTGCTGTTCGCTTGATAATAGGAAACGGCTCAGTATATGGAGTGTTTAAAGGTGGCTTAACTGCTTCTTTGCGTACAAAAAGGTGGGTTGCATCTGAGAGGTTTTCGTGATTTGTTTTCTACAATGCATCTGAGGGAACTTTATTTGTGACATTGCATATCGTAAAGATTTCATGAAATCAGATGTGTCGTTGCTCCTTTTTGCAGCGTTTAAAAATTCACCTGTATTGCCAAATTAGCACCGTAAAGCATTTCCGCAATGTTCCCCGTTACGTCAGCGTGGGGAGGGAATCAACCCAATTTGTGAAGGTATGACATTTTATCCCTGTTTTTAATGTGCAATGTCTCCGTTCGATGAGGCCGATTGATTCCGAGTGGTAGGGCCTCACGACCTAAAACTTCTTACTGATCTTATTGCAGCTCTACATTGGGTAAAATACCCTTCCCGTGATTTTGGGTTTAAACCATAGCCAGCATAACGCTCCCGCCTACCTCTAACAAGTGAGACCCGGACCGAGATCCGAGGGGGCTCCTGACTTCCATGGTATCGTGATTTAAGTCCTGGTAGGGACTACCGGTGGTCCTGTCCTCAACAGGACATATGACCGACAACTTGTAACTGGTCAAATCGTAGCAACCTTCGGTGGCGTCATCTGAAGATTTTTACGATAAGACCAGTACTTTGCTCTGCCCCCGCTTTTTATTAGACAACGTCGTTAATGGGCAAAGCCTTGATAATTGGGCGGGGCCCCCATCATCGGACAGTAACGGAATCCTTTGGATGTTGGTAGGGGACCCACAATGTCGATGTTGATATGCTGGAATCGGTGATCAATCTTGTTGTATTCGCCAATAGGAGCAACGTTGTAACGTAAAGTTTTGCTCCATACTAGGCATGCCTTTGCACACATTTGGCAATCTTTTCTCATACTCGGCCATATGAATCGCTCGCTGATTATTTTAATTTTCCGATGCGTACTGGGATCTAGCGTCAAATCTATGCAGATCGCCTGAATGGCTCTGCTATACAAAGTCGGTTGCAAAGTAAACAGGGCTTTTTACTGGAAATTACATGTGTCGGAAAGGTAAATACTTTGCTATCCAAAGACTTATACCGACACTCATTCCACATGCTGGCAGACCATTCAAATCGCTGTATTGAGTTGGAAAGGGGACTATTTTGCTATTTTGAATAAAACTTTTTTTGTTCTTATTTTTAAAAAGTCCGGTTTACTTTGGAACGCACCTTGTATATATAATTGCGTTATAATCGGGCGCCTATTCTAATAAAGGATTTTTTACTTGATCCCTGAGGCACGCCTGATGAGAATCCTAAAAAAATTAAGACAAATGTCTGCAACTTGTTTGTGAAATAAGAACGGATTAGAGTGGCAGATAAATGTGTTAGAAAACTAGAAACTTGTCTATAGCTTTGGAAAAGTCATGTAGTCAAGGACAAGACACCAGATCTTTATACATAGAACACCTAACACCGTTTGTTACGTTTAGTAAGGCTGTGTAGCTGTGCTTTTCCCTAAAACCTGCCTGAAAAGGATTACGAGTTTGTTATTTCTAATGAAAATGGATAATTATTTGTGTTAAATTGTTTCCAAGACTTTCGACAAAAATGGAAGTATTGAAACTGGTCTGTAATCAGGCTGTTCATGCCCACGTCTGTGGAAAAATACTTATTAAAACAATTGTGTATCGTAAGTGATGTTGGAGAAACTTGTAGTTGTAGTTGTTGATGATTTGGTCCTCATAAATTTTGAATTTTTTCGACACCCTTTAACAAAATATCGGAACCAGCTTTGAAATGTTCTGCTGACAATCTGACTTGCTGTTGTTATGTTTTTCTGGTGATTGTTTTAGAGAATCTTTAGACTGTTATACCTTGTTAGCGTACTTGTAAATGGGGTGAGCTCTAAGACAATCTTCAACTAAGAAATCACCCTAGACTGGGTTTCTTCTTTTAAATCTTTTCATATGCAGAATGTTCCACGAATGTCTTACCTACGTCAATAAACCCGTGGTAAATTTGTAAATTATTATGTACTATAGTCGCATCAATTAACTCTAGCAAAGGCGACAAGTCAGAAGTCAATGTCGCAGACCGGCGTCGTTTTGATTTTTATAAATAAATTGTTTAAAAAATAATACGAATAAAAGGAAAATATGTTTCTTTATGAAAACTCGTCCTCCACTATTTTGTTTTTTTTTTTTGTTTTTAGCTTACACCAACTCTTTTTCTATATTACAAACCACTATGTGCATTATTTATTACATTTATAACATTTATATGCTTTTTAAACAGCAATACAATTCATTCCACATCAAAGGCACTGAAAAATTTACATATGCAAGCTTATAAGAGACGGGATCAAATCATAAAATCATTATAAGAGCCAACCATTTGCCTATTAAAACTCTAATTGCGTCTTCATCAGCGCCCTTCGGCCACTTTTCCGAATTAAAATCTGAAGCAGTTTGGAAAAATTAAAAACCTCGACACTGTCAATTACTCCAATCTATTTATCTACAAAATTTGACTCTTCCTTTCGTATGGCTTAGTATTTTATATGCAATCCAGTCTACGTCAAGCTGTGCCAGAAGTACTACTTACTTGAAATCTAAATATATTTTTCTGTGAGAAACCTTCAACTTCTTCAGACTAATATTTTCTTAATGACAGGTTATCCAAGCTACACAAAAAGATTTGTTGTCATCCACATTGCTCTCATGTTTTTGACTTCAATTGCTTGTGGGAATGTTTGTAGAATCGATATTTCTTGTTTCTGCTTTTATTAGTAGTTTGAGTTTTCTCTTTTTTTATTGTGGTTTCGCAGGGATAAATTCGCGCCAAATTTCTGCTTTGGACATAACGTATGCCCATGACATACCATACATATGCTGTTGCTGATTAAATTTCAATGAAACAGTTGTTTTTGACGTGACTTCTCATATTTTATCAAAGGCAATAGAAGTACATTTTCTGCATAGTTCCCCATAAGTCTGCTTTGGATCTAACTGAAATAATGAAAGAAGAAAAGTGAACGTAATTTGCAAACGATATATTTTAATCCTCGAGCTCCAAGGTCAATTATAAAGCACATACATATGTAGGCTCTATAAACCTAAGTGAGAGAGATGGATAAAATTTCTGATTCCAGCTTAACTCCTTTATTGGCTGCTTGTTAGAAGAGATTGGAGGCCAACCGACGTCCCCCCACTGCATTTCCACAAGATAGTGATCTGTATTACCAATTACGATATATTCTCTTTCGAAGGCTCTAACTTCTTGGGAGCTGAATAATCCACTGGATATCACTGCGCAGACTCCTGCTTTTAATCAGGATCAAATGAGTGCCATTCCAAATATTAATTTTGTTAATAATTTCTTGTAAATTCCTGGTGTTAGCTTCAAAAACTGCTTATTATACCAATCCACACATTTCTTTTTGATGCGGCGTTAGTATTAAGGTGGTTTCTACTATGGTTTTACCAGAGCAAAAAGTTCGGTAATCTATTTATTACCACTGATGAAAATAAAAGAATTATTAAACCTCCCAGAGCAACATATCTGTTTTATTGTTCAAATTTTTATTATGTGATCTGTTGATTGAAATATATTTTCTTTAAAGGAATCTATAGGACTGTTCAATTTCTATTTTTTATTAAGTGATTTGATTGTGAAGAATTTTCTAGCTATTTTTTGGTGATCTTTTTACGCTTCTTCTCTGAACCTGTTTTTGTAAAAATACGTCCAAATTCAAAAGCAATTTGGGTACAAAAAGAAATCTTATTATTGGTTTACTCAAAAAGTCATTGCGTTTATTTAATATACGTTATGAACATTACTCAATGATGTATTAGCCGTTTTGTTCGATGACCTTCTGCCATCTCTCGAGCAACTTCATAACATTGCGTTCATAAAACTTTATCTGTAAAAAACTTGTCAAGGAGCTGTTTGATGAGGTCTTCAGAAGCAAACTATCATTCAAAGGGTTCTAGAGAAGCAAAATAAGTGGAAGTGTGATGATCTGGGCTATACGGTGGATGTGGCAGCACATCGCAGCTAAGTTGCAACAATTTTGCCAAGTGACCACACAGTAGACATCGTAATTAATCGTTTTGTTCTTTGGAAGCAGCTCATAGAAGACTGGTCCCTTCCAATCCCACCAGATTGACAGCATCACCTTATTTTGTTGGATGTCCGTTTTTGTTTTCTTTTCCGATGCTTCATCCCGTCTACTTCAACTTTTTTTTTCAGCTGACATTGTTGTAGACAATTCATTTTTCGTCGCCCGTGATGATACGCTGCCAGAATGGATCGTTTTCTTTGCGTTTGGTGAGTTGATCGCAGACATTTATGTATGTGCTTCGTCAGATGAATTTCTTTTCACTCTTGCGGTACCCAATTATCGAGCTTCGATGCTTCGTTACGAAGCCAAGCGATTTTAGAGCGGTAGCAAGCTCTCGAACCGTTGAATGTTTATTTGCTTGTACCAATGCTTTGATTTTATCGTCATTAGTCTCAAAAGGAATACTGAAGCGATGATTGCCTTCAACGGTCAAACCAGTTCTGGCACAGACGTTTTTCGATGACACTTCTGACGTAAATTGTTCGCAACTTTTCTTTTGTCTCAGATGCTTTCTTACCTTTTTTTGAAGTAATAAACCAAAATATGGTGAATATGCTCTTCAAAATTCTCTATATTCGAACCACTATTGCAAACATAAAATTCGACCGAATCGCGCCTACATTTGATATACATATATGTCACTCTCAGATCCAAATAAACGCGGGCAAAGCGTATCTATTGCAAAGAAGCAAAATGAATTTTTGAACAACGCAACATTTACATATCATTAGATGTTACAGATGTTACAGAACCATTGTTTGTGAAGGATTCCGTCACTACACCGTACTAAATACTTGACTTCTTTAAAGCAACCTCAGAATTTCAACTTTTGTTTTGACTTCTTTAGGCAAACTATTAGTTGGTATGCCATCATGAAATTTTACATTCATACCTAAAATGATTGCTTGACATTAACCTTGCCCCACCAAGTTAACCCCTATAAAGAATTCTCTTTGCATTCGAAAGCAAAGCTACAAATTTGGCTTAATGCATATATTTTATAAAGACCTTTCACGCAACATTTTGAATATATGTATCTCTCCATACAATGGAAACGCTTAACTTAAATGGTATTAACTGCGAAAAGTGAGTTCCAGGTTTTTGGTTTTTTTTTTAGCTGAAGGATACTTTTTTTTATCCAGATTTGCCCTATATCTGCCATTGTAAAGTAGTACCTTTTACGTGTCGCACATCAAATGGGTTCCGTATGTTGACATAAACATTGGACTTTGAAAATCCGAGAGAAAAAAATCCAAAGGAATTAAATCGCACTATATGGGCGAAAAAAATTGGTCTTAATCGGATTAAACGACCAAGAAATGTTTCGTGCAAAAAATGCCATTGTTTTCATATGAAAACTGGATTATCATTCCCCGATACCTCTTGCCATTGACTGTTTTTTGCAGTCCCTGCAACGTGTTCAAAAGAGAATGGTCCAGCCCAAAATCCACACCAACCACTGACACGTTTTAAAGGCATTTTCTGCTTACGAAACACATATTGGTTTTTGTTACTGGAAATGTTTAGCTCGCGTAACCATCAACATTAAAATGGTCTTCATTGTTGTAAATGGTTTTATTGGGGAACTCAGCGTTCATTGTGAATTCTCTTCGTTTTGTACGGTTTGTAGTCTTAAGTCAGTTGTAGGCCGGAATGATGCCACGTGACAACGATGACGAACGGATGTTTCTTGCCTATCGGACATATTCTCGCAAACAATTATGAACGTTTCAGATGAGCGAAGCACGTGTCGTTAGTCTGTTTTACAATTGATGAACTTGCAAAATTTTGATTACCAAAAGTTGGAAGAAATTTATGAATCGTGGCAGTTAAAGTTTCATATATATTACGTTATACATTTTTAATAATATCCCAATGTCCACCATCGATTGTGTTGGCCTCAAACATTAACACTCCAGTTATCGGGGTCTTTAGCCAACAGTCTCCAGTTAGACACCTCAATATGGTTGGAATACCATACTTATGAGGTACACCTACAGGGTTTCCTCTTAATCCGATTCACCAATGTTGTGCGTCCATTTTATTCATAGCGTATAGTATACCTAGTTTTGCACTCTATTTTGCTGCTTCTGTTTCAATACTTGTAAATCCACCAGTGCTCCCTGCGTCTGATGTCATTGTCATCAACGTACGCAAGTAGTTGCACAGACTTTTGTAAAACTGTGCTTTAGGTAAAAACTTGCGAGGTTCGCACAATTTTCTCAAGTGCTTATGATTTTAAATAAGTCACATGAACTTTTTTAAACATCAAACATAGCTGCGATCGTTCTCCATCGTTAATCTGCACAATCCGATGAGTTTGACAGGTATTTCAAAACTAGACATGGCTCAGCACAGGAGTTAATATGGCATTGAAGTCAATTAAGAGGTTGTGAATATCGATCTGGATATCATGGGTTTTCTTTAACATCTGCTCGTAGTGTGATAAAGGGACCAAATTGGATCAAACGTTCGAAATCAGTTGTTTTATGCCTGGCATGTAATCCACCTGGTCAGGTGGCCTTTTTATACGTTCCGATATTCCTATCTTTAATTCATTTTGATCGTATGGACGGAAGTTTTAGCTTTCATCGTCAAGGTTATATGTGTTTCAGTCTGGCTGATGGTGGAGTTCAGTTGTTTGCGTCGTTTAAAAGTTTGCAGATGAAGTTTTTGGTTTTACACATCCCCAACACTGGCTTTACTTTTGGGTTGTACCACACAAAATGTCCTATCTCAGAATAACCATATGATTTGTTTTTAAATTTTTATTAAATCATAATATGATGCACTGACATCTATGACTCTCTTCCAATGTGATTCAAGCTTCTTTTTTGGGAAAAGTCTATGACTTTTTGACCCATTGAAATCCGCAAAGTCATAAATCCTTTGCTCGGTTTCGGAATGTCTTTTGCCGCAAAATCACTCTACCCTGTGGGGAAGATGATAGTCTGTTGAGGAATCATCAAGAGGGTACAGTGGATGGGAAAGAATTAAAAATCAAAAGTGTAGGAATTATTGCACCATTACGCGCTAGTTATGGGGCATTAGGAACTGAATTCCTATTCACTAACGCAATCGGCTTTTCACGCAATTTTGGATGCAGTGTATCCACTCCCTCACAATACTTGATGCTGTTTGTGGTTTCTCTTGGTTGAGAAAACTAAAATAGTTCTTTCGATGTCGTCTACCAGACTGTAACCATAGCCTTTTCTGGCTGAAGATTAGGTTTTGGGGAATGTTTTGGTTTTTGATCTCCATCACACTACTGCCCACGTATTTTACGATTGCCATATTTAAATCTACTTTTAATCGCAGGTACTTTTCAGTGGGAAAACAACTTACTTTGGTGCATATATTTCTAGGAGTCCTAGTTGTTAGGACTCGTTCAGTTCGTGGGGTACCTATTTGCCGAATTTATGTATCTTTCCTATAAGAAAGAGAGTTGACTTATTGTTATGAATACTCGCACCGATTTCGTTGCATCTATACTTAGGACATCATCGTCAATAACCGTTTAGGATTTCCCCGCTTAAATTGTTTTCGCCGCTAAGATCTCCGGAATTGAAATTTTCAATCCAACGTCGAATGGTTCGCTTACCACCTCATCCTCAAACGGGTCATTACAGTTACTCGGTGTTTGAGACTCATTATGTCCCTGTTTAAATAAGGAAAAAGAGTCCGAACTTGAGCTAACGAGAGCAGTTTAACAACAAATGAACTTGCAATGAATTCTAAAAGTCTCAATAGATGTTCACTTCTAATTTCGGGTTGGAGAGAAAATCTGAAATTTAGTATGATATATCCATGCCTATTTCTCTCTTCGGGTCTTATTTGTTTGGCATGTGTTTTTGACCTTTTGGTAAAAACTCTAAGCATTATTCTTGGAGTACTTAGGTTCCTACTTAAGTTTAGAAGAAAAGTAAAAACAGAATTATCATCGAAAATGGCTTTATTTTTTTTTTTTGCAAATACTCTCCATGATGATTGCGTGCGCTTTAACCAATTTCCAGAACACTTTCCACTCCGAAGACTCAACTCCTTCTTCAGGCGTCGAAAAACGTTGACCTCGCGGTTTATTTTTGATGTGCGGGAATAAAAACAAGTCATTGCGTTCCAAATCAGGGCTGTACAATGGATGACTCTTCAATTCGATGTTTTGGGCGGTCAAAAAGTCACTTGTATGAGCAAACATTTAAAAGCTGGCATTGTTGTGGTGGAGAATGTTCTGTGTTCGGCTGTTGCTTTTCTTTATTTATAAATTTCTGCCAAAGAAATGGTAGTGTACCAATTCGAATTGACCGTTCTACATTCCCCTAATGGCACGGTGGCGATTTTTCCGAAGAAACGCGAGACGATTTGCTTCGAAGTGCTTCGTGCGCAAACAAATTTTGTCTTGTAAGAACCATACAGTTGCCTGCTGTTTAGTTACGTTTTCATGTGTACAGATCCATGACTAATCACTAATCAACATTTCTTTGGACCAATCAACACGAGTCTTTTATTTTTGAGCGATTGTCAAATTATGCAGTATCCAACGCAAAGAAATCTTTTCGACGGCCAAATGTTCTTGCACTATGAGAGTAGAGCTAATGCCCAAGCATGCCTCAATTTCACGATAAGTCACATGAGAATCTTGCAATATGAGTTCCCCCACAGCATTGATGTTTTCTGGAACAACAATCGATTTTGGACGAGCTTCACGAAATTCGTCCTAGAGCTAACAATGACCACGATTGAATTCGGAAACATGGTGGCTTGGGATGGTGTTTCGTCACCAAAAGTCGAAGCTAGTTGATCGGCACACTGCTATTGAGTTAATTCACACCGAAAATCATGAAAAATCATCAGCCGAAAATGTTCACAATTTAATTCCATTTCTTTTGGCTGAGTTGAATTTTTCCAATCTCTGCAAATAGCAGTCGTAAACACCACAAAAACACCACTATAGTTTTCAAACTTATTATCGCCTAGTACATTATTTTTTTGGCTAAAAATAAATGGCAAAAAAGTAAAAAAAAAAAAAAATGGCGGCGAAATCCCCGATTCCGTGGGACCTCTCTGTTAGAATCTTCGCGGTGTAACTTCCTGGAAGACAGGAAATTGGATGAAAAAAAAAATAAAAATATATTCTTGTTTAGAATCGTAATAGCTATAAAGTAGCATAGGATAATTTTTTTCGCATTGTTTTTGAGTAAACTACGGACGTTGGAAAAAAAAATTCAATTTTTTCCTTGAATTTCGAGTTAAAGATTTTTTTTTTGAAAATGAAGGAGACATCAGAATGCAAAACCCCTATGCTACTCGATAGATAATATAATGAAGAAGGTATAGCAATAAATACGATCAAAATCGGTCGAGTAGATCTCATGATATAAGTTTTGAGAAAAAACACAAAAGGAAAAAAAGTGCCGCGCTAGCGTATTATTATCACGTAAATTTGTATATTACCTGTTCTGCTATTCCTGGTCCATACATGGGC
The DNA here is from genome assembly GCA_949129095.1 of Volucella bombylans. Classification (NCBI taxonomy): domain Eukaryota; kingdom Metazoa; phylum Arthropoda; class Insecta; order Diptera; family Syrphidae; genus Volucella; species Volucella bombylans. The sequence goes on from OX422140.1 coordinate 363,613,283, forward strand.
TCTTCCATAACCGCAAAAATGTCTTCCGACTCCTTTTGTGACGGTCTTTTCAGTTTCCTGGCCTCTTCTGAATCCTCTTGAGCTCTCGCATTGACTATCGATACTCGACGCGCGTCCAATAGTGAGATTTAATACTTTCATCATTAGTAATACATTAGTATATCCATCATTAAATATACTAGCGACAATGAAAGATGCAAACTCCACTAGTTTTGCACCGCTGGAAAGCACTTTTGGAGCCATAGTCCAAATGACAGCGTTCAGACTTTCATTGTTATTTTGCGTGTAGCCTTCTAAGCATAGTTCTAACAACTCATCATTGCTTAGCTTTTCATACACAGGTCGGTCGAATCGCCTCTTGAACATCATCAGGAAAAGGATCGGTATGTTTATATGAGCCTAGGCTGCCATAGGCCTTTGCCTCTTGGTACGAACACCACGTATCTTGACCGGATGGACAATTGTCATGTTGTGGATTTTCATCAGAAGATATTTTATGCAATAATGTTGCTCATATTACAGTCTTCATTTCTTCAATCAATTTGTTCACATTTCTTCTGATTGCAAGGCCATAATAAACTGTCAGCTCATCGATGAGCTTGGCGGTCAATTTTCCTCTGCCACCAAGGCTCTTGTTACCCTTTTTTTGACTTTGCGTAATTGTGTCCCCATTCGTTTCTGGACGTGACCAATACACTCTTTTTTTGTAACGACAAAGTCTCCGTACGGCATTGAGTCAACTATTCCTTTATAGGTTTTGCTGTCTCCATCACCGACATAATCACCGTATCGTACTCCATAAGTTGTTTCGTCCCATTCTATACCTGGGGTCAGAATCCATTGTAGGCCGCGCGCACTGTTAATCGCTATAACTCGGGTTATAAATGCAATATTGGCATGCTTGATAGCGCAAAGTATTCTTAAAAGTATATAGAACAAATCTAAGCGAAAAAAATTTTTCCATTTTTTGAAAATCTGAAGGTGGTGTAACCCCGGTTAAGTAGCTAATTATTTTTTTGAAAAGAAAAAAAACATTAAAATAGTACAGTAAAAACAAAAAATATAAAAAATGCAGTGTGATGGATGAACCTGGTGACTTTCTACCAATCTAACTAAATTCGGTTCAATATTGGTAAGTTGCAGCCTTAAATCTCCGCGTTCGTTGATTTTCAAACGGTTTCTTTGTTTTGTCAAAATGTTTGTAACCACACTGAAGCCTTTTTCGACTAGGTGTGATGATGGAAAAGCGATGAGGTATTCTTCAGCATTGTTCCACAATGCAGGATACTGTGTTTCAATGTTGCGTTGCAACCAGAACTTCTGATATATTTGGTTGAAATTCAGCTTAAGCTCCTCGTATGTGCTGATAGTAATCAATTCTTCTTGGATTATCAAATTGGCTTCTTCGATGGCTGTGATATTGTCCGAATTTATTACCCATTGGGGAATTTGTAAATTTAAGAGATCATCAAACCTCTTAGTAAAATCCTTGTGTAATGTATCCAAGTGAGTGACATATGATAAAATAACATTGTCTTAAAAGCATTTCTGGTAATTTTGACAAATGCGGAAACCGTGAATATTCTTTTCTGCTTAAATTTTGTTTTAATCAAGTTGAGATCGTCACCCTGCGTCACAATTGTTCAGATTTTCTATCAAATTCGGATTTTTTTCTTGTAAAAACTCTAACACAGATTCAAAAATAGCTCAAAATCTTGCTGAGCAAGATCCTCTTGATAGTCTGCGAACTTCAGTGTGCAGAGTTCGAAGAACTGCTTCGAATATTGTTGACAGCATTTATAACATATTGTAAAGACTGATGCAATCTAGGACTCTGATTTTTTGCTGTCTGTGAATCAGGCAGTTGTCGCTTTAACTGGGCTATAAAACCACGATGACGATCAACCATAGATGGTGCACCATCATTCGCAGCAGAAACAATGTTCTTCCATGAAATAGCTTTGTCGATAAAAAAAACCTTTCACGACCTGAAAAATCGATTCTCATCTGGTATCAGTCTCTAAATAAGTAACAAAAAGCAGTTCTTTTATTCATGTAATAAAATTAATATCGTGTGCGGGCTTGTGCAATACATTGTTGAGGACCTCTGTTATGGCTGGTAAATTAAACTGCTCCCCAACTTCCCTATTAGTAAAGATATATTATAGGACGCTTGTAAACCATCAACGTTTTGCATAGATGATGACGCAAACATTGATCTTATGGATGGCCTTTTCTCTAGTTTTTCTTTAAGTGCTTGAAAAAAGGACAATGGTTTACTTTTTTTGTTGGCATTGCACTCTTGATAAGTGGTCCTTTTAAAGTAATTTCAAAAAACACGTACTGTTACTTTTTCATAAACTGCAGAAATGTATGGATACGCTATTAACGCTCGTAGCTTGACTAAGGATTTTGTAATTTTTCTTTTTCAATTACTCTACTTTCATTCATTTTATTTAGCTATTTAATCACTTTGTAATCTCTTGAAATAAATTAGTAGATGAGTGTACTCGTATTATCATTGATATTCAAGTTCCAACGAATTTCAAAACGCCAATGAACTTTCAACCTAAGTGCAAGCTTGTTATATATGTAGTAAAATATCAGGAGCATATTTGGACTTAAAATTGATCATGATTTCGTTCGTGTTAAATCGCGTATGTGCGTCAAATATAGAGCAAGTCAAAACGTGTGTGAAAGGCTTGTACGCTCGAACACATTATCTTGCACGAACTTGTCCACGCATATTGACTTGCCGAGTTTTTAATGTTGTTCGAACTTATGAACGCTTATCGACTTGTTGAGTTTTTTTTTAAAGTACAACAGTGAGACTTCCTACTAAAATATTAGCCATTCTTATAATAAGTTGGTACACGTAACACAACTTATATAGTGTCTCGACCGTTTCAAATAAGAACTTGTGTAGGGGTAAATTTTTAGACCTCGTCAACCCTCAAAATCAGTTTTCATTTACTGTGGAATCGTTGGGATAGAGTATAGTGGAATTTAAAACTCTTTAGCCATTTGAAAGAGTGTCCTACATCAAATGTGCAAATTGTGGTCGTAACTCTTGGCATTTCTCAAAACTCAACTATTGTTTTGCCAAATTTTCGACAATAAACTGGCAGGTTCTGGAACGCACTATAACACAAACCGGTATATTTCCAAAGAATTAAAATAAGATAAATTTGTTTCCAATTTGTTGAATCCCTGCCGCACTCTGTCCGAAATTGTATGTATGTATTTATAAGCCTATAAAGAAGTCTCGACTAACAAGGTATGTTTTATATGTTAAATAAATTAAATCCGTTACTAAATATCCTATAACACCTCGGGCACCACAATGATAAAACGAGAAATCAGACCAAATTTGAATTTTCACTATTGAAATGAATTAAAAAAACAAACGCATTCGTAACTTAAAATTTCTTATTATTATTTATTTAAAAAAAGAAAAAAAACTCGTGCTTCGCTAATTATAATTACATTATCATCTTTTCTGCGCTGCTGCTAAATACAAAAATAATCATCGCTGCATTCTGTCGCAAGAGAACTAATTAAAATTTAACCATCATCAACGTTACATACTCACGTGCATAGCCAATTTTCGCCGCATAATTTTCATTTTCTTTTTGATTTGTTGTTTTTTTTTTTTTGTTAATTTAATTTTTCTCCTTTGTAATTACAAATCGCAGTAAATAATACGTTTAAAAAAGAAAAAAAAAATCGAAAAGAAAATTAAAGAAAAATTCATTTTGGATCTGAACTCTCGTGGGTCTGCATTGCAAAAGGGCAAATTATGAAATTCTGTAGCACCATGAGATTCAGCTCTGGCGTGAATTTCAATTCATTCACATGTTATAACAAAAGCAACCATTGGATACCACTTCATTATTGTTTTTTTTATTAATTTTGTTTTGTTCTTGATTTCATTTTTTTGCTTTTCTATTGCTTTATTTCTCAATTGTTTTTGCTTCTCATATTTTCTTGAACGCTTTTCACTTCTCTCTCTCTCTCTCTCTCTCTCTATCCTTTACATCTGTGTATCTTCTTTTTGGACTTGTCCATACTTTAACGTATTTTTTTTACTGTCGAACTTATTGTTTTACTTAAATTTAACCTATGGTATTATTATTTTCTTTTTATCTTTCTATTGCAGTTATTGAGGATCTAACTACGTTCCTAACAATCGAACCGCCACTAGGTAATGATTATAATTATGCCCTGGGTAGCGCTGAAGGCCTTACAGAGCTGTTCGATGATCTTTGTTAACTTAACATCCCCCAGAGATAAAGAGGAATAAATTTAAAACCGGCAGAAATGAAATTGCGTTTCTGAGAATTTTTAATTAGTTTTAAGGAAACAATTCAACAAAAATAAATAAAATCTTAATAAATAATTATTAAACAAAAAAAAAAAACAAAAATGAAAATTCATTATGCATGTTTGTGTGTGTGTGAAAAAAGAGTAAAAAACCAACCAATTTATACCTCCCTCCCCCACTTAAAACAATATTCCCCTCCACAGACTTTCATAAAACCACACACACACACACACACCTAATAAGCAACCGAAACATATTTATTTAAACGAAAAAGACATACTGAAAACTGAAAAAACAACAAAACATTTATTAACAACAAAAACCTCTTCACCGTTAAACTATAATAACACTATACTATCTTTAAGAGAAGGTAAACTATTCAAAAAGAAATCTAAAAATCGAATATAGTCAAACAAAATGCCTAAAATGTACCTTTACCCTTTTACCCTTCTCTTCTAAAATGAATAACAAAAAAAAAAAAAGAAACAAAGCCCTTTTGTAATCGTAAACCCACTATATGTATATGTATATGTATAACATCAAACGAAACCCATCAACAACATTAAAATTTGTTAAATTTTTAAGTACGAGTTCTCTACGTTTGTTGCATGAGGTTTTCATTTTCAATTCAATTTCAAACATAAAACAATAAATACCTAAATACATATATAGATATACATACGAGTATAAACAAAACACAACGTAATTAAACATAAGTTTGATGAAATGAAAAACAAAAACAAAAAAAAAATGAAATGAAATATTTTTTAGTAAATGTTTTAAACATTAAAGAAGAACCTCCTAACAAAACTAAAAACAAACAAGTGAGCAAGCAAACAAAAACAAATATTACCGTATTAAGCAATCAAATACAAATAAATTAAAAAAAAAATTCAATTCGAAAAAATATAAATTCACAAAAACTAAAAATGGCGAATACAATTTACCCATTTAATAAAAATTATCATTAATTAAACACAAACAAAGAAAATATATATTTTTTTAAATTTAGTTATTATTTATTGTTGTGATTAAAAATTATAAATCAAAGATAATAAAATTAAAACAAACAATTATATTCAAACAGCGAAAATGAGGGAAAGCTAACATTCAAAACCGACTCCTCCTTCGCTTTTATACATATTCAAACACACACATACACACACACACATATATATATTTGAAGTCAACTCAGAAAGTTGCATTGTTTTGTTTTTGTTGCCAAACCATTCGTTACCAAACTATCCTTCGTAATTTCCCCATCCAGGTTTCCCCCTCCAACTTGAGAATAAAAAAAAGGGGAAAGCCCCTCGGGTTATATGTCCTTTCTATTATTATTTTTTTTTCTTTTTTTATTGTTTTTTTATTATTTTTTTTTCTGTAATTAGCTTGAGATAAATTAATAAAAACAAAAAGAAATGTGAGAAGAAGAAATGAAAACTATTGATAAAGAAAATTAATATTTTTATTTGTAATAATATGTACAAATAGGTAAAATAAAATTAAAAACAAAAAAAAAACAACAAACAAACAAAAAATCAACAACAAAAATAAATAAAATTTGACAAAAAAAAAATACGAAAACCAAATTTATTCGTTTCAACTGTGTCCGATTGTGTTAAGCGAATCTCATTAAGCAGAAATTTAGACGATTTAGACGACAGCATTAGTGTGGTATGCACGTCCTCATTTTAGCAATCGAACAATACATTCATATTCACCCTTATTCCGCGTGGCGTTTTACTAAAACGCCGATTGTCGTTTTTTAAGGCGTTTCGTTTTTAAAGAGTTATTCCAGAAATTGAACGCCACATAACGCCCTCGTCTGTAAGTAGGTGTACACACTCCACATACGATCCACTGTCATTGCAAGAGCTGATTTACCTTCATGACAGACAAATTTCAAATTAATCAAAACAAACTTTTCAAAAATATAAGTTGAATAAATAAATATGAATAGTGTTGCATTATTTTGCATTAGCGATGAAGACGAGGATGTGCGAAAACAAGAACTTATTCGCATACGAAGAAATATAAGAAAAAAATCTACTCCATTAGATTTGCCGGACGCAAATTAAGTGGCAAGATAAATTTCACTTCAAAACCGATATATCGTGCCTAATTTTCAGATTTAAAATGTTTGCAACCTGAGAAATCAACACAAATTGTCAACGTATATAGAAGAAGATGCGAATGTTGTATATTCTTCAAACAATTCAAATTCAAATGTAATTGATATAAGCCCAAGCACTAACGATGACCAAATAGCTGCAAATATAAGAAATCAATTGCTTAACGTTATTTAAATTTTTTTTTATAAAAACATACATACATAATTCAGTTCTGTTATATATTTAGTATATAGAAAACTTAAAAAGTAAAATAGAACATAAATTAAAAAATGTAAAGTAATCAGAAAAAACAAGTAATTTCATATTAACGTGTGTATTCCTTGGATTCCTCAACAAGTCTTCTCCGCTCTTCGATATCCAGTTGCTTTTTCCTTATTTCCAAGTCCATCATTTTGATTTTGTTGTCTTCGATTCTTTGTGTTTCTTCACGTTCTAGTTGCACCTTGTACAATTTGAGTCTTTCTTCTTCCAAATAGAACCGCTTTCTGTCGTACCTGCTACTTTCTTTTAAATAGTTTTCAATGCGGTAAAGAGTCCCTATCTTTCACTTCTTTGTACAAATTCTCCTGTACTTGCGTCTGCGTCTGTAGCAATTCTAACATCCTGTGCTTATCAGAGAACTTTAGTATTTTCTGACGGCTTATTTTTTCTGCTTCAGGTTGAACCTCTAGAATTGTTTTCATATTTGTTAGATCTGCAAATGCACTGGTGCTCTCGTTCGTATTTAGAACGATGGGAGAATATGGAAAAAATGTATCTTGATTTGAATCGGATGTTGTATTTGATATATCTTGCGATGAGGTAGACGGCTGTGGAATGGAACGATTCAGTTTTTCCCTTCGGATTGATTATTTTCTCATAACAGAGAAGATTTGAAATCATTTGTTCCAAATCTGACAAATATTTTTGTCTGAATTCACCTCCTCCAGTGGCTTTACACTCCTTTTTGTTATATAAAATTTTCTTTTTTAATTTAAATTTTATATCAGACCAGACCTGTGAATACGAATATGCACTTAGTTATAGAAAAATTTGCAAGTAATAAATTAAGGAAATACTTTCTGCTATTCTTTCGCGTCTCTTGTCGGTTGTCCTAGGCTGTTAAGTGTTCAGCTATGTTGTCCCATTCGGCTTTAACATCAACGTTTACACATCCTCTTTTAAATCCGTTAGCTTAAGGCTTATTGACTTCCATTAGTTCTACCAAGGCTTTAAATTACTTTTGATTTGTTATTTTGACCCTACAAAACAAAATAAATTAATTTATATTGACAAATAAGTTAACAAATTAAGAAAACTTATATATTCAGTTGATGTTCTCACTCAGGCGTTCACTATTTTATGATCGACAGATACCGTCGTTTTTTCTGTCGTTTTATGGCGATCAACGCCTCACAGAATAACAGTCACAGTGCTCAGACGCCTTCAGTCGTCAAAAAATGGGTTCCACAAACCATTCAACGACAAATGGCGTTTAACGGTGTAAACACGTCACACATAATTGCAGTGTGGTGTTTTAATAACGGAACGCTTTTAAAACACCACGCGGAATAAGGGTGATTCATTGCATTTTTTTTTCTCTATTGAAACAGACCACACAACTAAGTACACTGCATGAAATTCTTATAAAAGGGTTTTCCAATAGGGACTTGACAACTTTGAATTTAATTTGTGAACGCACTCTTTCACTAATCATCAAACTGTCACTGTCAATTTATTCAGTAAACTCAACATTTTCATCATGGTAAAGTACACGAACAAGCAACGTCTGCAAATTATAAAAATTTTCTACCGAAATTCGGAGTCGGTGGCCGTTTTCGAAAACGTCATCTGCATCAAATTGCTTTTGCAAAATGTTCCTAAACGCAAGCTGTGAAAGTCATTTGTTCGAAAACAACATCATAAATCACACTACATTTGCAGCATGTTCGATAATGCAGTGTTTGCAGGGCAGATGTTCATAAACGTCAACTGCGCTGCAAAAAAGCAGCCACAAATCTGCGTTGTGCATTAAAAAAATTGGAAAAAAATGAGTGAATCCGAATATTCAGGGGAATCTCAGTCTCATGAACAGTAAGCACATAAAATCGGCTAATTTTTTCAATTTCTCAATATTATTATTATTATTATTATTATACAAACTAACAAAAATAATCTTAAATTACTAAGTTAGTATGAACAGTTTTAGAGAGCACAAGCTGCGAAGGCTATCGGCTCGCAATAAATGTTGTTAAGGGTTCAATTTTGCTCTGTTCGAAAACGTCAAATGCTCTTGCAAGAAAAAAAAATCAAATCAACGATACCGAATGACGTTTGCAGTTTGATGTTCGCAACCCTTAAGTATTGTAAATGACGATCAAATGACGTTTTCGAAAACAGCCGGTGACTGCAACTTTGAGAGCGTTAACTCCAATTTTTGGTCGTAATTCTCGCCCTAGTAAACAGGCAGTAACAAGTTTAGTGCGAAAATTTGAGTCTACATATTCGTTGTGTGATGTTGCCGTGTCAGTGAGACAACGGGTTGGTCGAAGTGTCGAAAATATCGCTGCCGTTCAGGCGTCCGTAGCAAACGATCCAAATTAGTCAATTCCACGGCGTTCTCAAGAATTGGGCATCGCTCAGACGCGTATTTTGCGTAAGGATCTTGGTTTACACCCATACAAGATCAAGCTGACTCAAGAATTGAAGCCGATGGACCATTTGAAGCGACGTACATTCTCCGATTGGGTTCTGAAGAACATGCGCCAAGATGGTGAATATCATCGCAAAATCATCTTCAGTGCCGAAGCTAATTTTTGGCTCAATGGGTTCGTCGATAAGCAAAATATGCGCTATTGGTCGGGTGAAAATCCACATGTGCTTCATGAAGCACCACTTCATCCACAAAAAAATAACTGTTTGGTGCGGTTTGCATGCCGGCGGCGTTATTGGGCCATATTTTTTAGTCGACGATAACGATCGTCACGTTACTGTGAATGGTTAGCGTTATCGCGCCATGATCACCGATTATTTTTGGCCCGAATTGGAAGATATGGACTTGGACGTCATGTTTCAACGGGATGATGCCACACAGCACACGCTACAATCGATTTATTTAAGAGTAAGTATGGTGAGTAAGTCATTGGTTTATGTCAACACGCCGAAGACGTTGGAAGAGATCAAAGCCAATATTGAACGCGAAATAGCGGACGTTTGGGCCGAAATGTGTGACCGAGTCGTTGATTGGGTACAACGAATCGACCGCTGCAAACGTGCCCGCGGTGGCCATATGAACGAAGTCGAGTTCCATTGATAAATGTTTTGATTGTACTTCAAGCCGCTAATAAATTTTTTGAAATATCTCAAATGGTTTGCGTTTTATTTAAAAAAAAAAGTTGTCAAGTCCTTATTGGAAAACCCTATACAAGGTGGTGCAAAATTAATCATCCAATTTTGTTTTTCAATTACTTATTTACCAAAAAAAAAAAAATTAATTTGAGTGATGGAAATCTTTATTTGGATCTTTACAATTGTTTCCATTAAGTTGAAAAGATGATATACGCTAAGTGGCTGCCACCAGTGTTGATACACATTTGTGCCCGTTTCATCGCATTTCCCATAACTTTGCGCAAGATTTCCTGTGGTAACTGTTCGCATTCCTTAATATCCTATGTATATTCTAATATTCTCCTTAAGGGCTGCGATTGTCTGAGCCTTGTTGGCATAAACTTGCGACTTCAAATAGCCTCAAAGAAAGAACATTGGGATGGTTAAATCGGGCGATCTTGCTGGCCATGCCAAATCGCCAAACTAGAGATTACGCGACCAGAAAATGCCTCCTTCACAACCGGTACTAGCAATCGCTTCTCACTCGGAGGGTCAAGGTTCGAATCCTACCCATGACAAGCCTTTCATGTTTTTCATTTGTGTAATTGGAACTCAGAGAGAAAAATTCTGCATGTGAAGTCATAACACTGCCACGTAGATTTGGCTGTTGTAGAGTTTCAAGCACAAAAAACAAGTGTGAATTATAACCTTCGAATCACTCTGAGTGAAGAAAAAACTCTTCGTCCTATTCGGACTTCCACCCCCTGGAGACCTAATATCGAAACCAAATACACCTGAGTTTCAAACCACTACAAAACAATCTTCCTTTCTCCTCCTTCTAACTTTCCGCCCGCGCCCTGGCAACAGTAAAAGGGTATATAACCCCTTAGGCACGCGTAAATTATAAAACAAATCCATTGTGGCTCGTGCTGTGTGTGCGGTTGCAAAGTCTGTTGAAACCACATGTTCACCAATTCCCACTCATCCAATTCCGGCAGTACGAATTCGTTTATCATGGCCCTGTAGCGTTTGCCAGTAACAGTGACCACTGACCGTATTGCTGATGGCGTCCTCAAAAAAATACGGCCCGCGTGAACGCCGCACCACACAGTGGCTTTGAGTGGATGTAATGGCTCTTCGGCCATCACACGCGGATTTTCAGTTCCCCAGAAACGAAAATTTTGCTTATTGACGTAACCGCTTAAGTGGAAATGCGCCATGATGATTTTCGACACAAAATCGTCCTCTTTGTTTTTGAGTTGAGGATGGCTTTACAGTAAATCATACGTGACTGACGGTCAGGTGGCATTAACTGATGCACTGTTTGCACTTTGTAAGGGAACATGTGTAAGTCGTTCACTAAAATTCGCTGCAGGGTCCGTCTGGTGAAGCCCAATTGCGTGGCCTGTCGTCTGGTTAACGTTTCTTCATTCTCAGCGACATCGGCAGCCACAGCCGCGATATTCTCGGTCAAATGACCAGTCCGGTGGCACCAACGCCCTGCATGGTCTCTTGTGATTCCATTCTGTTCGAATCGAGTAGCTAAGCGCCGGAATGTTTGCCCAGTTGGCGCGACACGATTAGTAAATCGACGTCGAAATTCAAGCTGCGCTAACACCACCGACCGATTATTGGTCAAAAACATCGTCACAATTATTCCACGCTCTTGCGGATTATAGCGCTCCATTGTTTGTCTGTTTGTATACTGCAGCTGTCTAGTTCACAAATGTCAAATATGATTGACGTACGACGCCATTTGCAAAAATTATACCATCTTCCGATAGGGTGATTAATTATACGCCTCCCTTCACACTACACGGTCTTGACCGCATGGCAAGCAAATCATATGGTGAAAATGCGGACGGGCACGGCTTTTTATCAGATTGCTAATGAAGTAGTTGCCGATTTTTTTTATATAAATGAAACACTTTTTTTTTAAATACAACAGTAAAAAGAAAACGACCACAAAAATTTCTCTCAATTATAACTTAAATAATTATACTGTGCAAATCTCATAATATCCCGTACAGGTCGATTAAACTCCCCTTCCAAAAAAAAGCCCCCTGGTCATTTAACACAAATGTAATAGATACTTCAATTCGAAAATTTACTATGCACTCTACACCTGACGGATCTAAAACGAATAACACAGGTTTCCGTGTCACAACTTTACAAAAAAATAATCTAATTCTATCCTTCCAATGCTATAGATAGCTCAGTATTCTCAGCGGAAAAAATAGGTATTTTTGTCGCCGTGAACCAAGCAAAATCCTTCAGAAAGAAACATGTGATCTGCACTGACTCATCCGTAGAAGCCATAGCCAACATAAACAATACAGACTACTATCCAACGCTTGTGAGAAACCTCATCTCAGAAAACCACCCAAACTTAAAACTTATATGGATCCCGAGTCACGTTCAAATCCAAGGAAATGATTTTGCAGCCCATGTTGCAAAAAACGCGCCTAATTTACCTCTAATTTGCACTCCAAATTACAACACCCACGACATAAAAAAGTTTTTAAACCTTCATCACAATACCAAACCTCAACAACAGTGGCCTAATTCTTCGATCTCCGAATCACAATCAGAGAGTTGCTGATGATGTTGGCATATCGATTTTCTCATGCCAAGAAATTTTTTCGAATGTTTTGGGTATGAAAGCGTGGCAGCAAAATTGTTGAACTTTGAACAAAAACAGCGGCGAATGGAAGTTGCTCAGGAGTCACTAAATGAAGACAAAGACGATGCAGAATTACTGAAACGTGTTATTAATAGGTGACGATACATGGGTTTACGGATATGACGTCGAAACTAAGGCCCAATCGTCCCAGTGAAGGCGTTCTAGCTCGCCAGGATCGAAAAAGGCTCGACATCGCTGAAAGAGCTAAAGGCCATAGACTAACTATAACTAGATATCAAACTCTACTAATACTTTTGCAAACGTTTAACTTTCGCACAGACACACTGTAAGTGAATCACCAACACATTCTCAATCTCTATAACCTGTCAGAATGGCTAAAATGACAACAAATTTCACGTAATGTTCGCTAAGTATATATAATAAAGGCAAAAATAAAAGGAAAAATATTTTTCGCTGGTGAATATTTAATTCAACGTGGTGAAAAAGTGAAGATAATAGAATATATTTAAAAAAAAAAACCCATTTTTTTGTTTCAATTGAACAAAAAGGGGATCGTTTCAGAATAAAATTAAAAAAGGACCTAAGGATTATATTTTGAAAGTTTCATTTGAAGATATAAATGAATTGAAACTATTACAATTCTGAAATCAAGCTTAAGCTTGTATTGAGAGTCAATTGTATAAGCATTTTTTATGTTTAGGCACAAACTCTGTACTCTGGACATCAATGAAAAGGATTATTAATTAATGGCAACTTTTAAAATCAATTTCCTTGCTGTTCTTTTAGTTTGAATGTGTTGAGTAAATAAATTAATTAAATAATACTGATAAGTACAATTAACATTTTTGATCATTTTTTAGTTTTTTAAGGAAAATATTTGTTTTTCTATTTGAATTTAAAGCTTTTCCAAAATATTTCGAGAATCTTTTTTTTCACACATTATAAAGTACAAAAGTGGTGGTGTTTTAATTGTTTATTTTTTAAAAATAATTTCCAGAATTTGACAAACAATGTGAAATGATATCCCAACTTAATTTGGTTTTGTCGAAGGGAATTTTTGTTTATAATTGTTTTCAACAGATTTTGCTACTACTTTGTTGAGTATTCTTTAATGCTGTTAACATCTTTAAGCCGGTCTGGCATAGAATGCGTCAACTTTTCCATATATTCACATATTATTTCTTGCCATTCCGCTAAAAATTAAAATTTTTAACTGAGGCTTCGATGTGATGACATGTTTTCGTAACCTCATCATTTAATGATTCCAAAGGCGTTCCAAAGAGAACGGGTTAAGATCGGGGCTATGTGGTGGCGTTACTAGCAAGTGAGGGACTTTATGTGGATATGGACTTATGCTTGAAATCGTTGTCCTGTTGGGAGTAAAAAATGTTTCGCAATAAGCATTGTTTGTGTCCTTTGAAGCAAATTTTCGCTCTAAATATTTTAGTATACTTCTTTTTCTGAATTACTGTGACTAAATTACCGATCTCAACAGTGGATATTTAGCTCCATATTACACAACAACCATTTCCGTGCTTTACTTTTTGCCTTGTGTATTTGGACTGTAAGTTTCATTTGGTTGTCTTCATGCTTTCGAAGGCCTATTTGATTCATAAATGCAAAATTTTGACTCTTCTGAAGAAATCCTAGAACACAAATCCTTTGTTTTTTTATTTATTAGCAAAGTCCTTTTGTTTTTTTTTTTATTTGCTTCGCTGACGAAAGGTTTCTTTCTAACGGTATAAGATTTATACTCCGATTTGATGTCGTTGACATTCACGAAAATCCAGCCAAATTTTAGAATTACAACGTGATATTTGTGAAACGTACAGCGTTGTGTTTACATCGATTTTCTTCTTCTCGGAAATTTTTTGATGCAAAAATTGAGCAAAGTATATGGAAATGTTGCGTTAGTAATGGAATTAGTAATACAAAAGCATTAAATATGAGCTAAATTGTCCAGTCACATCCATATTTTTTCAAAAAATAATTGGTCAATTCGCTGTCGTACTAAATGGACCTATAAAGCACTAATTTTCTATTTATTGTTCTATTTTCACAAATAAAAACAAATAATCATTAATTATTATTTATTACTTCGTATGAAAATTTAATACAATATTTTCCATTTAATCGAATAATCCAATTTATTAATGAATTGTAATTTACATTTTTTCGGAACATGCTCTCCTGATGAAAACATTCATGGTGAAGCGAAAAACTTACCCACACCGTGGTGAAATGAACAAATGTCATTGCACTTCAAATGTTGTATCTGCAAGGAAAAAGGCACTATATGTATAGCTATACGAAAATGTATTCTTTTTACTCACATTTATTTGATCAGCTCACGATGGTTCCACACTGGGAACGCTTTTCTTGAAACCATTGCACTTCAAATGTTGTATCTGCAAGGAAAAAGGCACTATATGTATAGCTATACGAAAATGTATTCTTTTTACTCACATTTATTTGATCAGCTCACGATGGTTCCACACTGGGAACGCTTTTCTTGAAACCATTGCACTTCAAATGTTGTATCTACAAGGAAAAAGGCACTATATGTATTCTTTTTACTCACATTTATTTGATCAGCTCACGATGGTTCCACACTGGGAACGCTTTTCTTGAAACCATTGCACTTCAAATGTTGGATCTGCAAGGAAAAAGGCATTATATGTATTGCTATACGAAAATGTATTCTTTTTACTTACATGCAATTAGTTAGATCACTCATCCACATTTCTTAAAGCTCTTGAATGGTGCATTTAGATTCATTGTTGTTACTGTAAAAAAGAAGTAAAATAAATTATTTTGAAATTAAAATGTTTGTAGTTACTCACAAGAAAATGTAAACAAACTTTTCCAACTGCTTTTGCCACCTCCAATCCAAGGCAATCTGTTCGTGGCCGCAGTATTCTGTGGAAAATGTTTTCTACTTGCTCCAAATGTGTAAATTTTTCTTCTTTTGTTGTCCTAGAAAATATAATAAACAAAATTATTGTTCAACATAAAATTTTTTTGCAACTTACACGAAATTAGATTTGTAAATATGAGAAATGTCAAAATCGAAATTCACCGCGTCATTTTTATATGGGTGACGTCACACGTAAAACTTTTCGAATTTTGACATTGTTGACAATTCTCACGTATTCACGGACAGGTTCACACGGATAGGGACTTTCAGAAGAAAACCGGTTTTGATTTTCCAATATCTGGAAAGTTTGATATCTAGTTATAGTTAGTCTATGCTAAAGGCTATCCCAAAGATCGAGTTTGAGAAGTTTCTGGCAACTTCATAATTCCACGTTCGTAGAACTTCTGATCTTTATCGAACTTCTGAACTTCACCAAGTGCGATTTCACAGCAAGAGTTTTGCAAAGATCCAAATAAATGGTAATCTGATGGAGTAAGGACAGGGCTATATGGTGGATGTAACATCAATTCCCAACCAAGCTCTAATAATTTTTGACGAATGACCAAAGATGTATGCGGCGTAGTGTTGGCCCGGCGAAAAGTTACACTTTTTCGATAGACCAATTCTGGTCGTTTTTCGTTGATCGCTGTATTTAATCTGTCCATCCGATTTGATCGTTTGATTCCTTGGAAGCAGCTCAAAATACACCACACTTTTCCAATTCCACCAAATTGAGAGCAAAATCTTCCTATGTGCAATGATACTCGTATTTCATAAATTATGTGAGGATTATCGGTTCTGTAAAAGCGACAATTTTATAGTAATTGTTTATTCCGCCAGAGACGGTGAACCTCGTCGGTCATCAGAATTCGCCCTCAAAAATCCGGCTCATGAATGTGTTGTCCCACATCACAGGTCTAGCTTCCAGAAGTGTCATTAAACCGTCTGCATCAATATCATTCATATTTTGTATATAATTAACTAGGTAGTACCCGGCGCGTTGCTGCCGCAGGAGAAATAATTGTGGAAATTTAATTTAAAATTTGGAAGAGTTATCTTGCTTGGTTAGGAATGATAGAAAGAATATTTATTTTGTTGTCGATAATGAATACATTTATTAAAATTGAGTGATATATAAAGGAGAAGTATCAATGATATTTATTTTATTTTGCTGATGAATTTATTATTCAAGTGCTACAGGGTAGACAATATTTTTTGTTTTTCCGTTTTCAGGGAAAACTAATAAATTTTTTAGCTGTCCGACTGTGAGCATCCAACATACAACTGGCCATGTGAAAAACATGGATTTTCTAGATTCAATCCGCACATTTGAAGTGATTAACTTTGTGCCTCGTTGATTGTCCTTGAGAATGCAAGTAGAATGGGAAACTGCAGTCGTTTGAAATCAAATGGTATGTTTGTGGAAATGATGGGAATGCTTGGAATGAGCACGTCTTCTGCTTTCGACTTTCCATTATGGCGAAACCACAACGTCGCGTTCGCGAGTAGAAACAATGAAGCAATACGAAATGTAGCCTCAGGCGTTTCTGACACTTTTGATCGTAAATATCGTAAGCTCGACATCAAAGACCTAGTAGAGCCACTTTCTCCTTCGTCGTGCGTTTGACAGCTATCGGCTATCAGCTCTATTGTCATTTTTGTAAAAAAAAAAAAAAATTTTTTGACATTACACGATACGTTGATTTGTTCGATTTGTAGCTACAGGGTAGGTTATAGTGTAATGTATTTACTCCGAAGGTGTAAGCTCCAATATATTGTATTTTGCGATTATTTTATTATGGTTTCCTTGCAGAAAAGAGTAATTTGAGTAATTATGTATTTGTTGTTTGTTTTAAATTTATTTATTAGAATACATTGTTACTGAAGTTATGTCTCCTAATTAAATTTTAATATTTATAAATAAGAAGAGTACATTTTTAATTTAAAAATTATCCTAAGTTCGATATAAATGTAGCTCGACATTCGGGTTTGGCCATTAAGAATAGTTGGTTCGATGACTATCGGCATCAATATCCTCACAGCGAGTCTTGTTCCATTACAAAATTGGGATGGATTAATGTTGCGCAAGACAATAATTGGCACGCCGACTTTGAGTGACAACTTGAGCGGCGGCACACCAGGAAGATACACAGAATTTATTGAATAATTTACCACTTCGTCAGCATTTATGATGCTGTCAATCGATTTCTATTAAACAGAATCGCCTGCATAGTACGTTCGCAAAGCCATATGAGATTTTCATAATTGGTAACAATTTGCAGAAAAACTTTCTGAATGAGTTGCTCGATGGATGGCACATTGATGCAGAAGTTCAATGGAAATGAAATAGATTTTGTGGCAGCATCAGCAGGTACTTTTTCTTCATCAATGTTCAGTAGATGCTTTGAAGATGTTGCTGCCAACGCATCGCGCTGCAATGTTACGCATATATTGGTCTTTAATGTGCATTTTTGCCAATATCTCCAAAGGTGCGATGCTTTGCGCTAAGAGATTGAGCTTATCAGCTGGTGTTGATTTAGGTATTATTGTAACAGTTTGTCGAAAGTTACCAGATGATAAAATGGGAAATGAGAAATGAGCCATGAGCCATGGTGCATTCGTCGCAAATAATGAGCTTTCAAATTTGCATAATTTTACATTTAATAATGGATCCAAAGAGATTCCAATTTGAGATTGAATGTAATCCAACAGCAAACTGATGAGGAACATTTTTCCAGTGCCTCCAGGCGCATCAAGTGAGAACAGACCACCTCTGCCATTTGACACAGCATTTGTAATTGCGTCGTAGGCCAATTTTTGTTCCGCAAGCAAAAACTTACGACTGAGAACCGTCAAAATGTGCGTTTGTTCACGTAGAATAGGGAGTTATCGGCCGACGTCCGGTTGCCGCTAGTTAGAGTGACAAAGCACGGCTGCCGTGAAGCTGGCACAAAACCGTCACCGTATAATGTCAAAGTGATGAAAAAATATGCTGCATTCGTTTCGTGAGGTAGTTTTTTATTTGTAAGAATATTTATAAATGGTGATTAAACACAAAGTACTTGCTTACTTACTTAAGGTGGCGCTACGGGGTGGACCTGAGCCAAAACAACCACCAAACGTATCTAGCCAGCTTGATCTTTAGCTGGCTGGCTCCAGTTTCGCATGCTAAGTTAGTTGCGGTCCCCTATCGCTTGCTTGCGCCATCTACGAGGGGCGTTCAACATATTCTCGGTATCGGGGTGAAGCTGTGGTTGTATATATAAATTGACTTATTTATCAAGTAATACTATTATTTTAGTGCATTCATGTAAAATTTCATATAAATGTGATTATTAATTCGCGTTTTATCTCTAGTTAAACAGAATCATAATGGCAACTGAGACGATGATGGTGAAAATTGAGCATCGCGCTGTAATTAAATTTCTCACTAAGCAAGGAAAAAGTCAAAAAACTATTCATGAAGAGATGGTGGCTGTTTACCAGGGTTCCGCACCTTCATTATCAACTGTGCAAAAGTGGTCAAGTGAGTTCAAGAGAGGCAGAGAGAGCATTGAGGACGACCCCCGCTCCGGCGCCCCGGCTACTGCTTGTACGGGAGAAAGCATCAAAGAAGTCGAAAAACTTGTTCTTGAGGATGCCCGAATAAAGGTGAAAATGATGGCAGAGATCACCAAGCTTTCAATTGGTACCATTCACACCATTCTTCATGACCATCTTAACCTTTCAAAGGTCAGTGCAAGGTGGGTACCACGAATGCTCACAGCGCCTCAGAAAAAAGTGAGAATCGCATGCTGTAGAGAGCTTTTGGAGATGTGTAGTGAGAACGCGGACGGTGTTATGGATCGAATTGTTACTGGGGAGGAAACATGGGTCCACCACTATGACCCTGAAAGCAAACAAGAGTCCATGCAGTGGCATAAAAAAGGAACAGACCCCCCGAAGAAGTTCAAAGTCACTCCGTCTGCCGGGAAGCTCATGGCCACAGGGACTCAAAGGGAATCTTGCTCATAGAGTACAAAAAAAAAGGTGAAACCATCAACGCCACATCCTACGCTTCCACTTTGCATAATTTGCGGGAGGAAATTAAAAAGAAAAGACGGGGTAAACTCGCAGCGGGTGTGTTGCTTCTTCATGACAACGCTCCTGTTCACACGGCGCGAATTTCCTAGGCTGCTGCGCGAGATTGTGGTTTCGAAGAAATCCAACACCCACCCTATAGTCCAGACCTTGCCCCTAGTGATTATTTCCTGTTTCCGGATTTGAAAAAATGTCTTCGTGGAAAAAGATTTTCGGATGATGAAGAACTCAAGTCGGCAATAAATGGGTATTTTGCAGAGAAAGGGGAAATTTATTTTTTTGAGGGTTTAAAAAAGCTTATCTCAAGATGTGACAAATACATTGATGTTAGGGGAGATTATATTGAAAAATAAAAACAATTTAAATTGAATTCGCATTTTCCTTCATATCGATACCGAGAATATATTGAACGCCCCTCGTAAGTCGCGGTCTTCCTCTACTGCGCTGTACCTCGAGGGAAGATTCGAAAACTTTTCGGACCGGAGAGAGGGGGGGTTTGCTAGTCAATTGCCTTCTTAGCCCAACGAAGCGGCGATTGGCAAGTGATATCCTTCGTTCGATCTCAATGCTGGTGTCGTCTGAATTAATAGCAGAACCTAGATAGACAAAGTCCTTAACTTTGGGTGTCCTTTCTGGTTGTCAGCATATACTTGATGTGAATGTAATGATGTAATGTCTCGGCGACTTTGATGGAGCAGCGTGCATCCTGTACAAACGGATGAGTTTTGTAGGAATGCCAAAACTAGACATTGCTCTGTATAACTCGTCTCTGTAGATGCTGTCATGCACAGTCTTAAAATCGATGAATAGGTAGTGTCTACCGGTTTGGAGCTTATTGGTTTTTTTTCCAAGCTCTGCCGTTGTGTGAATATTTGGTCGATGATGGGCTTTCCTGGCCTGAAGCCACACTGATATGGACCAATCAGGTTGCTGACTAACAGGTTCAGGCTTTCACACAAAACGATAGATATGGCCTTGTAGGATTTACCTTACCTTGGATTTAAGCTTAAATATAGCTATCTTCATTTCATCCAGTTCGGATAGTCGGAATTGTTGATCTACATGTTCCATGTTGAAGGGTTCATTCTGCCTGACAGCAGTATTTGGTTCATCATCGCCGTTAAAGTCTACAGAAATGCGCTTTCCAAATCCTCAGGGTAGGTTTCATGTATTTTGGAACGACCAGAAATGTTCGACTATTTTCGAAAACGGCGTCGTGTAGGAGCTATGCTTAGACTTAAATTTAGTCGTTTAGCTAAATTCGATTCAGTAAGTTTTTTCTACTTACCTAACAACAAAAATACTTTTTGTTCCCTTGTTCGTGTCTACAGGCTTCGGTTCGGGGGTTTGTGTCAGTCGCATGTTTTTTTTACCTTCACTCCGGAATCTCATTTCTAAAATAGAATCTCTCTATTTCCTCGTCCGCGCGCCTCTCATGCTCCTCCTTTTTCCTCCTGGGAAGCCGGTGTTCGTCTTTCTTCTCCTGCTCGTGAGCAGCTCTAGTCCTTCTATGCATTCCTGCCTTGTATGCCTCTTGCTTAGCTCGATGCATAACATGCTGGCAGCAAAGAACCTCTTAAGAGAGTAAGGGAGACTATCACAAAAGGATTTGGCAATGGGTGCTTTCAAAAACGTCATACTAACAAAGAAATGCATTAGTTGCGTTCAATAATACAGCACTAACTTAGTCAAACTCCATTATCCTTGTGTTCATAAAAGTCAACAAATCGTCATACTTGCGCAGATAAGTTGCTTTTTTGACTGCAGAAAGAATTAGAATACTTTAGTGCGGAATATTTTTGTGTTTTTTTAAGAGGAAAGATGTAAGAACTATTGAACAAAGATGCCATACAAATAAATAACATTTTTCCTTTGAAGAAAACAAATCTAAGGTTTCGCTAGTATTCCTTTTTTTTTGTACTGACATGATGTTTTCGAACGCAAAACAAATAACGATAGCACAAGGTATGTCTGCGCAATGAATACGTTCAAAAACACATGAGGAAAGATCTGCGATTGTTAATGCTGACGTTTATGAACCCATCCGACCTCTTGCGATTGTAGCCGTCCGGCATCAAACTTCCTCACAATTCCAATTGTTACAGCGACTGTACCTTGGCTGTAACAAGGTAATGGTTCGAGTTTTTGACTCTTCGGACATCCACAATACTGGAGGAGTGCCTTGTGTCGATCGCAATCTGTTTGACGGTTGATCGTCCAGTTCTCCTATTCCCTTAATGAATATCGAGATGCACGAACAGCGTGCTAGCCACGACAATGTCTCGCCCCGTCATAAAGTCGATTACCTTGAATCCATTATCAGAGATTGCGTTGTGCAGGCTGTACTCTGCGCAGTACTACCGAAGATGCCCTCTCTTCCTAGCTTTGCATTAAAATCGCCGACAACAATTTTAATGTCATAGCTAGGGCACTGCTCGTAGGTTTTGTCCAGGAGCTCCTAGAAGGTATCTTTCGTGTCGTCATCTTTCTCCTCTGTGGGGGTGTGCGCATATAAAGCGCAAATTCAGCCTTAATACGCCTTGTCACGAGGCGCTCGTTTACATGCCGGAAACTCAAGACATCTTGTCTAAATCCAAATAGGTGGTGATATTACCTTCGATGAATATCGCCGTAGTAGATGTCGCAGTTTTTCATCCTTTTTGTCCGCCCCATCCCATCGCATTTCTTTTACGGAAGTAATGTCTGCTTTGCTTCAGTCCAGGGCTTCCGTTAGTGGTTCGGCTGCACGTGGCCTATTAAAGGGCCTAGCATTCCACGTACAGGTTGTCAGCAGTAAATCCGTGCGTATTTGTTTGTTGTTGCTTCGTAACTTAACTTTCTTTCCATGGCCGGGCAATTTGATCGGCAGCACAATCCCAAACCTGGAGGGTCTGTTCTATTATAGATATCCCTAGGACGATGGGTTGTGCCCTGTGGAAACGGCGCAATGATTGTATATTGTTGCAAGATCTCAAAGTAGAGTAAGACACATGACCATTATGCAATGTTACGCATTGACAAAAGCCTAGCCTGGGGATGAATGGGTTATCTAGGTGCCGCCAGTAGCTTATCGCTTAAAGTTGACATCATAAACGATATGGGAAATATACATTTCCATAAGAGACGTGACATTAACGTGCTCAGACTCATCGTGGAGACCGATATGTCAACAGCGAGAGGTTTGTCTCTCCGCATAAGTGACACAACATCCTGCGACGCTTACTTTGAGAGTGATGATGTTGAACACCTCGAAGCACTTTCTCTGTAAATGGAAATAGTAATGGTGCTGTAGGCACTATATCACTGACGCGTTTAGCCATCTTTCTATGAAATATTAAGAATTTTTAGTAAAAGGAATATAAAAGGAGTACAATGGACTAGAGCTCCGTTCTGACAGAATCGTATCGTATCCACACAGAATATTAAATTAAAAAAATAAAGAAATCACTTTTTGTTCTCCATGCTTGACTTTTGTGTTTGACATGGTTTTCTATATTTTTTAATAGAAAATGTATAATCAAAATAATAAAATGTTAAATATAGTATATTTCTTTTTTTTTAGAAAAAATGCGTTCTTTTATCTTTTGATCTGATTTTTTCCTCTTTTTTTCTATGGGCCTTTTAACAAAAAAAACTCTTATGTTGTAAATATAATTTAATATTTAGTTAGCCTGTCTATCAATTACTGGTGGCACTGTTTTTCCTCCGCGAATCTGTCCCCAACCAATCAAACTGAAAATGAAAAATAATCACAGGATTACACTCTGACGTCTGGTAGATTAGAAAGCCTCTGAAAACTTACCGCCAATGTTGTTCTACACGACGACTTAGAGCAATTTTTTCTCCAATTTCGGTACACACCGGTGTTGTAACTACAATCTTTGCCAAATCGTCTTTGGTTGCCCGCACTCTGCCGCCGGTACTCAATGAACCAATATTGACCAGTAAAATTTCGTTTTTCGCCAACTTCTGAACACGGGCACCCTTTTTATCACCCTCAGTACGCACACCCAACAGACGCTTCAGCAAATAGTAGGAGATTTCCAATTCGGTGTAGATTTCGGGCAGATGACCAACAGCACCCAACACTTGACCGACCAAACGATCAGCACGGCATAGAGTTGGATCAATTTTGGTGCCAACACCAATAAGACCTCCAGGCACAGCGAATTGCAATTCGTTCTGCTCTGTGTACAGAGATACAATTCGCGAGAAAATCGGTCGACATGTGACATTGCCTTCAGAATCTTTCGTAACAACACCGGGTCGTACTTCGATTTCTTGCCCAACTCTAAGGACACCACTTAGAATTGAACCACCGGCAACGCCACCTTTTAGATCGTTCACCTCACAACCGGGTTTGTTGACATCGAATGAACGAATCACAATCAATCGTGGTGGCGCATCAAAATTACGAAGCGGCACGGGAATTTTATTTACAATGTATTCACATAATACCTAGGGAACGGAAAATTGGAATCCAATCATTATTTCACAAATAGGAAATCACTTTGAAGAAGACTCACCTCAATGTTGTATTTTAGCTGAGCCGAAATTGGAACTATAGGACTACCTTCGGCAACAGTTCCCTGAACGAACTTAACAATCTCTTCGTGTTGTTCCTTGGCCTGGCTTTCTGTAACTAAATCGATCTTATTCTGAAGGATAATGATGTGCTTCAGCTTCATAATTTCAATGGCAGCCAAATGCTCTGATGTTTGCGGTTGGGGACATGATTCGTTACCTTTTAATTACAAAGAAACTCTATTAAACTCCAAGAAAGGAGTAAACGATGATGATTTATTCTTACCAGCAATTAAAAGTAAAGCTGCATCCATAACAGCGGCTCCGTTCAACATAGTTGCCATAAGAATGTCGTGACCAGGGCAATCGACAAAACTCACATGACGGATTAATTGAAACCGACCTGAACATGCTGGACGAGTGCAGGGAAAACTATCATCCTTGCTGGAGCCACCGGATATGAAGCTGGCGGGGCGAGGGCATTTTGGGTTGTCACACTTGTAAATTTTTGCGTTAGCGTAACCTGCAAAGAAAACGATAGATCACACATTTAGTAAGGGGAAGAGAGAGAAGTGGTTTTTGAAATGAAATTATTGTATAATAAATCAAAATTCTTAGTTAACCTAAAAGAAAAACATAGCCGACTGCTTATAACGTAGGCTCTTAGATATGAAAATTCTATCATCAGAAATATATTAAATCGACAGATGGAGGGCGGCTTATAAAACGGAAACAAACCGCTTCCTCCTTTACTTTAGTATCTTTCTATCTAAACCTTGTCTTGCCGATCGTATTCTAGATTTAGATTAACAAAGCAGATGAGTCGTTTAAGAAACTGCAAAAAACTATTTTTTAATGAACAAAATATAGCCTTGATAAATAGATCAAGATCACCCGGAGAATTTTGGAAAGCGGTTAAGCTTATTAATAGAAAAACCAACTCAATTTCATTAGGGTACAAGCGGGGCAATTAAGAGACCATTTTAAAACTCTACTCAATGCACCGCAAATATCTCCGTCTCCTGAGTATGCAGCGCCTATGATCGTGGATAAATCCCTGGACTCACCATTTTCCCTCTCAGAACTAGAAATTGCAATCGAGAACTCGAAGAAAAATAAAGCGCCAGGAATGGACCGTATTCCGTTTGAATTCTACAAAAATTGCTCATCGGAATTCTTATTGGCTCTTACACAAGAATTCAGTAGAATATTTTCAACTGCTGATCATTTTTCCGTTGCACAAGAAAGGTGACTAGGATGACCCAGCAAACTACAGAGGAATATCTTTCTTAAACACATCTGCTAAGTTGTTTGCTAGTTTGCTCTTCAATAGAATCACGAATTGGATGGAAAATAACAAAGTTTTAAAAGAATTTCAAGCTGGTTTTCGAAAAAACTACTCTACTATTGACCATATATTCACACTGGTTAACATTGCGGAGATATACAAAATAAAACGCAAAAAATTGTATGCTTTCTTTGTGGATTTTCGTGCGGCCTTTGACTCCATCCGGCGAGAAATGCTTTTCTATAAGCTATATGGGTACGGCATCTCGTCACAAGTCTAGCTATGTACTGCAATAATAAGTTATTTGTCTGGGATGGTGCCCATCTATCGGAGGAATTTGAAGTCTCAATGGGTGTCAAACAAGGTTGCGTTTACCCTGTACATAAATATAACGATATAACGGATGAAGTTAGGCTCTGATTTTTGCAGATGATATCGTTTTTCTCGCCGATACAATAGATACTATGCAGTTAATGATCAACAGGCTAGATACCTACTGCAAAACGTGGAATTTAACTGTTAATCTAGATAAATCAAAGATGATGGTCTTTAGAGATGGTGGAGGAAGTTACGCTCGAAATGAGAAATGGAGGTTTCAAGACAACCAGATTGACATAGTTAAGCAGTATAAGTATCTTGGAGTGTTAATTACGACGAACCTAAACATGAACAAGCATTTTAAAGTTAAACTTGCAGAAGCTAAAAGGGCGGTCTGTGCTGTTTGGGGAAACTGCATCAAGAACACACATATTTCTCACACCTCGAAAGTGAAAATATTCCGCGCTACAGCCTCTTCCATCGTACTGTATGCAACGCAAGTCTGGGGTTACCGCACTTTCGAAGTCATGGAAAAGTTTCTCCGCTATTTTCTAAGACGAATTTTTAAACTCCCGAGTAGTTCGCCCAATTACGAGTATATGCTGCACTTGGAGACTGGAGTGGCACCTCTGTTCCTGAATACTCTTAAAATGCACTTGGATTATATCCTTAAATCTACGGCAATGCCCCAAAGTTTACATCGAACATCATCAAGGCGCCCTATCATCAAGGCATCCGCAGAAGTTTAAATGCATTCCCCACCACGCCAACAAAAAACATACTTCCAGAAGCTGGATTCCCCTCCATCGAAGAACGCTGCATGGAAGTATCGGCGAAACTGCTCTCCAAAATCTGTTTCCCAACCGGTTCTATCCTAGACACAGATGTGCTTCTATGCTCCAATCGGAAAACTAAGCAAAGAATTTCGTCAGCGATAGGAAACTCGTTAAAACTCGGCAAAGTTTTAAGTATTCCATACAAATTTTTCCCCAAACACACAGTCTCGCAGCCACCGTGGTCCATCAAGACGGATTCTATTATATTGAATCTCTGCAAGTACCGAAAAACACACTCAAACAATCGTATATATCAGTCAATGTTCCTATGTATATCCTCGGACCTGACTTCTAAAGGATTGGCATTTTTTTACACGGATGGTTCCAAGACAATAAACAATACTGCATTCGCCGTCACCCTAGAAAATGGTACACTCCTCAAACAAGGTATTATGACGGAGACTGCCTCTATCTTTACCACAGAAGCACAGGCCATTTTAGAGGCGCTGGTGTTAGCAGATAATACGCATGGTAAGTACGTCATCTGCTCAGACAGCCTTTCAGTACTACAGGCAATTGCAAACCCAAAGTATGATTCTCAAATAATCTGCCGTATCCGAGACATCCTCTTGAAAAGACCGGACAAGATCAAATTAATGTGGGTACCAGGACATGCAGGTATACGGGGCAATGAAGTCGCCGACCACGCTGCCAATTTAGCTGGTGTTAGTCCAATCTATCTATTTGACACATACAGCAAACACGACCTACAACGCACAATAAAAAGCAAAATAAAACAGGCACAAATGAACGATTGGAAACTATATCTTCACTTTTATTCGAGCAAAATCAATCCCTGCACAACACCGCCAGCTTATCCACCATCCGTCCTTAAGTCAACCACCACTAACTTCCTTCGTCTTCGCCTTGGACACTCTGTAGCCACTCACCAATACCTACTAAGAAAGGAGTCGCCCCCAATCTGCTCCTCATGTAATATCCACATCCTAAACATGGAACACACCCTTGGTTCCTGCTTCTTCTCTTCAAACACGGCCAGTAGTCACCTCAGGGACAACATTTTTAAAATATTAGACAATCCATCCCTAGAAAACTTAAATATAATAAATAAACTTGTAACATTATTCAATATCATACGACGGGTCAATAAGTCCGTGACTTTTTGAATTTCTGACCTGTTTACTGAAACAGCAACACTGCTCCTGTCAACAGGTACTGTCAGTTGACTCCTGTCAAAATTTAAACTTGCTGCGTCAGTTAGTTTGTGTTTGACAGCTATTTTTATCAGACTACTCACTAATTTGAGGAGAAAATGGAAAAAAGTGAATTTCGTGTGCTTCACTTCACAGGAAGGTTTGGCGTTGTTTAATCGCAATATGGAGGAGTTTTTGCGCCGTTTTGTAACCGTGGACGAAACATGGATCCATCACAACACACCAGAGAACAAACAACAGTCAAAACAGTGGGTTTCTAAGGGTGAATCGGCGCCAAAGAAGGCCAAGGTGGGTTTGTCAGCCAATAAAGTTATGGCGACTGTTTTTTGGGATGCACGCGGGATAATCCACATTGACTACCTTCAAAATCAATGGGGAATAATATGCCAACTTATTGGACCGATTCAATGACGATTTGAAAAAAAAACCACCTCATTTGGCCAAGAAAAAAGTTCTTTTCCACCAAGACAATGCAAGGGTGCACACATGTGCAGTTGCCATGGCAAAAATCCATGAATTGGGCTATGAATTGCTCCCTCATCCACCCTATTCTCCAGATTTGGCTCCGAGCGACTACTTCTTGTTCCCAAACCTGAAGAAATGGCTTGGTGGAAAAAGATTTGACTCCAATGATGAAGGCCTATTTTGAGGACCTCGACAAATCATTTTTTTTGGAAGGGATAAAAAAATTGGAGAATCGTTGGATAAAGTGTATAGAGCTCAAGGGAGACTACGTTGAAAAATAAAATTATTTTTTTATCAAAAAATCTGTGTTTTATTCCAAAAGTCACGGACTTATTGACCCGCCCTCGTATTATAGTATATAAATGCACATTAAATCGAGCTGAAAGCCTTTGCAGCTAGTGCTCAAATTCTTGTATTTACATGTAATTTATTTCATGTCAATAAATATTAATAATAATAATATATCCTTAAAGTTAATGCAATGAGTCAGGGAGTATTCCAAGGTTGGTACTCGCGCAAATGGTAACATATAAGGTGAAATGTGTCCAAGAGTGGGAAATGCTAGGAGCGGAAAGCGGCTATAATTTTATGTTCACACCAAGCGAGCAACAGGAATCACTAAAACAAAATGTAAAAATGCTATTGCAGAAAACTAGTCACAGAATTTACGACAAACTGGTAAATGAAGCTCAGTCATCTCAATACAGAGCTTACTACAGCAAGATGAATCATTATCTGCAGGAAAGGACGTATTTTTTGAACAGCTACCCGGTGGATAAAATAAGTACCATCTTCAAACTAAGAGGCGAACTTTTATATCTTAATTTTATTCCGCACCGCCCTGAGCACCCAATTTTATGCGAATTTTACAATCTCAGGGAACGCAAGGATGTGTTGCACTTCATTGCGAAATGTCCCATACTTAAAAGAATTCCGCAGAAACTTCTTCGGTGCTCAAGAACTTGGGATAGAGGAAGCAATCTATATCTTGAATGGTGGCAGAGGTTGGGACCAAATCTATAACTACACAGTGAGCGCATTGCGCTACAGGAACTGCATAATCGAAGAAAGTTTTTAAGTATTTACAAACGCTATCCCTTTTTTACTTTATGTATGTACATACGTATTAAGCATAAGAAGCACCGAATTTTGTTATTTTTTTTGTTATTGTTATTTTTAATGTCAATCTGGTAGACGGCTTATAAAGGGTTTTCCAATAGGGACTTGACAACTTTGAATTTAATTTGTCAACGCACTCTTTCACTAATAATCAAACTGTCACTGTCAATTTATTCAGTAAACTCAACATTTTCATCATGGTAAAGTACACGAACGAGCAACGTCTGCAAATAAAAAAAGAGCGTTAACTCCAATTTTTGGTCGCAATTATCGCCCTAGTAGACAGGCAATATCAAGTTTAGTGCAAGAATTTGAGTCTACATATTCGTTGTGTGATGTTGCCGTGTCAGTGAGACAACGGGTTGGTCGAAGAGTCGAAAATATCGCTGCCGCTCAGATCACATTATGGCGTATTTTGCGTAAGGATCTTGGTTTACACCCATTCAAGATCAAGCTGACTCAAGAATTGAAGCCGATGGACCATTTGAAGCGACGTACGTTCTCCGATTGGGTTCTGGAGAAGATGCGCCAAGATGATGAATTTCATCGCAAAATCATCTTCAGTGACGAAGCTCATTTTTGGCTCAATGGGTTCGTCAATAAGCAAAATATGCGTTATTGGTCGGGTGAAAATCCACATGTGATTCATGAATCACCACTTCATCCACAAAAAATAACTGTTTGGTGCGGTTTGCATGCCGTCGGCGTTATTGGGCCATATTTTTTCGTCAGCGTTATCGCGCTATGATCACCGATTATTTTTGGCCCGAATTGGAAGATATGGACTTGGACGGCATGTGGTTTCGTCAGGATGATGCCACAAGCCACACAGCACACGCTACAATCGATTTATTGTATTGAAGAGTAAGTATGGTGAGCGTGTTATCTCAAGAAATGGGCCAGTCGATTGGCCGCCTCGTTCGTGCGATTTAACGCCGCTTGACTTCTTTCTGTGGGGGCTACGTTAAGTCATTGATTTATGCCAACACGCCGACGACGTTGGAAGAGCTCAGAGCCAACATTGAACGCGAAATAGCGGCTGTTTCGGCCGAAATGTGTGGCCGAGTCGTTGAAAATTGGGTCCAACGAATCGACCGCTGCAAACGTGCCCGCGATGGCCATATGAACGAAGTCGAGTTCCATTCATAAATGTTTTGATTGTACTTCAAGCCGATAATAAAGTTTTTAAATATCTCAATGGTTTTATTTAAAAAAAAAAAGTTGTCAAGTCCTTATTGGAAAACCCTATGAAAGGCCAAACCATATAAGCTAAGTAATTTTGTAATTTTTTTTTCTTTTTTATTTGAAATAAATAATAGTCGTTTAACTAACTGCAATAGACTATATCGCAACAGACTATTGTGACTGTCACTTGTTCATGACAATTTCCGACTGGTCCTAACTAGCTTCCTTTGCAATTTTGTTGCTCAATGAAAAATCAATCCACAGTGACGTGACTTCTTTAATCAGGATATAAAAATTTACAGAGTGGTACAAACGTCACTAGCTAATTTTTATTTTTTTTAGTTACTTGTAAAACAAACTTGAAAGATCTAACATGCTTCAAGAATGATGCGCTGAAACATTTTAGAGAAGACCTAATCCATTGAATTTTATTTTTCTAATAATTACTCGATTATCTTAGCCCAATGAGCGGATCAGTTTCATTTTCATGATGTGCGAACTCGACACTCTGTGAATATAATTGAGATTGCTGCCACGATTTTATCAACAGGGTATGTAGCTGATATCCGCCGAATTAGGGGACCTCGCACCACCGAACTGAAGCAAATGTCGGACGAAGTATTCATAAGTGTTGTAAGAGTTCAGAAATATCGAAACGAAAGCGCATTGCATTGAATTTCCATACAAAATCAAATTCGAGCAATCCAGAGGAGATCGCTAACAATGTTTTTAACGCAGTTCGTTTACAAGAAATGGTAAGACAAGTGAATGAAATCATTGCACTCTCTGATATGGCATTAGATCACAAAAAGTTGTCTTCGATATTATGACGGCATGTCATGGTTATGATTGAAACTATTTTAAGGCCAGCGAATGCTGATTGTCCTGAGGTCTAATTTTAACAAGATGGAGCTATTACCACGATTTAAATAGAGGCTCAGATCTGCGGTCAGATATCTTACGAAATCTTGTAAAAAACTGTCTAGAAAGAGTCTGACTTTGTGGGGCTGAAGCTGGTGATCATTCGAGGTATATAGACATTCACAACTAACTGAAAAGATCTCCAACAACCATACTTTGTTAATCTAAAAGAAAATATTGAAAAAAAAAAAGTTATTATCATTGTACGTTACTCAGATAATATTAGGTTGTACCACATGAAATGTCTTTTTCACATAGAAGTGAAGCTTCTATGAATTTTTATATCGAAATGCACCATTTTTGCACCGTATAATAACATGTGAAAAGTGAATTTTGTATAACGACCGTAAAAGATCTGGGCAGTAGTTGGATGCAATCTGGTGGACATTGAAAGGACCAATCCACTTTTCATTTCTTCAACCAGGGGAAACGATAAATACAGTCAAATATTGTGAGGAAATCGACATAATGCATACGAAATTGACTGAAAAGCAGCCTGCGTTGGCAAATAGGCATGGTCCGATCCTGTTGCATGACAATGCTAGACCCCATACCTCACACGTAACAGTGCAAAAGTTGCTACAGTTGGGATTCGAAATTCTTCCACATCCACCATACTCTCCTGATATTTCTCCAATGGATTACCATCTTTTCCGTAGTCTGGAGTTATTTTGTCAGCAAAAGGTGTTCCGAGAGGTCATCGAAGCCTTTGAAAACTTTTTAGCGTCAAAAAATCTAGGCTTCTATAAAAAAGGAATAATGGACCCTGAATCACGGTCGAAGAAGGTTATTGATGTCAATATTTTGACTAAATTTAATTTTATAAAAAAATAAATATTGGCTTTTAATTTTTTACAAAAACATCGGACATTTCATGTGGTACAACCTAATACATAGATAGACAGCAGTGATCATATCCTATAAGGCCAAAAATGCGCTTGTGAACAACATAAAGCTGGCATGAGTCCATACTCCATACGAGATTTTTAAAAGACATGAAAGCCAAACTAAATGAAAGCCAAACAGTGTAAGACTGCATCTTTGATAGCATATTTGGAAGGTCTGGCTTACACGACATCACCCACGAGGAGGTAAATTGTCGGCTATTAGTCGGCTTCGATACCTAAATACGACGACGACATAGTCCTTATGAAATCTTCGAATCAATATGCGCTCTCCTCTTACAAGGTCCTACGTTACCTATACCAAATATAGAAGACTAGTGAATCAAGGCTAAAAGTCCATACAAATTGCTGAGTTTCAGACGACGACTAATTTAAGTGAACAAGAAGCTCCTCGACTCAACTCAGTACTCAACTGAGTTCTTTTCACTCAGTTGAGGAGGTGGATGGTGTTCGAAAAATTCTTCCAAAAGGCAAAGAGAACCTGCAGCAAGCTTGACCGAACACCTGAATGAAAAATCAAGGAAATTCCATGGTGTAACCGTAGTCCAATATCAAATCAAAGAACTAATTTTGCAAGATTTTCAAATAACACTGTTAGGTAGAAGAAACCATCCATGAAGGAAGCATAATTTTTTCTGTGATGATGGATGAGCCCCTTTACTACTCGTGAGCTGCCGGACTTTTATTCAGCATTTTTGGACCAATACCTACCAGATCATTATAAATCGAGAGTATGCTCAGTCGTTTATGAAAGACGATGGACAAAGGCATCTATAATCCGACTTTTTCAATATACGTAATACAGTTCTAGCCAGAATTAAATTGCATCGAGTAAGAGAGCATTTTGATGATATCATATCCTAAACATATTGACGATCTCTGTCTGCTCTCACAAAATTTAATAAACCTCCATCAGATGACTCATACTTGGCAGCAAGTTTTTATTGTCTATTTCCAAATTTATAGAGCGCTGCGTTTATTTTATGTTGTGCATACGAGTAATTTCCAGTCTAAGCTGTTCTTCAAACTATTGATAGACAATATCAACGTACACGCTATTGGGCAATACCTATCCATTACGATTTCGTGCTGTGGACACCGAAGAAATGATACCTTCTGTAAACGATAGTGTAACCGAAGAGCTGAATTTTCCAATGGACGCCATTCTCAACAACACCCACTATGTGGAAAATTCATTTAGTGCAATGACATTGATCCGGATGAGATGTGGCCATACATCAACTCAAATCATCGATTTACCGGAATCAAAATTTGAAGAGCTACGAGTATGACCTGCACCTGTCGCGAAGGAAATCTGTCAATTGGTCCGCGAGATGATGGAAGCCAATTGACATCTCGTGATTTGACATCTGGGTGTTTATCTTGGGTGCATCTGAAGGCATTGAATAAACTAGCAACTATAGACGTTTTGGAATACGGGCGGATTTAATCGAAAAAGTGGTCAAAAATTGGACAGACTCGATAACTTCTGAAAGACGTAGTCG
Organism: Volucella bombylans; assembly: GCA_949129095.1. Lineage (NCBI taxonomy): Eukaryota > Metazoa > Arthropoda > Insecta > Diptera > Syrphidae > Volucella > Volucella bombylans. The sequence goes on from OX422140.1 coordinate 363,646,927, forward strand.
AGGTGATCATATATAGGATAACCAGATAGCTGGGATAGTATTTCCAATTGTTATGTTTCAGCAGCTGTCAAAGTTACCAATGAGGTGCACCATTTTACGCTTACCAAACATGTGGAAATTATTAAAAAATATCGAAATTCCGGGTCCGGTTGTAAATACGCAACGTGAATATCGTCGTGAGGTCGGTTGTCATCATGGCCTCAGTGTGCAGGCAATTCGTCGCACAGTGTGTGTGAATTGTTTGAACGTGAGTCACTCTTTTGGATCTTAAGCCACCAACCAGAACGAGATTGGTGCGAAGATTGCGCTGACACAAGAATTGAAGCCATACAACCATAGACAATGCAGTAAGTTCGCTGGAAAATTCAGATTTTCGGCCAACAAATCATCATCTCGGACTAGGCCCATTTTTGGCTCATTGGCTATACAAGCAAAATTGCCTTTATTGGAGCGAACACAATCCATAAGTGTTCAGCCAAGCATCAATCCATCCACAAGGATTGACTGTTTGGTGCGGTTTATGGCATGGCGGCATCATCGGACCTTATTTCTTTCCAAATAAGGAAGGAGACATCGTTATCGTCAGTGGTCTCAGGTATAGAGCGATGTTAACCGACTTTCTGTGGTCAGAGCTCGACAACATCGATATATCCTAGCTGTAGTTCCAACAAGACGGCGACGGGGTCATCTCACTATCTAATTACTCTACGTTAACAAGCCAACCACTTTGGATGAGCTCGGGGCCAACATTCGACACGCTATTGCCGAAATACCGCCACATATATTGGACCGAGTCGTCAAAAATTGAACCGACCACTTGAGGCACTGCCAGCCAAGCCGAGGCGGCCATTTGAATGATGTGCTATTCCACACATAATGGAAAGAACGTAGCTTCAAAATAAAGCCAGAATCAATTTCATATTTCACACCGTTGCTGTTTTATTTAAAAAAAATTTCCTATTCTTATCTGGTCACCCTTAATCCTAAATAGTATCATTTGGTCATTCATTGAGTGTAGCACGCATCACATTCATGGGAAAATTGTCTGCTGCTCGGACAAGGGATTGAGTAGAGCAGGCCTCTAAAACGGACCATAGCTTGTAACCCACTGGGTTGAAGTCTGCGGTGGGGTAATATAACTTTGTTTCGACTTCAAGTCGTAAAAAAATTCGCAGTCGTTTCAAAATCAAATCGGTGTCATGTATTATACTGGACCTACGCTAGCGCCATCACAGCGATTAAGTGCGTTTTGCTTTGTGAGATGGAGCAAAAACTTGTAGGAACGGCGAACTCCACCTTTATCCTCGAATAAAATGAAAAATAAAATTCATAAAATTACGAGTGATTCAGAGTGGCGACAGGATTCGGAAAACATTGGAAATTTGTAAGTTTCATTTGTAGAGGCTTACTATAAAAGCACGATTTTTGATATCGCTCCATCCCATGAGAGTATACAATTAAAGCCAAGAGAATGTACGCGACAATACGATGTTAATCTCCTCTTTTTTATCAAACTCTTCCACCTCTACATTGTGAGTTTTTATCAAATGTCACATCAAATGTCCGATTTTATAGTAAAAATTTAAAAGCCAATATTATTTTTCCGTAAATTTTTATTCAATCAAATCCGTTGGCATCTATGACATTCTGCCAACGTGATAGCAGGTCAAATATTCCCTTTTCTAGAAGTGCTGACTGTGTGAGGCAATGAAATTTTCAAAGGCTTTTATGACCTCTGCTCGGTTCTGGAAGACCTTCTGCCGGCAAAATGAATCCAGATTGCGGAAAAGATGGTAATCCGTTGGGGCAATATCAGGAGAGTACGGTGGATGTGGAAGAATTTCAAATCCCAACTGCAACAGTTTTTGCACCATTGCTTGTGAGGTATTAGGTCAGCATTGTGCCTATTGGCCAACGCAGGTTGCTTTTCAGAAAATTTGGCATGCAATATGTCGATTTCGTCACAATATTTTATAGCGTATATCGTTTCTCCTGGTTGAAGAAATGAAAAGCGGATGAGTCCTTTCGATGTCCACCAAATTTTCACCATAACCTTTTTTAGGTGATGATCGGGCTTGGCGGTGTGTTTTGGTTTTTCATCTGCATCCAACCATTGCCCAGATCTTATACGATTATCATACAGTATCCAATTTTCAGTTTGGTTTCTTAATATAAGCGATGCGCAGATTTACAGGTGCCGTAGTTTTTGGGATTCGTTCAGTTCATGGGGTACCCACTTATCGAGTTTTTTTTTTTAACCTTTCCTATGAGAGAAAGGTGTCGACTTATTGTCATTCGGAATACTCCCATGCTTTGTGCAATCGCCCGCACCGATTTCGGTGTTCGATTTAAGTCTGTATAATTTGGTTTTCAAAGAGGGTAATCTACTGAGTGTGTTCTTTTAGATGTTTGTTTACAATTATACTCAAATTTAGATAGCAAAAAAAGTACATCAGCCTTGTTTGTGGATATAACGAAAGCCTTCGATATCGTTCACCATAATAATTTACTGAGAAAATTAAATAAAGCAGGTGTTAGGGGCTTTATACCTATCTGGAAAATAGATCACAAAAGATAAGCGTAGAAGAAACTAGAAATGGGAAAAATTATATTGAAGTAGATGTGCCACGAAGTTCGGTACTAGGACCAATACTTTTCTTTATTTACATCAATTCACTATTTGCACTGGATTTTAAAGAGGTTCTAAGAGCTTTTACTGGTGAGTCCTCTATATCGAGTCGCAGATATAAATTGGGATGTGGACTCACTGGGAATGTGGTTTGCTGTACACAAATTGATAATTACTCCTTAAATTAAAATTATGTTTTTTCAGCTTTTCCGAACAAAATTTTCTTGATGCAGATATTTTTTTTCATGCAGCAAATTGTCCAAAATTCAAAATCGTGACCTTTGCTCTTAATCCTGCCACTTCCTTCTGTAGGGAGCTTAACTGCAATGAGATTTGTTTCCAGATTGAGGAAGCCGATGAAATCAAGTACTTGGGGCTTCCTAGTCATACCAAGATCATGTGAAAATATTTTCTCAGCACCTTAAGATATTTCTTTTACTTGAGGAGAGTTTGTTCTACAAAGCTATTAACTTCAATTTACTATGGAATATTCCATTCTAAACTGCAATGCGGTATTAGCTGCTCGGGTGGAACTAATTTCAACCAAATGCAGTCCTTTCTTACGCTGCAAAATTATGTTGTGAGAAAGGTTATTTTTAAACATTGTCTTCATCCTAGTTTTACATTGTTTCGTGATTTAAAAATCCTTACAATTCGTCTGTGCTGTGCTGTTATAAAGTGTTAAAGATATTTTTTAATAGATCTGGTAATCTTATTTTAGAGCCCTTAACGATTACAATCTTTGTGGAAGTTACCAGTCCCTTGGAGCAATAAACTCGCGAAATTTGTTTCTGACACAATTAAAGAATTACTGTATACAGTATTCTATTTAACGATCTCGAAATTCAACTTAATTTCTAGTCCTAGATAATTAATTTACATTATACGCAAATATCTAGCTGTTTGGTGGATCTTGGGATTCGTGTTTCTTCTTTTTTTTTCATGACTCCTATTTCACATTTCTGTATATTTTTATTTTCTCATGTTTTTCTGATTAATTGTTTATATTTTTCCCTAAATACATTAATTCAATGAATTTTGTTTTTTCCTTAAACTGTTATATTATATTATATTTTAACTACTCCACCTGTATTTGAATTAAAAAGCTCGCCTCTGTGAAGTGGCATTCAATACTATTTTTATTTTAAAATGCTGATTGTCAGCAATAACTGCGCCATAATCTTTTATGCCGTTCCCGAGCCTGGACTAAGGAGGAGGGATATCATCCTATCCCTAGTAAAATAACACTTGGCGCTCAGATGTAAAACTGAGCCATCCAGTCTCAGGAAACATAAATTTGGGAACTGGTCCTACAGGTTTGGGTTTCTCGTTTGACCGGCAATCACTTACAAGCAAAACAACACTGCTTCGAGACCTTCACACTCGCCTCGGCTAATGGACGGATCATACAATTGTGGACCCAGGAAACGAAATAAGGACAACGATCTATCCATAGCAACTGGAGTATACAGACGATGCTTCAGCCCGGCAAAATGCTAGAAATAGCAACTGAACTAACTAACATTAATATAATTAGCAAACGTTTTACATTTCATCTGGTTAAGATATCAATTATTTTACTGTGCCCAAAGCAGAATTGTGCACCGTACCTGTACCCTGAAGGGTACTTCTTGTGAATATTTTTTCGTCATCGGCAAACATTTGATTGAAAAAGTATGAAGAAGTGGACCCAAAATTGAGCCTTGTGGTACTTCTCAGTAGAGTGGAATTAGACCTTTCTTCAATGACCACTGCTGAATGTTTGGATCACATTTATGGTCATTTTTCCAATATCTCCAGCTCCTGTGAGAAGTGCATATTCGATCTTAAAATCTCCGATCACACAATGACAGGGTTATTAATTAATTCTTCCTTGCGGAAAAAACCTAAAAACGAAAATGCAATCAAAATAGCGAGAAATATTGATTTCGTCAAGCTAACAGATTGTTCTGTTTTTTGAATGTTGTGGTGATGTTTATTTGGAAAGTGATCCGTCCGTTTCTTATACACTGTTTATTGATCGTCTCTCTAATCATATTACCAACTACACCTCCATTGTATCCTTGAAAAGATCTCCTAAAAGACTTAAACCTTGGATATCAACACGTCTTATGAACGAGGTGATGTGTAAAAATAAGCTTCGAATAAAGTGTTCGAAACATCCTTCTTTAGATTGCGAAATCGGTACAAGAAACGATGCTCCCAACTTAAAAAAGAGATTTCTATTTGCCGGGATAGTTATTATCGAAATCAGTCCCTTTTTGCTAATAGACATATCAAAAATGAATGGAAGGTGGTCAATGATATTTTAAATGAAAATTCTTCCTGTTCGTCACTTGTATTGTTTTAAAGTGTTGAAAACCTAGTATTGCATAGAAACCTTTTGAATGTAGTGTCGATCCCGATGTATCGCACCACCGTCTTTCGTAACTTTTATTCGGTTCAGCAAAAAATGGAATAAACAAAATCCCGAATCCAGACCAAGATTTGATGAGCACTGAATTTGATGCATTTGTTGGAATACTTTTGGCCGCTGGGGCATCACACAATAGTATGCAAAAATCGTGCTTTGCCTATTTTTCGAGTAGCTATGTCGTATAGACGATTCAAAACATTGTCACGATACATCCGTTTTGATGACGGACGTTTCGCACACGTGAATTTCGACAACAATTAGATAAAACGAAACTACGAAGCGCATGAAACTATAACTGTTGACGAGAAATTGTTTCCATATCGTGGCTGAACCAAATTTACCCAGTATATTCCATCAAAACCTGCAAAATGTGGCATCAGAACTTGGTGGGCATGTGATGCAAAAACAAAATATCCAATGCAAGGAATTTTGTACACGGGCAAAGGTGCAGAAGAAGGGCGTGAGACGAATCAAGGTGAAACTGTGTTGCTGAAACTCGCAAACCAATACACTAACGCTGGCCGAACAATGGTATCGGACAATTTTTTCACAACATTACAAGGAGCCAAACGACTTGCTGGTAATGGTCCCGCATTGCGCGGCACCATTCGATCCAACAAAAGTTTTCTTTCAAAAGAAATGAAAAAAACATCCGCCACGTCCTGTGCTTTCCTCACTTTTTGGTTTCGATTTGCAGCTACGTGCCAAAAAAAGAACAAGGCAGTAAATCTACTTTCTAAATGCATGTTCTACAATGCAAATAAAGCAGGCGTCTATTGCATGGATCAAATGATAATGCATTTTTCAACAAAACGGTAAACCAGACGATGGACTTGCGCGTTTTTTTTTTTTTTGCAACATGCTGAATATTATGGCATTGGCTGCTTATCAAAAATGATGCAAGATGCAACTTTTTATTTACGCAACCCACCAACACACTGGTTCGTCCAAACGTAGAGAATCGAATGAATAACCCACACGTTTTTTCCCAGTTCACTACTCGTTTGGCTGTTGAATGGTTTTTTGGTAAAAAAATCAACCTTCAATCAAATATTACTTCACAACAGAGCGACCCTGATACGCTCACAGGAAGAAGAGACTGCCGATATTGTTTGCAAAGAGCTGAAAAATTTCGCCGTAAAACCAGCTTAAACCCTGTATGTTAACAGCATTGTAAAGTGGACTACCACCTTGATCAAAATGTTCCCGGAATAACCACCGTGTGGCGCTCCCATTGTTCCGATTTGAGTTCTGTTTTTTTTTTTGTTAAATCTATTGGTAAATCTGTTGCTGACATTCCCTCTAAATCTTAGCGTCATATCTTGATTTGCAAAAGTTACGTAGCCAAGAGTACATCTACGGTGTTGTGCAAATCAATAGCAACCATTTCACCCTTTAACATTTTTTAACTATAACTTTTTTTTATTAACTAGAAGTTTCATTTAAATTTTTTTTTTTATATAAATTAATATGCAGATTAATGAAAAGCAACGAAAAATAACTTTTTAATTCAAGTGTTTCAACTCAATAAGTAGAAAAAAATAATAATGAAAAAATTGTACTGTGCATACAAAATTTAAAGTAGATAAATGGTTTTTTTTTATTAGTATTTTGTAAAATAGCCTTTGTTTTGTATAACAGAGGCACATCTTTTTGGCATTGAAGCTATTAAATTATAATAGTACTTTGTGGAATGCTTCCCCAGTTTTCTTTTAGTGCTTGAACTAGGGCGGCCTTGTTTGGAAAGCGCTGCCCACCAATTCGCCGCTTGAGGATGCCAAATAGATTTTCGATTGCGTTCAGGTCAGGTGATTGGGCAGGCCAATCCAATACCTGAAGCCTATTTGCTGCCAGCCACTCTTTTACAACCTTTGCCATGTGTTTAGGGTCATTGTCATGTTGGAATACCCAGTCTGGTGGCATTTTCCGCTGAGCAAAAGGCAACATGACTGACTTTAAAATCTGCTTGTAGGCAAACCGATCCATTATCCCTTCAATCTAATGTAAGGGTCCTTGCCCAAAACCGGAAAAGCAGGCCCAAACAATTGCCGAACCTCCTCCGTGTTTTAAGTGGCTTTGCAGTTTTGTGGTTTTAGTCGTTCCGCCTTTCGCCGACGAACAGTTGTCATAACATCGCTTGCAAAAAGGTTAAACTTCGATTCATCGCTAAATAGCACTGATTTTCATTGGTCAGTAGTCCAATAAAAGTGTGCTTTTGCAAAACTCAACCTGAAATATGAATAAATTTTATAAATTCAATCAGCAATATTTTTACGCAAATATTATGCCTTTTCTCTAAATGCTTTCTGGTCAGCAATGGTTTTCTAGCGGGCCTATAACTTTTGAAACCTGCTTCTATAGCACGTCGGCGAACTGTACTTGAGTCTACATTTAATTTAGCTGCTTAACTACCGATTGCGATGATAAAAATGGATCTTTTTTATAGCCAAAATTATTTTTCTCTCCATTCGTTTTGTCGTCTACCGTTTCGGTCCGAAATGTGAATGGTTTTAATAGATCTTGCGGCCTTATACTTTTTAATTAAGCGCGAGATGATCGACTTATTGATATTGTACTTTTTTGCCAAAGAAATTTGGGAAAATCCACTTTCAAACTCATCAATTATTTTTTGTTTGAAGCTTTCGGGATATTTATCGCGAGCCATGATGCACTTAAAAATAAACACTTTTCTTTGTTCCAAGCTAAAATTGCAAATGCTCCTAATGTTTGAATCACCACCAGTAACTCACAAAACATGAAATGTAACAGTAATTTACTGTTAATCAGGTGAGAAAAATCACAATCGCTAAAGTTGCTTTTGTTATGCACAACTGAAAAACAATCATTCTAATTGTATTGCTCGATTTTAAAGTACCGTTAATTTTTGTATCATTTTCGCTATTGTTGTATTAATCAGAAATCATTGCTAAATGAAACGAATGAGCAAAATTTTAAATAAAGCAGTAAAAGTATGTTCAAAGCTAAAGAATTCAAATAAGTAACATTACTTGCACAACACTGTATCTCTGTGTGTCCATCCATTTTAGAAATGGATTTAAAATTGCAACAACGAACTTGTATTAAATTTTGCGTAAAAACGGATATAATGGTGCGCGAACGTTGGAAAAGTGTTTCAGCAACGATTCTCTAAAGAAAACGGTCGTTTACCAGTGGCACGAAATGTTGTTCAATAACCGCAAATTTACCATCAGAGAGATAGCGGAGGACTTGAATATTGCCTATGGATCCGTCCAAGACATTTTGGTTAATGATTTCGGATTTCCGTCCTTTAGCAGCAAAGTTGGTGCCAAAAGACCTCAATTTCATGCAAAAAGGAGACCGTGTTGACGTCGCAAAAGATATGATTTGCGAGGCTGAATCCGATCCCACATTCATCAAAAGGATCATTACTGGAGCGAGACGTGGGTTTATGAGTACGACACGCAATTCAGACATCAGGCAAGTGAATGGCGTTCACCAAATGAGCCGAGACCAAAAAAACCACGTCGTTTTCAGTCAAAAAAGAAGGCAATGCTCACGGTTTACAACGGTGTAGTGCATCATGAATTTTTGCCAGAAGGCCAGACAGTAAACAAAGAGTATTATTTGGGCGTTATGAGGTGTTTGCGTGAAGCAATTTGCCGAAAGAGACGAGAATTGTGGACAGAAAACTCGTGGATTTTGCACCATGATAACGCACCTTCGCACAGTGCCATCATTATTCGTAATTTTTTGACGAAAAATGCAACTAATACCATCCAACAGCCACCGAATTCACCTGATTTGGCTCCCTGTGACTTCTTTCTGTTCAATCGAGTTAAAAAACCGTTTACGGAGATCGCGTTTCAGCAGCCGAGAGGAAGTAATGGAAAAATCGCAGGAAGCACTTATGAACATACCGAAAACCGAATATAAAAAAATGTTTCGAGGATTGGATCAAGCGCTGGCATAAGTGTGTTGCAGCAGTCGATGGGGATTACTTTGAAGGGGACAATATAGATTTCGATGAATAAACTTGTATTCCGGGAACTTTTTATATATCTGCTTTAGTTGCGCTACCGAGAACCCATGAAAATTTTTAAACATATAATAAACAAACAAAGAAAACATGCGTTTTCTTTTTCATGTACCATTCAAACTAAATTCAAAATAGAGGATTAAAATGAACAAAAAAAAAAAAAAAAAACAGTTTTATTTACAAAAGTATTTAAGACTTATTTTTACTTCCACAGTTAGCTCAACATTTGCTAAAACCACTAAGTAAGGTAAGAAATTCATAAAACATACTAGCATCTTATAAGAATTGGTTTGTAAGTGGCACATATCTCCATACAAATGCATGTAAATTTATAGGAGCCTGGTCTGGAAGGTTTTAAAATAAGTGTCCGACGGAGGGTTAAAGAAATGCAGAACTGCAAACTTAGCTCTTTCTTACCTTTGGGCTTTCGAAATTCATCAAAAATGTTTAAAAACTTCAGTTTGGTCTAAGTTCAGACTGAGCAATGTTAAGAAGATTACTGATACTCGTATCTAGAATTGCATTTGGTCTATAAGCATCGGAATCGAAGTTGCTCTCTTTGCAATTGGAATAATTTTGGCTTTTGTCCAATCGGCTGGGACCTCAGAGTTTCAGATAGAGTTTTACAGATCCTAGAGAGAACGTAGGATCTACAGTGGTGAGGAAATAATTAGAAACCATGTAATGCGATGTGTATTTTGATGGTGTATACATTTCTCCGACTCCGGATGTATGTACTTTTTGCGCATCGCGAACTCCAAGCGCTGTTTTAAGTTTTTTATTTTTTTAGAAACATGCGGTTGATTGCGTGCGATGCATCTACGGCGACCATGCTCTTGTAGGCGACTTCTTACAGTCTTACTTGAAATATTTTTGCTGATTTGGGATTCAGTGATGTCCTTTATTTGATTTAATGTAAGGAAACGATCCGCCTTACTCACCCGGCAAATCATGCAGTCGCAGTCTTCCCTTATAGATGTTTTTCTGGGTCTAGGTTTCCGGTCCAGCTTTTCAAATTGTCTAGTCTTCTTACACACCTGAATTGCTGCAAATACCATCTTCGTAGAACATTGAAACCTCTTGGTGATTTCTTATTCTTTTGATAGCCCTCAACTATAAGCCTTCGAAGTTCTGAGGGGCATTATTTATTTTTAGTCATATTGTAACTGTATTATAGTGAATATTGTAAAGGGTCCGCCATCTAACGTTTTTTTTTCAACTAGTGCTTATTTCGTGAATGGTACACATAGCTCATGTCTGATTTGACAGATAATTAGTTTTATCCTTCCGCTGAACGAATATGGTTGTGTATACGCTTGAACAACGCTGGGAAATATTGCCTGCGATCGACTTAGAGAAGATGCCGATTTTGCCAAAAAAATCATCTTTTCAGATGAAGCTCATTTTGATCTTGGCGGGTATGTAAACAAGCAAAATTGTCGCATTTGGGGCACAGAAAACCCGCACGCATACACTGAAAAGCCGATACACCCAAAACGAATCACTGTTTGGTGCGGATTTTGGTCCAGAGGCATAATTGGGCCATTCTTCTTCGAAAATGAGCAAGGAGTGGCCGTTACAGTCAATGGCGATCGTTATCGGGCCATGTTGAACGAATTTTTGTTCACAAAAATTGAAGGAGGATATTGGCAACATTTGGTTTCAACAAGACGGCGCTACGTGCCACACAGCCGAAGGTACACTCGATGTTTTGCGCCCTGTTTTTGAAGATCGCATTATCAGCCGCAGAGCTGATGTCGTTTGCCCACCTCGGAACTGCGATTTGACACCGTTGGACTATTATTTGTGGGGTGCCGGAAAAGATAAGTGTAACGCCGACAAGCCAGAGACAATATTCGTGAAGCCATTGGTGAAATACAGCTGCACACAATCGATAATGTGCTTAAAAATTGGACCGATCGTGTAGGCTACTGCATGGCCAGCCGAGGCAGCCATTTGAATGAAATTATTTTCCATTATTAACCGGAAAGATAAAACTAATTACCTGTCAAATCAGACATGAGCTAAGTGTTACCATTCACGAAATAAGCACTAGTTGAAAAAAAAACGTTAGATGGCGGACCCTGTATAATAACTACATTTTACGAAAAAAAAAACTCAGCGTTTCTAATTATATGATCAGCCAAAATCGCAACTTCTAACTAAATGTTGTAAAAAGAGCGACTGAGCAAATGCTAATGTATGGTAACGGTTGTTTGAAATTGAATAGCAATTAGTGATAAGTGTTTATATATAAGAATTACATACACTTGTGCTCACATAATTAAGCCACAAGGCGGACATACGGATTTATATTCAATAATATTTCAAGAATATCACTTTATGTTTTTTTTTTTTGTACCGTTACATTTTTCCGTTATCTATGTATAAGAACCAGATGTCAGTCGATGAAGAAAGTCCTGTTGTCTTCAAACTACGTGCAGTTGTTTGTGATTCGGTCAAAGAGCAAGTGCTCACATAATTAAGCCATTAATTTGAATACAGGTAATTTAATTATTTTCGTTGCCTATTTTCTGTTAAAATTTAATTAAAACATTTGTTCACTCGGGTAAAAATAAGAGCTACTCCATCAGAGAGAAAAACCATCTGGGAATGCTATTAAAACCATAAAACAGTTATGAAAGTAAGCCGGACTTTAGGTTTTTCTCGAGGTAAAGTGAGGAACGCACTTCAGTATCATCGAAAAAACCAAACTTTTGAGGATTTACCCCGAAAAAAGCCGCGAAAAACCACTCCTGCTGAGGATAGACAACTGACCAGGCTTAGCAAAGCGGATCCTTTTCTGACATCGGTGCAAATAAGGGCCCAAATAAGGGACCATATTAAAATATCAGCACAAACCATACGAAGACGACTTAATGAAAACAATCTGAATGGACGAATCGCGAGATGTAAGCCAAACGTGTCGAAAAAAAATATTGCACGAAGACTAGGGTTCGCCAAGGAACATCTTCGTAAGGGCCAACATTTTTGGAACTTGGTTATTTGGAGCTATGAATCAAAGTTCAATGTATTTGGAAATGACGGAAGACCATATGTCAGGCGTCCTCCGTTAAAAGAGTTGGACCCCAAATACACGGAAAAAACGGTTAAGCACGGCGGTTCATCGGTGATGGTATGGGGGTGTTTCACCTCATCTGGAGTTGGTCCTATTATAAAGATAAAGGGGAAAATGATAGGTGAAATGTATAAAGATATGCTGGCCAATCATTTGAATGGAATTTATGCCGACAATTTGCCGCTAGCCTGGATATTTCAGCAGGATAACGACCCGAAGCATTGTTCTCGGGTCGTTAAGTTCTGGTTACAATATAATTTTATCCAAGTCCTAGGGTGACCTGCTCAAAGCCCCGATTTAAACCCCATAGAAAATTTATGGGGCATCATAAAAAGAGCGGTTGCGGCCAGAAAACCCATGAATACGGCTTCTCTATGGGATATAATACAACAAGAATGGAGTAAAATAACTCCCGCCCAATGTGCAGCGCTGGTCGGTACAATGGGAAATAGATGTGCCGAAGTAATAAGGCAAAAGGGCTTTCCAACGAAGTACTAACTGCACAAAAGGTAAAACGTATTTTTAAATACAGTAAATACAATATACATATTTTTTATTGCAGATGGCTTAATTATGTGTTCACTCGGCCTTATGGAATATTTGTGAATAGTTCTTAAAACTGCTTAATCGAAGAAATTTTTTTCAAAAAAAGATATGTTACAAATTCTTAATGTTAAATGTATATTCTGTTGAAAGAAGTTCTTTTAGTTGCGCGAATATAAACTTAATTTTGAAGTAAACGTTAGGTTTGATTTTAATGGCTTAATTATATGAGCACGAGTGTACGTCCGGAATCGGAGCAATGCATATTCTTCAAAACTATCACATTGAATTTCACACACAGTACAGTGGGGTGGCCGTGGTGTAGTGGTACTAGCAATCGCTTCTCACTCGGAGAGGGTCAAGGTTCGAATCCTACCCATTGACAAGTTTTTCAAGTTTTTCATTTGTGTAATTGGAACTCAGACAGAAAAATTCTGCATGTGAAGGCATAACACTGACACGTAGATTTGGCTGTTGTAGAGTTTCAAGCACAAAAAAATACTGTAATTATAACCTTCGAATCACTCTGAGTGAAGAAAAAACTCTCCGTCCTATTTGGACTCCTGGAGAGGGAATATCGAAAGCAAATACACCTGAGTTTCAAATCACCACAAAAAAATAAATAAAAACAATTTTTGTTTCTCCTCCTTCTACCTTTCCGCCCGCACCCTGGCAACAGTAAAAGAGGGTATTTAACACCTTAGGCGCGTGTAAATTATAAAAAAAAGGAAGAAAAAGTACGGCATAAATAAAATCTTCATCACTTGGTCTTGCAGGACTAAAAAAATTATCAGTTACTTTACGAAACAATTCGCCAGTTAAAATTGCACTTCTATTAAGTTGATTTAAGATTGGGACCTTTGGCTTTTATTTATCGATACTTAAGTTAGCTAGATTTCTCCACATGTTCCCACCGTAATCGGCTGGATTGATATAGGTTGCATAGTATTAGTTTTTGGCTGACCGTAACTCATGAATTAGATAAGACACATTTATTGTTTACTTAAAAAAATAATGCAACGTTTATTTTGTCTGTATAAAAGTCTCACACACAATTTTAAAAATGATTTCAAACTTTGAAATGTTAATTCTAGCAATGTATACAGTGCTGTTATGCTTAAAACTTAAATTTAACTAAGTATACCCTTAAGGCAAAATTAAAAGGGAAAAAAAAACAAAAAAATAAAAAAGGAAACAGAAATAAAAACGAAAATATCTAACATCTGGTAAAATGAATAACTGATGTCTTGTAGTGTACGTATATTGTGATGACAACAACCAGCATAGCTAGAATAGAACCTTTCGACAGTTCTCCGCTCCACAACGACACAACACCTTTTCGGCTTCCGAAAGATTCTCGTATTTCAGCTCAGCTTCGTAGTCCCGGCTAATGTAGTCGAATGATAACTCTTCACCCCCTTTGATGGGCTTTATTGCAAAGAATGCTAATCGCGGCATATGAATATCCAAACAATTAATCCATGTGGGGAAAACCGCTAAATTTGGGTCGCAGGAATGATTGATGAAATGCGACACATTACCGTGAGATGCTGCATCGATAGTGTAAACACTATCCGCCGATGTATTGTAGTCCAAATCGAAAAGATATGTCCGTCCGACTGCGTCGTATTGCTTACCCCGTTCGTTGGCTTCTTCAGTTGTAATTATTTCACCAACGTACTCGCAAACAAATTCACCCTTTCGAATGGGTTTATGTGTTTTTAGACCCCATCCACAGCCGTTGCTGGTCCTATAAATGCACAAAGAGTTTCGACGTCCACGCTGAATTGTGCGATTCAAACAATCTGGTCCACACTTGCACAATTTATTGCATTCGTAGATAGCCTCCCCCGAGTGTATTCTTAATCGGCCAGTTTTATCGTATGCGAATTTCCCACCTGCCATTTTAGAACAGCAGGGTGATCCAGATTCACAACCGTCCTCACACTTACAACCAATTGGTGGATCCTCTAATATTTCTACTCCCTTGCCAGCAATGCTATTTTTTATATAATTAAAATTAAGATCCGGTACCTCCAAGTCGGCATTGTTTTCCACCGTCACCTTGGCATCAACTTCGATTTTGTTAACGGCCAGCTCCCAGTGCGTTATGTCTCTTTGCTGTTGCATGCGCTGCTTGTAAAACGGCTTCCGCATTATATCCCTTTTTATGCGATCGCGAATTTTACCTCTTTCTACTTTGCTCTTCGAGCCCGACATAACGAATTGTGCCAACAACACCAGATCCGATTCGTGTGCCAATATATCGAATTTATCCAGAGATTCGATACTAGTTTCGGCAGCTGTAAGAACCTCGTTATTTTCTTCGATTTCCATCTGAATCGATTCGTGAATATCTCTTATTGTTACTTGGAATTTGTTCAACTCCCCTTCAAGGAACACACTCAAATGGTGGCAATCTCTGACATTTTCAAATGGTTCCCATGTATTCGTGCTTGGCGGATAGTCCTTCCATTTAACGAAATACAATGGCTGTGCATTGTGCGACTCCATGCTTACAATAGTTTCTACAACATACTCCGATTGCTTGGTTCTTGGCTTCTTCTGTTGTTTACTATGTGTCGGAGTACTATTTCGTATACGAATGCTTTGCACTGACTCCAAGTCAGATGCATCAACTGCACTTTCATAGCCAGAACTGGGACTCGATGAGACTCTAAATAAACGATCACTAGAACACGGTGTAAGTGGCAATTGGAATCTTTGCTTATCATGCAGTTGCTCACGCCGTTGCTTTCCGTATTTTTTATTCACTTGGCGAACTAATTCGCGGAGCAACTGGGGGGATTTCGTTATTCGCAAGAGCTTTTCATATGGAATACGTTCTGCAATAAGAGAAGAAGAAACAAAAATAAATAAATTGCTGGAGGCTTACACAGGAGAATTCTTTAACAAGAAAACCAAAGAAAAAAAAATTAATAAAACGAATAAGAGGGGAAAATAGAAGAGAACACTTTTGATACCCCATCAGTTATTTTTATTATAATTTTTTTTTTTTTTTTTGTAAACGGAAATCAAAAATGAATTTAAAGTTCCAGCAGTTTATTTAGTTTTTTGTCTTTTCTTTTCTTTTCTTACACAACAAACAACAACAAAACGTATTGCATATGAAAGCGGTTAAATATTTTTTTTCTCTTTATTTGAAATTTGTATAAAATGTAAGAGAACGGTTTTATTTTTATTTTTAGAAAAAGGTAAAAGCAACCTCAAAACTTAAACAAAGGAATTGAGGGTATGATGAAAATAATTGATAGGGATTCACAAATGTCACCATAGCCTTATAAATAAACATACAAACTACTCTTACAAATATGATTTTAAAAGCACCAAGCCACAGTAATCATTTAGTAATGCATTAAAGTTGTTAAATGCTACCCAAGCCTTAAATGTTTTTATTATAAATTCTATATCTTCAGCGCTTTTTAGAGTAAAATTTTCTTAATCCTAAACTGAATCTGTTTAATATTATTTCACGAGTTGCACTAAATTAAAATGAATTAACGAAATCCATACAAAAAAAAAAAAAAAAAAAACAAGAATAGGAGGAATATGAACAACAAAAACACGTCAGACCTACAAAAAAAGTCTTAACGTTGAGAACTTAATCACTCCCGGAATACTCGTAGAGAGACCATAAAGAAAAGAAACTCCCGGCTGTGCACTATCCCTAAACCGACGCCAACACCCAGTGGATTCATCATTTCATTTGCCGAATCTACTCGTAAATACTTTGGAAGTTCAGTTGCGGATTCCATTCGCAGTGTAACTTGTTAGTTAGTTTTAGTGATTCGATTTAAAAGAAAATACAATATTTAAACAGATCTTAAAAAAGTTAAATATGGGGATCTGGAAAGATGTTAAATCAAACGGAGATCCAAAACATTAAAAGAATGCGCCAAGAGGGTTACTCTGTCAATAAAATTGCAAAATTTTTGAAGCGCAGTCAGTTGTTTGAAACTATATAACCCATTTGGACCCAGCGTTACGTTTTCGCAACACTAAACAGCATGTCACATAATGATTTTTTTTTGCCGGTACCGTTATTTCTAATGGAATTTTTCTTTCTGTTTTCCTTTGTACGAGTATCTTCTACCGCGAGCATCGAACTTGTCGAGTTGTAGAGGCTGAGTAGGGTCAATGAATCTCGAGAAGAAATTCTCCAGACGAGTCCTGAAACCAAAGGATGCCCCCCCCCTCTCCACAACTCTAAAGCACTCCCTTCTTCCCCTGGGCTAGATCAAGGTGTCATACGACCCGTGCTGAAGATCCACCAGGCTGAGGGCCCAGCATCTCCAAAAATAGCTCAGTCGCGAACTGAGTATCCGGATACCTGGCGACCTCCGGATTAGCTAGCCTTATCTGTATACAGCGGATCTCTGTACAGATGGACACCCTTTTCTCCGCTACTCGTGGGACCATTTATGGATAAAACCTCAAAAACAAAATCCGAGGCCGGTACTCAATACCGGGCGGTAGAACGGTGACAATGCTCCTGCATTGTCGAGAGGAGGCAAAATTGTGGCAGGTCATGGTGCACCATCCTCTAAAGGCAATCGCAACGAGCCTAAAAATAAAAATTCAGGGGAGTGTTAAGACTGTGGCAAGCCATGGGCCTATCACTTCCACCACCCCTAGCAGCAGCAAGTTTGTGGCAGGCCACGGACTTGTTGCTGCTACCAATACTCTTTCAGGGAGTGTTAACACTGTGGCAAGCCATGGTCCTATCACTTCCTCCGCCCCTAGCAGCAGCAAGTTTGTGGCAGGCCACGGACTTATTGCTGCTACCAAAACTCCTCCCTCCAAGGAGGAATCTGAAGCTCAGCTGCATCGGCAAGCTCCATCTAAGGCGCTTCACGCATTATCAAAACCTTCGCATCCATTCCGTGACCAAAATTCATGGTCTGATTACAAGAGACAAACTGCTCTGGGCGCTGCATAGCTTCAAACCATACAAGTCTGCTGGTCCGGTCGGTATAATACCTGCCGAGCTACAGAGGTCCTCAGATATTATTCTGCCAGTGTTAGAAAATATTATGAGGAGCTGTGTAGAACTTATCCACATTCCACTGTTATGGAGAGAAGTCAATGTAGTATTCATTTCCAAAGCCGGAAAATTTTCTCATGTAGTCCCAAAGGACCTCAGACCTATAAGTCTATCATCATTCCTTCTGAAAACTTTAGAACGACTGATTGATATCCATATTCGAGCTAAAGTTGACCCAAGACATCTGTCTACGGCTCAACATGCCTACTGTAAAGGAAAGTCGGTGGAAACGGCTTTGCACTCATTGACTAGCCACATCGAACGATCCCTACTATATAAGGAGTACACAATAGTTGCTTTCCTAGACATAGAGGGCGCGTTTAACAACGTCAACACATCCGAAATCACGACTGCGCTGTCAACTCTGCAGGTAGACGACTCACTTGGGGAGTTAATCGGTCTAATGCTAAAAAGCAAGATAAACTCCAAACTGGGTGAGACTTCTGCTAAAAGATATGTCAGAAGAGGTACGCCGCAAGGCGGAGTCCTCTCTCCCCTTCTCTGGAACTTAGTAGTTAACGAACTACTGATATACCTGGAAGCGGGTGGTAGCAAAATGATTGCCTATGCGAATGACGTTGCCATAGCCGTCTCAGGAAAACATCTTAATACCATTAAAGAACTCCTTCAAGTAAATCTCAATAGATTGACCCGCTGGGCAGATCGCTGTGGATTGGGAATAAACCCCCATAAAACTGATCTTGTCCTTTTGAAAAAACCTTTGAAACTCGCGGAGATTTTGGACTAACTTGAGTTTCATCACGAAGTTCCTGAAGCTATTTACTAGTGCCCCCTACTGACGGGAATATAACAGATGCAGATTGTGCTGAACCCAATAGGATGAATCCGAACCAGCTTTTGGCAATAGCAGAAGTAAGTAAAAACGGCGATGATGAAGACTGGACAAACATGGACAAAATTGAGCAAATTTGGTGTGATGGTAATGAGGGGACAGCTTGAACCTAAACTCATTTTTCGACACATTTAAACCTTGGGAAGGATCGTTGCTGCCTCCTCTAACGTTGAGTTCAGAAAGCCACCCATTTGAATTCTTCCAATTATATTTCAATGAAGATATTATCCAAGTGATAACAAATTTTACCAATACGGTATTTTGGGAAGATCGGTTTCACAAACTATGCACAGAAACAGATTTAGTGACATATGCATTTACCAGCTTGCATTTCTGTGACAACAAGTATCTCGATCCTAAAGATAAAATGGGTAAGATAAGACGACTAGCCGACAACTTGAACAAACTATTCGTAAAATGTGCACCTATTGAAATGCACTTGTCCATTGACGAAGCTATGACCCCGTATTTTGGAAGGAGCCCATGCAAACAGTTCATGCGATTGAAGCCTGTACGGTTTGGCTACATGGTTTTGGTGGCAGCTACTCGTCTTGGCTACTGTGTGCAGTTTGATTTCTATCAGGGACGTAATAAAAACAGGCATCCTTCTACCTTTCTTGGCGATTCGTTGTGCTATTAGGCAGGAATACCCTGATGTGACTCTCTCATATTTTTACGACAACTTTTTTACAAGCCCTAACCTTACCAACAAACTGACAAAGATGGGAACACTAAGGGTATATAATGGTAGATAAAAAGAAATTCAACAAAGAGAAAAGTGGAACCCACCAATCTTTTGTTGATACGAAAAATCAACTTTTGCTTACTCTTTGGAAAGATAATCAGGCCGTTTCGATGCTTTCCAACGTGTGCGGAGTTCATCCTATTGGTGGAGCAAGGAGATTCAACAGTAAGAGCAAAACAAGATGTGAAGTTCCGCAGCCCCACGTCAACAATCAGTACAATAAGTGCATAGGTGGGGTTGATCAATTAGACAACAACGTATCTAATAACAGGATTTCGACTCGCGGAAAGAAGTGGTACTGTCCTATTTTGTGTGACATTGTAGTGAATGCCTGGACATGATCAAGAAGTTGTGGCGGGAAATTGGATTCACTAGAGTTTAGACGTCCAAATTGTTTCCACAATCCATGCGAAATATGGGTGTGCTCCATTGAGTGGTGGACGTCATTCAACGCGCAAAACATATCTTCCAGTTGGTAGCCATGCTATGGAGCATTCAGACAAGAGGCTGCGATGTCGAGTTTGTGGCAGTCAAACCGTAAAACGATGTGGAACGTGTGATGTTGCACTTCACGATAAATGCTTTGCGGCTTTTCATGCTGACCTTATTTAAACATTACATTTCATTTTTGAATGTTTTTTTTTTTAGAAAAAAAAAAAATTGTGTGTACTCAAACCCAGCCCTACAACTCTACTTCCAGCTTCGGCGAAATTATTTTGAATCTATTAACTGACTCCATAGCTTAATATTACACTATAAAGCAAAAATCATCAAAATTGAAAGAAAATATTAATTCGGGTCTAAATGGGTTAAAGGATCCAGAAAACTACGGAAAAAATTCATACCTGGACTAAAATATAGCGTCAAATTTTACATCAACAACAAGTGAAATCGCAGTATCAGCAGGGATTTCGAATGTAAACAGAAAACTAAGGACTTTCCAGCGTGTATTAGCTGAAGCGGAACATCTTGAGACAAATTGTTTGAAAAGAAAACAAGCTTTTGTAGTAAAATCATCGAAACGCCCGTTTGACCTTTGCCAGAAATCATTCAAGATGGAAGAAGCTTTGGAGAACTGTCATCTTCACCGATGAGAAACACTTTTGCCTTGATTGACCAGGCGGATTTCGTCATTATTTTCATGATTTGAGAAAGAATGAGCTGTTTTTAAAATGACGACTACAAGGCGGAGGTGGAGTCATGATTTGGGCAGGAATATCTTAAGACTCATATCCGCATCGTAAACAGCAGGATGAAAAGCCGAAGAGATCGTGCATCATAACCAAGAATAATTCGGCGAAAATTTCATCCTGCAACAAGATAATGCAGCAATTCACACAGCTCGGAGGGTGAATGGCCTGCATTGTCTCCACACCTCAACATAATTGAGAATGTATGGGAATATCTATCCAGAGCTGTCTACCAAGGCGGAAGAGAATTAAACAACGTAGCAGACCTTAAAGACGCCATTGAAACGGAATGAGACAAAATCCCACGTCTCCACCAGTTGTCGAGGAGTGTATCAACAACAACCCAAGTAATGATCACAGGCATCATGATGACGATTGCAAATACCAGAAAGGGGTAACAGAGGATACACATTTTAAGGTGATGCAATGGAAAACAAGAGCAGCCCGGGAAGAATATCGAGCCAGAAGTGAGAAGAAAATCATGCGTAGGAAAAAAAAAACAGCATAAACAGTCTCAATTAGTTGAAGATGGTTTGACTTCAAACCCGAAAAGCACACTCTTCGAAACAATGAACAAAGCGTACTCATCATTGGACAGGAAATCGTAGATATCACGGGTTATAACTAAAAATCTGCACAAACTTTATTTCATCGTAGCTCAAAACATAATAATAAAACAAAAATAAACTATTTCATTTAGTATATGAGGGGCGTTCAACATATTCTCGGTATCGGGGTGAAGCTGTGGTTGTATATATAAATTGACTTATTTATCAAGTAATACTATTATTTTAGTGCATTCATGTAAAATTTCATATAAATGTGATTATTAATTCGCGTTTTATCTCTAGTTAAACAGAATCATAATGGCAACTGAGACGATGATGGTGAAAATTGAGCATCGCGCTGTAATTAAATTTCTCACTAAGCAAGGAAAAAGTCAAAAAACTATTCATGAAGAGATGGTGGCTGTTTACCAGGGTTCCGCACCTTCATTATCAACTCTGCAAAAGTGGTCAAGTGAGTTCAAGAGAGGCAGAGAGAGCATTGAAGACGACCCCCGCTCCGGCTACTGCTTGTACGGGAGAAAGCATCAAAGAAGTCGAAAAAATGCCCGAATAAAGGTGAAAATGATGGCAGAGATCACCAAGCTTTCAATTGGTACCATTCACACCATTCTTCATGACCATCTTAACCTTTCAAAGGTCAGTGCAAGGTGGGTGCCACGAAAGCTCACAGCGCCTCAGAAAAAAGTAAGAATCGCATGCTGTAGAGAGCTTTTGGAGATGTGTAGTGAGAACGCGAACGGTTTTATGGATCGAATTGTTACTGGGGACGAAACATGGGTCCACCACTATGACCCTGAAAGCAAACAAGAGTCCATGCAGTGGCATAAAAAAGGAACAGACCCCCCGAAGAAATTCAAAGTCACTCCGTCTGCCGGGAAGCTCATGGCCACAGTTTTTTGGGACTCAAAGGGAATCTTGCTCATTGAGTACAAAAAAAAAAGGTGAAACCATCAACGCCACATCCTACGCTTCCACTTTGCATAATTTGCGGGAGGAAATTAAAAAGAAAAGACGGGGTAAACTCGCAGCGGGTGTGTTGCTTCTTCATGACAACGCTCCTGTTCACACGGCGCGAGTTTCCAAGGCTGCTGCGCGAGATTGTGGTTTCGAAGAAATCCAACACCCACCCTATAGTCCAGACCTTGCCCCTAGTGATTATTTCCTGTTTGCGGATTTGAAAAAATGTCTTCGTGGAAAAAGATTTTCGGATGATGAAGAACTCAAGTCGGCAATAAATGGGTATTTTGCAGAGAAAGAGAAAATTTATTTTTTTGAGGGTTTAAAAAAGCTTATCTCAAGATGTAACAAATGCATTGATGTTAGGGGAGATTATATTGAAAAATAAAAACAATTTAAATTGAATTCGCATTTTCCTTCATATCGATACCGAGAATATATAGAACGCCCCTCGTAACTGTATTATTTTAAAAAGGAGAAATTCAATGAACTTCAATGTACGGACCATTATCAGCAACCCGTCGTAATTTTGTCGCGATATTCGAACAAACACGTTGTACACCATTAGTGTCAACTTCCTTAAGGCACTTTCGGTTGCGACGCGTCAACTGCTTCACATTTTGAGCCTTCCAACCATCCTTATACACTAAAGCTTTGAATTAAAAAAAAAAAAATCCTCAATCGGTCGGCATTGTGGTAAGTTTGTTGGATTCTTCTCTTACAAACTCGATGTTTTTGTTTACCAAGAACTCCAATGTCGCCTTAGCATAATGAGAAAAAGCTTTGTCCGGCCAAAAGACGTAGTCATCATTTATTTATAAAAGGAATCAAAATTTTGTTCAAGCATTGACTAGTGTATATTTCTTGATTTATTGCCAGGACATTTGGCTCAGAAATACCCTTAGCAGAAACTGCCATGTACAGCATATCTTTGGGTTCAATTTTTTTTTTTTTAAATTTATACTTTACATCAGGAGGAGTCGTAGAAAGTTTGTTGGTGTAATAGACGTCGTTGCCCGGCATTTGTGGACCGCTGAGTGAAAAGTAACTCTCGTCATCCAAAATGAATGATTTACCACGAAAATTGTTGCACTTTCACCGACATTGCAATTTCACTTGTTTTATTTTCAGTTTGGGGAAAAGCCAAGAAGTCCCAGGGAGCTGGGTTAGGAGAGTAACAAGGTTGGCGAACCACAGGTATGTTAGGTTTGGCTAAGAAACTGCGAATCATGTCTGAAGAATGAGCAGCTGCGTTATCGTGATAAAGTTGCCAACTGCCATTTGCCCACATGCCCGGCCATTTGCGACTCACTACATCACGAAAGTGAAGCAGAACCTGAATGCAGTACTCTTTGTGATGGTAGTGCCGTATGAAGCGTATTCATGATGAATCAATCACGTATCTAAAAACAGAGTGTCAACATGACTATTACATTTCTGTAGACCTGCCTTGCTTTTTTGAGTTTCAGGGATGCCCCATGCTTTCTTTGCGATGACTGGAACTTGGTTTCTAAGTCGTACCATTAGAGAATCCCCAAGTTGTTTCTGCCATTTTCTCCCGAAATCAAATCCGACGACTGTTTCATACACGTACTCACTCTTCAACGCCGTGGTGTCGGTGTAAGGTTACTTCGAAAGTTTGGAAGGTGTTTGCTCTGACCCAGTGACATTATACTTAGATTAGATAATTAAATCATCCCAACCAAATCGTATTGGCGGTGGTGCAGTAATTGACTTTTTATTTTGACAGAATTGGCTTTGAAAAACTTTAGAAATTTATGATGAAGAGACTCAGCCCAGAGCAAGCAAAGAACAAAAGTTGTTCAATTTTATTTTGAGAGGCAGCATTCGATTATTCCAGCTAGGAAACTGTCATGCAAACTGGTAGCAGAATGAACTTGTGATGTTCAAAACCAAAATGAGTATACAGCAATTCGATCTTGTTCAGTATATTTCGGCAAATATCGTGGAAATTCATTTCCGAAATTTGATGTGCAAAATCGCCTATATGGTACGATACGATAAGATGAATGTATGCAACCAAAACTTCTGCAGAACGTGTAGATTAAGCGTCAATTTAATTCTGCGTTTTCGGTTGTATATGGTAATTGTGCAACCAATATTAACAAATCGCAGTAACAAAATAAACATAGACTTACCGTAAGCCACAGACTATATAAAGGAATTTGCAAACACCATAGGTGAACTAACCTAGATGGCAAACTCTTCTTATACTTTTACAAACTCTTAACTTTCGCACAAACATACTCTAAGATGTACAACACTTTGTAACCAAATTTGCCAAAATTTACAAGTAAAGTTGCTAGAATGAGAGCGAATAGCACGCGCGTGTGTAATATGGCTGACGTTTTTTGAGTAAAATAGGCGGGTTTTGTGTAAAATGAGAGAATAGTTGCCTTTCATCACAATTCACACGTATTCACAGACAGGGTCACACGGATAAAGGCGATCAGTAGAAATCGGGTTTTGGTTTTCCAATATCTGGAATCGCCTCCGCATAATGGAGGCGATTCTTAATTCAGCACGCCTGGATCTATGTACGAGTATATGTGCTGAAAGTGCCTTGAGAGTCAAATATTCAGCTGGATAACAGATTCTCAACGAGTAAATATGGAATAATGTTTGCACTATTTGCATATTTCCTTGCCAGGAGTATGACAGAGCATCATAGTCTAGCTTTTACTGGACAAGTCTTCTAGTTTAGCCTTTCCAATCGAACGGACGTGCACTACTTTATTTCTTACCTTCGCTTTTTCGGATTATTTTTAATTTCTCCCAATACCAATTTTCAACGCTCGCGTTCGTATTCGCAATCTAAGTCAATTGCATTTTATTTTTTGCTGATCCAACATTTTTGTTTTTCTTCCGTCTTTTTTGTTCGACCCATATACATTTACCGACCTACAATGTCTAAATTCTGCAGTAACCCCAATTGTGTAATTATCAGTGAAACAAATGCCGAATCAGTGAATTGCAGTGGCCTCTGTGGGAAATCCTATCACGCCCTTTGTGTTGGATTGAGTAAAAGATCGATTGTATATCTGAAAGACTACAGATGCAACTTTCTCTTTTTTTGTGATGAGTGTAAAGATATCTCGACATCGCACATTATGCTCGCCATAAAATGTCTCAGTGACTCAATAAACAATATTGGCAATGAAAACGTACTCTGCTTCAAGAGACTACAAAACCAATTCTCCAAACTTGATGACGTTATGAGAAGTGTTGAAGATCTTTCTGGTGTCTTAGAACAATCAACCAACCTCTTCAAAACAAAGTGTAAATCTCTAGAAAATCAGTTGACAAATACCCTCGAACTTCCAAAACCCACAGACACCATTAATATTAACACAATTAAAAGCGTTATTGAAAACAGTGTGAAATCTGCCCTTAAGACCTATTTACCGTCTATTGCTGATACTCTCTCTACCTTAAGATCCGACCTTGATATCTATTTCCAAGGTTCATCAACCCCAAGTGCTCCTCCACCAGACCCATCATTAGCTCACGTCATAACTACAAAAAATAAAGTAGGTAACGATGTTGCCGCATCCCATCTACTTTTTGGTGATATCGTTGATGACATTAGAACGACGCTTAACAAAATTGACGATCTTCCTGTACAACTCCATCCCCAATCTAACACAATGTATAATACGTCCCTACTAACTAACTAACATCGAACCTTCTGAGACACTATTACAAATACCTCAATCTCCATCTCCAACTCAGGCAATCGTAGTCGATCCACTGGAAATCGAGGCGACAATTTCTCGTTTTGGTACTTCCTGGACATCCTCGGAATGGAAACAACGTCTTCAAACTCGAAAACCACAACAAGTCTGAGGGCGTAACATTCACTCTCGACTGTTTAGCTGGAACCACAGACTCAGTCTGGCTTGTGAACTTTTTTAGGCGCAGATTTAAAATCACCATAGACAACTGCCAGAAAATCACATCGCCCAATAAATCAAACTCTTGTCGTTTCAAATTCAACATTCCCCATAAATTACGAATGGATTTTTCGAAATCCAACTTCAGAGATTTTTCAACCCGACGGGATGAAGATGCAGATTTTTAAGGATAACAAGATCAAGCACAAAAGAACTCTTAAGTCTAGAATTAATTCCGCTCATACCTCTAAGTCACCCAACCAACCCAAGCCACCTGAGAACCGCAACCCTACGGATAAGCCTAAGCGCAATATACAATCCAAGCCCTCCCATCGAGACCCCAACTGGAGTTTTAAGGTTGGCTTATTTCCATCGTTTTCTCCACAGAATCACTTGCTTTCCCCTCCTCATGTCATCCAACCAAAAGAACATAAAGATGTCTCCCTCCCCACAAAATCTGTCCCACAAAAACGTGTCTCTTTTAATATTACACCCAATCAATCTCCTACAAAACTCCAAGCCTCACACCCTAAACCCCCCTCATTTTCCGCCCCCTATCCGAATTTCATCCGCTCCCAAACACTTAATCCTCCGTCATCCACGTTGGTTGTTGACCATAGCTCCTCCAATACTCTCGAAATCCCAACCTCCACAATTCTTGACCCCTTGCTTCCTCCCGCAGTTAAACTAACCAAGAAGCTAGCCGACGTGGGAAATGACGGCCGCTATGTCCTTTCCTGCCTGAGGGACCGTCGGCTATTTCAACACGTGCGACTCTACCTTGCTTACTTGCACGATAAACCCGATTCTATCTGCATCGATGGTACCACTCGTACAAATCTCATGGTTTCAATCCAACAGGAAGGACTCCCCACTGATCCCAAAGATCTTCGACGAATTTTTATCGATTTTCACAACAATTTCAATATCTCTTCTGCAAACGTCGATAACGATCTCTCCTCATACGCCTCTCATGTCTCTTCCAAACGTCTCTTGCATCTCCAAAAAACGCGCTCTAGTTTTAAAAACTACTATCGTCCCTAACATGCCCCACAATCCAGCAAACAATTGTCTATCATTCTACTACCAAAATGTGAGGGGGTTGCGTTCAAAAACATCTTCTATATATCTCAACTCTCAAAAGCTGCCTTATGATATTTTTGCCTTAACCGAAACTAATCTAATATCTAATATCAAGGATTCGGAACTATTCACACCAGAATTCCGTTTATTTCGCGACGATGGACGTGATAATAATGACGATTCCATAGGACGAGGTGTCCTTCTGGCAATCAAAATTCGGTTGAACCCTGAGCTCGTCAAAAAGTCATCTACAGCCGATTTCGAATTTATCTTTGTTAAAATTACTCCCTCCAAACACAAACTCTATATCCTCTGTTGCTATGTTCGCCCCTCCCAACCAATACACAGTTATCAGCTCTCGACTAATGCTGTTGATTCCCTCTTCGAAATCACAGATCCCTGTGATGAAATCATTGTTCTCGGTGACGTTAATCTCCCTCACCTCCAATGGACTCACTCGGACGAAGAATCCTATCTTGTTGCCACAAATGCAACTTCTGACAAAGAAATCCTCCTCAGAGATTGCCTCACAAACTCTGGCCTTTTTCAAATAAACTCAATTTCTAACTTCATGGGTCGGAAACTAGATCTGATCTTTACATCCGACACCACGAACTGTCTTGCTCTCGAGTGTGAATTTCTTCTTTCGAAATTAGACCGTCTCCACCCACCTCTCCTCGTTATTTACTCATATGATAACAATAATTCCTTGAGCCTTTCAGAAACTCCCTTCCATTTCGATTTCCGTAAAACCAATTACACTAAGCTCAACAATCTTCTCAAAAATGTTGACTTTAGTTTTCTTCAAAACAGTAACTTAACCGCAGATTCTGCTGTAGCTATCTTCTACGATAAGATTTTCCACTGTATAAGGCAAACTACTCCTTTTATTCGACGCAGAAATCCTTCGTCATCTCCTCCCTGGTATAATAAAGAACTTCGTACACTTCGTATTAAGAGAAACAGGTTATGGCAACAATACGTTAAATTTGGTTCTGACTTTGATCAACAAAACTACCTCCTAGCTTACAATCACTTCTCCCAACTTGCTGAATATCGTTACCAAAGATATCTCACCCAAATGCAATCTTCCATCATCTCAGACCCTAAAAGATTCTACCAATTTATTAACACAAAAAAAAAATCCGATTGCTATCCATCAACTCTCAAATTTTCTAATATGTCTTCCGATGGCCCAATCCGATGACATCGATCCTGAATACTTTTCTTACCTAAACAACTGTTGTCAAATATCTCCCTCGTCAGTTGAAATTACTTCAGCGCAATTACTAGACAAAATACATAAACTGAAAGACGATTTTTCCCCCGGTCCTGATGGATTGCCAGCAGTTGTCTTAAAAAAAATGCGCTGATAATCTAATTAATCCCCTCACTAGTATTTTCAAACTATCTTTGTCTGAAGGGCTCTTTCCTCATCTGTGGATAAGTGCTTTTATTACACCTATTCACAAAAAAGGATCAAGGCATGATATCTCCAATTATCGCCCCATTGCTAAACTATCCTGCATCCCTAAAGTTTTTGAAAGTATTGTTTATGATGCACTATATTTTCAATGTAAATCTATATTTGCAACCAACCAACATGGTTTTGTTAAAGGCAGATCAACGATCACCAACCTCATTGAGTTTGTTTCTAGTTCACTATGCGAACTAGAGCAAGGGAAAGAAATTGATGTAATCGTAAAGTTCCAATAAAACTGAATCTCAAGTGTGACAAGATTTGTGGAGACTGAGATCCATGAAAACACACCTCACTTTCTCTTTCACTGGCCGGGTCTTTGTCGTTTGAGAACAGAATACGTGGAAACTTTGACTTCCAAAGTATTGAAGAGCATTCTGTTGTACTCGTACATTCGGTTCGCCGGACAGTGTTGGATAATCATACGAAAGGCCACGAAGCCCGGATAAAATGCAGAATAACACCACTGAAAACAGCCTTTATCTGTTCACATCTTCAAATTTTTTTTTTTTGAAAATGATCTCGGAATACACCCGTAGGTTGAAGTCAAACCTTATTTCTATTGAAAAATCGTTCTTAGTAAACAAGGTTCGCTTTTGGTTTGATGGATTTGTGAACAAGCAAAATTGCCATTTCTTAAGCAAGGAAGAGACTCATGTGACTCAATTGCAGCCAAAAAAGTGCACTGATTGGTGTACCCTTCACCCTGGTGGCATCATCGGTCGCTATATCTTCAAACTCGAGGCTGAAGCTTACGTTACGGTCAATAGCTAACGTTACCATACAATGATCAATGACGACAACATTAATTCGGGCGATATGTGGTTGCATTATGATGGTGGTGAGTGCTATACGACCCATGAAACTATTGACTTACTTAGGACTCGATTCAACCACGAAATATTGTTGTTCAGTAAATCGGCGGGGTAGTGCGACTTGACGCAACTCGATTCTTCCTTGTGAAGATATGCAAAGTCTTTGGTAAATGCTGATAAATCAGGTGTTGAAAGCAAATATTCACCTCGTAATTAGAGTTCCAAATACTCGAAAGATAGGCTCGAAATTGCACCAACAGGATTCGTTTCGTCAAAAACAGTCAAGGAAGCCATACTCCAGAAGTCGTTTTCGTATCATAATGTCGTAAATCATCCTTAAAAAATGAATAAAGATTTTCGAATTAATTTAATTCCTATTGGAATTGTTTGAGAATAGGTACAGCTCTTAAATACACCCTGTATATACGGAGTAAAGTTTTTCTACATGGCTTGATAAAACCTAGGCATTTCACAGCATTTTGGAAACGTCGAATATGTAGTCATTCTAACGGAGATTGACATTGATGAACACACTCGTATTGTGCCTTTCGTGCATAATGGATCGGTGGTTAACTTCTTTGATGAACATTGAAAAGGGTGTCGAAGAAAAAACGAAGCCCTAATGCACACCAGCATTTATTTATCAGATTTGAAACTGTCCAAAACATTATCCATGGAGGAAGAGAATCATCTATCCCAAATGCGCGCATTTTCGACGAAAGAATATAATGGCGCACTCTGACAAATGCCTTTGGTATATGAAATGTAACTAACTTACTTTCGCCAAACTATCGTGGACTTTGTTTCCAGTTTTCGGTGAAGCATACCATCATCAAATCACTAGTGGGTCTGTTGTGCCGGTCATTATTTTTCGAAATGTTGCATAAGTAAATGTACTCGTAATAGGTTTATAGGAAGGGCTGAAACCGGTTAGGCAAATGTTGTTTTCCCTCATCTCCCTAATAGACAACATATGTCATCTAGATCACCGGATTTCTGTATATTTAAATCTTCACACCCCATCTCCACGACCAATTGTATAGACTTTCTCCTTCAGGTTAAACTAGATTCTATTTGGAGGAATTCATTTGAGCTATAGCTTACACATCTTGCTAGATATCCCGACCCTGTAAGGAGTTGAGGAGAGATTCCGGTTTTCGTAGGTGAGCAATATAATGTTTTTCAGGAAAAATACGCTTCACAATCTGGAACGTCGACGCAATGACGGACAAACGATTCGACCTAGAAAATGTATTACGGTAACCTAAAATCGATATATGTGTCCATGATATATTATTACGAGATGGACCAAAATAAGAACGGAATTAGAAGCATCCTGAAAGATGAACTTTTGGATAAGATAGTAAGCGACCGATTAATGGCAATAAAACTGATGTTTGAACACGAAAATCAAAAAAAAAAAGAAAAGATTTTCATCTGAGCAGACTTAAACGAGCACGTCGGGGAATAGAGCTGTGAATTTGAAGACTGGCAAAGAGGAAACCGTTCCGGAACGAGAATGATATACTAAACTCCTATAAATCGCACGGTCTAACTATACTAAACTGTATATTAAGCAAGAGTGACATTTAATGATGAATTGCAGTTGTGGACATCACCCAGATAGATAGCCATTTATCAACAGCGAGTAAAATATAGCATAGCGATCTTAGTCTGCCTTACAAGTCAGCACCGATATTTGCTGACCGAAACCAGATAGGAACTGTCGTAAAAATAAACCCCACAACCCTAGAGGAAGACCTACGAGTAAGTGCCTATGTTTGATAGTTTTGAAGAAAACTTTATTAGTGGTATAATTCTGCTCGGTAATAATAGCGCTACAAATGACCGGTAGCTAGAGCAGATGCTATAGGAGTAAAAGTATTACATCGACGATTAGAAGAGCTCATAAGAAGGTGAAGCACGAGCAAACGAGTAGGGCCGCAGCCCTACGAAGAAAACACTCCCAAGAGATTCAATCGCCGAAATATGGATATTGAGGACGAGCAGGGAAGACGGAAAATGGGAAGTGTACTTAAACACAACTTAGGAAAGAATTCTAGCGCAGTACCATTCGACCCACTGTTGCCCACAAAGAGGAGATGACCGATTTTACCAATTTAGAATGAATCGAGGGCGTGCAGTTGGGCCGGATCACATACTCCCTAAAGCATGGATAGCAATCGGAAATCTTGGACTGAAATTGCTCACGCTCACGATTTTATTCAATAAAATGATGAGAAGCCGCCGAATTACTAACCAGTAGAGGCAGAGCTTTCTTGTATGATGTCAAACGCGACACGAGAAATTTCAGCAACTATCGATTTATGAAACTAATATGATGTCGTTCACAAATTAAAATCCATGGCAATCAATGCTCATTTTAGCAGAATGTTCATAGTCTCTTAGGTGTTCATAGCGACGGAAATGAAAATGTTACGAGTGGCAGCGTGGATGACAAAATGTGATAATATAGGGAATATGCGTTTCGGTGGAAGTCTACACATGAGGAAATCGGTGGTGCACAAATTTCAAGCTGAGCAAATGTCGTCGGAAAATCTGTACCAAAAAGCAATAGAGGCTAAAGTTCCAGTCGAGCTTCATACAAAAAGCCGGAATCGGATACTCAAATGCAAAAATGTCAGCCAAATGTTGGACTCATTATCGCGGTGATCCAAAATAGAGTGATTTGTAGTATGCTACTGATGTCCGAAAATTTATCCAACCGTGGGAGAAATATGTTTGCAATTGACGAAATTATGCGCGGAACATGTCTCAACGGTGAATAGGTTAGGAGTAGCTACGGAGTCATCCTTAATGGAAAAGAAGACGGTTAAAACTCCATACAGCGTGCGCATTTCAAAACCAATTTTGAGTTTCTCTCGAACCGATTCAACAATCGGTCTAACTCTAGTTCGTAATGCACTATCAATTTATGTATAGAGAACACTGGTATTCCAGTATCATAACAAGTGGTGAAGCTTTTCCTTTATCTTCCCTGCATACTGGCTGTTCAGCTGAACCAAACGCCAGGGAGTGTCTATACCTTAGCGCGACTAGAAGTTTAAGACCACCAACCCACGCATCATGAAAAGTCAATTTTATCGGCCAACAGTCAGCAAATGGATCTCTCCCCTCTAAGTGTCCAACCTAAACAAATGCATTCGCATTGCGTTTCTGTCGAAATTTGGCAAACGCAATGCACTAGCGCTACAAAATGAAGATGGGTACAGTAATGAAGAAAAAGAAGATTTTTGAATGACATTTCATTAAGGGGCTGTTCTCATCTTTTTTGGGTCAAAAGAGCATAAATTTGAGGATTTTTTTTTTTTTTATTAAATACATATCTAGTACACGAAATGAAACCATTCATTCTCAAGAACCAATGAACGCATCCAGTCCAACTTGACGGCTATTTGACAAGTGACATTTATGCATTCTTCCCGCGTAAGAAGTTGTCTACGTCAGTTGTTTACAAGCATGGAATGCGGCGCGCTCGAACATCGTTTTGTCATAATTGGCCTGCAAAAATACGGCTACGAAAAGGCCAAATCTTTCGGATGTTGCGGCCACTAAAAATCAAACAAAACTTTGTGTATCGTACCGTTCAGTTATTTGAGAATACTAGTGGCATAGTCGACCGTGCAAAATTCGGCCGTCAGCGCACTGTGCGAACGCCACAAGTCAGTCGCCAAAGTCGTGGAAAAACGAATTCACCGAAATCCGCTGTGCAAGCAGAAAATCATGTCTCGGAAAATGTATATCAGCAAGGATAGCATGTCGTGAATTGGGAATCAGCGCATACAAGATACACACCGGCCACTTACTCACAGAAGCATTAAAACTGGGTACCCAGTGGTAGTGTATTGGCTTCCTAATGAGACGCTCGGGGTTCAATATCAGCCGTGCTTGAAAGACATTCTTTTTTTCAAGCACTAAAATCTCGTGAGATGAATGGTAGGCAAAAAAAAAACAACATCAAGTCAATTTCCACTAATAATTTAGTCTCCCCATTAAATGTTGTATGCCACTCATGGAGCGAAATAACCATTGAGCCCACACATCTTTCTCTCTCTATCCAATTTTCTGGAAAACTTAACACGAGGCCCGGCATTTTAAGAGTAGCGATACCCTCTTGAGTGAAACGTAAGTCAGAATCGAAAACCTTACTTCGCAAGTACGCGAAAATCGGACACAGACGAATTCTTTTTACTGACGAGCAAATTTTCACCGTTCAACAAACAGAACGATATGCGTCTGAGCTTCTTTGGTCGCTTATTCATTTTCTCTCAATAAGGTGTGAGAAGTTCATTAAGAATGCAAGCCACAATTCAGGATGCAATTTCAACAATATTTTCGGAATAGAAAGTGTGCGTGCAACCAGTGCTATACTAGCCGAGACAGTGAACAACACGCAGCTTATGATAAATAGGAGAATACTGCAAGACGTGGAGCTTGTCTGTTAATTTAGGAAAGATAAAAATTATGATAATTATTGTAGAAATGGAGGTGGGAGGTACTAAAGAAATGAGAAATGGACGTATGAAAGGGAATATATAGAAGTGGTTAAAGAGTATAAGTATCTGGGAGTATTGATTACAGCGTCGACAAACACGCACCATAGCAGTGGAGTCAGAACGCCGCCTTGCGGGCAACCCCTGCATATCACGTTGGCCACAGCCAGCATCCGCAGTCAATATCCTATTCAGCAGCATTGCTTTGATCCACAAAACTAGTGATTCGTCTACGCCGTGTGGTCTGACCGAGCTACATATGCCAAAAGTTGCATTGTCGAAAGCACCCTCAACGTCGATGAAAATGCCCAAGGCGTATTCCTTCTTATCATCTGCACAGTTTTGCACACATGGATCTCGACCATTCTTTTCATGCTTTTCAAGATGAAGGATGTCAGACTTATATGTACGTCTGAAGCTCTTGGTGAGCGGACTACACGCTCCATATAAAGGCTACTCTCACTGTTCGCCAGGGTTCCGGTATGTATGCCAGTGCCAGGATAGCAGTAAAGATTCTCTTCAGAGTTACCAGCAGTTGCTCTATACCTTTTTGTAATATAGCTGGGTATATGCCATCGGTGCCAGACGACTTGAAGCCATCAAAGGAAGCAACAGCAAGATTAATGGACTCATCCGTTATCACAACCGATGAGGTATACTAGCTATGGTGTTTGTGTTATTCAGCTCTCTAGCAGCTTCATTAATAAGAGCTGGTTTCGAGCTAGAAGTGAGCCTCAAGCATGAGACAGAGAGTCTCTGCCTTCAACTTAGTGTAGGTACCATCAGATTTTCTGAGTGGTTCCAGCTTGGTTGATTTTCCTCTTTTGAGGACTTTGACGAGTCTACCGGTTTCACCGACAGTTTGGATCTTTGATATTCTATTTGCTTCGATCTGTAAAGATTCCAATCCTCCTCCAAATTAGTCTTAAGTGTCCGTTTAGAAGTTTTCTGGTTTCCTTTACGAATACGCTGCAGATCTGCGTTCAACCAAGGAACGGACAATCTGCAGGATTGCTTACCAGCTGGACATGACATATCAAAACACTTGGTGAGGGTACCGTTCAAGTTCTGAACAGGTTCCTCTAGCTTTTGCTTTGTCCTGAATTGGGGGAAGCACTGTTGCAGTTGTCGAGCTCGTCCCTAAATTGTGTCCAGTTGGTTTTCTGCGGATTCCTCCCCTTCAATAAGGTCGAGACCTTGCATCCGGTTCTGATTCTCCGCTCGCTTCGTAGCTTATGTCTACAGCCACTAAATATTGGTGGCAAAATTGCCCAAGTTTAGATGGTGAGAGTGAGTTCGGCACATAAAGACAAGTTCTCGGTCTTTCCGAGCGCTCGTCATATAGTGGTGTGTGACCCCTTAAACATCCGAAACCACAGATGCGTTTATTCCACACCCGTGGTTCCTGAATATATATATTAAGTGTACGCTTTTAGGTACTCTAGCATCTCACACCATTTTCAAACGTTGTATATATTGGGTTGGCAAATAACTTCCCTCTGTTTATCGTTAGCGTTAAAGTTAAATTTAAATGACGGAGGTTGTAAAGGTTGTTTCGAGCAAATATGTGAAAGGAAGTTCATCGCGATCCGTTGAGTTTTACGCATTTGGTGTACTTTTGAAAATGGAGACAAATAATGAGTACTTTCGGCATATTATGCATTTTTATTTTCGGCTAGGAAAAAACGCTGCACAAAGATATAGGAAGATTTGAGCTGAGCATTGGGATAGCTCTGTTAGCGCATGGAGTGTTCGTGTGAGGTTCCGGCGTTTTCTTGATTCACATGCTCTGACTTGCCCCGTTCTCGACGACCGGTTGAGATTGATGCACGATACACTCAGCAGAAATATTGTATGTATCGAAACCAAGCGTAGAAAATCACTAGTGCAAACTGCAATACGTAAATCTATACGATATTTGGCTGCCGCACAATTTGAGTGAAAGCAATTTATTCGATCATGCCTACATCAGTGATTCCCCCTGCCGAAACGTGAACTATTTTTAAAACAGATGGTGACGGGCGATGAAAAGTGGATTCTTCACCCTGAGGTCTTCACCCTAAGGTTATGCTCTGTATTCTGAGGGATTAGAAGGGAATTTTGTATTATGACCTTCTTTCGCTTAACCAAACCATTGATTCGAATAAGTACTGCGCTCAATTGCATAAACTGAAGGATGCAATCAGCGAAAACGCCCAGAACTGGTTAATCGGAGGAGTGTCGTGTTCCATCAAGACAATGCTGGACCGCATGTCCCTGTGTACCTAGTCCTGCCATAAGTTCTGTTACAAAATTTCCAGAGCTTATCGTTCAAGACTTCTTTTCAGAGCACTTGTACTGATCAGTTAAGAATACTAGTCAGTTTGTATTAACATGGAGTGGGGCGTTAAAGAGAATCAAGTCGCGGTAATAGCGTGGCACAAGTGTGGAAAGAGTGTTGGCCAAATTTTCGAGTTGCTAAAACCACTGGGAATATCGAGAATTTTCGTTTATCGGACAGGCCAAGAAGTGGTCGCCCGAGCGTCGTCCGTACGAATGTGGTAGTAAAGCCAGTGCGTGAACAAATTCGGAAAAATCCCCTAAGGAAGCAGAAGATCATGTCCAAGGAATTGGATATATCTACCAGATCCATGTCTAGGCTGATTCGGGATCGTCGGTCCACTGGTTATTTTCTAACTCCTCAACTAAAAAAATTAGGAAAGATGTAAGCGACTTTTGCCATGGCACGCGGACAATCTCCATGAAAACATTCTGTTTACGTCTGAGAAAAATTTGACGGTGGAAGAAGTTTTCAACAAATAAAATGACAAAATGTATGCCACTTCATCTAAGGAAAAAGTTGTTCCAAGGGTTAATTCTTTGGTGGGGCGTCTCTCACCATGGTGTCACATCCCTCCATTTCTGTGAAAAAGGCGTAAAAACTGGTGCGAAGGTTTACCAAGAAGATGTGTTAGACAGTGTTGTAAAGGGTTTGACCAATACCCTTTTAAATAGATACATATGGATCTTCCAACAAGATGCAGGAGTGACTTAGAGTCAATATTTCTGACTTTATAGAATCAGAAGATTGGCCGTCGAGGAGAATAGATCTGAATCCAATGGATTATGGTCAGAATTAAAGAACATGACCTGCAAGACTTCCCACAGAAATTTGGAAAGCCTTAAAACAGCATTAACCAGAGCGCGATTCACGATCTCCATGGAAAGCGTACGTGCCGCTATAGCCCAATGGCCACATCGTTTGCAAGCTTGTCTTAAAGCAAAAGGCAGTCATTTCGAGTGAATCCAATTTCTTTTAATAACCAATATTGTGGTCTAATAAATGAAACAATTTTGAATACTAGGTAGGGTGAAAAGTACCCTCCTTGACCGCCAGAATGCGCTGCTACTCGAAAAAAGGTTATGGTGCCTTGAAGTCCGTTCATATTTAGGCAGACATGCCAAATTTCAGTGCGATACTGTCTTTAGTTTTGTTTTGACATCTGATTGTTGTTGACGTGTTTGGCATCATGTTGAGTATGGACAAAAATAAAACATTATTTTTTGAGAGGCAAAACGGCGAAGGAAACAAAAGAAAAGTTGGATAAATATTATGGGGCTAATGCTCCGTCAGATTACACAGTCAAATATTGGTTTCGAGAGTTTCGTGGTGGCCGCAACTCCACTACCGATCAAGTCCGCAGCGGCAGGCCCTCCGATGCGGTTACAGAGGACAACGTCAAAAAAATACATGAAATGGTGTTGGCTGACCGGAAAGTGAAGGTGCGCGAGCTAGCAGATACCACAAAGATTAGTACTGAGCGCACACGCCATATTTTGGGCAATATTCTGCATATGAAAAAGTTACCCTGCCGCTGGGTGCCGTGCATGCTCACTCCTGACCAAAAGTACGAACGCGAGAGCACTTCGAAAGAGTGTTTGAACTTGCTGATGCGGGATCGGGTAGACTCTTGGCGTCGATTGGTAACTGTTGATGAAACTTGCATCCACTATTACACACCAGAGAACAGAATGAGTGCCCGGCAATGGACTGAAGCCGGCACGAATGCTCCGAAGCGGCCGAGAGTGGCTCGATGGGACGGAAAGGTTATGGCGTCGGTTTTCTGGGATTGTCATGGCATACTCTTCGTGGACTACCTTGAAAAAGGAAAAACCATCAACAGCGAGTATTACTGTTTATTATTGGAGCGATTGAAGGCCGAAATCGCTGCAAAACGGCCTCACATGAAGCGAAAAAAATTTTGTTTTTGCAAGACAATGCGCCGGCGCACAGGAGCATCGCAACTATGGCTAAAATCAATGACTTACGGCTCCAATTGGACTATTATCTCTTGCCAAACCTCAAAAGATGGCTCATCAATTAAAAATTCAGCTCACGCGAGGAAATCATCGACGCCACGGAGGAGTATTTTGCAGACCTTCTGGAAAATTACTTTTCGGACGGGATCAAGAAGTTGGAAAATCGCTGGGAATAGTGTATCAAGCTAAAAGAGGACTATATTGAATAAAATAAAAAAACATTTAAAAAAAAATTTTTTTCATTCCCAAGGAGATTACTTTTCACCCCACCTAGTATGTTTACAGGACTAGGTAGACACAGCAGAAGGTGGTGCAGTTTGGATGGGATGTTTTACTTCAACCTCCGTATTCACCTGATCTTTTCCGGTCCCTCCAAAGCTCACAATTTCGTCACACTGGAAACTTGTAAAATCCATTTGGAGCACTTCTTCACCCAGAAAAATCAAACGTTCTACGAAAGGGGCATTATGAAATTGCCCGAAAGGTGGCGGAATGTATCTTTAATTGCAACTGAAAAAACAGAGTGAACTTCTTGGCCAACCCAATAGGTACTACGTGAGACAAGAGTAATGTCTTAATGTGAAAGTGTCAGATCTTTTGAAAATGACGTGTCATTGTGCTTTGACATTTATATTGCAGACAGATAGAGAATTAGTTGACAACAAACAATGGAGCGATACACACCTGAAGAACCCGGAATTATTGTTGCTGCTTATTTGACCAATTTTCCGATCCGTTTGGCTGAGCGTCTCGTGTAAACTGGGTCCACTAGAGAAGTCGCAAGAAGTAACCGTCCCCATACTGTTAGACCTCGGCTGTGTCTGAGGACGTCCGAGAGAGTCCACATACATCGACGAGACAACGATGTACACAATTTGGCGTCGTTGCGTCGAATTTTGGTGAAAGACCTGAAGATGTTACCTTATAAAGTACAAACCTTTGCCCAATTGCTGACAGTGAGGTTAACTTACTCCCGTGGCCTGTTAAACCCGGTGCAAGAGGATGATTTCGTATCCAAAATCATAAATAGCGACGAAGCCCATTTCCACTTAAGTGGTTATGTGAATAAACAAAATTTGCGGTTCTTCTCACATGAAATGCGCGAACAGTCATTACATCCCCTCAAATTGACTGTTTGTGCGGCAGTTGCTGTGAAAAAGTGACTGCCGCTTATTTTTTTGAGGACGCCATTGCCACCACCGTAACCGCACCTGGTGATCGTTACAGAAAGCTGGTAAACGAGCTTTTTTTGCCGCAAATTCCTGAATTGGCTCTCGAGCATTGTTGGATCCAGCAGAACGGAGCAACCCCTCACACAGCTTGGGCAACTATGGAGATTTTAAATGACCAATCTCCGAGCCGCGTAATCTCCCGTCTTGGCGATTTGAACTGGCAGGCCATGTCTCTTTTCAAAATCTCGCGTTTACCACAACAAACCACAAACCTGGCAAGTCTTGAAAGCCAACATTGAAGAAGAAATCACCAATTCTTAGAGCCTGATGTTTTGCGAGCAACAATTCAAACGAGCACAAATCTGCATCAACTCAGGAGGTGGTCATTGGACAGATACCATTTTTTCAACTTAATGTCATCAATTTTACACCTTCAAATAACCTTTTCGTAGAAACAGAGCCCATTTTTTTCATTTCTAACAAAATGGTAGCCATTTCACATTATTCCATTACTTTTGCCCCACCTTGTATAATAAACATCTAAAAAACAGCCCCTTAAAACAAGAGTGACAAAAAGGAATGAACTTGACAGATGTGAAGAGCTGCTGGGTCTATTCCGGTTGCTAATTTTTTCTCGATGCGTTGCGCTGCTTTTACCCAACGCAGATGCACTAACTCGCTCTCGGATCAGTCAAACATTTCAGTTACTTACTGACAGTCTCTTAGTTTGGACAACCACTAATGATGTGTCCAGAATCCAAAAGGCAACCGAATGCGATCTTGAAGAAGTTTAGGTGCAAATGTACAAAGCAAAGATTTTGAAAAAGAAAAAAAGAAAATGTTTGACATCATTGTACAGAATTTAGGTCAACCACGGAGGCATCCCTGATGCAGAAGTAGGGTTAAGAGTGTGCACATCAGTTCATAAGCGCGTTTGGCTTCTAGTTTTGCAGAGCGGTGATTGCTCATTTCACTCTTATTTTTCTTTCTTACTTTTGAGTTCACCCGAGCTAAAGTCAAGCAACCGCGGCCATCTTCAAAGATGAACCCGTGGCCGACTGGACTCCTTACAATTCTCATTGTATTGGCAGGCCTGTGAAAGCTGTTAAACGGCAAAGAAGCTACAGATGAGCTCAACCAATTTAATGTGCGTATTCAAAACACATGGAATTTTCATTCTATTGTCAGTTTCAACCTCAAAGGATTTAAAACAGATCACAGAGATGAAATAGGCAAAACCCTCGAACGGTCGCACATCGACATAGAATTCTGATTCCTGGCAGCAGTAGAGACATTCATGTACGTCCTTTCGGCAAGCCCATCGATTTGAAATTAACTTAATTGAAAATTGATTTGTTTACACTTTTTCATACTAAGGAAGCAAACAACTAGCCAACCGTGTCCAAAGGAGGGGGAACACAAGAAGCAATTAATAAACAATACGCGTGCATGGTGCTAATTAATTTATGACGTGGAAATTTTTGGACATTGGCCGAAAGAGGAACTAATTTCATAATTTTCCTACGATTTATTAAGACAT
This sequence comes from Volucella bombylans, assembly GCA_949129095.1. Lineage (NCBI taxonomy): Eukaryota > Metazoa > Arthropoda > Insecta > Diptera > Syrphidae > Volucella > Volucella bombylans. The sequence goes on from OX422140.1 coordinate 363,687,808, forward strand.
CAAGATGCCGAAAACTGTGTCTATTCCAGGCGATCAAGCCGGCTTTATTAGATGGTCTGTATCTCAACCGTGCCGCTTTCTAACTTAAAATTGATAAATTCCTTCAGTCAAACCAAGGATTATTCGAGTTCTCCGAATACCAACTCCATGCAGGTTGACTCGATCGAAAGACCAAAAAAATTAAATGAAAAATGACTACTGTGCGCCAAGTGCAATTTAATTTCGAAATTTTCAACATAATCCATTTGGACTTACCCAATTTAATAGTGATATTCCGTTCAAGTTCGTTTTTAAAACGAACAGTTTGCACTCCAGAGAGTGCTTTCACTACAGTCGATTTGCCGTGAGCGACATGACCAATGGTACCGATATTAATAGTCGCCTGTCGGGAGATAACCTCCGGTGAAAGAGCAGTCAAATTACTGATGTCCTGCGAATGAAAACAAAATTAATGAATCAGTTAATTTGATGAAATAAAACCCCTCCCGTTTCTGCAGCTAAAACCAGGAGGAGGAGTAGTAATAATCATTTAGAGAGGTTAGAATTTTGTTGATTGCATCAGATTCATAAAATAAACTCACATACATCAACTGTATTGTAATTATTCAAATATTTACATTATCTAGATGTAATTCAATATTTTATTCGATTACTAGAAAACATATTTACATAGAAAAATGAACAAAAATTTGGCCACGTGCAATGATTGGGGAATTTCTCCCGCAGAATCAGAGTTTGCAACGCCAACAAATTTTCGGGCATTTTTACTCCAATCAGATGGATTGAAGGGTGGGAGTTTTGAGCGGATTTTCTAACATACTTACAAGATTTTTAAGATCCTGCTTTTGTAAATTAATATTGACACCAACTTGCCCTTCCGTTGTTGACATTTCTGCGATTTTTCTATGTCGGAACACTAGTGAAATTAATTAAAATAAAATTCAACCTCGCTACACCTAAACATCAAAAATTGTCGACACTTTTGAAAAGACTTTTGACTAGCGCTCATGGCTAACAGATGTGTTTGCTGTGTTGTTAGGGTCTATTCAGTGTCGAGAAAAAGTCATGCCAAATCGAAGAAACAATTATTTCAAATATATATTTCGAGTTTGTAAAAAAAATATATTTTGTTGAATGCATGAAATTTGTTTGTTGTGTTTTGATTAAATTTATTTCAATTACGTAAACCTAAAATAGAAAACACAAACAAATCAGAAAGTACAAATTGTTTATATATATTTTTAAAGGTGTATAACGAGTATATCGAATAATGAGTATACACGTGCTGCTGAAGCTTTTGGTGTTGTTACCAAGTAATTCTTAAAATAGATATGTATTATACGAGTACTTTGACGATGATGACATTGTTGACGTAATTCACGTTCACTAACCCATAACGCCCCCTTTACCGATCCTGACTCATACTGTCTGAGTTAGTGTCCCACCCGCAACGAAATAGGTGTTAGGGAGAGTTTGCAGTGGTTGTTTGGAACTATTTTATTTCGATTTTTCGTTTCATTGGAGTTCGGAATCACTTACTGTTCCTTTTTCATTTCATCGGAGTTCGGAATTACTACGCAACGAGCGAAAAAAAATGTAACTTCAAAACATAAGTAGTCTACGAAGGGCATACTATAGTCGCCCCACACTTCTATTAGAGAGATCTTTAATTATGCTGGAAGCACCCAGAAAAATATAAAAATATGACGAGATGTCGTTCAGTTTAGGTTAGAGTCACTTTTTCCACCATTTTTACTAGCTTTTTTCTTCAGCTAATCCTTAAAGAGCTTCCCACAGAACGTGCGTGGGTGTCAAAAGAACCTCTTTAATTAGCCCCCTGCATTCATATTCTGGTGAGTATTAAGGAGGGTATCGCTATATGATTCTTCAACACATTTTTCCGCCTCTTAAATGCACACTCAGTACCTAAAAAAGCAGCAGGGTTGACAAATAAGATTATAGGGTCTTTAAAGAGAATGGATGTGATTATATTGGAGGTGGCATGAGTATCCGAAATGCAGCCAGATGAAACGAAGGATTGCCCTCAATTATTAGTCTCAAATCTTTATCACCACCCCGATCTATTTTCATTCACCTTCAATGGAATTCGTCTTCAGCGGTGTAGAGTAGAATTTGATTGACTACAACCCTAAGAATTAAGCCAGCTTTGGGTAAATTTGCCCGAATTTTTGGATCACTGTATAACTTAAACAAGACCTTTTTCGGGTTAATAGAAGCCCAATTAATGAAAAGCAAAACTCCTTTCTAGTATAGAAAAGGCCAGTTCAGCTATTAATAGATTTACGAACAACAACAACAACCGCTGGATCTGATTAGTATACACAAAATTATCTTCCAATTCTGGGCGAAAGGGACTATACAAGAAGACATCTCTTGACACATTAAGCTTTCCAGCGCTGTGTATCAATTCGAACTCATTGCAGTTTTTCGTGGGTAGATCAAAAAGCTGCCCTCATAAGATATTACTTTCCCATTAATTCTGCTTATTTTGACTCTTCGTGGTAGCAAATGAACATAACAAAAACAAAATGCTTTGTCAAAAATGGATGCACGACTGATGTCGTACAATAGAAGAATTCATGCAATTGAATCTACGATCGGCAACAGACTGCATGACATTAGAGTTATTTACGCTAATATAACGTATTTGGATTGAGGTCAAAAACAATTTCTAAGGGTAGCGAAATAGAAATGATTGCAAATAGACCCTTAAGGAATGAACAGCAGTTCTCATTTGTTCTTTCCTTATAGCCCCGATTCGATAATATCCGACTGTTTTCACCCAAGGTGTTACAAAAAGGACCTCACTCTTCTGCTGTGGGAAGAATTAATACAAAGTCCGCTTTCACACGTCGCAAGTTTCGAAAGATTCAAATGAGTGCAAAAGAGAGAAATAATGAAACAAAAAATACCCAATTAACCAAATTCCCACTGCATGTGGGTAGCAATTTCATTGCAAGTTTTTGACATTTCTTTTTCTCCTTCTTCTTTCTTTTTCGCATTTGCTTCATTACTTCTTTCGCTGTGTTACGAGCACAACATTTCAGTATGGCGGATGAACTGAAATGGACCAAAGAATTAACAAGGGGGCTCATTTTCAATTATGAAAGACTGAGCGCCAAAGATGAAATGAAAGAGAACTGTCAAATAACATGCAAACTCAAAGAAGGGGAAAGTCTTCATGTAGAGTTGCGCGCATCACAGAATGACAATTCAAAAGAAAATGACCAGAACATGCGCATTACACACTTGCGACGTGTGAAAGCGGACAAAACAGGACACCTTTGGTGGTACACTCGAAAAGAATAATTTACACGGCAACATGAGAAAACGGACTTAGGAGATTTGAATTAGCTGTTGAACGGAATATCACTAAAGCCAGCGTTCTGTATTCTCAACATGACCTTCTCATGTTTATCAAATTCAAATTGATAAGGTTGTGATTGACGCAAGGCATTCCTTCATTGCCTTCAGTTCCTTCAGTATATCTCAGATTCCACAGCAAAGGATAAATGCTGTGGTGGTCAACGGTTTCGCCATACTGAAAGAATCGGTTCCGATATTAGATTACCGAAATTAAGCAGCGTTGGGCGGGGTAGGTACTTAGATGGAGGAACACGGCAGCTGATCTGTGAAACATGTTTCAAAACAATTCGTCTACGAAACGGTGCTACATGTAGAGTGACCAAATTGCAATTATAGTTTTTCCAATTGTTATGTTTCAGCAGCTGTCAAAGTTACCAATGATATCCAGCTGTCAAAATATTCAGTAAGGTTTTCCGTTTCATCATGCATCGTTTTACGCTTGCCGAGCGTGCGGAAATTATTAAAAAAAAATTTCGAAATTCCGGCTCAGTTGTAAATCCGCAACGTGAATTTCGTCGCGAGGTCGGTCGTTATCATGGCTTCAGTGTACAGGTAATTCGCCGCACTTGGAAAAGTGTTTGTGCGGTGTTTGGCCGGAGATCCGGATTTTGGCCAAAAAATCATCTTCTCGGACGAGCCCCATTTTTGGCTCAGCGGCTATATGTCGACAAGCGAAATTGCCATTATTGGAGTGAATACAATCTGCAAGTGTCAGCAAAGCAGTCGAAGTTGTGAATGAGAAATTTGGCGTCTGGGTCATCTCGCGGCGAGCGTTCAGCAATTGGCCGCCGCGATCATGCGGTTTGACACCACTCGATTATTTTCTCTGCTGCTAGGTCAAGTCCTTAGTCTACGCTAACAAGCCAACCACTTCGAACGAGCTCGAGGCCAACATTCGATACGATATAGTCGTAAAAACGTCGAACATATTGGACCGAGTCATCAAAAATTCAATTTTATATCTCACACCGTTGCTGCTTTATTTAAATTTCCTATCCTTCTTATCTGGTCACCCTTTAGAAGGATCAATGTTGCGATGGTAAAAACATCTGCTTCTCCAGCATCTCAGGTCTGCAGAGATGAGCAAGAAACTTTGTAGTAAAGTCATAATCGGTGCTGAGTATATGGAATACTCACTTCTGCAGACTATTAAGTAGCAGAGATGACCAAAATTCCGTTGTCAAGAAAAGTAAACCATTCAACCTGGGCGATAGAAACCAAGACCTGCGTCCTATCAGTGATTTTTAAGGCCGGAGAATCCCAAAAAATTATCGCAGCTACTGCAAAGTCTTTAGATATTTATAAAGTCCAGATTGATATTCATCACCATTTTATCGATTGCATGTCATGCACATGACAGCATCTATAGAGACGCGCTAACCAGTGTTAAGTCAAGTTTGGGCAACTCTGTCAAACTCGTCAAATGACGAGTAAAATGACAATCGAGAATGCTCGCGATTTCACCGAAATCAAGAAAGGGTTTAGATAAGGCGATAAAAACTTCCTTTACATCATACTAGAGAAAATTGTGCGAAGCTCGCACACTTATGACATTGACATATTTGCCACAACGCATTCAGCTGTTGGTGGTAAAACAGAATCGGTAAAAATGGGCTAAAATGTGAATGAGGGCAACGGCAAGTAAATGCTGTAAATAAAAAGAGACATACAACATCGGCATGTTGCCCAGTTTTAGCCAAGTCATTGCAATGTTTCGATATACGAAAAATATAAATGAAAAATGACAGCGACGGAAATGAAAATGTTACGAATGTCAGTGGATGCAACAAAACGTGATCTTGTAAGAAGTAGGGACATCCGTGAAAGTCTCCACATAAACAACAGATAGTAGAGAAACTACAGGCTGAGTAAATCAGCAGGCTTTGTCATAATCAAAAAAGTTCGTCGAAAAATCCGATCTGAGAAAGAAGCCAAAAGAAAAGTAGTTAAGATCTCTAAAATGGTTGTAAGCTACCCTAATGTAGCTGGCTCACAGGTGACGCAGTAGCAACACAGATATGGGGGATAAATATAAGATGCTATTATACGAGTTACATAAAGAAAAAAACAGAGGTCTTCTAGGATCGCCTAGTACGATTTTAAAGTCATACTTCGGATATTGCTCAGATATCTTGTCAAGGAGCTCATAAAAATATTCATTGGTGGAGTCGTACTTGTGGCATATTCCAACTCTGCATCCGAATAAGTGCTGTTTCTTTTCTGAACAGGGAGGGCTGTGAAGGCGTGAGCCACTATAATGCAACTGGCCTGACGTGTCCCTGCATTTTAGCCTGCATGAGTAAAAGTTTATCGGTTACCACCAATTCGCTACGAACTTGATTATTGTACTACTGGAACTCGGCTATTTCCCGATCAATCGCCATGCAGGCCCCCTTAATACATGGATACGTTTTCAAAATCCTATTACGACCAACTTGTCCATTTGTAACTTAATGAAACTCCTCGTCGACATTAGCTCCAGTTTGCTTTCGCTTATTATGCCTGAGTCTTAACTCTGATAACGAAATAAGAGGACAATTTATTATATTTATAACCTTGCCAAGTGACATGTATGAGATTCTAAATAATAGTGATCCTGATTCGGCTTCATGACGCAGATTTTTAGACATTGGCGAAGGTCGAAAAAGATGTCATCAGCCGGTTTGAGCTCTTAATTTTCGAGCGATTTTTTCGTTGGGATTGGAGAACAAGAAATATTTGCAAACTTTATAGCTCCCAGATTTGAGTTATCTTCTTAAATCATGAATCACTTCAGTTCACGCCGTGGATCAAATGGTAATGTATTGGCTTCCCAATCGGACGGTTCGATGCCAGCCATGACCAAATGACTTTTTTTCAGGCAACTAAAATCGTGTGAGATGAATTGTTGCCTAAATACAACATCAAGTCAATTTACACTAAATTTAGTCTCCCCATTAAATGTTGGATGTCACCCATGGAGCGAAATAGCCACTGAGCCCAAACATTTTTCTTTCGCTTTTTGTCCCATTTTCCGAAAAAAACACTCATGAGTGCAGTGTTGTTATTTAAAAAAAAAAATGCTCATTTCGGAGTGCACAACCACAGTTGCGTTTTCCAAATACTGCGTTAATAGAACAGGTAGAGGTTTATCTGTGTTGAACTGTTGAAAATAAGCTGAAAGTACCACACCAGTAGGTTGAAGTCTTTCTGAAAGAACATTTACCCGAAATATTTGGAGCTTCAATCCGAATAGTGCTTGACGATATAGTGATTAGTGAATGATTAAAGTCGCTACTCCTTTCCATTTGCCATATATACTCAAACAACCTAAGTGTAATTCCAAAAGTTTTTACTTCAAAATTAGGTGTTCTCTTGAAGCCAAATTTTTAAATAAGAAATATATTTACAATTTTCAAAAGCCTAATTTGTAAAATGACTCCATTCAATGAATAGAATGGCACCACTGTCTTGTACCAAAAACTCAACTATCTGCTCGTCGGTCCCCACCCAAACGAAGCCAACCGAAAAAAAAAATACAAAAATTAAAGACAACTATCTACCTAAACACACTCATCCTGTCACCAAGCCAGCCATTTTGATTGCGAAAAAAAAGCAAATTTAACGCTCGTCGAATTTTTGACGTACTCGCAGTATTACGGGAAATCAAGAGCAAAGCCGGAGCCGGCATTTTTTTTTTATTCCTTGCAACAGTTGTTGAAAAATTCCATTTAAATCGGCAATTAATTGCAATCAATCGGCCCTGCGCTCACATTTAATAAACTTAACCTCGGTGGAAATTAATTTAATTACTAATAAATATGTCAAGTTTACCAGCAAAACGCGCTAAAATCTCATCCGACGATGCGCCAAACGAGGATGAATCAGAAGCACTAGAATTGATTGACGCTTGTCAGAATGAAATTGACGCCCTCAACGAGAAGGCCAGCGAGGAAATTCTCAAAGTCGAACAAAAATACAATAAACTACGCAAGCCATGCTATGAAAAACGCAGTGAATTGGTTAAAAGAATTCCCAACTTTTGGGTAACAGCGGTAAGTTCCTTTTTACTTATTTTTTTTTCTACAGTGTGCAGAGAAAAAAAGAAACGCCTCCCTCTAAAAACAACGACGACGGCGGCGGCAGCGGCGGTTAGTGTATACGCACGCTTCCGTTTTTGAGTTGGGAAATTTTATTGCGCACATTTTCTGTTTTCAGTATTTTTCTTGTTCTTTTGTTGAAATTTAATATTTTTCTTTGTGTTTTGTTCTTTGGAAAAAGAATTGTATAAATAAAATTGTAATTATCAATTTTTTTATTAAATTTTTTTCGAATTTCATTTCTGCGGCGTGACTTCATTTTGTATAGTTCATTAATCATCCACAAGTTTCGGGAATTTTGGATGAAGAAGAAGAGGATTGCCTCCATTCGTTGACCAAGCTTGAGGTGGAGGAATTCGAGGACATAAAGTCGGGTTACCGCATAAATTTCCACTTCGATGAGAATCCCTATTTCGAGAATAAAGTACTCACAAAGGAGTTTCACTTGGGTTCTGGCGGTAAGTACAAATTTATTGTTTTCGTATCGTTGTTGGTGTGCTTGTTTTTTTTTTAGCGTGTTTTTGTCAATTAGGCGCTTATCTTGGTGGTCTGGTCTGTTTAGTTTGAGATTGAACAAGTACAGTCTGTTTTTTGTATGTTTTAATTGTTTACGGAGTGGTGGAGAAGGGGAGAAATGTGAACAAACTGAGGTTAGCTTAGGTTAGTGGCATCAATAGCAACTGTACCTACGCGTAAATAACATTAATCACTGGTGTGCAGTGTATATTCATTTTTGGCTTTTGCATTCGGCTTTTGTGCCAACAACCCTAAAAGTCAATCGAAACGAAGAGGGTCGAAGTGTCTTTTTTTAATTTTAATTTTTTTTTTTTTTTTTCGAGAAAACTTTGAAACAAAATCTGTAACATGTGACGTGATCGGAGTGCAAATTTGCAGTCCTTTTTGTCTGTGATGGTGACCATTCTTTGACATTGAGTAAACAGTCGGCGGGGGTGTGATCAACTGTTAGAGGGTTGTTGTGACTTCTCAATGAGGGTGAACTACCTTCCATTTATCCGAGAAAATTAGAGGTTTTCACTCTCGAAGGGAAGGTATTCTTTATTTTTGATCTACCGGTACATTTTCTAAGGAATACATCATCTTTCCTTCATCAGCTTCTTGCATTGCCTCTGTGCGATTGTAGGGTCGGCTAGATTGTTAGTGAGGTCAAGAGTTTGCTGGTGTTTTACCATTGAGTGATTTAATCATTTCTTCACTAGACTGCTACACGAGCACTTACAAGGGTTGATCAATAAATACGAGTACATAGGAACGTAACCATAATTCTTTTTTCTTTTTTTTTCAACGTAATATCCTTTTAGGACGAACACGATACACTTTTTTCTAATTTTCCTGCAATTTCTCTGAATTTCTTTCCTACGAGTCCCGTTTTCATGTTGGGGAACAAACAAAAGTCGTAGGGAGCTAGTTCGAGCGTCTACGGTGGATGTGGCAGCATATAGTTCATGGAATTAGGCCCCGGCGATTCCTGATGAGTGACTACGTTGTCGTAATGGAACACCACTTTTTTTCTTTTCAAAATTAGGTCATCTCCGCTAATTTCTCATCAAATCAGTCCAATAATTCGTTGTATTACTGCCCTGTGTGATGGATTATTCCCGTCGAACTCCGGAAAATGGTAGCCATGACCTTTCCAGCCGATGGAGTCTTAGCCTTCTTCGGAGTAGATTCGCCTGGTCGCATGGTCTGTAGTGTGTAGTAATAGTAAATAACGATGATGACTCGATGCATAAACTTCGTATCCTTACGTATCCTTAAAACGTTTGAACACAGCGCAAATGACGGTTAGGGAGGAATGAAAGAGATACCAATGTATGTTGGTTTTGAATGTTTGCATGCTATAATGACCAGGAAATACAGAGATCGGCAGGGCATTCCATATGCGAGTTGTACGGCTTAGGAAAGAATCACTATATTTCAATTCAATGTACGTTCGAAAGTGAGCTTTGAAAGCGAGGCGCTCCTTATCAAAAACAGATGTACGGCCACGTTTAAATTGTTCGAAGAAATCTCTCACGGCCGTCATAGTTGGTGAAGCGTTCCTTCCCATAGACAGCATCCAACTCCGCTTTTATTTCTCGCAGGCTTTTACATACAAAAATAATCGAATTACGGATCGATATTGCTCCTTTTCCATTGTACAATATCTACAAATGACCCTCAAACCAAATCTCGTAGATGAATCAATCTGCAATTTTGTATGGCGTCGTTTCATAGATAGTATACTCGATGGTTATGCCTTCCTTAGCAAGATCACTTGCCCTTAAGAACGTAAACTTATTGTTCCACCCTCGTATTGGGTTTTTGATGGATTTTTCAACGACCTTTGTTGAACATGAAAAAACCAACTGATTTCATTTCATTTCTTTACATCTTGTTACGAGGGTAGTCCCAGAAGCTTATACTTCAAGTTTGACAATGCTACGTTGTTTGGTATTTGTTCGGCAGCCATCAATAGTCACCGCTGTTAATGAATTTTTAAATATGGAGCAAATTTGAAAGGCTTCAATCCAACCAACTTCAAAACAGAACTGGATTCTACTCTGGGGTAGTCGAGCATCGAACGAACATCGCAGTGGTCAACCAAATGGAGTGAGTTCGTCAGAAATATTTACAAAATTGTATTGGATGACCGTCGATTGAAAGTGCGTAAACTAGCAGATATGGTATGGTAGGCATTTCAAAAAGCGCCATACATCACATGTTGACTGAAAAATTGGACATGAGAAAGCTGTGCGCAAGATGGGTGCCGCGATTTCTCACAATGGAACAAAAATAGCGTCGTGAGGATGCTTCAATCGGGTGTTTGGCGAAGTTTCACAGCAATAAAGCTGAGTTTTTACGTCAATTCATCACTTCACACCCGAGACGAAGGAACAGTCGAAACAATGGACTCAAAGGGGATCGGTTCTAAAGAAAGCGAAGACAGTTCCATCTGCAGGCAGGGTCATGGCGTCAGTTTTTTTAGATGCCCGTGGGATAATCTGCAGAAAGGAAAAACAATCAACGGCTTGTACGAGTGTTGTCTGAAAAGTTTCCAACCGAACAGTGATACAAAACATTTTTTCTCAATTTTTATTTTTATTTTTCTACACAGTCTCCTTGTAACTCTACACACTTTTCCCAGCTATGCTCCCATCTCTCTAACCCGTCCAAATAGTACTTGGCGTTTTTCTCTGCAAAATAATTGTTCACGGAGGTGATTGCCTCCTCATTTGACGAAAAGCTCTGTCCTCCGAGCGCAGTTTTTAGATGAGGGAACAAAAAGAAGTCGCTTGGGGCTAGATCTGGTGAATAAGGCGGATGGTCAAGCAGATCAAACCGTAATTCATGGATTTTCGCCATGGCAACCGCTTAGGTGCGAGACAGCGCGTTGTCTTGGTGAAACAGGATTTTCTGTTCCTGCAAATGTGGCCGTTTTTCCGCAATTTCTGACTTCAGCTTGGCAAGTAATCATGCGTAGTATGCTCCTGTAATGGTTTTTCCTTTTTTAAGATAATCGATTAAGATAACTCCTTTACTATCCCAAAAATCAGTCGCCATCACTTTCCCAGCCGAAAAAACAGTTTTTGCTTTTTTTGGAACCGTCTTGCCCTTTGCAGTCCACTGTTTTGACTGAATTTTTGTTTTGTGCGTATAATGGTGTACCCAGTTTCATCTACAGTAATTAATCGGCGGCAAAACTCTGATTTATTTCGCCTAAACTGCGCCAACAGAGCGTTGGAAGTGTTCATTCGAATACGTTTTTGGTCTAACGTATGCAAACGCGCGGACAGCTTTCTCATGCCTAAAAATTGATTTAATTGTAACAAAAACGTTCTTTGGACATTTTCATAACCTCTACTATCTCTCTCATTTTAATTCGGCGGTCGTCTAACACCATTTGGTGAACTTTAGCAATGTTATCGTCAGTGGTTGCAGTTTTTGGACGTTCCGAACGTTCATCATCTCCCAAGCTCTACGGCCACGTTTAAATTCAGCTGCCCAAAATTTCACTGTGGTAAATGATGGTGCAGAGTCCCCAATAACAGAGTCCAACTCATTTTTGGTTTGCGTAGGCGTATTGCCTTTCAAAAACAAGAATTTAATAACAGCTCGTTACTCAAATTTTTCCATTTTCACAAAAAAGACTCACATCGACTCACTCAAACGACTGTCAACTAAAAGCTGCGCGTTCAAAATGACTGAAACTTCGGTAAGTAACTGTCAAAAGATGCACAACTAGCATTCACTAGCTTTTATTGACGAGTGCCGCTATCTTTACGTTGCGATCGGAAACTTTTTAGACAACCCTCGTATTATGCAAACTTGATTTGATTTGATTTGATTTGCGGCCCGGGTCAACCCCGGACAGATTTATTAAGCTTATTGCAAGCAAATACATATGTTACTTAAAACTAACATTTTTACTTAAAAACTAAAGGGTGGCGGCGGTTAAAGAAAGTTAGGACGTGAGGCATAGGTGGAAATAAGTATGTTCTTGAGGGAGAGTTTGCTGAGATGGTAGTCGAAGAGAGGCACAATATCGTTAACTTCGCGAAGCATCCTAGACATTGGTTCCAGGTGTCCGTAATTCGTTCTGTGAAGATTGAGCCGGAAAAGTGGCACAGACCTAAGATTGCGGGGATTGGTGTTAAAAGAAATAATTTGAAGTAAGGAAGGACAGTCGATATTACCTACTAAAATTTGATGAATAAAGAGAATGTCGGCAACTTTTCGGCGTATAGAAAGGGGTTGTAAATTTATAAGTTTCAGCCGGTCAGTGTAAGGTGGTAAGTTTTGGCTATCATCCCAGGGAAGACCACGTAAAGCAAACCGTAAAAACCTGCGTTGAACAGCTTCTATCCGGAGGATGTGAGTTCTGTAGTAGGGTGACCAAACTTGGCTGGCATATTCAAGAAGCGGCCTAACAAAGGTTATGTGAAGAGATTTGGTAACATAAGAATTGGAAAACTCCTTAGACCAGCGCTTGATAAAGCCAAGGTCAGAGTTGGCTTTTTTTATTATACTATCAATGTGAGAACGGAAATTGAGTTCCTTATCGCATATAACACCTAAATCACGCATATAACACCTAAATTATAGCCTGACACTTATTGACGTTAAGCTCAAGAAAATTCTTCTGACACCAAGTACAAAACCTGTCTAGATCTTGCTGCAGAAGTAGGCTAAAAGATGAAGTCAAGTAAAAACGTTTGTTTCATTAATACACCAGTTTACCCATCCGACACAGCGATGGCCAACATCAAAGAGTTAAAGTTTGAATTGCTTCCTCATGCATCCTATTCGCAAGATTTAGCCCCTTCGGATTATTTCCTATTTCCGAACTTGAAAAAATGGCTCGGTGGTGAAAGATTTGCCAACAGTGAAGATGTGGAGTCTGTGGTTGATGGCTACTTTAAGGAGCTCGACGATTCTCTCCCTAAACAGGGTATCAAAGCTATTGAAAATCTCTGGAAAATTGAACTGAAAGGAGACTATGTAGAGAAATAAAAACGTTTTTTCCCAAATTTTTTGTGTGGTCTTTGTTAGGTCGGGTACTTCTGGTACTACCTTCGCACTCATTTTAAGCAATATCGATAGAGTAAAAATGTTAAATGTTTAGAGGGACTGATCAAATAAAGGGAATAGTAGGATTAAATGTTAGGGGGCGGAAGAAGACAAATATGATAGGATTGTGTTTTTGAAATGTAAAGTATTAGAGATCAGATGTTACTGACTTCGTTAAATGTGTCCTTCCTTATATAAATTTGTTAGTATTATCCAATAGAATAAGTTGAGATTGTAAATTTATTGTTCGATCATAACATAATGAGACAACGGCTGTAAATAACGGATTCATTGAGGCAGCGAATTCCGTAGACGTACAACACGAACAAAAAATAAACTAGAGGAATTTATTTGGATAACTATTTGGACAATTTTTGGAACAGATATGACGGGAACAATGCTTATAAATAATTCTATATACGAATATACGATTCCTTAAATTAATTCTTTCTTTCTATGAGAGTGGATGGAAATATGTTCGTATCGATGCAAGCCATGAATGTAGCGTACTCTATCATTGAATGCCAGCTGAAATTTTCTTTCAGACTACACCTGAATATGAATATGTTACAAGCGGCAGAACTAAAGCTTAGATGCCCACAGCTTACGCAAACTCCCGTATGGTTGTACGCAGCTAATTGGCTACTTATAGCGTAGTCAATACTAGTTGCAACATCGGTAAAAAAATATTTTGGCACGAGATTAAGGCTTAATTTTGTGTTGGAAATCGGAACTACTTGCGATTTAATCGGCTAAATCAATAAGCCGTTTGTAACTGACCACGTATGAATTTGTTTTATCTGTATGAATGAATCTGCAGCTATATGTGCTTATTGATGGCAAGCTATTAAAAAATATACAAAACAAAATCGGACCAAGTATTGATCCCTGTGGTACGCCTTTATTGAGGGGTTTAAGAGCTGAGTGATACACACTATCTTTGGCAACCTTTCAGATAGGAAACTGTTCATTGGCTTAACTGAACGTTCTTAAGAGGGTTCCCCCGTGTAAAGGCCTGTTTTTTAAGTATTTTTGGGAATTTTTTTTGGCGTCTAATGAAAAGATAGAACTTTGAGTTTTTTACCATCTATTTATTACTATTTCAAGAGAGTGTAAAACAAATTTTAAGTAAAAATCTTCATTAGAACGTAAGTTGTACCACACCGAAGAAACCGTCCTTGAAGAAAAGGACACACTTCCTCCACGATTTCTGCTGATTGGCTTATCAAAAAGAAAAGAGAAAAACAGTGTTTTAATCTGTAAGCCTAAATATATCGAGTGAACTAGAATCATTTGAAAATAATGAAAATTGGGTTTTTGGCAGACTTTGAAAAAAAGTTTCAAATTTCTTGATTTTTTTTTTTAGGTTTTCGTTACGAAAAAATAGGAGTTCTCGGAAATTTAGGATGAAGCCCCATTTACAATGCTCCGAGATCCGATACGAGGGTCACATTCGGACATCGGACGTCTGTTTACAATGATACGTCAAAACGCAACGACAAGTGAAGTGCTAATCATAGGAAAAATAACCCGAAAAAAAATTTAGCTGTCATGCATTGCGAGATGCAAGGTTTTCCAAATTTTTGAAATTGACTGCGATGCTTGCTGCGAGACTCGTATTATTAGCTTTGTTCAGTGAGGCTGTTCCGGACTGTTCTGCTCTGTGTTCAGTGCGGCTGTTCGTTCCAATTTGTTCGGAACAGAAAATCTTGCACCTACTTTCGAAGTAGAACACAATTGTGAAAAATGTCAAAATTAGCTGTGCTGTACTTTTCTGTTCTCATTTGATTTGACGTTTTTCACAAATCTGTGCTGTTCCTCACTGAACAAAGCTATTGTCAACAAACACATTGAAGTACGAGTACATGTTACGAAAATATTTTTGACAGTTCATGCGCTCTCTTTTTCGAACAACGTATCGGATCTCGGAGCATTGTGAATGGAGCTTGATTCTAAGTCACTCTGTGTGTCTATATGTGCTGACGCTACCCTATAAATTTCGAGTGAATCGGTCAAACCGTTTTCGAGATACGATGGAGTACAGTTTGAAAAACACAGTTTTGAGAGAAATCTTTACTTACCATCAATCTGCAATGTGAAGTTTGACAAAACAAGTGGCCATAGAAATGTCATTCTATACTTGTATAAACTTGTCTTGTGATTTGTCATTTATATAGAAATGCCTCAGGCCCGGCCTCGTACTACTCAACTCAGCGCTCCGAACATCTGCTTCTTCTAACTGCTGTATCTTTATAGCGACTTTAAATTTAAAAAAATCAATTTACCACCCTTAAGCTTCCAACTTGAAGCATTGTCACTTACTATATCAAACGCTCTTGAAAAATCCACCAAACAGAGACACGTTACCTTTCCAGAATCAGAATCGGTTTTGATTTTTTCGGGCAGGCTATGATAACCGTAGAACAGCTATGATCAGCTTTGAAACCAGACAAACCAGACTGTTGCAGATAAAGCAATTAATGTGTATTAACATAGTTTGTTATCTGTTTTGCTAATAGTTTTTCAAGGACTTTTGACTGGCATGGAAGGAAGGTACTAGCTAGTACCTCTATAATCGGCTTTTTTTGCTTTAGCAATTTTCCACAGTTGGGCGAAAGTAAGGCTAATGGCGTAACAATGAATTATAATATGTGTTAGGTGATTGCAAATGAGTGGTAAAATTAATTTGATAAACCAAATCAGAATTTCATCCTCACCCAAAGAGTTAGATTTGATTTTGGTTACGCATACAGCAACCTTTTCTTCTGAGACGACTTCAAAATCGTCGAATGACGATAAGGATTGACTACGGCAAATAGTCATTTATTTGGTTAGGATCAATGCTACATTTATCATTATTGTCACGGGTGGAGATGCCAATTTTCCGTGCTTAAATTACCCCACAATTTTTTCAGCTGGAGAGGAGTATTTAATTTGGACGGGTAATAGTTTCTCTTTGAGTTTCTCAAGCTCCGATTCTTTATCTTTCGAGCTGTTTGGTTGGGTGGAGATGCCAATTTTTCGTGCTTACCCCACTATTTTTTCAGCGGGAGAGGGGGGAGTATTTAATTTAGAAGCGAAATAGTTGTTTTTTTTGAGATTCTTAAGATGTGACTCTTTATCTTTCGAGCTGCTTTGTATGCAACACACTGTTCGTCAGTTGGTCTAAACCTCCGTTCTCTATTTAGTTTATTACGATTCCTAATTGATTCGGCCACATCTGACGTAGATAAATCAGGGAAATATACATAAATGCACCACTTGGGCACATATTCATCATACAGCTTCAACACAATCGATTGAAATGCAGTCACTTTTCATTCGTCTTTGAAAAGAGAAATGCTGCGGGATAACAGAGTGTGAAGAATGAATGTTTTATTCATTTCAATACGAACTCGAAAGGTAATTGGTCAATTTGCTTAACGTCCACCATCGGTTTTTTAATGTGAATTGATATTGTCGCCTTCGAAGTAATCCCTGTTGACTGCAACTTCGGGACAGCTCTCGTACTCGATCTTTAGTGCCTTCAGCGATATTTCCTTTATCTTCTCTCGGTTGTTCAAACACGTTCTCCGAAGGAAAGAGTCACACGGTGACAGATAAGATGAACAACGGGTGGCTGTTGTGTTGGATGGTAGCTGTGTTGTTTTTGCCAAGAAATGCACGTACAATCAATGCATTGTGAAAAGGGGAAATATTGGGGTGCAAAGTCCACGAATCTTTCCACAATGAAGACCTTTTTTTCTGGAAGCAATTCATGATGCACAACACTGTTGTAATCCATAAAAACAGTGTATATCGTCTTCTTTTTGACTGAAAAGCACGTGGTTTCTTCTATCACGGCTTATTTGGATCACGCCATTCACTCGCCTGAAGTCTTGTCTATGTGTCATACTCATAAACCTATGTCTCATTACCAGGGTTCGGATTTCGTTGACCTAAAAATGTAAAAAAAGGCAAAAAAAAAAATGCATTTATTACAAAGTAAGGAAATGGTGGAACGTAAATGCACATCTAATCATATTAGCATTGAAATCTCGAGAGTTTTTTGAATTTTCTGTAATAATCTTCTCCGGTTGTCTCTTAGAAGCGCCTTGAAGGAGCTAAATGACCTTTCTACTTCAGCTGAAACAAGTGGAGACCATTTAAAGCTTTCAACATTATCTATCTACATCTATATTTTCTGGAGGTTTGGAATATACGTCGCCGTTCGTTACATAATTTATCTGTTGAATAGTTTCCAGTACCGTATTTTCATTGAAAACGGCAGTAAACTTTCCTTTACAATCGGCCTTTTGTAATTCTTCGAAAATCCAAAATTGACTTTGATGTATGCCAGCTGCGCTTGTACTTTCATCTTCAATCAATTCCTTTGCAATCACAAACCAGCTTGCATCGTCTTCAAGAACGCTAACGATTTTTTTGATCCGGGCAAAATAATCCGCATAATATGTTGCTGCCTCTAGCCAAGTACCCCAGCGAGTTAACACCTGATGTAATGTAAATTCCCCAATTTAAATTCAAATTTAATTTTAAACAATCTTACGGGTTGAGGCGGTAGCGGCAATTCAGGTTCCATCTCCTTAAAAACAGCAATCCCGGATGGACTTTTTAAAAATATTTTATTCGTTTTCGATTCGAAGGCGTCAACTTTTGAGTAGTGATGGCTGCGTATACTTTCACAGACTCTATGTACACCGTGAATACAATTTGCGGTGATTTGTCACTCTTTTTCATATACGGTGCAGCGTCTGTTACGAACAACAAAACTTTCTCTTGCTTAAATTCACCTGGCTACAGCAACCGCATTGAATCGTCGAAAAGCTGGGCAATGGTTGTTGAGTTCGGACGTTCACAGGTACCCTCGACCATATGCTCACAAAGGCCCAACAGTTACATTTGTTACACAGTACCCTGCTTTTTCTGTTGTTTCATCGATAAATATAAAAATATTTTCGTCACCAACTTCTGGTCTGGATATTGTGGAGCACTTCGAGGTAGCAATCTTCGACGTAATTTTTTCTTAGTGTCGACTCGTCTGGCACTTTTTTTTGTGTGTACTTCGCTATGAAAGTGTGGAACTCCGGACGATTGATTTTATACAACGGTATGTCACATGCTAATATCTTTTTTGTCATATCGCCGTAAAATTCATTTTTTTTCAGTTCCAATAACGAAAGATGTAATTGTTTAAGTTTTTTTTTGGTTTTTTCTTTAAAGCTATTGCTTGCTGGTGCTTTGATCTTTTGATGTGCTGTTCAATAAAATATTTTTTTTCATGGTTGACTTTTATATATTACACAATTTGCATAAAAGCACTTTTCCGTTAGATGAATAATAATCTGGTCCAAAATTCAATACAAAATTTTTCTATTTTGTTTCCTCTTTGCAAGCCGTTTCAGGCTCCGGTTCCATTCGGTTCGGTCTGTATTCGGTTCGTTTTCGGTTTTCGTTAGACTCTTCACAAACACACGGTTTATATAAGCTTTGTATTCGGGATAGGTATTCAATATAAAAAACAGTCGCTCACTATACATAATGGAGAGAAGTCGAATTATTGCAATGATGTTACTACACAGAAGAATTAAAAAACGAAAAAGGAGTAATCGAATTCATTGGGAGCATCCTATCATCGGTTTGGTTACACTTTTACGGATTTGCATTAAATATTTCTTGTCGGGATTGTCAAAGAGGTTTGCCGTGCTATTTAGACGGTATTACGATTAGAATGCATTCCTGTTCCAGATAAAAATAAATGGGAATCAATTGCCCAGAAATTTAAGACAAATGCCAACTTCCCAAATTGCATCGGAGCCGTTGACGGTGGTAAACAAATAAGAATAGTTCATGCAAGGGATATTCATTCATAGTTCTAATGGCTGTAGCTGATGCTGGAGCTTATGGAAAAGATTGCGACTCTAATGTTTTTCATAACTGTCAATTTTGGAGATTTGTAATAAGCAACACAATGAATTACCTGAGAATACGAGCCTTCCAGGCTCGGTTGCCCCTAAAATACCATATAACCTGGTACGAGAGATGATGCTGTTGCACAGGAATCTTCTTAAACCTTACGATAGAAATAGATTTACAGTCGAAAAAAAGATATTTAACTATCGGCTATCTAGAACTCGCAGGTATGTGAAATGTACTTTCGGAGTACTATCTAACAAATGGAGAATTTTTCATCGCGCAGATATGGCAAGTCAAAGAAACTAAACCGAATTTGAACCGAGAATGTATGAACGACGCGATTACTTTGTGTTCTCTTGACACGAATTCAAACCTTTTTGAAACCTCGTGAAACCCATTCGTGTCGTGGCGGCATTCGGTGCTGTTCGGTGTCTATTAGGTTCTTATACGCACCGAATTCATCGTTTCACACTCATCGAACGCGACCGAAAACAAAACGGATACGGACCGAACCGAATGCAACCTGATAAGTGTGAAACTTACCTTAGGCATATTAGCACTTTAATTGATATTTTCTAGTTATTTTTAAAGGGTCCGCCATCTAACGTTTTTTTTTTTCAACTAGTGCTTATTTCGTAAATGGTAACACTTAGCTCATGTCTGATTTGACAGAGGTGGCTAAACGCCATCAGCTCTGCGGCTGATAATGCGATCTTTAAAAACAGGGCGCAAAACATCGAGTGTAGCTTCGGCTGTGTGGCACGTAGCGCCGTCCTGTTGAAACCAAATGTTGCCAATATCCTCCTCTTCAATTTTTGTGAACAAAAATTCGTTCAACATGGCCCGATAACGATCGCCATTGACTGTAACGGCCACTCCTTGCTCATTTTCGAAGAAAAATGGCCCAACTATACCTCTGGACCAAAATCCGCACCAAACAGTGACTCGTTTTCGGTGTATCAGGAAAATGCGAATTCAATTTAAATTGTTTTTATTTTTCAATATAATCTCCCCTAACATCAATGCATTTGTTACATCTTGAGATAAGCTTTTTTAAACCCTCAAAAAATAAATTTCCTCTTTCTCTGCAAAATACCCATTTATTGGCGACTTGAGTTCTTCATCATCCGAAAATCTTTTTCCACGAAGACATTTTTTCAAATCCGCAAACAGGAAATAATCACTAGGGGCAAGGTCTGGACTATAGGGTGGGTGTTGGATTTCTTCGAAACCACAATCTCGCGCAGCAGCCTTGGAAACTCGCGCCGTGTGAACAGGAGGGTTTTCATGAAGAAGCAACACACCCGCTGCGAGTCTTTTCTTTTTAATTTCCTCCCGCAAATTATGCAAAGTGGAAGCGTAGGATGTGGCGTTGATGGTTTCACCTTTTTTTTTGTACTCAATGAGCAAGATTCCCTTTGAGTCCCAAAAAACTGTGGCCATGAACTGCCCGGCAGACGGAGTGACTTTGAACTTCTTCGGGGGGTCTGTTCCTTTTTTGTGCCACTGCATGGACTATTGTTTGCTTTCAGGGTCATAGTGGTGGACCCATGTTTCGTCCCCAGTAACAATTTGATCCATAACCCCGTCCGCGTTCTCACTACACATCTCCAAAAGCTCTCTACAGCATGCGATTCTCACTTTTTTCTGAGGCGCTGTGAGCATTCGTGGCACCCACCTTACACTGACATTTGAAAGGTTAAGATGGTCATGACGAATGGTGTGAATGGTACCAATTGAAAGCTTGGTGATCTCTGCCATCATTTTCACCTTTATTCGGGCATCCTCAAGAACAAGTTTTTCGACTTCTTTGATGCTTTCTCCCGTACAAGCAGTAGCCGGGGCGCCGGAGCGGGGGTCGTCTTCAATGCTCTCTCTGCCTCTCTTGAACTTACTTGACCACTTTTGCACAGTTGATAATGAAGGTGCGGAACCCTGGTAAACAGCCACCATCTCTTCATGAATAGTTTTTTGACTTTTTCCTTGCTTAGTGGGAAATTTAATTACAGCGCGATGCTCAATTTTCACCATCATCGTCTCAGTTGCCATTATGATTCTGTTTAACTAGAGATAAATCGCGAATTAATAATCACATTTATATGAAATTTTACATGAATGCACTAAAATAATAGTATTACTTGATAAATAAGTCAATTTATATATACATACAACCACAGCTTCACCCCGATACCGAGAATATGTTGAACGCCCCTCGTATAAATACATAAGAAAAACAAAAAACTGATTAATGAATACATAACACTCCCTTCATTGTATCTAAAAAATATTAATACATATTACACATTAAAATTTAGTAAACTCTTCAATTAATATTTGTCTACAATTTTTTCTCAGTAAACAGTTGATAAAATTTTCATACTCAAATTGTTTTTCAAATTCGGTTGAACGTAGGTAAACTCCTCTACGTAGCACTTCCAAAGCATGTCTCATTTCAGAGTTGGATGGTTTCGCTTCTTTAGAAATGGATCAATCTCGATTGATGGAGAAGAAACCGGTTCACATATTTCTTCTTCTGCTTTAATAAAATTCCTTCTTTAAAAGAAAATCCAACTTACTTGAACATACACATTGATCAATCTCCATCCAATTTGCAAATTCAGCTTCACTCATATCAGATGGAATAAGGTCTGCATATGAGGATTCTTCAACTTGTCGATCATCGTTCACATCCTTGTAACCCGCGTGCTTGAAGTAATTTTGAATTGTGACACCTGACACACGGTTCCAAGAAGAGGCTATGAGGTGAACTGCTTCCAAAAGATTCGTTTTTTTTTTGCCAATTCATTTGCACTCAATAGGCTTGCACCTTCAATGTTTCCTAAAACCCTTGCTCGCATTTCTCCTCTGTAGTAAGCCTTTAAGGTTCGAATGATTCCTTGGTTGCATGGCTGTATGAGTGATGTCGTATTTGCGGGTAAAAGGACAATTTTTATATTCTTTAAGGAACAGTTGATCTTATGGGGGCTGTACATTTATCAACAAGGACAGCAATTTTTTTTTGTTTAGTTCGATGTCCCAGTCATTAAAAATTTGAAAAAAAATTAAAAAAGTCATTAAAAAATCCACTGGAAGTTTTTCCACGTTTTTGAAGCATCTTGGACTTCGACTTTTCCTAATTACCAAAAGTCTTTTTTTTCACCTACCGTACTAGCACAACATAAAACTGTAACACGTTCTTTTGAAATTGTACATCCCTTTGAATTGCCACTTTGAAACAAATAAGTATGTTCGGGTAAAGCACGAAAATAAAGTCATGTTCCATCCGCATTGTAAATGTTAGAAGGCAAAAACTCAGTAAGAGTTTTCGGCCACTCATTGTGAATCCAGGTGTCAGCTCCTAAGACATCTGCACTTTTCTGCTCTCCATTTTGCTAGTTAAATCTTCTGCTTTCTGACTCATAAGTGATCCATCGACACGAGCATCCTTTACTCGGACATCAGAAAACTGATGTTTCAACGCTAGTTCCACCTGACTGTCTTTTCCACTCATGTTACGTTTAGATTTGCGGTTTTCATTTTCGATTGTGGATTTTCCATTTCGCAGACATTTTACCGTTAATGTTGGCGGCAAAAGAGTCTGCCTGGTAAAATAAATCGCACACATGTATGCTTTGTTTAACTAAAGTGATAACAATAACCGATGTGTTGATTACATTAACCAACTTAATTTTGTATACATTAAACATTAAACGGTTGATAGATAACATTAACCGTGATTATATTAAGCGGCGTGCCCTGTACTTTGAAGTGAACTTTACAAATGTTAAAAAATTCATTAGTTGGTGCCTTCAGACTTCCAAAGTCACTTCTTTGAGAAGGACGTTTAAACATTTTCAAGTCAGGGTAATTCCTTTTAGTTTTTCTACAAACAGAACAAGAAACTCCAGACAATCTCTTGTCATCCATTGCTATCGAAAAATAAACTGCAAAATATTATATCGCTGGAATAGTACCGCTAACAAAATTTTAATAAACAAACATAAACATCCAAATCGGTCTAGAATCGACGGCGAATGAGATAAAGAAACTACACAGCCAGCGAGCGCGCCGCGCAGCTCCGTGAACTGTGGTTGTTTTGTGTATGAAGATAAGGGTTGAAAACAAAAACCACAGGCACATCTGCATGGCGCGGCGCGGCGCATGCCTGCTCGTCGGTTGTACACACAATACAACACATACGATCCCAAGAATACATTTTGTTCATACAAATTGTTCAGAACTTTCGAAGTAAAAACAGGCAATAAAAAACTGGTTAGATTTTTTCCTTCGGCGTGCAATATCTATGTAAACTATAGCATCTGTGCTACCATAATCTATTCACCAATATGTCATTTGTAGACTTCATACCTATTCCAAGGTTGGTAAACTTCACAGCCACGGTCTCGACTTTAGTATTTTATTTGTTCCTTATTACCTTGCTTACACAAGGGCTTATTACGAACAACTGGCAATACTCGTAATATGTATCTCTACGTTTTGTCTGCGTAGTCCAGAAGCTGAATAGATTATTATTCGAAGATAAAAATCCGGTGAGACTGGTTCTGATCATCAATTTCCAAATAGCCCAGAACATCGTGTGCAGCTCGCCAGTGTTGTTCGTCAGAGCTGGATCAATTTTCTTACGATTTTGAATCATCATGTAGCCCGTCAGGGTTTCTGGTCCAAAGTCGGACATAGGTCTTTTCGAAATTTTTCCACGTTCTTCTATCCTGCGCTATTTGGATCCAATTTTCTGGAACCGCTCTTTTGATATCGTCAGTCCATCTTGTTGGTGGCTTTCCTCTGTTTCTGACGTCCACTTTTGGTGTCCTTTCCATAAGTCTTTTTGTCCACCTGTTGCCTGTTGTCCTCGCCATGTGTCCTGTCCACCTCCACTTCGCCTTTGTAATATGCCTGGTTATATCAATTACACCAGTTCTTCTTCGAATTTCTCCATTTGGAATGCGGTCCCTTAGTGTTATACCCAGCATTACTTTTTCCATTGCTCTTTGGGCTATTTCGAGCTTGTTAAAGTCTCGCCCAGTAGGTTATAAAGGCAGTATACGTTGGTCGAATACTTTTCTCTTTAGGATAGAACATTTTTCAGCTTGCCGAAGGCAGCTCAGCCTAGTCCAATACGTCGTTGGATTTCATGGGTTTGGTTGTCTCTTGATATGTTGACTTCATGTCCAAGATATTTGTAGTTGAATACCTGTTCGATCTCCTTTTCATCTGATGTCGTAAAGTTTCCCAGTGTTACTAAGTTAGTCATAGATTTTGTCTTCTTAAAGTTTATGTTTAGCCCCACTACTTTTGCAACTGCTTCCAGTTTGTCCAATCTTGCTTTCGTATGTGGCTGAGGTTCTCCGTCGACATTTATGCCTTTTCTCGTCCCAATTTAGATTTTTGAACACGTATTCCAGAACCGCTGTAAAAAAAATTTGGGGGAAATTGTGTCCCCTTGCCTGATTCCTCTTACTCCTCGATACTGGCTTGCAGAAGTCCAGAAATTGTTTAGATAGTCTTCAAACCAATTATCGCGATTATATTTCCTATTAGACTTCAAGTTTTAGACGGCACTCAGGCGCCTGTTAAAGTGATTTTTAGCAGATCGTTGGTTTGACATGTATGGTCATACCAAAAAAAATTCCAGCAAGTTCTCGACGTCATTCACTTTAGTCTCCTATGATCTCCTTAATTCGATACACAAATGGAAAATCTCAGAAGAACCATCGTACTCTGACCACCGATACTAGGAATTCAGCATATTGCGGCAGGCGACTAATCGGTCTCTAGTTTTCCAGATTCGTAATATCCCGTTCTTTACATTTGAAAAAAGGTGATGAGGTTCAATATGAAGTTTGTTGGCCTGAGAACGAAAATTTGGTCTACCATCTAACTACCCTCCTGAAAACCGCACTGTTATGTGCCGATAAGTGTACAGCAGAAAGGTTTCAAGCGATGACAGATTACGTTGGGCACAATTTTATGAGTACACATATCAGGTTGCGCGTTTTTTCAAGGGTTATTTTCCAATTGCCATAAAATGCACAGAAATGCTGAAACCGTTATTGACATTAGTGTTTGGGATATATTGCTCATTCAGTCTGCAAATTTCGCTGTGTTAACATCATTGGATGCATCCGGTAGAGCATATTGGGCATATTTTATTGTTTTTGTTCCGGAAAGACCAGAATGGCAATGAAGCCACTACAGAAATCCAAAATGTGTATGCAGGCGGTCGGTGGTTTGCAAAGTTTAGAAATGACAATTTTGACCTAAATGATGAATCTCGTTCAAGTGGACAAGAAGAGCTAGACGATGACCTCCTGATGTTCAGAGGATGTTCAGAAACATCACTGTTACGTTAAAGGAACTTAACTTAAGCCATATGGCCATCCATCGAAAAGTCATAAAGTTGGGAAAATGGGTACCACACCACTTATCGCAAAATAATCTTCAGCAAAGAATCACTGCGCTTCTGTCGCGTCACAAGCAAGAGCTGTTTTTGGGGTTTTTTTACAATAACATTAACTGTCGCCACCAGAAGGCAAACCAACACAACATCCCAGTCTGTTAATAGCTGGCAATCGAAGGGGTGTTCTATTCCATCAGGATAACGGTCGCCCTCATACAGCCATAACCGAAATCTGCAAAACTTCTTTGATGGAGGATATTTTAGATCTCTGGATGACGTCCTAGAGGCTCTTGGAACATTTTGTTCGTCAAAGCCAAACAATCTTTTTGGTGTCGGCATTGTGAAGTTGCCTAATAGGTAGACAGAAGGAAATGACGTTGATGACTAAATGTTTGCATGAAATGTCAGCTCATGAAATATCTCGAAACACGAAAACTTTTCAATGACCGGCAGTATGGTTTTCGTAGCAACTGGTGATTTGATGGCATGTCTCACCGAAAAGTGGAACCAAAGCGTACATCAATCTGGCGAAAGCAAGATAGTTGCACTTGATATTTCTAAGGCATTTGACAGAGTTTGTCATCAGGCTCTTTTGTCGAAAATGCGTGCATTTGGGATCGACGACTCTCTTCTTCAATGGATTAGAAATTACCTTTCGGAACGTTCAATTCAAGTTGTCTTGGACGGTTTCAAGTCTGATATTCAAAAAATAAATGCTGGTGTTCTCCGTTCTGTCTCCGACACTCTTTTTAATTTTCATCAACGATCTCTTGTCTGCCAATTCTAATCCAATATATTCCTTTGCTGATGACAGTACTCTCTGCTCTTCATATTCGTTTCCGGACTCACGGCCCTGCTCTTCGGCTGTAGAACGAGAACGGCAGCTTATGCTAAGCTCATTAAATTCCGATATCAACAGCATAACCAATTGGGGAACTATCAATAGAGTGGAATTTAATGCTTCCAAAACACAATGCTGTCGTTAAAGCGAAATTTAAACATCCAGCCATTATCCTTGAATGGCACTTGCATTGTCGAAACCGAAAAACTTTCCATTCTCGGTATGTATGTCCACGACAACTTACGTTGGAATGACCACATATTTGATGTCGCCAAAAATGCTGCGAAATGTCTAGGTTTACCCCCTCTTATCTGGCCTCAATATATAAGGCATTCATCCGCCCAAAATTGGAGTACAACTCCCACATCTGGTCAGGTGCTCCTAAACCATCTCTGCACCTGCTAGATAGGATTCAAAACCGTGCGATAAAACTTATTGATGATACTAATATCAGTCAATCAATGAACACCCTCGAAAACCGACGAAATATCTCGTGTCTCACTTTGTTTTATCGCTATTTCCACCACCAGTGCTCCACTGAAATCGCCAGTAGCATTCCGCCCATTCAAACTTTCAACCGTAACACCCGTCTCGCTATGAATGCTCATCAGTATACCCTCAAGCCCATTTTCGGACGTACTCTAAAATATCGTGATTCGTTCCTAAGCCGTACAACTCGCTTATGGAATGCCCTGCCGATCTCTGTATTTCCTGGTCGTTATAACTTGCAAACATTTAAAAACAATGTACATCGGTACCTCTCTTTTCTTCCTCCCTAAATTTCCTTTGCCCGCGCTGTGTACAATCACTTTAAGGGTACTCAAACTCCTTGAGCGCGCGCTCATTATAAAAAAAAATATAATAATAATAATTAACATTAAACAGACATTCAAAAATCGCGCAGCACTTATGTTACAACCTGATACTATATTCGTATATGACAGATTTCGCGGGAATACCACATTGATCAAAACGTTCCCGGAATTTATTCAGAAAATTAAAAATACAAGTTTATTCATCTAAATCTATATTGTCCCCTTCAAAGTA
Source organism: Volucella bombylans (assembly GCA_949129095.1). NCBI lineage: Eukaryota > Metazoa > Arthropoda > Insecta > Diptera > Syrphidae > Volucella > Volucella bombylans. The sequence goes on from OX422140.1 coordinate 363,715,061, forward strand.
ATCCCCATCGACTGCAACACATTTATGCCAGCGCTTCATCCAATTCGGTTTTCGGTATGTCCATCAGTGCTTCCTGCGATTTTTCCATTACTTCCTCTCGGCTGCTGAAACGCGTTCCCCGTAGTGTTTTTTTAACTAGATTGAACAGAAAGTCACAGGGAGCCAAATCAGGTGAATTCGGTGGCTGTTGGATGGTATTTGTTGCATATTTCGTCAAAAAATTACGAATAGGGATGGCACTGTGCGATGGTGCGTTATCATGGTGCAAAATCCACGAGTTTTCTTCACGCAAACGTCTCATAACGCCCAGATAATACCCTTTGTTTACTGTCTGGCCTTCTGACAAAAATTCATGATGCACTACACGTTGTTTGTAATCCATGAAAACCGTGAGCATTGCCTCATTTTTGACTGAAAACGACGTGGATTCTTTGGTCTCGGCTCATTTGGTGAACGCCATTCACTTGCCTGATGTCTGGATTGCGTGTCGTACTCATAAACCCACGTCTCGTCTTCAGTAATGATCCTTTTGATGAATGTGGGATCGGATTCAGCCTCGCAAATCATCTCTTTTGCGACATCAACACGGTCGCTTTTTTGCATGAAATTGAGGTCTTTTTGCACAAACTTTGCTGCTTCATGACGGAAACCCAAATCATTAACCAAAATGTCTTGGACGGATCCATAGGCAATGTTCAAGTCTTCCGCTATCTCTCTCTCTGATGGTTAATTTGCGGTTATTGACCAACATTTCTTTTACTCCATCAATGTTTTCGTCGGTTTTCGATGTCGATGGTCTGCCACTGCGTTCATCATCTTCGATTGACTCACGACCACTTTTGAACCGCTCGTGGTAAACGACTGTTTTCTTTAGAGAATCGTTGCAGAAACACTTTTCCAACGTTTCCAACGTTCGTTGTTGCAAATTTAGATCCATTTCTAAAATTGTAAAAAATCGTCAACACACACAGAGATAGATGTATTCTTGGCTACGTAACTTTTGCAAATGTCAAGCTATGACGCTAAGATTTAGAGGAAATGTCAACAACAGATTTACCAACTTAACAAAAAAACAGAACTCAAATCGGAACAATGGGAGCGCCACACGGCGGTTATTCCGAACTTGATCACTTTTTGATCAAGGTGGTATACCTACTTAGTTCTTCCCGCAATATTCAGGTTCCCCTTAGAGCTGATAGTCTAGTTATCGAGCATAGTTTCATTAACCCACAGGTTTTTAATGATTCGATGATGGTACACCACTTGCTTACAAATCACCACAGTAAGAGGACGATCGGATACCCGAGTCGATCTCTTCTATTCCTAGTTCATTGGCTGGACATGTCCTATTTCTTGTACTCCGTTTTTGGCCAAGGAGCTGATACATAAATGGACTGTCAAAACTATGCTATTGACGATCAAATGGAGTTCCTTTGATGGTGCAACTCAAAACTGTATGATTGATTTCAAATATTATTCTTAGGGCGTTGAGACGGTTACCCTATTCGGTAAAGAGGTCAGCCTTCCTTTATTGTAGAAACACTGATTCAGTTTCGAAAATGCTTATATATATGTAGTCACCTTAGTTTGAGAGTCATTTTTTGTGTGTACACACATTATGAAGATTTTGTAATGTATGCGCGGGTATGACGTTGAAAATTCCTTTCCTTTAACAAGAAAAGCTTGTTTTACGAAATGCGCTTGGATGTGCTCTCGCACACATGCCCAGTCGTACTCATCATACCCTCATTGTTAGGTTAGAATTGTTGTTAGCATCGCAATATATAAATTTTGATCGTTGCTAGGGATACTCGAATATGTTGCTATATATGCGTATTCGAATGATTATTTTTGAAGCATACGTTTCACATTTTACTTTTGGTCTGCTTGCTACATGATTCGAGAAATTCATGCAACTTTAAGTCTTGAATCTTGAGCGTAACAATTAAAATAAAAATCACCTTCGGGTGTTCTGTTATTTGAAAACAGCTTGCTAATATTGACTTCAGTACATGACTCCGGATTATCTCTCCATCCGCCTTGGTAGTGACGTGTGACCTCTAGTTCATCGACTGATATCATGGCACACAAACTGTTCTAGATCAAACCACTTTGAACAATTTTAATGATTTATTCGGTTTCCATTCAATAAGTAATGTAAATAAGATTTGTAACAACAAAATGATAATAATTTCAGTGTTCTGTAAAACTACTGACTCATTCTTCTTTTCTATCAGCAGCTGCAGAAAATAGCGATCATCCTTCGTCAACCAGTACACCTATCCAATGGAAGGAGGGGAAGAATTTACTTAAGCAATTGCTCTCAAAGCCATTTAACAACAAAAAGAAACGAAATTCCGAGTACAAGACATTCTTTGATTGGTTCACTGACAACAGTGATCCAGTAAATGATGAAATCGCCGAGCTCATCAAGGACGATCTGTGGCCAAATCCATTGCAGTATTATTTGGTACCTGACATTGAAGTTGAGCCCGAAGATGACAATGACGACGATGATGATGACAATGAGTAAGTCCAAAATAATCTTTCGAAACTATGAAATTCCCTTCTAATAAACAATTCAATCGAATTTTTTAATTTTTTTTAGGGAAGAATTGTTTGATGAAGAAAACGTGGAGGAAGAGGAAGATGAAGGAGCTGATAACAAATAAATATTGCGTTTTAATCTATCGCAATTCAATTTAAGCTAAACATTGGATATTATACAGATTATTATGTCTAATTATGATTTTTTTTTTCCGAGAAAATCTGAAGAGAAAAAAAAACAAACAATCCAAGAACATGAAATTATCTTTTTCTTATAAAAGTTCATGTGTAAAAAACAAATACAGATAATATGCTGGAATTTTCGAAGTTCAAAATAATAAAACAAAACTTCTCTTTCTTTCGGGAAAAAAAATTTAAATGAGTTTTCTTTGGAAGTGGGGAGGTGTGTTTATTTATTGTTTTAAAAATTGTAAAGGAAGATTTCCAACAAAACTGGGTTCAAGATGTGTCTCAGCGTAGATGTACATGATGTATTGGGTTGTACCACATGAAATGTAAGTTGTTATTCGATCAAAATAGGATCCGTTGGCATCTATGACATTCTTCCAACGTGATACAAGGTCAAATATTGCTTTTTGGTAGAAGTGCTGACTTTTTGAGGCAACGTAATCTTCAAAGGCTTTTATGACCTCTGCTCGGTTTCGGAAGACCTTCTGTCCAGATTGCGGAAAAGATGGTAATGCGTTGGGGAAATATCCCTTTCAGTACCGACGAAAGTAAAAATCATTTGATTTAGTTGAAATTTGGTAGACAAGGCACTCAGTGCCATATGTGGGACAACAACTTTTATTGTTCCTACGGCTCTGTTAAATATAAGTAGCGACATCTCTTGGTTCTTGAGGTATATATCGCATGATAAAATACCAATAAATACGTTCAGATGTCGCTATTGATCTTACTACTGTCATTAATTTTGAATTTGAACTGGAGTTGTACGTTTTGCAGTTTCCGTAAATTCAAAAGTTAATAAAAAGTATTATTAGGAAATTTGGCCCATATTGCGTATTAGAAGAAAGTGTTTTTGGCGGAGGTAATTTAGTTTTTATATTACTTTAGTATACCTATTGATAAATCAAATTTATATCAATGTTCCAAATATGGTACGTTGAGCTTTAACCTTTTTTTTACGAATACGTATTTATGACAAGTGTGCTTATGAATACTTTTATTTATTAGAAATTATGGCGAGAAAACGATTGCTTGCTGATGATATTGAGCATTTATTGGCTATACCCTCGGAGAGTGAAGATGGGGAAGACTTTTCTGAAGCTGAAAGTGATACAATCCTTTAGTGATGTGGAAACACCACCATCGTCACAGAGACATCATGATTTGTCTTTCGTTAACGAAGATGTTCATTTAGCGAGCGAGCAGCAAACATCAGTAAACACTCAGCCGAGTACTTCATGTGCCAATAGACAATCACATGAAACGATTTTTCTAACCGAACTAGAACCCAAGGCTCGACGGCTGTCATCAAAAAGAAGAAAGGGAGCTTCATTTGAAAAAAAAAGCTTTCCAATCTACACATTTTCAGTTTTCTGGAAATACAAACTTACAGCCACCAATTATAGAATTTGAAACTCCTTCAATATTTTTCATGGCTTTTTGATGACGAACTACTGGGGCATATTGTAGAAGAAATGTACAAATTGAGTATTCAAAAAAATCCTTCAAGACCATTCAAAATTACAGTTGTTGAATTAACAAAGTTTTCAGGTGTCTGTCTGATTATGCGCTTGTCACCATTGCCCAATATCCGAGTGTATTGTGCATCTCAATTGGGTATTCCTCTGATTATGGAGACAATGTCGCTTAATCATTTCAAAAAAAAATTTGCCAGTTCATGCTTTTCAACGACAATACGATGCAACAACCGTCAGGTACCCCAGGGCGTGATCTCCAATATTCTGCGCCAATACCTTCCAAACAAGCCACATAAATGGGAGTATAAATTGTTGGGTCTTTGCCTACGATTATGAAATTTGCTCGGGAATGGAGAACGATCCAGGACTAAGTAAGGTATCCAAATCAATATATACAGGTAGATTCTCCCCAAATTGTAAGAATATAAAAGGTTTTCCAATAGGGACTTGACAACTTAGAATTTAATTTGTGAACGCACTCTTTCACTAATCATAAAACTGTCACTGTCATTTATTCAGTAAACTCAACATTTTGATCATGGTAAAGTACACGAACGAGCAACATCTGCAAATTATAAAAATTTTCTGCAACTATTCGGTCGTAATTCTCGCCCTAGTAGACAGGCAATAACAAGTTTAGTGCAAAAATTTGAGTCTAAATATTCGTTGTGTGATGTTGCCGTGTCAGTGAGAGAACGGGTTGGTCGAAGTGTCGAAAATATCGCTGCCGTTCAGGCGTCCGTAGCAAACGATCCAAATCAGTCAATTCCACGGCGCTCTCAAGAATTGGGCATCGCTCAGACCACATTATGGCGTATTTTGCGTTAGGATCTTGGTTTACACCCATACAAGATCAAGTTGACTCAAGAATTGAAGCCGATGGACCATTTGAAGCGACGTACGTTCTCCGATTGGGTTCTGGAGAAGATGCGCCAAGATGATGAATTTCATCGCAAAATCATCTTCAGTGACGAAGCTAATTTTTGGCTCAATGGGTTCGTCAATAAGCAAAATATGCGTTATTGGTCGGGTGAAAATCCACATGTGCTTCATGAATCACCACTTCATCCACAAAAAATAACTGTTTGGTGCGGTTTGCATACCGGCGGCGTTCTTGGGCAATATTTTTCGTCGACGATAACGATAGTCACGTTACTGTGAATGGTCAGCGTTATCGCGCCGTGATCACCGATTATTTTTGGCCCGAATTGGAAAATATGGACTTGACGACATGTGGTTTCAACAGGATGATGCCACAAGCCACACAGCACGAGGTACAATCGATTTATTGAAGAGTAAATATGGTGAGCGTGTTAACTCAAGAAATGGGCCAGTTGATTGGCCGCCTCGTTCGTGCGATTTAACGCCGCTTGACTATTTTCTGTGGGGCTACGTTAAGTCATTGGTTTATGCCAACATGCCGACGACGCGTTGTATAGTGCGTTCGTTTACCGCTACATCCTCAAATGCGTCATTAATGTTTTTCATTGCCAATGACGCATTATGTCTCATTTTAAATTTATAAAGGAAGAGGGTTCGAATTTGAACTACCGACAGCATGGTATATAATTCCAGGAAAAAATTAACGGTACTTGTAACGAATCTGGGCGACGAAGTTAATAATAAATACTAAGACTTCAGTGGTAACCTTCAGCCATTTTTAACCTATTGATGAACACCCACAAAATTCGGCTATTAACGAGTTTGTTGCGCTCTCTGACGTCAAAAGTATTCGCATTCTCAAATCGTTATTTTGGAAGGGTACTGACCCTATCTGTGTAGCTTTGAAACTTTGGACAGCCAACACGATGTGCTGAGGTCTTCGCAGCGGAAAGAACTTACCAGAGCCTACATGAATACTTGTTTCTAACTTTTTAAATACAACAGTGATGTGCTCTCCCTTCTAACTTTGTCAGACCACTGTGTCAGAGCTGATTTGTACTTCATCTTCTTCCCAAAGACGATGCACATAACAGCTTCTCAGAAATTTAAACTGGTTACTTTGTAAATGCCGCTGCTGTTGTACTATAGTTACAAACGCTATTCCCTTTGGAATAAAATTCTTATCCGTCATCGAATACCAAAACAAATGAAGAGTCGTGGTACGACTCTACCTAAAGGGAGGCTGACAGGGTGCAACAACCTTATTGAACATGTGATAAAGTTTCTAGGCAAGCTGTTGCCTATATATTAAACCCCTGGCGAAGAAACTTCTATACTAAAAATTACCAAAGATTACTACTCACTCGCTAAGTGTAAGGCACACTATCAGTGTGACATCCTTTTTATTAAAAAGCTAAGAAAGAATGTACGCGAATGCATCCTCTATAAGATCCAACATCCAATACCAACGCCGAAATCTCCACTCGACGAGAGTACGCGTTGGAGAGCTTTCGAAGACATAAAGGTCGCCTTCGATAACGCAACTTTTGACGGAACGTGTAGCTCAGCCAGACAACTTGGAGTAGATGAATCACAAGTTTGGTTGATTATGTCAACGCTAGTGAACCGAACCTTTATTGCGGATACCTACTAGGATCAATATGTGACGGCGGATGTGAACAGCGGTTTCCTGCAAGGCGGTGTCGTGTGACTACTATGGTGCATCCTGGTCGACTTTTTGCTTAATGGTACCAATGTCCACGCCCAGGCGTATACAGATAATGTGCCTATAAATGGCAGGCAGCTCTAGACGTAATCAACAATTGTTGCACTAGAAATGGAATCTCGGACAATATTCCCCAAAAATCATGTTGTTCGCTTCTCGGGATGGAGGAACTGGCCATTCCGATTCACGTAGTGCTAGAAGGCGTCACCATCTGTTCCTCCAACGAAGCTAACTTTAGACTCTACCATGAGATGCATTCTCAAGGCCATTTTCTGTTTAAAAATTTGTGAATTTTGGTGCAACCCGCACTGATCTCATACGAATTGACCTCGGAGCTTCGATCACCATCGTAAATACGAAGTTGATTTTTTCTGTACTCGGTACCGACTGAGGCCAAAATCTGAATAAAAAAATGTTCCCGAACGACGAACACTGAACAAGCTTATGTCTGTCTACCAAGCGGACCCATACGCAATGCCGATGTCTCTAAGATAGCAGTGGCCTTTTTGAAGTCCCTTGATAGGAAAGACTGCAGAAACCTTGGAGTCATTATCATCGAATTTCCAAGACCGAAAAATTGAAATGTATGTGAGAACATATGAATGTACGCTGAAATGACCACATTGATGATTTCGCCAAAAATGTTGCAAAATGTCTAGGTGTTCTCTAATCAGCCTCAAATGTACATAAAAGGCTTTTATTAGTCAAAAATTGGAATATAATACACAAATCTAGTCACGTGCTTCTAAGAATATCCACTAGAGGTGATTCAAAATCGAGCAACTAAATTAAAAGGTGATATTACTAGTTTCGTTCAGTCCATTGACTCGCTAGATGAAATGTTTCTTGACTCATCTTGCCTTATAGTAATTTCCGCCAGTGCTCCAATGAATTTACCATCAGCATTCCGCTGAAGAAGTAAGTACATCAATGCGGATACACGTATCATATCCGGCTCTACATATTACATATCCACTTTTGTTTTCACCTCGGTTTTCCTTATTGCCTATTGTAGTCCGAACCTACATTAGTAAAAGATCCATCGATAAGCATATAAGTTAGTTAGTGTATCAGCTGCACAAATAATTTAATATTCTACTTGTTTCTGGGGGAAGGAGTGGTCTCAGCATTATAATTGATTATTCATTGCAAGTTGGCGTGCTTACTGTTAAGAGATACTAGTCAATCTGTGCATGTGTAAAATTTAGCTGGAATAATTGAACAAGACACTGCTCCATAAAGTTTGCGTCCACAGACGTTGTCATAGGCATAGGCAAATCGAAGAAGAAATGACGGATACCCATTTCGCCTTCTGGGCCTTTTCGAAGATCTGCCAAAGTGTTAAAATTTCCTGGTCAAAGACCGCATGAAAACGAGCCGCCGATAAGCTTATTGTTCAAAGATTTAAGGAATTCAAAGAGTATAGAAAGGCTGATGTCTCCGGAATTGTGGTGATACCGAGGATTTATTTGATGTGGGTCAGGCAAATAGTTTTGAAATTGCGTTCGTTTGGGAAGCCGTTAGGGCTTCCCCATAGACAAAAGTCTATCATCGTCTGCAGAAATACTATTTCAATACATATATTCATGTCTCAATGCACATATTGAGTATAAGTACATCAAAGGTATCTACACAGCACAAACATTTGGAGGGAACACTAAATTCCTTGAGTATGAGCGAATCATAAAAAAGTGCTCAATTTTGGGGGAACAAATAGCTTATATATTCAGGCCAAATCAGACGGGGTAAACTATTTCCTACATCGCTTCAAGAAGCCTAAATATTTCGTTGGATATGTGGTCATTGTAACGCAAGTTGCCATTGTCAAACCTAGTGGGAATGGAAACTTGTTCGGTTTCGAGAGTTAATAGGTAATGGCTGCGAGCTTTTATGAGGAACCCTTGGACAAATAAGGTCCGATATAATGGCAATTTTAAAGCTCTGCTTCAAATACGTCTCAGCAGCTTGCTGAGCGAGTATGCTTCCAAATAAACCCGAAAACATAAGATCACTAGAAGATGGTGAATATAAGAATCCTATGTGCCGTTGGAGTATGCTATAGTCCCATATCATGTTTGCAAGTCATATTGTTGTTTTTCCTCAGTAGGTACATACGGTGCTCTTTGTTTGCGAGTTATATTTTCCATCATCCATCCATCGTTTCGCTCTTCAGGCCAAAATATAAACTTATTACTAAGTGAGTTTGGTTCTTTTTTTTGGAATCGAAGGGACGCAAAGTTTTTAATAATCCGATTTTTGTTCGTACTAAATAGGAAAATGTCGCCATGGAGAAATGAGTTCATATCCTTTTAATAGAGTTTCAGATTCATTGTTATATTTATTTAAATGTAGGGTACTAGAGTCCCGCTTAACGTCCCCTCCTACTACTTACTTACTTAGTCTGGATTAAACCTGAGGTCCAACTAGCAGGCCACTTCATCTAACGCGATCTCCCGCCAGCTGCCTCCAATACCACACTCCAAGTTGGGTGAATTCTCCTTCCACTTTCGTGAACCATCTTTAATGCACTCGTCCTCTGCTGCGCCATCCCTAGGGGTTAGACTTGAAGACTCTCTGGGCCGGATCTGTAGCGTCCATTTGCTTAACATGGCCAAGTCATCTCAGGCGTTGGATCCATAGACGTCTGACTAGATCGACAGCCCGCACGGCTTGTTGTTGAATCTTTTCCTGGAAATACAAACAGGACCGAAAATCGAGCGCAATATCTTTCTCTCGAAACGGTTAAGTACTTCTTTATCCGCTTTCAATAAGGCCCAAGCGTCTGCGCCATAGAGCAGCACCGGGATGATAAGGGTCTTGTATAAAGTCAGCCTGGTCCTACGGAAGAACGTTCTGTTACCCAATTGCTTTCTGAGCCGAGAAAAACAGCAACATCTGCGTCTGATTTTTGCGCTAATGTCTTTCTTAACTACCTCGAAATTATAACTGCCAATGGTGACGTTCTGGCTATCTCGTCGGTGCTGCGCAGGTATTTCTGATGAGAGTGTGTACTTTGTTTTGCCCTCGCTTACCGTCAGACCTATTTTAACCGCCTCGGATTCAACATTCACGAAAGCTTCATTGAAATCTCATCTGCGTATGCGAGTGATTGTGCGGACTTAAAAACGATCCTGCTTCTTTTGTTAGCCAGTGAGCTTCAGACGATTCTTTCTACGATGATGTTAAGAAAGTCACATGACAGCGTGTCGCCTTGTCTTAAACCTTTCTTGACATGGAAGGTCTGAGTTAATTCATTACCGACTTTGATGAAGAGGCGAGATTTATTCATCCGGCACAACCTGACCTGAAAGGGATGTCAAAACTAGATATGGCGTTAAGTACTTCATCCCTATGCAAGCTGTCATAAGTGGCTTTGAAGTCGACAAATAGAGGCTGAGTTTCGATCTGAAATTCTCAGATCTTTTTCAAGGTCTGCCATAATGTGAATATTTGATTGATGGAGGACTTTCCTGGGATGAAACCGAAGTGTTATGGACCAACCAGATTGTTCGTGAATGATTTTAGACGCTCGCATAATATTATACTCTTACAAGAGAAAAGTTCTTATAGGCGATGTTTAGAAGACTTATTACTCTATAGTTGGCGCTGTCAAAAAGGTCGTCTTTCTTATGGATCAGACCAACGATGCTGAGATTCCATGCTTCGGGTATGCTTTCTTCTAATTTCTAAAGGATGAGCTGGTGCTTTAAAACATCTCAGCAGGCAGTCAATCTACCTTCGCTTCAACAATGCTAAACTTCTTCTAGGTCAGTGAGAAGGCACTCTCTGTCGTCTTCGCTCAGGGTGAATGGTGCATACTGCTGTTTACGAGTATAGTCTGTAGAATTAGTTTTTCTATATTCTCAGTACCGATTACGACTTTACGGGCTTGGAAATCATTTAAAAAGTTAAAAGATGTTTGATCCTAGAGTTTTCTGTCTCGTGGGTTGATGAATCTATACATAGCTGTCGATTGATGTATGATACGAGGGGCGTTCAACATATTCTCGGTATCGGGGTGAAGCTGTGGTTGTATATATAAATTATTTATCAAGTAATACTATTATTTTAGTGCATTCATGTAAAATTTCATATAAATGTGATTATTAATTCGCGTTTTATCTCTAGTTGAACAGAATCATAATGGCAACTGAGACGATGATGGTGAAAATTGAGCATCGCGCTGTAATTAAATTTCTCACTAAGCAAGGAAAAAGTCAAAGAACTATTCATGAAGAGATGGTGGCTGTTTACCAGAGTTCCGCACCTTCATTATCAACTGTGCAAAAGTAGTCAACTGAGTTCAAGAGAGGCAGAGAGAGCATTGAAGACGACCCCCGCTCCGGCGCCCCGGCTACTGCTTGTACGGGAGAAAGCATCAAAGAAGTCGAAAAACTTGTTCTTGAGGATGCCCGAATAAAGGTGAAAATGTTGGCAGAGATCACCAAGCTTTCAATTGGTACCATTCACACCATTCTTCATGACCATCTTAACCTTTCAAAGGTCAGTGCAAGATGGGTGCCACGAATGCTCACAGCGCCTCAGAAAAAAGTGAGAATCGCATGCTGTAGAGAGCTTTTGGAGATGTGTAGTGAGAACGCGGACGGTGCTATGGATCGAATTGTTACTGGGGACGAAACATGGGTCCACCACTATGATCCTGAAAGCAAACAAGAGTCCATGCAGTGGCACAAAAAAGGAACAGACCCCCCGAAGAAGTTCAAAGTCACTCCGTCTGCCGGGAAGCTCATGGCCACAGTTTTTTGGGACTCAAAGGGAATCTTGCTCATTGAGTACAAAAGAAAAGGTGAAACCATCAACGCCACATCCTACGCTTCCACTTTGCATAATTTGCGGGAGGAAATTATAAAGAAAAGACGGGGTAAACTCGCAGCGGGTGTGTTGCTTCTTCATGACAACGCTCCTGTTCACACGGCGCGAGTTTCCAAGGCTGCTGCTCGAGATTGTGGTTTCGAAGAAATCCAACACCCACCCTATAGTCCAGACCTTGCCCCTAGTGATTATTTCCTGTTTCCGGATTTGAAAAAATGTCTTCGTGGAAAAAGATTTTCGGATGATGAAGAACTCAAGTCGGCAATAAATGGGTATTTTGCAGAGAAAGAGAAAATTTATTTTTTTGAGGGTTTAAAAAAGCTTATCTCAAGATGTAACAAATGCATTGATGTTAGGGGAGATTATATTGAAAAATAAAATCAATTTAAATTGAATTCGCATTTTCCTTCATATCGTTACCGAGAATATATTGAACGCCCCTCGTATATGAATGATTAAGAGTTTCGGTGTTTTTTTTTATAGACAGTTTTTCAACTTTTGTTTCTTATAGGGAGAATCTGGTCATAAACTGCAGATAGCCATACATATAATCAATTCCTAGTGTTCAAATACCGATGAACTTGAGCCAGTTAACGAGTTATTTTGAATTTCATTTTACCGTCGCCATCTATTACAGAAACACAAAAACATTAGTTCATATATAACTGTCTGACACAACATGTCACAAGTACCAACCTCATGCAGCAAACAAGATAGGTTGACAGAAACGTCACACGGGCAGACCACATCCACTTCGATCTGAATTTGCTTAGCTCTGAAAAGGATTTCGATTCGAAATGGCAGCCCTAAATAAGTTATCAGTGTTGGTACGTAAAATAAAATAAAGGTTTTCATTTCCTTCCTGTTCATCATGACCAGACCATAAGCCCAAATGGATAGTGCACTTGTGGAAACGATTTTCCGCACATTATCCAACTTTTGGTTATGTAATGGCCGTGCTGTTTTTTTTTTCTTCCATCCGTGGTAATCACTAAAAATGTTCTTTCTCTTCTTCTAGACTCGTGCTATGAGCTCTGCTCAGACTGTAAAACTCCCAATTCAAGTTTTCGGTTTGGAGGGTCGCTACGCCACTGCCCTATACACAGCTGCCACCAAGCTAAACCAATTGGATCAAGTCGAGAAGGATCTCGTTAAGATCCAAGAGAACATCAAAGCCGATCCCAAATTGCGTGAATATGTCTCAAGTCCTATTATCAACCGCAGAGCTCTTGGTGTGGCTTTGAAGGAGACCGCTGAGAAATTGCGTATGGCTCCTGCTACCAGCAACTTGTTGGGTCTTATGGCTGATAATGGTCGCCTTAAGAAGCTCGACACTGTAATCAACGCCTTCAAGACCATCATGTCTGCTCATCGTGGTGATGTTGTCTGCGAGGTTATTACTGCTAAGCCATTGGAAGCTGGCCAAAGGAAGGAACTCGAAGGAGCTTTGAAGGTAAGACTGATTTGTTTCCACTTCTGACAAAAGAGAGTATGTTCTATTCACGTTTGTTTGTTAAAGGCATTCCTCAAGTCAAACCAAAAACTCCAGATCACATCCCGTGTTGATCCCAGCATCATTGGTGGACTTATTGTGTCCATCGGCGACAAATACGTTGACATGAGCATCGCCTCTAAAGTTAAGCTCTACACTGATGTTATATCCGCATCTGCTTAGGAAGTAGGTAAAACAAAAATTCAACAATAAATCAATGATACGAAAGAAATAAACTGAAATTCTGTACTTTTTCCATTTGAGATCGAATACACCAACACCACTTACGAAGAACTGTAATAAAATCGATAACTTGTAGTTGTTGCATTCGAAAATGTTTTAATCAAAGTTCAATCGGTGCACAACAATGGTGAAGTCGTGTCTTATTTTCTTTTATTGGAGCTTCTCTTAAGATTATCTTAAACGTCAGTCGAGTGTTGATTAGTTAGGACGTAAGCAGGAATATAGGTGACACTGTATGAATAGTTTGAGAATCTCTTAGCGGCTATCTGCGTGAAGATCAAGTGGCAAGTTTTGAAGACTGTTGTGGCCCCAGGAATTCAAAGCTGGTTGATACCACAGAATAGTCCAACAGAACCAAACATTCATCCAAAATCACATGAAAATCTGTCTGTCAGAAATATTTTCATCATAAAACTGTTAAGCTTTACTTAAAGGGGTGGCTGCTTGGTATGGAAATAACATTTACTTCGTTGTCGGCACTCTCCCCACCATATCAGTACAATATGAGAAAACAACGCCTACTTAAGTGGGCCTGGGCTTCAAGCCCTAAACATCTTTAGTTAGCGCGGTCTTTGGAGTGCTTCTATTGCGCACTCCGAAATAGTTAAGTCTAGGCCTTCGTCTACTCTGTTGTATGGGTAGAAACCGAAAACACTTCGAAGTAGAGCATTGATAGCAATTCATTCTAAATGTCCAGGCAATCTTAAGCCCGCATCAGCTGCTTTACTGATCAGGCCGCTAGACCGTACTGTTCGCTGTAGGCCATTGAAGAATCATGTCAGATGATCATGAATGATGCACGACAGCGTATTAACTCTACTGAGCAGTGGCCGTTTTTCATCATCATTGATGAAACACACAATCTGATGAGTGGCAAGGACGCCAAAACAAGATATGGCTCTGTAAAGCTCGTCTTTATAGATGATAACGTACCATATAAGGCATGGAAATCGATAAAAATAAAGATGTGGCCTTATTGCGTTTTTTCTGTTAACTGTGGGCTTAAACTCGCACTGATGAAGACCAATGGTTTCAGTCGACCACATAATTCAGCAGGGAAGATCTTTCAAGCGATGTACTGTAGTGGGCACATTATCTTTTCTTGTGGAAAGGCAATCGAAGCTGGGGTTCTACTCATCAATCACATTTTTCTTCGACCCAATCTTGAAAATAGTTTGGTTTATGACTTCTACCAAGTCATCTCCTGATACCTTCAATAGGTCGGCAGGTAAGTGGTGTATATAAGTTAAGATACTACTACCATTACCTCAATTTAGTCAGCTGGCCGAAATTCTTTGTTTCTAAATGGAGCGTTGTGCCTGAGAGGACATTTTCACCAATTGCAACTTCACTACGTCCGGCAATGTTCATGGAGTAGCCCCTCTCCATTTTCTCGATTGCGTGCTATTCATGTTCAGGCACGATGCGTTCTACTCCTTCATGGCGCTGTTTCAGAGCGGAGTTATTATGCTACAAGTGGTTTACTGCACTCTTCATCAAACCAGAAGATCCTGTGGGGAGGTGAGATTGAACCCAGCTGCGGTATTTTGGGCAGGTTTTTGGCATCGATGCTGTTTGTTTTCAACACTTGATGCAAGTTGCATAGGTCTTGTCAAGAGGAATAGGAATACTTGATCGACAAAAACTGCTTAGAGTGTCAGCAGGAACGTCGGTGACTTTTAGAAATGTTGGGATGCATTTATTTGGTCTGCTGGCATCATTTCTGAAGAATCGTGATATCTGTAGTTGTCCTAACAAGAAACCCAACTGTTAAGAGAAACCCTAACCGAAGAGGCAAGCACTCCTAATCCAGGTTCGAGTCCTGAAAAACTAGTTTGACTTTTTCAAGCCAAGCTAAGTTCATTTTTTGCGATCCTATTGTGACCTAGGACCATATATGTACTAAGCTAGATGGCAATCTCATCTATTGTAATACTTTTACAATCATTTTTCCTGTGTTTGTAACCACGTAAAGAAAACCTCCCATACAGAAACAGGTGCTAGTCCATCAGTCCAGAATCAAAATACAGTCACCTCGCAAGATCGTCAAAAATCCAGTTTGTATTGTACGAAAAACAGACTCAGACCAGTCGTCTTCCTTCTCTCTATGAGGACAGCAACCTCAGTTTTGAGAGGATTGACTGATGGCCTGTTTATAGTGCACTAATCGTAGATCACATCAGGGACCTGCACTGGAGAGGAAATGATCGACGGAAAAAATAGCTGCATCACTTAAATGTGTCTAGCGTAGACATTAGATTTCACAGGAGCGTTAAGCAGTGAGCCGAACATAGTGCATCATAGCAGTGGAGACGGGAGGCAACCTTTGCTTACGCGCGCCATCATATATTGGCCGAACTCAGCGTCCACAATCATGTAGACACTCGTCTACGCTGTGTTATTAGGCCAAGTTAACCGCATTGTTGACAATTGCGTGGACAGACGATTCATTCGTAAAGCAATTTCTTGCACATAAATTTCGACCATACTCCATGATTTTAAACATCAACGATGTCGGACATAAAGCATTTAATGACATCCGTCATCACAACGCTCTTCGCCGGGTTGTACAAATTAGCTCACTTGCAGGTTAAGTGAGTTGGTTATGAACCGATTCTGAGCATGAAACAGAGCTTCTGCTTCCAGCTGTATCGGTGCCCTCAAATCTCAAATCTTCGGAATCATCATATTCTGGCTGATTTGGTGTGGGCGTCTCTTCTTTATGTCACCGGACATGCCGACTTCCTCCTTAAGACCGTTTTTGGCGGATTCTTCCTCTTCAAAAAGGCTCACATTCGATGTATTACTGGTCTGACATGGAAGCCACCGATCGTATTACACTCTCCATCCGGTATTCACTTTAGCGTAGCTCTTGGATAGCATTACGTCGATTACTTGATGTCTTACTTTCGTTACGAATATTTGCTGAAAAGCAAGATTTTGACAAAGATCAGACGACAATATGAAACCTAGGAGATGATTGCCTCACTCTCATGATGCATTTGCTTGTACCCCAAAAAGTATTCTGGTCATAAGCATCGCATCTCAGATAAGCTAAATCTGAGCCTCTCTTTCCGTCTTCTAAATCACTGTAGCGTGTTCCAGGCGGAAATTTTGGCGATTAAAGAAGCTCTGTCCTGGCTGAACAAAAACGTGATGTCTGCAAAGGATATCCGCATCTTTTCGGATAGTCAGGCCGCTATCAAGTCCCTGGACTCGGTCTCATTATATTCTAAAACCGCTCTTGAATGCCGATCATCACTTATGAAGATAGCAGAGCAGTTCTACCTTCACCTTTGCTGGGTGAAGACCCACAGAGACATTCCAGGAAACTCGAAAAAATTGGAACCACTCTACCTATTTTACCGGCAAAGGGTAGCATACCAATCTCTACGTGCAAATTAATATTAAAGCTGGTTGCCAATAAAAGAACAGACCTTAGGTGGACTGTTGGATCAACATGTCTAGCAACCAAACAGATCTGGCCAAAGGTGGATCTGAATCGTTCTAAGTGTCTGATCCTTCTAAATAGGAAACATCTCAGCGCCAGCATAGGCGTCATCACTGGACACTGCCTCATAAGCAAGCACGCAAGAAGGCTAGGCGCTTTTACAAATGATTTCTGTAGAAGCTGCATGGACGAGGAAGAGGAGGAGACAATCCTCCACCTACCCTGTACATGCCCAGCTCTCTTCCAAAGAAGAAAGCTTCATCTAGGAGCTTTCTTCTACAACGACCTAAACGATCTAGAAAATATAGACGTTAACAGTCTCCTACGCTTTATCATAAGCTCAAACTGAAGTAGCAGAAGGTTGATCTGAATAAATCTAAAAGATAAGTATTGTCTATGGTCTGCACTCATTTGGAAATAAAGTGGAAATGAACACTTTTAAAGTGCAAATAGGAGCCTAAGTCATACCTAGATTTATTGTCTAACCTCATGACCAGAGCAGAGCCATCCTTTTTGTACGATTTCTTTCTCTCCTTGTGAGAGCAAATTTTCCACTTTTCAGTGTCGAGTCCAGGGTTTGCAGTTTCCCTCAATGTCCAATTTTCGAGCACCCGAATTCTAGCATTTGCTGGTTGCAGCACCGATTTCATTCGGTCCTTTTTTATAATCTGCGCGCGCTCAAGGGATTTTGAATACCCTTAAAATGTTTGCAAACAGCGCGGTCGAGTGGGCGCTGATTAATCCATTACTTGGACGCTGCCTAAGCAATTACCAGTGTTGTTTATCAGGGCGAATTTAACCGCATCAACCGACGTCCGCCCATCAGATCTACGACCTTTGCTGTACCGGTTTAGACCATACATCGCGTGCCGGAAAAGTCACCAATAGGAAACCATTTTTCTTCTTGGCCCTATTTGAGATAGAAAAAAGGAGACAACCTTAATCTCCTTATTATTTGTTTCTTATGGATCCCGTTCAACGGGTTTACGGTTTCCCAAATCAAGCCTTTAAAAGGAGCACGCTGACCAATCATCCGACTATTGAGATTGACGTAACTTTTTGTCATTCTATCCAGCATTGAAACCCAACCCACTAACGTGTCATGGAAAGAGCTGCACGAGTCATCCGAACGGAAAGATCTAGTAACTTCCGGGTTAGCTTAAATCGGCTGGCTGATCTGATAGTTTGATTGTCGTGTCCGACTGCTGTCAAAAAACCCGCAGGAAGAATGCATAACTCCTTTGGGGCCACTTCCATACTGTTTAACAATCTAATCAAGGCGACTTTGACGCTTAGTTCGACGTTTTATCTAGATTCCTTGAGTCTTAAGTTTGCTCACTAAGACAACGCAGTCGAGAGTGGTTTTTGATAAAAGTAAATGTTTTTTGTTAATCAGTCGGTAAGTTGGTTGCCCAATTGGTTGCTCTAAAATAGAATACAAAAACGTTAACCGTTTATTCCCTGAAAATGAACCATAAATATCGTTCTATCATCTCTGGCATCTGGGTTTTGTCTCCAGAGTTATTGAATTCCTAGGCTTACCTTTGAGTTGTCAGATATTCGTCGAGTTCGTAGAAAATTTAAAACTTAACAAAAAGCTCAGCCAATTCTCGTTAAAAGCAACGATGCCTTGGTGAATAAGAAAAAACACTTCTTTGTGGATCAAAAAAAACAAAACAACAACATATTTCCTTATGGAATGTAAATGTAAATGTAATTTGGAGCCAACTTTATTCAATTGGAACATAATCTCAAAGGTGCGTTTAAATAGATGAAAAGTTGCCATGTCCTACGGCTGTAATAGTGAATGATTTACAACTGCACACCACAAACGCTATTCCGAAATGCATCAAAATGAGTACACAGCTGTTCTTGTGCAAGTTTAAAGGTGTCCAACTTCGTCTCCAGTTGCTGAATCTTCGTTGATTGGTTCTTTATTATCTCAATCAGCTGAAACCTGTCCAGTTGACCAAAATCCGCATCTAACATAGTCAGTCCCAGTTCATTTGTTTTGTTCGATAAATCCGACTGATACGATATACAAGGACTCACTGCATTTTCACTTGTATTCCCTTGACTTTGATTTTGATTCACAACGTTTCGATCCGTCTCAGACCACTGCGTGTCGAATATCGCCTCAGACACCAGAACCTCCACATCAGACTCTGTGCTAGCTGGGCGAAAGTCATTTGAATGATCGGAACTTGGCCCACTTTCCAAAACAAATGCAGATGATTCATCAGTAGCAGGGTCGAATGTTTTCCCCGACATGTACGGAATATGCATAGCGCCGGCTGCATCAAGCATTGTGAAATCCCCACCATCGATGGATTGTATTAAAGCGTCCGTTTGGTTCAGTTCATCCGGTATAATACACAGTTGCTCGTTGCTACAAGTATTGCTGCTAAGGCTTTCATCAATTTCGGTAGCATCATCTGGATCATCCTCCCGATGCAGGAGTTCTATACTGCCCGACAAGTTCAACGATCCGACACTTTTTTCATCTGGCTGTGACCAATGTGTTGTTGTGCTTAACTCTGTGCAGGCGTTTTTCGTCCGCATAGTTGCAGCTGGTCGTGGATTGACACCCTCTAACTTAGGCACTGCTGTTGCATTTAGTGAATTCGTTACGGAATTCCTATAATCCTTGCTGTCAAAGTGCTGACAACATACGGTGTACTTTGAGCTCAATGTGTCCAAAGAATAATTAGTGAGATTCAAGCTGATTTGCCATTTTTGTGCGAGAAGTCGATTCTTTGGAAACCGATGGCAAAGAATTATATGATCCGAATTGGTGCACTTATCAACAATACAACGCCGCATTCTAATCCACGACAAGGAGCAATGTTTGTTCTTTAACCTTTGTGAAGGTCGTCTTCGAGTTGGATACCGTATTTTTTTTACGGCAAGCAACTAGCCGGAGGTATAAGTTTGCAGTTATGATAATTTACTTTTTGTTTAAATACAAATACATCCCTCCTCCGCACTTCAACACACCGCATAACAAAAACAACCAGCTATAGAACGAGAAGAAATAAATTCGGAGTTGCGGTCTTTGCTGTCAAAATGAGTTTCCGAAAGATAAGGCGGATAGTGCACTTAATCGCTGACTGTTTTTGGCGGGATTTTTGATATAATTAAATAATTCGTGGTGGTACTTGTATTTATTATAAATAATATATTGAACCGATTAAACAGTCAATTAAGTAGAAATTTTGAGCGAACGAACGGACGAACATAGATCAGATGTTTTATGGGAGGTTCATATTTTTCTGGCAGGCAAGACAACTGGTATTAGGAATTGTAAAGACAGTAGATAACTTTGCTTTACTTTAGGTGACGATACAAGCCGGGATAGACCTGGTCCTCGACCAAAAGCGCTCTCCATAGTCTGTAGTGGCATATTCCCAGTTGGGTAAAGTCCTTTCTCACTTAAGGGCGCCATCTAAGGCGAAGTCTTACTTTACCACGATGTCACACCGGAATGTGTATGAAGACATTCTGGAGCGGTGCAGCTCCTAGCCATTAGAGCTGATGAACATCAATCCTTCAGCCCAGGTCAATGTCGCTGTATAGTTCTTTGTAATATCTGAATGGACTAAAAATCACTCGAAGAACTTTTCTCTCCAGGCAACAAACAACCTTTAGATACAGTCTATGCTTTCGCACTATACAATAGGGTTGGGAGGTCTTAAATGGTGTTTTCTTTACTTCTTGCGTGAGGTACTTGTATCTTATTTTCCTTCGTAGTTTGTTTTATTACAGCGGAGGCCAGGTAGGTAAAGTCTTTTACCATTTCACAAATATACAAGTATTTCGCCGTTGGTGTCGAGTGTTTTTTCTTCTCGGTAGCATATATTTCGTTTTACCCTTATTTATCATTGCATCTGCTTCAATGGCCGCAATCGCTCCAGTGAACGCTCGCTGATCTCTTGTCGTCAGCGTATCCTAGCAATTGTATATGTACACTTCGAAATACGTGAAACATGGCATTTAAACAGGGCAAATTCGCAACAAGCTCATTAGCTGTTTTATCGCTCAATTTACAGAAAGGCCATTGGCGAGATATCTGGCACCTCAAATCTTTTTTCTGAGTGAACACAGTAAATTACGCCTGACCAACTATGAAGAACTGACTACAGAACCAAAATATGATTCCGAACTTAAAATTGTTATAGAACCAGGTATCTCCTTGTAAAATTCATATTACATATTATCACATTTGTATCAAATATGTCACCTTAGGGTTCAAGTCACAAGCAAACTTATTAGCGAACGATATATTTGGTCAAGTTTGAAGAGGTATACAACTACATATTTTTGTTAGCCGGTGTACGGTTTGACAAAGCTAAAAACTACGGCGACACAATCGCAATCCGTTGGGCAAGTACGGCAATCCCGAGATCAGTTTTTGATATATCAGCTTTGCTACACCAGCTGGACAATTTCTCACACCAAATGTGGAACACGAATGCGAGTAGGAGTTGACAAAGGTCTTACCAACTATGATGACTCAACTTTATTCAGACCACCTTCACATAATACCCAATCCAAGGTTTTCATGCAGGCTCACAACACTGTCAACACTTTATTGCAACCACTAAACGATGTGATAAACAAGGACGAGAAGCACTTCAAAATCGTTGTTAAGCACGGGTCAAGGCGGATCTTTTGGATCACTTTCAATAATTATTAGCTTTATTCAGCGAGGAAAAACTAGAACAGAACAGCACAGATTTATGAAAAACGTCAAATCAAGTGAGAACAGAGAAGTACAGCACAGCTGATTTTGACATTTTTCACAATTATGTTCTACTTCGAAAGTTGGTGCAAGATTTTCTGTTGTGAACAGATTGGAACAGCCTCACTGAACACAGAGCAGAACAGATTCGGACAGAAATTTTTCTCAATGAACAGGAAAGCTTGGACTTTTCTGTTCGGAACAGTCCTCACTGAACAAAGCTATTATACAAGAGTCCGGGCAAACATCGAAGCCTACCACATTTATTCACTCAGGACGTCAGAGAAAGCAACAAACTCACTTTTATTTAGATTAATACCAGAGGGACAATAGTGTGGTACCCTTTTGCATGGTTGTCAACATCTACGAATACATATATTGTAAAGCAACGTTTCACCAATGAAGCAGCATATTGAGATGAAGGAATAGAATTGCTCCAGGAGCGTTAGACAATGACTACAAATATACTTTGGTTCTATAATTTTTTTAATTTAATGTTTTAATTTATATTTTATAAACATCAAGAAGTCAACTATCCTGCATACGTTTCATTGCTTTAACATTTATATATAATCTAAAAGTAAAGTGATACAACAACTCAATCAAACCCAACGCTGAAACTCCTAAAAACAATCCAAATAGACCACCACAATTGGACAAAAAATCTGTAATTCCATACAACTCCGATCGCTGCAATCCAGTTAGCTCGTTATCCTTGAAATAGACCGCTAAACGCGACACCCTTGCTCCTGTAACCAAGTCATTGTACAAGAAATCATATGCTTCCAACATTCGATGTATATTCAAGATTCCTTGTGAAACTTCATGATTATAGTCCAGGGTATAACAGCCCGGGAGGCAATTGCACTTATGTATCTGATCTCCAATACCGGTATACTCCGACCGAAGAAAATCATTTTCAGCCTGATCGAAGCAGCTGATTTTTGAAGCGTCGCAAACCAGAGTCTCATTAAGTCTTGCCATAGAAAAGTGCACGCATCCGCATTCGCGTAGAGTGAAATTTGCCAGACACTCTAATTCGCAGTTATTCTGGGTGTAGAATCTGAAAAACTTCAAATACCTTTCCGTTGGGTAGTAACATTTTCGAGCTTCCGGTGAGTATGGCTTGATGTCATCTGTTGTAAAGACGTAATAAGGCTTAACCAGGATTACCACATCACTTTCGTAGGGTACATGAATGAAGTGTTTCTGAACCTGTGGTACATCATCTGGGGAATGTAGAATCACCTTAAAGCCCTGCAATGGGCCACGGCAAATGTAGTCCAAATCTTTCTCTAGTCCTTCCAAAGTGACGAAAAAACCAGCTCTAGGACCGCAGCCAATAACTCGCTCCGGAAATGTATTATAATCGTTAAGATCGCGATAACCATTAGCAAGGTCCCAGTCCAAGGAGTCATTTCGCCACCTAAAATGTGTATCCGAATGAAAATACTGATACTGATAGGTGTCTTCTCGATAAAGTTCCGACTCGTTCAATGAGTTGAATGTATAGCAGATGCCTTCCTGCGTGTAGATCTTCTCAAGCAATGGCGTACATGGTCCGTATATTTGTTTAAAGGAACAAAAGTTAAATGTATGTTCAAATGGTGGAACGATGGCATTCAACTGATCCGATACACACATTGCTGGATACTCGGGAAACCTGATACCTTTAGACAGATAGTTTCCGCAGACCTGTAATAGGGATCTCATTTTTTGGAACTCATCATCATTTAGCCATGGCGGTGGCTGCACAAGTTGACCTTGGTGGGCATGCAAATAGTTAATGAATCGCGTAAAATTGATCTTTCCATCCTTAATGCTCTTAGTCTCTGAGCAAATTGTGACTGCGGGAAATGGTATATGAGAAACCGGAATGGGATCATCAGAGAAACTAAGAATCACCGGTGACGTTCGCCATCGTTCGTATTGGTTTTTGATTTGAGTTATGCAGAGGATTAGCGAGAATATAATTAGAAGAAACCAAAAAAACTTTTCCAGAATGTGACGGTGTTGATGGAGGTATGCAACTCCATGGATGCTGGCTTCTTCGCAGTAGTCGGCGTATGTTTTCCATATGGCTCTTTTGAACGTATACGGTTCGGTAGGTTGCAGTTCTGCTGTGACATTTGTTACTACTTCTTCCGCTGAAGATTCCCGTTTTATCATCTTTTGAGGAGGTTCTGTTTCTTCTGCAGGGCTTATGTCTTCTCTTACTTTGAATATTTTGAACCGAGGCTGAAAATTAATACTTCTGGTCGTCATAGTGGCAGAATCCTTTTTTTATTAAACTATGACAATCGTTAAAGAAAGTTTGACTATAAACGCTTTGTGCACTAGAACAGAAATTCAGAATTGACGGTAAGTGTAATGGATTTTGATTGTGTGTCATAGATTTTCACTTTTAGATAGTGAACTTCCGGCATAGAATAACTTACTAGAGATCGATTTATCTCGTCAGCGTGGCCTTCAAATTGGTACCCATGTTGCATCGTAAACTAAGAACGGACATGAAAAGCGGTTTTTCAACAATATACCAGGTTAAGACAACCCATGCATACTGACAGTTTTGAGGCAAAAGAAAATGAGGCTAATGAATCTTAAACCTTAGACCCAGAAGAAAATATCTTCTTTACCGATATATGGTATGTATTAGTATAAAATCCAACGACCACTCGGACCAAAACATTGGTGTAACCGAGTTGCGACTGCGGAAATCCCGAAGAACTCAGAAAATTAACCTTACAAGTGCTACAATCGCAAGAGACTGCTGGAGACTTTTCCCACTGAATCCCACAAAATGGCTCGAGAGGTTCTATGCCGCCAGCATCCAGTGAAGAAGACCGGTGACAACATTGTCAGCAAGCTCTATGGCCAACAAAATGTTGCAAAATGTAAAAAGAACTTTACAAATCTACAACACCCGAACAGAGACCTGCAGAGAAGTAAAAACACAGTCGATGGGTAGATATAGAAAAAAAATCACTTCTGTTGAAAGTAAAATGACCGGAAAGACCTAAACTCCGCTATCAGGAAGAATAAACCAATCAACATGGGTGAAGAAAGTCAACAATTTTGCTCAACTCGATTAAAATGAATTGAAGATAGCAATATCAAATAAGGCTGCCAGAACGGATAAAATAGCATTTAAGCTACTTAAGGGAGCGAGTGATGAGCAAACTCATTTCCCAGAATAGGCCGGGGGAGATACTACTTGATGAATGGAACTTCATAACATAGCGTCGAAGATCATACCTCCCGTAATGCTTGATCCTGAAACAATTTGTGGACTAGTCATTCTAGTTTTAGCATCGGTAAGTTCACAATCGACCAAATATTCACACTATGGCAGACAAAGCCGTCGATAAGGCCCAAGAAGTCCAAATTGGTACTCACCAGCCCTCTAAAGATTTCAGGGCCGCATATGAGAGCATCTATGAAGACGAACTATACGGACCATGTCCAGTTTTCAGATTCATCAGATTATGTAGAACGCTTGCTTCTCCGTTCTCTCTACCAGACCTTTGACGTAAAAAGGCATAGACATGGCTTAGGTGCGCTGTCATGTGACTTCTTTACAGTCATACTTTGGAAGCTTGTTCTAAATTCGTAACCCAATATCAGATGGACAATTTTGGAAAAGTCTGTGTAACTATTCTATTTGCATCCGCTGGTGACATCGTCATCATTGGCCGAGCGTAGCGAGCTATCACTTGTCCTCTTCCAAGTATTGAAACATAAACGGCAAAAATGGTTTAGCTGCTAATAAAGGCAACGCCAAATAATATATAAAGGGTTTTCCAATAGGGACTTGACAACTTTGAATTTAATTTGTGAACGCACTCTTTCACTAATCATCAAACTGTCACTGTCAATTTATTCAGTAAGCTCAACATTTTCATCATGGTAAAGTACACGAACGAGCAACGTCTGCAAATTATAAAAATTTTTTCTACCGAAATTCGGAGTCGGTGACTGTAACTTTAAGAGCGTTAACTCCAATTTTCGGTCGTAATTCTCGCCCTAGTAGACAGGCAATAACAAGACAATAAGGATCTTGGTTTACACCCATACCAGATCAAGCGTACTCAAGAATTGAAGCCGATGGACCATTTGAAGCGACGTACGTTCTCCAATTGGGTTCTGGAGAAGATGCGCCAAGATGATGAATTTCATCGCAAAATCATCTTCAGTGACGAAGCTCATTTTTGGCTTAATGGATTCGTCAATAAGCACAATATGCGCTATTGGTCGGGTGAAAATCCACATGTGCTTCATGAAGCACCACTTCATCCACAAAAAAATAACTGTTTGATGCGGTTTGCATGCCGGCGGCGTTATTGGGGCATATTTTTTCGTCCACGATAACGATCGTCACGTTACTGTGAATGGTCACCAATTATTTTTGACCGGAATTGGAAGATATGGACTTGGACGACATGTGGTTTCAACAGGATGATGCCACAAGCCACACAGCGCACTCTACAATCGATTTATTAAAGAGTAAGTATGGTGAGCGTGTTAACTCAAGAAATGGGCCTGTCGATTGGCCGCCTCGTTCGTGCGATTTAACGCCGCTTAACTATTTTCTGTGGGGCTACGTTAAGTCATTGGTTTATGCCCACACGCCGACAACGTTGGAAGAAATCAGAGCCAACATTGAACGCGAAATAGCGGCCGTTTCGACCGAAATGTGTGGCCGAGTCGTTGAGAATTGTGTCCAAAGAATCGACCGCTGCAAACGTGCCCGTGGTGGCCATATGAACGAAGTCGAGTTCCATTCATAAATGTTTTGATTGTACTTCAAGACGATAATAAAGTTTTTGAAATATCTCAAATGGTTTGCGTTTTATTTAAAAAAAAAGTTGTCAAATCCTTATTGGAAAACCCTATACATAATGCTGTCAACAAGACGGGACGGACAATATGGATGAATCGGACACCTCGTCACAAATGAAACAAAGGGCTGCACATGCCAATCGCTGTTCAGTGCCAATCAACATCAAAATCTGGTGGGCTTTAGAAGAAAGTAATGCTGTGTTGTTGGTGGTACCGCAAGAGTCTGGTGTACTATGAGCTGCTTTAATAAAAATAAAAACGGTAAATGCTGATCGTGGCCGAGCATCAGAGGAGAAAAATCCAACACAGAGTTTGGAAAACGCGAAGTTGAAGAGATCGAGAGATGCTACTGAATTTGAAAGAACCATTTCTGCAGATTGTTCAACAGCGAAGACGACCGAAATACCACATTCCATACAACGTTCATTCAGAACGAAGACCATGAAAACGTCCGTCTATTTGATTAAAACGAAGTGAAGATATACGAGTACATATACCCAAAACCAAACACGTTTTTTGGATCCGACTATTTAGCCGCCGAGCTATTTAAAGTTGGAGCTAGAGCAAGCTCATATGAATAGTTTTGTCGGGGCAACTCTTCTTGCTGAATTGAATCTGCGCATAGTCTATCCGGTTTTGGAGAAAGGAGACCGATTATATGAACGTCGAAAAAGGACAATCAATCATGTAGCTATCGTCAACTACAATTTTGAGATGGTAAAGGAATTGAACTACCTAGGCTCTACAGTGAATTCCAGCAATGAAAATATAACGAAGAATAGCTCTTGCCGACCTACGTTTCTATGGAACATGAAAATAATTGAGCGGTCGAGAGAGGTATTAAGAGAATGACATATTGAACAGGGTTGTTTGATTACGTATCTCCTGTTATTTAGGTTAAGTGCTTCGACGTTGTTATACGCATCATTCTTGACATTGGTTTATAATGACCGTAATTGTTGTGGTGCGTTTGAATCTGGAGGAAGGGGACGAATCTTACATTACTGGATTTGGAAGTGAATGAAATATTTTGCATAATTCTCGGATAATCGATGTTTCCGGTCAAAAACTTATTGATCAGCAGCATCGCGGTATCGCGACGTTGCAGAGTTGGCTTTATTAATAATTCTGTCAATGTATGCGTGTTATCTGTCACAAATTATACAATATCTAAACTAGAATTCGTTAAAACAAGATTAATATTGTTGATCGCCCGGATAAA
Source organism: Volucella bombylans (assembly GCA_949129095.1). Taxonomy (NCBI): domain Eukaryota; kingdom Metazoa; phylum Arthropoda; class Insecta; order Diptera; family Syrphidae; genus Volucella; species Volucella bombylans. Next base: position 363,742,704 of record OX422140.1, read on the forward strand.
GATGACAACCCTGTGTGATGCCAGATGGTGTTTTCATGGGGTCGGAAATTGAGGATCTGGGTATGAAAGCCAAGTTTTTTTAAGAAAATGAAATTTTGTCAAATGCCTTGCTGAAATCTGTAGAAATTGCATCGACTTCGTTACAACAATATCTTTTAAAATACAAAGCGCGCCACTTAAATTGAGATCTTTCTCTACTACCTTCTCCCTCCGGGTTAGATTCAAAGACTCTGCGGGCTGAAACATTGGTGTAAATTCGATCTATATGTCCTAGCTATCTCAAGCGATGTCATTATAGAGCATGTCACTAATTCTTTTCCTCCAAAGGTATAACATAGAGTCTGATTAGTTGTTCGGGATAGGACCTTACTAGTGAGCCCAAAGAAACAGCGATTGGCAATTGACGGAATTAATAGCAGAGCCAATGTAGACAAAGTCCCTTCCTACTTCGAAGGTATAGCTGTTGACTGTGACGTTCTGTCCAATTCATCGATGTTGTGTGTCCCTTCCTGTTGAAAGCATATACTTGGTTTTGCCCTCATTTACCGCTAAACCCATTTTGACAACTTTCCTTTCAATACTAGCCCACTAAGTTCTCCTGATTATGTTGACATCATCGGCGTACGATAATAATTGCACAGAATTTTGAATATGCGGCGTTAAAAGATGAAAAGATGGTGGGTCCAAATCGATGACTTCTTGAGTTTTTCTAAGATCTGCCAGAATGTGAAGATTTAGCCGATTGTGGACTTTCCTGGTCTGAAACTGCATTGATAAGGATCAATCAAGTTGTTGGCGAAGGGTTTCGCACAATATGGCAGATAAGATATTGAGGATACTTATGCCTGATAGTTGACAGTTGGCGCAGTTAAGGGGGTCTCCGTTTTTGTGGGTTGGGCATACGGTGCTGAGATTCCATTCATCAAGCATGCACTCTTTTACTCTTTTGACCAGATATGAGAAATGAGTCCAGCTGATTTGTTTGATTTCAGCTTAGATATTGCTATCCTTACTTCATTTTGGTGAAGTGGACGGAAGTTTTAGCTATCATTGTCTAGGTTGAATAGTCTAATCTGCCTCACTGGAAGATTTTGGGCTTTTTCAATATTAGGGAGTCTGCAGAAAAAATGTTTCCATATTCTCAGCACCGAATGTGATTCTACTACAAGGTTTCCTTCTTAATCTCTACAGGTTTCTGTACGAGTCTTGCTGCCTTGACATGTTCTTTTACCTGTTGGTAAGTCTCCCGTTCGTTGAGCCTGGGGTACAAACTCTTAATATCTTCAACCGTGATCCTTTTTCTTCTTCTAAGTCAATGTTTTAACGTCTCTTTTGCTCGTAGAGCTCACGAGCGGCTCTCGTCCTACGTTATAGAGCCACCTTGCATACTTAGATGTGCTTGCCGGCATTAGCTGCGACGTCTGTCCAGAGGTTAAAGCGGAGGACCAAGAAGATTTATACATTCTTTTAGTATAATAGCCGGAAAGCCATCAGAGCTAGAAGAAAAATCATCTTCAAGCTTGGTTATGTTTTTTGATACCAAAGAAGTTGTTAAGTTTACTAAGATGAATGACGTCTGTGAACAGTTTCTCATATAGTTATAGTCCGGTCTGCAGAAGTTTTAGGGTCTGTAGAAGATTCGCTGAGACACTTACAAATTGGAAGGAAGTCGTCCGATTTTATTTTGGTATTAACAAATTGGTAGACACGCTTAGAGACCGTAATTAAATTAAATCAAATGCGGTACAGATATTCAAGATAAAGAGATGCACAAAGTTCTGAAAAACGATTGCCTAAAAATCGATAGTTACTGTAGTTACAGTACCTGGTCATATTATTAGACCCAAGCAAAAAATCTCAATATTTTGCCTTTAGAGGTAAAAAAAGTAGAGGTTCGTATTCTTCGAACTTTTATCAGAATTGTTAGTATTATGGCCTTTGTTTATTCCAGAACAGTATATTAAGGAGAAAGGAAAATAATTTCGATCAAAGAAGCAAAGTCTTTTTTTATTAATGTTAATAACTTTTTCGAATGCAGAATATACATTTTTTTCAATATTTGGTGTGTGCACCTTTAGCTGCGATTAGTACCTTTGGTTGTCGACTATTGATCGATAAACACTTTTTGTCGATTGTAGGAGCTGGTATTGTGATGTCGATCTGTCAATCGTTGGTTGTCGTGAGTTATTTTCCCATCGACGATTGGCGGTAGCAAATGGTAAACAATTTTTATCGAACAAAATATAAGTAATTTAGATAAAAAAACCATGTAGTACGAGTATTTTAAGAATAATAATATAAAAATTGTAATGCAGGTCAAAATTAGTGACAAACAAAAAACAAATGGAACAGTTGATCAAATTTATGGAGGGAAACATTGATTTTGTGTGTTTTAGCTGTGGATCCATTTCTGCTAAAATTTTAAAAAGTGCTTCTTGTGATAGATGGAAAAATTATTAAAAAACTGTAAAAGATTATTTAAAAGCAAATGTGAGTACATTAAAAGGCAGTCTACTTACATTCCTTCCTCCAATTCCAGCGGACTAGAAGCATCTCTTATTTTTCGCCTTTTCCTGGCAATTTCCACAGAACTCCGATCATTTTCAGATTCTGAGTCGGAAAACCAAATTTCTACACTACTCATCTTTCATAAAAATTAAACTCTTTATTTAAATTTACTTTGAAACAATAAAACTGCGAATAAAATTGAAATATGAAAATTTCAAACATCTGTCATTCGATAATCACAATGCTGATAATTCACAGTGGCACAATCTTTTGTCGATTGAGTTACACAATACCAAAAACAGAATCAATCGATGCGATCGACAATTGTCGAGTTGAATGATAATCGACGATTGTCGAGTCGAATGATGATCGACGATTGTCGAGTCGAATGATGATCGACAACCGCAATAGGGGCATGCTATCTATACATGACTGAATGGTGTCCTTGAGGTGCGTGTTGTGATTACACTCAAATATGATTTTTTCGGTGAGGTCCCTTTTGGTGGTAACAGGACTCTTAGCCACAGCCCGCTTTAGGAGCTCCTAGACGTTCTCTATCGGGTTCATGTCGGGAGAATTACCTGGACAATCCAAAACCTCGATTTGCTTTTGCTCCAGAAAGGTCGTCATACTTTTGGCTTTATGAAATGGAGCTCCGTCATGCATAAAAATTGATAGTTCCGGATAATCAATTCGGTTTCAAGGCGGGGCATGATGTTATTCATGCTGCGTCTAAACTGGTTTCTGATATCCAATGGAACAAAGGCAAGAATCAGTGCACTGGTGCCTGCTTAATTGACTTGGAGAAGGCCTTCGATACCGTATGGTTAGAAGGACTCTTTTTCAAGCTGGACAGGTTGGGCATCAGTAAACCACTGCTGTATATTCTTTTCGATATGCTCTCCAGTAGACAGTTCATCGTGAAGAATGGCGATGTGACTTCTGCTGGAACATTTAACATTAAAAACGGTCTGCAACAAGGTGCGGTAAATTCGCCGATCCTATTCAACATTTATACAAGTGATCTGATAGGTTCACTTCACCATGCCATAGCATACGCAGACGAGTTAATCGCGTACAGAACAGGTCCAAAGATTGAGGTCATTAATATACTCTTGCAAAGTGACTTCGATAAAATTAAACGATATTGCGATGACTAGAAGTTGAAAATCAATTTTCAGAAGTCGGAAACCATTTTTTTTAGGACGCCTTTACCTGGGGCCTCTAGGGATACCAGAAAGAATTGGCGAAAGTTCTCGATCGTGGGGCAGCACGGGCAGCCACTTGCTTGTCGAAATGTAGTCTGTATTTTAACAAACATATAGATGTTGCTCTGGCCAGACCCAAAGGTGCTTTTGCCCTTACAAAGAGACTGTTTAATAACAGCCAACTCGATGCGAGGGTGAAGGTAGGCCGTTTTCGAAAACGTCATTTGATCGTCAAATTGATCGTCATTTGCAATACTTAAGGGTTGCGAACATCAAACTGCAAACGTCATTTGGTATCGTTGATCTGTGTCATCTACATGATTTTTTTCTTGCAAGAGCATTTGAAGTTTTCGAACAGAGCAATCATCCTTGAATGCATGTTATTATGCAGTGCAAATTTCTGGCTGCTTTTTTGCAGCGCATATGACGTTTATGAATATCTATCCTGCAAACACTGCATTATCGAACATCCTGCAAAAGCAGTTTGATTTCTAATGTCGTTTTCGAACAAATGACTTTTGCAGCTTGCGTTTAAGGACATTTTAAAAGTAATTTGATGCAGATGACGTTTTCGAAAATGGCCGTAATCTGCTACATGGCCCTTATCAGGCCCATGCTTGTATTTGGATGTCCCGTGTGGTTCAACGTGAGAGCAAGTTTATTGGAAAAGATTCGGGTGTTTGAGAGGGCTTGTCTTAGTACTTGTCTTCGCTTATACAGAACACCAGAGTCTGAGTACATAAAATTCTATCCTAATGAGGTCTTGTACAATAGGGCGAACCTAATAAGAGTGGACAATTTCGTCATTAAGTTGACTCGAAGGTACGTTGCAAGAGCAATGACCTCATCGAACAACCTGATCTCCCAATTATATGTATCACGAGAGAGTTCGCTTTGACGGCTTTATTCCTCCAGAAGCGTTCCTCTACCTAGATATGAAGGGTCTGATCCAGGACAGTGCCGCTAATCTTCCACGTTGCTCGAACAGCTGCGGACAGGCGACTCAACTACGACAGAGACGTTGCACATGGCAGTGCGGAGCGGCTCCGGTTCAGTAGGTCGGTAGGGAGTCGCGACATGATGGATGGTGCTCGGCAGCACCAACAATTTTGGTGGCTTATGGGAGGAGAGGAAGTTTCTTAGTCGAATTCCTCTAGTATAATATAGCTTCACTCGGAAGCAAAGTCGGTTAGTCTAATTATTTAGTCATGGCCGGCTTACATAGATTTCGGTAGGACTAGGGTAGTTATAAGAGATAAAAAAAAATTAAAAATAAAAAAAGCAAAAAAAATTTATAGTTTAGTTTTAAATGCATTTTTATTTTCTTAATCACTAACTATTATATACTAAAAAAAAATGCTTAAATGCTAGCTTACAATTACTTAACAATCTTATACTAACTTAATGGCCCCACACAGGCACTCTAACCTACTCTAAATTCTTATATCTATGTCTTTCGACTTTATTTAAATTTTATTTATAAATATTTATTTTGTATACTTAAAGCTAAGAAAAAACAATTTGTAAACAAAAAACTTAGCATATGGACATTTTACTTTTTTTATAAAAAACTTAATATCTAACTTAAAATTAACCTTAGCCTACCTAACCTACATACAAAATACACACATACAAACACATAGACATTATACACAATTATATACATATATTGGTATATACAAAGGAATACACCAATACATGCATATATTTCTTAAGTGCTAACCTAAACCTACGTAAGCTGGCCATCGCTATTCACCGAGCAAATAGATTGGTCAGCTCTGCCTCATTAGTGAGGCTGGTCCATAATTGACGGAAACGACGACGGAACATCTTCTCCATCATTCAACCACCAGAAATGCTGGTGCTGCCGAACGACATCCCTCTTATCGCGATTCCCCACCGCCCTACTGAACCTGAGACGATCCACACTGCCGTGTGCGACGTCTCTGTTGTAGTTGAGTCGCCTGTCCCCAGCTGTCTATCTAGGTAGAGGAATGCTTCCGGTGGAACGAAGCCGTGAGAGCGCACATTCTCGTGGTAAAGGTAATTGGGGTAGTAAGCCCCAGATATCAGGTTATTCGTTGAGGTCATTGCTCTTGCAATGTGCCTTCGAGTCAGCTTACGAAGTTGTCCACTCGTATTAGGTTCGCCCTGTTGTACAGGATCTCATTAGGATAAAATTTCTTGTACTCCGACTCTGGTGTTCTGTACAAGCGAAGGCAAGCCCTCTCAAACACCCGAATATTTTCCATTAAGCTTGCTCGTACATTGAACCACACGGGACAACCAAATACCAGCATGGGCCTGATAAGGGCCATGTAGCAGATTACCTTTACCCTCGCATCGAGTTGGCTGCTATAAAACAGTCTCTTTGTAAGGGCGAAAGCACCTTTAGCTCTGGCCAGAGCAGCATCTACATTTTTGCCAAAATACAGAAACTGATCTAGCCAGATCCCAAGGTATCTGACTACATTTCGACAGGCAAGAGGCTGTCCGTGCTGTCCAATGATTGAGAACTTTCGCCAATTTTTTCTGGTATCCCTAGAGGCAAAAAAAATTATATAAGAACTTAGATGGGTAACAGCTTCTCTAAAAGAAGGGGTAACGCATCTAGGAAAAAAAATAAAAAAAATATTTTATGATATATACAATAAGTTAGTTTAAGTAGGTTAAGTAGGTTAAGATTTATTTATAGGTAGATAGTTTATAAGTTTTAGTTTTTAAGATTTTATAAAAAAGAATGTCCGTATACTAAGTTTTTGCAGTAAATAAAATTGTTTTCTTAGTTTTAGTTTAAATAAATATAGAAAAAAAAAAAATAAAAAAATTGTAATCGTACGAAACGTCGAAAGACATTAAATAAGTATTATGTTTAATTTAGAGTGCCCGCATGGGGCCAGTAAGTTAGAATAAGATAATTTTAAGTTAATTAAGCTAATTTTTAAGCGTTTTTTTGTATAGCGTATAAGTATTAATGAATTCATGGTAATAAAAATGCATTTAAAATGAATGAATGAAAAAATGCATAAAAATTGGCTTTTCACCCCAAGAAAACCATTCTGCCAGTATGGGTATCAGTCCTGTTTCCAGAACTTTTTTGTATTGATCCGGCTTCATGGTATTTTCTATGACGTAAAGTCGTCCAGTGCCTCTACCAGATATCACAGACCAAACCATTGACGGTCAATGTTTAACCGTGGAAACGATACATTCCGGTTTGTTCTGCTCGCCTGGTCTTCGTCTCAAAAAATTGGACTTTTCCATCATGACCTGGAAAACCGATTCGTCTGAGAATCAATCCTGAAAAACAAGATTAAAAAGTTTTTTTTCGCGTTCCAAGGATACATTTTCTTTATGATAATCAGTAATTACTGAAAATTTGTAATATTACCTTTCTCCAGTCCTAAACGGTAGAATTTTTATATTTGTTGGCACATTCCAAACGCTTCTGAATCACGCGTGGAGTTAACTTTGGCTTTCGGGCCGGCGCAACCAACCCCATTTCCATCAATCTGCGCTGCACCGTTCTTTGCGAAACTGGTGTTGATTCCTTCGATATTTGCTGGGTCAACAAATGTAGTGGCAGCTTTCTATTTTGGACACAAATAGCCCTTATTTTACGGTCAGCCTTGTCTTCTTGGATGCAGTGTTATTCCCGAGTTCATTTTCTTCTTCAAGTTCTTAATTGAACTTCTTGAAGCTCCAAACAGCTCACCTACTTTGCTCTGAGTCAGACTGGAGCTATATAAGAGACCACACACTTGAACCACTTTCTTCGGTCCGACTTCTTGTCCATATTTCAAATGCTAAAGTAAGTAATTTTTTAATTTTTATAATAAGTGAGTAAGTCTGCTGATGTTACTGGCCATATGCCAAATCATGACATTAGTATTTACCGTTCTATTTAAGATTTTAGTGATGTAAACAGCTTTTAAACATCCAATATTCAAAAAAAAAAATCTTATTGGAATATCACCTCACAATCACTCCCAAACGAATATAGACAGAAAATGACTCATAACAAACGATTAACCTCACGGAAATTACGACGAGTACAAATTGGTTCCCGCATAACACAATAGTAAATTCAAATAAAACACAAGCTTACTTTATAAGTACGAGTATTTTGAATTTTTTCGCAAAAAATTAGAATTTTGTTTGGGTCTAATAATATGGCCAGGTACTGGCCAAGAGTGCAAGTCCTTGTTGTACCTGAAACGAGATGACGAACAGTCCCTGTGGAGGGAATATGGAACCGATTAATCGTAATAAATCTGGCTGGAGTTTAACCGGGCCTCAACCAATCAACCTAAAACTGAATGTGAAATACGGTGCACGTATTCTCCGCAAACCTTTGTTTCTTGTCTCCGTTGAAATATATTAGTGACAAATCAAAAACCCAATCCTCTACAGTCGTATCGTAGTTTACATTTTATTGATAATATATTATATTATATAATACACGTATATTATGTTTGAATTACTTTCTGTTTTTAGGAATTGTACAGTAGGAATTAGTAGAAATTGTACAGTAGGTCATTTCATACAAGATAACTTTATACGAATACAATAATAATAAAATTTATAAATAATTTTGAAGTAGTTTAGTTAAGTGTACATAATATTTAAAAGTTTCTTTTTATTTTATTTTTATATATATATGTATAATTTCATTAAGTATATGTAATAAATCTATAATGTTTAAAATTTAAAATTTAAATATATTTGATTTGATTTGGAGGGAAATTACATAAGTTGTATGCTGCTTCCTCATTTCTTAAATAACAACAAAACAAAACTTAAATAAATAGAGAAGAGCCAAGTGTAAAGGTTTTTGCAATAACAATAAATAAAATTATAGAAACAATAAAAACAAATAATATAATTGAAAAGGATATCTCTGTATAGAGGGCACGGCACATAAGCTTCGTTTAAGGCAGACACAATGGATGTTTCTTTATTGAACAGCGCTGCCAGTTTGTCATTGAAAATTGTCTTTTTGTTTTGTACCTTTTGAGAAAGATTTTAACAACTTAAATTAGATTGTATCATATATTTTTGTTTTGTGTTAACAATATTATTTAAATTCCTCAAATATTTTAAGTTCACAAAAGGACTCATGTACAAGTATGTACATACTACCGAATATTTGAAGGTGAGTTTGAATGTGGATTTAGCCCTACATAGAAAATAGTTTATTTAAATTAAGCATTGTTTCTGACTTCGAACATATCAGAGCATGTGAGCCTGTATCGGTTATTGGTAAGGTAAGCAACGCACCTGAGTCGTTGTTTGATTCAGCTCCCCAAATATCTTTGTTCGGAATCGTCGTGAATTTTCCATTATTTCCCGAAGCGATGTTTTGAGTCAACCGAACAGGAAAAAAGTCAAATGGTGCCAGATCAGATAAATTTTGAGAGCTGTTGAATGGTAATTGTGTTTTTTTTTTGGAAAGAAATGCACGCATAATGAAGACATTGTGAGATGGGGGCGATATTGTAATAAAAAATCACGCATTGACTTCCCTTAATTAATTGCCCTTTTTGCAAATTGCTTCACACAAACATCTCATAACGGTCAAATAATGCTCCGGATTGACAATGAGCATCGCTTTCTTTTTTGACTGAAAAGTACGTGGTTTCTTCGTTCTTGTCTTTTTTGGAACACGCCATTCTCTAGCTTAATGGCTGGTTTGCGTGTCGTACTCATAAACCCACGCTACGTCAACAGAAATGATGCGTTTGATGTCGTCGACGGCTTCACGAACACAAGGTGATCATTTTACGAGTACATGTTAGCGTGACACGGTTCATCATTCATCATGCTTATTTTTGATGAATATACAAGGTGGCGCAAAATGAATCACCCTATCCGAAGATGGTATAATTTTTGCAAATGGCGTATTACGTCATTCATATTTGACATTTGTGAACTAGACAGCTGCAATATACAAACAGACAAGCAATTTAGCGCTATACTCCGCAAGAGCGTGGAATAATTGTATCGATGTTTTTGACCAATAATCGGTCGGTGGTGTTAGCACAGCGTGAATTTAGACGTCGATTTCCTCATCGTGTCGCGCCAATTGGGCAAACATTCCGGCGCTTAGCTACTCGACTCGAACAGAATGGAACCACAAGAGACCATGAAGGGTGTGGGCGCCACCGGACTGGTCGTTCGGTTAAGAATATCGCGGCTGTGGCTGCCGATGTCGCTGAAGAAGAAACATCAACCAGACGACGGGCCACACAATTGGGCATAATCAGACGGACCCTTTAGTGAAAGACTTCCCGTACAAAGTGCAAACAGTGCATCAGTTAATGCCTCCTGATCGTCAGTCGCGTGAGAATTACTGTAAAGCCATCCTCATTCTCAACAACGCTCGAAAATCTTCATGAGCGACAAGGCGCATTTCCGCTTAAACGGTTACGTCAATAAGCAAAATCTTCGTTTCTGGGGCACTGAAAATCCCCGTATGATGCACGAAGAGCTACATCCACTCAAGGCCTCTGTGTGGTGCGGCGTTCACGCGGGAGGAGAGATTGGGCCGTATTTTTTTTTGAGGACACCATCGGCAATACGGTCACTGCTACTGGCGAACTCGACAGGGCCATGATAAACGACTTCTTACTGCCAGAATTGGATGAGCGGGGCTTGGTGAACATGTGGTTTTAACAAGACGGTGCAACCGCACACACAGCACGAGCCACAATGGATATTGTAAAGGAAGCATTTTCTGGTCGCGTAATCTCCCGTTTGGCGATTTGGCATGGACAGCAAGATCGCCCGATTGAATCACTCCAGACTTCTTTCTTTGGAGCTACTTGAAGTCGCGGTTTTATTCCAACAAGCATCAGACAATAGCAGCGCTTAAGGAGAATATTCGACAGAAATGCGAACAGTTTCACCGCAAATCTTGCGGAAAGTCATGGAAAATGCGATAAAACGGGCTCAAATGTGTATCAACACTGGCGGCAGCCACTTGACGGATATCATCTTTTCCACTTAACAGAAACAATTGTAAAGGGCCAAATAAAGATTTCCATCATTCAATTTTTCCATCACAAAAATTGGATGATTAATTTTGCGCCATCTTGTACCAGTAACAAGAAAAAAAGCGAATTCACATAAGTTCCGGGAACATTAGAAAAAAGATGGTACACAGCATTTCTTGTTGACGGAATTTTGCTCATTTCTTTCAAATGAACATCAGCGAACCAGAAAACGATAAGGCACACGAATCTTCATTGAAGTTCGAAAAAATTCTCAGCCACCTAAAAAAGCGAAGTACAGAAATCGCACAATTTCGAAGCGAACAACAGCGTTAGCTTGAAGAAATACTAAGTAAAGCTTTGTTTGTTGAAAAGTACTCCAGTGTTGACCCCGCAGGCGATTCAACCCCCGACACCGACAGAAAACAGCGGCACAGAAGCCAATAACTACGCCTATATCTCATAGTTTCTTTAAGATTAAATCAAAACTATTCGACAGCAGCGCAGCTCAGATACGCATCCAGTTTGAAAGGGATGCTAAAACACATGGCTGAGACGGAAAACAAAAACAATTATGTCGATGTATCACGACAGATAACACCGAACCGTTACAATCATTAAGGACGGAATCGGCACAGCAAAAGTCAGAAGCATATAGGAGCAAATGTTTAAAGTGTCCCAAAAGAAAGTTTATATTGGATTGGCACACTGTCAATGATTCGACGACTGTTGCGTGAAGAAAGTTCTGTATTCATCGTGGTTGACATCAGGGAATGGGTTCATAAGTTCGAATAAATCGACTGATCCCAATGTCGACAATTGACGACAACATAATCCGTACCTATCAGTTCGTAAGCAAGCAAGTACTCGCATTTTGGGCAATGATTTTAAACTGCACATTGGTTGGTGCAAGACTTAAAGACTCAAAGTCAGTGGCTTAAATTCGTTAACTGAACGTTTATCAACATTCACCAAAATTTTGTTGTCGGGTGAGGCATATTTTCTCCTTAACGGACACGATAATAAGCAGAACTGCCGTTATTGGAGTCCAGCAAACCCGGCTGCAATGTCAGGGCGAGGAATAATCAGCCCGTACTTTTTTGAAGATGGAAGGGGCCGTGCAGTTACAGTCAAATCAGACCGTTATGTAGAGTTTGTTGGACAATCTCATGCAAACTTTCCTGGTTTTAACCAAAAAAACATAGCTTAGCAGGACAGAGCAACGTCAAACACTTCCAATATGTCTCTGCCACGTGTTCGTGGAATTTTCCCTCAAAAATATTTCCAGAAGAGGAGACCTAAATTTGCTTTCACGCAGCCTTTTTCTTGGGAGAAGATCTTAGTGGTTAAAGCATCGTTAAATTCAAGGAGTAATTATGTTCATTTGAAGCCGGAATCATCAATACGAAAGTCCATACGAAAGATAAATATTCTGCTATGCAACAATATCTTCGAAAATGATTGATTTTGTGTCTGAGGCAAACGAAGCAAGGACAATAATAGAACCGACCAACCTTTGACAGTGTCGGTGAAGTCGAACAAGTACGAAAAGCTATCGCGGTATAATATTGCGGCCAAGATTGGATAAAGAAATTGCGACGTCGCTTAGAAAATGCATCTCTTACAGAAAACGAAAGTAGCGCAAATTCGAACGTGGATTTGTTAAGCTTCCGGTTTATTAGCAAAAGATAAAGTTTGGCAAAATTTGTCTATATTAGGCCGTTTTCGAAAACGTCATCTGCATCAAATTGCTTTTGCAAAATGTTTTTGTCATTTGTTCGAAAACAACATGATAAATCACACTACATTTGCAGCATGTTCGATAATGCAGTGTTTGCAGGGCAGATGTTCATAAACGTCAACTGCACTGCAAAAAGGCAGCCACAAATCTGCGCTGTGCATTAAAAAAATTGGAAAAAAAATGAGTGAATCCGAATATTCAGGGGAATCTCAGTCTCGTGAACAGTAAGTACATAAAATCGGCTAATTTTTTCAATTTCTCAATAAATTTTGTTAAGGGTTCCATTTTGCTCTGTTCGAAAACATCAAATGCTCTTGCAAGAAAAAAATCATGTAGGTAAATGACACAGATCAACGATACCAAATGACGTTTGCAGTTTGATGTTCGCAACCCTTAAGTATTGCAAATGACGATCAAAATGACGATCAAATGACGTTTTCGAAAACGGCCTTAGCCTCATGTAGGCGCACGCAGTTGAAAAGAGAAGAATGATGCTGCCAAGTATTGCTTTTACGAGCTACTCGACAAGACCTGTGGCTAATATCCTAAGTACAACATGTTCTTTAAAAATCGTTTCAAGCTATTTTAATGCAAGAGCAGAAAAGAAGAACAACTTTGGTAGCACCGTCGGAAATCAGGGTCGGCCTTTTTTGAGAGACAAAGGGTTAGCATATCAAGTATACATTTTTAGCAACTCAATATTTATATCAGAGCATGGATCATTGTCCATCAGATACACCAGGTTGTATCCATCCCACCCGGGTTTTGGATTTCCTTACCTCCCGGACTGTACACATAGACTGGAATCGTTAGCTCGTAAAAAAATATAGATGGCAACAGCATGAGACCGCAAGAAACTATTCCTTCAACCTTTCAAAAGTTGCTATGCTGACAATACGAGATACACCTAACAGACCAGTGACCACTGCTACCACCATCACAAAGGCACCCTCTGGTAGGTTCGCCCCTACTATGAAAGCCATGGTTTGGTGATGGAACGTACTCGTTACTTCTAGGAGCAGGAACTAATGGAAAAATATTAGGTTATAAACAAGATAAAAAGGAGCACGGGATGCAGGAGCTACTCGTATAGCAAGAATACTATTCGGTAGGTAAAAAGGTAAGAAAAAGATACAAGGCCCGAAATAGAACACTGGAGCTAACGGGCTCCGCGCTGATCTATTTAAAGCTGTCTGATTTGGAACCTGCCTCAAATCATTTGCAAAATGTTCAAAAGCATTTCCGATTAATGGAATCTCAATGTCGACTGCACGCTACTAAGAACAGTATACGCTCTAAACTACCATATGTCGACCCTTAGTTTCTTTATTTATTTTATTTTTTTATTTCATAATGTCGGTTTCGTACAATAAGATAAACATATATTTTAGTACTAAGAAATTATAGATTAGCGAATTAAACAATCTTTAACTTAAAACTAAATTACAATAATAAATTTACAATTGTATGGCAATAGATAGTCGTGGAGTATACTCGTATATGGGGGGAGGATAAAAATTAAGGGTTGAGATGTCAGGGAGGAGACTGCACTTTTAAACGTCGAATGGTTAGATATTAATTTGATTCGCGGTGGAAGGAAATTCCATAATTTAACAGCGCGAATGAAAAAAAGACGCGATGAATCCAAGAATTGATAACGAAAATGGACAATAGATAGATTTCTTAAGGAGCGATGATTAAAAACGAGTTTGGTTACAAACAAATAGGACGGAGACTTGCAAGTTATAATTTTGTGCAAAAATATACAATTTCTTGCATTGAGATACTGTTGTATAGTGCAACCTAGTAATTTATTAGGGAATTCAGAGATATGGTTATATCTGCGGAGACCATATACACTGGCGATCACTAGGATGAGGCCATACCTTTTGCAATAGATTTTCTCTCTTTATACCTGTTGGAAGTTTTGTACCCTAAAACGTTTACTACCTGTGAACAAGTACATATTTTCTCAACAGAAAGTCATAAAATTAAAGGGTAAATAAGAAACGACCGTTGGAATTTCCCGAGATCAAACAACGAACCACTTGAAGAGCGTATAAAAAGATGCGCCACTAGGATGAGACCATTGCGAATATTTCGTTGCAGGAGCTCACATCAGCGATTTTTTTCAAAGTTGAATCCGACTTCTAACAACCCTGGAAGTGCGGATGGGGGCATTGTCTTGTTGGAATATCCAAAGCAGGGGTCCGAAAATTGTTTTCACTTTTGGAAATGAACGTTGCAGCAAACATTTGTAGTTGTTTCCGTTCATTGTTGTAGACAAAAATTCCAACTCGATTGTGCCATAGTAGGTAATAGTTCTCCACACTATTACACCTGATGTACAGCTGCGATGTCTTGATCTTTCCTTAGATCATGGAAATAAAAGTTGTAACCATCGGGGCCGTCAAGGTTAAACTTTTTTTCATCCGAAAAGACAACGCGTTTCCATTCACTGCTCCAAGCGACATGTTCTCCTGCAAAATCCATTCGATGCTCCTTGTGTACTTGCCTCAAAACAAGTTTCTTTTTAAGTTTTCTTCTCTGTATAGTATCACTTTTTCGGAATATCCTTCAGACCGTTGCTATGCTGGCTGATACTCCGCTGTTGGCCCTTATTTTAGTCGCTGGTAGAGTGGAATTTGAGGCAAGCCATAGAATTAACCGCTTCTCTCACAATGTTGTTGCTTCTGCCGTGCGTCCTTTTTGATTTTTCCCATAGTGTTGTGGATCCGCAAGATAACTGTTTACAAACGTTCTTACTTCTAATAAACCTCCTTGCAATTTCTCGGCCTGAGAGTCCTAACTCATTGACAGCATCTATTTTTCCTCTCTCTCTGTCGCTGTCAAAGTCTTTCGGGAAACCTTTTTTTTTTAACCTAAATAAAAACAGTTCTTTTCAACGCTTTTTTAAATATTCTTAACACAACTTTGAAAAAAAATTGCTGATGTGAGCTCCTGCAACTAAATATTCGCAATGGCCTCATCCTAGTGGCGCATCTTTTTATACGCTCTTCAAGTAGTTCGTTGTTTGATCTCGGGGATCTGTCGTTTCTTATTTACCCTTTAATTTTATGACTTCCTGTTGAGAAAATATGTAACTGTTCACAGGTAGTAAAAGTTTCCGGGTACAAAACTTCCAACGGGTGTAAAGAGTGAAAATCTATTGCAAAATGTATGGCATCATCCTAGTGATCGCCAGTGTACATACTGTGCAGCATCATTGAAAGCAACTAGGAGCTTACGTTGCGATAGTGAGTCCAAATCACTATAAACAACCTCAGCGTAGGTAATAATAGCCAATATCAAGGTAAGCACTAGCTTGCGGAGGCATCCGTAGACACGGCCGATAACTGCATTTGTGTGATCATATCCAGAAAGATTACGATCAATAATATAGTGAACTGCTCCACAACAGTAATCTTAGTGGTATCTAGACAAATATCGGGAATTATAATAAGATCAAAATTTCTTTTGCATATAGAAAGGGCTTGAGATTTGGTCGGGTTTAGATGCAATGCAATCAAGAACCTCATTGATAAGATGGACCAATTCATCAAGCAAGAGAAGAGGTTTACCTAAGTGAAGCTGTATATCATCTGCATAAAGATGTACAAAAGTGTGGGTGCAGACATTATCGATCGTTGGTGAACATAGCGAACAATAAGGGACCAAGGATAGAGCCTTGCGGAACTCCTTGAAATAACGCCTTACGTGACGAGTATCTGCTATTTAAATTAACCCCTTGAAACCTCTGTGATAAATAACTTTTGATTAGTTTGACGGCCCTGTCACTGAAACCAAAGAAGTTTTTAAGTTTCAACCTTAGAATATAATGATCTGCCCTATCAAAAGCCTTAGAAAAGTCAATCAAACAGAGTAGAGTAATGTGACCTTTGTCGTAGTCCTGTCTAATTTCATCTAATAAGTTCACCATGGCTGTAGAACAACCATGATTAGTTCTGAAACCAGATTGCTTCTTGTGGAGAAGGTTGTTGTTTTTTAAATGATTGAAAATTTGTTTCTCTAAGATCTTCTTGAAGACTTTTCATAAACAAGGAAGTATGCTGATTGGTCTGAAATCAGCAGACGAATTAGCTTTTGCTTTTTTTGCAATTGGAATGGGTATATCATCTTCACCGGTTGTGTCAGACTTGATTAACATCACACATTTAAAAACTTCTTCTTTATTTACGACTACAAAATCTTCTAGCATAGGAAACTTGCCGTCTGAATTAAAAAATTGATTATTATAGATTATCAGTTCATCTACAAAGAAGTCATTTAGTGTATCTGGGTCAATATCACAAGCCAGATTTGTTCCTTTGGAGACACTTATCATTTTGAGATTAGGTACTCCAGTTTTTTGGCAGGTAAAGAGGTATTCAACTTTGAAGCATAATACTCGTAGTTCTTTTTCGATGCACGTATTATTTTAGTAGCAAAATTTCGCGCCTTTTTAAATGCTACCCAATCAATACTACTTAATGAACGCTTCCATTTACTATGCAATTTATTTTAAGCCTTAATTGCATTAATAACTTCTTTAGCAGGAATGTACTATCATCTAGAGTAGACGTGTTTTCATATGCTTCTAATAAACAAAGAAATTTAAGTCGGTTTATTAACCTAACGTTTGAGTAACAATTTAATAGTATACGTTTTTTGACTGTTCGCAATTGTGCCTGTTCTTTCCTTTCTTCGTTCAGACTCCTGTGCATTTATCCCTTAATAAACTATCTAATTTTAAATTGTTCTGGTCATCTACCTAAAGTGTTTAACTGTTTTAAAATGTCACTCAATACTCGTTCTCAATCTATTAAAGAGAAAAGTGTTTTTTCACAAGATAAATCACCAGCACCTGCCCAACAGGCAAAATCAAATCCACATCCTAAAAGTGATAAAAAGCCTTTTCAATCCAGTGATCTTAAAGAGTTAGAAACAAATTTGACTGCACAATTCAAATTTCTTCTTTCAGAGTTTGAAGTAAAGTTAAACAATAAGATCAGTGAGACAGTATGCGCTCTGAGTAATGCAATCCAACAATGTGAGAAGGAAATGAAGAAGCTCTCTGAGGAGAATAAAAGAATGACAGAACAGCTAGCTGATTTACATCGACAGCAGCCGCTCAGCGATGTTATTGTTCGTGGAGTCCCATATGACTCAAGTGAGAATCCCGTTGAACTTGCCAGAAATATTGCAGCAAAATTAGAACACCAAATGTCAGAGTACATCGATGCATTTCGACTGAAAGCAAAATCCTCCAACGGGCGAAGAGCATAGGTACTCGTAATACGACTCTCATCAGTATCCGAACAAAAAGCTCTGATCTCAGCTTTCCGTAAAAAAAAAGGTCTCACGCTCAGAGAATTGCTGAACAACACCAACTCTAATACTGGCAACCACCAGACAGCACAGAAAATCTACATTAATGAAAGCCTCATGCCGGAAAATGTCTCTCTTCTTCGTCACGCCAATAATTTGCGAAAAGAGGGACTGCTCTTCTCCGTACGAACAAAAAAATGGGTTGGTTTTCGTTAAGAAGAGCAAAGACGATAAGGAGTTCAAAATCTCCGCAAACCATGACCGTCACATCCCCAAATACTGCAGTTCTTCAGCCCCCTTCTCTCTAAGGATTTACGAGTATCTGGTTTTATCAAGTCATCTACTTGTAACGTTATTCAATTCATTTACCTTCTTTCATTATATTTGAAGCAAATTGTTTTTTTTTTTATGAATTACTTTTTTTATATAATGCTTTTTATCGGGGCACTTCGCCACAGATTTATAAATTTTTTATCTTTTGTCCTTCTTTTTTCTTCTATACTTTCCCCCTTAATTTTTCTCATCCCTTCTTCCTCTTTATATCCTTATCATCCACCTTTCCATTTTACACCGTTTGCTTGCTTGTTAATGTCACTTAGCTCCAATTTTTTGTTTTTAATATTATATAATGCTTCATAGTAATGAGTCTTCGCTTGGTGATATGAGCGGATTCTCAACGCGAGCAATGATTAAAATACTATCCCAAACAAGTACAGGATTTAAAGTGTGTCATTTAAACGCGCGTAGCTTAAGCTTATCTAAACTAGACTATCTTGGTTATATTTTTAATGGATCGGGTGTGGATGTTATATGTGTAACGGAGACCCAAAAAAATGTATGCAGATGCTGTTGACGATGATAGGTACACTATTCCTGGGTACAAACTGACTCACCATCCTAGGATCACAGACACAATTGGGGGAGGAGTCGCTGTATATTGTAGCACATCCCTTAGCTGTGCTATTCGTATAGTTGGTAAGTCTCTCGATCCTAATAGTATAGATTACATGTTAATCGAAGTTGCTGATGGCAACATAAAGTTACTTCTGGTATAATCACAACCGTTATTGTTCTTTTGACCCATTTTTCTTGGCACTTCAGGAGTTTACTGCGTTCTATGAACACATAATTGTTTGCGGTGATTTCAACATAGACCTACATAAATCGGACAATAAAGCTTGCCAACTACTTGATTCGATTGCTGGTTCTGGACTTAATGTAATCAACTCATTTGCTACCCGTTATGCACCTGATACTCCCCCAAGCCTTCTTGACCTATTTATTGTGTCTGATCGCTCCAACGTTCTGCTTCAGGATCAGTTGTCCATTGAAGCTATGTCTGATCATTACTTGCTGTTCTGTACATACAATATTAACTTATCTCGTTCGCCTACATCTTCAACTTTCCAATACCGAAATTATGATGCTGTAAATAATAGTTCACTGCAACTTGATGCCAGCATGATTCCTTGGCAAAATTGCTATTTATATACAGACATTAATGCTAAGGTAACATTTTTAAAATCTTTATTGTTGGACTTGTTCAACAAACATGTTCCCTTAAAGACTGTGTCTGTTCGCAGTGAAACTTGCCCATGGTTCACGTCTGACGTGCATAATGCTATAAAAGTCCGAAATAAATTATACTCGTGTTGGAAGCGAAACCCAACCACCATAAATTGGAGTAATTTCCGCCATGCTCGCAATCATTCGACTTACATAGCACGAAATGCAAAGAAAAGGTATTTTCTGTCTAAACTAGGCATCAACCAATCGACCAAAAAACTCTGGAATAATTTACGCTCCATTGGGGTCGGAAAAAAAAATTATCTTAAGCAGAATACCTGATATAAATGATCTCAACGAAAGTTTTGTTTCTAGTGTGCCCAACAACTCTGTTTTTGTCCCAAACACCGAGCTCTTTTTTGAAAGTGATTTTGATTTCGAACTTGTAACAAAAATTGAAGTCATTGAAAGCATTCGTTCTGTCAAATCCGATGCAGTTGGGGAAGACGGCGTTCCCATTAGATTCATTAAAATGATACTTCCCCACATTTTGAGTGTACTAACGCATGTATTCAATTTTTGCATTCTCAGTTCATCTTTCCCTGATAGTTGGAAATTGGCTAAGGTGTTACCTGTACCAAAAAAACAGCAGCCAATGTCTACCAATGACTTTCGCCCAATTAGTATTTTACCATGTTTGTCAAAAGTTTTGGAAAAAATACTTGTGAAACAAATTTCCAGTCATCTTGATCGTCATAACTTATTGTCACCCGCTCAGTCCGGTTTTCGGCAAAAATACAGCTGCTCCACAGCAATGGTTAAAATACTTGATGATATTAGAATTGAATATGACTTAGACAATGTTTCCTTACTTTGTTTGCTCGACTTCTCCAAAGCTTTTGACAAAGTAAATCATGAAGTACTCAGATTGTACTTTGGATTTAGTGGAAGATCAGTATGTCTTATATCCAGTTATTTGTGTGATCGTAGCCAGAGAGTGATATTTGGTGATACTGCCTCAAATTCTAAAACTTTGTTAACTGGGGTACCCCAGGGCTCAATTTTAGGTCCAATTTTATTCTGCATTTTCATCAATGACCTACCAAAAACCAGTGTTCACTTTTACGCCGATGATGCACAGATCTACTTATCCCGCCCAATCGGACTAACTGAGGATCTTATCTACAAGATAAATGAACACCTTTCTAGTATATATAGCTGGACTCAAGGCAATGGGCTAACTATTAATCCTGCAAAATCGCAGTTAATATTGATTTCCAAGCAACAGTATAACACTGATGATTTAGCACCTGTCTTCCTTAATAATGTAAGACTTCAATACACAAATGTCGTAACCAATCTTGGATTCAAGGTAAATCGTTCACTCACCGCGATCGATCACATTAACTATTCCATTGGACGCATCTATGCTGGATTGCGCAAACTCTGGCCGTAATCTAGTTGTATACCCGTATACTTATACCTATTATTGACTACGCCATAGTTGTGTACAGTAAACTTGATTCTCAATCCCACCATAAGTTGCTTGTTGCCTTCAACGACATGATAAGGTATGTATACGGCCTTCGCCGACGTGAACACATCTCTCACTACCACAAAAATGTACTCGGTTGTTCGTTTCAACAATTCCTTGACACCAGATGTTGTATCTTCCTACATAAAATCATCCACACCAAATCGCCTCCGTATTTGTTCGCAAAACTTCAATTCGTGCAATCTTCTAGGACATGTAACCTCATCCCCCCCATTCCATAATTATTTGAACACATCGCGTCTTTTCTTTGTTCATGTCACTAGGCTCTGGAACTCACTACCAATATCGACAAATTGTTGGAGCCAGACAATTTAAAGCTTCCGTATTAGAACACCTCTCCTGACTTCTAAACTCTTTCTTCCTATTTTCTTTCATTCTACTCTAACTCCCTTTTCCTCATGTTTCTCTTCCTCCTCTCTTACCTTCCAATTTCTTATTTTATTATTATTATTTTATTTTTTTTATTGTAACTATATATATGCTTAACATTTGATTTTTTGTTATATTATTAAAATATTAATTTATTAGCATTTTGTTAGATTATACATATATTATTGCCATATCTTAGTACTATAAAAGACAAAGTCTTATTTGTACAGTTTGTATTATCCAATAAATTGAATTGAATTGAATTGAATTGAACTGAACATCACCTATAAGATTCTTTCTGCAAAACTACGAGTATGACAACTCCTGTAGTCATTTATTGAGGTTTGTTATTAATAAAACAATTTTAAGGCAGAAAAGTGCATCACCGACAAGGCTTGCAAAAAAACAAACAATTACTCGTATTTTGGATCAAGAGAGCGGACAGAGACACGTGTGGCTAAATTTAAATCCTGGCAAAACTGTTCTATTTGTGGAAAATGACGCTGCACTGTTTAAAAAAAAAAACAGTCAATGTGATGCGCTGCCATAGGATTTAGTAACCTTTTACTTACGATTTACCAGTTATGACAGATAGTAGATATAGATCAGGGTACTAATCCATTACAATGTTCCAAGTACCTGGGGGTGACTCTTGACATATACCTTATTTTTAAGCACCGTCTGACTAACGTAGAAGGTGAACTAAAAATCCAAAACGTATCTGGGTCAACTAATTGGTTATAAGCATGAGCTTGATTCGCACTGCTGCCATTATGTGTACTCAACTATTGAATATTACGCTCCAATTTGGCTGAGAAAAGTCGCAAAAATCTTAAACATATTCTTTTAAATCCTTTAAATGCCATTTGTACCTCACTTAGTATACGGAATATGTCTATTTCAGATCAGATATCTTCATTCAGTGTGGTATAGCCTCATCCCGTAGAAGTAGAATTCAACGAAATTGAAAAGCAATGCCCTGCATCTGCAACTATATGACCAAAAGGGCTAAGAATGGGTAATGATGTATTCTCTGAAGGAAAAGGTTCTTAACCTACCAAAATTGTTCACCTTAGAGATCAAAGACAGGGGAGATACTGTTCATAAATCTAATGTATGGTACCTTAACAATAAATAGTTGAACACTCCAGAAAAACTCATATCATGCAGCATCAAATCAACATCAACGCGATGGCTTGTGACAATTAGTAACAAGCTCCCTCAAGTCTGGACCGCACCGGGATTATCGAAATTATGTTAAGCACAACCGCAGCAGTCTGCGAGTAAGTTTCAGTCTTTCAGCGAAACAACCGAAAACTTTGATCACGCAAGATCAAAGAAAGGCGAACGAGCCTAATAATTAAGAACATGGTCAATTGAAACAAACTTTAGAGAAACTAGATAGAATATGTCCAGATCCTATATGGATAGAGAGCTGTAACATCCCGGACTGCGGCACTTTTTCTCAGACCATCAAACTCTTCAATCAAAAGCGATATACTTGTTAGAAACTTTTAATATACAAAATATCCCCTAACTTTAATAATGACAATTGTAAACTGACACCAAAATATTCGACTACTGTCGTCTTAGAAGCGACAAGACCTCCGGGTTGAGATTTCTGCAAAAGGGTTAACTACCTGATCACGCAACAATCAAAAGTCTTTCGGTTCTCTGCACGAAACGCTAGGTTCCTTGATAGATTACGGACAATTAGCGGATGTCATAGATTGATATCAATGATTATACCGCCATCTAAGAAGTGAAATGAAATGAAACTACTATCGGTAGTAGAATCAGAAATTTTTATTTAGATGAAGATCTGTGGTTCAAAGAACACTCAGACAAGAAGTCTTCAGTGTGGAAACTGATGAAAATTCACATTAAGACCGTCAAACGACCCGTAGGGGAGGAAACTGGTAGCTCTAAGTAATGTTTCTTCTAATCCCTTAGAAAAAATCTACGGTTAATGTCCCGGACCTAACCAGAAAACGAGAACCCCCTTGAAGATTTATCAGTAGACATAGCCTGCACGATGCCAATATTGACTCAGAGTACCATCTTGTTGTGTGGATCTCGAAACCGCTGATACCGGCGATACATCGATTACAGTCTCAGCAGCCAAAGCCTGTCCACAGGCAGGTGTTCTTTCTCCCCTTCTGTAATGAGGTGAAAGACGACTTACTAGCTAAACCTGCAAATTTAGACCACAAAGCGATTATCTATGCTGATGACTTGGTCGTTATACAACAAAACGCGGAATGTTCAAAACACTGACTAATGCGTTGGAGAATACCTCTCAATCAACACCGTACATGCCGTACTAGCCTACTTCAGTCGTAGAAGAAAACTGACCAAATCTTTATGAATGATACAATTACAGAGTTCTCCAATAAAGATAAGTATCTAAGGTCTAAACAAAAAACTAAATTGGAACTCACGTAGGTTAACAAAGCCATATTTCAAAAAGTCATCAGTTAAATCTACACAATGATGATCCGATCGATCATCGCTTGCTTGCCAGTAAGCGGTGGAGTAAGGCAAAAGAAAAATCGAAGTTTCAACGTCTTCAGAAACTCGCATGCATAAGTACCTCCGTTGCTATGCGAACCTGTATCACGGCTGCCATTGAGACTCTCATTGGCCTCGTACGATTTTACATACGTGTATTAAAAAAGTGGCAATTTGTAGTACAGTCAGATTACTACAAACAGTATAACTCATTCTCTGAGATCCTGAACTCGACATGACCTGAGCGGTATATGAGACAACAACAACAAAAACTTTATGCTTCGACAGACTGTTCAACATAAGGGATCCCAAATGTAGAACTTCCAAAACCCAACATCGAACTTTAAAAGTAACAAATGGCATACTTGGATGGATCCAAAATGGTGCAGGTATCCACGGTCCAAAACCAAATGTTGCAACGCCAGTGGGAAAAAGTGCCAGTGTCTTTCAAGCTATCCAAGAATGTGCTAGTATCATCCTTAGTATGGGAATGAAAGGCGCTCTCATCCATATACAAACGGATAGTCAAGCGGCATTGAAAGCGTTAACCTCAAATCTGTTTGACTCCAAATCCGCACTAAACTGATTCAACACTCTTCAGGACTTGTCTAAAATAAACAAAGTGAGTAAAGGTAAACAAATGTATTGAAAGAAATGCAAGAGTCGATGAGCTGGTTAGAAAAGATTCAGCTTATCCGTTCAATGGCCCAGATCATTTCTGCAATAATTTCACTGATCAAAATGTGGGAGAACAAAGTGCATCTATCCTATTGAGAGAATATATCGGGTCTTCGACAAGCTCAATGAACCAGTTTAGACATCACTTGCCCATACTCCGTATTAGTAGGAAACTTCACATTTCGTATGGAAGATGAATGCGACATTAATTGTTCAACGAAATCTGAATGACTAAAGAACTGCAAAATATCTTTACCAGAGTGATGCTCAAGTCTATTAAGAACCGGTTTTTGTGGCACAAAATATCTTTTAGGTCGCAGTGCTAACCACAATTGGGGGATCAATACAACTACTCGTACCTTACAACATGTTACGGATGAGGATATCCTATCCATGGCTAGGCCAAACTAATACTCCAAAGTCGGACGTCGAAAAGCTACAATCATAACAGTTTTTCCAAGGCTTGGCTTTACAACAAGTGAAGAAGACCAGTGGCAATAATGCCAACATTCCGCCCATGATGTGCTGCGTTTCACCCAAACAAGGGAGCAGTGCTGCAAAGTATGATAATGGCTGCTCGTGAGCTCTACGACCTTAGAAAACAGGTAAAACACCATGTTGGAGGCTAGCTCTGTCTCTCTCTTCTTTTGACAGTTTAGAAAAACCAAGAATCAGAAATAAAGAATTCATGAAGTGTAAAGACGTGTTTTATTTCAACGACAATTTGACGACGAGGATGGGATAGAAAAGAAACTAAAAAGAAATTGCAGAATTAATTAACTTTCGTAACAATACCTAAATACAAAAAATAATTGATAAAAAGTATAAATACAAAGAATAAATTCACGTGCATTGTGCTTTACAACATAACCTCAATCAGGAACCAAAATGCCTTCCGACGGCCAAATTCAAGTATCTGGTTTTAATTTTGAAGGTTTTGACGCCAGTGTCACCACATGGTCGCATTGGGTAAAATGTTTCAAAACAGCGTTGGATATATTCAATTGCGAATATATAAGCGAACAAGTTGTTGCTGCACCTAACATCTTGTGTATCAAGCTACTGCCACAATCACCAGAATATAAACAATAGGCAGAAATTATTAAAATGTTGGAGGAGAATTTTGACCCAAAACCGAACGAAATCCTGGAAAATTATCGTTTCCATCTACGAAAACCAAAGGAGGGCGAATCAAGTGATGATTACTAGGTTGCGCTTAAGCGCCTTTCGCCAAATTGTAATTTCGGATCTTACTTAAATACAGCTCTGCGGAATCACCTTGTTTTCGGGTTAAAAAATCAAAAAACTCAGAGTCGGCTGCTCGAAAAAAACGATTTGACTTTAGAAATAGCAGCCAACACGGCGAATGCATATGAAACAGCTGAAAAACGAGGCCTAGAGTTGCATCAGCACACGGCAAAGGAAAATGCAGTTTATGAAATAAGAGAAAATACAGTGAATGCGTTTATATACAATAAAAAGGGAACGAGGAACAAGATGCCCGAGAAACCAGCGAGTGTAGGAAACACTCAACTGTTTCCAAGGAAATGTTACCGCTGCGGTAGCTCATCGCACCCGGCGAATCAATGCCACCATAAAGAGACGGGTTGCAGATTCTGCAAGACTAAAGGACATCTACGGAGGGTTCGTCTCAATCATAAACGGCAAGTTAACCAAGCCTCGGAAGGAGAAATTGCTGCAGATGATATCTTAGTAGAGGAATTGTTTCAAATATATGAGGGAAGGGTTAAAAACATCAAAAATAAAAGTTTGTACTTAAATCGTTCCAAATTATTTTGCAATCTTAAAGTTAATAATTCTGTTTTAAATTTTGAAATTGATACAGGTGCACCAGTGACGATCGTGAGCTTGGGTGATGCAGAAAGACACTTTGGTGAGCTTTACAGTTACTGCAAGACTCCATTGGATTGTTTGGGATATATCAGGGTCACAGTCACAGCATCTACAACGAAACACCTGGTAAAGATGTACCTGGTACGTTCAGAGAGGAAACTATTGCTGGGGCGCGAATGGCACCGTACTATTAAGCTCAGCTGGGACCAGAACCGATGTGAACAACATTCAAACAGACACATTCAAGTATATACAGCTTAAAGACATTACGAGTAAATACACAGATTTATTCTTACCTTCAACGGGAAAATTTCTGGGACAAAAAGCTAGGTTACATATAAAAAGAATGCATCGCCAAAATTCTTTAAAGCTAGAAGAGTACCAGAAAGAAATTGAAAGACAAATGAGGGAAGGCTTACTAGAAATGGTTGGCACTAGCTAATGGGCGACACCTATAGTTGTTGTGCGGAAGAGAAACAACGAAGTACGAATGTGAACCCAGCACTAAGAGTAGATCAACATCCATTACGTCGATGAAATGTTTAGCACAATGACGGGGGGGAAGTGATTCCCCGAAGATCAACTTACCCAAAGCGTGTTTGCAACTCGAGATCCATCCAGAAGATAGGCATTAGGAGTTTCCGTTTTTTAGACGACGAACTGCATTTAGAACGTATAAACGAGGTCTTAAAACGTCTCAATAATTACAACATGAGAGTAAATTGGAACAAATCAGAGTTTATGAATATTGTGGTTATATAATCGATAAACATGATGTTCAAACGTGCGTCGTGGGGTACAAACGTGCCGAGAACTTTCTCTCTCTATAAAGTTACTTTTCTTTATTTACCTACGCTTTTTCAAACCAATTTCTCGATCTGTTTCATTATTATTGTGTAACGCTTGCAACCTTAAAATAGATAGAGCAGACTTAAAAGTGGAGTGCAGTGATTGCAAAAATTTTTTTCATGGTCACTGCGCTAAATTAAATGCCACCGAACTGGACTATATGAAAAAGAATAAATCTGTGTGGCGGTGTATATTATGCACTAAGCAGCGGTGTTCCTCTTTTTCCGATGCTACTGCTGTTAATGGCAAGCAAAGCCAATCTCCGATTGCAAACCAACCATCATGCACCAAACACAATAAAAGCACAATTCAATCTCTGTCTACACCGAAAGAATCTGATAATCGTACAATAACTCTGGAAATGGTCTATAAAGAAATTGTTTCTCTCAAGGCCATTCAACAAAATCAAGTCAATTTGCTTGCAGCTACTAACAAGCAACAACTGGGAGCAGCAATTGCTTGGTAACAACATCGACATCCTCAATGTTCCTCTCGGGAAGACAAACACACCAGCAACGAACATTGATCTCGCTCTTAACATTTTTCGCAACGGTCTCAACGTAAATGTTAATGAGAGTGACATCGATTTTTGCTACACAAAACAAATCAAAGTTCACGCTGTTTCTTCGTCATCTAATAAATCAGCGGCGTCAGCGGTAAACCAAACAAAAAACACTTTGCATGTCAAATCTGTCTCGCGGAACATGAAGAACAAGATAATGAGAGCAAGGAAGGAGGCAAAAGCATAGTGATAGGCGACATTAATATAGATCTATAGACCTTCTCGACGATTCTGATTCCGAGTGTGAAGATTATATGCTACTGATGGCTTCGTATGGTCTTAAAAGTATGGTGAATATACCTACCGGCATAACATGCTCAACAAGTAGCTGCATTGACCATATATTTCTAAGACTTAATAAAAATATTAGTATGGTCTTTAATTGTAAAGTGCACGACTATAAAATAACCGATCACCATTTATGTGAAATTTGTCTTCAAATGGAGTCTTCGCTTAGGAAAAATTTTAGCAGGCAAAAAGCCCAAATAGACTATCAAGCATTGAAGGAATAACTCAGGTATGCCTTTGGGAAACAGTTTTCTTGGAAAGCGACCCTTCTGTGGCCTACAATGCTTTTATTGCGATCTTAATCAATCATGTCCATAGCACAACCACTATCCTAAACATCAGGCAGCGTGACTCGTTTTTAAAGCCTTGGATGACATTACGCCTACTTAATCAAATAAAGCGTAAAAAAGAAATTGCAAAAAAATGTAGAAAACACCCACAAAATCTTAGTCTGAAAAGCTATTACAATAATCTGTGCAATAGAACTAAGATTATGATAGAACAAGCACGTGATAGCTACTACTTCAATCGCTTACCTCAAGCCAAGGGAAACATAAAGAGGGAATGGGAATTAGTAAATAATATCTTAGGTAGGAAAAAGAAGTCTACTGATATTCCTTATATAGAGGTTGATAACTCAACCTTGACCAATCCACGTGCTATAGCAAATACATTCAATAGCTTCTTTGTCAATATTTCTGATACTATTAAACCCTCCGAGCCACCTTCCAGTTGTAACTGCAATATCTCATCGAGCTAAATTGAAGATAGATGGCAGAGTAATAGTTTCTTTTTTCACCAGTTTACTTCCTCTGAAATTCTCAAGGCAATTATGACTTTGCAAAACAAGAAAACCTGCACAAGTGATGGTATTTCTGCCATAACTCTGGAAAAAATCTCTTGAGAAATTGTTGATATCTTGTGTTATCTTTTTAACCTCAGTGTAAACAGCAGCATGTTTCCGGCGGCTCTAAAAAGGACAGAGATTCTGCTGTTGTTTAAGAAAGGGAGTTGTAAAAATATAGCCAATTATAGACCAATTTCTCTGCTTCCCACGATATCAAAAATTTTCGAAAAATTAATGAAATCAAGAATACTGACGTTTTTAAAAAGAAGTAATTTCTTTTCAGAAGCACAGTATGGTTTTAGACCTGGGAGATGCAATCTTAAATGTCTGCTGCGATTTGTTCAGTGCAGTTAACAAAAGCCATTGTACTATGGCTCTTTTCATTGATATGACCAAAGCATTCGATATGGTGGACTTAAATATAATCTTAACAAATTTATATAAGGCTGGTTCCAGAAGAATGACATACAATTGGTTTAAGTCTTATTTACTGGAGAGGGAGCAAAGAGTATTGGTCAATGGATTTTACAGTACTTCACTTAAGCTTAGAAATGGCATTCCCCAAGGTTCTGTGCTAGGCCCAGTACTGTTCCTTGTTTACATAAACTCACTTTTCCTCCAGAACTTTTACGGAAATCAAAGCGCATTTGCAGACGACATCGCCTTCACGTACACTGACGCTTCGCTACATGAATGCGTTGCGAAAGTTAACAAGTTAACGACCTTCACTTACTCGTACTTAGAATTTGGTTCACCTTTCATAAGCTTATTATTAGTGAAAAAACAAAAATAATGAACTTTAAGCTATGCCAAAATAATTTAGATAACTTTGGGTTAGTTTTTCATTCAAGTGATTGCCAAAAATTCTGTTTACCACACACCTGTGGGAAGCAAAACTTCAGCCTTATTGATAATTGTTCCACATGCTGCTTTAATATTGAAGCAGTCAAGTCTTTCACATATCTCGGAGTTCTCATTGATAACAAACTAAATTGGAAGGCACAAGCCCTACAGTTAAAATCATATATGACTTTATTAACACGGAAAATGTATCTCCTGAAGCCATACTGCTCGCAGAGAGTACTTTCAATGCTTTATTATGGCTTAGTCCAGTCAAAGCTACAATTAAACGAAGCGGTAATGTTCCTTTTAGGAATTCTTCGACTTATAACTTGCGAGTAAACAACATGGTACTTATTGACATTCCACACGTGCACAAAACACATTTTATGAATTTTTAAATAGTTACTTCGTAGAAAGAAGAAGTTGCGGGAGCAAAGGGTTGCGGTGAATGCGGATGTAAAGGAGATGTTCCACCAGATCAAGATCAGGGAAGAGGATCAGCAGTGCCAACGCATCCTGTGGAGGAATGCAGACGTCTCGGCAGACCCCGTGGTGTACATTTTCGAGGTCATGATGTTTGGTCCAGCATGCTTCCAGTTCGTAAAAAACATTCACGCGAATCGTTTCCAGTCCGAGTACCCCGAAGCAGTAGATGGGTTGACGAAAAGGACTTACGTGGACGACTATTTCAACAGTCACGACACCTTGGAGGAGGCAGTCAAAGTAACTCGTGATGCAATCCAGATTTGTAAAACCATGGGTTTCAGTCTCGTTGGAGAGCCATGTCAACCCCAAACTCGTGAGTATCGATCCAAGTGGGTCGGAATTTTTTGTCACCAAGGTCTTAGGGATGTTTTGGCACCCAAGGATGGATCATTTTACTTACCAGGTGTTAGATGACGAGATGTTCGATAAGATGCAGTTGCCAGATTTTAAGGTGTCCAAGAGGGAAATACTTAGAGCTGTGATGCGGATATTCGATCCACTTGGACTCATCTCCATCTACGTCATCCGTGGTCGCATTGTTCTGCAAGAAGTCTGGAGGGAAGGGCTTGACTGGGACGAACCAGTATCAAAGGATCTACGAGATAAGTGGATTTCATTCGTTACGGATTTAAGGAGCATTGACCGACTTAGAATTCCTCGGCGGTACGTGTCATGGAACCCGGACAACTCTAATAACAAGTTACTCATCTTCGTCGATGCTTCGGAGAAAGCCTTTGCTGCTGCCGCTTATCTTCGTTTCGAGCGGGAAGGACAGGTAGAAGTCGCGTTGGTTATGGCTAAGGCTAAAGCCGCGCCTGTAAAAAGATTGTCGGTGCCACGGTTGGAGCTGACGAGATGATCGGCGATCAGGAGGCGCGTTGGTTTGCGGGCCCTGCTTTTCTTCTAAAGCCAGTTGAGGAATGGCCAATCACGCCGGGTAGCGCGAACGAAACGCTGGAGTTGGTAGAGGACGGGATAAGAATTCTCGTTCATGAGCGTAGCAAGGGGGTAAGCTTTTCCGTTTTTGAGGAATTGCGGCCTCGGTTCAGAGGAAGGTGGACGTCGGCCGTTAGAGTTATGGGCTTCAT
The DNA here is from genome assembly GCA_949129095.1 of Volucella bombylans. Classification (NCBI taxonomy): domain Eukaryota; kingdom Metazoa; phylum Arthropoda; class Insecta; order Diptera; family Syrphidae; genus Volucella; species Volucella bombylans. The sequence continues at coordinate 363,773,917 of OX422140.1, forward strand.
TCTCCGTTTTATGGACATATGCCAAAGAAAGGAAGTCGAAAGAACAACGTTCGTGACGCCAAGGGAGTTCGATCGCGCTGAGGCCTGGTTATTCAGAAAGATCCAACATGAGGCATTTCGTGAAGAAGTGATTGGGTTACAATCGAAGAGGGAAGTTTCAAAGGCAAGCTCGATATTTGTTTTTTCTCCGTTCATGGATGCAGAGGGGACAATACGTATGAGTTCCAGAGCGCAGAAGGCGGTGGTGTCATATGCCGCCCGTAATCCGGCGATTCTTCCAAAAAAATCATCATTTAGTCGACGTGTTCATTCAACATCACCACAATCGAAATTTTCATGTTGGGACAGCGCTAACAATTTCCGACATAAGAGAACGTGCTTGGATTATCAGCATTCGAGGAGCTGTCGCAAGGGTGAAGTCTAGGTGCAATATGTGCAAGAGGATGAACGCGAAGCCAGTTACTCCGTTAATGGGACAACTTCCTCGAGCTCGACTAGCTTTCGGCGACAGGCCGTTTACACACGTTGGGGTGGATTGTTTTGGATCCATGCTCGTGAAGTTTGGCAGAGGTACCGTAAAAAGGTACGGAATGATTTTTACGTGCCTAACGTTTCGAGCCGTGCAAATCGAGCTGCTGAACGATCTGAGTCTGGACCAATGCACAATGGGACTTCGTCGCTTTTTGGTAAACCGGGTCGTTACTAAATTTTTATACAGCGACAATGGGCTTAATTTCGTCGGTTCGAAAAATCTTTTGGACAGAGATATCAAGGTAATGGAGGCAGCTCTAAGTGAATATTCGGCGAGGTACGGGGGCATCTTGTGACGGTTTATTCCTGTATACTCTCCGTGGATGGGTGGAGCCTGGGAACGGCTGATTCAATCCATCAAAGGCAGCATCGATTTCATTCTTCGGGGTGTGGTTCCACGAGAAGATGTCCTTCGCAATGCTCTGATTGAAGCTCAAGGTCAAATCAACCGCCGACCACTGACGCACATCCCTGTTGACCCCGAGGACCCAGCACCCCTTGCGCCGAATTCAATGCTCTTTGGTGATGGAGATAGAGACGTCACGGCCCCTTGATTGTTTTCCGAACGGGATGCCTTTAACAGACTGTATAGCCGTCGGGCGCAACATTTGATGGCGCAATTCACGCGACGCTGGTATGCAGAATATTTGCCAGAGATCACGAGAAGGTCAAAGTGGCATAAGAAGACGAAACCAGTAGCAGTGGACGACATCGTCATTCTCATTGAGCCCACTGAGATCCGCTCTGCCTGGCAGCTGGGCCGCATTAGTAAGATTTATCCAGCTTCAGACGGTATTGTGCCGACCGCCGATGTACGGTTACCAAGTGGAGTAACGAAATTGAGGAGGGCAGTCGGAAGGCTCGCTGTCTTAGACTTAGAGTCTTCAAAATAGTTTCAGACGGCCCCTGGAGTGTCATCGAGCTAGTTATGTGAATTAAATTTTTTATTTCTTTAATTTCTTATTTTTTGAATTTTTTTTAGTTTTAAAAGAAATTGTATTTGAATTACCTAGTATAAGATTAGAAGCAAAATGCTGGCAACACCACTCCCTTTGATATCTACCAAGTTTAGTCAATTACTATTATCTTGTCTCTTTCCCGTAAACTAGGAGTTCACAGCGTTTTTTCCGTTTGTTTTTGCTTTTTTATGTTTAACTGTGTGGGGTTGCCTAATTACCTTTTTTAGTATAAAGAACAAAGGAATTAACAAGATTTTTTTTGAGAGTTGCAAATTTGAATTTCAAAAGTTACATGCTCCCTAAAGCAATGTAAGTTAGTTTAAGTTTTGTGTATCTATGTTATACTATAAATTAAATTGTTTCTTTTAGAAAATAAAATTGAACTGAATCCAACTTGGGCATTGTGGATTATCGTGATAGTTCGATATTTGTTTTGAAGGAAGGAGAGTGGGAAATTGTCCGTGCAACGACAATACTTATTCATTTTAATTGACGCTTACAGCAAGTGGCCTGAAGTGCATGTAATACCTAATATTACTACGGCAACAACGATTCAAATAATTTAATTCTAAGGAGTTTCAAATGTTTCCAAAAAATAGTGGAATAATACACAAACAAGGCGCACCATACCATCCAGCCACCAATGATCTAGCGGAACGGTTCGGAGAGACGATAAAAAACAAACTAAAGACTGTTAAATGCCCAACATGTGATTTGAAGGATGAAATTTCGAAAATTCTATTTGATAACCGCCGAGCAAGTCGTGCAATAACGGGAAAATCGCCTTCTATGATGATGTTTGGACGTCAAATACAATCTCGACTAGATTTGCTTATTCTCAAAGAGCCAAAACAAGAATCAGAAATAAAGAATTCATAAAGTTTAAAGACGCGTTTTATTTCTACGACACACCGCTTCCTCAGAATAAAAAGAAGAAAGTGCATGAGAAGCGATTAATGAACTCAATAGACAGATGCTGCTGTAGGAATGAGATTCGAAAATTTTATCGACGGTCAAAAAAAACATGACAAAGCTATAAAGCCGAAAATGAAGTCTGTAAAGACGATCAAGCAAATTTAGTATAGATCACTTCGGCTGACTTTTTAACTACGATGATGAAACAGATAGCGTTGCGAGGCAAAATGCACCAGTCAACGCACTATCCGACATGGACGACGATGCGCAAGATTTCAGTCCTTGACGAATTTAAGCTTGCGATATCTGACCTTAAGTTGAATAGTTCGTCGAAGTCGAAGTATTCAAAGTTACCAGTGATAATCGGTACGACATATGCATCAACTTACCTCGAAGATATCGTCGAAAGAAAGCATGACCAATGGCTGGAACCTCAGTGTCCTTTATCCGGGTCCCAAGAAAAGAGTAACAACAATTGCCCCCATTTGACTTTTTAAGAAGTCTACACATCCTGACCTTCGGCTACCACATTTCCACCACCACCTAGGCCCAACGTCGGTTTTGTAGATTTCCTTCGATATGCGAAACGAAACAACATGACACCCATCAGCTTAGACTGTCTTTGAAGAATCTCAAACCAAACTTAATCTAATAAAGCATCTTTCTCAAGTACAACATTTTCGCGGTCCAATGGTTTCAATTGAAAACTGGCAACACCAACAATAGCACACAGAGTAACAACTGTAAATTGAGATTAAGGTAGAAAAATCGATCGATCGTTACACACATAATACACACACTCACAAACATACACACACACAACACAGAATAAAACCGTTAAAAGTGTTTTATGGTCAGGAATGTTAAAATATTTCGTCACCTACCAATGTGTTGCTACTCGTATCACCTTCTTACGCCACCACCTCATAGGTCCCACGAGAAAAGATGATGTTTCACCAGCATATCTCGTACGCCATCCTTCAGCGGTTGACTTTCTCTGCCACGTTTTGGTGGGAGTTCCCAGTCCGGATTCAAGTTGAAAGCGAATTGAGAAAGAATTCTAATTTCACATTTGATTTGCACCCAACCGGGGGAATATACAAAACTCCAGGTGTGGTACCATTTTTGAACAACTTCTACGCAAGAGCATAAGACTTCGAGCCATAAATGCAACACTTGTTCGTTGAGCCCCAAACAAATAAGGCTACGCAGTTTGACATCCATCTGAGCATGAGCATCATCGTGACTTTGATTAACTGCCTGCACACATCGGTAGAGTAATTCCTCTGGGGTGAGCACTTTTCCGTCTTCATCGAGGCGATACGTTTTACAAAGCACTAAACGGCTGTACACAGAGTCAAAGTCTTTTTCCACTTCACGAGTAGCTGCCTCTTCAATGAACAACCAAGGGTGACAAGGTCCACCGAGGAATGAGGGTCGTTTCATGCCGTGTTCGAGAACTTGTTTGATTGCCGGTGCAAGAGTGCCACGTACGAGGTCGGTGACAGTTTCAGAGATAGCATCATCTCCGGCAGAGGTATATTGTTTGCTGCGTTCATCTAGGAGTTCCACAAATTTCGCTGGAAACCAACCGCGAAGGCCGTTTAACTCGCCCACCCAGCAGTGTTCGTCTTTTTGACTGATTATCGTGATAATGTCGTTCTTACGAAAGCCCAGCTCATCATCGTCATGCCTTTCGAAGTCGTGCAATGCTTTGGCACGCCTCTTGCGCGTGCGGGCTACGTTGATGAAGTTTTCATGGTCTTTGGCATGGCTATCACTGTTGTAATCGGCAGTGAGGCGAATATGTGCCTGCAGTTTCGGTTCGATGGTAAGAAAATGGCGGGCCACTTTCAGTATGGCTTCACGCAGATCAACCAAGATCTCCGTCTGGCGTATGTTTTTATTTTTCAGATCATCCGGCTCGTTGTCTTCGCCTCCTCGGAACAGCAACGTCTGGAGAACAGATTTTGTACGTTTTACTTGACGCCTCGCTAAATGCTGTTTTGGAAGATTCGGCACTGCTTCAGGGTTACCTACCAAGCCTCCCTGATCTGCCATTAAGTAGGCTAAATGCCGCCGTCGATGCGTATCAATTACAGTTTGACTGAGAGAACCTCCAACTTCCATAGCGTTGAGGAAAAGCACTTCCACATCATCGATTTCTCCGGGAATGTCCGACAAGGAATTGAAAATCTGAGCAGAGTTTTCCAGGTGCTGCAAATCCTCGGTTTTTATCCGTAGCATTCCCAACGTCAACTGGAACAGAACGATCGAACCTTCGTAGAAAAACCAATCCCAAATCCGGACAAGAATTTTCATATGTACGACATTGGCGAACAATGTCAGGAACCAATGTAGCGTTATAAGTGACAGTTCTATGTCATGTTTCTTCAGTGTCTCGTCGACAGAGGCCAGGTAATTTGCAATGAGTGTCTGCATCACTCGCTGATCAGCTTGAATACCAAGAAGAGTCGATGAATAGTACGAAGCCGGCAAGAGATCCTCCACAATTGTTGCCATCATCCAGAAAGCGTTTTCTTCCTCCATGAAGAGCAGTAGACAAGCAGCTATCACACCCGTACCTTGGCAGTATCCAATATCCGGAAATAGCCAAGCGATTCCACGCAAAATTCTCCGTAACCTGGGTATCCCGGTCCCATGTGGGCTACTAAAACAAGCATTCGTCGGCAGAATTCGTAACAGGTCTTTCTCGATTTGTTTCGATGTCATAAGTGCATCGTTACCAGATGCTTTGATTATCTCCTGATAAGAGGTTTCCGATTTGATTTTCTTTTGCAACGCCCCTGACAATCTCATCCACATTTGCGGCCGCAACGAATGTGGAATTCCATCACGTACCATCTGTCGTAGTTTCTCTGTTCGTGGCAAAACAACATCAACATTCTCCCACGTCAATTCGCATGCCTCTTTATTATGTGAGAATTCTAAATGCGCAATCCATTGCTTACGCTGTTCAATATTCTCGACAAATGGAATTCCCAACAGCTTTTTCGAACTTTGTTCAGGACCATCTTCTTCCTCTACTCGAAATCCGAATTCGTCAAACCGATAGTCTGGCTGATCGTTGGGACCAGTCTCTGACTCTGGTTGACCTAGTTTTGCTAAAATCTCCTGAGGCCACATCGACGGTGTTAAAGCAGAGAACGGTCCACCAGGATTTGGTCGCAGACCATCGATGACACTCAATTCGTCAATCATATCTGGCAAATCGTTATCTTCCTCGAAATTGCTAAATTGCAATTTTTTCTACACCAAAAAAAGTGTGGGAGTAAGAAACCATACTTTAGGGTTTAGTGATAATGAAAATATGTACTTACAGCGTGCTCCTCACGACCGACGTAGCCTTCATGATCTCTGGAACCGAAAATCGATTTGGCCATTTCCATTTTTAGAGTAACAACTTGATTTTTAAGCGACTGGATTGATGTATTTCATTTAATTTGGATGTTTTATCTCAAAATTTTACTTTTTACTGGTAAACAAAATACGGACTTTATGGTGTCATTTCTCTTCTTTCTCCTAAAATGACAGAAGTGTGAAGTGTCAGTATGTCAACTTGTTGTTGTTTGGATGGGGGAAATTTGTAGGGGGTTGCGTTCGAAAATAAGATTCTAATGAATTTAACGGTTATGAAGCCCAATATGAACAAGGGATGGTTAACAGGGAACTCCTCTAAATGTAGGTATTATCTTAATACAGTTGGATAAAATGATATATGTACATATATTGCTGGCACTCCAAAGTAGGGAACTCTTTTAAGGATATAACCCATCTCCAAGAAAACCCCAAAACGCCAAAGGGGCAAGATCGACGTACTTATTGCGATGCCCATTTCTCCAACACTTTAAATTGGCGCTGAGTGCAAACACTGTGTTGATCATCTTTGGGAGCTAGCTAAAGCAGAGAATGTTTGCATTCATGCCGAGGGCGATATGGAAAGCGGAACTCTTATAGTGAAATGCCTCACGCAGGTAACTATTAAATAGCTAAACCAGTCGTAAAGCCCCACCAGAACTAGATTCTGGATTCTGGTTTCGCATATTTAAGGGGCTTCACAACCCTATATAACGGTGATAGGAAGGATAGATAGATTTTTTTTTGTGTCGTATTCACTCTGCATTTAATTTGGCAATTTTGCGACCAAGATTTAGTTGCTGCAGATATTAGCTACGAAATGAACAGAGAGTGACACAAATTTCTTATTACAACAGTTTATGAGTCGCGATAGTCGAACTCTTTAAATACCTTGACTCCGGGAAGATGGGACTTATCACATCCTGCAATGCTAATGTTCATAATACAATACCTTTTGTGGCTGTAGCGAGTGCAACGGGAGAGGCAGATCACTATCATGTCAGGCTATCGATCGAGGTCTTAACCTCGTTGAGTAGAATCTGCGGCAAGTCTACTAATGATCCCCGTAAATTCAGAATAAAACAAAAGCTAAAGAAAGCTGTTCAGAACTTGAATGTGTTGAGATGCTAATAAAGTTTTTTGCTAATAGTTCGAAACACTGGGCGAAACCAGCAGGCTGTTCGAAGTCATTAAGAGGAGAAAATCAGATACACTCGAACCACTTACTCGTATACTGAGTCGAAAACAAAGACTCTCTGTCTAATCCTTGTGATTCGCTTCCGAGAGGAGAATTGAAGGCGCACTAGATAAGAAGGAATACGCGCTGGTAATTTTGTTCGACATTGAGGGTGCTTTCGACAGCGCAACTTTTGGCGATATGTTTTGACGGCGGCGTCCTGGCTTTGCTGCTATGATGCATATTGTTAACGCTCGCAATAGTTCTGACGTCTATGATCAGGCGTACGCAGATGATGTAGCTGGTTGTCTGTTGGATCATGCCTAAAGGCTGTCTGCTCCAAAGCGAGAAGGAGGTTTGATTCATCTAGTACTTAAAGGCATCACCATTCGTTTCTCCAACAAAGCTAAGTATTTGGGTATCATACCGGATAACAAACTTCTTGGAGCTTGTCATCAAGAAGGACCCTCTGGATGTAAAGGGCTATGGTATAGCTAATTACATCATATGGATCGGTTGTCGGCGGAACAAGCTTCCACGAGAATACGTCACTGCTCTAAACGGGCTGGTAAGTCACCCTCCTCTTGATATTCATATCGGGAACTGCACTCATAAAGCCATCTTCCGTTTAAAGAGAGGTGGTCTTTGGCACAACATGCACTTGAAAGCAGACTGTCTTTTGCTTTTGATCTTATAGAAATAACGACTGATGCCTCGACATCTGAACTCCTGTTGTGGAAAAATTACGAAACCCTGTGCCCAGGAATTATTTTTGCCAGAATTTTAGCCGGAAAAGGAATGTAGTTTCGTCTACGGATGGCTTCAAAAGTGATTTAGGATGCAGAGCTGGTTTCTTTCTGGTGGACGGCAGATTTCACTCCTGAACTTACGTCTGTCTGTTCACGCGGCGATATAAGCACTCCTGACGGCGACGAACTTGGGGGAGGGGGTGAAGCATCTATGTCTGTAGAGAAAACTAAGCTGAGATTAAAGCCTTAATAAACCCCTTACGACTTCCAAGCTATATCGAGTATGTAAGGCTTAACTGAAAGCAGTCGGAGGGCTACATCCTATGTACGAACTTCTTAATTACACTAACTATGCTTAGCTGGTAGCTTAGTCATCTTTGAATTCGATAATTTAGCTAATACATTAGTGTTCTGTCACCTTCCGGAGGCGCAGGGTATCAAGTGCATGTATATGTAGCTCCTTAAAGTTCCCTCTGGCTCATTACTGCTTCCACCATTTCCTTCCACAATTTCCTTAAAGGGCGTCCTACTCGTTGGTCTAATTGTATGTTATTCAACTCATGCAGTAATGACGTTATTATTTTGCAATTACCGTCAGGCAATATAACTGCACAGGAATACAGAAATTTTACGCTATCGACTTCACCGTCAAGCTCCAATAATAGCTTACTACAGCTAGGGGGCCTATATACATTTCAGACTCGAGACAGCTTGCATGCAAGCAGGGCAAGTCAATCATCAGGAGCTGGAATATTAGGGTCCATAAGCAATAATTTAAACTTTTCTTCTCATTTATTTCACCAATGAGTCTTGTTATTCGCCACAAAATAAAAATATCCCCTTAACCAATGAACATATTCGCCAAACTAACTGTAATTTCCTTTATTTTGGCTACTCTTCTACAGATAATTTCCCTCACAGCTGATGTTGACGTTTGCTTTTTGATTATGTTTTTCTTAATTTTCCAATAACAACAGAAATATGTGGCAGCTTATCGTCCTAAAAAACGAATTTTAAGCAACACCCCTTGATAGAAATCATATACAGCAGTCATGAACATCAAGCCTATTATCACTTGTAAGTTCTAGACTAGACTTCTTATCTTGCACCCTCTGTTTGACGTTTTATTTTTTATTTAGACTCTGGGGCAGGACCTCTGTTCCGTTCATTGGAAACGAATATTCTAACTGCAATTCCGCACGATACCTGTGAATGGAAACGAACCTATCATCGTCCATCGAAGCAGGTTCGTTTGGAGGCAGTAGTTCAGCCTTTCAACGTTGAAGCTTTAGAGAAGTATAAACGTGGTGACTGGAGTATCATCGACCACCCCATTCTGCATATCTTTGTTACAGAATGCAGTGTGAGTTTTTATTCTCTGAAACGCGAACCAAATAATCCTTGAAATTGACAATTTCCAGGATATAGACACGTATAAATCGACCACCCGGGAAGAGATCGATACGTGGCTGAAGCAACTGACCTCTTATGGTATCTCCGATTGGATAATTCTTCTCGTAGAAACTTTCGATGCAAAGAAGACGAAAAACATTCTTCCTCGCACGACTGTTTTGGATAAAATCCGATTGGATTTTGGCTCTAAAAATGATGACCGCTGTATTTCGGTTCTTAATCCAGCAAAGCATGAGCAGAAATCAACTGAATCTTTTCGTTGTTTGGTACAGAGGATCAGATTCCTCATGCTGGCCAGTTACAATCGTAACATTGCCAAGTACGAAGAGCTGATTCGTGTGAATCGAGAGAAAAGAAACCACGATGGATGGGATTTCCGCAAGTACTTTTTCCTGCAGGAGGATCTTGCACTCATTTTCGAAAAGCTGGAGTTGTATTCTGATGCTTTAGTGCAATATGACGAACTGGATGCGATGTTTTCCCAGTTTATAACCAATTCCGGTTTTGGAGAGAAACAGAAGTGGTTGGAACACTTCAAACAACCCCTGACATCGTTTCATGGAATCTGTCTATCACGAAAAAATAAATTTGAAATGCGAGAGCAAATACGCGACTCTATCGTTTCGATTCTTCAATTTCGGAATTACCTCTTCGAGCGGCAGGCGCATTTGCTGCAGATATCAGACAAAACGCCAGAGATTGCTGAACGTCTGTTAAATTTCCTCTTTTCAACGTTGCGGGAGATAGAGGTGATAAAAGTTGATTGCCAAGAAGGTGCTCTACAATGTTGGGAGTTTATTTGTGCTCGAGAGGTCCTACAAGTATGCGATCTAGCTATGGAGCCCGATGAAGTAACTTGTTTCCAGCATTGCGCGCCTATTTGGAATCTAGCCAAGGACAAGCTTTATGAATTAGGAAAGTTGTGTGGTCTGTTACCAGGGTTTACACCGACTTCAGAGCAATTGCACATTGTTGTTGGCTTGTCAGCCGGTATTGGGGACTCTCCACTCGAAGAACAATTTCTCAATCCAAAACCACAGTTGGACAATAAATCTCACTCGCCAAGTCGTAAGCCGAAGGAGTGTGCTACTGATCAGCTAAAAAAGGCGCTTGGGTCGAATCAAGCTTTTCAGAAGTTGTACCTGGAACTTAGTGAGCTGGCGATCAGTACGTATAAACATGTCTCTCGACTTCGTTCGGCTAGATTAGCTGGCTTAGATTTGGGCAACTTCTATTGCGCTCTTAACGAGCCGCACAAGGCCGTTGTGTTTTTTACAGACTTACTACGTGAGTTGAAGGCTGAGAATTGGAACTACTTGGCCAGTCAAACGTTGCTCGAATTAGCAAGTTGCTATCGTAAAATGGATGACCACATCTCATACACAAAAACGTGCAGTGCGATCTCTTGCTGCCAGGATTTAGAGATGCTCGTGCGTACCTTCTATTTCGATGAGTTCTTAAAGTGTCTGCGGACCCTCAAAGCAACTATCACCGTGAAATCAATGGAAGACACTGCAAACTTTTGTGTGCTCGAGGATCATTTCAAGATCTGCGATATCGATGTGGTTAATATAAAACCAATCATTCAAGATAGTATTGTCCATGTTCAGGTAAAAGTGGATAGTTTGTTCCCACGTGAAGTTTTCGTGGAAAATGTATCTTTGTCGTTCGAGTTGAATTCCTTGGATGATGATCAGCAGACAGATGTAGCACTTCCGCACGTGCAGCCTCGTTTAAAGGTCTCACTTCAATTGAGCTACAAGCAAGATCATTCCCTGGAAAGTGCATCAGTTGTCTGTGAAAAGGCAAAGAAATCACAACCAGTGCGACGCACTAGCAGCACAAAGCGTAAACTCTCTCCCACTGTGCAGTCGGACTTTCAAAACTTTGTTGTCGCCGAGAGTATTGCCCTCCAACCTGGACTCAACGTGATCGAGTTGAAAGCAAAAGCCACACGAGTTGGAATATGGACTTTCAAACAGGTGAGCTTGCACAGAATTTCAATCAAATGCCAGAGGTAAACACAACATTTTCTTTCAGATGTCAATTCGGATGAATCAACTGCAATTCCTTTCCGACAAGATACCCTTCAAAGTCACACCATTCGAGATCACCACAAAACCAGCTTCAGCTGTGCTCAGTTTTAAAAACCTCATCGCAGGAATCGTACAGCCCGTGCGGCTGATTGTCTCCGGTGGCAGTTTTATCTTCCCTTCGGATGCTAAAATCAGTCTACGTTGCTCAAAGCACATGCGTGTGCGCTTAGCAAACGCCGAGCAGCAAACTGAATTCGAAAGTACTCTTGGCGTTCCTCTGTCTAATTTTAAATCATTCGAGGAACGTGAGATTGCTCTCGAAGTGATTACAAAACTGCCTGGCAATAGTGTGGCCAAACATGTCGAGCACCACATAACACTTGGTTGTCCGTGGTCCCGAAACGAACTAAGCATTCCATTGGATTTTATGCCCGCCATGACAGCATCTTACCGTTTGCACACTTGTGGTACCCAAAAGTTCCTACAAGTACTGCTGAAAGGTGTCAATGCAGAGCTAGTTCTCACGGACGCTCATGTGAAATGCGAAGTGCCCGGCGTGCGTCTGGCTGACTTGAATCCGCCTTCCCAAAAGGAAATTGTAACAACACTATTCATTCTCTAGAATGAAGTCATTCACAAAATTGTTTCCTTTTAGAAAATCTATAAGAACCTCACAGTTGCATACATCTGGGGTATAGAAATGGACTGGAACGCCGACATAGGATCGGACATCAAAATAGAGTTCAAAGTGAAGTATACCAACAGTGAGAAGCCAGGACCAGTGAAGGATTATACCTACGCCTTCGACCTAAGTGACTACAACACTCTATTCCGACTTCAGGCACAGCTTATGCCAAATGAACTTTGTCGGTTGCGTTCTGTATGCAACATGAATATCAAGATAACGAAATTGCGTGATAGCAAGTTCGCTGATTTGATGTATGAGGTATTGACGGACAATATGTGGGCTGTGTGCGGACAGTCAGCTGGTAAGTCTTCTTATTCTAGTTCGAGATAAATGACATTTTTCGGGTTTGGTTCTCTTCCAGGTGTCATCTCAATGAAGGACGTAGAAAGCCATTCGATTTTACTTGATGTAATGCCTTTGAGTACGGGATTTTTGCCAATGCCTAGCATTCGGATTTCGCAATACAAGACTGCTCATTCAAAAGTATTACCCTTTGCAGCAGGCCAAGTCTACAACTCCACCAAAAGCATGCAGATTCACGTAATGGCCAACAACACCGCAGAGCAGTAGACAACATCAGTTAACCAAACATACCACACTCTATTATACGCGATTATTTCTATTATCTGTTCAAGTAAAATGTTTCCATAGCTTCATAGAACTATTCAGAGTTTCCTGTATTATTTCGTCGTCAGTTTGTTTATGGCATCCTCTGATAACCGATAGAAATGCCATTCTTCCAATTCAGTCATATCGATTGCGCCCAAATGGTCATAGAATTTCCGAGCAGGATTCCAGCCTAGTACATGGAAATCGACCCGTTTGCATCCAAATTCCTTGGCATTTCTGACGATTTCTTTAAAGAGAGTTTTACCAGCCCCTATGTTACGGAATGATGGCTTTATGTAGATGTCTTCCATGAAATAACATTTCCCTTTCCAAGTGGAGTAGGAGAAAAAACAAATCGAGTAGCCAATTGCCTGCCTGAAATGGAAGATATGCAAATTAGTATTCGAGTTCAGTCTTAAGGAATAAGATTACGTACATTCTGGAGGAAGAAGAATTCTGTGTTTCAGCAATGTAGCAATGAAAGATCGCACTGCTGCCATCGAGTCCGGCATCACGAATTAAATCTGAAAGAGTATGGGACGTGAACGTTTAAAAATGAGCAACTGCACAACAATGGTAATTATACTCGTAGTTCTGTTCAACATAATTTTCAGAACCAAGTCAGGCATGCTAGACGTGCATACATACCTTCAACTGAAAGCTGAGGACCAGAACTCATCTCTTCGAAATCTGCTAGTTCCTGAAAAAAAAGTAAAAAATTATTATCGCTGTTTTCATCCTTAAATTCGTTTCATTAACAGCAAAGAGGTTTAGGATGCCATTGGTACGTTAGTATCTAGAGAATTGGGACACCGGAGAAACTCCAATGCCCGAAATACTAAATCTGGCATTTAACAAAAATCGTTAACCTTCCGTATGTCATCGAGAAACATCAGCAACAAGCAAAGTCATGTCATGCTCCATCAAAACAAGTTTACATTTTTTTCTCGAAACCAATGCTCCTCACAGCAACTGCCTTTCAAGATACTAATCTTACTAACCACAAAATTGAAAACATTCGCAACTATATGAACACTAGGGTGTCCCTTATATGGGTGAACATATTTTTTTTTTAGATATCGAAATGCATACCTCCTATTTCTTTTTAAACTGCCCAGACTTACTTAAATACAAAATTTCATCTTCCTACGTCAACGTTAACCCATGCCGACAGAACTCTGAAGATTTTGAAAATTGCTGTTTTAACCCTTTCCGTTATATAACTAAATCAATTGAAATATTAACATTTTTATGAAATATTTATTAAAAGAAGATAAAAGTACAGATCAGGCAGGATATTTTCTTTTGAGGGTCTCCTTTTTACAGTCTGGATACAGATTTCTATGCTGAAAATCTTGAAAATCTTGCATAAGTTTTACAGCTCTTTCAGTCGTATCATTAACTGCCCTTGAAGAAAAAACTTTCCTTTTCGCCTCTGAATAGGCAATATCTTCATCCCATGTAGAAACGGGTCTCTGGAGGAAATTTTTATCAATTTTTAATCGAGAAAATAAATTTGTGCTCTTGACAGACACTAAATCACTTAGTGATTTTCCTGCAACAATAAATAAGGCAGTATTATTAACAATTTATTGAAAACAGTTTAAAAATTAGTACTGTTTATTGTATTCCTACTTACTATACAAATAATCAGACATATCTTCTTCAGATGGAATGTATCTCTTCCCAGAATCATACAAACTCTTTCTTTGGAAATTCACTACAATGTTCGTTTTGGTTTCTATATGTTTCAATGGCAGCAGGATTAATAGTTTTCCAGTTGTCTCTAAACTTTTTGAACAGTGGGATATCAGCGCTACTTGTGACTTGGTGGATTTTTGTTTCTAACACTCATTTTAAAACCAGTTCGTAAACGTGATGGCGGCAAGCAAAGAGTAGCAATTCCCTGTCTAGTTTTTGTTCCAAAAGTACACAAGAAAGGAGCTTGTATTAGACGCAGTTGTGTCACAGCACATTATTTGTACTTTGTCATCGAGGTTCCAGTCATAAAGTGCGTTCAACACAGCTTTAGCTTGATCCGGGCCGGAAGAGCTCTCCAGTTTGGGTACATCCAGAAATTGTTCCTTTTCTCCAAATGAAATTAGAATGAGCAGGCGTTCTTCTTTAGAACTTCCCACGTCAAGTCCACGTAATAATTTCCCATCCCAGGGAACGGTCACCATTTCAGGCATATTATTCTGAAAACCTGATTTTATAAAGTCCGCTCTATCTTTTCGACTCTGTGTGCGAATACGTTGAATAGACGATTTGTTTACCGGAAAATCATCAGAACTAAGATCTAGTACTCTTAGTACAGCCTGAAGTATATAGACAGAATCCTTTATGCTTAATTGACATCTATCTAAAGATGTCCTCTTTTTGTAGTAGTTTCAGAACTTACCATTTGAGAGGCGGATGCCAAGGGTTCCTCAAGACTTTCATCAGACCTAGTAAGTTGAGTAAGTTGATGTCCTTGCGTTTGAGTAGATGACGATAAACCTCCGAAACATATTTGCTTACATCTTTTTTCTCTTCATTTAATTTCCTTTGTCTTGCCCTTTCTCCTTTTTCGGCTAACTTTTTGTCTACACCCGCTAAACACCCTGGACGCCCTGGTTTTCTTTGTAAAAATATCTTATCTTCTTCAATTTTCATCCGTTCCAAAGCATCAGCGTGTGCTATATCAAATAAATTATCTAAATTGTTCTTAAAGACCTACTCACGGCGCTTGTAAATATCTTATATTTTTTTAGAATTTTTTTGCAACTCCCTCCAAGCATAGTGAAGATCCACAAGTTTTTTTTACACAGTTAGGTGTAGCTCTGGTAGGGATTCTAGCTTTTTCCCAAAATATAATACACTCCCGAATGACGAGATTAGCGCTTTCACTAACAGTCAATTTAACTTCGCAAATGTTAAAAAAAGTACTGAAAGAACTTGACGATTAGACGGTAACTTTGCGTCTGTTATTTGATAATTTACGTCACCAACAAAGAAAACACATTTTTTATTGCTTCGTAATTCCAATGCCATCTTTTAAATATAAAAAATAATACGTGTTAATCGCGAGAAGAATTGAGAACAAATGACAAGTGCCGTGAATACGCACCGCTACTGCCGTGCAACATGTATCAACATGATTTGATGCAAGTCGGCACGGGTTATCGTTCTCCAAATAAGGTAAAAATTTATTTCCGAGTGTTTTAGAGGCAAATGAACAAAACTAAGACCTATGCGTTAGAAATTTAAAACTTTGAAAAATAAGGGACACCCTATTGAACACTTACTTTTAAATTCTTTCCATACAGAGCTAATTCCCCGAGTGTGCAAAAGGTAGTTCAACATGGATGAGTTCAATTTCACAAAGTTTCATCAGCCTAGGAAGAATGACGCAGCTATTGATGTCCTAAGCTGACAGCCAATCTCGGGTAGAGATGCTGACTGGCCAATATATGATGACGAGGGTAAACAGGGGTTGCCGGCAAGACGGCGCTCGGTCTCCACTGCCATGGTACATGTTGGTCGACGCACTGCTCAATGTGCTCAATAGTTCTGACGTCTACACACAAGCATACCCGGATGATGTAGCTTTACAGTCTGTTGCATCGTGTCTAGGGACTTTCTGCTCTAAACCGCATGTAGCTCTAGACGTGATTGAAGATTGGTGCACTAGAAATTGACTTTCAGTCAATCCTCACAAAACTGAGGTTGTTCTCTTTACGAGAAGAGTACCTGGTCTGCTTAAAGGCATCACCACCCAATTCTCCAAAGAAGCTAAGTATTTGGGTGTCATTCTGGATAACAAACTTCTATGGACTAAACATATTACGTCGAAAGCATCTAAGGCGCTGTCAGCCTTCTGGCAGTGCGAACGGCGTATCAGCAAGATATAAGGCCTGTCACTGAGAAGGGTCCTCAGGATCTACACTGCTATGATAAGTTGTCTGCTGGAATAAGCTCTCATGAAAATACGCCATTGATGCTTTTACCAGACTCCAAAGAGCGGTCTGTCTCGCCTACAAGGGGGTCTTTCCCTAGCATGTCTGTCTCCAGACAAGTATAAGACATTCATGGCCGTTGTCTAAGTGGAAAGATACAATCAGACCATTATGGCCTTTTTGAAAAGCATTCATACTTCTAAGTTGACGGAGGTTGAGCAAGTGATCTATGGCTAGTGGAAACCGAATACCATGGCGACTAAATACCGCTCAAAGCTACATGACGAAGGAAATTGCGCTTGAGTTTTTGTTCACTTACAATAAGCAGTATTTTATGCGGCAAGTTGCTTTTAGAGTGGAGAACGGACTCCGGTGTTAACATGCAAAATGAAACTAATATGCGGTAGAACCTTGAGAATCATCGGCCAGCATCCGCGAGAAGACCTAGTGCTGGTTTAAAGCTAGCTCGCAGGCATAAGTGATTGGTCAGAGGCTCATATAGGTACATATATATATGTTATTACCAAATGGACTATGCTGCTTCGGACGGTTCGGGCTTACATCGAATCCAACGAATCAAACCTTGCAATGACAGTGCCATCATGATACACGGAACTTCCTGAAATTCTTTAACTTACATATTCATCACCACGGCTTGGAAAACAGGATCAATAGATTATCGAATCAAGGGGAAAAATGGAATCAATACAGAACCATAGGAAGAAGCTTTAAAAGTCAGGCTCTTCTCTGCCTGCACTGTATCCAACTAAAAAAGAGAGAGGCTTGGTCATGTAACTCTGTTTCGATTTCAAGTCGTAACCAAATTAGAAGTCGCTTCAAAATCAAATCTCAGTCACTCATCAACTTCGAACTACATCAGCGTCATCTGACTGTCAGTAAGTTGAATTGCATGGAAGAAACCATTTTTACACCAAAGTCAGAAACTTTTAAAAGTATTTTTTGTTAGATAAAAAAGAACTTCTTAACCCTTTGATGCCCGAATTATGTACGAGTTGATTAAAAAAAGGACATGTTGCCATATGGCAACAATAGACAGCGGGGGTATATGAGTACGTACACATATTATTATTTTTTTTCTCAGTCATCATCGTACTCTCATTGTGTGAAGACCTTTCTCTCGGCTGTGTTTTTGATTTCTATATCGTACTGACAACTATTGTTGTCTTCCTTGCACCTGTCAAACTTTTGCAATCGTTTTCCGCGTGGTGTGATTGTTTAACCTCATAATCATAAATTTTCTTTTATAAACCTACAAATCATGGGCCCGCCGGGGCCCAAAGATAAGCCCGGGAATTATTTCGACCTGTTGTCCGACAATTGGTCGTCTGAGCCCAGGGCAAAAAAAAAAATAAACGACTCCCTAACCTACAAGAATTCCCTGATCTACCAACATTAAGGAACACAAGGAACCCGAAGTTCATTGTTATTGCTGCGACAAACCCTGAAATTCCACTACCCAGCGTAAGTATATTCTTACTAAAGAAAGTCATCGACGGAATTAGTTCGGAATACGACAGTGTCTCCTCGCTTCGTGACGGTAGCCTTCTAATCCTTGCTAGATCCGAGAAAGTCGCAGAAAAATTCCTCAAACTTTTAAACATTGCTAATCAATGCCCAGTATCTGTTACCCTACACAAACAACTTAACTCATCTAAAGGCATAGTGTACGCTTCATGGCTTATTAACCTCAGCGAGGCTGAAATTATATCTAATGTGAGATCTCAAGGTATCAGTGAAGTCTATAAATTCACAAAGAGGATAGACTGAATTCAAAAGCACACAGGCTTAATGCTCTTCACCTTTGACTTACACTTCTTGCCTCAAACAATAGTAGTCGGTTTTTACACTGCTAAGGTCAAAGAATATATTCCGTAAATTATGAGATGCAGAAACTGCCAGCTGCTCGGGCACACCACAAAGCGATGCACCAAGAGCAAGTTATGCGAAAATTGTAACCTCCCACCCCAAGATCCTAATGAATGTACACGCGTGATGTGCGCAAATTGTCTAGATAATCACCCCTCTTCATCAAAACAGTGTCCTAAATACATTCAGAACAAAGAAGTTTTGAGAATTAAAACCACAAACAAGTGCAGCATGACTGAAGCTAGACGCAGGTATAACCAACAAACCCCTCTTCCACCAAACTCAACCTCAGTGTCTTACTCCGAAAAAGCCAAACAAGCAATACCCCAGTCGAAAACTAAACCCTCTGAAAACCCTAAAGCTAATCAACCCACAGTATCTAATGCTGTCTTTACCACAAACCCCAACCGCACCAGCCAACCGAACAAAAACCCAACATTAAATCAGCAAAACCGCCAAACACTGTCTGCCTTATCTAATGTAGACATGCATCCCATCTCTTCTTCACCAGATAACACTATCTTACTCAAAACAAATCACCACAATCATAACATAACAACCCCATCTCACATTTCGCAAACCAACTCGAATTACCCAAAAACAACAGCAAACACCAAACATAACCCAAACAACTCTCAACTTTTCCAAAACAATAACTCTCTGAACATCAGTCAATCAATCAAAACCACTTACAAATCAAACACAGCCCCAATAACAAATAACCAAGACACCACACCTTCACGCTCACTCATATCTGCCTTCACTCAATCTCTCATAAAAAATAACGAATACTTCATCCACCCCTCACAACACAATGATGATGACATCAAATAACATTTTTCCCACCACTAATTCTGACTCTGTAGCTCGGAGATTGAACCCCCGAAGCTCGACTACGAGTTTGGACGCTTCAACATCTGGATTGCAGAGAAATTACTTAACAACTTCTAACTTGATCTCTGATTTTTCACAATGTACCTCTGGTTATATTGTTCGAAAGTCTCCGATATCAACAAACACAGTATTCAAACTCCTACAATGGAACTTAGATGGTTATTTTAATAACTACCATGAGTTACAGTTACTGATAAATGACCTCAAACCCTCTGTGATATCGCTTCAAGAAACCCATTTACCCGCAAAAGTTACAAAAGCTTTCTCACCGAAGCAATACGCCTCATTTTTTCATAATCTCCCAGCTAACTCTACGGCCAAACAAGGTACAGGACTCCTAGTCCACAAATCCCTTCCACACAGATTTATTGAAATCAACTCTCCAATATCAGCTGTTGCCGTCTTAATCGAACTAAAACAAAAAATCACAGTCATATCCATATACATTCCTCCTGAACAATCGTTTTCTGTCTCTGAAATCGAAAATATCGTTAATACCTTTCAACCCCCCATACTGATCACAGGTGACTTCAACTCGTGGAGCCCACTTTGGGGCTCTCTCCATTCTAACACAATGTGCAAAATTGTGGAAGATTTCCTGACACACTCCAACTTGACTGTATTAAATGACGGCAAACCCACCCACTTTTCTACACACAAAACCTTCACCCATGTAGACCTATCCCTAATTTCATCCCAGTTATACCCCAATACAACATGCACAACCCTTCCACACTTACATGGTAGTGACCACTTTCCTCTAATTACAACAGTGACGATAGGAACCCAGTCCTCAAACCCAAAACAACCTTCAAGATTTCAAACTGATAAAGCTAATTGGCCCTTGTTCAAAAGTATAGCATCAAATTTCACCAAATCCACGATACCATCCCTTAACATAAATAAAGAAGCAGCCCTCATTCATAAATCCATTAGAAGCGCAGCAAGCATAGCCATTCCTCAAACTCATTCCCTGCCACATAAAACGTCCGTTCCTTGGTGGAACAATGAAATCAGAGATCTTCGACAAATCAAACAAAAAGCTTGGCACTACTTTAAAAAACATCCGAATCAAGAAAACCTCATTACCTACCGTAAATCCAATGCGCAATTCCGCAAAGCAGTCAGACTCGCCAAAAATGCTTGCTTTGAAAACTTCACTTCAAACATAAACCCAAAAGCCTCATGCAAACAACTCTGGGATAACATAAGATCACTCACTGGAGATTATAAAATCCGCTCTATAAGTCTTATTAGATCTGAGTCAAATACACTATCCTCTCCTATCGGCATCGCCGAACATTTGACTCCAATTTTTCACCTGCCTTTCTCCAAGCAAAATATTTAGCAATTATCAATAACCCACCTCTCCTCAACCATCCATCCCTAGCTAGCTTAATCGAGGTTCCTATCAAACTTACCGAACTGGAAAGCTCTCTCCACACGGCTAAAGGGAAAACCCCTGGCCTAGACCGAATTTCATATCCTATGATCAAAAATGCCCCCTTAGTCCTCAAACAACGCATAGTTTCATTGTACAATCTGATTTTTGACAAAGGGATCAATCCGCAAATATGGAAAACTGCCAGCGTGGTCCCAATACAAAAGCCGAACAAAACAGCTACCGAAGTCAATGGATATCGACCTACATATATCCCTCTTAACATGTGTTGGCAAAGTTCTAGAGAAGATAATCTCAAAACGGCTGTTCTGGTTTATAGAAAAACATAACCTCATAAATATAAACCAAGTTGCATTCAAGCGCGGTCGGGGTACCATAGACTCTCTTCTTCACATCGATAATTTTATTTCATCTGCATTATCATCAAAGAATCATGTTACAATTTTGTCTATTGACTTCGAAAAAGCCTTTGATAGAATTGGCATACACATAATTCTTAACAAACTCATCCAATGGAAAGTAGGTCCAAAAATGTTCAAATACATCAAGTCATTCCTAATTAACAGACAGTTCCGAATAAAATTATATAATGTGCACTCCCAAACATATAGCTTCAAAAATGGTATCCCCCAAGAATCACCACTATCGGTAGTTACTCGTATCTTTATGATAGCGTTCAATGAATTAAGCCTAATCTTACAAAAATATAATACTGTAAAATGTTTGTGTGGGTACAAATGATAGAAGTTATTCTTTTCAATACAAATCCCTTTATTCAGTACAGTTACAATTCACTATTTAATTCTTTCTCTCAGTACAATCCAATTTCTCAACCACTTATACTTTTCTTATCTTTTACTTAAACCACTTTACCACTTCTCCTAATTAACACTTCAAATTACACTTTAGAACTGACTTGCATACCTTTGGGATTAATTAATAACAAGCATTAATAAGGAATACTAGATATTTTATTCCGGACTTGGGCAAATTTTTGATGTATATTTTTAGATCTTTAACTATACATTGAACATCTTCGTATGAAACAGAACCTACTGAAGTACTTTGGGTGATTCTATCAGAAAAATATCTTTGTATTGTGGTATTTACAATATTCTCGGTTTCTATATCACCTAAATTTGTTGCTAAGTAATGATTTCTTACAAAGCTCGAAGCAAGAGCATTTGCTTTTTCAACATCCGAAAAATAAGTGTTATTAGAGTCTTAGGAAAGGCAATTGTTTTCTTTTATTCTTAACGATGTTCCAAAAAGGTCTGGCATTTTTTGCTAGTGACTTTAGTTTATTATTCCAGTCCTTATTGCGAACGTGCAGTATATTTGAGGATATAAGCTTGTTGAGATTCGATACCTCATATTTGTAAAAGGGGTCCCGATATCTCGGCCAATTTTTCCGATAGCGGTTCCTTAATTTTATAAGCTCCAAAATGTAAGGAGGAAGCTTAATGTAAACTTCATTTATCGGTTTCTTAGGAACACTGCTTTCAGCAGCATTCAATATGATCGACGACAACTGACTTAAAACAGTGTCAACAGTTTCTTTAGTACAAACACTTTCTAAGTTTGTCGGTACATTTCGGAGCCTATAATTAATTTCTGAACGAAAACGCGACCAGTTTGCATTTTTTAAATCCTCTATGTATTGCTCTCGTTTTACCCCTGGTCTACGAAGTTTACAAAAAACGGGCATATGATCGCAACTAAGCACGTTTGCAACAATTGGTTGGTATATTAGGTTAGGAGTATTAGTGTTACTTCCCAACAAAATCTACGGCGCGCTGGAAGAATAGGAGATTGTGTGTTTGCAGGAAGCTAATTAATCGCGTGAAATAAAAATTGAAAACATCGCGAATAATTGGCTTTGATGCACACAACACAAATAACAAAAATGAACACAAACCAACGAATTGAATACAAACTTAACCGCACCACAAAACGATTTGACTCGGGACAAAACTCACAACTATCAAACTGTCAATATGCCGAGATACGAAGAACATATCGATCTCGCTTTGACGAATTTCAACGCCACTTGAAGAATATGGTCATAATCTCTGACCAAAGGCAACGAAATTCCAGGATGGCCGAATTGCATGTGAGTGAGATGCACTGCAAAACAATGCACTCTAACACCTACTCCGAAAATATGGGGGGCATTGTTGGTGCTGGTGTGTTGTTCACATATTACACTAAGGTAAATAACCCAGGGTGATTGACCTTAGAAGAAACAGCTGAGTGGTATATAAGCCATCAGCAGCTTCGAGGGAAGAAGAAATGCATATGTTAAACCACTCTTCAGCCAACAGTCAACAAATAAAGTTTAGAGTTAGAAACCAAAGGTCACGAGTTTTATTTAATTATTTTTATTTTACTGGCTTCAGTTCATCTAACTGAAGAAGTTATCGGTTTTTTCTTCTCTTCAGTTCATCTAACTGAAAGGGTAGCCACCGCTTGTGAATCGTCTATTCCAAGCCAACTTTTAAATCCCGCTCAACTCAGTTATGGACAATTAGTAACGAACAAATCAAGCACAGACGGATGACCACGTGAACCACACGGGAAGTAGGTGGGACTAGGAGGAAACACAACAGTCACTGGTAAGGTAACACATAGACTTGACAATATTTTACCCCATGAGTTAGCTTTTACACAACCCCAATCTCTGTGCCTGCAATTGAAGTCACCTCCAACCAGAACTTGACAATTCAAAGCAAATAACCTATGAAAGTCGTTTCTCACGGCAATTCTTTTGTCTTGAGAAGCGCTCCCTCCGGGAAAGTATATACAAAACACCTTAGTATTTCCCTGATTGATTAAATTAAGTTCAATGCCTATATTTTCTACATAACGCGTTCTTAACACAGGTAAAAGCGAATGTTGAATTGATCTTTTAATTAATATAGCAACCCCTCCACCCTCTTTATCCATTCTATCATTCCGATAGCATTTATAGTTAGGTGTGGATAGATCAATATCAGAATCATTGTGTAACATAGTTTCAGTAACCAAAGCAATATCAATGTTACTACTGTTTAAGAAATAGATAAACTCAATAATCTTGTCGCGAATACCTCTCGCATTCCATGTTAATATTCTTAGGTTTCTATGTACCATATTATTTAACATTAGGGTATAAAAACTTAGTAGCTAAATGTGCGGTAACGTTAAATTTGTCTATTTTGGTCTTGCAACCAGCTAACTTTGAAATCATTTCCATACAACTTAACAAATGACTAACACTGGGAGTTTAAAAAAAAAGATTATTTCTTTATTTCATTCAAATGCAACTTACTAACTAACTCGAGTGACCATTTGTCACTCCCTTATACTAAATCTTAAAGCCCAGTACTGTGTTCGATTCCACGTGAAATTTCCCGAAAAACTCCATATAAAAAAAACTGCTCGTGAAATAATTGTCAAAATTTCCAAATATTTCCGCCAAAGTAGTACTCTGTTCCCTCTCATGAAATGTTATCAACATGAATCTAAGCAGTCGCCTGCAACATTTTTTCACGCCAATTTAAATGCCTGTGCCATTTAAAATGTACGTGAAAAGTGACAGATAAGAGAAAAACTGACAGTATCCGAGCTGAAGTCACAGAATTCCTTGATTTGTTTGTGTATTCTCTTTATTCTGTGTATTTTTTTAGTTGTTATATTTTTAACTTTCCGAAAAGACACAATTGCCGTATCCAGAAATACCAAAAAGAAAAACAATATTCATATATCAGATGCCAGATGTACCTATCTACTCCGCTGACTTTTCCCAGCAACATTTATTTTTGAAACGTCATATTCCACGACTGAAAAATGTATGTTGCCAGTGGATTTTCACGAGAATAAACAGAGTACTAGCCTTAACTTGCTACATCAGCTATATTCAACATTGCGCGTGTAGACTTGTGCGATACTTGACACCTTGTTTGCAACATTATTGTCGCACCTTATGTTGCTGTGATCGCGAAAAAGTGTGGGAAAAAGTTAAGTTACTTTGAAATTGCAAAAATTGAAGCGGCTTTAGATTTCATGGAGTACATAACCTCTCCCCCGTTAGATTGAGAATTCTCCTGAATTTTGAAGTTTTTAGGAGTTTGATTCTTAATTCTGAATTTCAGATTTCTGTTTTTTCTAGTAAGCGTTATTATTGAGATAGTTATTACGATAATGATGATGAATATAGTTGAGTTAGCAATATAATTTATATTTCTATGAAATCTTAACAATCTTATGCTTTCTAAGTTTACAAAATCTTTTAATATAATTTCCCTAAAACTAAGATTTTTCGTAAAATTGACTTTTATCTCATCTTTGTAAAAGAATCTATCGACAAATTGAATATTTTTATTTCCAAAGGTTTGATTTAATATATTTATTGAACAATTATTAATAACAATCAAATAATTTCCATCTAGTTTTACGTTTCGGTCGTCACAATAGTTAAACAATTCTTCATTATTCATATTTTTACAGATTACAGTGTATTCATCTAATGCTCTAATCTCAGTTAATTTATTTTCTTTAAATTCACAATTTTGGTTTATAATACAATTATTGATTGGTAGTCAGTCCTTTTCATATAAAATTTTGCTATCATATTTATATTTTGTTTGAGATATTTCTATAATATATTGACCTTCAATTACAATTTCTTGCTTTAATTTAGTAGGTAACGCCGTGATTAGTTTAAAGTCTACTTGCTTGTAGGTGTGTGGTACTTTGATTGCAATAATCAGTCTGCCTAAGTCGTATTTCAATAGACCTATTTTAATGTTTTTTAGCTTATACAAATCTAATCCTGTATTAGTAATTTCTGCTGAGGTCATCATACTTGGATGGACTAGGCCTTGTTTGACTAATGCTATGCTATCTATTATCTGATTAAGCTTGTCTTCTAAAATTCTTAATTTTAATATCTGATCTATTTTCAGTTGCTGGCGAATGATTCGTTTTTCGTTTCCTGTCAGTTCTTCGTATATTTGTGTCAGTTGTTTTCTGTCAGTTTCTATAATGGTCTTCAGATCTGTAATCGTGTCGTTGAAATGGGAGTTTATTTCTATTTGCTTGTTAAGGTTAAAGACTGCGTTACTGTCGTTTTCTTCTATGTTCTTGATATGATCTGTTATTTCCTGCCTATCATTGTCGTCCATGGTTCCGAATAGCCATTTTTGTGCTGATCCGATCATGTTTAAAAGTCCTCTTCTGTGTCTGGTCCTTTCCGGCTCTATTGCTGTTATTTTGGCTTCAATGTTAGCTACAAGTTTTATGATTGTCCTGTCATCTGTTATTTGTGAACTTATTGCACTCTCTTTTATTAAGTTCAAAGTCTGTCTAAGTTCATTGATATTGATAATGTGTAGTACTGTTTTTGTGTCCTTAACTATTTCGGTCTGTCCCATGTTGATGACTGTATAACCATTGTTAGTTGTCAGTGGTGTTATTTGTAACAAGATCAGTATTAGATGTGTGAATATCATTACCTGCAAATATACGTGGTCTTTTAATATTTGTTGGGTGTTCGCCTTCTGCTTTCTTTATCCTATATCTGGGTTCGTTTTTATAATAATTTCTTTTGTAGTTTTTAATTGGAATAATTTGTCTCTTTTCTTCATAATCTTCCCTATTTTGATTTAGTTTTTCTGTTCGTTTCTCTTTTTTGTTTCTTTATATCATTACTAAACTAGCGAGATCAGTGAACATTGCTTCCTCTGGAGTCATTTTAATCGTTGGATGATACCTATTATTGTATTTTTTAACTGCCCTATGCATCTTTTGTGTGAGTGTTAAATCTAATTTGTTCATGACTACTAAGATTTCTTGTAGTGTGGAATGGAACCTTTCTATGTCGCTGTTTCCAGTATGGGTGTTTGGTTTGGTAAGGTGAAGCTCTACTTCCTGCTCTATACAGAATTCTTTTACCTGTTCTGATTTAAATTCATTATCTGTTATTATTTTAGTTGGCTTACCGAATTTGGAAAAATGTTCTTCTATTGTCTCTATTTTATATACCCAGTTCCTATTTGGTAATGAGTAAACATATGCTTTTTTCGTTAGTTTATCAATCATTGTTAGAAACGGATGTTTTTGAAAATAAAATACATCCATGTGGATAATTTCGTTCGGCCTGGTTGGAGTTTCACTAATTACATATTTGGGCTTTATGGGTTTTCGTTCATATTTCGTTTCTAAGCAAGTTTTGCAGTTATTTATTACCTTAGTAATTTCTTTAATTAATTTGGGATAATAAATCTTATTTTTCAGACTGTGGTAGGTTTCTATTATTCCGCTATGAGCACTTTCCTGGGTGTGATATAAGGATATTTGCTTGTGGGTTTCTTCCAATGTTTTAAGATCTCTTGCTCTTTGTGTAGCTTTTATGAATTTGATTTGTTTATCGTGTCCAAAAAGTTCTATTAATAGCTGCTGGATTTTATTGAATTCATGGTATGAAAGTTCTGTAAAAATTCCAGTCAATCCTGGTTTTATAAATCTTCGTAAAAGGTCTGTCCAATAGTCTTTATCCCTGGTCATATCTACAAAAATGATTCTTCTGTTATGGAGTATATCAATTTCTTTATTAACATCGTTAGTTAAGATCAGCTGGGTTTTGTAGATGTTAACTATTGTTTCTTTAATTTGAATATGGTCGAGTTGTTGTTCTTCCTCATTAAGGTGGTTTAGGTCCACTTCTTTTTTAGTCGAACTTAATTCGAAACAGTCAAAAGCTGCTTCGTCTTCTACTGAGTAAACCGATATTTTAGTCTCATTTTTTAAAATGAGGCTCTTATTGTTAAAATCTAAAGTTTTGACAATGTTACTTAATAGGTCCATGCCTATCAACAGATCGTATGGTTTATCACTTAAGTCTCTCTTGTACCACCTTATCGCCCCTTTCTTATCATAATTAAATTCTTTTGGTATATTTGTTATCACTCTGTCTATTTTTTCTATTGTAATGCCATTAATTGTTTGTAGTCTTAAATTAACTTTTTTCAAAAATTTTAAATTTCCTGCAGTCTACCCTGCTGGAATTTATAATACTCATTGTTGACCCGGTATCGATAAGTCCTTTGTATCTAAGTCCGTCAATCGTTAAGTCCGCGAATATTTTATTTCCGAGGCTCAATTGAGAAAAAAATCTGGTTCAATATTATGAACCTCTTCCTCAATTAATTTTTCGTCTTTATTTTCTTCGTGTATGATTTGTCCTACGTGCATTGGTTGTATCTGTTGTCGTGTGTTTCTAATTTGCCCTGAACTATTAAATACTGGTTCTTGGTTTTGCCCTGTATTTAGCCTATAATTATTCTGCCTATCCTGACCTGAATTGTTCTGTTGTGAGTAAGAGTTACGCTGCCTATTTTGTCCTAAGGTATCTCTATTATCCCTATTACTATTTGCCTGTCTATTTTGATTATTTGAACTATTTGAGTTATTTGAATTGCGATTATGGTTTTGGCTGTTCTGAGTGTTATTGCTGTCATGTTTTTGATTAGTCTTGTGGTTTTGTGTCTGTCGTCTATCGTCTATTAGAAATTTCCTATCTATGTTGTTAAAATCAAATCCTATGTAAGAATATAACGTTTCTTTCACTTCGTGTAGTACAAATTTATCCCTAATGTCACGAGATAAATTTCCTGCAACAATTTGTTTTATTTTGTCTACTAAAACTGTATAAAAGCAATTTTTTGTTTCGGCCGATTTTATTTCGTACGTCGCGAAAGTGTTTATTTCTTTAATGATTTTTTCTATTTGTTGATTAAGATCGGAAATTGAACTCACCCTTAAATTACTTATTTTCCTGGAAATGTCCTTATAACTAATTGTAGGTCTAAAGTGTTGTTGTAATAGTTGTTTCGCTTCTTCCCAAGTCGCTGGTCGATTGTTGATGAGAAGTTCTTTCGCTGATCCGTGAATCTTTGTGTTCAGAATCGCCTGCCATAGTTCATTTTTTACATTGTCCACGCTGTCCAGATGTATTTGTACGACTGTTAGGGACTGTGTTAGTTGTTCCTGATCGCCACTATATTCTTTAATATAGGCTATTTCCTTCATAATAGTAGCTGCCCTACTTTGGACAGGGTTTCTGCTGGCTAATGCCTCCAAAACTATGATCAATCTTTCAACTAGAGCTGCCTCCATTTCTTTTTCTATCCGGTTTCTGAATAGTCTGGAAATGACGTCTTTTCGTGGAATTTTGAAAGTAATTTTATTTTATTTTGTTTTTGAGTTAGTAGCACTTGTTCAACTAAGCACTTTCTTGCTGATTTATAGCTAGCACTTAGAACACTCTACCCGCGTTAGGCACTTGTTATTTTGTTGTTTTCTGTGTTGGGTTTAAACTGATTGGTAGTTGAACCCTTATAACAATGTGTTGGAACTGTTACCAGGCATGTTGTCAGGGTGTTGCTGGAGTTGTTACTAGATATGTAGCCAGAGATGTTGCTGTATATATTTCCATTTGTGTAAATCTCCCATGCATTTGTTGATTGGGGTTGGAAGTTCGACCGAAGCTATGTCTTTGTCAGTAATTCCTTTTTGATTTGTCATTTTGTGTTCTAAATTGTATATATAAACAACAATTGTATATCTGCCCGTTGTTGTCGAAGGACAGATTCAGGAGACCAATAAAAACAGAATATTGTACATTTTATTCTATTAACAAATAGTAGTTACCTTTAACTTTCAAAATAATAAACAATTTTTTTGTCACTATATAACTTTTAGTATTTATTTAAACTTTTTTTAAACTCACTTTCGCAAAAAAAAAATATATGTCAACCTGTTAATCCAATTGGGCAACGGAACTTTTTTACAAAGAGAAAGGTTGGAAGAAGAGAAAAAAAATACAAATTAGGTACGATATTTATGTACTTATTGTTGAGAAACAGGTTACTGAAAGTAATGTTACCAAATGGCAACAGTGGGCATCAAAAGGTTAACAATACGACTGTCAAAACAAGTCGAAACAAAGTGACATGACTCCGATTCCGAAACTAGTCGAAAATTTCTGGTCGTTTCAAAATACATGACACTTACCCTAGGAACACTTGCTGCGATGTAGGAATAAATGCAAATTTCGAGCAATGTTTCGATCGGAACAGCAAACACCGTGAAAACGTTTCCGAACTGAAATTTACATTCGTCGATCGTGCCTATTGAGACTCGGAACGTAAATACTGGCAGATATTTTGTTGGCTGGAACAAATTCGTATGGGAAGTTAAAATTCGGTACGGAACAAGATTAATAACTTTGTTATAAAATTTTTTGTTTTCAAATACGTGTTGGGTTAAAATATCGAGAAAAGATACGCGAGTTTCGAAATAAGTGCATGCGAAGTGTTTAGATGGGATAGTTTAAATAGAATCGTGCTTTAAAAAATGTAAACAAAGCATTTTGTTATTTCTTTATTCAATATTAAGTTCGTAGTGAATAATATAATGTGTTTATTTTATATATTGTTAAACAAGTCAATAAAGACAGTGAAATGCAACTTCAAACTTTCATAGATGGAATCTTATTAATGCTACAGCAATATTATTTCAAGGGGAATATTTCAGTTGGTGAAACTGAAAAGTTGGTGCAAATTGGATTGGTTCTTAAGTTATAATTAAAGCACGATCAAGTGCAAGAGAGTAATTGCAACCAGCTTTCAGTATTCTTCACTTTCACCAAACGAAATAGTCCTTTTAAAATATTCTACAATGAGTATATGCATACACATGTTTAGTATTCCAACTATGCAAATTTACAGCCGCATTTCACTATCTTTATTGATTTGTTTAACCATATATTTAACAAAAAGACACTATACTACACAGTATTCACTAAATATTTAATGGAAAAGTAACAACACAACAATTTCTTCGTGCTTCACAAGTGCTTTGTTTACATTTTTTAAAGCACGATTCTATTCAAATTAACCCATCTACACACTTCACAAGCACTTATTTCAACTTTATTCTTATCAGACAAAAATAAATTCTTTAACTAATTTATTTATTTTGTTCCACACCGAAATTAAACTTCACATATGATTTTGCTCCCGGCCAAAATCTGTCTAGCCGTGGAGGTAAAAAAAAATGCCACCAAGGGGCTGAAAGCACTTTACCGGGTGTCAATAGAAGAACCCCTCGTGTACAAGTGCAAACAGAGAGGAAATAAAATTTTCTTTTTTAAAAAAAGATTTCGGTTGCATGGCAACTTCGCGCTAAACGGAAAAAATAAACTCAGTTGTGCAATTGAAATGGAGAAGAAAATAAGTGTCAAACTACTACCACAACACAAAATAAAATTTTTTCGTTTATCGAGATTGTTTTATCTTCATCGTGCGGAACGTGATAATAAATCGGGCTATTGTTTCTCTAGCTTACCTGAATCATTTCCAGCACTGCCTTCATATCACCAGCCTCTGCCCGCCTAACAACAATTTCACAGCGTGGATCGGTCATTGCAAAGTAGAATCCGAACAAAATTATTTCCGATGTTGCGCTCAGCTGAGGCACTGATCAACTAAACTAAATCCAATTTAGATCTCTTAAGTCTTGATAATTACTAACTAAAGTTCTCTCTGATGCTCATATTTAACGATCTCACACGATCACATGGTTTATCTTTTGAGCTACGTACACCATCAAGATTCTGGTGATATAACTGTCAATGAACGTGCCGGTCAAATACAATACAAGTTTTATAGGTGCGATTATACGTGCGAAAGAAGAATAAATTACGCCTAGACGATCGTAGCGCTCCATATAATCATTTTAAATGCAGAGTGTTCCGGATAAAGTGTCGAAGACTTTAAGGGGATATTCTTTGGCATATTTTGAGAAAAAGATTGGATGGGTGGGGTAGGGAGTCGGAAATGCATCACCATCGAGATACAGAGGTTACACTACCATGTTTTGATTCCCATTGAAAGTAACCTCTTTCAAATCTATGCGTGTATGGTAATAATTGGGATATTGTCGCACTCGTAATTTATATTTGTATTTAAAAAAAAAAATGTCAAGTCATTTCAACGCAAGTCGGTGGTTTGCATGATTTCATACCCGTACACTGAGAAGATTTATCGCACGTTAGTATCTAGAGAATTGGGACACACCGGAGAAACTCCAATGCCCGAAATACTAAATCTGTCACTAAACAAAAATCGTTAACCTTCCGCATGTCATCAAGAAACATCAGCAACAAGCAAAGTCATGTCATGCTCCATCAAAACAAGTTCACATTTTTTCTCGAAACCAATGCTCCTCACAGCAACTCCCTTTCAGGATACTAATCTTACTAACCATAAAATTGAAAACATTCGCAACTATATGAACACTTAATTTTAGATTCAATCATACGGTTTTGGAGAGACACAGAAGTGGTTGGAACACTTCAAACCACCCCTGACATCGTTTGATGGAATCTGTCTATCACGAAAAAATAAATTTGACATGCGAGAGCAAATACGCGACTCTATCGTGTCGATTCTTCAATTTCGGAATTACCTCTTCGAGCGGCAAGCGCATTTGCTGCAGATATCAGACAAAACGCCAGAGATTGCTGAACGTCTGTTAAATTTCCTCTTTTCAACGTTGCGGGAGATAGAGGTGATAAAAGTTGATTGCCAAGAAAGTGCTCTGCAATGTTGGGAGTTTATTTGTGCTCGAGAGGTTCTACAAGTATGCGATCTAGCTATGAAGCCCGATGAAGTAACTTGTTTCCAGCATTGCGCGCCCTTTTGGAATCTAGCCAAGGACAAGCTTTATGAATTGGGAAAGTTGTGTGGTCTGTTGCCAGGGTTTACACCGACTTCAGAGCAATTGCACATTGTTGTTGGCTTGTCAGCCGGTATTGGGGACTCTCCACTCGAAGAACAATTTCTCAATCCAAAACCACAGTTGGACAATAAATCTCACTCGCCAAGTCGTAAGCCGAAGGAATGTGCTACTGATCAGCTAAAAAAGGCCCTTGGGTCGAATCAAGCTTTTCAGAAGTTGTACCTGGAACTTAGTGAGCTGGCGATCAGTACGTATAAGCATGTCTCTCGACTTCGTGACCACCTCTCATACACAAAAACGTGCAGTGCGATCTCTTGCTGCCAGGATTTAGAGATGCTCGTGCGTACCTTCTATTTCGATGAGTTCTTAAAGTGTCTGCGGACCCTCAAAGCAACTATCACCGTGAAATAAATGGAAGACACTGCAAACTTGTGTGTGCTCGAGGATCATTTCAAGATCTGCGATATCGATGTGGTATATATAAAACCAATCATTCAAGATAGTATTGTCCATGTTCAGGTAAAAGTGGATAGTTTGTTCCCACGTGAAGTTTTCGTGGAAAATGTATCTTTGTCGTTCGAGTTGAATTCCTTTGATGATGATCAGCAGACAGATGTAGCACTTCCGCACGTGCAGCCTCGTTTAAAGGTCTCACTTCAATTGAGCTACAAGCAAGATAATTCCCTGGAAAGTGCATCAGTTGTCTGTGAAAAGGCAAAGAAATCACAACCAGTGCGACGCACCAGCAGCACAAAGCGTAAACTCTCTCCCACTGTGCAGTCGGACTTTCAAACCACCAACAGTGAGAAGCCAGGACCAGTGAAGGATTATACCTACGCCTTCGACCTAAGCGACTACAACACTCTATTCCGACTTCAGGCACAGCTTATGCCAAATGAACTTTGTCGGTTGCGTTCTGTATGCAACATGAATATCAAGATAACGAAATTGCGTGATAGCAAGTTCGCTGATTTGATGTATGAGGTATTAACGGACAATATGTGGGCTGTGTGTGGACAGTCAGCTGGTAAGTCTTCTTATTCTAGTTCGAGATAAATGACATTTTTCGGGTTTGGTTCTCTTCCAGGTGTCATCTCAATGAAGGACGTAGAAAGTCATTCGATTTTACTTGATGTAATGCCTTTGAGTACGGGATTTTTGCCAATGCCTAGCATTCGGATTTCGCAATACAAGACTGCTCATTCAAAAGTATTACCCTTTGCACCAGGCCAAGTCTACAACTCCACCAAAAGCATGCAGATTCACGTAATGGCCAGCAACACCGCAGAGCAGTAGACAACATCAGTTAACCAAACATACCACACTCTATTATACGCGTTTATTTCTATTATCTGTTCAAGTAAAATGTTTCCATAGCTTCATAGAACTATTCAGAGTTTCCTGTATTATTTCGTCGTCAGTTTGTTTATGGCATCCTCTGATAACCGATAGAAATGCCATTCTTCCAATTCAGTCATATCGATTGCGCCCAAATGGTCATAGAATTTCCGAGCAGGATTCCAGCCTAGTACATGGAAATCGACCCGTTTGCATCCAAATTCCTTGGCATTTCTGACGATTTCTTTAAAGAGAGTTTTACCAGCCCCTATGTTACGGAATGATGGCTTTATGTAGATGTCTTCCATGAAATAAGATTTCCCTTTCCAAGTGGAGTAGGAGAAAAAACAAATCGAGTAGCCAATTGCCTGCCTGAAATGGAAGATATGCAAATTAGTATTCGAGTTCAGTCTTAAGGAATAAGATTACGTACATTCCGGAGGAAGAAGAATTCTGTGTTTCAGCAATGTAGCAATGAAAGATCGCACTGCTGCCATCGAGTCCGGCATCACGAATTAAATCTGAAAGAGTATGGGACGTGAACGTTTAAAAATGAGCAACTGCACAACAATGGTGATTATACTAGTAGTTCTGTTCAACATAATTTTCAGAACCGAGTCATGCATGTTATGAAGTGCATACATACCTTCAACTGAAAGCTGAGGACCAGAACTCATCTTTCCGAAATCTGCGAGTTCCTGAAAAAAAAAATAAAAATTTATGTTCGCTGTTTTCATCCTTTAATTCGTTTCATTAACAGCAAAGAGGTTTAGGATGCCATTGGTACGTTAGTATCTAGAGAATTGGGACGCACCGGAGAAACTCCATGCCCAAAATACTAAATCTGTCACTAAACAAAAATCGTTAACCTCCGTTAACCTGTGATGCTCCATCAAAACAAGTTTACATTTTTGTAAACTGGTTGCCTGCAAGGCGGCGCTCGGTCTCCACTGCCATGGTGCATGTTGGTCGACGCACTTCTCAATGCGCTCAATAGTTCTGACGTCTACACACAAGCATACCCGAATGATGTAGCTTTACCGTCTGTTGCATCGTGTCTAGGGACTTTCTGCTCTAAACCGCATGCAGCTCTAGACGTGATCGAAGATTGGTGCACTAGAAATTGACTTTCAGTCAATCCTCTCAAAACTGAGGTTGTTCTCTTTACGAGAAGAAGGAAGGTGTCTGGTCTGCTTAAAGGCATCACCGCCCAATTCTCCAAAGAAGCTAAGTATTTGGGTGTCATTCTGGATAACAAACTTCTATTGGCTAAACATATTACGTCGAAAGCATCTAAGACGCTGTCAAACTTCTGGCAGTACAAAGGGCGTATCAGCAAGATATAAGGCCTGTCACTGAGAAGGGTCCTCTGGATCTACACTGCTATGATAAGGCCAATTATATCCTATACGTCGGTTGTCTGCTGGAATAAGCTCTCATGAAAATACGCCATTGATGCTTTTACCAGACTCCAAAGAGCGATATGTCTCGCCTACAAGGGGGTCTTTCCCTAGCATGCTTGGCTCCACTCTAGAAGCATTGATGAATCTCCTTCCCCTTGATATTCATGACATGGGCTGCACCCTCTTCGGCTTAAAAAGAAGCACTGGAGCTTTAATGACCTTGCGCTCCTCATGTATTTCTACTCTGGTCTAATGGACATGGCATTTGACGCAATGACACTTGCCCGTGAACTAACCCGACAAGGCTCAGAGAGTTTTTCACAACCCGAACCTACGTTAGATCTGGCTGTGCCCTCCGTTAAAGCTTCCACTGATAGTTGAGTTTCATATGAGCATGCAGATGGCATGACTCCCAAGCTTGCATGACCAAACGAATGCTTCCCGACGTCTCTAAGAAATCAGCGACCTTCCTGCTGTCCTTCAGCAGGAAAGACTGTAGGTTACATACTGGCGTCGAGACGGAGCACTATGCTTTTGCTGAGCACTTAAATGTGCTGGACATAAGTGATACAAAATTCTGGGACGCTTGCTGTGAAAGTGACGACTACACAGCGGAGCACTACCTCTACGAATGTCCGGCTTACATTAGGCTCGCATTAGGCTGCAGGTACTCGGCGTTGACGTGGTGGATGCTGGTACTGTAAGCACTTTATCACTGAATCACTTAATCATCTTTCTTCGGAAGACCGAAAGACTCCATTAAAAGGAACTTACAACGAGTACAACGGACTAGTTCTTTGTCTAAGTGCTCTGTTCCAATAGAAAAAGAAAATTACAGCTGTTTTAACAACCCTGACATCGAGGTCAAAAACTCTCTACATCTTTCGAGCCTGGAGCTTAAGATGTAGAAGATATGACAGTTGGCTCAAAAGTACTGTCATTATGGGAAATCTTTAAGAAGAAAACACCGATCGACTTTGAATAGAAATACTATTCGTATGGGAAATTATATGTATGTTCTTTATTATTGACAATTAAACGACTGTCCTTGAAGAGGAAACAAAAGCGACTCATTGTATTAAATTAAGTGGTACATAATATGTTCAATTCATTTAAAAGTATTACACATGTGTATGGTATAAGATTGGTTGAGTACACATTAGAATATTACAAAACTAATCCAGTATAAGAGAATCTTAAATCAATACATGTTTGATAGGATAGAAATTCAAGAAAAGAAGAGAAACTTTACATTAAGAAACATTAAAACTTTTAACACATACCATACCTTGCACCAACTAAAAGATTATCACATCTTACTGTGGAAGCGAATGAATTTGAAATAATAACAATAAGTGTCTGTTTACATTGGTGACGGGATGAAAGTCCTCCCCATGAACGTCGTGTTCACATTGTCATGAGGTTGAATGACTTTTTGACAAGTGGAACACTTGAATCGGAGCATTTTTAATTTTTAAATTTGAGCAGTTGGCCTGAAACTTACCTTTTTTCCTATTCTTCACACATCCTTGCTCATCAACGATCAAAATTAAAATGAAAAAATATGTCAGAAATGGAACGATTTGGAAAAAAACGATGTAACCCTTCTTCTTTCCACTTCAATAAAAAGCGTTCCCTACTTTCGGACAATCTTCCTGCCCGCGACAATGTGAACAGGCACTAACTGTGTCTACAACCAAATTGTTTTTATCAGATACATACGAGTATAAAGAAATATTTATATTGATCTAATATCAGGGCAAATAAGCATAACTATGTGCTCTTTCAAGCTAATGTAATGTCCGTCGAAACATTACACCGCGTCACCGCGGTACATCGCTGATTTAAGAAAATTTTCAGGAAATCAAAATGTGAAGTGGAGATGAGAAATATTTCAAGAAATAAATGTCTGGAATAAATCATCTCTGTAGACCTCAACCCTGAATTTTTTTTTACAGCGCCTGTCAATTTGACTTCGGAATGTGAAAAAAAAAAAATAATTAAAAAAAAAACAATGGAAAACTTCATACACCACACTGCCATCTGTTGGTAAAAAAGAACAAGAAATCTACATCTGCCAAAAATGTCAGACCAAATGTCTGAAATTAGTCTGACATATTTGTGTCTCATGGAGACGCGGTGTTATTATTAACCATGATCATTGGTTTGCATGCATTAAAACAAAAACAGCAAACAGCTGATCTTGATCAATTTTCGAGATCCAAAAATTAGTTCGTGCTATTTCTCACTAGTGTACTTTTTCATTCGTGAAAGTTGGTACAATTTGATAACTGTTAATAAGTACAATATTTTGCTCGTTTAAAAAAAAAGAGTGTTCATAAATGTTTTCTTCTTATCTTCTGTGCATATAATGTAATGTTCTGTGTCCGAATTTAAGTATAAATAGGAAGATGAAATAAATTTTCTGTAGAAGAACCCCTCGTCTACAAGTGCAAACAGAGAGGCAATAAAATTGTGCAATTGAAATGGAGAAGAAAATAAGTGTCAAACTATTACCACAACACAAAATAAATTTTTTTCGTTTATCGAGATTGTTTTATCTTCATCGTGTGGAACGTGATAATAAATCGGGCTATTGTTTCTCTAGCTTACCTGAATCATTTCCAGCACTGCCTTCATATCACCAGCCTCTGCACGCCTAACAACAATTTCACAGCGTGGATCGGTCATTGCAAAGTAGAATCCGAACAAAATTATTTCCGACGTTACGCTCAGCTGAGGCACTGATCAACTAAACTAAATCCAATTTAGATCTCTTGAGTCTTGATAGTTACTAACTAAAGTTCTCTCTGATGCTCATATTTAACGAACTCACACGATCACATGGTTTATCTTTTGAGCTACGTACACCATCAAGATTCTGGTGATATAACTGTCAATGAACGTGCCGGTCGAATACAATACAAGTTTTATAGGTGCGATTATACGTGCGAAAGAAGACGATCGTAGCGCTCCATATAATCATTTTAAATGCAGAGTGTTCCGGATAAAGTGTCGAAGACTTTAAGGGGATATTTTTTGACATATTATGTGAAAAAAATTGGATGGGTGGCGTAGGGGGTCGGAAATGCATCACCGCCGAGATACAGAGGTTACGCTGCCCTGCTTTGATTCCCATTGAAAATAACCTCTTTCAAATCTATGCGTGTATGGTAGCAATTGGGATTCGTCGCACTCGTAATTTGTATTTGTATTTAAAAAAACAAAAAAATAAAATGTCAGGTCATTTCAGCGCAAGTCGGTAGTTTTCATGATTACATACCCCTACACGGAGAAGATTTATCGTTGAACAGAACGTCTGTGTTTAACGTAAGTACCTGCCATGTGGTCTTAAACCTACGGGATGCCCATACATCCATGGGAGCAAGGATACGCCTTGCCATCGCTCATCGTCAATCCACTGATACCAATTGGGAACTGTGTTGCCGGCACAAATTCCACCCTTGGTAAGAGTCGAGGCCGACGTAAAACCTCTTACTGCTCTTAGCGTCGCAGCACCCAGTACTTATTGCAACTCTACATCGGGCCAAAACCCTTCCCGCGATTATGGGCTTAAACCACAGCCACCATGACGCTCCCACAAGGGGGCCTACCTCTAACAAGTCATGGGGCTCCTGACTCCCATGGTACCGTGAATTAAGTCCTGGTAGGGACTACCGGTGGTCCAGCCGCCAAAAAGACCTATGACCGACAACTTGTGACTGATCGAATCGTAGCAACCTTCGGTAGCGTCATCTGAATATGTTTACGATAAGACCAGTACTTTGCTCTGCCCCCTTTCATTATTAGACAACGTTGTTAAAGGGCGAAGCCTTGATAATTGGGCGGGGGCCCTTATCGTTGAACAGCTACAATCGCAATTAACCGTCAGAACCTTTGCCGATCTGTTGTGCCTAAATCTATCGGCCTTTCCTATATAACGTGCTTCAATCGCTAAAGACCGGTGGCATCGATGCCAAAAAGTCGTCATCAATTTTGGAACTCATGTGCTGGGTTTCACAGGGTTTGATGATGACTGCAGCACATGTAACAATACAACTTGCCTGAGCAGCGACGCTGTATAGAATACCAACAGATTCAGACAAACTTCCTGAACTAATCACTTCATATCAGTAAACTGATGTCGTGTACCTCCGCTGCACGAAAGTACATTAGAACATGGATATTGTGATATCCGTCTGAATATGGACAGCCTCATCTATATTTGAAATGCACAAAATTTGAATGAATAGCAGAAAACTCAATATTCAACACAGATACAATGTATAATTTAATCACTTTTCTCATCCCCTTTTACTTTTACTTAAACCACTTTATCACTGCTCGTAATTATCTCTTCAAATTCCACTTGCATATCTTGGGGGATGCTGATGTTCTCTGACATCTTTCGAGAACACTCTGTATCATCCAAATTTCCATTTTGCTAGAAAATTCGATAAAATTTTCCATTCTCTAATGGTTGGGTCTTCTGCTATTCAAATATGTAAATCTCCTGCAATTCAAATATAGATAACGCTGTTCACATTCAAACGAATATCGCAGTATTGAAAGGAATAAGTTCTATCATTTGTACCCACACAAACATTTTACATTGGTGTCAGAAGTGGGAGAGGACTTATTGTGTGTTTTAAAAAGCTGTAATGGGTCGAAAACTATTGCAGTGCACCCTCGTCCAACTCAAATCCGAGTTGAAAAAGAGAAACCTCAGCGACAGTGGAGAAAAAAGCGACTTAGTGCTTCGACTGCAGGACGCTTTGAACAACGAGGGGCATGATCCAGATACATACTCCTTTAATGTTGAGGAGGAGGAACAGATAAGTGCCAGCAATGGCATGGATGGGATGATGCAACTCCTCTTGTTAAGAATGGACGAACAAAATAGCCTCGAACAAAAAATGGACGAACAAATGAAATCGACGAAAAATTCGAACAAATGGACACCAAAGTTGAGCAATTGGCAAAAGACCTGCTAGAATGTTCTTTAAACTGACCAAGGAAAAAAGACCTTAAGAATCTCTTATTCGGTAGACCTCATAGTCTACTTATAAGAAGCAGTTTGAAATGGCTACCTGTGCGACCAACTGGGACAATGAGGAGAAGTAATTTGCCCTAATAATGGCCGTGCACGGTCCTGCAGCAGAATTGTTGCAAACAATAGACATCGTAAAGCATAAAGACTATGTGGCTTTAGTACAGGCTATCGAGAAATGGTTTGGGGATAGACACATGGTGGAAGTTCACAAGGTCCAACTGCAAAGCCGAATGCATCAACGAGGAGAACCACTGCAACAGCACCAAGCAGACGTGAGTAGACTGCACATTTGTCATACCCCTCCGCAGGCCAAGAAATAATCGACGAAATGGAAAAGGACGCATTCATCAGGGCAATTGTAGATTCGAAGCCACAGTCAGTAGTAAGGATGTCGGGGAAAACAACCCTTGCTGAAGCACTTGCCTTCGCTCTGGCGATGAAAGCAGTTAACCGAACATATTTCGTCAGGGAAGTAGCATATATTGAATGCTCTGCTGGGACTGGGCTAAAATAAAATCTTCAAAGGCAGTGTACAGAACCGGTGCGAAGAAAAGGCTACCGTTACTGTGGTAACAAGCAAATAGAGGAAGAAACCGGCCGCTTCTATCAAGAAACCGGTCAACCTTCCCGAAACTATCAGTCGGGAAATGCTTAAGCACCAACTTCGCGTGGAGGACAGGACATTTATTAAACACTTTGCAAATTTTATGGAAAATACAAAAACCACGGTCCCTGCTCAGGCGCCAGTCGTAACGTATTGCTGTCGTAAAAGTACGAGAAAGAAATAAACAGAATATACTTATTTCGTTTGAAGTCTTTTACAT
Organism: Volucella bombylans; assembly: GCA_949129095.1. Taxonomy (NCBI): domain Eukaryota; kingdom Metazoa; phylum Arthropoda; class Insecta; order Diptera; family Syrphidae; genus Volucella; species Volucella bombylans. Next base: position 363,814,895 of record OX422140.1, read on the forward strand.
AAATGCCAATTCTGTTTTTAATTCCAACACATTTGCCTTCTTTTGAAACACTTAAGTAGCTGATTCACGGTAATCTGTCCGTAACCCTTAAGTCTACCTTTCATCGAAACGCCGAAGAAGTGCTCACAGTAATCTGGCCGTAAGCGCTTACGTTTGCGGACAGTAAAAACGAAATCGAGGGTAATAACGGATAACTACATAGCAATGATAGCTTTTCCAATTGTTATGTTTCAGCAGTTGTCAAAGTTACCAATGATATCCAGCTGTCAAAACATTCAGTAAGGGTTGCGATTTCATTCAACATCATGGCTTCAGTGTGCAGGCAATGCGTCGCACCGTGGAAAAGTTTGACCGTGAATACACTCTTTTGGATCTTAAGCCATCAGCCAGACAGAGATTGGTGCGAAATGAAGAAAACAAAGCCGCCAGTATCGAAGAATGCTCAGAAATGTCGATTCAGCTGAATTGGGCACCGAATGAGAGTCGGCTTATTTTGCGGTTGGATTTGGGCCTACATATAAGATTGTGCTGACTCAAGAATTCGCTAATTGGGCGCTGGAAACGTTGGCCGGAGATCCGGATTTTGACCAAAAAATCAACTTCTCGAACGAGACCCATTTCTGGCTCAGCGGCTATGTCAATAAGCAAAATTGGCATTATTGGAGCGAACACAATCCACAAGTGTTCGGCCAAGCATCACTTCATCCACAAATATTGACTGTTTGGTGCGGTTTATGGCAAGGCAGCATCATCGGACCTTATTTCTTTTGCAATGAAAAAGGAGACACCGTTACCGTCAATGGTCTCAGGTATAGAGCGATGATAACCGACTTTCTGTGGTCAGAGCTCGACAACATCGATATATCCGAGCTGTGGTTCCAACAAGACAGAGCTACATGCCATACAAGCGACGCAAAGTTCGAAGTTGTGAATTAGAAATTTGGCGACTAGGTTATCTCACGGCGAGCGTTCATCAATTTTCTCTGCGGCTACGTCAAGTCCTTAGTCTACGCTAACAAGGCAACCACTTTGGATGAGCTCGAGACCAAAATTCCATACGCTATTGCCGGAATAACACACTGCCAGCGAAGCCGAGGCGACCATTTGAATGATGTGCATGAACGTAGCTTCAGAGTAAAGCCAGAATCAATTTTATATCTCACAACGTTGTTGTTTTGTTTAATTTGTTCTCCTATCGTTCTTATCTGGTCAGGTCACCCTTTACAATGAGTAAACGTTTCAAGCTTCCTTGTATGCGCTTACAATTTCCTTCATAAGCGCTCTTTTCCTATTTTTTACCACTATCCACAAACAATTTCCAGAACCACCCTGTTTTAAAGAGAAAACACAATGATTAGTAAGCAAAGAGCATTTTCATCAAATTGAAGAGACCATCCAATTAATTGCTATTTGTTGTTTCTCTCTTTGGACCCTCTTCTCTTCAGTTCTTCGTCGCTTTTGTTTACTTCATCACTTTCTTCTTTTCATAAATGTTGCTTGTGTGGGTAGTAATGTGAAAAACAGATTTTGCACATACACTACCAATGCCATACACTTCGCCATCTGCTACAAATCCACAAACCACATCAATCCCAATCCGAAGGCTATGATGTGGTGGGTAGCCATCCGTAGCCGTAGTCTACGTAACCGGGTGTGTAGAATAGCCCAACACAGCTGTCATCTTCGTTTTACAACTCAATACAGGGAATACGACACCAACAACTGAGATTGCATCTCTTTGACTGGATAATTGCACGTATCATTTGACAATTGTATCTTTTGGATGATTTTTTTCGCAATTTTCAGGCATCCCCCTGCAGGTACGACTAATGACAAGTACACAATTATCCATAGATTCCAATTGCACCCCAAAAAGAGTATGAAGTGTGCAAATGAATAATTAAACAGCCCAACAATTGTCTGGATAACAAACACTCATTCCCAGATTACAATCTGTAAACAGTTTCGGGGAGTAGTATCCGAGAAAACAGGAAATCTGCCAAGTAAACGAGGGAAAACATCAACAACAAAAGCTAGATACATACATATGTATGTATGTAATCGTACCCACCGAATGTGTGGGGATTCTGTGGAAATCTCTGGGAAAGACTTCTCATCGCTTTCATCAGCGTCATTAAAAGAAGTACCATCAGCCATCCGAGTATAATCAGAAGCATGATCGTCGTTGTCATCATCCCAGCGGTCGATAATAATTGGCATCCAAGAGTCGTTTAGGTTCGGTGTATACATCTACTTGGTGATATCTACTAATGCTGTACAAAACGGTAAAACAACACTTGGAGTCTTGGACACCGGACAGATAAAAATACTAGACAAAGTTGAAAACGTCGAAAAGAACCACGAAGATTGAGATACAACACTTCAGTGTCGGTAAGCACACAGAAGAAAAGCCAATAGTCCGAGTGAAAAGTCAGCAGAAGCCATATGCATCTTCGTGGTTACCATGATGAGGAACATATGTGTGCATATACATACATATGTATGTACTTTTGTATCTTGTTTCTTCTACTTTCGTCCGTCCAATTCAATTTTCAATTCGATTCCATAGTGGAGTTGGTGTCGGATGAAATGAGTGGAAGCTGTTTTGGAGGAAGGGGTGTTTTGTTCAGTAGCTCTATTGCTGTTAAATATCCTACAGGTATCAGAGCCAGGCGGCTGCCAGCCAGCGCCGTCCAGCACGACAACGACGACGGTGTCGGCGGCGGCTGCTGCTGCTTCGTCATTCAATGGGATAAAACACGCACATAATACAAGCCATACAGACATGTATCCCGCCTCAACCATCACCACCCCATTATGAGCCTGTACACGGATTAATGTATTCACCCCTTGCTGGTAAAGTGCAATGATGTGTGCTGTTTTGTCTTTTGTTACTCAATCCATGTATCACCAGGGAGTTACTTGTTGGTTTCACTTTCAAAATGAATGCCGTAGTTTATGAAAAGCGACGTTTTCGAATCGCAAGGCGCAATAAGGATATCAATTTAATACTTGGTGGAGATCGATTTTGGTACAACTTCTATCAATCAGTGTGAGATATATTGTATTTTGGTCTACAATCGACTATGTCCGCAAAAAATACTAACCTGCTGATGGGCTGCTATGTCAATATAGACATTTGTGATGTGACAGCTCGAGAAACAACGAACATGGAGGTTTTTTATTCGAACCTCTCGACATGTAACGATGGCAATACCTCAAAATTTATCTTTCCGAATACCGAAATAAGATCATAATTGGATCCACTTTAATGTAGCTCTCGAGATCATGAGTTTCAAACTTTTGAGGAATCATAAAAGAATCAATTAGGCAAAGGGTTTTCCCTTCAGTGGGCGTAAGAATGGTCTACGATCGCAGACCATTTTAATTTTGCTGTCGGACATGGTCGCGTTAAGGTCATCAACCGATGAGGAGGGGGGAGGATTGAGGATATGGGAATGAATGGAATTTTGTGATAAGGTGACATCGATTTACCTTTTGGTGGGGCGTGAGACTAAATTTCGTGGAAAGATGCGTTTTGTGAAGGTTTATTTGTGTAATAGGGGATGGAGCTGTGATGAATCGGTTCCGTGGAGAAAACGAGAGAAATATTCCCACCTTAAGAATGCAGTTAGAGTCTTAATAAGAAGTCAAGGGTTTATTGAGTTATTTTTAGCTTTAATACCAGACTTAGAATTAACACATGGATTGTGACTCTCTTTAGCTCACTTCCGGTTTTCAATTCGATAAGTTGAATAACTTCTGAGGAGGGTTTGCAAAAAAGCAATTTGAAGCGACAAGACTTTGATGTTTTGGCCGAGGTGATTTTCTGGCAGTTGAAAATAGCGAGTTCAAATTTACGTTAGATGAGCTGCTACAACACAGTGGCTTCTTGTTCTTCGCTTCGAATACCGATTCTTGGTGTCCCATTGTTTCTTGACTCTGAGTGCTCGAACTTTGCTTACTGCCTTCTAGGGATCGTTTGTTCACAAATTCCTAGTGACCAATTCACAGACACCAATCATGAATCTACTCTAAAAAGAAATAAGGCTTGAAGATGTCACCAGTCATAGAGCACATTTTTGTGGATGTCAAGGTGGCTGAAGGGTCACTTAAGGATTGCTGTATCCGTGGATCCAAAACTTAGCCTCATAGCTAAACACAACTTTGTCATGATATTCTCGATCATCTTGCGATTGGTTTTGGCACCATTGATCCTAGCAATTAAATGTTATAAGCGGTAAGGCAAAGATTGTTTTTAACAAAACATTCCAAGCTGTGGTCGCCCCGAGCCCAATGTCCTGTTAATGGCTGTGACCTCAACTGCGGTGATATTTTCTTTCGAACGCACTGGTGTTATTCTTGTTTTCCGCATAATATCCTGTAATGTTAGATTAGTGCTAAATCTATCCACACTACGACGAATAGCTCGTTCAGATAGGCGATTAATGTGCGCGTAAAATTGATCCAGCGGTCGACAGGTTTGCGTAAATCAACATTGATTTCGGAAATAATACCATATTCCACAATTTGGATTCTTTGTTACGGTATACAAGTGTTTGTACATACATATTTATTCACTGTCTCGTAACAGCAAAATGCTACTTAATACGGTAGCCATCCATCCGGCTTTTACCTCCACACGACTGTATAGGACGATGTAGGAGAATCTTTTAAAAAAACCCTTTCTAAGTTAAATAAATGATTTAAAGTGTTCACTCTGAGAGTCTCGTGAATCTCCTCAAAGGTTAGTTTCAGATCCCACCACGAATTTCATCTGTAAATTACACTTAACCCATCTTTTCCCGTTAGGTCTGGCCTTAAAATCCAAATGGATCAAAGCATCAATAGGGATATTACCAGGCTGGGTCATTGCAAACAAGAAAAAAGGGTAAGAAATTACAAAAACCCCACAAAGTTATACTCCCACCATCCCTTAGAAAACCATTCAACTTTCGAAACGCATTCATTTGCCGCCTTTTTTGTTCAGCCAACCCTTATGAATGTGTGTATATGTATTTGCATTCATCCATCAGTGTCACTATCCTTCCCACCCAGGATATCTTTTACTTCAACTGCACACTGGATGAATAATGCGGGGCAAAATTGAACCGATTTCGATTGCAGTGGTATTTCTAATAATTTTTTTTTCCCCTTCAAATTGACAACATGCACACATAATGCATTGGTTTTCCCCCGATGTTCAACCGCTTCAAAACTTGTTGAAGATTTTACCCCGTTTCTCGCTTTACACTTTTTTTTTATATAATTTACGAGCGCCTAAGGGGTTAGATATCCTTTTACAAGGAAAATTGTTTTTGTAGTGGTTTGAAACTCGGGTGTATTTAGTTTCGATATTAGCTCTCCAGGGTTGTGAGTCCGAATAGGACGGAAAGTTTTTTTCTTCACTCAGAGTGATTCGAAGGATATAGTTCACACTTGTTTTTTGTGCTTGAAACTCTATAACAGCCAAATCCTACATGTCGGTGTTATGCCTTCACACGCAAAATTTTTCTGACTGAGTTCCAATTACACAAATAAAAAACTTGTCATGGATAGGTTTCGAACCTTGACCCTCCGAGTGAGAAGCGATTGCTAGTGCCACTACACCACGGCCACCCCGTTAAAACCAGTCCAGTGTTTTTATCTGACGTCTGCGGTCTTTAAATAACCTTTGCCATGGTCTGAGTGGGCCGACATATAGTCAACGAGAATTTCAAAACTGTCTTTGCTTCGTATATCCAGTTTCTAATCTCTGTTATCATATTTCAAAAATTCAAAAATATTACTTTGCAGCTCTATTTTTCAAAATACATATCTACTTATGTTTTTGAATAAAACTCTCACCGTTAGTAGACCAAAATACAATCGAACAAAAGGATGCGAATACGAATGGTTTTGACATTTAAATACGCAGTATAGAGTACTAATTTTGAGAAAACAAAGGAATATTCAAGTTGGCAGCCTAAAGCCCCATTTACAATGCTCCGAGATCCAATACGAGGGTCGCATTCGAATTCGCATTATTGTAAACAAAAACATTGAAGTACATGTTACGGAAATATTTTTGACAGTTCATGTGCTCCCTTTTTCGAACAACGTATAGCAGTATTGTAAATGAGGCTTGAGCCGGAATTTCGAAATTTTTTAATTCACGTTCGTTTGACAGCTGGATGTCATTGGTAACTTTGACAACTGCTGAAACATAACAATTGGAAAAACTATCATTGCTATTTGGTCACCCAGTATTTTATCTCTTTATTATGAATATAGACGAAAATAAAAAAAAGACATTTATGTAAGAACTGTTTGTTTGTGAAGAAGACGTATAACAGCATCATCAATTGGAATCGAAGTTTCCTTCGAATAATATATTATACTGATCAATTTCATATGAGTTGAAGTTTATGGGGATGAATGATCCTTATAGATGACATTGAAGATATTCCTTTCCTTGGCTTTGACCCTCGTTAGTGACAACAAAATGTCCATATGTACCTCATCAAAACTCTCCTCCAATTTCAACGCTTTTAGTTCTGTTTTGAGATACTCACAAAATGCATCTTCTTTTGATGTACTCGTACTTCTATGTTGCTGGGACAGCTCCTGCATTATTTGCAAGGACATATCAGCAGTCCTTTGAAAATTTTCTATATTGCTGTCTGTATTATTTTGTTTTGGCTAAAAATATAAAATGAAAAAATAAGGCAAGTCAAATGAAATGTCAAACCTACCTTTTTGACAATTACGGGTCTTTCATCCATAGTGTCATCTGCTATTACCGGTTTTTCATCCATAATGTCATCTGCATCCACACTATTGTTGTCAAACATCTGTCAATATTTTAAACATAATGTAAAATATGTAATATGTTTTAAAATTTAAAAGTCATTTCTTATAGCGTTTTCGTTTGGGCTGTCCGAAGGCGGCTTTTTTGTTGTGTAGTACCCTGATTTTTATTTAAATGGAACACGAATTAATTTGAACACTCATTGCATCCGACATCCGATTGCACGAAAACAGAAATCTAGTTTGACACACAGCACTACTTGACATTTATATTATACGTTTTGACATAAAATCGAGGAGAGAAATTTTGATTCTCAAATGAAAACGAGAAGCAAAATGTTGATGCTAAAAAAAATTGAGGGGGAAATGGTTTTACGTCACGTTTCTCCGTCACCGGAGCATGGAGAAAAGCCCAAACGAAAACGACATTACAAATGTTTCGTACCTTTGAAATGTTCACATTTGATGTTCCAGAAATCTCCTCATTTTGATGAAATAAAAATGAAAGATCTTCAAAACACCAAAGTGAAGGTCTATGGACCGTTGAAAAACCTGCGCCACTCTTCTTGTTGCACGTCATTTTTTTCTTTTCATCGTTAAATTGTCGCCTCAGCGTTTTTAATTTAGCTCGCACCATTGACTCAGTCACATTTGGCTTGTAATTTTTTAACACATCAACAATCGCCATAATGGCTTCTTTTCTTTTTGAACTCATTATGTGCTCCGGGTGCTGCGGTTTGTATAATAGTTCATGCTTTTTATATTCTTCTATTAGCACTAAAGTGTCTTCCTTTGACCATGAATTTATTATTTCACTCCCCATATTTGTATCTTTGGCTTCCATTGTTTTTTTTAAATCTAGATGTTCACTGCACCACTGACAATACGCGTTTGTGCCAGCGCACACTGGATCAATTTTAACCCGGGCAAGCCTGGGGTATTTTTTACTTCAACCGCACACTGGATGAATAATGCCGGGCAAATTTGTGTATACATGAACCGATTTCGATTGTAGTGGTATATTTCTGATAATTTTTCTTTCCCCTTAAATTTGATGAATTATGTGTGTAGTGGCTTTCCCCCTACCGCTTTAACTCCGGTTGAAGATTGTACGCCGTTTCTTACATTATACTCCATCTCACTCTTCAAAAAACCAGTTCTACCACGGGGTAATTAGTCCAGTGTGCGTTGGCACTCTCACAACAAACAATCACTGTTTCTGTTCTCCTTTATTGTTGTTTTTGTTTCCGTCAACTCGACTTTTATTTTCTCTCTTCTCTTCTCTCACGAGTTGTTTGTTTTTGTTTTCTGCTTTGGCCTCATCTTCGTAACATGGTTTCGTCTGACTGCCCATGGCGGCTGTACAACTGTGTGTTGTGTCATGTGTGTATCCATATTCGCCATTCGGATGCGGCGTTGTTGAATTTGTGTTTGTGTCTACCTATACATTAAAGGCGCAGCCATAGCCGGCTCGTACTTTTGTAGCGCTGGGGGTTCAACGAAGGTTCACGGGATGGCGGCCTGTTCAGTTTGAACGTATGACTGTTACGAGCACGGTGGTGTCTTGTCAACGCTGACGTACATTTCGCACACAACAGTTGTTGGCTGGCGTTTTCTTGTTACGTATTTACGAAACGACGAATTTTGAGTTTTCTTTTTCTGTCGTTGTTGTTGTTTTTCGATTTGTTTTATTCGTTTGTTTGTGTCCGTTGATTATCAAGATTTGTTCTCTCGATGATGGCGTTGATAACGACGGGTGATTCCTGGAAATAATCCTCCAGACGGATGATGACTACGACCAAGACGTAGTATTGTAGTTAGTGTTCGTGCGCTACGACCTAAAATTGGAAAATACTACGATCGACGAGTACCTTCTATTCGTTACTCGTTACTGATTCTGGTTTCTCGTGTTCAATATATTTTTTTTTTTATTCAATGTTTATCCATCTATTCCTTGTCATAGTTTCTTTGGAAATGTGAAATCCGGCTTCGGGCGAATCTAATGTAAACAAGCTGTCCTGGCGGAGTAAGATTTACAGCAGTGAAACAGTGTTTTGTGCGCGAAAAGTAATCCGCAACAGAATCTGCAGCAGTACAAGGAGCAGTAGAATTTGTGTGTTTTGTTTTCTTTTGGTATTTGAATAATGTCCCACGAGGAGGAGGAAGAAGTGCGCTCGCTTCTGGCGCGCCACCAGGAGCGAATTATGAGCGATTTGCAGGGAACAGACCTGCTGGCGATTTTAGTAAAAAATTCAGTGTTAACGACAACTGAGGAGGAACACCTTAAAACGTATCCTCCAGTGTCAAGTTTGTCTCGGGCTGGCAGTGAAAGAAGTGCAAGTGTCAATGGTGAAGATGATAATAATAGTTCACCTACGCCATCTGCTGGTGGTGGTAGTATTAGCATTCGTGGTGGCGGTAATGACCCTCGGAACGAAATTGGCGGCATGGTTGAAAATCCAATGATTAACGACGCCGATGTCCAGCGTTGGCAGTGTGCCAATTTAATTGAAATCATCGCAAAAAGCGGCTTCGAAAAATTCAAACAATTTTGCTATGCTATTGAGAACGAGTGTCCACAGTTGATTGAGGATTTGATCAATGATCGTCTGAAGGGTGGTAAGTTGAAATTGTTTGTTTTAATTTGTTTGAAGCAATTAAATGAGGCCCTTTTCTATTTTTAGAATAAACAATTATTTGTTGTGTTGTTTATTAGATTTAAGTTGATGTTTTCCATCTGGTGAATTTAGTTTGCGCTCTTTGAACTGAATATGGAGTGGTTGAGTTAGAATTGAGTAATTTTCTAATCTTCCCATTACTGTCGAAGATAAATGGACATTCTGTGAAGTGAAGTTGCTAATTTAATTAACTGGTCCTGCGAATTGATTATCTCACGTCTTATCGGATAAGTGCTCATTTGTTCGTCATTTTAGAGGCCGCTCTGTTTGAGATCACCGTGTTAGTGATGCTTATATTTTGGTGATGTTCTTGCATTTATCTCTCTGTTTCTTCTTCGAACTTAGGTTGGCTTCTATTGGTTTTTGAACCTCTTTCGTCGTTGAAGATGGCAAAGTCAGCTGATTTTCGTAGCTTGAACTGTGTTTTAAATTGAAGACTTCCCTCTATACGCCTACTCGATACAAAATCATGTTTTGTTATACCCCCTGACAGTCGTAACATTTTATTTATACTTCTCGTACGTTGTCCATCACTGCGGTGCGTATGTCAAAGGCGAACGTACGACTGTCAAGAAACAAACTGAATCTCAAGTGGGATTTTTTGGACATAAGATACTACGGACTTTTCGCGCTATATAAGCCATCCCAAGCTAGGACATCGTCATCGCAATTTCGTCGATAGTTTACGACAGAGCCTAAGTGTTTAAATTGTTAAATTTTTGGTACGACTCATATGGATGTCAGCAGTTGAATTTACGGGGTCGGAAAAACGACAATGGAGACATTCGATTTTAAAAGGACAACAGGCTTCTAGCGTCCTTATTAATTTTTTAAGGGTTGTCTGAAGCGCTGCCACGTTTTTGCCAATGATAGCCCTCTCATCGGAGAAAAGGCTCGTTCCGTTCATTTGGAGATTTCAGCTCGTATAAGATCTCTGGGAATCCTTCGAAATTTTGCTATATTTGTCCATCAAATCCGTGCGTTTCAATCGGGTCATGTGTCGATTTGCGGCACACAAAGCCGCATTGAATTCAATGGAGTTTCATAATATTGCGCTGTCGACTATTTAGCATTCCCTCATATAATATATTTTATTAGTATGCCACATAAACTTCACTGATCGTGTTGCCTTTGCCTTTATACAGTGGAACAAGAAAGTTCTCCTTTACTGGTTAGCTATTCGATCGCCTCTCGTTCATTTTCTTGAACAAAATCGCAAGCCATTTAAGCCAAACATTTCCGATTGTCTCCCGTACTTCGGAGGGCATGTTATCCAGGCCGTGATCACGCCTCCAAAATGCATTCTTTTTATAGCTTCTCTAACTTCGGTTTTCGTAAAATCTGTCGTTTCCTCTTCATCTGAGGGATTTGTACCGCGCGGAAGTTTTTCGATTAGTAACGCCTTATCTGATTTTAACCTTGCCTATCTTAACGGTCAACCGCTCACATTATCCTCCAGTGCTAGGTATCTCGGTATCATGCTTGACCCAAAACTTAACTGAAAGCAAAATGTTGAAGACAGGGTAAGGAAGGCATGCGTCGCCTTCTGTGCTTGCAGCAAAATCCTTGGAAATCCTTGTGGATATACACAGTCGTGTATTTCAATTTTAGCCTACGGGTCACTAGTACAGTAGCCAGTGTTGAGCAAAGGTTACAACCTGACTAAATTAAAAAGGCTCCAAAGGCTCCAGTATAGGCGGCATGGCCCGACCAAACGGATGCCCCTGCTGTGCCCCTCCATCTTCTGTAAATGGAGATGGCTCTAAAGAACAGCCAGTATAGATACCACGGGCTCATTGAGGTCGGCCCCAACGGATGGCCTTCCTACACCTTCTGTTTCTCAACCTAAACACAACAAGCACAGACTCAAAGAATATGGATGCTGGACTGCAATACCTTACGCCCACAGCGACATCCTGGTCTCGTTACCAAAAGCCATGGTCAAGTTCTCAAGCGACTACATCACACCCAAACTAAACTTCAAGAAAATCTTCCTCCAACTAGAGCTCAGTAGAAGAAAGACGAAGTAGTAAAGAACTTTGACACTGTTATCTACACCGACGGATCAAAGATGAACTAACTAACAGCTCCATATCGAGGGTTCTATGGCTGACCTACAATAAGAATAGAAAAGAAGTCCTACTAAACAGAACCCGCCCAGATATCGCCAAAATCACGGTGGTAATCACAGGGTGTTGGCCAATTTTAGGCCATACTAAGTGTCCCTTACAACCCCCACTTCCGCAGTTACGGGAATGAAAATAAGAAGAAAACTCGCATTTCTTCTGCAAAAGCGGGAGCCAGACTGTGTGCACTAAACCAACCAGTCTTCGGCGAGCTTAACGACATCTAAGGTAAAGAGATACGAGATCTAATCTGTTCTCTTAACTCCACATGCTGGATCTACACATATCATCAACTAGGTCACACGAGCCGTAGTAACAAAAAGGCACATTCTAGTGCTACTTTGGTTCATGGTGAATCGCCACCTCCTACTTACTTAACGTTTTACAGTATTCTTTCCATATATGTATTACAAATATCGCTGTTCCCCGTAATTAGGTTTCCTTGCTAATCTTGAATATATATCCGGAATGGAAGCTCTTGCAAGGTTTTTCTTTGTTGCGCCACAATCTTTATAATATTAGATCTTCTACCCGTGCTTCGATGTTGCACTTATATTTTTTATTGCACTCCCGATACAATGCCTTTACTGCTTTCGCATGTGCTTTGGCTACCGCTTTTTTACGACTCTTTCCTTTACAACGTTCATAGTCTAGCTCAAGACGCAGTTTATAAGTTTCTCTTTCTTTCTCTTTCCGCTGTACTTAGTCCATGCTTCAAAGGCTTGGATTTTGTTCTTTACCGTCATTTTCGTTTCATCGTTATACCACCGCGTTTATTTTTTTATATGGAGACGACTTTTGGGAACACCCAGCAAAGTTTTAGCACTACTCTAGCATTTTTCGTCAAAATTGTCCCACCATGCGCACTTATGTAGGTCTCCCTCTTGATTTATGGAGATATTCTCGCAAAATAAATGTCTAGAACTGGCCTCTGTCCTTGCTTAAATTGTGCCAGTTAACATTTTTCTACTGCTACCGGTTTTCGCTGGTTGTTCTCTGGTTTTTTCACGAACAATTCTGTCACCAATAATCAGTACAGGTCTTTTAGTGGTTCATCGAAAACCAATTTAAAAACGTTTACTCATTGTTTCGCGTTGTTCAAGCACAGATGATAATCTGTCTGGGTTTGGTGTCTTAATTTATAGTGTAGTAACACTAAGTTTCGCATTTTAAAACCATTTCCTCCGACAGGTCGGCTGAAATCTGCATCACAGTCGGGCCAAAATATTTCTTATTCCAAGTTTTGTGAGCAAATATCAGTTGTATTGCCATTAGTCTTTGATACGCTTAGGATCTAATCCAAAAGTACAGTTGGATGATGGCCACACTGACCTTATTTTTTTTCTATAATAATACGTTTTGCATGCTTTACGTGCCCTGTTTTCGGCATTTCGCCAACTGGTTTCTTGGATGCATATTATATCGATCTTACGTTGCCGTAACACGTTTTCTAGTTCTAAACTTTTACCCTTCATTGTGCATTTTGTGAAGCATACGTAATCTATTTCTTGAAAGCAGAATAATGGTCATTCCTGCTAACCGTTGAGCTCTGACGGATATTTATATTCGTTCCGGGATCACTTATGTGCTCGACGGCGGCGTAGTGTATTTATATACGTTGATTTCCATGATGTGGTACTTTCGACCTATTCTCCTTTAAACTGTGTGGAGCTGGTATGTATGAAGGTATAAATTTTTATCCCATCTTTGCCACATAAGACGTGGGAACCCGATAGCTCATACAGTTTCATTAGATGTTTGGGGGCTTTAGGCTCACCTTTGGAGTTAAAGTGCCCTTGCTGTTTCCTCATTTAGTGTCCCTTTACGACACGTTGGGAAACGCACTGCGGCAATATTCTGTAAGCCATTGTCGCTTGGCTTTTCTACAAACATAGCGGTCGACCTTGGCGTAAACCATTAAGCATTTCCAAATATTGCGGTCCTTGCGCACTTTAAAAAGTGCTCCCAGTACGATCAGTGTAGACAGCTTTACTTTAAGCGGTGTTACAATCCGAGCTCTACATGAACCTCAATTTTTTTTTTTAACAGTTCTAAAAGTTCTCTCGTTCGACGCGAAACGAGAGGTCCCAGAAATTGTTAAATTGGAACACAGATTTGAGCTATTGTGTGCTTAACTTAAATTGTGCCCTGAGAATATTGCTTCTGTAGCGCGAAACCCCAGGAAAGTTGATTTCGTGTCAGTCTAAAGAATTGGGCATATCGAGTTTTGCGTAAAATCCATTAGGATCAACTAAGCCTGCCGTCCATCAGTAACGTTGCAAGTTGGAGAATTAAGTATTAGAAATGCATGAAATTGAGCAGGAATTTAACTGATTTATTTTGACCGATGAGGTACATTTTTATCTTCAAGGCTTTGTTAATAAGCAGAACTGCCGCATTTGGGGGTTAGATACACAAGGTTTTCCTGTTTGATGCGGTTTATGGGTCACCATCGGACCCTATTTTTTTGAAAATGAAACGGGTGAGGCTGTTACAGTGAATGAATTGCCATATGAAATTTTATGACCGCAACTTGACTGCCTTACATTTTTTCTATGTTTGGTGTTCAGGAAATTTTCATTCGTACTAGCTGCAGTAAACAAATGACTCGCGGCAACATTGGCTCCTCTCCTTTTGTAGATCTGGAGTTGTGCAGGCTATGCCTTTCAATTGCGCTGTCAAAGATGTCATCCTTTTTCTAGTTACTTACTAAAATGAAGCTCCGCTCCAGTGTGTAACTGGGCCTCAACCAATAAAATTCTCCAGTTGGCGCGGTATTTGATCTCTAGTTGCTCACTCCAAGATCGTTACGATGGGTAAGAATCGAAGATTCATCTTAGGCGACTGATGCTCACTTTGCCAATCTGGTCGACGTTACTGTATTGCTCGTAGAGTTCGCAATCATCCGTATCTTCCAAAGCCCGTCAATGGTAAGAGGACAAATATTCTTCATCATGCACTTGCAATGACCAGGGACATCTTCGTTTTCGTTATGCCCATGAGCAGAAGTGGGATATCTCGCTGCTTTCTGCAAATGATATCTCTGTCATCAGGGTATGCTAGTTGTTGCAACACAGGCCTTTGGAAAGGGCTTTTGAAACAGCGTATCACCTTTTCTAAACCCTTTTTTGTCATCAAAGGTTTCGGTGAAATTGCTTCCGAAATTTACGGAGCAGCGAGCGTCAATGGGCGCAACAGACTCAAACGTTGGTCGAAGTTAGCAATGGCGGTAATAACACCACCAATTATTTAAGTATTCATAGATAAGCCCTGACGCTATTCTAACCCCACACACTGAGTTTGAGACCATCTTTTCTGCCTATTATTCGTTACTTTCCTACAACTGTCCTTTGAAACTAAAACTTGCTTTGTTTTACAAATGACAGTCCTGTCGATATCTACCTTTGAGACTGTTTTTGAGTATAAGACGCCACTGTTGTTAAATCTTGTGTTAAAGTGGCTTTATGAACTGACCCATTTTCGAGTTGTGTGCGCCTTTCTGGAGCAAATAATTCCCTAGTGTTCCAAATTTCCATCGCCCTTTACCGAGATTCCTAATCACAGGTCGAAATTAAACTTAAAACTGGAAGAATACTTTCAAAACTGTGCCTTGGAGCAAGATAGGCTCCTGAAATGTTCACTAATGTCGTAAAGGACACCATCAAATATCATTTTACAAAGCATATTGAAGAGAATAGACCTAAGTACACTGCCCTGAGGAATGCCAACATTCCTTTAAAGATTTCTAGTTTTTTCGAATGTAAGAGATTTCTAACGACAATGTATTTGTAGAGCATTTACCTAATTGAGGACGATGAAATTGATCGTCGTCTTCAAGGTTTATTAGATATGCTCATGGTATTGAAATATTTCGAGTTTGATTGTTGGTTTTCTTGTTATTGGCAATAGGCTTCTATAGGTGTTCGTATTTCGTATTTACATATGTCTTGTAAGAATCTCTTAACCTGCTTTCTTTCTTTCTGTCGGAGCGGCACTCAGACAAAGAAGTAGTCCATTGTGTGTTTCTTTTACTGAAATCTTTCAGTCTTTCGTGGAAAGACGAGTGAACGTTTCAGTTTAGTACCTGCATACATCGCATTAGCGCTGAGTAGCTGCCGACTGATGCTTGCGAAGGTCGGACACTCACAGCAGAAATGCTTCACTCTCACAACAAGCGCCGCACGATGTAATGCTACATAAATATATCTAGCTCCCATTTGAGCATAGGAAAGGTGTCAACAGTCTTTCATTCTCTTCTTCCTATTGATAAACAGCAGAAAAGGCAGCAAACATTGGTCTATACTCTCTGCAGTCATATTTAAATGAAACCCACCATAGCCAGGCCACAGTCAATGCAATGGAATCAACCAACGTCAACTCTGATACAGTCAGGGGTTGACGCACTGTGCTGGGTGCAAAGACACTGCGTTATTAAAGGAAATGGACAAGCGGATAAGCTTGCAAAAAAAGGAGGGCTACTCGACAATAGTGAGGTTGCCAACATCAAACCATAGTGAGCAACACTATAGAGGAAAAAATCACAAAGACTGTCAACCTAAGGTGGTCAAGTCTTAAAGGTATCCAAGGCTCTTTGGCCGCTTTTTGACGGCAAAAGATCTAGGAAGTTAATAAAATTAAACAGGAATAAGCCTATGACAGTAATAGGAATCCTGACATGATACTGTCTCCTGCGGCAACACGCAAAGGGATTCAAATTGTCAGATACGGATATTTGCAGATTCTGCGGTGATCTGCAAGCTATTGAGGACATAACACGCATACTGTGTGAATGCGAGGCAATATCGCGTAATCGAAGAAAATATTTTTCGAAAACCTAGAGGAAATGGGCGGCACGAACTTCAAAGGCCTTCTTGGCTCTTGCAGGGAAATTGGCTGTTTCACCAGGGCGATTGTTTAGGTTTTTGCCATTTGAAGACAAATTCAACTGGTACCACAGGGATCACGATGGGCCCGTTTTGGTGCCTGGTGTCTGTGTGATGGCATATCCATCATACCCCTGTTTAACCTAACCTAACCTACATGAAACCCAACTATCAATGGAAGCCCTAACCGAGGACGCATGTTCAGGTATTGAGAAACTCACCTCTGTGCTTTTTCTAGCGATTTAATTTCTCGCGTTTCCATTTCTCATTCTCATTCCACCCAGATTCGGTGAATTCAGGCTTCCGACTGAATTCAGAGAGACTTTGCATTCTCGCAGTGGCAAGAGGGCCGTCGCTATGGACTCAGATACCTCGCCGTCTCCACCGATTCTTTACAATATATGTAGCTCATTGCAGTCAGGACTGGGTACATCATTGTCCTCGTCCTCCAAAAAGACATCAGCGCCTGGTCCTAGATATGGCTGAATTGTTTTAGCACAAGCAAAGCGATTCCGTACTTTCACAGCAACATAAATTTCGTGTCCCAAAGACAAGAGTGAAAAGACAGTCTCAGGGTCATCAAAACTCTGAAACTCCGAAAACTGCCAAAAGAGCATTGGAGGCTTTCGACGCGACTAGTTTAGCTTCGTTGGAAAAACGGATTTTGATGACTTGAAGCACCAGATGAGTGAGACCAATCAGGTTTCTTCTTCTCAAACTCGGGTGTAAGTGCTTTGTAGGAGACATTCACCTAGCAGCGGTTCATCTCATCAGATCGGGTCGTCGGCTTACCTTTACACACTTTTTTCAACGGTCTTGCGTCGGCGTTGCTTTAAACTGGTTTTAATTACTTGGGAAGATTCATAACAAACCACGCTGCGACTTCATAAAAGAACAATAATCTCTGGAGCCAGTCGGTTATATAAGTTCCCCCCCAACCACTTTGAGAACATTAAATTGCAAATCTCTTCAAATCTTGGGTTCGGAGATCCTCGTCCCCCCTTCCAAAAAAAAAAGATTTGCATAGAAATGGGAAATGAATTTAATGTTGAGTAAAACTCTTACTTCCGCACATTAGTCTCTGATTTCAGGGCAATAATACGAATATTACAACCCAAATGGACTAAATGACTGAGCACACTTAAAAACTACTTTAGATCCTGTTTTGGTCTCCTGGTCCTCCCGTCCCTTATGGACGACAAACAGAGCTGTAAACAAAAAGCTGAATAAACTGAAAACAAAAACCACCAACAAAAAGGAAAGGCAACATAAAACGTGACCAAAGGATTAAAATACACTTCCAAATACTGGTACCTACGTCTGCACACCATGGTTGCAAGGGAGTTCCAGCCATCACATTGTTGTCGACTTGGTAGACTTGGCAATGTGTTCCACCAAATGCATGACAACGACGGGTTTTTCTGATTTCAGATTTTATTCCCTACTTTCCTTTAGATGCATTTTCCGTTTCTCTTTGCCGTCCATTCTGTTTACATTGGTGCAGCAGTCAGTGGTTCGTGTAAAGTATAGTAATGATGAGTCATCATGATTTCCTTGGTAATGGACGATAATGATGTTTTTTTTTGTTCTTGGTTCAAAGGTGGCTTTTGTATTTCAAAGTCAGTTATGGTTGGATCTGGTGACGGTAAGTATTATAGGGACGGAAACCAGTTTTTAACAGTTTTTTCATGTGTCTACTCTAACGAGTCAGGTATGGCATGGGCGGGAAGGAGGAAGACGTTTCGCTCAGAGATGCCATGTGTTGTAAGTTTGGACGGAAGACGATTGACAAATGGTTGACGGATTAATAAAGACGTTAGGAGGTTTGGTGTTGGTGTTCCTTTGTCTAGAGGATTGGATGTGATGAGATAATCTGGGTAGAGGTTCGAAATGGTAGCTGCTGCTAGGTGATCTAATTTGGGATTAAAATGTTCAGAAACGAGTCGTTCTTTTTGGCAGATTTGTGCTGCCTGAGGTGGGGATAAAGCGAAAGTGGAAGTAGGTAGGTACCTAGTTGGTTGGGAAACAGAAACGAAGTTGAAAGCAGCGGTTAATTATTGGACAATGCTGGAGGGGATTTCAGTGATTTGTCTGTGGAAATCGGTTAGGTAAGCAAACTTTGATTTTATGGGTATAATACTCATTTGTTAGCAGCCGCAAGCGATGTGTTTAGCGGTAATTTCATCAGAAGTTTTCGTTAAAGAACTTGTCATCGGTCGCTTTGAGCTTCCGGTCAGAAATGTCTAATTTGTTTGTGAAACATGTTAGACAACGTTTTTTGATATCGCTAATCTTAGTGCCTTTAGGCGGCGTAGAACGGGCACTTTGACAGACCACAAGTTTCTGAACATCTGAAAAAATATTTACATTGCCCACGGCAAGTATCACGGTGGCCCATAATAATAATCAGGCTATAATAGAATAAACGAAAAAATTAATGTTTATTCGGGCATTCATTCATTCATTCATTCACCGAACTGACATTTGACGCCATTTGTAAAATCTATGGCACTTTCCGATAGGGTCATTCAAGCCCACCTTGTAGAAGACACATGCTGTTCTCAAGGGAAGACAGAACAAAAACTGTAAAATTGACTCCAAATTTATCTTCAAGGGCTTCAACGGGGAAAATTGTGATATGAGAGATGCATTCTACACCAGGTCCTCACAACAATTGCAATGAAATGCCTTGAATCAAGTTCCCAAAAATACTCTAATTGAAGTTCATATTTGGTCTCCCAGGTTAGGATTCTTTCAGAACACCACTACGACTCTTTAAGTGATTGGCCATTATGATTGGCATAATGGGAAGAACTCAGCGAGTTGTCAATGGAGCACTTACATCTATTGAGGCAACGAAGGAAAAACGAAGTATGCATGTTGTCAACAAAAAGGGACACACAACATCGACGCCCAGGACAAAACCTCCCGATAGGCAGCCACAACTTTGAAGTAGTAATCGACTTTATCTAATTTAGTACCTCTATCAACTCCGATTATGACACCAGCGCGGAAATCATGCGAAGAATCACTTTGAAATGGCGCTGTTTTTTTCTCCTTTCTCGAGCGACCAAACAGACCTTATACAGGACCGTGATCATCCAATGTTCTGATTTACGGCGCAGAATCTGGACACCGACCAAAGCGGATGAAAATACTCTCGGGCGCTTTGAAAGAATGGCCAGATTCGTAAACGCATATGTTTCACAAAATGTGCAAAGCAGGAGATTCGCAAACGCACAACGGAAAATTACTGCAAGCAAACAGTTCTAAAACGTAGTAGATTCAGTTTTTTTTTACGCAAAAGCAAGACCATCTGTTCGACTATCAAAGTAATGTTGCACACTTCACTTTGAATTTATGTTTTTTTTTTTTTTGTTCTTTTTAGTCTATTTGGTAGCTTGGCAACCATTAAGTAAGGTGTTTAAAATAAGTACACAACTTGGTTGCTTTAAAATATTGAGAAATGAAAATTATGCAAGTTATCCGTTCGTAAACGTTTAACACTTGCAATGCAAACATATGCTTTTGACGTTTCAATTGCTCTCTTACATGTGCTTTGCAGATAATTTGCTTTGCAAGTCGTGCGTTTACGAATTCGCCCAATAGTTCTTCGAGAAAATTGTCGCTCCCGTTTGCATCACTGGCAAAGGGAGGAAACGTTTCGACAGCGAACTGTGAAAAAAACTCGAATAACTCGAACTTGACCTTGAAGACGTGGACACCAACGCCCCGGCCCGGAAACTCGGAAAATTTCCAATTCATAGGGATAACGCGAAGGCGACTCCATCTTTGGTGAACCAAAATTGAAAGGGGACAACAGCCACTTTCGTGTGCGCAACTGGAGGCAGCTGATAAAAGACCGCTCTGAGAGGAGTAGAAAGTTAGCTGAACCTCCACTCCGGACTGTGGCGCCATCTAAGAAAGTAAGTAAGTAAGTAATCGTTAGTAATTGGTCGTTGTCAGGAAGGCCTTCCTGCCTTTAGTTTCAGTAGGTTATGATTATTTCTCTTTAGTTAACGTATTTGGGTGTGTTGTAACATATCTGGAAAAAGTTGAGTTTTTTTAACATCTCTGAGACTAATTGTCATTTTTTTTGGCCTTTAGTTTTTTCTTTGCTTTTCTATCTGCCTTTTCTCTTTTTTTCTCTCTCTCTCAGATTGCCTCGCTACCAAGTGGTGCCATTTTGTTTGTTATCTTCAATTATAATTGTAATAAATTGATGTTGAATACAAATAAAAGTGAATCTGATAATTGTATCCATTTCGGGCTTTGTTTTTCAAAAATCTCCCACCAGAGTGTATTCAGCTAGGGGTTTCGACCATACGAAATGAAACTAAAGTCACACTCATTGGTACTGTGCTTTTGGGCATCGCTCAGACCACATTATGGCGTATTTTGCGTAAGGATCTTGGTTTACACCCATACAAGATCAAGCTGACTCAAGAATTGAAGCCGATGGACCATTTGAAGCGACTTACGTTCTCCGAATGGGTTCTGGAGAAGATGCGCCAAGATGATGTAACATATTTCATCGCAAAATCATCTTCAGTGACGAAGCTAATTTTTGGCTCAATGGATTCGTCAATAAGCAAAATATGCGTTATTGGTCGGGTGAAAATCCACATCAGCTTCATGAATCACCACATCATCCACAAAAAATAACTGTTTGGTGCGGTTTGCATGCCGGCCGCGTTATTGGGCCATATTTTTTCGTCGACGATAACAATCGTCACGTTACTGTGAATGGTCAGCGTTATCGCGCCATGATCACCGATTATTTTTGGCCCGAATTGGAAGATATGGACTTGGACGACACGTGGTTTCAACAGGATGATGCCACAAGCCACACAGCACACGCTACAATCGATTTATTGAAGAGTAAGTATGGTAAGCGTGTTATCTCAAGAAATGGGCCTGTCGATTGGCCGCCTTGTTCGTGCGATTTAACGCCGCTTGACTATTTTCTGTGGGGCTACGTTAAGTCATTGGTTTATGCCAACACGCCCACGACATTGGAAGAGCTCAGAGCCAATATTGAACGCGAAATAGCGGCCGTTTCGGCTGAAATGTGTGACCAAGTCGTTGAAAATTGGGTCCAAAGAATCGGCCCCTGCAAAGGTGCCCGCGGTGGCCATATGAACGAAGTCGAGTTCCATTCATAAATCTTATGATTTTACTTCAAGCCGATAACAAAGTTTTTGAAATATCTCAAATGGTTTGCGTTTCATTTAAAAAAAAAAAGGTCAAGTCCTGATTGGAAAACCCTATATTTCTTGGACATTATGATGGTGTATGTCTCCTTTTCAAAGGTTGACGCATATGTACCTTCACCGAGGTATGGAGCCTAAATTCATCGCCCTTCAAGAAGCAGCCAGTTCCACATTCATGATTGTGACAGAGCTGTCCACGTAGATTGCAGTTGCCATTTGTAGAATTTGGATTATCCCTTCAAAATTTTATTGATTACGGCATTTCTCCATAGAGGCTTAGTTTTCTAGTTTCCACGGGTTTCATCGGTTAAATCAGTCTCAGTCAGGGTAAATCAGTAAAGCATGGCGCTGCTCTAACAGAAAACAACGAAAATTCCAAAAGATGGCAGACCTTCCATCCCATTTTCCGGAATGTTGGCTTCAAAATCTATCGAGTTCTACTAGAGTTGTATAGTTCTACTCTATAAATGCAAAGACGACACGAAAAACTGTAACAGATACCGATTGGTGCAGTCAAAGTAAAATGACAGTCAATGTGACGTTTAGACACAAAGTCGAGCTATGACACAACTCAGAACTGAGAGATAACGATTAGGAAATATCATGACGCCGCGGATTATCTGCACATCGTCTTCAGGGACAATAAATAAAGTGCGATGTCAAAACCTCAACACCACAATATATTTTTTTTGCTGTGCGTATTTATGTTTACTTTTGTCAAGCTGTAAGCAAATGTGTACAGTCAGAAGGTTTTTTTTTACTGCTCTTCATGGAAGATTGGTGCGAATATTTCTTCCAATACTTTCCTGAAGAGGTATTGAAAGTATATTTGAAAGTGTCACAAAAAATGAAAAAAAAAACATGCGGAGCGAAATCGACTACGAGTCTCTAAAAAATTACTTTGAAAAACGGAAAAACGAACGAGCGAAAATTGATGGCGACTGTTGCTATTGAGTGTTGACACGAGAAGAAACTTTATTGGAATTTAGTTTTAAAAGAAACCTATTTTAGTACAAGTTTGTTTATACATTTTTCCGTTTTAGTACAATAATGTTTATTAAATATGGCGAACATTGGTTTTTGGGCGCGAAGTTTAAATTTTTATTTAATTCAAAGTTTTATGTGTCGTGTTTTATATACGTTAGCAATTCAAGTTTTGAAAGTACAAATGTTAGATAATTTAATATTAAATTTTAGGCAAATAAATGATAAGTACGAGTATGTATGTTCTTGGTAATAATGCTTTTTCGATGTTTTGATATGATGATGTGACCCAACATTCCGCCCTCTTTGAAAGCGCCTGCTTTCAACATGGAAGGACGGCCAGCTTGTGGATTGGTCTCCTGATTACCCCTCTCGTCGTTCTAATGTCTGCAACTCTTGCCTTGCCATCTTTGCCAAGAATTGTTCTTTCGATTCTTCCAAGCAATCATCTTTGTGGCGGCGTTGTGGTGTTGTGGTGTTATCATCATGAACGATGACCATGGTGTCCGCTTGAAGACTTTGACTATGAGAAGACCACTTTGTTCTTTGCTGTAGCTCTTGCAGGTATTCTTTCGTCCAACGTTTCCAGAAGTGCGTTTTTATGTTTTAGATGCGACGCCAGTACTGCAAAGCGCATATATTTGGAGCTTCGTCTGCTGATTCTGGAATCGACTTAAGGGATGAACCGATTAGTAGGTGACCCGGAGTTAAGGCTTCGAAGTCGTTTGGGTCATTCAGTTGTGTTATGGGTCGGGAGTTCGTCACAGCTTCTATTTCGAAAATTGCGGTTGCGAGTTCCTCAAATGAAAGCTTCGTATTATGAAAAGTTCGAAGCAGATTTCATTTCGCTATTTTAACCGCCGCTTCCCAGATTCCTCCGAAATGAGGTGCCCTAGGAGGAATAAAATGAAAATTAATTTGTTCATTGCTACAAAAATTAACAAGTGAATCTTTAGAGGGTTTGTGAAACAATGTGCTATGTAATTCTGTTAGCTTTGAGTTAGCCCCAACAAAATTTGTCGCGTTATCGCAAAATATGTCAGTCGGCAACCCTCGACGACTGATCGTTCGTTTTAAGGCCGCAATAAATGCCTCTGCTGTCAAATCTGATACCGGTTCTAAATGAAACACACGAATACCGAAATGTATGTTTTGTATGTTTTCCCGAATCCTATGGTACATAAGAATAGGTCCACAGAAATCGACTCCACATCGTGAAAATGGTCAAGCAGCGGTGACTCTTTCCTTCGGGAGATTTCCCATTACTTGCTGCAGAAGCTTGGGCTTATATCGTACACAATGGGTGCAATTGTTTACGGTTTTACGAGCGAGATGTCTAGCGTTTACGATCCAGACTTGCTGCCTAAGAAGTGTCACGAGAGGTTTGGGTCCAGCGTGGAAGTTTTTCCTGTGCAGATGACGAATTAAACAGGTAGCCAAACTAGAATTTTTTGGCAACAAAACGGGATGCTTGTGTTGCTCAGGTAACGTAGAATTTTCTAACCGTCCACCAACTCGAAGTAATGGAAAACCTTTTGAATTTTCTAAAAATGGGGTGAGATACCTGAGCGGACTTTTGATGTTTTCACCTTTCTCCAGTAACTTGATTTCTTCAACAAAGTGGTGATTTTGTTCGACCCAGACGATTTTATAGAATGCTGCATCAAGCTCTGAGGTGCTATAAGTTAATGCTTTTTCTACTCTACCCTTTCTTATCTGGGTAATGAATCTAAGAATGTATGCGAAAATATGTAAAAGTTTAATATAAGAGCTGCAATCGTTTACTTTCAAAAGAAGATTATTTTTGATGGGTTGGGTGCATACCAACACCGTTCTCCTTATTTCCAATGCCAATTGCTCCGGTGAAAGTGATACTATTGGATTAGAAGGCCATTTTTCTGGCGGCTGTAGTACAAATAAAGGTCCAGTTGACCATATTGACCTTTCCAGCTCCCCGACATTGCATCCGCGTGAACATACATATATCGGCTGGATTAAATTCGGAAGGTACATGATTCCATTGGATGCCGGTAGTTGTCTCCTGAATCTCGGCCACCCGATTTCCAACAAAGGTACTTAGTTTTGAAGTATGAGTTGAGATCCAATGCAAAACGACTGTTGAATCTGTCCAAAAATGCACTTCTGTTTTCCACTTTGTGAAAATGGGTTCGATTTTTGCCCAAAGTTTCGAAAGAAGATGTGCAGCGCATAGTTCAAGTCGAGGTATCTGCTTTTTCTTGGATGGTGCTACTTTTGACTTTTCTACTAACAATCGAACTGACACCAAGTCGTCTTCACTAACTGTGCGAAGATAGATGCAACATCCATACGCATTGATCGATGAATCACAAAACCCATGGATTTGGATTGTCTTTTTAGGAGCCGATAAAGCATAACTGGGTACCTGTAGATTTTGGATATAATTCAAATCCGCAATGAATTTCTTCCAGTCGGTTTCGATGGTCGGTGGAATGGATGTATCCCAGTCCAACTTTTCCATCCACTAACTATGATTGGACATAGAAGGCCCAAAGGATCGAAAAGATATGAAACAACTGATAGAATATTTCTTTTTGTAAAAGTAGTATATGTTTGAATTGGATTATATAAAAAATAGAAATTGTCCTCGATTGGTGGATTCCAAGTTATACCTAACGTACTGGTGATGTTGGACTCGTTGATATTTAAATTCTTTTCGAGAATATCCGACAAAAGAAAGACGATAGAAAGGTTGCTATTCCACTTGGAAAGCTCCATGCCTGCAGACTTTAATATGGCTACGACTTCTCTTTGTTTTTGTTTTAAACTATCAAGATCGTCTGCCCCAGTTATCAAGTCGTCTACGTAAAAATCTTTGCGAATGACTTCTGCCCCGATCTTATACTGCGAATAGTACTTATCTCCTAGATATTGAAGACTTCGAATAGCAATGAATGGTGCCGAAGAAGTTCCGTAAGTAACAGTGTTCAGAGAGTAGGTTTTAATCGGAGTTTTCTCGTTTTTGCGCCATAAAATGTACTGGAATCTGCTGGGATGTACCAAAATTTGCCGGTACATTTTGACGATGTCAACTGTCAGTGCGAATTTGTGCAGCCGAAACCGAAGTAAGATTGAGAAGAGATCATCCGGTATCGTGGGTCCTACCATCAGAATATCGTTGAGAGAATTGTTTAATGTACGAGTAGTACGACACGAGGCGTCAAATACGACTCACAATTTTGTGGATGAGCTACTAGGTCGCAACACACATTGATGAGGTAAAAAGTAATGAGGATAACTAAGGTCGGGATCGTTTACCAACGACATATGATCCAGTGCTTTGTATTCCCTAAGAAAATCGACGTAAGAAGATTTTAATACCCCATCCTTAGATAATCTACGTTCTAAGGAAAGAAAGCGACGAAAGGCAGTATTATAAGACTCTCCCAGAACGGATGGTTCCTGTTTAAATGGTAACTTAAGCATGATTCTTTCGCTGTTTACCTCCTCCACTGATTCCTTGAAGTGTTTCTCACATTCCTCTTGTTCATTTGTCCATTTTGATTTTGTTTTAGAGACTGCTTGGAGTTCCTAAAAGCGTTCCACTAGTTCATCGAGGCGATTGTCCATAGAACTGACGCAGCAAGTTGTTTTTTTGAGTTTTTCTTAACGTTTTATACTTTCCCGATAAAATCCATCCAAGACGAGTGTTTTGAAAGGTAAAGGTAACCCCGACCCTAGTTTGATTTGGCCTGTCAGCAGCAGATCAAAGAAGGTTTCTGCTCCTAACAACATGTCTATGGCAGCTGATCGGTTGAATTGCTCGTCTGCAAGTTCTAGATTTCTGGGTACATTCCAATTATCGATATCTAATGATGGATCAGGTTGGTATCCAGTAATTGAGGGTGAAACTAAAAACTCTAAAGACATTTCAAACTGCGAGGGTCTGGATCTTATAGTGGTTTGGGTAGTACCACCAATCTTGGTTGCTGTCATACCGATTCCTTGAATATCAAAGCTTTTTCTATGAGTGCGCAAGCCTAGCATTTGAGCGAAGTGTTGTTTAATGATATTAACCTGAGAGCCGGAATCTAAAATAATTCGGCCTAGCTGAAATCCTCCAGATGCATCCCTAACGAGAACGATGACCGTAGCTAATATTACTTGAGCTACCTCTCTCCCTACTACAGAGTTTACAACCAATGATGGATGAGGCGATTGTTCCAGCGAAGTTGAAGCGACTACATTTTGGTTTGGTCTATGAAGCATAGTATGGTGAGATTGCTTACTAACTTTACATCTGAATGAGGAAGTACATTTCGAAACGTTATGCTCTTTTCGTAGACAATTAATACACAAACCGAGCCTCTTTATGTTCGTAAAACGATCTGGACGAGCAGTTGACAATGGTATGCAAAACGTACACGATTGCTGGTTAATGGTAAGTGATGTTCTTTCACCTTGTTCGAAGTGAACTAATTTGGGCTTGTTGAAATGTTTTTTGCTCGAATCAACCCGCATCGATTTGCTTTCTCGAGCCTCTAAGTATTGACAACGTCGACTTAAAATCTCTGAGCAGTCATCCCATTTAGGGAGTTTATCATATTGAAGTTGTTTATCCCATTTGGCTTGGGACTCGGGATCCGCCTTTCCTATCGCAATGTGAATTATCATTGCATTGCATATTTCGGATTCTGAACCAATGGATTGAAGGGAATTAAAAATTGCAGAAACATTGTCCACAAGATTTCTCAACTGAGGCGCCGAGGGTTTATGAACTTTCGGTAGTTCGAACAATTGTGAAATATATTCCAAAAAAATTAGACAATCGTTATCATAGCGTTCCTTCAATTTGTCGAGCGCTTTATCGTAGTTTTCTTCTGTAATTTGGAATGTTTTGACAGTCCCAAGAGCTTGCAAGCAATTGAGCAAGTGGTTGAATTTTTCGATTTTCGAAAGACTTAAGTCGTGGTGAACACGTTTATTAAATGTATTTATAAAGTTTTTGTATTCCGAATACTTTCCACTGAATCGTGGTAATTTTGCGTAAGGTAAATGATTTACCGCGTGAGGTATGGACATGGTTGTTTCTAAAGGAGTAGTGCTACTCCTTCTTTCATGACCCATTTGCGAGAGAATGTTTACAAAACCAGGCTGCGTCTCTACGTAATTTTAACCATCGTTCTCACTCAATCTACGGAGCACACAAAAGCTGTTCCAGAAATCTTCGGAATCGAATATTTTAACGACTCCTGGATCAGCGCACTAAAAACAGAAGAGAGGTTGTGAAGTCAAAAAGACTTTTGAGACTACTGTGGGTCCATTTAAACACCTTCGGTAATGTCGTTTTAATCTCTTCTTAGCGCATATGTACCTTACTATTGCGAAGTGGTGCGAGCGAAAGTCTTAAGGCAGATTATCATGAGTCTGTACAGCTTGTTAGGTTGCTAGAAAGAGTCACGCGATAAATAGATATCCGAATAAGGCCACCTTCTGCTATGGGCAATAATCAAAGCTCACTGATTAGAAGGTTTTTGTTATGAATTCTAGGGAGCGGTTGCGTTTCAAATGTCTACACAAAGCGGGATATTCATATCATTTTGTGAAATTATCTGGTCAAATTCTACTTCATTCTTAGGTCAAAAAGGCCCATCTTGAAAAACATTTTTCGAATATCCTCAAACCGTGTTGCTCGTCTGGGATAGCCTTTTCAATATTAGCGCCTATCCAGTTCAAAATCATGCGTTCGAGGAGTTTGATGTCGATGAACAGAAGAATTATATGGTGGTAGATCTGGTGGTCACCTTTGGGTTTATTAGCCTTGAGAAGAGTATTGAGTTTAAAAATTCAGCAGGCACCTCAATCTCAGAACGCCTAGGCACGAGTGAAAGCCATCACTTATTACTCGCGTGTGTGAACTGTATAGTGTCATTATTGTCCCGAAATCCATGCGTTACACAGGATTTAACGGGTACTGCTCAACTAACCCAGACTCCTAATAAAGGTTGTGCTCGCTAATCAAAACCTTAGTTCGAGAACCAGTTAAGACTTCCAGATATCGAGACTAAATGAATATCATCGGCTATTGGATCGCCCCTATATCAGATTTCAACTTTTCCAGACGACTGGGAATAATAAGGTCCAGCGCATGCAACTACCGGGAGACCAGACTAACTCATGTATTGTATAGCGAGCGAATGTCAACCACGATCACTACCCGAGTATCACTGCCTTGAAGATCTCCCTCTGTTGTAGACCAATAATAAAAACTAAAGAAGAAATACTAAGGGACATCCTTCCTTCCAACTGTCACCAAGCTCATAACCTACCCAAAAAGATCGTAAATATCGATTGAAGTGTGCGTAGTATTTTTATGTGTTTCTGCGTCCTTTGCTCATATTATTGAAGGATCCTCTCAAAATTACTATTCCATTCTCGAACTTGATGCAACAAAGTATCACGTTTTAAGAACGTGCTCCAGAAACGTAGACCCCTGCTGTTAGTCTCATCTACAGATTTTATCAACCGATACGCTCTGATTTCCTTCCTCTACATCAAACATCGTCTTCCGATTGTCAATCTACAATACCTCGTAGTCCACTTAAAATTAGTTCCACGTCGTACTGATCGTGAACCTTGCCATCATTAAACGAACATGACCTCGGACTCTCAAAGGTTTCTTTTTCTTTCGAATTAACATCTGAAGACATTTAACCAAACGTGTGTCCGTTTCGCTCGTTAAAATTCACTCACAGAGTGTGCGCATTACTTATTTCTGTCGGTCAACTGGTGTATTCTCCAGTAACAGCAGCAGGTACAAACACAAACGGCACTATAAATCAACACGTGTTACCTTCAATACAATGTGCCTACACCTTCTCTCGACGAATGTAACCGGGTTTGTTAGATTTAAACTTCTCGCCATGTACCGAGTTAATATCGGGCAAATGACATCTTCAAAAATGATTTACAATTGTCATTGTCGCGATGGAAACTTTCAACAACAACGAAAAAAAACAAAAGAGTTCACGAAAGAGAGGGAAGAAACCCACATTTGGAAGTGGCACAGTGAGCAGTTCACAATGTTCTTCTTCTCCTGCCTTTCCTGCTGAACTTGTGCGCTTACCTAACAATGAAATACAGAAAATTGTTGTAATTTTGGACATCTTACTGTCATGATTGTTAAAAAAAAGAAAAACATCTTGTTTTCGTGGTTTTTGAGGTACATAGATGTAGTGAGTCACGGTTGAAAGATGAATCTTCATGTCAAGAAAAGACGTCTTCTTTGGATAATAAGCGAAAGTTTAGGTTTTTTTTTCTAATGTCACGAAACGTACATACATATATATATCACCATACGTATACGTTCTATGACTTTTGAATCGGAGTTTAATAAATGTCAGAAATGTCGAAATCTTCAATACAAAAAGCACTTTTGCATGCTGTCAAGGTACTGAGTCGTTTACTCTTCATTGAAATGGAATACTGTCAAAAGTGACAGATGACGGATTAGCGTATTAATGAAACGGTTTTTGTTTTGTTGAAACAGCAGTTTTTCGCCTGAGTTTACAGTACTTTTCTTTTTCGATTTATACTGTTCACACGCGGTTGCTGGGTGCAATTAGGTAATGGAGTCAGCGGCGTTTACCTGGTGATGCCTACAACTGTAACTATAACGACCCGTAAATTGTGCTTATTTTACCTCAGTGTCGTACAATCGGTTTTGATTTCCCAAATTTATATGTGTAAATGTCCGGAATCCTCTCACACTTTCTAGGACTAACCCTCAGAAGGTGTAAACCAGCTGCTGGTAAATCTGAAGAGAATCTTCGCTGATAGCTTGCCACTAGCACACAAAACTCTGGCGAACAGTGAGAGTAGCCTTATACCGAAAATCGGAAGAGAGGACGCTCGCCAAGAATTTCAGAGATAGGGTGTTTCAGCAGGATTTATAAAATATTCACATAGCTTCGTTGCACCGTGGAAAAGTTTGAGCGTGAGTGACTCTTTTGGATCTTAAGCCACCAACCGGACAGAGATTGGTGCGAAATAAAGAAGACATAGCAACGTAGCGGCCAGTAACAAAGAAGACACAGAAATGTCCGGGTTATTTTGCGGTTGGATTTGGGCCTACATCCGTATAAGATTGTGCTGACGCAAGAATTGAAACCGGATGACCATAGACAACACCGTGAATTCGTTAATTGGAAATATTGGCCGGAGATACGGATTTTGGCCAAAAAATCTTCTTCTCGGAAGAGGACACAAGTGTTCGTCCAAGCATCAATTCATACACAAAGAATGACTGTTTGGTGCGGTTTATGGCACGGAGGCATCATCGGACCTTATTTCTTTCGAAATGAGGAAGGAGACACCGTTACCGTCAGTGGTCTCAGGTATAGAGCAATGTTATCCGACTTTCTGTGGTCAGAGCTCGACAACATCGATATATTCGAGCTGTGGTTCCAACAAGACGGCGCTATATGCCATACAAGCGATGCGACGCTCGAAGTTGTGAAGGAGAAATTTGGCGACTGGGTCATGCGGTTTGACACCACTCGATTATTTTCTCTGGGGCTACGTCAAGTCCTTAGTCTTCGCTAACAAGACAACCACTTTGAACGAGCTCCAAGTCAACATTCGACATGCTATTACCGGAATAACGCCGCATATATTGGACCGAGTTCTAAAAAATTGGACCGACAACTTGAAGCACAGCCAGCGAAGCCGAGGCGGCCATTTGAAAGATGTGGTATTCCACACATAATGTCATGAACGTTGCTTCAAAATAAAGCCAGAATCTCACACCGTTGTTGCTTTATTTAAATTTTTTTTCTTATATCGGCGATGGCGGCTACAATATTCACTTTCAGAGTTGAAATTGTTTGCGAATGGTTAGCGTAGACCTTGCTCTTAACATAGCCACAATGAAAGAAGTCTCAGAATGTTAAGTCACTCACAAAAGCCACAAACAAAATCGATTGTTTCGTGACTTTTTCGGCACGCATCACCATACTGTTGAAAGTAGACGCCTTCCGTTTACATATCCTTGAGCTCCGGCAATAACAAATTACTTATTATATCTCGGTAGCGTGCTTCATTGACCGTAATGGCTTTTCCGGCCTCATTTTCGAAAAAGTACGGCCCTATGGCTCCTCCGGTCCATAAACCGCCCCAAATAGTTACTCGTTCTGGGTGCATTGACATCTCCTGAATCACTCGTGTGTGTTCGGTGTCCCAATGTGGAAATGGGTTTCAACCCGAAAACACGATTTTCTTGAAAAAAGCATGCTTTCCACCCAGCCGAAAACTTATAGCGTTGCTGTTTTGGACCTTGTACGCATGGAGAGCCAAATTGTTCGTTAAAATTCGGTGGAGTGTGGTTGTGGAGAGGTCAAGCTCTTGAAAACGGTGGCGAATGGAGGTGCTTGGATTGTTTTCGACACTTTCCCTTAGTGCGGCGATATTTTCCATTGAACGCCCGAGACGAACACGTTTCCGCGTCTTCACACCTTGTACTGATTCCGTCTCGGGAAGCACCTGATTACGTGCTGAATTGGCACGAATTTTTCGCATCCTTGTCGCGATTGAAGTGTAGGGTTCCATGGTGAATTTCCCAAATTTATAGATGACATATGTATGCCACCATATGCCAACCCTGCATATATCAGATGTACAATAATAGGCCTGTTGAAATTCTCTTTATAAGTCCGACTTGCTTCATGTTGAATTGTCGAGTTGCATCCTCTGTTTAAGATGTAACATAGTCATCAACGCGGAAGATCCTGCGAGAGTGCGGTTCAAAATCTGGTGCACAGAGAGGCGGATTTGTAAATCAGAGATACGACATGGGCATTTTCATTGACATTAGGGGTGCGTTCGACAATACATCTTGTGATGGCATGTGTAAATCGGCTGAACAACACGGCCTAGACGAACCACTTCGCTTATGAATGAAAGAAATGCTGTATAGTAGGACACAAATCACGGTGCTGACTGCGGCCAATATGGTGGGGGTAAACATGGGTTGTCCGCAAGGCGGCATCCAGCCTCCATTGCTATGGTGCATGTGGGTTGATTCAAACGAAACTCAGTATTTGTATCATCTTGGACAACAACAATCTTTAGATTGAACATGTCACGTCGAAAACCATCCAAGGCGCTGTTGGCGTTCTGGCAGTATAAAGGAACTCTCAGACAAAACATGAGGCTTGTCACCAAGAAAGGCTGCTGGATTTACACGGTTATGATACGGCCAATCATATCGTTTGTGTCGCTTGTCTGGTTGAGCAAGCTTTCACAAAAATACCTCACTGCTTTCTCTATTATGGCTGACTCTGCTCTATGTAGATGCACTGATGAATCTCTTTCCCCTTGATATTCATACCATGGGCTAGAATCTCAAAGCCATTTTTCATTTAAAGAGTAGTGGTCTTTGTAGTAACTTAGATGACCTTGCGCGCCGACTGTCTTTTGACTCTGGTCTTATGAACTTGCCATCTGACGCAATGACATTAGAACTTCTGCTGCGGAAAAATTTAAGTCGACTTTCTCTGTGCCAGGGAATGGTACCAGAATGTACCCATTTATGTACCCTTTGGCCATGAGACAAGCATCGTCATAGATGAGGGTGTCTTATAGCAGCATGACTTACAAATTGTAAGGTCTCTCCTTAAGATCGCATTTCGAATTACAAAACTCTTCCAGGTTAGGTTGCTTTGAAGCCTTGTCTCGAGCCACACCGCGTAAACAACTTAAACTGGAATGATTACAAATTTAAAGGACTTGGATCTCTTGTTACGCATCCGCAATATGGCAAACATTTCTTTTAAACTCGACTGCTTCCCAAGAAGCAAGATTCTCCGATTGCTGTCTCTGATCACCACCACAGCGAGAAGTGAAGATAATCAGGTAAAGCAGACAAAATCGGTTTTGAAAAGCTCTGACCTTGATGAATTTAGCTTTTGGACCTTCGTACAAACTAGCTTTGAACCATGTAAGATTAAGACATCTATAAGATGGGCATCCCTTTTGAAGACAAATGCTTAGCCTATGTTTTCCAAATTGATCACCGTGCGATCAGTTAGCTAATGTCTGCTTAGGATCAAAGATCTACATCCCTTCGACCTTGTAACAGCGATGTGGCTAGTGCCTTGTCAACAAATCATCGAAACACTTCTTCGCTTCAACAAAATATGAGAATTCAAGTCCCAGAGATCGCCAACCTAAAAGTGATCTTGCGAGATCTTCTTCAGAACACTACACAATTGGAGTGGCTTAGGAAGTTAAAGATCTTATAAAAATGAATAGCCTCTGACCACAAATGTACACTTCAAAAATATCTAAAGGATCGCTGTTGCCTCGTTGCCTACAACGAACACCATACAAAGGCTAATATGGAATCTAAAGAGAGCAGAGTCTGAGATCCAGAAAGTGCCTGCCAAAGCAAAATCGATTTATCACGTTCTACTCCAATGCTCAATTGTCGAATTGTTGTTTACAATTCCAAGACCCTTGTCCTCATTTGAGTGGGCTCACGATCATGCCATGTGGTGATCGCCAAGCCAATTTACCATCGTTATTCCCAAATTGGCATTCAAAACAAAAACAACAATAACACAGTCAGCGCAAACAGTTACTTTTCGAAGAAAATAAAATAAAAATAAAAACAAACAAAACTCAAGCCCCTCGATGCTTTCCTGACCGATCGGAAGCACATTAATCTGCCGAACCGAATGATCAGTAACTGATCACTGACACAATTTTGTGTCTGACCACTTCCACTGATCGAGTGTTTGCGCTTGGATGACGAAACTTGTTTAACCACAGTGTTCCCGGTCTTCGGTTGTCTTTAGGACATAAACAAAAGCAAAAAAGGGCAACGCAAAGGCAATTGCTTGAAATGGGATCTTCGATACTTTTACCCTCCGGTTCATTTGGTAGAAGCAGTCAGAACTGGGCACCGGTTCTTACATAAACACTTTCCCCTAAATTGCCCATTCACTTTGGTACTTCTTCTTTGGTTTTCAATTTTTATTTTCTCACACCCAAGACCAGGTCTACTCGGTGGACAGTGATGAATGTACTCCGCGGGCTCCTGTGTGTTTATTTCATGCATGATGGGCTCTCAGACGCTACATGAGATGGGAGTCTCCATTTTCCAACAGAGACCTGCGCATGGACACGACAATTCAGCCGAATTAACCTTAAAAATTGAATTAATCGTTTGTCAGGGCCAGACTTTCTATTTATCCCGTTGTTGACCTCCCTCTGAACTGTAGTTAATTGTTAATCTCATTAAGCAGTCCCCTGGAGACGGATTCTTTCATGGATTTCAATTCTACTAGAATCACGCATTCCATATCAATGCAACGTCATGCAACCGAACATATGAGTAACTCTATCTTTCCATGAGAATCATTCATTTCTGGAGCAATATTTCATAACCGCCATACGGGACTGGAATATGAGTGCACCAAGCACCGCTATAGAATCACAGGAGGAGTCAGATGCAGAGTGCTGAATCCGTGCGATATTTATCATGACAGAGTGAGTCTGTTAACTGGGATTTGGGACTGTGGTTTGGGTTTGACTTTGCTTTTGAGTTTCCAATTCCAATTCTAGCCAAGCCCCCTCCAACACGGGCGACAGACACCACGTGCTCTCTGGTGTCATACTGTGTATACCACTTATCAGCTGGAATAAATCAGAACGTTGAGCTGACAAAAAGCAGTTAATAAACGTATTCAGCGGTTTTTTTTTGCCGGCCCCCTTTTTCACAGCAAACTATTGTATCTCACATGACTCCTGGACAGAGTTTAAATTGCGATGACGGTGGCAGTTTACTCGTATTTGCTTGATGGTATCACCATGTTATTTCTGATGGGTTTGCGATTTTCGTTTTTGGGAACAGCCATCAGACAAGGATTCTAGTTACCATCCAGGGGGTGTAATGGATATGACAATTTAAACAGACTGGCGGTTTAGTTTTTTGTCGGCTTCCGTTTGACTTTGGCGATTTTTGAAATTTGATTTATTGGAGTGAGCGGTTTTGGGCAATTTGGTGGAGTACGTTTGTGGTACGAAAAAGTCTGTCGTTACGTTTGACATTGTGTGGTCGAGGACTTTAGTTATAAGATACAGCAGCGATGTTATGCGATTGTTTCTGTTTTCATCTGGGAACAACTTTTTATTGCTTCGAGGGTGAATATTATTATTTGACTCACACAGAAGCTGATATAGATACCTCGACCCTTTTCAAACACAAAGTTGTTAAACAAATCTTTTAGAAAACTTTCTGGCTGGGAGACTTATCGTATTTTATGAGTTATGTGGGCAATGGAATTTTATGGAACTTAATTGTACAAAGCAATCGTCGAAAGCATCATTTTAGGGTGGTTTTGGAGGATATATGGAGCCAAATCAGCGCATAGGAATCTCTGATAGACTTTCTTAGCTAACCCGAACGAATAAAATAGGTTAAGGGTGCTAAACTATATGTAAAAGTGGCTGGTCCATTGTGATGCCACGTGAATCTGTGATTCTCCTACTCATGGAGCCAAGTTGAGCTTATGATGAAGCGTAGGAGACTGTTAACCTCTATATTCTTTAGATCGCTTAAGTTATTGTAGAAGAAAGCTCCTAGGTGAAGTTAGTTTTCTTCTTTGGGAGAGAGCTGGGCGTGTACAGAGTAGGTGGAGGATTGTATCTTCCTCCTCGTACATGCAGCTTCTTCAGAAATCATTTGTAAAGACGCCAAGCCTTCTTGAATGCTTGCCTTTAAGGCAGAGTCCAGTGATGACGTGTTTAGAGAGATCAAACTTTTTGGCCAGATCAGTTTGGTCGCTGGATATGTTGGTCCAACAGTCCGTCTAATGTCTGTTCTGTTGTTAGCATCCAGCTTTAACATTGATTTGCACGTAGCGATTGATACACCGGTGCTACGCTTTTCCGGTAGAATAGGTAGAGCGGTTCCAATTTTCGCGTGTTCGCTAGCCCTACAATTCCCTGGAATATCTCTGATATCAGATATCACCTTTTTCTTCAGCCAGGACAGAGCTTCTTTAATCGCCAAAATTTCAGCCTGGAACACGCTACAGTGATTTGGAAGACGGAAGGAGAGGCTTAGATTTAGCTTATCTGAGAAAACACCGCCACCAACCCCGCTATCAATTTTAGATCCATCTGTGTAAAAGTGGATTGACTAGTCCTCCATGAAAGTATCTTCCTTCCAGCTTACATGGAAGTCTTTGTCAAACCAAAGTTCGGTTATACCCGTAGTGTAATCGATGTTCTCTCTGAGGATTCCTAATAGAGGGTTATCCAATAAGTACTTGACAACTTTTTTTTTTAAAAAGGCACGTTTGCAGGGGTCGATTCGTTGGACCCAATTTTCAACGACTCGACCACACATTTCGGCCGAAACGGCCGCTATTTTGTGTTCAATGTTGGCTCTGAGCTCTTCCAACGTCATCAGCGTTTTGGCTTAAATCAATGAATTAACGTAGCCCCACAGAAAATAGTCAAGCGGCGTTAAATCGCACGAACGAGGCGGCCAATCGACTGGCCCATTTCTTGAGATAACACGCTCACCATACTTACTCTTCAATAAATCGATTGCAGCGTGTGCTGTGTGGCTTGTGGCATCATCCTGTTGAAACCACATGTCGTCCAAGTCCATATCTTCGAATTCGGGCCAAAAATAATCGGTGATCATGGCGCGATAACGCTGACCATTCACAGTAACGTGACAATCGTTATCGTCGACGAAAAAATATGGCCCAATAACGCCGCCGGCATGCAAACCGCATCAAACAGTTATTTTTTTGTGGATGAAGTGGTGCTTCATGAAGCACATGTGGATTTTCACCCGACCAATAGCGCATATTTTGCTTATTGACGAACCCATTGAGCCAAAAATTAGCTTCGTCACTGAAGATGATTTTGCGATGATATTCACCATCTTGGCGCATGTTCTTCAGAACCCAATCGGAGAACGTACGTCGCTTCAAATGATCCATCGGCTTCAATTCTTGAGTCAGCTTGATCTTGTATGGGTGTAAATTTTTGCACTAAACTTGTTATTGCCTGTCTACTAGGGCGAGAATTACGACCGAAAATTGGAGTTAACGCAGTCATCGACTCCGAATTTCGGCAGAAAATTTTTATAATTTGCAGACGTTGCTCGTTCGTGTACTTTACCATGATGAAAATGTTGGGTTTACTGAATAAATTGACAGTGACAGTTTGATGATTAGTGAAAGAGTGCGTTCACAAATTAAATTCAAAGTTGTCAAGTCCCTATTGGAAAATCCTTTAAATTAAGAGCATTGGCATGGTCAAATAAATTATTTGTCCACGGTGTAGTCGCTTTAATGCAAATAGCTGCGGTTGCAGCTACTTGCCTGCCGGAGACATCGAGGGTTGTCAAGTGAAACAGAATGTCCAGTGCCGCGGAGGGAGTAGTATGGCACAAAAATGCTGCTCTTTGTACTCTGCCTAGTTTCCTACAGTTGACTGCATTGTCAAAGGCCATCCAGCAGATGACAACCCCGTAGGTGAGTATCAGTCTTAGGACCGAGATGCATAGCCAGTGGGTAATGCAAGGGTGAAGGCCCCATTGGTTCCCAATGGCTTTTTTGAAAGAGAACAAAGCTACCGTAGCTTTCTTGACTTCCAGTTTCGTTTCCGGTCAAAAACGAGACTCAGATATTTTGCTGTACCGGAAAAGACTAAACTGGTACCGTTTATTGCGGGAGGGTTTATGATTGGAATTTTATATTTCCTGGCAAAGAGGACAAGATCAGTTTTATAGGGGTTCACTCCCAATCCACAGCGATCTGCCCAACGGGGTTATCTGTTAAGATTTAGCTGAAGGAGTTCTTTAATGGCATTGAGATGCTTACCTGAGACGGCTATAGCAACGTCTTAGGATAGGCAATCACCCTGCAATCACCCGATTCCAGGTATATCAGCAGTTCATTAACCACTAAGTTCCAGAGAAGGGGAGAAAGGACATCGTCTTGTGGCGTACCTCTGCTGACACATCTTTCAGCAGAAACCACACCCAGTTTAGAGTTGATTATCCTGCTATCCTGCATAAGACTGATCAACTCCCCAAGTAAGTCATCTACCTGCAGAGTTGACAGCGCAGTCGTGATCGCGGATGTGTTGACGTTGTTAAAGGCAGGCTCTATGTCTAGGAAAGCATCCATTGTATACTCTTTACATTGTAGGGATCAATCAACCGACTTTCCTTTACAGTAGGCATGTTGAGCCGTTGACAGAAGTCTTGGATCAATTTTAGCTCGTTCAGTCAGTTTTTCTAGAGTGTTCAGAAGGAAAGATGATAGACTTATAGGTCTGAGGTCCTTTGGGACAACATGAGAGCATTTTTCGGCGTTGGCAATGAAAATTACATTGACTTCTCTCCATGACAGTAGAATGTACATCAGTTCTACACAGCTCCGTATGATATTCTCAAGTGTAGGCAGGATAATATCTGAGGACCTCTGTAGCTCGGTAGGTATTATACCGTTCGGACCAGCAGGCTTCTACAGTTTGAAGCTAAGCAGCGCCCAGATCAGTTTGTCTCTCGTAATCAGACCATGAATTTTGGTCCCGGTTGCAGTAGTCCTGTTTGGGTTGCTACTGGCCGCCAATAGGGGGTAACCTGGAAAGTGGTTGGAATTTTCTTAGCCGCGATGACTCCGAGGTTTCTGTTATTTTGTCACAGAAAGATCTCCAGGACTGTCGATTTGCCTTCCTCAGTTCTTTTTTATATATTTTGAGGGATTCTTTGAATGAGTTCCAGTCAGTCCCAGTCAGTCACTTTTCTTGTGCTTTTTGCTAGGTTGAAAAGTTTTCTGCAAGTGTTTCTAAGCGGTCCCAGTGCTGATGTCCACCAACGCGGCTTTTTTTTTCCTCAAGGTTGAATAAGAGGGTAGGAGGCATCCATTGTCTGGTGAAATCCTTGACTTCCATGTCAAGCTCGTTGGCGTCACGCGGGAGGCTTTAGATTTCAGAGGATGGTGTTTCTAACAGTATTCCTCTGTATTTGGGCCAATCAGTTTTCCGATAATTTCGGAATGCTGGTTGGCTGAGAGGAGCATCACTCAGGTTGAATTGGATGTGTCTGTGGTCTGAAAATGAGTGTTCGGAGCATTTGAGTGATGTTGTCGGAGACTAGAGTGATATCTAGCATTTCCCAAATCCACGAGGCATGCCTTCTACGATCCAGGGCTCCTGGATTAGGATGATGTCTTCTGCGTTTTTGGAAAGACGCAGAATAAGTGCGGCCGAAGCTTTTTCTGAGTGATGGCGATTAATCTGGACAAACCGTGTCATTGCTACAATTTACCAGCTGTTCGAGTCCTCCGATTCTGAACATGTGCCCAAGAGCTCATCTTCTTCCTCTGATCATAAAGGATTTCTTTTCAGTTCGTCATCGATTTCCATTTTCGACAGGGTGTCAGAAGAGGAGGCCGACGGCTTAGTTGTCGCCTCGGATAAATTGGAGTCATCGCTGTTGATTTCTGGAAAGGACATGACACGACTAGATCCTCAATAAGTCCTGAAAAGATATATCTGCGCATCATCAGCATAGTTGAGCACACCTTAGGCAGGTTATAAATAAAAATACAGAACAACATTGGGCCAAGTATTCACCCTTGAGGTTCTCCTGCGGTTGAAGCGCAGAAATCGGAAGAGTCGCTATTATGAACAACTCTTTGTTGGCGATTGTCTAAATATGATAATTAAAACCCGTTTGAACAGGTCTGTTGTATAGCACCGTCAAGAAGTCCTTATGTCTTATGTCAACGAGAATTTTAACCATGGCTGTTGAGCAGCTATGATTCACTCGAAAGAGCTACTAAACTGGCGATAATAAACTGTGTTGACTTCAGTATGACTTGGGTTTTCTAAAATCTTCTCAAGTACTTTCGACAGATATGGTAAGATACTTATCGGTTGACGGGGAGTGCTGAGGGATAGAAATGTCTTTGGCCGATTTCTAAATATCAGGAAATGTGGAAGCGGTCATGAGGAAATTAAAGATATGCGTTAGGCTGCTTAGAATATGGGGTAGAATCATCTTTACAATACGGATAGGTACACTGTCCTCTTCAATAGCATTTTAGATTACGATCATAACAACATCTGTTTCAGAGACATCATCGAAATCAAATATTGTCATGTGTTAGGTCAGGAATAGAGGTGAAACGTGGTTTGCTAATAGCAGTATAAGTAAATTTGTTGTTAAGTACATTAACATTGCGGATGCCATCATTTGCCGCTCTTTTTCCCACACCAATTGGACGCAAGTTGTTCCACGACTTTTTGGAAGTTTGTTCGGGCCTCAGCTTAGATAAGAAATATCTGTTTTTGCTCTTCTTGTAATGGAAGTAGGGCGATCACGAGCGCCACAAAATATCTCCCAATTAAGGCTTCCAATTAGCATATACTCGTACATAACTTGTTACGTATTTTCATCGCATGGTGTAACCATGAAGATTTTTTTTTTTTTGAAGTATTGCGACCGTCTTTAAAGGGAAATGCCTGTTGAATAAATCAAATATTAGGGTTTGTAAATAATTGACTTTATGGTTCACCTTAGAGCAAATTAACAATTACGCCATGGGAAAAGGCCCTCGTCGAGTTGCGATGCGTCATTGTCTACAGTGGGAAAATCTCTGAAATTACTATAAATGATATCGGCATTGGGAGACGACCTAAGTCAACGTTGTGCGCACAGAAATTAAGGTCATGATCTGAAATACCACCCAGGAGTAGCTGATCTTGGAGTAAGTTTGAAAACATGATGATATCAAGTCAGATTGGGGAGGTTCATAGGAGAAAAGCGGGTAGCGGAGGTATTTCTTCCGTCGGGTTCATCTCATTGCTCTTTTCAGATTGCGATTGTATCTGCCTTATAGTATTACGAACATTCTATGTACAGGTTTGGACGTTTTGCGTGGGTTTTCGGACCTTTAACTGAGTCTAGAGCGCTTAACTGAGTCTAGAAATAAAGCCCTTAAGAAAAGAGAAAAAGTAATATATTTAATGGTGTTAAACCGGATGATACAGAACTCTCCCAAAAAGTACGACAAGAAAGCCTTAAATTCGCACTTACTTTCTACCACCTCTAGGCTCTCAAAAGTTTAACCAATTTCCTTGGTTTATCTACAATACATGTACACATATACGAGTAGACTATCTAATTTTCAAATCGGCATATGACAATGCGGACAAAAGTTTTTACTGTATAATTGGGGTCCTACAATGCACACTTGTGGAACCCCATCAACAAGTGGAAGTTGAGTCGCTTTTCTTTTTTTTTTTGGATTCGAAGAGAGATAGGACAGGTACTACATAGCTGAGAACCTAATAATGTGGAATACATACTAGGTGGGGTGAAAAGTAACCTCCTTGGGAATGAAATTCTTTTTTTTTTTAATGTTTTTTTATTTTATTTCGGAAGGTCTGCAATATACTCCTCTGTGGCCTCGATGATTTCCTCGCGTGAGCGGAATTTATTATTTATGAGCCGTCTTTTGAGGTTTGGGAAGAGATAATAGTTCGAGGGAGCCAAATCGGGTAAATACGGTGGATGCGACAGCAACTGGAGCCGTAAGTTATTGATTTTAGCCGTGGTTGCGATGTTCCTGTTCGCCGGCGCATTGTCTTGCAAAAACAAACGTTTTTTAGGCCGTTTTTCAGCGGCCTTCAATCGCTCCAATAATGCACAGTAATACTCGCTGTTGATGGTTTTTCATTTTTCGAGATAGTCCACGAAGAGTATGCCATGACAATCCCAGAAAACCGACGCCATAACCTTTCCGACCCATCGAGCCTCCCTCGGCCGCTTCGGAGCACTCGTGCCGGCTTCAGTCCATTGCGGGGCACTCATTCTGTTCTCTGGTGTGTAATAGTAGATCCAAGTTTCATCAACAGTTACCAATCGACGCCAAAAGTCCGCTCGATTCCGCATCAGCAAGTCCAAACACTCTTTCGAAGTGCTCTCGCGTTCGTGTTTTTGATCAGGAGTGAGCATGCGCGGCAGGATAACTTTTTCATATGCACACTATTGCCCAAAATATGGCGTGTGCGCTCAGTACTAATCATTGTGGTATCTGCTAGCTCGCACACCTTCACTTTCGGGTCGGCCAACACCGTTTCATGTATTTTTTTGACGTTGTCCTCTGTAACCGCATCGGAAGGCTTGCCGCTGCGGACTTGATCGGTAGTGGAGTTGCGGCCACCACGAAACTCTCGAAATCAATATTTGACTGTGTAATCTGACGGAGCAATAGCCCCATAATATTTATCCAACTTTTCTTTTGTTTCCCTCGCCGTTTTGCCTCTCAAAAAATAATGTTTTATGAGAGAACGAAAATCGTTTTTGTCCATACTCAACAAACACGTCAACAACAATCAGCGGTCAAAACAAAACTAAAGACAGTATCGCACTGAAATTTGGCATGTCTGCTAAATATGAACAGACTTCAAGGCACCATAACCTTTTTTGCAATAGCAGCGCATTCTGGCGGTCAAAGACATTACTTTTCACCCCACTTAGTAAGTATTTCCAAATTATCTTGAAAAAGGATATCGCTTATGAGCCTCTCCGCAATTTTGCTTTGTGTTGATTCCATTTTTCGCAGTATTGCTGACCAACCTATACCCAAATGTTCAAAGCAATCGCATCTCCTCGAATTCGCTCTACCCACCGTCCAATAGAAATCTGTCAAACGAGGAGATTGACAGGTATCTAAAACTAATGGACGAGACAATTAAACGAACAATGGACAAAAAGATACCTCGGTATCAATACACTGACAACGAAGACTTATTCCGCAACGCAACCATTGATTCACTGCACCGACATAAAAGTAGACTGCTGTCAAGGCTAAAAACCTTGTACAGACAGTTTACTGACAGACATAACCCGGAGATTATGACGCTAAAGTCGTCGATCAAAAACCTCCAAGTATTAATAAAAGAAAATTACAGAGCATCTGTAAATTTGTATTGGAACAATAAAATTCGGGCTGTAAACACCAGCAACCCGAATATGTTCCCGCAAATAAATAAAATATTTCGGAGGAAAGATCACAACGACCTTTCGTATCTTAAAATCGCCCGAACGACGGACAACGAGAACATACTTATAGCAGCAGGCATCGATCCAAATGAGGCTGTTGATGATGACAACTTCTTTGTGATCGAGGATCCGCAGGAGAAGGTAGAGGCTATAGGAGCGACTTTCCAGGAAGTATATAAGGCGAATGACATCATTGGCGCGAACCACGACCTGGAAGATCGAGTCCTTCGAATTGGCGATTCGAGAGCTCGGGATTCACACTGTTCAGTGACGAGAATATGGCAAATAATGTCATCACCAACGATAGGG
Source organism: Volucella bombylans (assembly GCA_949129095.1). NCBI lineage: Eukaryota > Metazoa > Arthropoda > Insecta > Diptera > Syrphidae > Volucella > Volucella bombylans. Next base: position 363,858,959 of record OX422140.1, read on the forward strand.
TACTACCCCCGTTCATTTCGAAGGAAGAGCTCCAAACGATCTTCGAATCACTTAGAAGTAAGAAATCAGTGGGAACCGATGAAATACCGAACATTGTGCTTCGACATCTCCCTCTAGAAGCGGTGAACATTTATACCACCCTGTTTAATAATGTAATGAATAATGCACATTATCCAGCGCATTGGAAAACTGCGGTGGTACATCCCATCCCCAAAAGGGATAAACACATCCAATCCGGCGAATCTCCGGTCGATCAGTCTCCTTCCAAACATCAGTAAGGTTTTCGAGAAGGTGATCAATAGAGTCCTGACTAAGTGGGTTGAGGACAAAAATATAGTTCCGGATAATCAATTCGGTTTCAAGGCGGGCATGATGTTATTCATGCTGCGTCTAAACTGGTTTCTGATATCCAATGGAACAAAGGCAAGAATCAGTGCACTGGTGCCTGCCTGATTGACTTGGAGAAGGCCTTCGATACCGTATGGTTAGAGGGACTCTTTTTCAAGCTGGACAGGTTGGGCATTAGTAAGCCACTGCTGTATATTCTTTTTGATATGCTCTCCAGTAGACAGTTCATCGTGAAGAATGGCGATGTGACTTCTGCTGGAACATTTAACATTAAAAACGGTCTGCAACAAGGTGCGGTAAACTCGCCGATCCTATTCAACATTTACACAAGTGATCTGATAGGTTCACTTCACCATGCCATAGCGTACGCAGACGACTTAATCGCGTACAGATCAGGTCCAAAGATTGAGGTTATTAATACACTCTTGCAACGTGACTTCGATAAAATTAAGCGATATTGCGATGACTGGAAGTTGAAAATCAATTTTCAGAAGTCGGAAACCATTTTGTTTAGGACGCCTTTGTCTGGGGCCTCTAGGGATACCAGAAAGAATTGGCGAAAATTCTCGATCGTGGGGCAGCACGGGCAGCCACTTGCTTGTCGAAATGTAGTCTGTATTTTAACAAACATATAGATGTTGCTCTGCCCAGAGCCAAAGGGGCTTTTGCCCTTACAAAGAGACTGTTTTATAACAGCCAACTCGATGCGAGGGTAAAGGTTATCTGCTACATGGCCCTTATCAGGCCTATGCTTGTCTTTGGATGTCTCGTGTGGTTCAACGTAAGAGCAAGTTTATTGGAAAAGATTCGGGTGTTTGAGAGGGCTTGTCTTAGGACTTGTCTTCGCTTATACAGAACACCAGAGTCTGAGTACATAAAATTCTATCCTAATGAGGTCTTGTACAATAGGGCGAACCTGATAAGAGTGGACAATTTCGTCATTAAGTTGACTCGAAGGCACATTGCAAGAGCAATGACCTCATCGAACAACCTGATCTCCGGGGCTTTCTACCCCAATTACATGTATCATGAGAGAGTTCGCTTTGATGGCTTTGTTCCCCCAGAAGCGTTCCTTTACCTAGATATGAAAGGTCTGATCCAGGACAGATTGGCGGTGCCGCTAATCTTCCACGTTGCTCGAAAAGCTGCGGACAGGCGACTCAACTACGACAGAGACGTCGCACATGGCAGCGCGGAGCGTCTCCGGTTCAGTAGGTCGGTATTGAGTCGTGACATAGGGGATGTTGCTCGGCAGCACCAGCAATTCTGGCGGCTAGATGAAGGAGGGGAAGTTTCGTCGTCGAATTCCTCTAGTACTACGTAGCTCCGTAGGAAGCAAAGTCGGTCTTCTGCAAGTTTGATTAGCCGTGGCCGGCTTACATAGTTATAGGTAGAATTAGGGTAGATTTAAGAAAAAAAAATACAAAAATACAAAAAAATATAAATCACAAATAAAAATCACAAAAAAAAAAAATTATATTAGAGCAGAATACTCTAAAATATGGTATAGCATTAGATAGTTTAAGTAGGATTAAGTAGGTTAAGAAATAGTTGTAAATAGTTTATACGTTTAGTTTTAAGTTTTATATTATAACAAAAAGTCCATATACTAAGTTTTGCTACTTAAAGTTTATTTTCTTAGTTTTAGTTTTAATAAATGTAAAACAAAAATAAAAATAGTCTGTAAGAAACGTCGAAAGACATAGATTAAGTATTATGTTTAATTTAGAGTGCCCGCATGGGGCCAGTAAGTTACAATAAGATTATTTTTAAGTTACTTAAGCTAATTTTTAAGCGTTTTTTTGTATAGCGTATAAGTGTTAATGAATTCATGGTAATAAAAATGCATTTAAAATGAAATGAATGAAATGAATGTTCAAAGCAATCGCTTTCTTTTTGTAAACAGGACATTGCTTTCGTCACATCTTTTCGTTTACTTTTTTTGTATTTTCGAGTACTGTTCAGATATACTGGCGTTGTTGGCTTGATCACAAAATGTTGTGTTTTGTTTCAGATGGAGGCGTAATGTTTTATATCAAATTTTGGCAACGCTTTCTAAATGGGGAACTTAATTTGCCGGGTCTACAACCACTTCCAGCAGCAACGGATCAAACTCCATATGTTTTCTTTGTCTCAAAATTTGATGAAGCCATATTCTTCAAAAAATTTAACAAAAGAACAGAGAATATTCAACTATACAAAACTAACTATTGTAGAGAACGTTTTTGGCATGCTTTCGAAGACTCTGTGGGCCTGAGCACTGGCATCCATTCGCCTAGCCTAGCCATCTCAGGCATCTGATGCGCACGTTGTCTGACTAAGTCGATGTCGCTGTACAGCTCGTATAGTTTGTCGTTGAATCTTCACTTCCAAAGCCCGTAAACGCAAGCGGGACCGAATATTTTTCGAAGGATTTTTCTCTCGAAACAACTGAACATATCTTCATCTGCTTTGATTTGGGGCAGCAATTGTTACATTGTCATGTTGATATCTACACAATTTCTTAATAAAGCACAATAAAAAGGAATATGCCACACGTTCTGTAATCGTTTATGAAAATGTAGGAACCGGTGATGTTCTGCGTGGCAACGATTTTGACAACTCGCACTTGGTACCTTTGCAAGCCACCAAAGTAAATGCATCTTACCAAGAAGCAAAAAATGCTCGCAAATTGTAAATTAAAAGGTGTTTCCCTTTGCACAATAAAAATAAGTTGTTATAAGAGAATACTCACTAAATCTTCATCTGACAACGATGTTAGATTAGCCGCTTGGCTTTTCGTTGTTTTCCAGGAATTTGCACAAATCAAACCACCATATTTTAGGTTGGTAAATATTGTCAACACCGGCACCAGACGACTGCGATTGCTTTATTTTTTTTTACATCTTCAAAAGAACACATTTTTTCGAATTTTTTCATTATACTCAGCAGCTCTTCATAAGATTTATTTTTTATGTCATGCAACATGTACTCTGGGCTTGTTATGTCCCAGAGGCAACTCCTTGAGGAAATCAGTTTCCGTGTCCATAATACCGCTGCAAAAATTCCGCTTGACTGACGCTTTGATGTGCACACTAGCAGTCAAAATAGAATATGGCCCCTGACTGTCATTCAACCACGAACATTTTTGTGGTTGACTGTTGACTGACCGGTCACACACGCAAACAAGAGAAATTTAATCAAAACTGTCAAACATGTTCGCTAGTGTGTACTGTACTTTAAATTCGCACTTACGTTCTACCACCGCTATGCTATCAAAAGTTTAACCAATTCTCTTGGTTTATCTATTGTACATGTACATAATTTTTAAACCCGGATATAACAATGCGGACAGAGCAAAAATAAGTTTTCGGTGTATAATTGGGGTCCTACAATGCACACTTGTGGAACCCCATCAATAAGTGGAAGTTGACTCGCTTTTCATTTCTTTTTGTTTCTTTTGGATTGGAAGAGAGATAGGACAGGTACTACATAGCTGAGAACCCAATAATGTGGAATACATATTTGTTTATTATTTGCTTTTTTCTTTTAATAGTTTATTAATTATTCTTTTCTTCTTCATTTCAGGTAAGTTGGGCGAGATCATATGCTATTCGGAAACAGTGTGTGGTATGCATTATTTTAAGTAAATTAGTGAATCTGATAGATCTTGGCCCCGAGGCAAATCCTTTGCCAGATGCCTTGAATTCTGACGTTAATCTAACAGAGCAGATTTAAAGATTGATTAAAATATTAAGGGGAGACAGATTTATTAACAAGTAAACAGGAATGGAGCCCCATAACATCTTTGCAGGCACTTTCTATGTTATGTTATGATCATGCTTAACACTTGCCAAATCTGTTGATCCTCTCACTTGATTCTTACCTTATCTTAAGTGACGCTATAGCCCATCGTAGACCTAGGCTTTTGACAAGAATGATCTTTTGATAACAGTTGCTTAGTATCGTCGGTGTTTGTGTTTTCTGTGTTTGTCTGTGATTATGACTAGGGAATTCAGGGTAGACGTAGCCAATATACGCGGGCTAAAAAGTAATCACTTTTCTGCGTACGTCCACGTCTGTAAGTACAGACCAGCTGTTTTGGCACTTAGTGAAACACAGGTAGATCCCCGCCCACACCTCTCAGATCATTCTGATCTGAAGCTACCTGGCTACCAACTAGTGCCATTATTCTTTTCTCACCGCGGTCTCGCCATTTATGTGCGTAGTGATGTAGCTTACCAAACTCCACCACAATGTGATCCATGTTCCAATCCGGAATTCAACTTCATGTGGTTAAAATTCCATCTCCGTAAGCAAATTATACACTACTGCTTTATTTATAGAAGCCCCAAACTGGACAGCAATTCAACCTTTAACGAGTTTGATGCGCTGTCTGACTCCATTCAAAGAATTGTATCCCTGTATCCTCATACTGAAATCGTTATTACGGGCGACTTCAATATACACAATTCTGGGTGGCTTCGACATTCTGGACAGACAATACCCGAAGGACGGTGTGTTGAGATCTTCGCTGCGGAAAACAACCTAACGCAGCTTGTAAATGAGCCCACGCGAATACCAGACGTTGATAGTCATACCGCCAACACCCTGGACTTGTTTTAACTTCTCACCCTGATAAGTACACCATTGATGTGCTCTCCCCTCTAGGCTCGTCGGACCATTGTGTCATATCAGCTAATTTCTCGTACACCGACCACACAGTTAGAGAAAATATTCCTAAAAGAACCGTATGGCAATACGAGAAAGCCAACTGGAGCGGTCTTAACAGCTTCTTTAGGAATTTTAACTGGTCGTTATGCTTCCTCGATAACGACGTGGATGCCGCTGCTGATATGATTACAGACACCATTCTCTTTGGAATGAGATCCTTTATTCCTCATCGGAAGAAGAGTATCAAACCAAAAGAAAAGGCATGGTACGACTCGAGCTGTAAAGAGGCCGTCAGGGTTAGAGAAATGTTTTTTCGGTCCTACAAGACCAACCCGACAGAGGAAAACCGAAATGACTGCAACGCCTTTCTTAAGAGTGTGAAATTCCAATACGACCAAAAACTGAGGCAAAAAATACTGCAATGTCCCAAAGGCAGTAAAAATTTTTGGTCGTTCGTCAAAAACATTAGAAATTCCGCCTCATCCTCCATCCCAACGCTCATTTACAATGACATTCCAGCTATCAGCTCTTTGGATAAGGCCAATCTGCTTGCTGCACACTTTGCACAGCTCAACAATCCCAGATTGTGCTTTGTCTCCGCCTACACTTGAGTGCGTCGAATCTTCAATGGGACGAATCTACTTTCGCACTCGTGTAGTAGCAAGAGTACTTAAAGATCTCAACATACATAAATCCGCTGGTCCAGATGGTATATCTCCCCTTCGTGTGTTTTTCCTCGCTGGCAAAACCACTGCGTAAGCTTTTTCATCAATCTTACGCTTTAACACTCTTCCCGAGCAGATGGAAAACAGCATTTGTCCAGCCCGTCCCTAAAAAAGGCGAATCATCTTCTCTCTTCTCCTACAGACCCAAGGTCATGGAAACACTGGTAAATCGTCAGCTCATGAAATATCTCGAAACACGAAAACTTCTCAATGACCGGCAGTACGGTTTTCGTAGCAACAGGTCCACTGGTGATTTGATGGCATGTCTCACCGAAAAGTGGAACCAAAGCATACATCAATCTGGCGAAAGCAAGATAGTTGCACTTGATATTTCTAAGGCATTTGACAGACTTTGGCATCAAGCTCTTCTGTCGAAAATGCGTGCATTTGGGATCGACGACTCTCTTCTTCAATGGATTAGAAATTACCTTTCGGAACGTTCAATTCAAGTTGTCTTGGACGGTTTCAAGTCTGATATTCACAAAATAAATGCTGGTGTGCCCCAGGGCTCTGTTCTGTCACCGACACTCTTTTTAATTTTCATTAACGATCTCTTGTCTACTACTTCTAATCCAATATATTCCTTTGCTGATGACAGTACTCTCTGCTTTTCATATTCGTTCACGGCCCTGCTCTTCGGCTGTAGTACGAGAACGGCAGCGTATGCTAAGCTCATTAAATTCCGATATCAACAGCATAACCAATTGGGGAACTATCAATAGAGTGGAATTTAATGCTTCCAAAACACAATGCTGTCTGCTGTCTTTAAAGCGAAATTTAAACACCCAGCCATTATCTATGAATGGCACTTGCATCGTCGAAACCGAAAAACTTTCCATTCTCGGTATGTGTGTCAATGACAACTTACGTTGGAATGACCACATATTTGATGTCGCCAAAAATGCTGCGAAATGTCTAGGTTTCCTCAAGCGATGTAAGAAATATTTTACCCCCTCTGATCTGGCCTCAATATATAAGGCATTCATCCGCCCAAAATTGGAGTACAACTCCCACATCTGGTCAGGTGCTCCTAAAACATCTCTGCACCTGCTAGATAGGATTCAAAACCGTGCGATAAAACTTATTGATGATACTAATATCAGTCAATCAATGGACATCCTCGAACACCGACGAAATGTCTCGTGTCTCACTTTGTTTTATCGCTATTTCCACCACCAGTGCTCCACTGAAATCGCCAGTAGCATTCCGCCCATTCAAACTTTCAACCGTAACACCCGTCTCGCTATGAATGCTCATCAGTATACCATCAAGCCCATTTTCGGACGTACTCTAAAATATCGTGATTCGTTCCTAAGCCGTACAACTCGCTTATGGAATGCCCTGCCGATCTCTGTATTTCCTGGTCGTTATAACTTGCAAACATTTAAAAACAATGTACATCGGTACTCTTTTCTTCCTCCTTAAATTTCCTTTGCCCGCGCTGTGTACAATCACCTTAAGGGTACTCAAACACCTTGAGCGTGCGCTCATTATAAAAAAAAAAGAGGTCACTTGAAAACGTCGCTTAAGGTTAGGTTTCTCCTTAAAACTTGGTTTTGTGCAATAGATACAGGAACACCATATCAACCAGCAGTGATTCAACACGTTCTGACAATTTAAACTCTTTTACGATTTAATTCATACTAAATCAACTCTGACTGCTTTAAATAGCCCCGTTATGAGCCCTCCTATTCCAATAGATTTATTTGTCTTACGTTTCAACCGTTTTTAGATCAGGGAGACAGAACTGCTAAATATAGTTCACGTTGAATTCTTGATTCTGTATAACACCGGAAAGAATGTTAAGTCGTCATTACCGCTAAACAAGAAATGTTGCAATTTTTTCATATTGCCAATAGTGACTTCTTTTTCTACTCAATGACTTCTTATAGGACAAAATTTTTGGAGATGGTAAGTCCTCAGTTTTTCGAAATTCAATTCAACAGGAAAAAATTCCCTTCGCCGCATCTAATGTGATTTTCGGATGAAACAAACATCAGATGCCCTCCGATGTCTTGCTATGAAAATGCTGCCATGTGTCTGCTGCAATGGATTCTAACAACATAGAACACTCGATTGGCTACTGCAATTGTCGCCAATCAAGATTGAGCTACCTGCCATATACTTTTCCTTCGGTATACTGTCGTCGCGAAATTCGCATTCGTAACAAGAACCTGGGCCTCAACTAACAAGCACCTCCAGTTACTCCGGTCTTTAGCTAACTACCAGGTCGACGATGGTAGACAATGTTGACTGTGAAGTTCTGTCAAATTCGTCGATGTTTTGTGTTTCTTCTTGTTGACAGCACATACTTGGTTTTGCCTTCATTTATCCATTTTGGCAGCTTCCGATTCAGTAGTAGCAAACGTACCGGTGACAGCTAGCTGAGTTCTCCAAATTTTGTCGATATCATCGGCGTACGCTAATAGCTGCACAGAATTTTCAAAGATTGTGCTTCTAGTGTTCACTTGTGAGTTCTGCACAATTATTTCAAGTGTGATGTTAAAGAAGTCACATGACAGCGCGTCAAGTTGTCTAAAACCTTTTTTGACATCATAGGTCTCGGTTGAGTCGTTACCGACCTTGACGGAGCAGCTAGGTGTTCTCAATCGTCAAACTAGCTCTATATTGCTCGTCTCTATAAATGCTGTCATATGCGGCCTTAAAATGGATGAAAATGTGGTGGCTATCGATTTGGACATCTTGATTGTGGACTTTCCTGGTCTGAAACCACACTGATAGGGACCAATCATGTTGTTGACGAAGGGTTTCAGACGTTCAAACAATATGTTGGCGCAGCTGAGGGCGTTTGATTTTTTGTAGATCGGTCACATGGTGCTGAGATTCCATTCATCAGGCATACACTTTTCTGATCAGATCTGATAAATGAGTTGGTGCATGCTCTCCACTTCTTAGCCGTTTTTCCATATTCTCATCCCCAACTCTGACTCCAATACAAGGTATCCTTCTTGATATCTACAGGCTTCTGTATGTGTCCTCTTGCCTTGACACGTTCTTTTTACCACCGTGCGTCATTCCTGGAGTGCAACCTCTTAATATCTTGGATCGCGCGCTTTTCGTGCTCTTTCTTCCTCTGGAGAAGCCGATGCTCTTCCCGTCACTTCTGCTCGTAGAGCTCACGCGCGGTTCTCCTCCTTCGTTGCAGGGCCGGTTCGTGGGCTTCTTGTTTAGTTGCATGTGGTTGTGGGCATTCTTCATCAAACCAGGGATTTCTTGTTGGTGGTCGGGTGAAACCCAGCACATTAGTTGCGGCATCTCTGATAGCACGTTGGGAGGGTAGCAACTGGTCTTCGGTGCTTGATTCTGGCGGTATAGGAGTTTTTGAGAGATTTCGGGAAGTCTCTGGCGGTCTCTTGCGAGTAGTTCGTTTTTGTTGGCGGCGCTTATGAAATCCGCATTCGCACCTCGGCTGCAACGAGGTCGTGATCCGAGTCAATTTCCAGAATACTGTAGGTACACCTTACGTCAATTGGAAAATAATCCATTTGACTGAGCGTTTGATGATCCGGAGACCGCCATGTCCCCTTGTGTTAAGATAGGGAAACTGACGTGGTGTCGTGTAGGCTATGCTTCACAATATCGTTACAGCCACAAATTGTTGAATTATGATTAAAATGGCTGGCTCGCGACATTTTTTTCTAAATTATGTCGAAGAGATTACTGAACCGAACACTGACATCTCCGTGTCTAAACGCCCGCGTCCTGCCGAATCTAAATCAAACTTATGCACTGAAATTCATTGAATTCTACTTGCTGACGTCTGAGTGTAAAGCCAGTCTTTACGGCTTTCGAACTCAAATAGGGCCGGTGTTGTTGGTTTCCTTCTTACCTCATGTATACACACTTTGCCAAATTATGTTTCTCTGCTCAATGGAGATCGGCTAGAAATTCGGGCAGCTCTGTAACCTTGTTGGCCTTAATCTTGTATATTGGTATCCTCACAAGCTTACATCGAATTGTCCGCTGTGCCTTGCAACGTAATATTATACTCGTTATCAAAAGTGTTAATTGACTAAAGCGCCGGACATCAGGAACTGATGGTCATATGTAGCATTCTTGCTAGCATATGTGTTAGACCGGTTCTTGGCGGCCCTTGTGGTCAGAAACCAATTTGTCTCATGGTCATTAGATATACGCGCCGATCAGGGAGCCACACTGGTAATTCCAAATTAGTGTGTTGAAGGAGAATGTCTCATGTTTCACACAGTATGAGTACGTTGGACAGGATCTTGTATCTGATGTTCATTAAGGCTATTACTATGGTTTCTGTATATGGCTTATAGGGCTGATTGCATAAGATGTAACAAATATTCGAGACTTAAAAAGCAACCATTTCCCTAACTCCGTCTACATCTGTCCGTTCAACTTCGTAGTAACAAGTTTGCTAACATAACGAAAACATTTGACAGAGTTTTGTATCAGACTCTTGTTAGAAGTCCGGGCATTTGGGATAGACAAGGCTATTATTCAGTGGATTAGTTGTCCGACAAGTTGTCCCTGACGATTTTTAGTCTGGAATTCCCACAATAAATGTTGGCGTACCACCAGGCTCTAGTCTGTCTTCTATACTTTTTCTAGTATTCACAAGCAATCTTTTATCTGCTTACTTTAATCCAAAACATATATTCCTTCGTCGACGAGAGTTTGCTATGTGCGCCGAGGACAACTTTCGTTGGAATCACCATGTATTTGATGTCGCTAGAATTACTGCAAAATACTTAAAATAACACGAGCGATGCAGGAAAGTCGGCGAGTATGGGTTGCGGGAGAGAGTCAGCAGAATGATATTGTTCCCATCAATGTCCATGGTACTTGATGTTTAAAGAACTTTCGGCTTACAGCTCTGGTGTAATCAGAAACTAAAACAGGTACTGGTATAAACTCCTCTACTACGTTGTTCGTTGATTCCTGTGCCATAGTGTCTGGGTTCGACTCCCAGGCTACACACTGGAAAACAGAAAAAAGTCAGTTGAACCCCCGAAAACTTATCTCTCGATTTTTCGCCGATTGAATCTGACTAAAAGAGGAGTGATTTCTCTCTTCTGTTACCAGCATCACAAAATCTGCTTCCTGAATAGAGGACGCAAGTAGTCGAAGCCAACAATGGTCAGCACTTTAATGATGACAATCAATCTTCGCACAGCTGATCTTACATATTAAATCAAGTGAAACCCCCTTGTAGTTGGTTCCAAAAAGGAAGAAGCTCTTCCATTATGAGCTGCCACAAACATCGTGCTCTCATAATTCTCCCCTATCAAGTGGTCAAAAGAAATGATTTCTGTCCGGTGTACCACAAAAAGCCGGAAGCTCGTCAGCACTCATATCTCACAGTGATCTGTGATTATTTTGAACTAACGTCTCTACCTTATACGGATAGCCTTGTCTGATCTCGGCTAATCTCAGTCGTACCGCATCTTGATTGTGCCCCATGACTTGGCTTCTCATCTCATTTCTACTCTGCCTCTACCTCGGCTGTACCACTCTCTCGACTCTGCCTCATCCCCATTCAGTTGTAGATGATCTAAAGATCCGATGACCCGATGGCAGAGTACAGATATCTGTGCATCTCGACTCGACAACAACAACATCATCATCATCATCATCATCTTCTTCGTCTACCGTCTGGAATCACCAGTCACCATCTGGGTTGAGTACGAATACGGTTTCGTACTCATACTGAAACTATAATCAAGTCTGACATGTAGTCTGACATCGAGCGCAATGTCATGCACACTCCTCGATGCGCGACCCTTTCGCGAGATGTAAAAAGTGTGCTGCATGGCATGGTGCGCCTGATGGAATGGGCAGAGATCCCTATTAGCCCCCACGTCGAATTATACGCATTCAAGCGCAACCGATGTTAATTTTCATTTAACGAAACGTACCCACTCTCCAGGGCTGGTTGCGCTTGGGCTTGGACAATTATTACTTTTGGTCATTGGATCATTGGTTCGATGGTTCAATGGTTTTATCCCGTATAGACAGAGCGCACCGTCATGAATACGCAGTGTTGGCCGGCGAAAGCCTGATATATTGGATTAATTGGATTTTAATTGAACTTTATATTCGGCGGATGAGCGTTTGATATGTGGCCTGCGACGAACGGGGTGACCATTTGGATATTTGTCAACTGTCCGCCATGGATGATGATGAGTAGTGGTAATGGGTGACTCCTCTACCCACAAGCTCTATGCATTACTCATGCTCTACGGCTTTACAGCGACGGGCTTTAAACAAAAGTGGATTTACGTCCCAAAGCTGTGGTGGCACGAATTACATGGTTCATGCCTGCCAATGGGCATTTCATGCTCCATCGGATGCATTAAATGCGGAAACTGAGATTAATTGGCGCATTGGGGGTGGTAGAGGCGGTAGATGTGGTGGGGGTGGATAGATAGAGGACTGAATTGTGGCTGATTTTGAAGGATGGGTGCGAGGTACTTATTGATACTGCGGGATGGGAAAGCGATAGCTGTTGCGGTTTAGTGTTGAAATCGAAGTGATTCCGCGCTGCTTGTCGTTTTCATTTTTTGAGTCAATTTCTTTGAATTTATTGGTTCCGATGAGTGACTCCATTGAATGGAGAATTAATTGCTTTGTTGGACGCTTGCGTCTACTAAGCTCATTACAAATGTTTTGTCGTTGGACCAAGAATTTCGAGAGCAGGACTGGGAATTGCAGTTTAATTGATGCATTTGGGGCATTTCTGGAGCGAAACGAATGTGCTTATGTGATGCTAATTAGTATGAAGTTCATAGTCCCGTGGTCTCATACATACACACAAAATTAATTGACAATGTGGTGGGTCATACAGACCCCACGTTCATTATTTTTGGTAGAAGTACTTATCGTCACACTTAGAACTAACAATGAGACCATTAGGGTCGACAACTGGGTGTAGGTAGGTAGTCGTAGTTGTTTTAAATTTTGCCCCTGAAGTACAAATTACCCTTATGCCACGCAGAATTCTAGTTTACGCTCAAATCCATCCGTCTAGAATGTGCTCTAGTGTCTTCAGAAAAGGCTTCTAGCTTTGAAGACTAAGCACGGTTATGTTTTTTGCGTTCATGAAAGTAGATGTTCATAATGATTACCAACAGCAGGTTTCGCCCAAGGCTCATCATGTCGTTTCTCATATCTGACAGAGTCTATGAGATTATGGTGGCCCGCGAATATTCTCTGGCTGAGACACGGTAGAGTTCCTGACTCTTCGATCCCAGGCACGTTGTTTTCAGTTGTCCAGACCAAGCACTCTGGGATCTGGGATATGTGATTCGAAGTTTCTTTCGTTCGATATGTGCCAATGTAGTCGACGTGTTTTGACGTTCTGGACGACGTCCTCATAGAATTCCCGGTTGTACGAGTATGTTCTACTCCATTCGACCAAATTTTCGACGAAGAATTTGTCTTTCGAAATTTTTCAATATCTGCTCGCCTTTCCTGCTTATTGTCCACCACTAGGTTGAAAGTAATAGAAGTCGCTGAACCAATGTTTCCTAGAGCTTGCAATTCTTTTCCGAGCTAAGAGTTTTGAATAGTCTTTTTTCGCCGGATGGAAGTAGCAGCGGCTTCATAGATTAGGTTTCCACCGAATCTCCACGGTTTTTTGAAGACAGTGTCTCTCGTGTTAACAGCTGCCCTGCGCACTATGTGTTTCGGCATTAGATTGAAGAAACCACATGACAGTGCATCTCCTTGGCATGCTTTGAATAGTTAACTCTTTCCAAATTGCATATTGCACCTCGTCTTTTCCAGTGCCACGCAGCGGATCTGGATCAGTTTTGAGGGATCAATCTCTACTTTCGGGACTCGGTTGTCTTTCTAGGATGAAAATTTGGTCGATCGTCGATCTGCCGGGCCTGAAACAACAGATCGTTGCGTGCGTGCCTGCCAGAGTGTTGCAGAATTCTTTGAGACTTTTACGCAAAACGTTGGATTGCCTCGATAGTTCTTACAAGACATAGTGTCGCCTTTCTTGAAGATCAGGCGTACGCTGATAGTCCAGTCAGCCAGCATGCTTTCATCCTCCCATACCTGGTTGATGATTTGGCGCATGCACTCTAGATAAACGTTACTTTCATGATTGAAAAGCTCCGCTGGTAGACCGAGTTAACGGGCTTATTGTTCTTCAGCTCTAGGAGGAGGATGGCTTCTTCACTGACTGAGAGCGAATTCTCTTCTTGCCCTATCACTCTCTTAACTTATAGTAGCTGCTGGACGTGCCGCTCTTCGATGACTTGAAGCCAGCTGCCGGTTGTTAGCTTTCTGGGAAAAAATTCCGATACTGTTCCTACCGCGGAACTCTTCGACATCCCTGAGTTTGAAGATTGCATTAGCCCTTTTCTTTTTTAACACGAATTTCTTATTTTTCTCCCTTCTTCTGGACCGATTCTATCCGCTGCTGCTCTTGTTTTGCGTTGCAGCGCCAAGTCTACATTTTCTGTTACGTTTTCGTTGTTGGTGGTGGCTAGTAGCCAGTGGTGGTCACGGCTACCTCTTGGATGATGTCGCGTTCCACTCTACTAGCATGAGGTTTAGTTGGCGCTTAGACTACCAGGAGAGGTTGTAGTGTTGGAAACCTAGTGCTACTTATCACCATATACTGCAAGCCACCGAAGATGTTTGCCTTACAGGTTTTGGTATTGAAGTCTCCGAGTACGATATTGACACCATACTTCGGACAATATTCTTAGGCTCCAGCCAGAAGGTTATAGAATTCCTCCTTGATAGACTCTTTGGCGTCGTCGGCTGCGGACTGTGCACATACTATGCTGATGTTTTCAAATGCCTTGACATCGCTCACAGGCGGTGGCTTATCGGCTTCAAGTCAATTATAATTGACCGTGGCCGGGGGACCAGTTCCATTGTATAAACCCCTAGGGCGAGGTGTCGTTTACACCGATGTCAGTAACCCACTTCTGGGACGGTAGCGCTTTCATTGATCCACTAAGGGCTCATCTACTATCATATCTTTTACAAGAACCTGACTTCCTTATCGAACTGAGATCCGAATACGTCCAAGTAGCCCAGATTAGCTTTAGTTTTTGCTTCTATTTGAAGCCGCGACGCAATTGTTAACTCAATCGAGGGCATTAGTCCGCTGCCGTGTTTACAGTGCTATTATGTTTGTCTTTTGTTCAACATTCGGGCTTACAAGTTCAGTAGGTCGATTCTGGATGGCCGCCAGCCAGTAAACGATGGCTACCACTTGGAGATAAGACAAGCACAATTGATGTATATCAACACTGGTCATTGCCTGATTGATGCTAGTCAGTGTCTACTCTATTCTTACAGCATCCAGCAATAAAAAAAAGTTTGCAGGAAACCATAAAAGATACGTTCATAGCTCTTTGAACGGAAAACTGGAGAGTCTAAGTAAAATCCTCTCGCATCACTGCTGTATTCTCTTCAATATCGAGCATTAAGAAAGACCTACTCAATATAGAAATCATATTATCAACTCCAGACTGTCAATAACTACTAAACAAGAAATATATAGTACAAGGTGGCGCAAAATTAATCACCCTATCGGAAGATGGTATAATTTTTGCAAATGGCGTCGTACGTCAATCATATTTGACATTTGTGAACTAGACAGCTGCAGTATACAAACAGACCAGCAATGGAGCGCTATACTCCGCAAGAGCGTGGAATGTTTTTGACCAATAATCGGTCGGTGGTGTTAGCGCAGCATGCATTTCGACGTCGATTTGATTGGTCCGTATTTTTGTGAGGACGCCATCGGCAATACGGTCACTGTTACTGGCGAACGCCAAAAGGCCATGATAAACGACTTCTTACTGCCGGAATTGGATGAGCGGGGCTTGGTGAACATATAGTTTCAACAAGACGGTGCAACCGCACACACAGCACGAGCCACAATGGATATTGTGTAGGAAGCGTTTTCTGGTCGCGTAATTTCCCGTTTTGGCGATTTGACATGGCCAGCAAGATCGCTCGATTTAACCACCCCAGGTCCTGGCTGAAGAATAACGTGATATCTGCAAAGGATATCCGCATATTTTTGGATAGTCAGGCCGCCATCAAATCCCTGGACTCGGTCTCATTATATTCTAAAACCGCCCTTGAATGCCGATCATCTCTCATGGAGATGGCAGAGCAGTTCAACATTCACCTTTGTTGGGTGCCGGGCCATAGAGACATTCCAGGGAACTGCAGAGCCGATAAACTCCCCAAAATTGGAACCACTCTACCTGTTCTCCTGGAAAAGGCTAGTATAGGTATACCAATCGCTAGGTGCAAACTAGCATTAAAGCTGGATACCAATAAAAGAACAAACCTTAGGTGGACTGATGGGCAAACATCTCTAGCGACCAAACAGATTGGATCTGAGTCGCTCTAAGTGTCTGATCCTTTTAAATAGGAACCATCTCAGCGCCATAATAGTTGTCATTACTGGACACTGCCTCATAGGCAAGCACACAAGAAGGCTTGTCGCTTTTACAAATGATTTTTGTAGAAGCTGCATGGACGAAGAAGAGTAGGAGGCAATCCTCCAGCTACTCTGCACATGTTCAGCTCTCTCCCAGAGAAGAAAGCTTCATGTAGGAGCTTTCTTCTACATCGACCTAAACGATCTAGAAAACATAGACGTTAACAGTCTCCTACGCTTTATTATGTTTTAGTAAGACGATCATAGATCCACGTGGTATCACAATGGGCCTAAGTGGGTTGGTATTTCCAACAGCCACTCTTACCTAACCTAACTTAACCACCCCAGACTTCTTTCTTTGGGGCTACTTGGCATAAACCCTCGACTTCAACAAGCCTAACTCCTTTCGTTCTCAAACTTGAGTGTATCCACTTTTCGGCCGCAACTCTAGACTTTCAAAGGAACCCCATCACATAATGTAATGTGAGGGGCCTGTCATCTATAGGTGATAGGAGATGTTTTTAAAAATGTTCTCACTGCAGCCGTTCAAAAATAACTCATCGAGCCAGTTAAAGAAATTTCTGCCAGCAACTGGATCGCCTCTGCGGTAAAAGGTCAAAATTAGGGCGATCTACACACAGAAATAGCCCTTTTTCTAACGCTTTCCCCCGTGATATGCCCTATGGCAAATATTGGGCAAGGCATGAATTCTAAGCTGTGACCTTAGTATAAGTCTGAACAAAACCGAACCTACATACACTTACGACTTTAAAATGCAGAGCCTTAAGATTTTGCTTCCAATACAAAATACTTACGCCTTATTCTAGACTCTGAAGCTAGCTAAACATTGGGCATCGGGTGCGTACCCGAAACATTTAAAGCGTGCAGAAAATTTGGTTAAAATATTGGGACCCTAACTTAGAAAGGTTTCTTATATGTACAACTTTGTGGTATGCCCTATTCTAAGTTGAAGGTCTCTAGCAGAGTGGCCAGCCATAAGGAAATCCTATTCAAAGGAATTGGGGACTACAAGAGGCTTAATGTGATTCTCAACATCCTGTCTTTCAACTTGCACATCAATACTGTTGCATCATGTAGACTAGTCGCAAGACGGACACAGCAAATTTATTTTCTTACTACCGTGTAGCTTGGGAACACAACCTACTGTCTTGACCTGATGTTAGTGAGTAGGATTCCCATCCAGATCAGAATGAGGTTTAGACATAGTTACGACATTATCCACTTTCACAGTGTGGAGATGATCAGGTTACTTTTCTGTAGCATAATTTTTCTAAGGTGTGTTCTCCTATCACTCTCAGTTGCTCAGGCCCAAGAAAGGGTATCACTGCCCGTTGTCTTGTAAGAGAGGTACCGCACTTCAAGGCATTATATTCTTTCAAATCTATGCGCCCCTACCTTATCATTCCTTGTTTCTCCATCCTATGATTTATGAGGTAGCAAGAAGCCAACCGCGATAACATTTCCATATCCAACGGTTGGGCATGTGCTTACTGTCCCGGTGCTGAACGGTGTTGAGAGTCTTTCTTGCGAACAAAATGGTTCGTTTTGCCCATACTACCGCTCCGATTGTTGATCATTGGTATCAAAATTTAAATGTACTCGTATGTACATCCATTGTTGGATGCTAGACCTACATATTATGAGGTCACGGATGGCCTTCTTTGATATCTCATTTAAGATGTTTCTTCCAGAAGAACTTCCTGTACCGATGAAAAAGAATCCTCAGCTTTCAGATGGCTTAAGCCATTAATATAAGCCCGATATGCCATAACACACCCACTGAAGAAACTGACCATAATTAAAAAACAGCTTATACGAGCATCTGAACGAAATGTGCGAGCAGTGCCTTAAAGATTTCAACGCAAAGCTAGAATCTTTTGTGACATTACTGGGAAGTAAAACTTCCACTAACTCCGATTACGGATTCAGGTTAATTGACATTACGGAGGAGTAGACGTTTCTTGCAATCTCAAAATAAGCAATGCCATTCTTCCGTTCAGTCAAACGTCAACGAGATTGACGCATTGCTATAGAGAAAAAACGGTCGCCCAATTATGATGGATTTCCGAACGTTCCCATACTCGTATTCGAATATGGACTCGAACTTCAATCTTCTTGTCAGTTGCGCATATATGAAAGAATCCAAAGACAATACTATCAGGGAGTTTAACATTTTCCACGGCAATCGCCAGGTCTCACAAAAGATCTTATACATCAAGCACTGAAGACCAGTGACAACGCTGATGAGCTGAGTTTTGATCGGTCACCATAACGATTGGTAAAACGAAGAGTGCCAGGGCTGCTCGGGTTCCCTACGTTCAGATGCTTAGAAACTATGATAATCCTTCTGAGTAACGTTCGGAAATATGAAGAGTACAAAGAACATGTCAAGCCTACAAAGCATGGTGGTCAATCGAGGTCGGTAAAGACCTGACCGAGACCTTTGATATCAAAAATGATAGAGGCAAGGCGATCAGCCGGAATATGATTTCTTTAACATTGTTCTTGGAGAAACAAATGTGTACCGCCAACACCAGTCACTTCGTTGGAAAAGCCTCTTCAAATACTCGCATACGACGACAATATTGACAAAATCAGAAAAACGCTGCCTTGTATCGGTAACGTGTTGTTGATTATTGCTTCGGAAACGGCGTAAATAGGTCTACGGGTTAACGAGAGCAAAGTATAACATATACTGTAAACAGAAAATTCAACATAGACGTCTTGGACAGAACCTCATTGTAGACAAATTTAATGACTACGATATTTGAGGGATGTAGGGCGAATAAACATCAGTACAAAAGCACGGAAAATCTTGAAAGCCATCGGCTGAAGAGAACTAACACACGATCGAGCTAAATGGAAATGCTTGTTTGATAAAGCCTGGGTCCTAGTTCGGGGTCTCTAGCTCCATTTGAAATGAAGTAAGCAACATCTTTGCTGGTGGTCAGTGTGGAGTAGTGGTTAGGATCGTTAACACTACCTCAGAGGTCCTGGGTTCGATGCAGAAAACAGAAAAAAAATATTAAAAATGAGTTTCTTAAGCCCTTTTCGTTCAGAGTCGGTAAAAAACTGTAGGCTACATCTCTGTGGGACTATCATACATTTGAACTTTTTTTTTTCTGGACTGTCCGTAGATTCTTCTCGTGGGTTATCCGAGTTCTGGCTGTCACTACTATATGGGGCCCCCGCCCAATTATCAAGGCTTCGCCCATTAATGACGTTGTCTAATAATGAACAGGGCCAGAGCAAAGTACTGGTCTTATCGTAATCATTTTCAGATGACGCTACCTAAGGTTGCTACGATTTATACCTTTCCGATTGTATACCTTTTGTATACCTTTCCGATTGTAGTTGCAGCATGACCTGTCCAGGTAAGAGTATCGTTGAAAACAATACCCCGATGTCGAGACTTCGTGACGTATTCTATGGATGACTGCCCTAATTTTATTGGTGGAAATGTGGTAGTATTTAGTGACTGCTTATAAATATAGCGAGGTCCAAGACATCAGTGATAAATTGTGTTTGAGGGCAGACTGCTGTATGATCTCAAGATCTTCGTTCACCATTTCAATTGCAATACTGCAATTGATCAGCACAAGTATAATTGCGAACTTGTGGGCAGTACAATGTTTAACAAGTTGTGGGAGTTCGTTCACATAAAGTGAAAATAGTAAGGGGCCCAAGAATCGAACCTTGTGGAACTCCAAGAAACGAAGACATTTGGCTTCGGCCCGTGAGGTATTAATGTGAGAGTTTGACTGCCAGAGACGAAAATCTAAATTCATACCGTAGCTTTTTACAGAGGAGAAAGTGGTCCACCGTGTCGAATGCTTTCAAGAAGTCCAACAACGTCAAGAACGTTGGACAGTTAGTATCCAGGCCATTGCGGATGTCGTCGACAACAAGAAAAAGTGCAATTTTACAACTCCTTTTTGCGCAAAAACCGCATTGGGGGGGGGGGGGGATTTAAGAGGTTGTTGTCGCTTAAGGTAGCCCTAAATGACGAGCATGCTCGCCGAACATGCTCGTTTGCGTTATCCCCTACAAGACGAACACATTTGGCGAGCATTCATTTCCTGTTGATTCTTCATACTGTGAACATGTGCGATAAAGAAGCGCAAGTGGTTGCGCTTATGGTGATTTATTTATTTACTGCTGCCATTATGTTTAATCTGCGATATTCACTCGGCGGCGTTCACAGCAAAAATGAGGTTTGCTCGCGAACATGGCCCTACACGGCGAACATCGAAGCCAACGAGCACGAAAAAATCGAAATTTTTCGCCAACAGCGAGCGGCTAGCGAACCAGCCTCTACACGAGAAAAATAGCGAGCGCGAGCATGTTCGGAGAGCATGCTCGTCATTTAGGGCCACCTTTAGGTGCGCTTGCATCTGTTTTAACATAGTTTTCTCGAATACTTTGGATATACTCAGTGTTAGTTCGGCTTTGCGACTTGGGTATCGGTAATATCGTAGCCATTTTCCACGAAAGGAGGTATTCACAAGTGGTAAGTACGTGATTTAGTGGGTTTTACAAATTTAGGATTGATTTCATCCAAACCTATCGAATCAGATTTCAACTAAGTCTTCATCCGTAAAGCGAATAAAGTTAAAATCTGCTATATTGTCATTATCGCTAGACTGATTCGTAAACTGTGCGGAGTCTTGATATTGAGTTGGCGAATTGAGAGCATTACAGTCAGTTGCACCTGAATGCTGTCTCCCATTGGAAACAGGCTGGGTTTCAGGGTTGAGGAAATGTTCATAGTGGCGCCGCTTTGCAGCCCTTATACGAAGAACAACTATGTTGCGAAGTGACCGATAAGTGTCATAGAACACGGGGAGTTTGTATCGTTTTCAACGACCGTATGCAGAATTACGATTATGGATCAGATCTAGTAAATCTCTATTAAGCCAGCGGGGGATCTGCTAACAGGGCCTTATGTCCTTGTGATATTTGCTGATTAACTGATGCCATTAAATAAATATAGTCCCACCGAATTTGGATGACGTTAGACCGTAAACTTTGGTAATCAATGTTTTTGAAATCTCTATAAGCAATTACATGATTAGCTGCGTCAAATTGGATATATGTTTGGAGAAGCCAGGCGCTGTCAGTTGACTATAGAGCAGAATTTCTACTATCGTTGACAAAGATCACATCAAGAAGGGTAGCAGGGTCGAACGCGAAATGTGTAGCAGTCGATCTAAAGGGTTTTCCAATAGGGACTTGACAACTTTGAATTTAATTTGTGAACGCACTCTTTCACTAATCATCAAACTGTCACCGTCAATTTATTTAGCAAACTTAACATTTTCATCATGGTAAAGTACACGAACGAGCAACGTCTGCAAATTATAAAAATTTTCTACCGAAATTCGGAGTCGGTGACTGCAACTTTAAGAGCGTTAACTCCAATTTTCGGTCGTAATTCTCGCCCTAGTAGACAGGCAATAACAAGTTTAGTGCAACAATTTGAGTCTACATATTCGTTGTGTGATGTTGCCGTGTCAGTGGGACAACGGGTTGGTCGAAGTGTCGAAAATATCGCTGCCGTTCAGGCGTCCGTAGCAAACGATCCAATTCAGTCACTTCCACGGATCTTGGTTTACACCCATACAAGATCAAGCTGACTCAAGAATTGAAGCCGATGGATCATTTGAAGCGACGTACGTTCTCCGATTGAGGTCTGGAGAAGATGCGCAAAGATGATGAATTTCATCGCAAAATCATCTTCAGTGACGAAACTCATTTTATGCGTTATTGGTCGGGTGAAAATCCACATGTGCTTCATGTGTCACAAAAAATAACTGTTTGGTGCAGTTTGCATGCCGGCGGCGTTATTGGGCCATATTTATATATATAACGATCGTCACGTTACTGTGAATGGTCAGCGTTCTCGCGCCATGATCACCGATTATTTTTGGCCCGAAATGGAAGATATGGACTTGGACGACATGTGGTTTCAACAGCCACAATGCCACAAGCCACACAGCACACTCTACAATCGATTTATTGAAGAGTACGTATGGTGAGCGTGTTATCTCAAGAAATGGGCCAGTCGATTGGCCGCCTCGTTCGTGCGATTTAACGCCGCTTGACTATTTTCTGTGGGGCTATGTTAAGTCATTGGTTTATGCCAATACGCCGACGACGTTGGAAGAGGTCAGAGCCAACATTGAACGCGAAATAGCGGCCGAAATGTGTGGCCGAGTCGTTGAAAATTGGGTCCAACGAATCGACCGCTGCAAACGTGCCCGCGGTGGCCATATGAACGAAGTCGAGTTCCATTCATAAATGTTTTGATTGTACTTCAAGTCGATAATAAAGTTTTTGAAA
Source organism: Volucella bombylans (assembly GCA_949129095.1). NCBI lineage: Eukaryota > Metazoa > Arthropoda > Insecta > Diptera > Syrphidae > Volucella > Volucella bombylans. The sequence goes on from OX422140.1 coordinate 363,881,462, forward strand.
TATCTCAAATAGTTTGCGTTTTATTTAAAAAAAAAATTTGTCAAGTCCTTATTAGAAAACCCTATATAACAACGAATAATTTTTTAATAAGTCAAAGGGGGATGATAGGTCAATATTATTGTAGAGTCTATAAACGACACCAAACAGGCACTTCCTTTTTTCAATTTCTATAAAATAATACTGAACATCACTATCACGAACATAAATAGCACCGCCACCACCGATTCTATTTTTCCTGTCAGCGCGAGAGATCTTATAACCGCACATGAAGTATGACTCGTCATTTACCCTCGGATCAAACCACGTCTCAGAGAAACATACAACATCAACGCAGGAACCAATGAACAGATATCTAAATTCGTCAATTTTCCCCGATAAACTTTGTGCAGTGATGTGGCATACCCTAAGGCCTCCTTGCTGTTCACAAAAGATTTTAAGAAGAACGCGCAGGTTATCATTTGAGCCATTGCCTACGGATAGATTCCCGCCAATATCACCCATTAATGGTACCAACGGAAAATTGCCCTCTCAATAAGAGACTCAAATAACAACAGAATAGTGAATAGTGAATAGTGAAATATAAAAAAGAAAACTGGAATTGTAACTTACAAGTGAAGTTGACAGTAATCAGATTATTCGATGGCGGCAAATGAATCCAAGTTGTGCATAGAATTTGCACTTCCCACACTTCGCACGTAGGATTAAAACGAGCTCTTTTTTTTATAATCACTACTACCTGCAAACATTCAAAACCAATGGACATCGGTATCTCTCTTTATTACCTCCCTAAACCTTCTTCTCCCGCGCTTTGTACAAATATTACACAAGATTTGTTAAAAGATTAAAAAAAAATTGGGGCTAAAAAGAATAAAGACAACATTGTACGGATCAGCACGACATTTAACAGACCCTGTGTAGCTCTTTAATCAGCTTAGCCTCAACGGTGCTACAGTCAAGACCTATGAATTTTTTGTATATATTTCAGACCATTGTGAATACAAGAAACAGGGACTGATGCAAGTTGACTTTAAGTGTCTGAGGAACTTTTTACTATTGAGTATATGGCAGCAAAATGCATACTGGAAGAGAGAACATTTTAGAACGCATATGCTCAACTACAAGTCGACACCTGACAACGTCTGGTCTGCCTCTATTTGCTCATCAGGTATGTATCTGTCAAACGACACAATCGTTTCTATTGCGCTACTTGACTTGTGCAGGCATCCGCAGGTGCCTATTAGATCGATATTGTTAAAAAGACACAATTCTATGGATACACTAGACGACACCAGTTGTTTGTTCTGTCATTTCTCCGAACAAGTGCATCGATAAAACAGACATCATACTGTGACTTATTGTTCAAAACAACGTAGACAGTCCGTGTGGGTTATAAAGCATTCTCCCTTATCTCTGTAAACTATTCATTTGGCCTTTCCCAACTGTGGGGTGTATTTGTGAGAGGCCAAACCCAGTGAAGTTATCGAGATTGTGACAGGTAACCGATAAGAATAAAGGAAAAGCAAACATCAAGTTGTTTATCAAAAGTAAATATTTACTGTCTTTAAATTTAGCTTGCCGGCGCGTTACTGTTTATGCTTTTATCTTCGAAAATACCCAACTTAACGATTGATATGAATATACGAGCCCATTTGTAACTTCCAATGTCTGAATAAAGGTGCAATGACTGCGTTTAGAGAGGATAGCTTGTATAATACTGTTATGCATTTTGACTTGACCACTAAAAAGACATGTTACTCCCTCCGGTCCGGTATTCATTCAATCCATGTCGCTTCTATTTGAACCCAAACAATTCCACATTCCAAAACCAATATTTATCCTTCTAATCAATCCTGGCAAAAGAAATTTTTATCTACTTAACCAGACTCAAGACATTCGGCCGAGGTCATCTTTCACAGTCTTCTTCAATATCTGTTGCTGTAAGGAGCGCCGAAACTTTATCGGTGAATGTTATGTCCAACTTGCTCCTTTCTGGAACACTAAAGTGATCCTTTTCTTGGGTTATTAGCTTGCACAAATTTTCTTCCATATTCTCTGCGCTTTACAATATTCCATTTGCTCAACCGCCTTAATTTTCGATAGTCATTCTTGCTTACAAACGTATCGCCTCGATTCTGCTACTTTTTTTCCCCCCAGATGTGATGTTTAATTATATTTTTGACCACAGAGCACGCGGACGGACCTAAGTATATTTTGCAACTCTGCTTTCTTGAACATTGTTTTGACGTTCTTAAATGTTTTGCGTCCTCTTTTGGAGCTTAGAAGCTCTTGTAGGGCTACACGCCATCGTGTGTGGTTTCAAGCAATATCATATGCCTCAATTGCGGCCAACTTTCGCCGTGACTCCTTTATAATTATTCGACGCCATGTACATATGCATGTCGTAAGTGACCAGCCCTTCATTACATGGAAAAGTCTCCGTTCCGAACCATTTCCCAAACAAATCCCTTTTTGCGATGCCTTTCGGACCCTAAAATGTGCTTTCGGTGATTCTCGAGTAAGACACTCATTATACCAATTAGGTTATACTTACTTACTTACTTAAGATGTCGCCATAGTTAGGTGTGGACCTGGGCCTCAACCAACAGGCGTCTCTAGCCAGCTCGATCTTTATCCAGCTGCCTCCAGTTTCGCACGCTAAGTCGGTTGAGGTCCCCTTCCACTTGCGTTCGCCAACTGACTGACAGTCTTGCTCTACTGCGCTGTCCTTCGGGGTGGAATCGAAGATTTTTTGGACCGGAGCATTGGTATCTATCCGCTCTACATGACCCAGCCGTTGGACCTTTACTCTTCTGGCTAAGTCAATGTCGCTGTGCAGCCCATATAGTTCGTAGTTATATATCCTTCTTCATTCACCAAATTTTCCTCTCTAAGCAGCCAAGAACACTCTCATCCATTTTTGATAAAGTCCGTGCCTCTGCGCCATATTAAGGCCTTATATAGGGTCACTTGCTTTCTTAGCCCAAAGAAGCAGCAATTGGCAAGAATTGTACTTCGTTTGACCTGAGCGCTGGTGTTTTTGTCTGAATTGATAGCAGAGCCTATGTAAACAAAGTCATTAGCTACCCTAAAGTTATATCTGTCGAGGGTGACGTTCTGTCCGAGACGCCGGTATTGTGTATCCTCTCTTGTTGACAGCATATACTTGATCGTGCTCTCATTGACTTTTGAACCCATCTTCGACGCTTCCGTCTTATACTCCCGAAAGCGCCACCTACGAGTATATCACACTACTTTTGTCCGATCATGTAAATACATATCACCGGCGTATGCGAGTAATTGGACGGACTTTTGCAAGATTGTGCATCTTATATTGACGCGTGAGTTTTGCACTATCCAAGAATGATGTTAAAGACACCGCAGGACAGAGCATCGCCTGGTCTAAACCATTTTTTGACATAAAGGTCTCGGTGAGTTCATTACCGAGCTTGAAGGAGCAGCGTGCATTCTCCATCGTCATCCTGCGCAAACGAACCAGTTTGGCAGGGATAACTCGCCTCTATAGATGCTGTCATACGTGGTTATAAAATCGATCAATAGGTGGTGTGTATCGGTTTAGAACTCATGAGTTTTTTTCCAAGGTCTGCCGCAGGGTGTGGTCGAGTATTTGGTCGATGGTGGACTTTCCTGGCCTGGAGCCACACTGATATGGACCAATCAAGTTTTGGACAAACGACTTCAGGCGTTCACACAATATGGCAGATAGGATCTTGTAGGTGATGTTAAGAAGACTGATACCTCTGTTCAAAGGGTCTCCTTACTTGAGGATCGGACAAACAATGCTGAGGTTCCATTCATCGGGCATACCTTCGTCCCGCAATATTTTACAGATGAGTTGGTGTATGCTCCTTACCAAGGTATCATCTGGGGCCGTATTGAACTTAAGCTAAGGTATGGCTATTTTCACTTCAACCAGATCGGGTGAACGGAATTGTTGGTCTACATCGTCCAACAACAACCTATGTATTCGGTTCGTCATAGCCTTTGGACAGTCTAAGGACATACTCTTTCCAAATTCTCTGCAACTATGTTCCCTTGATCGTCGGGTTCGTTATAACATCTGGTAGCAATAAAGTTATCTCTTCGTCGTTTATCGAAGTCATTCCGTATTTTCTATGCCACACGCCCTGCAATCTTACATTCGTTCAACCTCCGTCATTTTCATATATTATTCTTCCTTACTACTTGTATATCACTCAATCGCTTCGATGGTTGTGTTCCTTACTTCCGAGATGCTAAGGTTTCCTCACAGAGCACGCGGTCATATGGATATAATAATGTTTTCCAACTCCGCTTTATAGAACTTTGTTTTGATACTCAAGTGTGTCCAGTATCCTCTTCTGGGTCTTAGGGCCTCCTCGAGCACTACGCACCATCACACGTGGTCTCTGACAACATGTTGGAATTGTGGCCATCTTTTGATTCCTTTTCGATTGTTGTAACGTCTTGTCCGTTTTTGGCGATTTACGTTTCATAAAGGTGTCGTCTTTTCGAAACACATTCCGACGGACAACCTAATTATGATGCCTATACGATCTTGACCTATTTTTCCGAAGAATGTTTCCTCGAACAAAAATCCAAAGCGATTTCAATTTTCTGGAGATAGTTCAGGATATTTTTGAAGTACTCGTAATGCACACTTGCAGCAGAACGAATTTAATATTGAATGTTAAATAAAAACACCACTGTAACTTGGTTCTAAATGTTATTGGATTGCTTTTTCATAACTCGGACAAGATACAACACGTAGACTCCACCTAGCTTATTTGGCTGACTATATTCTTTCCAATTGCGCCTTCGGTTGAGTAAATATCATACTCCGCATGCATTGAAAACACCCTACTTTTTCTACAATCAAACAACTTATTAGCAATAAAAGAGTGGCGGCAAAAAGATCCACCCTTGTGGCTCACCAGTTTAAATTTCGATGTTTTCGAATTTTTCTCCTTCTCGCTAGCGTGACCTTTTAATCTGTCACGCTTGCAGAAGGGAAACCAAATAAAAATTCTCCTGACACTGTCAAAGGGCTCTTCAATATCGTTCTTCAATGAAGCACGGGAGGTGTAAATAAATAAGCAGATTGCTTAGCGGCGACAGTGCCTTCAAGTTGAAGTCTTATTTCTTTTTCGAAGCCACCCTCCGAGTTTTCGCAGTCTACAAGGATAAATTTGCATAATATTTTTGATCGACGGCGGCGAGGCGCAGTGCATAAGTTCGTCGTCAAAGGGTCTGGGTTCGAACCATAGGCCAACACTGAAAATAAGAAAAAAGTAATTTTTTCAGATGTAACTACCTTTCGGCAGGCGACAATGACAGTCCTCTGAAATTTAAATCTTTTGTCTAGGTCTCACGTTCTCCTGCGGTTCGGAGTGAGCGAAAAACCTGTTCTTTTGTGTACTCGACATTTGTTTACATAGGATTTTAGCATTTATCAGCGTCATTTCGTTGTCTGAGGACGGAAGGTTGATGATATCTCCATAGGCGCTGAGATCCATCACGATGATGATGATCGTCATTATAAATACCAGGCAGCTATTTACAGAAGTTATTCTTTCCATCCTCAATCGCAAGATTAGTTGAGGCAGAGCACTGTATTATAGTGACGTTTCCTCCTGTAGTCCTAGATCTGGCTCAGAAGATTCCCCCGCCATGACTCTACTTTGATAGCGTGGTTCTCAAGAAAGCTTTTCAGAAACAAAAGGGATCGGAAGCTTACATTTGTTGATCAACAAAATGAATCCTGATCTTACCGTCTTGATCTTGTTCTTGCACTTTTTGCAACACCAAGGTGGAAAGGATTTTTTTTGTAATTTTTCTATACAAGATCGAAATCAAAACAAGATCAATGGCAAGATCAGTTGTGAAAGATTCAGTAAGACATTTTCTATGTTTTTTCAACAAGAAGAAAAGAAAATCACTCACTTTAATCGAAAGACGACTGGGAATTAAACAACTCTTCTCCTTTCCGAGCCATAAGTTTAGCTTGAAGGCCAAGATCAAGACCAAGACCTACATAATTGCCGTTCTAAGATTGAGGCTAGGGGCACGATCTGTGTTGCCTCTAGATCAACAAAGATCATATTGTACGAGAATATGATTATCACTAACCGCAATCGTGCCTGATCTCTTGTCCACATTAACAGAACAGTGTTCGATATCAAAATATTCACTGTAATGGTGGTTTGGTGACATCACATCTAAATCTAGCCTTCCAAATCTACTGGAAGCGGAAGTGGGCTTTTAGCGTTTGAAATATCTGATCATAGATCCAGAACTCGATGCACTGTCCGTTCACACCCTGATCGGATAGATAGTTAGATGAGTTCCGACACGTCAACCAAATAAAAGGCTACTAGGACCTTTTCATTGAGAAAACCAGCTATTACCAAAGCTCGGGCATAGTGTTAGTAGTTCTAACAGAAGTTGAGTTATGGCAAAACGAAGTATCATAAGTCTTGATGGCCCTATTAAACTTATGTACCCATACTCATCAGATCTTATTACAAGCTAGCGCTGTCATCATATTGTAATACCTTCTTTCAACCCTGACCTGAAGTCCCACCAAGTGCACTTTTCATCAAATATTCCGGCACGACGCACCTTTTTCTCCGTCTTTTCTATTTCAATTTTCTAAAATTGACCTAAAAGTGATCCAACCACCGCCCTTAACTCAAGCTCCTTTGACAATTAGGTGCCTAATTTCCTCCATCACACCCGGACATGTCAGCACATGACATCTGTCAAGTTTGTCTGTCGTTTTTCCATTGGCAAAATAGCTAATTGAAAATCCATTAGCAGAGAAAATTCAATATTCCCCCATGGCCCATGCCAATGACATCAAGTCAAAACTCTGCTGATGGAGCGTCACCTGACATCTGACAGTTTATTTTTTATTTTTTTGGAATAAGGACCAACCGTCCTGTCGTGCAAGGAAGGAGCCTCCATACGCAGCCTTAAACATACCTCTGCGCCCAATTACGACTGCAATTTGCCATTCTCAACGGCTTTTCCAGTTTTCACATTTTCACATATCCACAAATGCAGCGGTTTTTTGAGTTGCCAATCAATTTTTCCATCCCCGTACAAATGGCGCAACTTGATTTGCCATTTCTGCTGAAGTACATATATCCATTCGTATGTCTGAATTGGTGAATCATCTTTGGGCCGGCCGTTCGTTCGTCGGGCGAATGCGGTAAATGATGTATCTGAACGGACAAATTGATTTTAGAGTGGCGTGCGGGCCTGTTCAACATGTAACACGTGCACGAATTCGAATTGCCCGCGCGAATTTATTGCCTCCATTTCTTTTTTTTTATTAAATTACTTGCGCGTTCGTTTCTTTCATTTTTCTGGTTTTTAATTCGTTTTTTCATCAATTGAATCAATCGGCGAGTACCGAGTAACGAGTATGTGTCCGCTGGTACGAGTAGTTGCTTTATAACTTATTACGCGCTTATTCAGCACAGTGTAAGCGCATTGATGTATTCCTTGATCGACTGATTGATCACTTACAAGTTTGAGGGGCAAAGGCAGAGTTTGGGGCTGACTGTTTCGTGCTTGCTGTTAGCGTTTTACGAGCCGTACTGGTCGATCGATGATGGTGAACTTAACGAAAGGTACGAGTACAAACAAGTACGCATAGGAGAACGCGTAAATGATTTTAGTAAAAAAAAAATTAGCAACCAAATGGAATATCAAAGATACAAATCGAAACAGCGTCAGATACATTAGACAGGAGGCCAAGAGACAAGAGACAGAAACTACGGCTGAACCACAAAGCCAACAGCGCCGAAAAGAGAGAAATGAAACAAACGATAGTAACGAATCATGTTTCCATCACATGTGGTGTATTTGTATGAATTTGTATCTCATACGAGTAGATACGCGAGTACCCCCGAGCGCGTTTCTGTCTGCTTGTGTGACTCTCGTAGTGCTCGTATCTAAGGTGTGCTGACTTTAATTGCATTTTAATTTTGCGTATTTGTCTTTTCTTTGTTTCTTGGTTCTTTGTTCGCTTAGCTGGAGGATAGGTTTGATGTTGACTCGGATTTGGTTATGTAATGGTGGGTTGGTCGGACACACTACAAATAGTGCTACAGTAGAAGCAATGCCAGCGATTAATTGATGTTTGTGAAGGGATTGAGTCAATTTTAAATGCTACGAGTATTTAGGAGTGTTTGCATTGAAATTAGATTAGAGGTTGCTTGATATTTTTTTTTAGAAATAGGAAACGGCCCTCCGGTAACGAAAACTTATTCAGGAGAAAGTCGTAAAGAAAGTGTGGGAATTTCAAATAATGGAAGCAACCATTGCACCGATAGACAAGTACATGCGTAATGAGTTTCTGAATAATGACTCCAACCTCACTTGGAATGTCTACCTGGCAATGGACTCTCCTAAAATATTTGCATTTAATACACTCCAGGAGCAACTTGTACGGACATTGTTTCGATTAGACGGTAAGACAGGCTATGAAATGATAAGAAGACCCCAGTACAACGTTTCCCATGTCGCGTTAAACGGTTTCATTTGAGCTATTTCAACTGCCCATCGTCCACCTCTTCAGAGTCTTCTTTAGACGAAAATAAAAGAGGGATTTCCGGCCGAGCCTATCTGTGCGCACTTGACTGTGCGATACGACAATAGATTATGCCTTCCGACGAACTGATTTCGCATCGGCACATGATACAGTGACAAATAGTAAAAAAATTGTATCTCCAGATCGCCTGCCTGTATTTATATCCTTATGATATCCGATTACTTGCTTGTTAATGTTGTATCTGGTGTTGAGTGTTTGCTAGTTGGAGTAATCTACAGACCAAATAAATACATGGATATCTCGCCTATTTTTAGTGTACTGGATGGGATTTGTAATATCCTTATTACCGGCGATCTAAATTGTAATTTACTTAATGTTCGTGCTTCCGGCCAGTTAATTGAAAGATTTAAAACCATTGACTTGACACCTGTTAATATCGGGTGTTCCAATAAGGACTTGACAACTTTTTTTAATTTTTTTCGTTCATATGGCCACCGCGGGCACGTTTGCAGCGGTCGATTCGTTGGACCCAATTTTCAACTACTCGGCCATACATTTCGGCCGAAACGGCCGCTATTTATTTCGCGTTCAATATTGGCTCTGAGCTCTTCCAACGTCGTCGGCGTATTGGCATAAACCAATGACTTAACGTAACCCCACAGAAAAAGTCAAGCGGCGTTAAATCGCAAAAAACGAGGCGGCCAATCGACTGGCCCATTTCTTGAGATAACACGCTCACCTTACTTACTCTTCAATAAATCGATTGTAGCGTGTACTGTGTGGCTTGTGGCACCATCCTGTTGAAACCACAAGTCCATATCTTCCAATTCGGGCCAAAAATAATCGGTGATCATGGCGCGATAACGCTGACCATTCACAGTAACGTGACGATCGTTATCGTCGACGAAAAAATATGATCCAAAAACGCCGCCGTCATGCAAACCGCACCAAACAGTTATTTTTCGTGGATGAAGTGGTGATTCATGAAGCGCATGTGGATTTTCACCCGACCAATAACGCATATTTTGCTTATCGACGAACCCATTGAGCCAAAAATGAGCTTCGTCACTGAAGATGATTTTGCGATGAAATTCATCATCTTGGCGCATCTTCTCCAGAACCCAATCGGAGAACGTACGTCGCTTCAAATGGTCCATCGGCTTCAATTCTTGAGTCAGCTTGATCTTGGGTGGGTGTAAACCAAGATTCTTACGCAAAATATGCCATAATGTGGGCTGAGTGATGCCCAATTCTTGAGAACGCCGTGGAATTGACTGATTTGGATCGTTTGCTACGGACGCCTGAACGGCAGCGATATTTTCGACACTTTGACCAACCCGTTGTCTCACGGACACGGCAACATCACACAACGAATATGTAGACTCAAATTTTTGCAATAAACTTATTATTGCCTGTCTACTAGGGCGAGATTTACGACCGAAAATTGGAGTTAACGTAAGTAACGGAGTAACTCTTAAAGTTGCAGTCACCGTCTCCGAATTTCGGTAGAAAATTTTTATAATTTGCAGACGTTGCTCGTTCGTGTACTTTACCATGATGAAAATGTTGAGTTTACTGAATAAATTGAGAGTGACAGTTTGATGATTATTGAAAGAGTGCGTTCACAAATTAAATTCAAAGTTGTCAAGTCCCTATTGGAAAATCCTTTACTAGGATTGCCTAGTCCTTGATTAGGCCTTCCATAACTACAGGTTGCCGGGAGACCATTCGACCATTTCTGACGTTTCTAAGAGGTTAACGACTTTTATGCTATCTCTGGACGTTAGCGAAGGCAAATGAAGATATTCTTGATCGACACAACATTCTCCAAGTAATTTTAAGTTCAGCTTGCATTGAAGAACTTTGGCCGAGGAGATACAGTAGCGAACTTTATCAGAAAAGTGTTCATGAGTAGCTTACAATTGCTAAGACATTGAGCGGATGTAGACTGCCACTCATTAGAGGAAGATCTTGCCTAAGGTGCCTTGCACAAGTGGAAGGGGACCTTATTTATATTAGAGTACCAAGCTGTGGGCAGGAAGCCAAAGATCACGTTTGCTGGAGACTTTTATTGGTAGGAAAAAAGGTAGTTCTCGCACGTCAGTGTGCTGTTCTTTAGTTAAGGATTCCACCTTTAAATTTAACCTCGGGGACCACGTTAGAGGCTTGAGGTAAACCTCCATTTTTTTCATTCTTCTGATATCACCAAAGGGGTTGACTGCTTTAACCCCTTACATGTATAGAGTCTGTCTGGATGGCCTATGGTTTCTACTTTCCAGTACGTTTCATTCTGAGCACATCGTGTTGCAAATGTTACTGTACTGTGCCCTTACGACTTATACTTCATTTTAACAGTGCCTGTCTAATGCTTCTAGCCTCGTGTATTGGGGAGGGACCTGTGTACATAATAAACTCCTTTATTTGTCACTTGTAAGTCAACTTAAAAGAGCCCATCACTTTTCATGACACGCAAATCCAGGCATCCCTTCATAATAACCATTCATGCATGCCAAAGTAGTTCCTTCACCCACATCAAAGCCAGGCGCCGTCGCTCTATAGCTTTAAGGACAAAAAAAAAATCCGCAATCAAAAGAAATACTTCCAAAGGAAACAAATTAAACTGATTCATATTCAAAGGAAGTGGGCACCTTTAAGCCTCCTTTTCAGGAATCAAGCTACGCACAACACCCTTCAAATCCTCCAATCAGCCCATTTGCACATTCTTCTAAGCGTTATTTAGTTGCCGTCATAGAACGCAGAATTTGTGCAGTAGTCTTCCAATTCCAAAGTGCCATCATCCTCAGACAGGAAGTCTGATTACAAATGCCTAACAAACACGCATGTGGAAAGTTGACTCAGACTATCTTTTCCTTCGTCCTCTTTTTTTTTTTAAGAATTTGTCTCTATCCATTCAAGCGAAGATAATTCAGTTACCAAACAAATCGAGGACAAAAAAAAACCGGAAAAAAGCAGGACCTCCACTTGATCAACGATTGCAGTTCGAGTTCATGAAACACAATACCAGGAACCAACCTGGCATTCAACAACGGCGATGCCAACGAAAAAAAAAAACAAAAAAACTCATCGACCTCGTATCCTTAACCCTCAACCCTTTGTGTGTCCCGGTTTTTCATTTTTTTTTTTTGGTCGCCTTTTGAATATTTTTGTATTTGGAATGTGCAAGTGAATGTACCACCAATAACCCGAAGGTGTCATTGTCCTTCGCTCTGGAATTAACCAGATATGTTCACTCTGGCGTTCCTGACGAAGGACGCCAGCCAAGTAAACTACGTACGAGTAACCAACACCAGAGAGAAAGAAAACAGAAATCAAAAAAAAAGGGGACCACCTCCTTTTTATGTTGTTTTCTCCATCGTCTATCTCATCTGCATTCCGCCCCCAAGGTGCTTTAAAATTTTAAATTTGCAGCCCTTAAAGCTGTTTGAAGCGACTCGGTAGGCTTGTCTAGTTCAAGAGGTGGAAAGGAGTGCTTAGTGGAAGAAGGAGCAGATAGCTATCGATGGCGTTTACAGGAATTACACTCATCCGGAAGAATATTCTCCATATCCTTCTGGTGTAGAGCTTGTTAGTATACGAGTACAACCATTGCATACTACCCCTGAACATGGGGCTGCACAGGCACACAATCCACAAACTATCACTCTGTTTCATAGTATCCCCACGTACCACCACAACGTAAAGTCACCCTCGTCTGGCAGAGAGAGGGTATTCATAGGCACACTTTATGTTTCCTCGTCATGTTATCATGCCTGAGGGACCATGAATGGCTTGTACTTATACAATTGGTTTTTCCCCCTTTTGTCGTCCCCAGATCTAACATCTAACGACCGGGTGAAGACGACTGCCGTCGGCGTCGTACTGTTCTTCTATTCCAGGCCCACGGCCCACGGCTTCCGATTTCTGATTCTCTCAACCAGCCAGTGCAGCACTTGAGAATCGATCGTTTGGAAAACGTTTTCAAGTGTTAGACGCATTCCAACCCTCCCTTCCATACTGCTTAATCAGCTTTTGCTGTTCCTATTCCCCCCGCCAGGTCCGACATTTTTAAGACAAAAAAAAAATCAATAAAAGAAATTCAATTCGATAAAAAATGTTGAACAGATGCCAACGAAAGGCTGAGTGGTCTTTTATTGTAGTTTTAGGAGATGGGGATAGTGCATCCAGCAATTAGTGGAACTTCTTGAATGCGGATTGGAATCTGGGCGCACCGAAATCGAATCTGGTCGCGAACAATGTTTGGCCATTTATCAGAAGTGGTAGGTGGGGTTGATCTCATCTGAACTGAACTGAACTGATCTAATCATCTGGAACCGGAGGTGGAAAGTGGATGTTGTTACTCGTATTTAGAATTCGATGATTGGGAGAGGGTAAATTACGAGTAAACAATTTGTCCATGGACACGGCTACGAATACCAGGTGTGGTTAGGTTTGAAGGAAAAAGTTCTCCTAGGGAGTTACATACATAGAAATTCTGTGCTCCAGAAGAACTGGGTCAGAGGTTTATTTTCGGCTGTTTACACCTGCTTAAGGTGGATGCAGTGATGCAATTAAGATTGTTTACTCATTACAAAAGTTGTGTGAATCTGAAAGTTTGACTACCTCCTCCGTAGCACTGAGATCCATGGATTTGTTTACTTGTCTTATGGTGATCGTAAGGTAATTCGGTGTAAGCATTTGGTAAGATTCTAATGCAGTTCTGGAATGTACTTCGCACTGATGTCCAAGTGGCGTTCGTTGGAGTTGAGAGCAGTCTATTGTCGGGAAGCAGTATATAAGCCAAATGGACTCAGATTGGTGATTAGCAGTCTGCCCGCTCTTTGATTTGGATGCAATTAAGTTCCTTTGAAGTTGTAGTGGAACTTTCCAATTGAAATCTTTTCTATTTAAATTCTGCAGAGTGCTGACGGTTTTCGAATGAGTGCATTAGGAAAATCTTGTGTCATGGGGTGCCATTTGTCCTGCTCTGATTTCCATTGAGGTAGATGTTTGGCGTTGTAAGACTTTTTTTGAGATTCCATTCGTTGGGCATACCTTTCGTCCGACCATATTTTATAGATGAGTTAGTGTATGCTTTGTACCAAGTCATCACCTTCTTAACATCATCCAGGACGGGTGGACGTAATTGTTGGTCTACATCGTCTAGGTTGAAAGATTCATTCTGCCTGACTGCGGTAATTTGTTCGTCATCGCCGTTATACAGTCTACAGAAATGCTCTTTCTAAATCCTCAGCTACTCAGACTCTTCTACTATGTTCCCTTGTACGTCTCTATAGGATTCGCTTCTTATGATCCTCCTTTTTCCTTCTTTTCTGCTCGTAGAGTTCGTGAGCAGCTCTAGTCCTTCTATCTAGAGCTGCTTTGCATGCATCTTGCTTAGCTGCATCTTCGTCAAACCAGAGGTTTCGTTGTGAGGCAGCATCTCTGGTGGCTTCTTGGCAATGTTGCCACTGGTCTTCCATACCGATGCTATCGTCATAGGATCTCTTAAGAGATTAAGTGAGACTTGATCGGAAAAGGATTTAGCGATCTCTTGCGATTGTAGTCTCCCGACGTCGAGCTTCCTTACGGTGTTAGCTTGCCTTTGCGCTGTTCGGAATATCCACAACCATACCTTGAATGTTCGAGCATCCATAATACTGGAGGAGTGCCTTACGTCAATCGCAATGTCGTCAATCTGGTTGACTGTTGATTGATCATCCTTGTGAATACCGCGTGCTAGCTACGACAATGTTTTACCCCGCCGCCAAATCGATTGTGAATCTGTTATCGGAGGTTGTGTCGCGCAAGCTATACTTTCCAACGGTATAACCAATGCTACCAAAGATGCCCTCTCGCCTTAGCTTTGCAAGACGGTCATCCAAAACTTGTCATCCGGATAACATGCTGACGTCAAAGAACTTTTGTAATTCGGTTGTCATCTGCATGTCATCTGCGAGCATGTCATCCGCTAGGTGACACCCGATCACACAGTGTCATCCGTTCGGTCATCCGAGTGTCATTTTGTCCCAAAATGGATGACAAGCTTGTTTTGTCATCCGGTTGACATGCCTGGATGACATAGCCGGATGACAGGCGATCACACGAGATGACACTAATGGCACGGATGTCAATTTGTAATTAGTTGTTTGCGAAACGCGAAAACTTCAGTAAAATAAAAATAAAACAACAGAAAAGGTGTTTTTTTGGCCTTTTTTTCGGCGCTGGTGTTGGTTGGGCAGCTTCTAGGGACGGTTCAGCGTTTGACAACTGCGTCAACTCATTTTAAATTGAGTTATCACCGTACGCATCCTCCTCAAAAACAACAAACGAATATAGTAATGTGTTCATGCATACATACATGAAAGCAGATGAATTGAAGTACGAGTACCAATCAATTCTAATGTGAACGTCGATGGACACGATTGTGTCACTTCGGAAGACTCCAAGAACATAATTTCGCTTAGATTAGGCCACGATGCTTTCGAAATCCCTTGGCCTGATTTTCTGGCTCAAAATTTACCCAAATGGGCTTTAAAATGGCTACGAAGTGATTGTCATTTAAGACGCACGTCGACATCGTCAACACCCTCAATATTTAAATTGACCACCACCTGTTTCCAGGAATCAATTTTGGAGTTCGGAGTTTTGTAATCCTTAAGCCCACCATCCCAAAGGACAGGATCTACCTGAACAGCTGCAATTAAAGCAGACTCTGATTGGCAGTGCCAGGAAAATAATAGTTTTCTTCTCCTTTTTTTCCTGAAACCGTGGGTGTTTTATTTTTGGCCTCAATATCGGCTTCACCGTAGTTGTCACTCACTTTTTCAACGATGCAAACGTGTCATCCGATGTTAGATGACAATGTGGAAAATTAAGTAATGTCATCCATGGGACCTTTTCATTCGGATGATTAGCTGTCAAAAAAATTTGGTCATCCAGTCCCAATAGCAATGACAAGCGATCATACGGTCAATCAAATCAGTCATCTGGATGACATAGAAATCGTGTCATCCAGTTGACATGTTCAATGACATACCGGATGACAGGCGATCACACGGGATGACCAATTTAGGACAAATTCTACGTCATAGTGACGTCAGGATGTCATCCGGATGACAAGTTTCGATGACCGTCTGATCGCACCTTTATAGGTCTTGTCCAAGAGCTCGTAAAAGCTATCTTTGCCGTCGTCATCTTACTTCTCTGTGGGGGCGTGCACACATATGACTAATGCTTGCAAATTTAACCTTAATACGGATCCTTACGAGGCAAATCCGACTCCAAATAAGCGTTTCTTTTGCCTTCAATAACAATCGTCGTAGCAGATGTAGCAGTTTTTCATCTTCTCTTTGTCCGGCCCATCCATCGCATTTCTTGGATGACGGTAACACCTGCTTTACAGCAGTCCAGGGCCTTCGCTAGTTGTTCAACTGCACGTGACCTTCAGAAGGACCTCATAGTCTACGTGCATATCCGAGGTTCGTTGTGCTTGTTTCGTTTGCAGGGGTCATCAACAGTAGATTCGTCCGTATCCGAGAAACGATGCTTCGTAACTTAGGTTTTTTTTTTCCATGGCTCGGCAGTTACCCCTGCGGCACAACCCCCTACTTGAAGGGACAGTTCCATTATAGATACCCCCAGGATGAGGGGTCGGCTAGTCCGAAGCTAGCATCCCGTTCGGGGATGTGAGCGTTGCCGTTGATCCAAGGGCTTACCCGACTAGTTGTTCTGTTATGAAGTCCAATGTGGTACTATCTTGGAATTTCTTCCGAAAATGCGAGACCGCCCTGCGCCACAAAATAGGATGAGTGTCGGTTGGTTGGTAACGCGGCGGGCAGTCACAACACCTAGGATACAGGCGCATATACCACTTAACTGGTAAAAATACTGTCATGCACTACTCCGATAAACCATCTGGGAGCATGCGGATGTACGCAATTGGACTGATGCTGGCTCCAGCATTACAAAGCAGTCTCGTATCCTGGAAGTCTTACAGTGACGGAACACTAGTAGTTAGGTTTCAGTTCAGATTCAAGACGCAACTGATACGATAAGGACAATTTCTTTAGTTACTTAGTCGTCCTCTGCAACCAAACGGGCAAATAGCTATGGTGATCGGGGATTTCAAAGCCAAGGTAGGAAGCGACAGCTCTACGTTTAAGCACGTGATGGGAGATCATAGTCTTGGAAACCAGAATGACTACGATGAGTGGTTTATGGACTTCTGCAATACCAATCGCCTAATCAATCAAGGTACGCTTTGAAGCATAACATCTGCCAGAAAATCAATCGGGTCTCAACTGACAGGCAGCAAACATCTTCCCAGATCCATCACAGTGCGATCAGCTACCGATTTAGAAATTGTTTCCTAGATGTCCGAAAAAGGCGTGGACTCGACATAGGACAAGAACCCAACCGCTCAAACCTGGTCAACATAGTCAGGTTCAATACCGACAGGCTCAGGCAAAATCAAGTGCGTCAACAATTCAGGCACCATCTAGCATTAGAAGCAGAAACAGGCAGCAGAACAATCCAGGAAACCTAGATGACGACTGGAATGTTGTGAAGAATGTTTTTGCAACTGGCGAACGTACCTACGCCGGTAGAAGGCAGACAAGTGATCGCACATCACTATAGGCAGACACTCGGAGACGGATCGATAAGCTAGGATTGCTGCGCCTGGAGCAGTAGAAAGACGTGACGTGTGAGACGTGACAATCGTTAGTAAAGCAGCCACTAGCTGCGACCGTGGGACTGTCTGTAACATCATTTTGTTTTTCAGTGCCCCCGACTTCTCTTCAACTGTTCTGCACCATATTTGCCTTGGGCTGCCAGCTCTTCTTTACTGGCTTTGTCGGTTCTATTGCATGGCGTGCTTCGCAATGAAATTGTCTTCGCGCCTTAAGGTGTAACCAATCCACAACCATTTCCCTCTTATAGTGATGTCGATTAGATGCACTTTTCTCGACCTCCTGTCGAGCTGCATTTCTTTTAAGCCCCACTCTGCTAGTTTCAGCTTCCAGATTCTGAATCATCTGTCGAATTCCGCCTCGGACTTCAATGGCTTCTAATAACTTACCGTTGTGTAGAATACGACATCTTGCACCTTCGTACGTAGCCTTTATAGTAGCAACGATTTTATCAGGAATACCACTCCTGCCCAAGGATTATCATATAAGCTCCCGGTTCACGCTATCAAAAGCCTTCTCAAAATCGATAAAAAGCAGGTAGATGCGGTGTATATAGGTGTTTATGTGGCCGATGCAGAAGTATCTAGAGCCTGCTTGTTCGACATCGGGAGTTGAGTCTAAATGTACTTTGATCCTGTCCAGAATTATCTTCGCCAAATTTCGGTGATCCATCAGATTGCCTTTTTTCGGCAACTTGGCTATCATCCCCTGATTCCACTCCTCCGGCAAACGCTAATTTTCCGATACCTTAGCTATGCTAGAGTCTCAGTAGCCCTGCCGATGTATTTGGCGCAGATTGGAAAAATTCCGCGTGAATTCCATCAATGCCTACCGCTTTGTTCTTCTTTAGGGGCTCTATGGCGATTGCAATCTCTGTATTGCTTGGGAGGCCAGAACGTCTCTTGTGTTTAACGTGGACTCCTGCCATTATTTCCTTATCCCACGGGATACCCATACATCCATGGGAGCAAGGATACGTTTTGCCATCGCTCACCGTCAATCCATTGATACCAATTCGGAACTGTGTTGCCGGCACAACTTCCACCCTTGGTATGAGTCGAGACCGACCTAAAACCTCTTACTGCTCTTACGGTCGCAGCGCCCAGTACTTATTGCAACTCTACATTGGGCCGAAACCCTTCCCGCGATTTTGGTTTTAAACCACAGCCACCATGACGCTCCCACAAGGGGGCCCACCTCTAACAATTCAGGCCCGGACCGCGATCCGGGGGGCTCCTGACTCCCATGGTACCGTGATTTAAGTCCTGGTAGGGACTACCGGTGGTCCAGCCGCCAACAAGACCTATGATCGGCAACTTGTGACTGATCGAATCGTAGCAACCTTCGGTAGCGTTATCTGAAGATGATTACGATAAGACCAGTACTTTGCTCTGCCCCAGTTCATTATTAGACAACGTCATTAAAGGGCGAAGCCTTGATAGTTGGGCGGGGGCCCTGCTTGGGCGGCCAGTGCGAATTTGGGAGTTTGCTACTTCAGATGGTCCGTTTTCTCTCGGGGCACTAGCGTCGTCGTCTATATGGTTAAGTACCGTCGCCAAGTGATCCCTTCATCTTCTGAGCTGGTCCTCGTCCTCTATAAGTAGGGAACCGTCCACATTTTTTACAAGATGCTGCTCCTAGCCACGTCTCTCTGTAAGTTCCTTGGTAGCAGTATACACAGTCTTCGGCTTGTGCAGCTAGCGCACAAGTTGTACTTCCTTTCTTTTCTCGCGGTACTGGGCTTCAAGTTCAGATTTCTCTGCTGCTAGGACTGATGCAATCTCAACTTTGAATGAATTACGCTTCAGGAGTCACTTGATAACCACGTACTGTGGTTTCTCTGCCTTTTACCGATAAACCTATGCGCTCCACAGTTGCTAGCTCAGATTTTTGATTATTATTGCTCCTAAGCTGAGATGGTCCGTGAATTGTTGGCGCACTGCGGGATCCTGGAGTCTGTCAGTATTGTATCTGGGTACAGTGAACATGTTGGCAAGGTTATTGGTCACATGTGCACTGCGAAGGCGTATTTTAACTATCATAAGATGATGGTCGAGCTCCATTCCGATGCCGGCTCCACGCCTGTTACGGAATTCGCCTATCAGATGAGAGCCAGCTAATCTTGGGCAGGTCCCGTGCTCAAACAGAGTGTCTCCAATGACTGGTAGGCATTTTAAAAATCAACAAATCGCTCGCCATAGTCATTTCGGTTTCCAATGCCATGAACACTCATTGCGTGTCTGAGTATGGTGGTGTCGCTTCCTGCCTTGAGGTGTCCTATCACTATCACGATGTCACCGTTAGTCGTTAATTACAATCTAGCTGATCGTAGAAGAATCTGTTCTTTTCCGCCTCAGTCGAGTATTCCGTCGTTGTGTATCATTGGATGATGGATACCTTTCTTACAGTACTCTGGAATCTGGCTTTTAATGTCTGGTCCTTATAAGGACTCCACGATAAGAGGCACTTCCGTGCTGGTAAGCCCCACGCCGGACTCCCACACGCTTTCATTTGGTTTTCCAGAGTAAAGTAGTATAGCGTTCCCGGTTGGAGAAAGGTATTCTCCTGCGTCCCACTATCTAATTTCACTCAATCCCAATATGTCCACCTTGTACCGCGTGAGATCCCTATCCAGTTGAAAGAATCTATCGTTCTGACAACTGCCTTCTCGAGAGTCGAGGAGGGTCTTCAAGTTCCAGAATCCAATTGATGTCCGTAATCGATTGCCAAAGATCGTCAGCAAAGTATCCGTATCCGAGGCGTTTCCGAAGAGACTCCCAGATAGCGTCACGAGGAGAGGAACACTTGCAGAGCTGCTTTTTGACAAACCAATACCTGCCGGAGGATGTTGCTTCTTCGAGGCCAATCCTAGCAATCTACCATTTGTCAACTTACTCGTACAAAGCTTGCGACAGCTTGAACCCTGCCATGTGCAGGAGAGCCATCTCAGAAAACTCGTTGCTGTTACTAAGGCCACATACGAGGTAGTAAGAGAATTTGGAAATCAAAAGTGGAGTACGCCAGGGATGCATACTGTCACCGCTATTGTTTTTTGTTTTCGGCGATATAGTCTGTGCAGCATTGACGGAAAAAATCAATTTCCAACAAAATTTCGAAGCGCCAAAGGGACGGTACCGATTCATTTATATCTAAAGGTACTGGTACCTCCTTTTCTACGCTTTGGGAAGCCTGACAATCACAATAATCTGAACGACGCTGAGTGCAAACATGGCTACCCGAAGCGGAGAATGTTTTCATCCCAGCAGAGGTTTACGATATGGAAAACGGAAGTCTTATTATGAATAGCCGCACGCAGTAAACTCTTAAACGGATCAGTAAATTGCCCCCTACGAACTAAGGTATCTGAGATTTTCAGGTCACCGGTTTATTATTTTAGAGATTCCAGGAAAACTCAGGGAAACGTACGAGGATGTGTTGAAAAAAACTATTCTCACAGGGAGCACATGTATCCGGAAAATATTCTGATCTATCTAATGGCACCTATTCTGACTGAAAGCAAAGACTCTCTTTCCAGGTAACCTGATCAGAACCAGGCCACAGTCAGCTATTATCATCGAAGCTGCAAGTGGTATGTGTCATCATATGTGCCGGATGATTCCATCAAATATGTACACCGTTGCTTCCTTTTATGGCTTCAAGTCGCTTTAGACTGATGGGCATACTCGTATATCCAGTTGTGCTACAAAAACGTATAGTCTACCTGCTGGCATCCCTGAAGACAATCTTAGTTGCTAGCCTGACACTGGCATAGGTACATAACCGCTGGCAGTATCCGATAGCTCCAAACCAACCAGTTTTACTTCTTTTAAATCGAAGAGCATGGAGAGAATGTTCACATTTTATGTGCGCAAAACTGCTCTGCGAATGCATCCTTTGTCGGAGATGCATCAAGCCTATCTACGCGGAAGATCCCACGACATTGCGCTTCAAAATCTGTTGAAGGCACATACAACAAGAAGAATTACGCGCTGGACATTTCCATCGACATTGATTCTGCTGCCAACAACGCCACTTTTGACGGCATGTGTAACTCGAAACAACACGGTGCAGACAAACCACCAGTTTTGGGTAGAAGCACAATTTCGGTGAATAGGACGATGATTTCGGATGCTAACTGCGGGCAATATATGTGATGGCGCATGTTGGTCGACTCACTGCTTAATGCTCTCAATGGTTCTTACTTCAAATGAAGTAGTTGTACCCGCTACTGGATCATGCCTATCGTTTGTCTGCTCTAAAGCGTATGTAGTCCTCGAGTCAATCAAAGTAGGCTTTCAGTCAATCCTCTCAAAACTGAGGTTTAACGGGGGAAGCCGACTGGGCTGTCTCATTAAGTGCTTAGAGGCATCAGCATCTATTGTTTCCTGGGATAACAAAATTCTGTGGACTAAACATGTCGGGTCTAAGACGTCCAAGGCGTAGTTGGTTTTCTAAACGTGTGAAACAGCTCACAGAAAGTAATAGGGCTCCCAGAGACGGGTCTTATTTGGATCTACTGCTGTACGACGAACGTATACGACTGACAGGTACGAATTTACAAACATTAAACTGTCTGCGCACATTCGTGTATGACACCGACCATTGCGGTTTTAGCACCGAAATTACAGTTCCTAACGAAATTGCGGAATTTGGAAAATTGGAGTTTGTCCAAAGATATTCTTACAACTACAGTAAGACTCCATGGACACGCTTCTCTGCAATCTTGACAATAGCACTCGCACACGCTCCACCCACCATCTAATAGAAATTTGTCAAACGAGGAGACCGACAAGTAACTAACACGAATGGACGAAACAATTAAACAAACTATGGACGCCACAATACCGTGGTATCGATGTACGACTAACGAAGACCTGTTCCGCAATCCGACTATTGACACACTGCACCGACAGAAAAGTAGACTTCTGACCAGACTCAAAAACTTGTACAGACAGTTAACTGACAGACAAGATCCGGAGATTAGGACACTGAAGTCGTCGATTAAAAATATTCAAACGCTAATAAAAGAAAATTACAGAATTTCTGTAAGTTTGTATTGGAACAACAAGGTTCGGGCTGTAAACACCAGCAACCCGAATATGTTTCCGCAAATAAATAAACTATTTCGGAGAAAAAATCAAAACGACTTTCAGTGTCTTAAAATAGCCCGGACGACAGACAACGAACGGTTACTGACAATAGCACGTATTGATCCAAACGAGGCTGTTGATGATGACAACTTCTTTGTGATCGAGGATCCGCAGGAGAAGGTCTAGGCCATAGGGGCGACTTTCCAGGAAGTATACAAGGCTACTGATACCATTGGCCCTAATTACGACCTGGACAGTCGCGTCTTGGTGCACGACTTCTGCATTCGAAATGAAATAGGGAACTGGCGATCCGAGGGCTCTGGTTTCACCCGGTTTAGCGACGAAAATATGGCCAATAATGTCATTTTTCATTCATTTTAAATGCATTTTTATTATTTTCAATTCATTAACACTTACAAGCTATACAAAAAAACGCTTAAAAATTAGCTTAAGTAACTTAAAAATAATCTTATTGTAACTTACTGGCCCCATGCGGGCACTCTAAATTAAACATAATACTTAATCTATGTCTTTCGACGTTTCTTACAGACTATTTTTATTTTTGTTTTACATTTATTAAAACTAAAACTAAGAAAATAAACTTTAAGTAGAAAAACTTAGTGTATGGACTTTTTGTTATAATATAAAACTTAAAACTAAACGTATAAACTATTTACAACTATATCTTAACCTACTTAATCCTACTTAAACTATCTAATCCTATACCATATACCATATTTTAGAGTATCAGAATGTTACCCACTTCTGCTCTAATATAATTTTTTTTTTGTGATTTTTATTTTTTATATTTTTTTTTTTTTTTTCTCTTAAATCTACCCTAAATCTACCTAACACTATGTAAGCCGGCCACGGCTAATCAAATGTGCAGAAGACCGACTTTGCTTCCTATGAAGCTACGTATTACTGGAGGAATTCGACGACGAAACTGCTCCTCCTTCATCTAGCCACCAGAATTGTTGGTGCTGCCGAGCAACATCCCTTATATCGCGACTCCCTACCGACCTACTGAACCGGAGACGCTCCGCACTGCCACGTGCGACGTCTCTGTCGTAGTTGAGTCGCCTGTCCGCAGCTGTTCGAGCAACGTGGAAGATTAGTGGCACCGCCAATCTGTCCTGGATCAGACCTTTCATATCTAGGTAGAGGAACGCTTCTGGAGGAACAAAGCCGTCAAAGCGAACTCTCTCATGATACATATAGTTGGGGTAGTAAGCCCCGGAGATCAGGTTGTTCGATGAGGTCATTGCTCTTGCAATGTGTCTTCGAGTCAATTTAATGACGAAATTGTCCACTCTTATTAGATTCGCCCTATTGTATAAGAACTCATTAGGATAGAATTTTATGTACTCAGACTCTGGTGTTCTGTATAAGCGAAGACAAGTCCTAAGACAAGCCCTCTCAAACACCCGAATCTTTTCCAATAAACTTGCTCTTACGTTGAACCACACGGGGCAACCAAACACAAGCATAGGCCTGATAAGGGCCATGTAGCAGATAACCTTTACCCTCGCATCGAGTTGGCTGTTATAAAACAGTTTCTTTGTAAGGGCAAAAGCACCTTTGGCTCTGGCCAGAGCAACATCTATATGTTTGTTAAAATACAGATATTGATCTAGCCAGATCCCAAGGTATCTGACTACATTTCGACAAGCAAGTGGCTGCCCGTGCTGCCCTACGATCGAGAACTTTCGCCAATTCTTTCTGGTATCCCTAGAGGCCCCAGACAAAGGCGTCCTAAACAAAATGGTTTCCGACTTCTGAAAGTTGATTTTCAACTTCCAGTCATCGCAATATCGCTTAATTTTATCGAAGTCACGTTGCAAGAGTGTATTAATAACCTCAATCTTTGGACCTGATCTGTACGCGATTAAGTCGTCTGCGTACGCTATGGCATGGTGAAGTGAACCTATCAGATCACTTGTGTAAATGTTGAATAGGATCGGCGAATTTACCGCACCTTGTTGCAGACCGTTTTTAATTTTAAATGTTCCAGCAGAAGTCACATCGCCATTCTTCACGATGAACTGTCTATTGGAGAGCATATCAAAAAGAATATACAGCAGTGGTTTACTAATGCCCAACCTGTCCAGCTTGAAAAAGAGTCCCTCTAACCATACGGTATCGAAGGCCTTCTCCAAGTCAATCAGGCAGGCACCAGTGCACTGATTCTTGCCTTTGTTCCATTGGATATCAGAAACCAGTTTCGACGCAGCATGAATGATATCATGCCCCGCCTTGAAACCGAATTCATTATCCGGAACTATATGTTTGTCCTCAACCCACTTAGTCAGGACTCTATTGATCACCTTCTCGAAAACCTTACTGATGTTTGGAAGGAGACTGATCGACCGGAGATTCGCCGGATTGGATGTGTCTTTATCCCTTTTGGGGATGGGATGTACCACCGCAGTTTTCCAATGCGCTGGATAATGTGCATTATTCATTGCATTATTAAACAAGGTGGTATAAATGTCCACCGCTTCTAGAGGGAGATGTCGAAGCACAATGTTCGGTATTTCATCGGTTCCCACTGATTTCTTACTTCTAAGTGATTCGAAGATCGTTTGGAGCTCTTCCTTCGAAATGAACGGGGGTAGTACCCTATCGTTGGTGATGACATTATTTGCCATATTCTCGTCACTGAACTTGGTTAAACCCGAGCTCTCGAATCGCCAATTCATTATTTCATTTCGAAGGTAGAAATTGTGCACAAGGACTCGATTTTCCAGGTCGTGGTTCGGGCCAATGATGTCATTCTCCTTATATACTTCCTGGAAAGTCGCTCCTATAGCCTCTACCTTCTCCTGCAGATCCTCGATCACAAAGAAGTTGTCATCATCAACAGCCTCATTTGGATCGATGCCTGCTGCTATGAGTATGTTCTCGTTGTCCGTCGTTCGGGCGATTTTAAGACACGAAAGGTCGTTGTGATCTTTCCTCCGAAATATTTTATTTATTTGCGGGAACATATTCGGGTTGCTGGTGTTTACAGCCCGAATTTTATTGTTGCAATACAAACTTACAGATGCTCTCTAATTTTCCTTTATTAATGTTTGGAGGTTTTTGATCGACGACTTTAGCGTCATGATCTCCGGGTTATGTCTGTCAGTAAACTGTCATGTTTAGTCTTGACAGCAGTCCACTTTTATGTCGGTGCAGTGCGTCAATAGTTGCGTTGCGGAATAGGTCTTCTTCGTCAGTGTGTTGGTACCGAGGTATCGTTTTGTCCATTGTTCGTTTGATTGTCTCGTCCATTAGTCTTAGATACCTGTCAATCTCCTCGTTTGACAGATTCCTGTTGGACGGTGGGTAGAGCGAATTCGAGGAGAGTGCTCTAGTCAGTGTTCTGGTGAAGTGTGTCCAACGCACCCTACTATAATTGTAGGAATGCCTTTGAACAAACTCATCCAATTCCGCAATTTCGTTGGGAGCAGTTATTTCGGTGCTGAGACCGCAATGGTCACTGTCATACACGAAAGTGCGTAGACAGTTTGTAGTTTGTTGGTTAGTGCACGTCAGTTGTATTCGTGAGTCGAACAGCAGGATATCCAAATAAGACCCGTATCTGGGAAACGACGGACTATCCGTCGCCTTAAGCCCGAGTCGATACATCACACTGTGTTGTCCCCACCAATTGAATAGTAGGGGTTCCCTCTAGTATTTGGTGTATTATTTCCCCAATCACTATGTTTGGCGTTGAAATCTCCGCCGATAATAAAATAGTTGTCTTCCAATTCCAGCCCCAGGAATCGGAAAAGCGTCTCGAGCTCTGAGATAAATAAAGTGGATTGAATAGCCTTAGGTGCATAGACAGACACCACGTACAACCGCTTTCCACGACGGAGGGGGATATACACGATGCATGCTTCCAGCACCTGAAATCTACGTACTACACGACTGTATACTCTTTTAAAATGTATACCTTTTCGTACAAAAATCGCAACGCCTCCTCCCTGAGTGGAGTTGGGTCGGTTTCTCCGTACTATTTTATATCTTTTGTGCCTCATTTTGTGTCTTTTGGTGAGCTTAGTTTCGCTAACCAAGAGCACATCAGGGGCTTGGTCTTTAAGCAACTTAAATAGTGCGGCTCGTCGTTCGAGCCTTATCAGTGAATTCACATTCACAGCAATGACCTTCAGGGTTTGCTCCGCCATGTACGTACCCATTACGACTGGAGGTGCGTTAGGCCCGGCAGCAGCGCGTATATTTGATCTACCCGCTTAGCCTGTTCCTGTATTTGACGCTGAAGCTGAGCCATCTGCCCCTGAATAGAGAGCAAGATAGCCAGCATGTCAGGTACAGGTTCCGGTGCTCTAGGCGCTGGGGCCTGAGAAGTTACCTTTGGTTGTTGTACCGTATTTCCCCTACCTGACGCCATTTGGGCGTAGGTAACGTGGGGAGTAACGGCTGGTGTTTGTGTCTGCACGAGTGGACGTTTAATTTCCACTTTCTGCTGCCGAGCCAGATTTACTCTTTTGATATATTGGAATTTGGGACAACCCCGATAATTTGCGGTGTGTCCCGTGTTCCTACATAACGCACAAGAGAGTTGGCTTTTTTCTGACGCTCCGTCCTTGCCTAGAGCGCATTCCTCGGACTTGTGGTTCTTTCCGCACTTCACGCATCGAGGCTGCATTTCGCAGTTCGACGCGGCGTTCCCGAACCTTTGGCAGCGAACACATTGTAAAATGTTTTCGCTCCTCTTTAATTTTTCACAGTGTACAACCTGGTAGTCTAGGACTTTGATTCTCCTTAGACCATCCAGTTTGCTGTTGGGACTTAGCTGAACCATGAAGAACGGTAGTTTCCGCTTCTCCCTTTTGGCTCTAGCCGTGACAAATGGCTTAACCCCTACGAATTTGAGCTCTTCGCACTCCTTCTCTTTCAGCAGTGCAAGAAGCTCCTCCGGATCAGTCGATGGTTCAATCCCCCTCAGCAGCATTGTTTGCAGCTTGTCCCCCTTCGGGGTGTAGGAAAAGAACTCCGTCGTCGATTCCTTCAGTAAGTTTTTTATTTTAGTATAGCGCTCCACTGTGTTACAGTGGATCGCATGCCTATCTAAACTAAGTCTTTTAATGTAAAAATTATTACCTATGGCCGACTTACATAGTTCAATCGTTTCTTTTAACTCCATCTTAAAAGTGTTGATTGGAGGTACCCGCTGCTTAGTTGATTTTGCTTGTTGTTGTTGTTGTTGTTGCTTCTGCTGCGATTTTTGTTGCTGTTGTTGTTTTTGCTGTTTTTGCTTTCATAGTAGTTGTGCATCTTTTGTTGTTTGTTCTTGTGTCGGTGTCTGTAGTTTTTGTTGTTTTGACGGCTGTTTCTCTTTTTGTTGCTGTTGTTGCTCCACGCATATTTTTTGTTGTTGCTGAGAGATCTGGAGTTCTTGCTGCTGCTCCTTCTCTCTTCGCGCAACTTGTTTTGCTTTAATAGCCAGTATCTGTAGTTGCAGTTCTTTGATATGGCTGCTTAGAGCTTTTACTTCCTCTTCTTCGTCCTCGGACTCAGAAGCCGCCAGTGCTGCGAAGCTATTACCGTCCATATAATGACCTTCCCCACCGTCAGACACGTATGGGAATTCGTCGTTTGCTCTGTTTGTTGCTGCCCTTGTTGTTCTTTTTGTCGCCGCTTCCCTCGTTCCAACGGGCAGCTTTTCGGTGGAAACTGAGAGGGAAGGGCGCTTGACGAGGTTTGGAGTAGGCCGCAGCTTCCTCCTCTTTTTTGCATTATCTGGATTCCCAGATGGGTTATGGCCTGATAACGTAGCTTCTTGATCATCCGATGACAGTGTTACCTCTGGTGCTGGTTCCGCTATTGGAATAGCGGACCGCTCCCTTCCACTCATCGTTCGATTTCAGCAAAATCGTTTGGTTTAATTTATTAACTTTGTTTTTAACAATAAAAAGTCCGTCCTATTCCGGGGATCGAACCCACGACCCTTGGTTTCTCGGCCGACACCACTACTGTTGCGCCACCGAAGCACTTGGCAAAATTATTTCTACGAGTAATTCTACTTTTATTACACTGTTGAAAGAAACCGAACACACGTCTGTCACCTATCGAGGTCTATGAACGACTGGCCAATAATGTCATTGCCAGAGAGGGTGACCTACCCCCGTTCATTTCGAAGGAAGAACTCCATGAGATCTTCGACACAATCAGGGCTAAGAAATCAGTGGGGACCGATGGTATTCCGAACATCGTGCTTCGACATCTTCCTCTAGAAGCGGTGGACATTTACACCACCCTGTTTAATAATGCAATGAATAATGCACATTATCCAGCGCATTGGAAAACGGCGGTAGTTCAACCTATCCCCAAAAAGGGGAAGGATATATCCAATCCGGCGAATCTCCGGTCGATAAGTCTCCTTCCGAATATCAGTAAGGTTTTTGAAAAGGTAATCAATAGAGCTCTGTCTAGGTGGGTTGAGGACAAACATATAGTTCCGCATAATCAATTCGGTTTTAAGGCGGGACATGATATCTCACATGCCGCGTCTAAACTGGTGTCCGATATCCAATGGAACAAAGGCAAGAAACAGTGCACTGGTGCCTGCTTTGTTGACTTGGAGAAGGCCTTCGACACCGTATGGTTAGAGGGTCTTTTCTATAAGCTGACTAGGCTGGGGATCAGTAAACCACTCTTGTACATTCTTTATAATATGCTACACAACAGACAGTTCATCGTGAAAAATGGTGATGTGACTTCTGTTGGAATATTTCAAATTAAAAATGGTCTTCAAATCGGCGGTCAATTCGCCGGTCCTATTTAACATTTATACAAGCGACTTGATAGGTTCACTTCCCCATACTATTGCGTACGCAGACGATTGGTAGCGTACAGAACAGGTCCAAAAATCGAGGTTATTAATACTCTCTTGCAGCGTGACTTCGATAAGATGAGACGATTTTGCGATGACTGGAAGTTGAAAATCAACTTTCAGAAGTCGGAAACTATTCTCTTTAGGACGCGGTTGTCTAGAGCCTCTAGGGATACCAGAAAAAATTGGCGAAAGTTCTCTATCATTGGACAACGCGGACAACCTCTTGCCTGTCGAAATGTAGTCAGATACCTTGGAATCTGGCTGGATCAGTTTCTGTATTTTGGCAAAAATGTAGATGCTGCTCTGGCCAGAGCTAAAGGTGCTTTTGCCCTTACAAAGAGACTGTTTTATAGCAGCCAACTCGATGCGAGGGTAAAGGTAATCTGCTACATGGCCCTTATCAGGCCCATGCTGGTATTTGGGTGTCCCGTGTGGTTCAATGTACGAGCAAGCTTAATGGAAAAGATTCGGGTGTTTGAGAGGGCTTGCCTTAGGGCTTGTCTTCGCTTGTACAGAACACCAGAGTCGGAGTACAAGAAATTTTATCCTAATGAGGTCCTTTACAACCTAATACGAGTGGACAACTTCGTAATTAAGCTGACTCGAAGGCACATTGCAAGAGCAATGACGTCGACGAATAACCTGATATCTGGGGCTTACTACCCCAATTACCTTTACCACGAGTGTGCGCTCTGACGGCTTCGTTCCACCGGAAGCATTCCTCTACCTAGATCGCCTCAGGTTCAGTAGGGCGGTGGGGAATCGCGATAAGAGGGATGTCGTTTGGCAGCACCAGCATTTCTGGTGGTTGAATGATGGAGAAGATGTTTTGTCGTCGTTTCCGTCAATTACGTACCAGCCTCACTAATGAGTCAGAGCTGACCAATCTATTTGCTCAGTAAATAGCGATGGCCAGCTTACATAGGTTTAGGTTAGCATTTAAGAAACATATACATATATCAGTGTTTACAAAGGTGTATACTGATATATGTATATGATTGTGTATAATGTCTATGTGTGTTTATGTGTGTATTGTGCAATTTAGGTTAGGTAGGCTAAGGTTTATTTTAAGTTAGATATTAAGTTTTTATAAAAACGAAAAAAATGTCCATATGCTAAGTTTTTGTAAACAAATTTTTTTCTTAGCCTTAAGTATAGAAAATAAGTATTTATAAATAAAATGTAACTGCAGTCGAAAGACATAGATATAAGTATTCAGAGTAGCTTAGAGTGCCTGTGTGGGGCCAGTAAGTTAGTATAAGATTGTTAAGTAATTGTAAGCTAGCATTTAAGCATTTTGTTAGAATGTAAGAGTTAGTGTTAAGAAAATAAAATGCATTTAAAACTGAAATCTGAAAACTGAGTAATAGGGCTTGCCACCGAGGTGGCCTTTTTTTGGATTCTACACAGCTACACCGAGGAACTATCTATGATAGTCATCTGCTTATCTTGGTTCGCAATGTTATTACTGTTTTCGGAGTAGCACAACTTGGTTGTCCCAACAGCGCAATGAGTAGCTCGCTGTGTTGTGGATCGATTCGGTTCTTTTAAAAGACCAGCTTGAGAGGAGTAATATGTCTCAAATTGATGTGCAAGGGTGGATATGAGGAGTCCTCTGTCTCTCGTTTGACATTCAACTTTCCGAGAAATTCTGCCTTTCGCGAAGTCGTTGTCTACGAGTGGACTCCTATCGAATGAGATGATCAAAAGAACTTCTGAATGGAATATCGTCGGTAAAGGCCTAGTGTCAGAACAAGCTATGGAACAAACAAACGAAATCTGGTATGCAATAGTCGCTAGTTGGATCTTCATTATCACTTATGGTAGACAATCAGTACAATGCTCCTGTTAGTGCCAAATGTTAAAGTCACAGTCAGTCTGTGTTCAACCTCCATCGGTGACAGTTCTCTCAAATAAATCGTTTTCTTTCTTTAACTGAAGTATTTTTATTTTTCTCATTTTCGTCAGCATAGCGCGAACATTCCAGTCCTTCACCGCCAAATAAAAACATCTTATGCAACGAACCAGCATAAACGCTACTTAGTGGCATCATCATAAGAACAGTTAATCTTTGTTAGTGTCTTGCGTCATAGAAAGAAAGAAAAAGAGTTCCGTACAATCAATCGTAGTCAACCGTACATTCAACATGACGAAAAATAATCTAATAAAACGCGATAGTCATCGAAATTCAATAAAACGGATTTTAATCGCCAGTAAAAGGGCGGAATCATATGACGCAGCCGAGCTGGAGTCATATTCTCATCTCCTTTCTGAACAGTGGGCTGGTTTTTCCCAAGCACAAGAAGCGGTAGAGTTTTCTTGCGGCGACGAAGCGCTTAAAGACCAAGAAGCAGAGCGGTTACAGGGTGAACAGTGGTACCGCGAAGCATTCGCAAATTTTACTCGTGCAGCAAACAAGTTATATGCCCAAGGGAAATCAGACAACATGCCACAATCGACACGCGCAGATATCAGACTTCCACGGATGGAGCTTCCGCAGTTTACTGGTGACCCCAAGGAATGGACACCTTTTCGTGACGCTTTCACGTCCTTCATCCACAATGAAGTATCGCTTTCTGGATCCCAAAAACTCCACTACTTGCGTTGCAGTCTACAAGGGGAAGCTTTGCAGGTAATTAAAGGTTTTCCAATTACAGATAATAATTATGACGAAGCGTGGAAACTTTTGACAAAACGCTATAATGTGCGACGTGTTATAATCGATTCCCACTTTCGAGTCCTTTTCGCTTTAAAAAAGGTAAACAACGAATCATTAACTGCGTTGAAAGCTCTATTAGACGCCACTCAGGAGCACTACCAAAGCCTTAAAGCCCTTGACAGACCCCTCACGAACTGGGATGATTGGCTAGTCCATTTGACCGTAAGTAAACTAGATGTTGAATCTCACAGACAATGGGAGCTGTCGCAGAAGGACGATAAGGTAGCGGCGTTCGACACTCATGTAACTTTCCTAGAAACGAGGTGTCGTTCTCTAGACGCAATTGATTTACACCAGCAAGTCTCATCTTCCACTTTAAAACTTTCCAGTCGTATTTTAAAAGCAAAGTCAAGTGCACCACAGGCTCTCTTCACACTGCAATCCCCGCTAAACAAACCGACCCACATGCAGTTTCCAAATTTCGACAAGATGCATGCGCCTTTTGTTCAGCCAATCACAAAATTTACAGTTGTGATAAATTCCTTCCTTCGTCCACGAGAAAAATC
This sequence comes from Volucella bombylans, assembly GCA_949129095.1. Taxonomy (NCBI): domain Eukaryota; kingdom Metazoa; phylum Arthropoda; class Insecta; order Diptera; family Syrphidae; genus Volucella; species Volucella bombylans. The sequence goes on from OX422140.1 coordinate 363,913,871, forward strand.
TTTGCGTTAATTGCGTGGGCGCTGGCCATGATAAAGATAAGTGCCGAAGTTCAAATGCCTGTCGTGTATGTCAAATACGTCACCACACGTTACTCCATTGTGATGCCGCATTCCAGTTCCGTAACTACTAACACCAGTTTAATACCATCGCACAGCGCACACTGCCCATCACGTTCTTCTAGGCACGGCCATTGTCAAAATAATGGACAATTCAGCAAGATATCAACCAGCTAGAATCCTTTTCGACAACGGATCCTATCTTACGTTTATCAGTGAAAGTTGCGTTCAAAGACTTAAGCTAACTAAGAACTAAGACTAAGAACTTCTTGGAACTGCGGCTGGAAACTCCAAAGGCGAGGTCGAACTTACCATCTCATCACACGACGTCACATTTACAACAACAATTCACGTACACATTATACCTAAAATGACAAGCAACCTACCGCCGATTCAGTTACCCCAAACTGATTGGTCGCACATTAGCAGGCTCAAGCTAGCCGATCCTCTCTTCCACACACCGGCTGCCATCGACATTCTCTTAGAATCGGATGAACTGGGTCAGTTTATAAAAAACTGGCTTAGTTAAGGGTCCCACAACAATCTGCACTTGGGTGGATCCTCTTTTTGAAAAATGCACCGCGTCCACCGCAGTCTGTATGTACACAGATGCTTCGTTAACAAATGCTGTCTCCAAGTTCTGTCAAATCGAATCATTACCTGCAACAAAACACCTTACCATCGAGGTACAGCAGTGCGAGAAATTCTTTGTCGACACACATTATCGTCAAGAGGATGGTCCGTACGTTGTCAAACTACCGTTCAAGCCCGACTGCCCTCTGGGAAAATCCCACCAAGCCGCCGCCGTACGTGCATTAATCAGAATGGAATCGCTCTTCGCAAAGGATAAACATCTCTACGAACAGTATAAAGACTTCATCGAAGAATATATCAGATTAGGACATATGGAGGAAGCAATTCAACTTCCGAAATCAGGTAAGCGGCATATAGTAGCCGCATAGAGCTGTAATAAAGGAAATAAGTACCACGACCAAATTGAGAGTCGTTTTCAACGCCTCTTGCCGCACCACTACTGGGTATTCGTTCAACGATTCTCAAATGGTCGGTTTTTTCAACATTACTTCGACTACGTTCTCATCGTTTTGATATGAGTGCAGACGTGGCGAAAATGTACCGCCAAGTACGAGTGGACGAGGAAGACATCGACTATCAACGGATTGTTTGGCGTAATACTCCACAGGATGAAATGAGGGAATATAGGATGTTGACTGTCACTTATGGAGTCGCTTCCGCTTCTCACTTAGCTATAAAGGCTCTTCAGCAGACTGCCTTAGACGAAGGCGAAGGTTATCCTACCGCAAAGCAAGCCATACTACGTGATTTTTACATGGACGATCTCAGGACTGGGTGTTTCGAATAAGCAGAACTGCAGCGTCTACAAGTTCAGATATCATCTATACTTAACTGCGGAGGATTCCATCTCAGGAAATGGTCCTCAAACTCTCGTCGCGTTATTTGTGCTGTACCAGAAGATGAAGAAGTCACAAACCCTTTAGATTTTTCCGGAACGGATAGCGTCCGAGCGTTAGGACTCCAATCTAACTTTTGCTGTTCAGGTTTATGAAATAGATACCGCAAATTTAACTAAACGCTTACTTCTTTCAGATGCATGTAAGCTGTTCGATCCTCTAGGCTTGCTTTCTCCTAGCACTATCATCCCCAAAATGCTTTTCCAACGCCTTTGGACACCCAAAGTTGATTGGGATGAAGATGTAGCAAGCGATGTGAAAAGGCAGTGGCTAAATTACAAGGACCATATCACGAGCCTCGCAACAATTAAAGTGCCGAAGTGGGTCGGTATTTGTGGCCCGAATGCTGCATCTGACTTGCACGGCTTTGCAGACGCATCCCAAGGAGCATATGCCGCTGTCGTATACGTACGCACAACAACTCCCGATGGCAAGATCACCGTTAATTTGCTCACGGCAAAAGCTAGAGTCGCACCACTAAAACAAACGATGTTGTCTCTACCCCGTTTGGAGTTGTGTGGCGCTGCCTTGTTAGCACAGCTAATAACTCAAGTCATATCGTCGCTGCAGTACCCTATCCGCAACATATTTGCATGGACAGATTCATCTGTAGCTATAGCATGGATTCGTCAACACCCAGGCAAATGGTGTACATTCGTTGCGAATCGTGTATCTCAAATCCAAGAAGCAATACCTGCAGACAACTGGTTCCATGTTCAATCATCGCAAAACCCTGCCGACTGTGCTACGCGCAGAATTCTACCACAAGACCTATCTGGTGGGACGGTCCACCTTGGATCAAGCAAAACGAATTGTCATTTCCACCGCAACAGCTCTTCGTAACAAACCTAGACCAACGAACTGAGTCAACGAATTTAGCAACTACGAGTAGCCCCAAAGTACCACCTATTTGGGAGCTAATAGCTCGGTTTTCGTCACTGAGAAAGCTGAAATGTGTCACGGCCTACGTACTGAGGTTCCAGCATAATTATCGAGTTGCCCAGCGAAACCAGCAGAATATAAATCGAATAACTCCGCGAACCAGCAACCATCTCCACCTTTCTGAATTGGACGAAGCGATCTCCTTCTGGATAAAACTCACCCAACGCCATTTCTTCACCAACGATATTCAACTCCTATTATCTAATAAACCGGTAAGCCGCCATAGTAAACTTCTGAGACTACATCCGTTTATAGACAAAAAAGGATTGCTCAGAGTGGGTGGAAGACTGTGTAATACCTCACTGCAGCAAGATAAAGGGGTACGATTGCTGGCTCCTGCCAACATCTTCAAGGCTCACCATCCTCATTTGTGAAGACATACATTGCATAACTCTACATGCAGGACCTCAAGCTATGTATGCTATGCTTCAAAGTCGCTTTTGGGTTATCGGCGCACGCAAGATACTACGCAAAATTTCCAGATCGTGTGTAAAATGTCGAAGACACTGCCACGTGATCCAGCAACAATTAATGAGTGATTTACCAACGTCTCGTGTGATGGCATGTCGACCTTTTCTACGTAGCGGAGTGGATTTTGCAGGGCCTGTAAATCTCCGTTTTTCTAAAGGTCGTGGCTCGAAATCCGTGAAAGGGTACATATCCGTATTCATTTGTATGGCGACTGGAGCCATCAAGGATGAACAGTTAGCCAAGTATCTTAGTGATGACGGTACCATTTGGTATTTCAACCCTCCAGCATCACCACACATGGGTGATCCCCTTTTTCCCCCCACTGTTAAACTAACACAGCAAACCAATGGCACTACAGAAAGTCGATATGCTCTCTCTAGGCTCAGAGAACGAAAGATATATGAAAACATTCGTCTCTTTCTTGCCTATTTACATGATAAATCTGACTCGGTCTGCTACGAAGGGAAAACCAAAACCAGCGTCATGGTTTCCATCCAGCAGGAAGGCCTCCCTACCGACCCTATCAGTTTCAGGAACCTTTATGTCAGGTACCACGAGATTTTTAACATGTCCCCTCAGAAAGTAGCAGACGACCTTGCTGCATTCGGCAACTATGTTCACTCTAAACGAGTATCACACCTACAACGAAGCCGAGCCGACCACGACAAATTTTTTCGTCCATAACGTGCCTCCCTTGCCAGCGCTTAAACCATCCTGCCTCACACCTCCACCCCACAACATCCCTCTTACATTTTACTACCAGAATGTAAGAGGTCTTCCCTCTAAAACCAATGCTGTCCTACGTCAATCGCATGCTCTTCCCTTTGATATTTACGCCTTGACCGAAACCAATTTGATTCCCGACATAAAGAACCAGGAATTGTTCCCTCCTACTTTTAATGTTTTCCGCGACGACGATCCTACCCGCACAAATAAAGATTCCCCCTGTCGAGGCGTCCTACTGGCGATGGACAACAGCCTTAACTCTTCTCCTATTGCAATTTCTTCATCCTCTAAAGCCGACTTTGTCGCAATAAAAATATCAGTGCCTCTCAAGTCCCTTTACGTTATATGTTGCTACATCCTACCAGCTCAACCTATCGAATCTTACCAATTTGTTATTGATGCGATCGATCATTTAATTGACCTGTCAGACCCTATTGATGATATCCTTATTTTTGGCGACTTTAATCTTCCTCAACTACAATGGACTCCATCAGATGATCAATCGTTTTTCATCGCTTCAAATGCCAACTCAGCTAAGGAATGTCTCTTCGTAGATCGCTTAACAGACTCCAGTCTATGCCAAGTCAGTGGTATATCCAATTTTATGGGCAGGCAATTAGACCTTATTTTCACAACAGATCCAATTAACTCCTCAGTCTCACTTTGTCCCCTATCTCTCTCAACAATCCATAACTACCATCCCCCCTTCTACTTTCATTTTTTCATAACTCTTCATTCCAGTCCACTCCCCCCACAACTCGCTCATCCCACGACTTTCATAAAGCAAACTTTCACAAAATCAGTGAATATCTCAGCAGATCTCTCTTTAACTTTCACAATCTAAGTATAAATGATGCCTTATGATTATAAAGAAATATTTAATTCTTTTTCCCTTTACGTTCCGTTTTCCCGCCTTAAAACATCATCTACTAGTCCTCCCTGGTATAATCGCAAGCTTCGTTCCTTACGAAATCAGAGAAATAAGTTATGGGCTGTTTTCCTGCGTACCAGATCCTTTACCGACTATTCGAACTATTTTGGTGCATATCTTCATTTCACCGAACTTTATGATTCCCTAAGTCCTTTTTCCAATTTGTTAACTAAAAAAGAAAGTCCGATGGTTACCCTCCTTCCCCCTCTTTCAACAACAGGTCATCAATCGATCCACTCACCATTGCCACCTTTTTTAAACAATCCTTCACCAACGACTCCTTTGTAGCAGATCCATCGTATTTTAGTTACCTACTGAACTTCTCCAATGGCCTACTTCTCTCTCATATTTTGGACCCGTCTTATACCGAATATCAATTACACCAACTCAATGACGAATTCACACTCGGCCCAGATGGCCTCCCTGCCATATTTCTTAAAAAATGTTCTTCCTCTCTTTCCCTTGCCCTTTCTAATCTCTTCCGTCTATCCCTTTCACAAGGAGAATTTCCTGAGGCTTGGAAATCCTCCTTCATAACCCCGATCCACAAGAAAGGATCAAAGAATGAAATAACCAACTATCGTCCCATCGCTAAACTCTCTCATATACCCAAACTCTTCGAAAGTATTTTGTATGAAGCTCTAGGCTTCCAATGCAAATCACTTATTTCTCCTAGACAACATGGCTTCCTAAAGGGTAGGTCAACCACCACAAATCTCGTTGAATTCGTATCCTTTGCCCTCTCTGCCCTAGAAAATGGCAATGAAGTCGATGTAGTTGCAACCGATTTTAGCAAAGCCTTCGATAAAATCTCTCATCGGTTAATTATCTTTAAATTGTCTGCCCTCGGCTTTGAACCCATATTGTTGAAATGGATATCCTCTTACCTCAAAAACCGTTTTTACAGTGTTCGTTTTAGGTCAGCCCAGTCCGCTCCATTTTTGGCCACCTCTGGAGTCCCACAAGGCAGCCATCTCGGTCCCCTTCTTTTTATATTAACCATAAATGATCTCGATATGATCATCAAACACTCGTCTGTCTCCCTTTACGCCGACGATACCAAATTTTTCAAAACCATTTCCTCTCCCCATGACTCTTTCCTCCTTCAACAAGATCTTGATAATTTCTCGATCTGGTGCCTCAAAAATTCTTTGGAACTTAACATCGCCAAATGCCAATCCATCACCTTCTCACATAAGCGGAACCAATCTCCTCCCCGACTCTATCTTCTCCATAACCAACCTATCTCCTCCGTACAGTCTCTTCGCGACCTCGGCATTTTGTGTGACAGTGAGCTCAACTTCCGTTTACATATGGATGAGATAATCCTCAAAGCCAACTCTGCACTAGGTTTTGTAAAACGGTGGTAGAAAGAATTCACCAACCCATACGTGACCAGGTCCCTCTATATTACCTTTGTTCGCCCCCTCCTAGAGTACGCCAGTCAAGTATGGTCCCCATATCATCGTGTTCATATCTCGAGAATTGAAAGCATTCAGCGTCGTTTTCTTCGATTTGCTCTTCGAGGTATGCCTTGGGATGATCCTTTTAATCTGCCCCCCCTATCAAAATCGTCTCAACCTTATCAACTTAAACACCCTCGAAGATCGCAGAGATGCAGCAGACTTTCTCTTCATTCATCGACTCCTTTCAGGCCACGTTGAATGCGCGTCCCTTCACAACTCCATTTTCCTCAACACTAACCCTCGTAATCTACGTACCCCTCGACTCTTCTATCTACCAACCCACCACACCTCCTATGGCGCGAACGAATGCTACGTCAAATCAACTCAAACCCTACCGTCTTTGACTTTCACCGCACCACTTCCTACCACAAATCTGTTCTCCTTCACCACTCCAACCAACCTTAGTTTTAAGTTTTAGTTTAAGTTTATTTTTTAAGTTATAGCTTGTATTAAGCCGAATAAATGGGGGCATTCGCCCCCACCAAAATTAAAATTAAAAATTAAATTAAGGCGCAGTGAAGCGCGTAAAATTTCACCTACGCCGAACAATTTACAACGGTTTTAACGGAGGTCGAAGCTTGCGTTAATTCGCGTCCTCTGTGCTCAGTGTTTTCGGATGTAAACGATTTCGTCGCTCTTACGAGTACTCCTGGACATTTCTTAATCGGAGAACCGCTTAAATTAATACCTGAGCCCGAAACGACCGATTTTAAGGGAAACCTGACAAGCAGAAGGTATCTTATCACGAACATGAGACAGCATTTCTGGAGAAGGTGGAGTTCGGAGTATTTATTACAACTTCAACAGCGTTCGAAGTGGACCCGTGTGAGCTGTAACGTCAATCTGGGTGATCTAGTGGTGATTCGCGATGAGAAGCTACCTCCGACCATATGGAAGTTAGGAAGGATTATTGACAGACGGTAAAGTAAGAGTCGTAACACTAAAGACAGCTGATGGAATTCTAACTCGTCCTATCGTGAAGATATCTCCACTTCTAACATTCAAACTCTATTCTGAAATGACGGTTAAAATCACTTCCCTTTGCCAGATTGAAAGCGGAAAATTAATTTTTTGGTTATTATCTAACACAGTCCACAAGGCAATACACTCTTTGAAGGGAATTCCAAAGTCAATACCAAACTGCAATCGTCCCTCCAAAAAAGATTTCAATTTGAATAATCGTCTTTCGGTACACAGCATGGCCCTTTGGCGCAGTTCCAACTCTAACAAGGAAGTGCGTCTTCAAATTACATTCCATTCAACAGCTCCTTATTCCCAAAGTGCCAGTAAATGGTAGTTCCATTGATTCGTTTCACTTCAAAACAATTTTCGAAAAGTTAATTCAAATTCCGTCTTAACACGCTCGTAAAAATTCCTCGACTGAGTGAGCGCGTATGTATCTTTAGCTTATGTATGAGTACTCGTATGTACGTCAGATACAAACAGGCATCTACTGTAGACAACCGATGTCATAAAATGAAAATCGTTTAGCTTCTGAACTCCTACGCAGAACCGAGAGATCCGATTATGGTTTCAAAAAAAAAAAAAAATACATTTTCGAATCAAATCTCGAAGTTAATCTCACGATTTGTGCTAATTTTTTAGCACTGTATCTCCAAGGCAGGGTAAAGAGTATCCATATCTGTATTTCAGAAGACCATGTGCGAAGTTCATTTGCGAAGTAATGACTGATTGCCTGACATAAGTAACTAGCAACTGATGGGAAAGAATTACGTATGAGAAGATACTCGGCTGTTAGTCAGCGATTCGCTATTGTGCGGGCTTGACCTTCGATGTAGAGATACTTTTGATTGAAATTTCAAGGTTCACATTTAAGTGAGACCGAACACACAAATGGATTGGAGGCTGATTATCATGGGAGAGTTTCGTGGTAATTTTCTGATGGATTCCATGGATTCACCAGTTGTATGATACTCAACCCGTAATCCGCGTTAATTGGTTCACTAGAAGATCTCTCTTTCTCTCTCTCCCTCTCTCTTCCCGTTTACTGGATTCCTGTATTATACGAGTAGATCTCGATTAAATTAGGTTAGTTAGTCGAATGTTAGGATCGTTAACGATGAGAGGAGTGAGTAGATAATTACATCAGATACACGGAGATCGTTGTTCAACTTATCAACAACAATTTGATGAATGGATTGGATGTGGACGTGCATTCAGTTAGTAGCAAGTGATGCCGTCAAGCAAACAACTTAAGGGGGTTCTTAGTAAAACTCCTCAGACTTTGTGACAGCAAAATGCCGATTAGCGACCCTGTGAAGCGTTAAATTCAACCCAAGTCATGAATTATTTAATTTGCTGCTCGTGCAATCACGTTTAATGGATACTTGGACAACTGACACCTGTGTTTGGTGAATTTAATTTCTTTTTCTATGTTCCATTCGCATTTAAATGCAGTTGCTATGTTAGACGTTGAATTTAAAGAGCTATCCGATGAATCAAGAAAGACATCGGAAAGGCTCTGTGTAATTTCTGTGTGGTAATCGAAAGCACCATTATCGCTTGTGTATCTCAGCAGCTGAATGGATTTGTTATAGGCAGTGCCGTCCGTTGCAACTGCTGCCCACGCAATTTTGCTCAGTAACGTGCAGACAAAACTCAGTGAATTCGCGCCCCCTTTTACTTATCCTTCCAAATACATTTCAATCTTCATGAGGAGCAATACTGTGTTTTACTGAAGTAGAGTGAAATTCTAGGACATCACCTTGCAAAAACTTCAACTTCAGTGCCAGATCCTGGAACTCTAATGCATATCCGCTCTACATGTCTGAGACATATGTACGTTTTGGCTCACCAGGTGCATTAGCTGCTGATGCTTTGTGCAAATGTAACAGCGTGTTATGCTTCCTTGAGCATTTTGCGCCACCACGTGATGGACAGCTTGGAACGATGTGGCCGAATTTTAGACAATTTATGCAACGATTTGCCCTTTTTACGACGTCTAAGCGGTTGGCTGGGGTTAGGCGTAAGAACATCTGGCAGGCACACAGTTTGTGATCAGTACCGGGGCATACTGGACAATTTCCATTATCCGCTGAGACTCACATCAACGAACGTGCCGTAGATTTTCTTGAAGGTTCTTCAGAGGTTCTGCCCTTATTTCCCAGAGCCTCTAAAGATTGGAAATGAACTTCGAGGAAGCCCAGGAACCCCGATAATGATGGCAGAGCACTGGGTTGTTTCAACGACTGCTCGTGCAATGTGTGGGTGTTGCGGACGAGCTTCTTGATAAGTAAATGAACCAGCAAAGGATCCCAGTTCTACGTGTCTACTCCGAGATTGTTGAGTCCATGTAGGCATTCTTGTGTGGTGTCATGCATTGTCTTTAATCTTGTGGCGGATTCCATTGACATTGAGACTTGTTGTAGCCGCCGATTTATAAAAGCTGTTGAAAGGAGCCTCAGATTATTGTATCGATCTTGTAGCATCTTGTTCCCAGGCTGAAAAATCCACCATTTGGGTGAATAGGTTGTGGAATTGGTTCCATTTGAGGTAGTCGCCGTCGGGAAGATCCAATTTTGTTTTATCAATTGGTGTGGATTGTTGCGGTACAGAATGACTGTCGCATTCCACCGCGCACCATACTAAGGTTTCCTGAACCACCGCTTCCATTTTGATGTAGCCGGCCATGTCGTGGCCAGCCGCTGATGGGTTATCCGTTGACTCCCATATGTTGTTCTGTATGTCTTCAATTTGGGACCAAAGGTTTTTGATGCTCCTGATGTGAAGTGCAAGGATCATCGTATGAGCGAGGTTTTACGGATGGTTTCGTTGATACACTCTCTGTAGCTCGTTCGTGTTCTCCTGAAACTCCTGCTTGTAACTGTCGTAGATCTTCCTTATGGCATCATAATAGCCTTTGTTGAAGTATGGGTGACTGAGCCCTGATGGCGCTGTCCGTAGCGTCGAATGGTTCCCAGTGCTCCTCGAGTTTTTGGAGGCGCGCCTTGAAGTTGGTTAAAGTCTTTCGATCTGCGGAGTCCTTCTTGTAATTCACGATGATCTGTTCGATTTTCTCGCCTGTTGCACGTTGGGCCTCTGCCTTTTGATCCATGATGACTTGTAAAAAATGCTTCCTTGTTAAATTTCACAGATTAAGCTAGTTACGTTGCCACCAATCACGTCGGGGTCACCAAAATAATGTACGTTTTGTAATATCGCCCAAGGCAACTACTACCCTTGACAACTACTGATAATACTGGTGCTTGAACCAGAATACCAGACTACAAATGTACATATGAAGAGAGAGTGCTGGTCAACGATGAAATTAGCTTGATCGTGTCGAGAGAACAAAATAACGGCTTATGTGTTTGGTAAGGTCCCAACAAGAACTGTCCCGCTTATTGCAATAATTGATTTTGCCTGGTAAGCATACCGCACGAGCAATGGAAAAATGATACCTCGATTATTCGAGCGGATGTCTACCAGGCATATGCAGTGCCTACTCAACAAATAATCATCCGCTCGTGCAAACTATATAAAAATAAATCTATTTTGCCCGTTTGCATTTTGTATGAAGCCAGCAGTGCAAAGGGCAATGAATTGTTGCAGCCTAAACAGCATATAAATCGAAGAATTCTGGCTCTTTAACCGGAGTTTATGTTGCTGTACGGTCTGCTCTTTTTCTTACGGTCTGCAATCATTTGTGAATTATAATGGCCTGGGAGTTCAGAGCGGATATTGCAAATATGCACGGGCTAACCACTAAATCCTCTAACATGCAGACCCTCTCAGATTATTCAGATCTGAAGCTACCTGGCTGCGAACTAGTCCCATTATTCTACTCTCACCGCGGTCTCTCGCCATTTACGTGCATCGTAATGTAGCTTTCCAAACTCCACTACAATGCAGTCTCTCTTCCAATCCCGAATTCAATGTTATGAGGTTAAAATTCTATCTCTCTAAGCCAATTATTGACTACTGCTTCCTTTACAGAAGCCCAAACTGGACAGCAATTGGACCTTTAACAAGTTCGATGTGCTGTCTTGACTCCATACAAAGAATTGTATTCCTGTATCGTGATACTGCAATTCTAAACGAACCGGACTTAACACTTTGTTTAGAAATTTTAATTGGTCGGTATGTTTTCTCAATATGATCCCAGTCACTATTTTGTTTGGAATGAGATCCTTTATCCCTCATTGGATTAAGAGTATCCAACCAAAAGAAAAGACATGGTACGACAGGGTTAGGGAAAGGTTTTCTCGGTCCAAAAAGACCAACCCGACAGAGGAAAACCGACAAAAGTTCAAATGAGCCAGGAATGACTGCAACGCCAAAACATATTACAATGTCCCAAAGGTAATACAATTTTTGGCGCTTTGTCAAAAACATCAGCAATTCTGCCTCCTCCCCAATTACAATCCAGCTGTCAGCTCTTTGGACAAATCCAATCTAATGCACACTTTGCGACCAGCTCAAGACTTCCAGATTGTGCTTTGTCCCCGCCTACACTTCAGTGCGTCGAATAATTTGAAGAATTCAATTCCGCACTCGTGTAGTAGCAAGCGTACTTAAACATTTTAACATTCACAAATCCTCTGCTCCAGATGGTATATCTGCTCTTTTTCTGAAGAGATTCAGAGGGACTCTTTCCTAGCAGATGGAAAGAGCATTTGTCCAGCCAGTCCCTAAAAAATGCGAATCTTCTCTATCCTCCTACTTACGTTCCTTATTCCCAAGGTCATGGAAACGCTGATACACCATCAGCTCGTGAAATATCTCTAAACACGAAAACAACAGGCTCACTGGTTTCACCGAAAATTGGAACCAAAGCGTACATCAATCTGCCGGAAGCAAGATAGTGCCACATGATATTTCTAAGGCATTGAACAGAGTTTGGCATCAGGCTCTTTTGTGATGCCTGCATTTGGCATTTGGCATCGACGACTGTTTTCTTCAATGGAAAGATCAATTCAAGTTGTCTTGGATGGTTTCAAGTCTAATATTCACGAAATAAATGCTGATGTACCTCAGGGTTACGTTCTGTCTCCGACACTGTTTTTAATTTTCATCAATGATCTCTAGTCTGCTGCCTCTAATCCAATATATACCTTTGCTGACGGCAGTACTCTCTGCTTTTCATATTCGTTTCCGAATTCATGTGCTTGCTCTTCGGCTGTAGAATGCAAATTCCGATATTAGCAGCACAACTATCAACAGAGTAGAATTTAATGCTTCCAAAACACAATGTTATCTGCTGTCGTTACAGCGAAATTTGAACATCCAACCATTGTCCATGGCACTTGCATCGTTGAAACCAAAAAACTTTCCATTCTCGGTATGTATCTCAATGACAACTTACGTTGTTGTAGTCGGTGTAGTCAAAAATGCTGCGAAATGTCTAGGTTTCCTCAAGCGAAGGAAAGAATATTTCACCCCCTCTGTTCTGGCCTCAATATATAAGATATTCATCCGCCCAAAATTGGAGTACAGTGCCCACATCTGGTCAGGTGCTCCTAAAATATCTCTGCACCTGCTACACAGAATTCAAAACCGTGCGACAAAACTTAAAGGTGACGCTATTATTACACAATTAGCTGACACCCTTAAACAGCGAGGTAATGTCTCCTGCCTTATCTTGCTCTATCGCTACTTTCACCACCAGTGCTCCAGCTCTTTATTTCCTACCCATTATAACCTTCAAACATTTAAAACCAACGTACATCGATATCGGTGTTCGTCCTTCCTTTTTTAATCGTAGAGCTCAAGTACCTCTCTAGCCCTCCTTTGTAGCGCCCCTCTATATGCTTTTTGTTTCTCTTCATTCATACATCGTCAAAGCACGAGTATTGCAGTGGTTAGAGGCTTTGCCACTGAGTTTCAGGAGAAATTATGAGCCTTAGGACGTAGAGGTCCTAAGGTCCAGCAGAGGCCCTAGCGCTTTCTTTCGAATGCAGCCTTCCGACCTCAAACTTCTTCACAGTACTTCCTGCTACTAGCGGCGATAGGGATATCCGCATTCGTAATGGTCTGAGTTAATGCTGGCACCTCGCAAAGTTTGGATATCCAGAATACTGAAGGCGTGCCTTGTCCCGATCACATTACTGCATTGCTTGGTCAGTTCTTCCCGAGAGAGAAGCGCTTTGAGGACTCTTCATATGAAGAGCCTCCGGTCCCTCCCGAGTTAAGGACTGAAGAAGTCGAGTATGGTGTTTCACTTCTTCGCTCCAGGAGATCTCCTGGAGCTGATGGAATAACCGGAGAGATGGTGAGAGCCATCTGGAAGGCCCTCCCAGAATACCTGATTGGTCTTTACAGCAAATGCATTGCTTGCAGCTACTTCCCCAAGGATTGGAAGGTGGCAAGGGTGGTTGTGCTCCTGAAGATTTAGGGTCAGACCTATTCTTATCGGGGCATCAGCCTGCTTCCGGTACTAGGAAAAGTACTGGAAAGGGTTATGGTGGAAAGGGTTTCGGAGAGCATGGCGGAACCAATGTCCCCCTTCCAATTCGGCTTTACAAGAGGCAAGTGTGCCGAGGATGCATGGTCTTTCCTAAAAGACAGAGTCCTCAGAAGTAGGGCCAGAGTGGTTACAGGCATCTTTATTGATTTTAAAGGTGCCTTTGATAACCTGAATTGGCAGAAAATAGTAACCAGGTTGCATGAATTAGGCTGTCGGGAAATTGGGCTTTGGGGAAGCTACTTTTCCGACAGAAAAGCGAGTGTGGTAAATACGCACGACAGCGTCTCAATTAATATTGAGAGAGGTTGCCCCCAGGGGTCCATCTGTGGTCCTTTTATTTGGAACCTGATGATGGATCCACTCTTGCGGCGACTAAATGAGCTCTGTGGGTGCTGCGCCTACGCAGATAACCTACTCCTCATCCTTGAAGGCCAGTCTAGGGCCGATATCGAGGCATTAGGAGAAAGAGCTCTAGCAGTTGTTGCTGAATGGGGAGAGAGCGTGGGGGTAAGTGTATCGCAGGATAAGACCGTTTCAATGAAGCTCATGGGCAAACTGAATGTAAGACGTCGGGCTCCTGCGATACGTTTGAACAGCGTTGGCATTATATGTGTGACTGAGGTCACATATCTGGGCATAACGATGGGTGAGAGTATGAACTTCATGCCTCACCTAATTCGAACCAGACTACGCATGCTGAGTGCTGTAGGACAGGTAAGGCACATTTTGCGCCTGGGGACTCAACAGGCGTTCAGTTCGTATCATATACGATGTCCTTTTTGTTGCCTGTACAACATATGGAGCATCGGTATGGTACGACAGGGTTATGACTGTTGATGGTCGAAGGCGGATCTTGACTTGTCAAAGAGTCGCCTTGCATGGCTGTTTACTGGTGTGCCACACTGTCTCCACAGAGGCAATGCAGGTGTTGCTTGGAGTACCACCTCTTGATCTGGAAGTGATGCGTCGCGCTATTGCTTTCAAGATCAGAAAAGGTCTACCCCTAAATGAGCGCGATTGGGTTTCCCCGGAAGAAGTGGATGGCCTATCCCTGAAGCAGCGTAAAACCTTGCTACACGCATGTGTTCTATCTAGATGGGATGCTAGCGAAAATGTCAGGGTTACTTATGGCTTCTTAAGGGATGTGCTAACCATGCGAATCTTTCCTGAACGGAATTTTAACCTCAGCCTAGGCTTTTTGTTGACCAGGCATGGCTCTCTTAATGCATTCTTGCATAAGAGGGGCTTAGTGAGGTTGCGAGCTGCTCATGTGGAGCTACTTATGAGGACTGGCTACATGTCCTATGTGAGTGTCCTAATTACGCTGACATAAGGAACTTGCAGGCTATGGGCATCACCTTTAATGGTGAGACCTACGAGTACGATGTCAGTGGAATTATCACGGTTCGAAAGAACCCGTAGTTTTGCAAAAGAAGTATTCAATAGAAGGCGCAGTAGGCAGCTAGCGGAAAGTTTGTAGGAATTTTTCGTTGCAAGGCCGCCAGTCCTGGGCAGTGAGGTGCCCAACTGGAAGTAACCTCAAGATTGCGAAGCTTGACCGGAAGCTATATTCTGGTACCACGGGAGGTCAGGAGCCCCCGGAACTATGGTTCCGGCCTGGCCTAGGAGTTGCCCCCCGTGGTGGCTGTAGGTTTATACCCAAAATTGCGGGGAGAGTAGACCGAATGGCTTAGCATATGTTGTAGTTTGCTACGACCTATTCTGGACCACGGGATTGCTATGGAACCAACTGGTCTATTCGATGTGGAGTCGCATTGCAACCGGGTGCCATGACCCACAGAATGGCGGAGGTATTAGATAGGCCTCGACGCTTCACCAAAGGGGAAGTTCGTGCCTTATACACGACTTCGAATCTGGTACTGGTGGTAGTACTTCTACTACCCGAAGGGCGCTTATCAACGCATTGTTTTAATATCTTGTGCGAAGACGCACCGTAGGCTTAAGCCCTCACGGCAGGTACCTATGTTAAACACAAGAGACATCTGTCCCGATCACAATGTGAATATGCTGTCTGTTCCTGTGTTCTGTGATCAGGAGACCGCCTAGAACGATTTTAACATTATGCTTAAGACATCGGCTATAAGGTAGCACAGTCCAATGGCGCTATCGTCTTTCTCTTTCGTTGGGGCGTATGCTGATATAAAGGTGGTGTTGTCAAATTTAGCCTTGATGCGGATTGTCACTTGTTGCCTAGGTCTGCCTATGTTATGTCGCAGTTTTTCATCCTTTTTACAGCCCTTTCACTCTATCGTACTTTTTGGATAGCGGTTAGATAGATTTAAAT
Organism: Volucella bombylans; assembly: GCA_949129095.1. Taxonomy (NCBI): domain Eukaryota; kingdom Metazoa; phylum Arthropoda; class Insecta; order Diptera; family Syrphidae; genus Volucella; species Volucella bombylans. The sequence continues at coordinate 363,929,685 of OX422140.1, forward strand.
TAGTGTAGAGATGTCCGAGAGTTGTTATGTACCGTCATCAGTGATATCTTTCGTATCAAAAGCTTTGGGTTGTGATTGCGCTTTCTCCGTTGATTACCTTCTTTGCTGCTTGCCTCCTTTATTTTTGGTGATGCGGGCGGATTTAGATTCCTACGAGTATGTCCAAGGATGGGGCTTGCGCCCAACAAAAAAAGAAAAGAAAACGGAGTGTTCGTTTGATGGTCGACAAGAGAATGACCGTTTATTAAGAAGTGTCAAAAAACATTATATGCAGGACAAAGTGCTATAGGCGCGTTCAGGTTGTTTCGTAACCAAAAAAAGTGTTTTTCTTATAGCGCTGGGGAATAGGCTTGACGGGTGACCCCCATATCGTAGAGAATTTTGTGGCGCCTTTTGGCACTAGTGCCTGGCTACACCGATCTCAATAGCCCCATACGAGTTTATGATTTGATTCCGATTTGAGTTCTTCCTCAGAAACCTCGACAGCAGATTCTAAGACGACTTCCAGATCTGGGCTTTGAAAGACGATCACCAGGTCAAGAAGCTAAATGCAGGCAACACGATGTTGAACACTAGTTCACGCTTGCAGTTGTAGCCTGCGTATATGTATAAGGGCTTACACATGGAATTTCTAGGGGCCAACAGGATTAGGTGAAGCAAGCACTTGACGGAAAATTTAAAAGTTCGGCTACTAGCTTAATCCATGTTTTAGGCAATCAGTGCTTACTCGGAAAATCTTCTTCCAGACCCAGTGCGTTAAGTCCCTTCAGATAAGTTTCGTTTACCAGAGCTCGGACCCAGGAAAAGCAGAGATAGTCGTCTACAATAGAAATTCCAGAAATCTTTTCCTTTTGGTCATATTCGAGACAGTACAGAAGTAGCCAACTACTACCACGGGGTGTTAATCGATTTCAGCTGGAGTGTTTTATATGAATCCATTTTTTTGTTTACCGTCAATGGTTTCATCACTCCCACCTTCGACTGAACCTTCAGAATCTTTGTGCCGTACACTATTTCCTTCCCCGTTCAATTCACTCTTAGTGGTAATTACAGTGCGCCTTTTTTAAATTCTGTTCAAGCTTGGCGGTTTCCCGAGATAAGCCATCAAAATTAGCTCTCTGACTAGTCGCCGATTGATGGATTAAGCCTTATGGACTAGGCGTCTTCATCCCGTTCTCCATCGTTCCAGCTAAATCAACTGAATAGATCATAGATGGATCTGCAGGAGCAATTAGAAACGAAAGTTCAGGCGGTCTTTTAACCAGCGTCAGGCGGCAGAGGCAGTCTTGGAAGTATGATGGTTGAGGCTTCACAAGTTATTCTAAAGAGAGTTACATACGAATCCGCCGAAGATGTGAAATCCTGGGGTACAATTTTTACTTTGTATTGATTTTGCCATCTTGGTTTGCTAACGTCCATGCTTTGGGCCATGTTGACCTTGCCGGTTTGGTGCATTTGAGTTTGGCTACATTGTATATTGATGGCCTCACTTCACTTAGTTAGGTGGACAGATGTTTTCATTCGGGTTGAACAATGTTGTTTTAAAAATTCTACTTCGATGGTCGTTTGTGCAGATTTTAGCTCTGGTTTTGGTTCGCTGACACGTGTTTTCATCCTCTGGTAAAATCTCCGACCTACAGTCCTGCAAGAGTATCTTTCAAACTCCTCGACTTGAACTCTCTCTCTCTCATCTCGACCCTAGTTCTCATGCAGTGGTTAGGAGATGTTTCATTCTCCTACTTGACTGCAAGTGAGCATCGACAGTAACAAAGTCACCATGGGTCTCTTATTTGTTGTCGTCTTGAGAAACCTAGCGCATCGGAGGAGGCATTTTTCTGGGAAGCCACTGGTCCGTACTACTAGGTAGTGCTCCCAGTCAATGTTGGCGCCTAGAAATGCCCTGACATAACCGGTAGTGGATTCCACTTGCAATATGATCAATCTGTCTGGTAGTGCCCGAGTGCGATTATGTGATATTGGGACACCGGTTATAGGAACTCCTTTCCTTTAAGTCTTCCTTTGTAATATCGTCTTCAATCTGTGTCGATCTTCACCGTGATACGGTTTGTCACCAGTTGCTCGCTTACATGTACTCGTACGTATGTCTAAAGACTTAAGGCTTTATCCATAAGTTTACTTGCAATGCGCGTAATCGTAGTGGTCGCAGTTCTTAATCGTCTGCTTGTTCATCGCGTTTCTTGGATGGCGGCTAGATCAGCCTTATAGCTTTCCAGTGTCTCCACTAGGTGTTCGAGAGCACAAGGTATGTTAAAAGTCCTCACATTCCAGGTACATACCCGAACGTCGCTGTTTTATCCGAGACCGGTGTTGTCTTCATCCCAATTTTGTTTCTCTTTCGCATAAGGTGGCCCTAAACGACGAGCATGCTTGCCGAACATGCTCGTGCTCGCTATATTTTTCTCGTGTAGGGGCTGGTTCGCGAGCCGCTCGCTGTTGGCGAAAAATTTCGATTTTTTCGTACTCGTTGGCTTCGATGTTCGCCGTGTAGGGCCATGTTCGCGAGCAAACCTCAGTTTTACTGTGAACGGCGCGAAGTGAATATTGTGGATTAAACATAATGGCAGCAGTAAATAAATAAATCACCATAAGCGCAACCACTTGCGCTTCTTTATCGCACATGTTCACAGAATGAAGAATCAACACGAAATGAATGCTCGCCAAAAGTGTTCGTCGTGTAGGGGATAACGCAAACGAGCATGTTCGGCGGGCATGCTCGTCGTTTAGGGCTACCTATAGACTCATGAGGCCTTAGTTTGCTTGTGGATCAATACCGGGATTTATTGTTCACGGTACACCCTGCTGTTATCCCCAAAGGACTTCTCCTTATGACATCTGCGAAACGTAGTACAGCCGATCAGGCCAACAAGAAATGCATCCTTTGCCGTAAGTTTTCGGAAGTGATTACAGTCGGAGTAAGGGCGGTTCCAAGTGTTCAACTGTAGAAGTTAAACTAGGTTTAATACACTCTCATCATAAGTTCGTAAAACTATAGTTCTCCAGTAGGTACTGCTTCACCTGATGCAAGTTTTTCAACCAAAAGGTTTTTTTTTTAACTTCAGCTTACTCTAGCAATCAGATCCGACAATGGGTCATCCCGGATCCCTGTCAATCTTCGTGCTTCAAAGTCTGTCAATATTGTATAGTCATGAAGGCGTTTTAAATTCAATTGACCCAACAGTGGTTGCCATTTCAAATATTCCACTAGTCGAGTTGTAGTTTTAATTAAATTTCCAAATCAAGAAATGTCAGTCAGGTGTTTCAGAATTTTCAAATTTGGGCAAATTTGAATCTAGTTTTGCGTTCAATGAGAGTTGCCACCTGACACTTGACAGTTGACACCTGAGTGTTGACAGTTGCGATTTGACAACTAACTGATGGTTGACAGCGAGTGTCAATCAAACCTTTGATAAAACGAACGATATGGTGGAAATAGAGTGTTACTTTCAAAAATCGTTTTCAATTATCCCATTCCATCAAATAGGCATACTTACGCGGCATCCAAATTTACGGACTCTGTGGCCAATCCATTTATAATTGATGTGCTTCCAATCTTACGCGGCTTTTACTTTTGACAACAATAACTCAAGCACTGTTATATTCGTACATAGAATTTGGATAATGACATTTACTTTCGGGGTTAGTTCCGGTGGATGATTGTGTAAATTATTACAATTGTCACGCTCAATACGTTCTATGAACATAGCTACGTAATTGCGTTTTATTAAAATGGAATGGTGGAAATATTTGAGACGAGGAATTTAAATAAAGGGTTGCAAGGAATTCATTTAATTTTTGTTTAAGCTGGTTTGCTTAGTGAGGGAAGAATTCAAATTCAAATTCAGATCCTTGAAGAGGGTGAAATTCGCGTCTAGACATGAACTTATTGGGAAACTCCGGTATCGTAAATAACGTTTACAAGGCCAAATCCTTCGTATGCCGACTATGCACTCGCTGCCATGGTTGGGAAATTACTGCCATGGTAAAACTCTAGCCAAAACAGGTGCGTTTTAGTTGAAGTTGTTATTTCATATCCGCAGCTTCTGGTAGAGCAAACTGACGAGCACGCAACGTCTCTCGCATTCTGAAATTCAAATCAAGGGTTGTCGTTTGTTATTTAAGGTTCCAAGACGGTCTGCACGTAATTTATCTCCTGTTCTTATTACGTTGGATCAAGGAGTTTAGAAACCTTGGAGACCTTGTTTATGGGGAGTTGAAAGAATATGTAATTGATTTACTGAAGGGGAAAACACTTCTGAGTTCTAACAGATGTTTTTAACGTTTCTTGATGTAGCTGCTTATGAATGTTTATATTAAAAGAGAGCAAATATGTAGATGTGGTACCCGAAGAATTAACAGGTAGTTCGAAAAGTCCCGAGACTGACACATAGATGACGACTCTAATAGCATATAAAGGGTGTTTTCTTTAGAGGGATGCAAATTCAATATGAAATAAAACACTTGAAGCTAATGTTAATGTCTATGATGTTAGCTTTATTTAATAGATAATTTTATGCCATTAGTGTTTAAATATGGTATCGGGCATATGTGCTCCACGGCTAGCTCGAATGAAGCGCAATCGTGTAGTCCAATTTTCGACAACTTTATCAAGCAACTGGGGCCGTATATGTATATAGGTTAGGTTAGGTTAGGTTAGGTAAGAGTGGCTGTTGGAAGTACCAACCCACTTAGGCCTACTGGCCCATTGCGATGCCACGTGGATTTATGATCCTCTTACTAATGGAACCAGCTTGAGCTTACGATGAAGCGTAGGAGACTGCTAACGTCTATATTTTCTAGATCGTTCAGGTCGTTGTAGAAGAAAACTCCTAGATGAAGCTTTCTTCTCTGGAAGAGAGCTGGTCATGTACAGGGTAGGTGGAGGATTGTCTCCTCCTCTTACTCATCCATGCAGCTTCTACAGAAGTCGTTTGTAAAAGCGCCAAGCCTTCTTGCGTGCTTGCCTATGAGGCAGTGTCCAGTGATGACACCTATTATGGGGCTGAGATGTTTCCTATTTAAAAGGATAAGACACTTAGAGCGATTCAGATCCAGCTTTGGCCGGATCTCTTTGGTCGCTAGACATGTTTGCCCAGCAGTCCACCTAAGGTCTGTTCTTATATTGGCATCCAGCTTTAATGTTAGTTTACACGTAGCGATTGGTATACCTATGCTACCCTTTGCCGGTAGAATAGGTAGACTGGTTCCAATTTTGGCGAGTTCATCGGCTCTGCAGTTCCCTGGAATGTCTCTATGGCGCGGCACCCAACAAAGGTGAATGTTGAACTGCTCTGCCATCTCCATGAGAGATGATCGGCATTCAAGGGCGGTTTTAGAATTTAATGAGACTTAGTCCAGGATCTTGATAGCGGCCTGACTATCCGAAAAGATGCGGATATCCTTTGCGAATGTCACGTTATTCTTCAGCCAGGACAGGGCTTCAAAATTTCCGCGTGGAACACGCTACAGTGATTTGGAAGACGGAAAGAGAGGCTCAGATTTAGCTTATCTGAGAAAACACAACCATCAACCCCGTTACCAGTTTTAGATCCATTTGTGTAAAAGTCCTCCATGAAAGGATCTTCCTCCCTGAAGGATCTAGAGGGGAAGCTTACATGGAAGTCTTTGTCAAACCAAAGTTCAGATATGGTCGAATCGATATTCTCTGTGAGGATTCCTAATATTTAAAGAACATTTGTAAACGGTGTAGTCGCTTTAAGGCGAATAGCTTCGGTTGCAGCTACATACTTGCCTCATGAAGATATCGAGGGGTGTCAAGTGAAACGGAATATCCAGTGCCGCTTATGCATAGAAATGCTGTTCTTTGGACTCTGCTTAGTTTCCTACAGTTGACTGCATTTACAAAGGGCGTCCGCCTTGCGGCAGTGACCCACCCATTTTGGAGTAGATTATCCTGCTATTTTGCATAAGACTGATCAACTTCCCAAGTGAGTCGTCTACCTGCAGAGTTGACAGCGCAGCCGTGATTGCGGACGTATTGACAGTGTTAAAGGCACCTTCTATTTCCAGGAACGCAACCATTGTGTAGGGATCTGTCGAAGTGGCTAGTCAGTGAATTCAGAGTTGTTTCCACCGACTTTCCTTTACAGTAGGCATGTTAAGCCGTTGACAGAAGTCTTGGATCAGCTTTAGCTCGAATATGGATATCAATCAGTCGTTCTAGAGTTTTCAGAAGGAAAGATGATAGACTTATAGGTCTGGGACAACATGAGAGCATTTTCCGGCTTTGGGAATGAAAACCACATTTACTTCTGTCAATGGCAGTCGAATGTGGATCAGTTCTACACAGTTCCCCATAATATTCTCTAGCGTAGGCAGGATAATATCTGAGGACCTCTGTAGCTCGGCAGGTATTATACCGTCCGGACCAGAAGACTTGTATGGTTTGAAGCTATGCAGCGCTCAGAGCAATTTGTCTCTCGTAATCAGACCATGAATTTTGGTCACAGTTGCAGTAGTCCTGTTTGGGTTGCTACTGGCCGCGACTTGGGAGCTACCTGGTAAGTTGGTGTCCAGTAGCGGATTGAGTGATTCATCACTTGAGGTTGACTAAGAGCCATCGGTTCTTCACAAAGAGCCAGGCATCATAGGATTTGTAGAGAAGATTTTTCTTAGCCGCTATGCCTCAGAGGTTTCTGTTATTTTGTCACAGAATGACCTCCGGATCGCTTTGCCTTCCTCAGTTCTTTTTTATATATATTTAGAGGGATTCTTTGTATGAGTCCCAGTCAGCCACTTTTCTTGTTTTCTGCAAGCGTTTCTAAGCGGTCCCAGTTTTGATGTCCACCAAGGCGGCTTTGTCCTGCCGCTAGGTTGAATAAGACCTTGACTTTCATGTCAAGTTCGTTGGTGTGATGCGGGGGACTTTAGAGTTCAGAGGATGGTGTTTCTGACAGTATTCCTTTGTATTTTGGCCAATCAGTTTTCCGATAATTCCGGAATTCTGGTTGACTGGGAGGAGCACCACTCGGGCTGAATTGCATGTATCTGTGGTCTGAAAATGAGTGTTCAGACGATACCATCCAGTTCGTTAGCTTTTGAGTGATGCTGTCGAAGAGAGATATTTAGACCTGTCGGTTTCTAGTTATAAAAGTGGGCTCATATCCAGTGCTTGGCCACGAATGCGCGTTTGGTGGTTTCGAGAGTCTGAGAAAATATCGCGGAGTGTCAAGTGAAACAGAATATCCAGTGCCGTGGAGGGAGTAGTACGCAAGGCTCCTCATATGCACACACGTGTTGTCCTTTGGACTTTGGTTAGTTTGCTGCATTGTCAAAGGTCTTCCACCAGACAACCACTCCGCAGGTGACGATCGGTTTTATAACTCAGCCGTATAGCCTATTTGTAATGCGTCCACATTTGTTCCCAATTTGCAAGAGAATAAACCTACAGTGGCTTTCTTGACTTTTTCGTGAATGTTAGGTTTCCAGTTCAGTTTCCTGTCAAAAATTATATTGAGCTACTTTCCTGGGACGGCTATAGCAGCGTCATCGACTCTGCTACAACCCGCATCCAGGTACACATATCAGCAGTTTATTGGTCTCTAAGTTCCAGAGAACGAGTGAAAGGATACTACCTTTCGGCGGCTTACCTCTTCTGACATATCTAGCAGAAGCACCACCCAGCTTGGAGTGATTATCCTGCTATTTAGCATAATACATAGGACAAGTGAGTCATCTACCTTGAGACTTGACGGCGCAGTAATGATTGCGGATGTATTGACGATGTTAAACGCACTTTCTATGTCCAGAACCGCAACCATTGTGTACTCTTTATAATGTAGTGATCGTTCGATGTTGCTAGTCAGTAAATTTAGAGCCATTTCCAAAAAATTTCTTTTAAGTAGGCATATTGAGCCGTAGATAAAAGTCGTGGATCACTCTTAGATCGTATATGGATATTATCAGTCGTTCTAGAGTTTTCAGAAGGAAAGATGATAGACTTATAGGGCTGAGGTCCTTTAGGTCAACATGAGCGCATTTCCCGGCTGGCTTTGGCAATGAAATCTCCATTAACTTCTCTCCACGACAGGGTGATAGGACCATTTTTACGCAACTCCTTATGACATTCTCTAGCGTTAATAGGATGATATCTGAGGATATCTGTAGCTCGGAAGGTAAGTCCCTAACTATCACAACGTTTTCTAACTGAAGTGGCGTTCTGCCTAATTCGTCTGTGTTAAATGTCCGTTTTTGTAGACAGCATATACGAGTTATTCGTTTTGACCTCGTTGAAAGCTCTATTTTTGCTGCTTCCGATTCTCACGAATGTGTAACTGCCACTCCTTCGGATTCCGGTGTCGACGTATGCGAGCTATTAACCGAATTCTTGAAAGATTGTTCAAGACTTCTGAAGAGGTGTACGTTTTGTGGGGAGGTCAGATGGGCCTATCACATGATTATAATGTTCTTAGATACTCCGTAGGGGTTGCCTGAGACAGTTTATCCGATGGGTCATCCGTGGGATCGTCCGCTTTCCTCGTGATCACCGTCTGAGTCTGAGAAAAATTTCCGATTTGTGACCGGGAGCTTAGGATTTTGACATCCGGAGGGTTCGGGATTTAGTCCTGGGATCCATAACATCAATCAGCAACTGACCAAACCTCACCAAAACCGCTTATAGCAGTCTTATTGAAGTCCACTGTGTTCTAGATTTAACAGGCCACTAAACCCATGGACCTATCGTCTCAGACATTGTCTGAGGTGATAGTTGTTTAAGTTTCGCTTGAATTGTTATCCAAATTCCTATTCAATGCGACACGTTCTTTTGATGCAATGTCTGCCTACGAACTGAAGTTTGAACGAGTCTTTATTGGCAAGGACTTATGAAGAGCATTGCCAGTAGTGCATTGTTTAAACAATATTTCAATATAGCGCCACACGCCATAAGAGTAAGGATCATCTTGCCGCCCGTTCGTAGAGACACTTTTGTAGCAGCACTCTAAAATAATTCTGTTAAGATCGGACATATTGAGAACCGCAACTACGAAACTGTCTTTCATCGCTTTAGAAAATGTCTTTAAAAAGGTTTTACCTACTTTTTTCCGGACGGGCTAGTTACGCCCACTGACATAGTCTCCGGTGATCCTAGGGCCGCCGGCTAGAGTTTTGGTCTTCACATTTTTGGGTTTACTCTTCCGTTGTTTTTCGGTGGCCCAGGGGTACGACCCTTTTTGCCCTTATCTCTCTTCTTGCCAAGACGGTTCGGGATGCGAAGGCAGGAATTAATGGCCCTGCGGTAGTACGCTGACTCGGCCTTCGAGAACACTGCGGCTGAGGTTGAGCATAAGGATGTGGGGAGAAGGTGGAGTGCATACCTCTTATCTTTCGGTGACCAGAGTTGAGAGTCCGGTCCTATTTAAGTCTCTACATCACCTCAAGATAGGCAATCGCCGTAAAGGGCCTCAATAGCTAAAATGGCCGAATAATACGTCAGAGTGTCTGAGTTCGAATCGCAAGCCAACATCGTAAAATATGAAAAAGTAATTTTTTTGACATTCCCACCCATTTTGGGTAGACAATGACTGTCAAATCTCAGAAAGTGAAAGTTTTTACACATGCACGTGCCTCTTATTCTGTTTCATCGCGAGCATCATAGATGTCAGGAGCTTCAACTACATTATATCTGCTGCTAACTGTGAAAGTGCTTGCTATCTCCTTGGTTAAAAGGCAATTACGCCTTTCAAATCTGATGGTCAGTAATCATTTTAAGTTGCTAGCTAGCGTCTCAAAGGAAAAGACACACACCCAATTGAATGTGACAAACTAAAACCCAATTCATAGAGCTACATCGAAAATCAATTCAAAAAAACATCATTTACAACTCCAACGTTCACCTTGTCTTCCTGAAAAAACCACTCCGACTGATTAATGATCTTTTGCTAATCACTTCCAAGGCATCTTAATTCGCAGTATTCACATCACGGAACCCAAAATAAACACAATGAGCTAAAGAAAACATTTTCAAAGTACAGTCGAAAAGATCAAACTCTGTTGATTCATTCCGCACCATCAGAAACGTGCTACAGAATGCAGAACCAACTGCAAATCGGTCTGAATTGAGAATTCGCAGTAAACTCAAAACTACTCGAGAGTAGTAGTATTCCCTTGAGATAAGAGTGTGACTGCAGTGTTTATTGCGCCAATTGAATGCGTTCATTGCCTGCCACTGCAATTTTCATTCTCATTCTCGAGTCAACCGTGTTCCCAAAGCAAACAAATACGAGTACATTTCGAAAGTCGTAAAAAAAGATAGAACATAAAATTGAATAGAAAATTGGCAAATGTTCAATGGAAATGTAAAAATAAATATTTAAACGGTGCGGCACAGCGGATTGTACTGAAATCCAATGGCGATTGGTCAGAGAATCTGCAAAATGTAGTGAAATCCGTTTTGGAGAAATGACTAATGATGTTTTCTTCGCGGAACTTCCAGTTGGGGGTTCTTTTTTCACAATTTACGAGTATTAATGAGATTTTACGATTGTGAATACGAATGAGAATTACAGAGGCCGGAACGTTTAATAGCTGCAGGCGTATGCTGACCTATTCACTAGGACTTCAAGCGTAGTCTCAGGTTTTTGAAGACACTTTTCAAGTAGTCATTCATATGGATGAGCGACTAGGAAAATCATACAAGAATTAAAGGTTGATATACCGCAGGGGTCCATTTTGTTTCCCACACTTTTTCTTCGGAACTAAACTATGGGGACAGTGACGTTGAAGAATATACTACATTTTGGCTTCGTTTTTATATGTGGAGCCAAGCAGTCGAACACCTTGCAACCCTGCAAGATAACCTTAATTTACGCTTTCTTAAGAGGACATATGGGTGTGCCTTTGGATGTTATGAACTGGTAGTAGTATGAGTATAGCGAGCCTTCTACGTCGCAAGACATGATAGTGTTCCACTAGTTCGTTTTTGTTTTATATTAAGCACGCTCACACAGCATGCTTCGCAAACGATGCTACACGTGGAATATTAGGAGATAGTAGACTATTTTAAAACAGATTCAACCGCCATCAAAGAAGTGCGATGGAATGGACCGAAAGAGGGGTATAAAAATGAGACATATAATGGGTGACCAGATAATAATGATAGCTTTTCCTATTGTTATGTTTCAGCAGCTGTCAAATTTACCAATGACATCCAACTGTCAAAATATTTAGTAAGGTTTGCATTTCATCATGCACCGTTTTACGCTTGCCGAACGTGTGGAAATTATGAAAAAATATCGAAGTTCCAGCTCAGTTGGAAATGGGCACTGTGAATTTCGGCGTGGGTCGGTCATTTTCATGACTTCAGTGTACAGGCAATTCGTCGCACCGTAGAAAAGTTTGAGCGTGAGTACATTCTTTTGGACCTTAAGCCACCAACCAGACAGAGATTGACGCGAAATAAAGAAAATATAGTCGCGGTAGCGCCCAGCATCGAAGAAGACCCAGAAAAGTCAATTCGGTGCGGATTAGCTGATTTGGGCATCGCCAGAGAGTCAACCCGACTAATTTTGCGGTTGGATTTGGGCCCACATCCAGACGACCATAGACAACGCCGTGAGTTCGCGAATTCGGCGCTGGAAATGTTGGCCGGAGATCCGGATTTTGGTCAAAAAATCATCTTCTCGGACGAGGCCCATTTTTGGCTCAGCGGCTATGTTCAACAAGCACCATTGCCATTATTGGAGCGAACACAATCCACAAGTGTTCGGCCAAGCATCGATGCATCCACAAAAATTGACTGTTTGGTGCGGTTTATTGGAAGAACGGCGTCATCGGACCTTAAGGAGACACCGTTACCATCAATGGTCTCAGGTATAGAGCGATGTTAACCGACTTTCTGTGGTCAGAGCTCGACAACATCGATATATCCGAGCTGTGGTTCCAAGAAGACGGGGCTACATGTCATACCAGCGACGCAACGATCGAAATTGTGAAGGAGAAATTTGGGGACTGGGTCATTTCATTTTCATTTTAAATGCATTTTTATTATTTTCAATTCATTAACACTTATACGCTATACAAAAAAACGCTTAAAAATTAGCTTAAGTAACTTAAAAATAATCTTATTGTAACTTACTGGCCCCATGCGGGCACTCTAAATTAAACATAATACTTAATCTATGTCTTTCGACGTTTCTTACAGACTATTTTTATTTTTGTTTTACATTTATTAAAACTAAAACTAAGAAAATAAACTTTAAGTAGCAAAACTTAGTATATGGACTTTTTGTTATAATATAAAACTTAAAACTAAACGTATAAACTATTTACAACTATTTCTTAACCTACTTAATCCTACTTAAACTATCTAATCCTATACCATATTTTAGAGTATCAGACTATTACCCACTTCTGCTCTAATATAATTTTTTATTTTTTTGTGATTTTTATTTTTTATATTTTTTTTGTATTTTTTTGTATTTTTTTTTTCTTAAATCTACCCTAATTCTACCTATAACTATGTAAGCCGGCCACGGCTAATCAAACTTGCAGAAGACCGACTTTGCTTCCTACGGAGCTACGTAGTACTAGAGGAATTCGACGACGAAACTTCCCCTCCTTCATACAGCCACCAGAATTGCTGGTGCTGCCGAGCAACATCCCCTATGTCGCGACTCCCTACCGACCTACTGAACTGGACACGCTCCGCACTGCTATGTGCGACGTCTCTGTCGTAGTTGAGTCGCCTGTCCGCAGCTTTTCGAGCAACGTGGAAGATTAGCGGCACCGCCAATCTGTCCTGGATCAGACCTTTACTATCTAGATAGAGGAACGCTTCTGGAGGAATGAAGCCGTCAAAGCGAACTCTCTCGTGATACATATAATTGGGGTAGAAAGCCCCGGAGATCAGGTTGTTCGATGAGGTCATTGCTCTTGCAACGTGCCTTCTTGTCAACTTAATGACGAAATTGTCCACTCTTATTAGGTTCGCCCTATTGTATAAGACCTCATTAGGATAGAATTTTATGTACTCAGACTCTGGTGTTCTGTATAAGCGAAGAAAAGTCCTAAGACAAGCCCTCTCAAACACCCGAATCTTTTCCAATGAGCTTGCTCTCACGTTGAACCACACGGGACAACCAAACACAAGCATAGGCCTGATAAGGGCCATGTAGCAGATAACCTTTACCTTCGCATCGAGTTGGCTGTTATAAAACAGTCTCTTTGTAAGGGCAAAAGCACCTTTGGCTCTGGCCAGATCCCAAGGTATCTGACTGCATTTCGACAAGCAAGTGGCTGCCCGTGCTGCCCCACGATCGAGAACTTTCGCCAATTCTTTCTGGTATCCCTAGAGGCCCCAGACAAAGGCGTCCTAAACAAAATGGTTTCCGACTTCTGAAAATTGATTTTCAACTTCCAGTCATCGCAATATCGCTTAATTTTATCGAAGTCACGTTGCAAAAGCATATTAATGACCTCAATCTTTGGACCTGATCTGTACGCGATTAAGTCATCTGCGTACGCTATGGCATGGTGAAGTGAACCTATCAGATCACTTGTGTAAATGTTGAATAGGATCGGCGAGTTTACCGCACCTTGTTGCAGACCGTTTTTAATGTTAAATGTTCCAGCAGAAGTCACATCGCCATTCTTCACGATGAACTGTCTACTGGAGAGCATATCAAAAAGAATATACAGCAGTGGCTTACTAATGCCCAACCTGTCCAGCTTGAAAAAGAGTCCCTCTAACCATACGGTATCGAAGGCCTTCTCCAAGTCAATCAGGCAGGCACCAGTGCACTGATTCTTGCCTTTGTTCCATTGGATATCAGAAACCAGTTTCGACACAGCATGAATGATATCATGCCCCGCCTTGAAACCGAATTGATTATCCAGAACTATATGTTTGTCCTCGACCCACTTAGTCAGGACTCTATTGATCACCTTCTCGAAAACCTTACTGATGTTTGGAAGGAGACTGATCGACCGGAGATTCGCCGGATTGGATGTGTCTTTATCCCTTTTGGGGATGGGATGTACCACCGCAGTTTTCCAATGCGCTGGATAATGTGCATTATTCATTGCATTATTCAACAAGGTGGTATAAATGTCCACCGCTTCTAGAGGGAGATGTCGAAGCACAATGTTCGGTATTTCATCGGTTCCCACTGATTTCTTACTTCTAAGTGATTCGAAGATCGTTTGGAGCTCTTCCTTCGAAATGAACGGGGGTAGTACCCTATCGTTGGTGATGACATTATTTGCCATATTCTCGTCACTGAACTTGGTTAAACCCGAGCTCTCGAATCGCCAATTCATTATTTCATTTCGAAGGTAGAAATTGTGCACAAGGACTCGATTTTCCAGGTCGTGGTTCGGGCCAATGATGTCATTCGCCTTATATACTTCCTGGAAAGTCGCTCCTATAGCCTCTACCTTCTCCTGCAGATCCTCGATCACAAAGAAGTTGTCATCATCAACAGCCTCATTTGGATCGATGCCTGCTGCTATGAGTATGTTCTCGTTGTCCGTCGTTCGGGCGATTTTAAGACACGAAAGGTCGTTGTGATCTTTCCTCCGAAATATTTTATTTATTTGCGGGAACATATTCGGGTTGCTGGTGTTTACAGCCCGAATTTTATTGTTCCAATACAAACTTACAGATGCTCTCTAATTTTCCTTTATTAATGTTTGGAGGTTTTTGATCGACGACTTTAGCGTCATGATCTCCGGGTTATGTCTGTCAGTAAACTGTCATGTTTAGTCTTGACAGCAGTCCACTTTTATGTCGGTGCAGTGCGTCAATAGTTGCGTTGCGGAATAGGTCTTCTTCGTCAGTGTGTTGGTACCGAGGTATCGTTTTGTCCATTGTTCGTTTGATTGTCTCGTCCATTAGTCTTAGATACCTGTCAATCTCCTCGTTTGACAGATTCCTGTTGGACAGTGGGTAGAGCGAATTCGAGGAGAGTGCTCTAGTCAGTGTTCTGGTGAAGTGTGTCCAACGCACCCTACTATAATTGTAGGAATGCCTTTGAACAAACTCATCCAATTCCGCAATTTCGTTGGGAGCAGTTATTTCGGTGCTGAGACCGCAATGGTCACTGTCATACACGAAAGTGCGTAGACAGTTTGTAGTTTGTTGGTTAGTGCACGTCAGTTGTATTCGTGAGTCGAACAGCAGGATATCCAAATAAGACCCGTATCTGGGAAACGACGGACTATCCGTCGCCTTAAGCCCGAGTCGATACATCACACTGTGTTGTCCCCACCAATTGAATAGTAGGTTCCCTCTAGTATTTGGTGTATTATTTCCCCAATCACTATGTTTGGCGTTGAAATCTCCGCCGATAATAAAATAGTTGTCTTCCAATTCCAGCCCCAGGAATCGGAAAAGCGTCTCGAGCTCTGAGATAAATAAAGTGGATTGAGTAGCCTTAGGTGCATAGACAGACACCACGTACAACCGCTTTCCACGACGGAGGGGGATATACACGATGCATGCTTCCAGCACCTGAAATCTACGTACTACACGACTGTATACTCTTTTAAAATGTATACCTTTTCGTACAAAAATCGCAACGCCTCCTCCCTGAATGGAGTTGGGTCGGTTTCTCCGTACTATTTTATATCTTTTGTGCCTCATTTTGTGTCTTTTGGTGAGCTTAGTTTCGCTAACCAAGAGCACATCAGGGGCTTGGTCTTTAAGCAACTTAAATAGTGCGGCTCGTCGTTCGAGCCTTATCAGTGAATTCACATTCACAGCAATGACCTTCAGGGTTTGCTCCGCCATGTACGTACCCATTACGACTGGAGGTGCGTTAGGCCCGGCAGCAGCGCGTATATTTGATCTACCCGCTTAGCCTGTTCCTGTATTTGACGCTGAAGCTGAGCCATCTGCCCCTGAATAGAGAGCAAGATAGCCAGCATGTCAGGTACAGGTTCCGGTGCTCTAGGCGCTGGGGCCTGAGAAGTTACCTTTGGTTGTTGTACCGTATTTCCCCTACCTGACGCCATTTGGGCGTAGGTAACGTGGGGAGTAACGGCTGGTGTTTGTGTCTGCACGAGTGGACGTTTAATTTCCACTTTCTGCTGCCGAGCCAGATTTACTCTTTTGATATATTGGAATTTGGGACAACCCCGATAATTTGCGGTGTGTCCCGTGTTCCTACATAACGCACAAGAGAGTTGGCTTTTTTCTGACGCTCCGTCCTTGCCTAGAGCGCATTCCTCGGACTTGTGGTTCTTTCCGCACTTCACGCATCGAGGCTGCATTTCGCAGTTCGACGCGGCGTGCCCGAACCTTTGGCAGCGAACACATTGTAAAATGTTTTCGCTCCTCTTTAATTTTTCACAGTGTACAACCTGGTAGTCTAGGACTTTGATTCTCCTTAGACCATCCAGTTTGCTGTTGGGACTTAGCTGAACCAGGAAGAACGGTAGTTTCCGCTTCTCCCTTTTGGCTCTAGCCGTGACAAATGGCTTAACCCCTACGAATTTGAGCTCTTCGCACTCCTTCTCTTTCAGCAGTGCAAGAAGCTCCTCCGGATCAGTCGATGGTTCAATCCCCCTCAGCAGCATTGTTTGCAGCTTGTCCCCCTTCGGGGTGTAGGAAAAGAACTCCGTCGTCGATTCCTTCAGTAAGTTTTTTATTTTAGTATAGCGCTCCACTGTGTTACAGTGGTTCGCATGCCTATCTAAACTAAGTCTTTTAATGTAAAAATTGTTTCCTATGTCCGACTTACATAGTTCAATTGTTTATTTTAACTCCATCTTATAAGTGTTGATTGGAGGCACCCGCTGCTTAGTTGATTTCGGTGGTTGTTGTTGTTGTTGCTTCTGCTGCGATTTTTGTTGCTGTTGTTGTTTTTTATGCTTTCGTAGTGGTTGTGCATCTTTTGTTGTTTGTTCTAGTGTCGGTGTCTGTAGTTTTTGTTGTTTTGACGGCTGTTTCTCTTTTTGTTGCTGTGGTTGACATGGTTACCTCTGCTGCTGGTTCCGCTATTGGAATAGCGGACCGCTCCCTTCCACTCATCGTTCGATTTCACTTTATTGTTGCTTGATTTACTTTATTAACTTTTTTTTTAAATAAAAAGTCTGTCCTATACCGGGGATCGAACCTACGCCCCTTGGTTTCTCGGGCGACACCACTACTGTTGCGCCACCGAAGCACTTGCCAAAAATGTTTTTAATTCCACTTTTATTACACTTTTTTACTTTTTTCACTTGAAAGAAGCCGAAACACGTCTGTCCCTTATCGAGGTCTATGAACGACTGATGGGGACTGGGTCATCTCACGGCGAGTGTTCATCAGATGGCCGCCGCGATCATGCGATTTGACACCACTCGATTATTTTCTCTGGGGCTGCGTCAAGTCCTTAGTCTACGCTAACAAGCCAAGCATTTTGGACGAGCTCGAGGCCTGCATTCGACACGCTATTCCCGGAATAACAACGCACATATTGAACCGCTTGAAACACTGCTAGTGAAGCCGAAGCAACCATTTGAATGATGTGCTATTCCACACAAAATGTCATGAACGTTGCTTCAAAATAAGGCCAGAATCAATTTTATGTCTCACACCGTTGTTGTTTTGTTTAAATTTTTTTTTTTCGTTCTTATGTGACCAGATGTTTGCTACTGAGAGGACTATTTGGATGCGAATTTATCATTAGAGACAGATTTAAGGAAGAAATCTTGAGTTTCAGGCATGACAAGGAGCGCCTTGTCTGGCATGCCCACACGCCTTAACGCAGCAAAAAGACGGTGGCATCAAAGACTGTTTTATAAGCTCTTCGGGAAAACATAGTGTCTCTCTACCGAGCAACATCGAACCCTATCGGGTCGTGAACTCAACGAGCGGGTCGTGAAGAGCGACGAGCACCGACTTTTCGGAAGAAAAAAGAAAAGACCACGAAGAAAGCAAGATTGAGGAAATTGAGAGATGTTATAACAGGAAAGGCGTTCGTAAATTTTATCAGAAAGTAAAAAAAAAAGCCAAGTGAACCAAGTACAAAGGAAACCCTGCTAGTGAACCCAGTGGCAGATTCGCAGTGTTAAGGATTTGGAGGAATCATTTTTGCAGACTGATAAACGGCGACGACGATCAGCATTTCGCTGTCAATCAGTACGAACGACGATGGAGGTCAATAATTGGTCGTTCCAAATTGCGTTCCCAATGTCCACGTATTGCCATATCGTTCTTAAAGGATTTTTTTTTAATAAATGTTCAAGGAACATGGAGAAGACGGGACATTAATGGTGTACTTAAACCAAGTCCAGAGTTGACGGCATGACTGTCATCATTACTGTGTTGTCTGTCCAAAGGGTCGAAGTAATCCAGAATTGTGTGGTAATACCCCCCATAAAAACGATCTCGGTATAAGGATACGGGAACACAATTCTTTGAATGAAGTCAGACGGCGCATCGAGCTCATTAAAAGTCGAGTTGCTGTTTAGGTCGGGACCTTCGTAATGGATAAATTGCCCACGGAGATGGAAATTCAACCACGCGATGTTGAATGGTAGTGGAGTTTACGGAGGTGATTTAGTACGTAGGTAGGTGACACTAGTTTTCATTGAGGCAGTTTCAATATGAGTAATCCGAGAGGTCTAGTCTTCATAAGGCGCCAAACAACTGGCCTCTAATTACAGAGAAATGAATACTTCTAACCCCGTAAATGTTTGTTGCGACCACTGTCTTACTGGAGACCAGTTTCGTCTTTAGATCTTCCATTTACCAGCAGAGTCTGGGAAGTCAAGTAGTGACCGGATATTGATAGCAGTATTCAACAATGCTGCTCGCTACGCTGAATGCATCGAATGGACTGTAAGTGGTTAGATGGTCCGGAGCACGGAAACCCTTATTCAGGAGAGCGGTTGACACATATAACCTAACAAGTAATGGTGTCATCGCAATTGTGATAAAAAATTTCAAAGTCTAGGTACGGGCTGAAGTAGCAAGGGCGAGTGGTTTGTTTAATTCTGAAATACCTAGTCATCTGAGGCACATTGCTTGAGCGTTGAACATGCCATAAGGTCCTCTGAGTCTTACTTGCATTTCACATCGAATCAGAAAGGACACATTGCGAAGGGCAGACAATTTAGGATTTGCCTTTCAGACGTCCGAAAACAGATGAGAAGCCTAGCTTAACTTAGGCTAGAGTGATACTTATTTGAGTTGTACTTGGTCGAGTTGTATACCTATATTGAAGTGATTTCTTGATAATTTTGTAAAGGTCGGTGATCTATAGAGAGCACGGATCGTTTACATGTAGGCGCTTACGCTGGACAGTTGTAAAGGAAGTGCGCAACACACTCTGCCTCTAATTTATTACTGCAGGTGCTACAGAAATGATTGTGAGGAATACTCAAATGTTGCGCATGTCAGTAGCATAGTGTCCAGGGATGAAATTGGTAAGTTTCGAAATATCAACGTCGATCAACTCACCTGATCGTTTAGGATCAAGTATGGGTATATTAGTCTAGATCTGTCACACTTATACAGAAGTGTGTGAAGCCAGTACGCGATGCTGAGTTCGATTTGAGTTTTGTTTAGACCATTAATAATAGAATATGTACTCCTTCGTTCTGCATCCGTTTGTAGCAACATGCTTCCTATACCCAGCTATAATATCGCAAGACTTCTGTACCCCTGTTCGACAAAATTTAGCTTACGAGCTTAAGTACGAAGATCTGATCACAAAAGTGTGGATAGCAAGTGAAAATAAAAAATATAAAAAATATTTTAGTAACCACATGGCCATCATTAGATATCTAGGAGACGGGTCGAGGATCGTATTTCACACAATCATAGCAGCTTTAGAGGTAGAGGGATCCAGAACCGGGGATTAAGGTACCTTTAAAGTGCTTGCACACAGCGCGGGCGAAGGAAAATTAGCGAGGAAAGAAAGAATTGTACCGATGTACGTTGGTTTTAAATGTTTGAAGGTTATAATGGCTAGGAAATAGAAAGCTCGACAATGCATTCCACAAGCGAGTTGTTCGGCTTAGGAACGAATCACGTTATTTCAGAGTACGTCCAGCGAACTTAATAAGTATTAAGACACTTCAGTTTGATTGTCTTAAGTGGGCAAGGACAGATACGAAGAAACTCTTGTTCAAAAATTCACCTGGGAGATGATTATTCCAAGGTGTGATGGCATGAACGAAGCATTACGTACCCGAGGCGATGTCAAAGTGCGACTGGACTGAGAAGAATCTATCTTATCACATAAATACTTCGGCTTTCGGTTATAGATAATACACGCGAGCTGAGAGACCGTTCGATATTCGGTAAGAGGTTTTAGACTGTATCCGACGATCTCTTCAGTGTATACAGAGATATGCTCAAATAGAAATGTATCGCTTAACAGAACATTTAGCTTTCTGTATAAGCTAGAATCGGAGATAGCAATGAGCTCGCAGCCATAAGTTATTATGAGAACGATAAGTCCATTGGTTAGTGTCAGCTTTACCTGTGAGTACCGAGTACAATTTCAATGTCTGAGTTGTTTAAATTGAATGTGGTGCCTAGATACGGGTGGAATCTTCGTATTGGACGGGTTTATAAATAATTGGTTCAGAATTGACCATGATGTGAAAATCTAGCATGAGTATGAAATTTTTTTTTATGTGTATAGTGCAATGGAAAATGGGCAAGAACCACACCCCGTCCGAAGAGCTTCAGCCGCGCAATAAGCCAGCATGCTACTACCGTCCATGATCCGTAAGAACACCAGGCACTTGTTTTGCAATAAGGCATACAATAGGCACACATAATAAAATGGCACGGCAGATAGGTCTTCACTTAGCTTTGCTACTGCATCTTCTATCAACCCTATTGGAGAAATTTTTTATTAGTTTGAAAGACCTATCGATGCTGTTATATCTGGGTGGCGCGCATCCGAAATGTCCAATTTTCCATGATTCTGGCGCATAAATCAGGCTGAATTTGACCGATGTCATGAGTTATGTTGGCTTATTCGCATAGACCTGCCACTTCAGAAAAGGTCTGAAGGGGTCAAATCGCACGATCTCGGCCAGTTCACATCACCTCCACATGAGATGAATGACCATGCCCAATGTGGCATGAGTTGCGTGGCACGTAGCGACGTCCTTTTGAAACCACATGTCGTTGGTGTCCAAAGAAGTTGGTAATCATCGACCTATTGCGCCCGCCGTTGATGGTGATGGTCTGGCCAACGTTGTTCTCAAAGAAATATGGACCGATGACGCCGCCAACCCAAAATCCACACCAAACAGTGACTTTTTCGGCATGCATTGGACGCTCTTCGATCTCATGTGGATTGATATCGCCCCAAATTCGACAATTTTGTTTGTTGACGTAACCATTCATCCAGAAATGAGCCTCATCCCTGAAGATGAATTTTCGATGAAAATTATTGTCAGTTTGCAGCTGCTCCAGAGCCCATTCAGTGAACACACGTCGTTGTCTATGCTTCCCTTCTATGTTTCCCTTCAGCTCATGGGTCAGTTGAATTTTGTACGGGTGCAGTCCCAAGTCACGACATAAAATTCCCTAAGTTGTGGTATGCGAAAGGCCGAGTTCTTGTGAGCGACGCGAAATCGACTGCCTCGGATTCTCCTGCACACTCTCACGGACAGCGGCGATGTTTTCGGCAGATCTTGCGTTTCGTCGTTTGGTTTATTGTTTACTGAATCAGTGGACTTAAATTTATCCACCACACTGCGAATAGTCCTCTCGGTAGGACGATTATGGCAACCGTAAAATGGGCGAAGCGCGCGGAACGTTGCCCGAACAGAACACCCATTTTGATAAAACAATTGCACGTGTTTTTGAACGCTATATCCATCCATGGTGATTTGGCAAAATAGACTGAATAAATGACAGCCAATTTGACAGATGTACAATAGCTTCAACAATATGACTGCTATCAACTGTCAAAGTTCGGAAGTCCCTATTGGAAGACCCTGTATATGGAATTTACAATGCGTTAAACACATTGGTAAATCGTTTGTAAACATTGAGAATAATAAGGGTCCCAGTAATGAGCCTTGAGGGACGCCTTTACGGACAAAACATAAAGAAGAGAGTTTACTATTTAACGACACAGCTTGCAGACGATCACTAGTGACAGACAGATTTAAGAGGTTAGAGAGTTTATTACACAGAATTATAGAATCAAAGTAAAAGGCTTTAGAAAAATCACGTACTGTCAGAAGTGTTATGTGGTTAAGATCGGAGGTTGTCTGTCACTTTAAGTTGTGCCGTAATACAGCTGTGGCCTCCACGGAAGCCTGATTGGAAGGGGGGTAAAAGTTTGTTTTGTTCGATTTTTCTTGATGGGATGAATTCAAAGGCTTTTGAAAGGACGGGTAGCATACAATAGCTATTGGTCTGAAGTCTGTGGTGCTGCCTTTTTTAGGAATTGGTATTATTCTTCCTTGTTTCCAAGGATCTGGGTATACTGAAGTTGTTATGTAATGGCTCACAAGGAGGAGAATGTTTTTAATAACATCAGGGTTAACATCATCATCAGGGTTAATCCCGCGCATTTAGCCTCACAACTATCTATTATTGAATGTTGATCGCCGACAGAGAGAAGGCTTCTTCAGAATTACTAAGTGTTAATAGTTTAACTTGGTGGGGGTTGACGCCCCTGTTTATTTCGCTTACGACTTGACTTAAAAATTAACAACAATTAAGGGTTAGGAAGTAAGGGATTGGTGGAGGAGTTCAAGTTTAAGACGAGAAGTGCTCAAGTTAAAATCAAAAAGTGGGAGGTTTGAATCGACCTTATGAAGCATGCGAGAGATTGGTTCGTTAGAACCATAAGAGGTGCGGTGGGTTAGAATATAGAAGAGACTAGGACAGCGTAAATTACGACAGTGTTGAAGGAAATAGAATTGCAAAAGTCAGCGCAATCCACTGAACCAGAGATCAGTCGATGAATGAAGAGAATATCAGCTACGTCTCTGCGTTTTTCGTGGCTATTCAGGTTAAGAAGTTTGAGGCGGTCACGATAGGGAGGTAAGATAAAGGAGTCATCCCAGGGTAGTCCTCGAAGAGCAAATAGAAGGAAATACCATACCATATGGACTCACTGAAAGGGGGACCAGACTTGGTTGGCATATTCGAGAAGGGGCCGGACAATGGTAATGTAAAGTGACCTTGTCACATAGATTGCAAAATTTTTTACACCATCGTTTGATAAAACCAAGTGCTGGGTTGGTTTTAAGGTTTAGCCCTCTATTGTTGGCCATGTAGAAAATAAAGTCGAGGATTGACTGGACTTACGTCACAAAATCATCGATTTTCATATGAAGACATTAGCTCAAAGCAAGTTTTTGGGCACCAAGTGGAAAACCTATCAAGGTCTTCTTGAAGGAGAATAGGGTCTTGGGGTGAAGAAATAGTTTTGGAGAACTTAGGGTCATTGGCGTAAATGGATAAGGAGCAGTGCTTAATAATCATCTCAGGATCGTTTATAGTTAAAATGAAGAAGAGGGGACCTAGATGGTTGCCTAGTGGGACACCAGAAGTGGTTAAAACAGGGCTTCAGAAGGCTAAAACTAACGCTATAAAAACTGTTCCCCAGATAAGAATATATCCATTTTAACAATATGGGGTCAAAGCCGAAGGAAGACAATTCGATAAGGATCAATCGATGAGATAACATCGATTTCGTTGCCATTTTCTAGGGCTGAAATCGCAAAGTATACGAATTCAACAAAGTTTGTAGTAGTTGATCTACCTTTTAGAAATCCATGCTGACTGAGTGATATAAGCGACTTGCACTGAAAGCTTAGAACTTTATATAAAAAACTTTCGAATATTTTAGGTATGTGAGAAAGATTAGCAATGGGACGGTAGTTGGTTACTTCATTCGTTGATCCCTTTTTGTGGACCGGGGTTATGAAAGAGGTCTTCCTAACTTGAGAAGAGCATTGCACTGTCGTGGGTATTGCATCAACAAAATTCTTATTTAACTCTTGAACTTCCTTCCAGAGCTGCTTACAGGGGTGATTAGAAGTTTACGAAATACGGACATTTAAAATGGTTAAAATGATATTAACTCGATTTCTGAATCTTACAAATTCATCATGCATTTCGGTACACCGGAATGTTTCGGAAGTAGCGATATATATATGTCTCAGAGCAGATTTTGTTTCCTAATTGGAAATCTGAAGAAATGACAATAAGGTCGTGGTATGAAAAGGCTTTTCAAGCGGCTTGTATCACTCAGGAGAGCTTTGGTGGCTAGAGAGTACCAAAGGTTGTCTATTTTGGTGGGTTTAAGGCGATGAGAATCTGGCAACTTCAATTGGCAACGAACCACTGCTGCGTCATGCAATGTTTGCATTGAATCAATTTAAGGTTGAATTGAACTTTTCCACTTTAATTTTTTTTGTCCATCAATTGCGGTTCAGTCTATAAGGTGGCACAAAATTAATCGCGCTATCGGAAGATGGTATAATTTTTGCAAATAGCGGCATTCGTCAATCATATTTGACATTTGTGAACTAGACAGCTGCAGTCTACAAACAGACAAGTAATTGAGCGCTGTACTCCGCAAGATCGTGAAATAATTGTGTCGATGTTTTTGATCAATAATCGGTCGGTGGTGTTAGTGCAGCGTGGATTTCGATGTCGATTTCCAAATAGCGTAGCGCCAACCGGGCAAACATTCCGGCGCTTAGCTACTCGACTCGAACAGAGTGGAACCACAGGCGATCGGACTGATCGTTCGGCCGAGAATATCGCGGCAGTTGCTGCCGATGTCGCTGAGAACGAAGAAACATCAACCAGACGACGGGCCACGCAATTGGGCACCACCAGACGGACCCTGCAGTGAATTTTAGTGAAACACTTACACATGTTCCTGTACAAAGTACAAACAATGCATCAGTTAATGCCTCCTGACCGTTAGTCGAGTGTGAATTACTGTAAAGCCATCCTCAATCTCAACAACGAAGAGGACGATTTGCGATGCGACAAGGCGCATTTCCACTTAAGCGGTTACGTCAATAAGCAAAATCTTCGTTTCTGGGGCACTGAAAATCCGCGTGTGATGGCCGAAGAGCCATTACATCCACTCAAAGCAACTGTGTGGTACAGCGTTCACGAGGGAGGAGTGATTGGGCCGTATTTTTTTGAGGACGCCATCGGCGATACGGTCACTGTTACTGGCAAACGCTACACGGCCATGATAAACGACTTCTTACTGCCGGAACTGGATGAGCGGGGCTTGGTGAACATGTGGTTTTAACAAGACGGTTCAACCGCACACACAATGCAACGAGCCACAATGGATATTGTGAAGGAAGCGTCTCCTGGTCGCGTAATCTCCCGTTTTGGCGATTTGGCATGGCCAGCAAGATCGCCCTATTTAACCATCCCAGACTTTTTTCTTCGGGGCTACTTGAAGTCGTGGGTTTATCTCAACAAGCCTCAGACAATCACAGCCCTTAAGGAGAATATTCGACAGAAATGCGAACAGTTATCACCGGAAATCTTGCGGAAAGTCATGGAAAATTCGACAAAATGTGTATCAACACTGGCGGACATCATCTTTTCCACTTAACAGAAACAATTGCAAGGGTAAGGTCTAAATAAAGATTAGCATCACTCGAAATCATTTTTTTTTTTTTTTATAATTTACGCGCGCCTAAGGGGTTAGATACCCTTTTACTGTATCGGGCGGAAAGGTAGAAGGAAGAGAAAGGAAAATTGTTTTTGTAGTGGTTTGAAACTCAGGTGTGATTGGTTTCGATATTCGCTCTCCAGGGGGGGGGGGGGGGGGGGGGGGGAGGTCCGAATAGGACGGAGAGTTTTTGCTTCACTCGGAGTGATTCGAGGTATAATTCATAGTATTTTTTTTCTGTGCTTGAAACTCTACAACAGCCAAATCTACGTGTCAGTGTTATGCCTTCACACGCAGAATTTTTCTGTCTGAGTTCCAATTACAAATGAAAAACTGACTTGCTATGGGCAGGACTCGAACCTGGACCCTCCGAGTGAGAAGCGATTGCTAGTACCACTACACCACGGCCAACCTGTAAAAAAGTAATTCAGAAACAAAATTGGATGATTAATTTTGCGCCACCTTGTATTAGGCATTGTCTTCTAAGACAGCTCTTAGTTATTCCAAAGGCGCGATCAAAAGTTTTGACAAACCTCCAAGCTGTAGCCATGAATGAGATCGCAAAATGATAATCTTTGGCGTGTCCAACCCATATAAGGTGGTAGTATCCAAGTAATCGTCGATATATCTTTGTCTATAAAATAAACCCGAATGTCGTTTATTTTTTGTTTTTACTTTTTCACAAAGAATTGAGTTTGAAAAATCGTTTCGTGACTTAAAGCGAGTTAGACTATCACTGTCGTGTTTAATTGAAGATGCATAATTGACATCATCATGACATCATGGGGCAATAATTCACTATAATAATTGACAATTACATGCATAGATACGAGTAGTTCTGTGACATCGCAATAAATTGTTCGTCATGTTATTGTACATTGCAACTGAAGTACAATATATAATTGTTAGGAGTATGATTCTATCACTGTCATACATTGTTGGATTTCTATTCAATTGTTTGGTATTGGGCCTTTCCGCAAACGTGTCATAAATCGATAACATGATTCCGCATTGCACTTTTATAAATAACAGCTCAGGTTTTAAAGTGAAAGATTAGCTGTAGTGTGCATGTATACCAACGAGCAACGCAACACAAATGCCTTTTGTGCAAGTCTTTCTGACCTGCGCATTGTGTGATGAACGCGAAATCAAAAAATAAAAATAACTATTACCTTAGTACAATTCGAGCAATAGCAAGAAACCGACAGGAAGTGCTAGATATCACTCCTGTCTCCGACAACTGGATGGTATCGCCTGAACACTCTTTTTCAGACCACAGATACATGCAATTCAGCCCGAGTGGTGCTCCTCCCAGCCAACCAGAATTCCGGAATTATCGGAAAACTGATTGGCCAAAATACAGAGGAATACTGTCAGAAACACCATCCTCTGAACTCTAAAGTCCCCCGCGTGACGCCATCGAACTTGACATGAAAGTCAAGGTCTTATTCAACCTAGCGGCAGGAAAAAGCCGCCTTGGTGGACATCAGAACTGGGACCGCTTAGAAACGCTTGCAGAAAACAAGAAAAGTGGCTGACTGGGACTCATACAAAGAATCCCCCAAAATATATATAAAAAAGAACTGAGGAAGGCAAAGCGATCCGGAGGTCATTCTGTGACAAAATAACAGAAACCTCTGAGGCATCGCGGCTAAGAAATTTCCTCTCTACAAATCCTCCTACGACGCCTAGCTGTTTGAAAAAAACCGAAGGCTCTTGGACAACCTCAATCTACTACTGGGCACTCACTTTCCGGGTAGCTCCCGATTCGCGGCCAGTAGCAACTCAAACAGGACTACTGCAACTGTGACCAAAATTCATGGTCTGATTACGAGAGACAAATTGCTCTGAGCGCTGCATAGCTTCAAACCATACAAGTCTTCTGGTCCGGACGGTATAATACCTGCCGAGCTACAGAGGTCCTCAGATATTATCCTGCCTACGCTAGAGAATATTATGGGGAACTGTGTAGAACTGATCCACATTCGACTGCCATTGACAGAAGTAAATGTGGTTTTCATTCCCAAAGCCGGAAAATGCTCTCATGTTGTCCCAGACCTATAAGTCTATCATCTTTCCTTCTGAAAATTCTGGAACGACTGATTGATATCCATATTCGAGCTAAAGTTGATCCAAGACTTCTGTCAACGGCTTAACATGCCTACTGTAAAGGAAAGTCGGTGGAAACAACTCTGCATTCACTGACTAGCCACATCGACAGATCCCTACACAATGGTTTCGTTCCTGGAAATAGAAGGTGCCTTTAACACTGTCAATACGTCCGCAATCACGGCTGCGCTGTCAACTCTGCAGGTAGACGACTCACTTGGGGAGTTGATCAGTCTTATGCAAAATAGCAGGATAATCAACTCCAAAATGGGTGGGTCCCTCTCCCCTTCTCTTTAACTTAGTGGTTTATGAACTGCTGATATACCTGGAAGCGGGTGGTAGCATTGTGATTGCCTATGTTAATGGCGTAGTTATAGCCGTCTCAGGTAAGCATATTAATACCATTAAAGAACTCCTTCCAGTTAGGCAGATCGCTGTGGATTGGGAGTAAACTCCCAGAAAACTAATCTTGTCCTCTTTGCGAGGAAATATAAAATTCCAATCATAAGCCCTCCCTCAATAAACGGTACCAGTTTAATCTTTTCCGGTACAGCAAAATATCTGAGTCTCATTTTTGACAGGAAACGAAACTGAAAGTCAAGAAAGCTGCGGTAGCTTTGTTCTCTTTCAAAAATCCATTGGGAACCAATGGGGCCTTCACCCTTGCATTAGCCACTGGCTATGCATCTCGGTCCTAAGACTGATACTCACTTACGGGGTTGTTGTCTGGTGGACGGCCTTAGACAATGCAGTCAACTGCAGTAAACTAAGCAGAGTCCAAAGAACAGCATTTCTATGCATAAGCGGAGCTATACGTTCTACTCCCTCCGCGGCACTGGACATTCTGCTTCACTTGACAACCCGCGATGTCTCCGGCAGGCAAGTAGCTACAACCGCAGCTATTCGCCTTAAAGTGACTACACCGTAGAAAAATGTTCTTTATATATTAGGAATCCTCACAGAGAATATCGATTACACCATACCTGAACTTTGGTTTGACAAAGACTTCCATGTAAGCTTCCCCTCTAGATCCTTCAGGGAGGAAGATCCTTTCATGGAGGACTTTTACACAAATGGATCTAACTAAAACAGGCCGCTGTCAAATCCCTGGACTCAGTCTCATTAAATTCTAGAACTGAATTTGAATGCCGATCATCTCTTATGGAGATGGCAAAGCAGTTCAACCTTTATCTGTGCTGGATGCCGGGCCACAGAGACTTGCCAAAATTAGAACCATTCTACCTATTCTACCGGAAATGGGTATACCAATCGCTACGTGTAAATGAATATTAAAGCCAAATGCCAATAAAAGAACAGACCTTAGGTGGACTGTTGGACCAACATGTCTGGCGACTAAACAGATCTGGCTAAGCTAGGTCGGAATCGCTCTAAGAGTCTGTTCCTTCTAAGTAAGAAACATCTCAGCGCCATCATAGGTGGACATTGCCTCATAGGCAAGAATGCAAGAAGGCTTGTCGCTTTTACAAAGGATTTTTGTAGAAGCTGCATGGACGAAGAGGAAGAGGAGGCAATCCTCACTCCCAGAGAAGCAGGCCTCATCCAGGAGCTTTCTTCTACAACGACCTAAACAATCTCGAAAATATAGACCTTAACAGTCTCCTACTCTTCATCGTAAGCTCAAACTGGTCTCATTAGTAAGAGGATCATAGATCCACGTGGCATCACAATGAGCTAATACGCCTGTTTCCAACAGCCACTCTTACATACATTAGGAACAATTTTGGAATTGTAACGGTATGCCTAA
The DNA here is from genome assembly GCA_949129095.1 of Volucella bombylans. Lineage (NCBI taxonomy): Eukaryota > Metazoa > Arthropoda > Insecta > Diptera > Syrphidae > Volucella > Volucella bombylans. The sequence continues at coordinate 363,959,160 of OX422140.1, forward strand.
ATGTCGGGAACCCCTAATTGAAGAAGTCAATTTATTTTGAACTTAGGATCAACCTTGTAGACAAGACGGCATTCCAGTTTTTGAAATCAGAGTTGTTCTTTTCTATTTTCTATCCATTGTCAAGCCCTTCTTTTGAATATGTTTTTAAATATTCGTATGGTAGCCACAATACTGCACTATGGTAGGAAATGGGAGGCCTGTGGACTTCTGTATACACACAGAGCAGTCCATAGTGTGATGGACTTTCTTTTTTCACGCTTGTAGAGCAGATATTGACTTGTTAGCATGCTCAGCAAGCCTGCAGTGTATGCTACTTTCTTGGTGAATAAAACAAGCCTAAATCCGGCTCATTTAGCTTTCCTATTTACGAGTATTTAGTACAGCCCTGGGTGGGACCTGGGACTCAACCAATAAACCTCTCGAATAATCGAACTCCAAGGTGGCGCAGGTCCCTTTCCCTCTACTACATTCAAATGCCCAGTAGGAATTGCAGACTCTTGGAGCTGAAGTGTTAATATTCATTCGCTCTACTAGTCCGAGCTAGATCGATGTCATTGTACAGCTCGTAGAGTTCTCTATCGTCATTCTGCAATATCTGAGGAATTTGGCAGGGATTCCAAAACTGAACATCACGCTATATAGCTCGGCTTTTCAGAGGCTGACATACATGGCCATGATTCTAATTTAGAGTTTGTAGGATTCGAGTTGGTAGTGTGAATGTTTTTCAAATAGTGTCGGTCATTCACACAATATGGCAGTCAATATCTTGTGCGCGATGTTAAGGAGACTGATGCCTCTAAAATTGGCCAAAACATGCTCAGGGTTCATTCTTCAGGCATTCTTTCCTTTGACAAAATCATGGAGATGAGTTGGTTTATGCTCTCCACCAAGTCATATCCTGCTCAATTGCCAGTTCAAATAGATCAGCATAGGTTAGTTATCCAATCCGACAGCCTTGTTATACTTAAGTTAATATATTGGATGTTAAATCTACATTCTGAGCGGGTGGGCTGAAATATAGCCTATCATCACCTAAGTTGAATGATTCATTCTGACTGACAGCGGAGTTTGTGTCGTCTGCAGAAGTGGTTTTATCATATCCTTAGCACGGACTAGCACTGTGACTCTACAACTTAATGTCTTTGCTCATCTCGACAGGTTTCTGTTCGGGTTTTAACAGAACTTCCGAAAGTTGTTCCATGTGTACCTATTTTGCAATCGTATAAGTCAATGTTGTTTTCTTTCATTTTGCTCGTTGAGCACACGAGCCGTTTTTGTGCAGCTTAATACGGGAGTCGTATATTATTACTACATTTGCTTGCCTTCATCACACCTAGTGTTTCGTGGGTTAGGTTGGGTGATAAAGGATACGCGATTGCCAAGGGTTTTGAAGGTTTGATTTCATAGCAGCCGTTCAACGTTAGAGCTCCTCACAATATTTCTCCGTTGTGCCGTCTGAGATATCTGCACGCGGTACGACTCAATATTAGTCGCTTTGCCGTTCGGACTTATATGTATAATACTAGAGAAACGCTTGCATCGATCACAGCATGGTCAAATGTGTTCACCACCTTATGATCCAGTAATCGCTATGTTCCTGTTTGGAAGAAGGTTTTTCTTGAGAACTTGAGAAGAAGCGAAAAGAAAGAAACGTAACCTCTTGCTTGAAACACGTTTTATTAATGTAATGACATATTCTTGACATTGCGATGAATCTGTTATCTAGCGTTGGTATTACCAGATATGGGGCAATAGTGAGAACTACTTTTTATAATAATATTTTCCAACATGTCGCCCACCTCGTCCAGTTATTGTGACGAAACCCCTGGCCGCCCACCGTGTTCATCCGTAGGCTCATCGTCAATTGGAAGCACCACCAACTTTGAGATAGCTCGTTTCAATATCGATGATTGTGTACGGATCGTAGCTACTCGCACCAGATCGTCGTCTCCAGAATGTACCTCCAAAACTCGGCCTAGTGGCCATTGAGTGGGTGGTGCACGTTCATCTCGAACCAGGACCAGGTCGTCCGCTTTAATGTTCCTTTTGGCTTGTTTCCACTTGTTTCTTACCTGGAGCTCAAGTAAATACTCACAACTCCACCTTTTCCAAAAATCCTGCTGCCTTTGTTGGAGCTGTCTCCATCGTGAAAGTCTACCGGTCTTGATATTTAACAAGTTTGGTTCCGGAGTGGCAGTGATGGGGCCGCCCACCAAGAAGTGCCCAGGGGTCAAGGCGGCTAAGTCATTAGGATCATCAAACAGTGCTGACAGAGGTCTCGAATTAAGCACAGCTTCAATCTGCTTGAGGACGGTATACAATTCCTCAAAAGTCAGACTTGCTTCACCGATGGTTCGCTTCAGATGATGTTTCATGCTCTTGACGCCGGCCTCCCATATGCCTCCAAATTTCGGAGACCCTGGTGGAATGAAGTGCAATAAAACACCGTTGCATGCAATGGACCGCGCGCCTTCCTCTAACTGTTTTCGAAACGCTGCAAAATCCTCCTTGAGTGCCGCATTTGCACCAGAGAATGTCATTGCACAGTCGCTATAGATGCTAGAGCTGTATCCTCGTGTGGAAAAGAAGCGTCGCAAAGCCACAAGGAACGTCTCGGTGGTCATGTCACTCACGAGTTCGAGATGGATAGCTCTAGTGCTCAGGCAACCAAAGAGAGCAACCCATGCTTTGTAACTACGATGACCTCGGCCTTTTGTGGTTCGAATGGCGTAAGGTCCAGCATAATCTAACCCAGAATTTTTGAACGGACCAGCAGTTGTATAACGAGGAGTGGGAAGACTTCCCATAATTTGGGTTGTAATTAGTGGTTTTTAACGAAAACATGTCAGACAATGACGAATGAACTTCTGAACTGAGGCCCGACCATCGATTATCCAATAGCGTCTTCTGAGAAAGTTTAGTGTTGTTTGCTTGCCACCATGCATAGTACACGAATGTCCTTGATCTATAAGCATCTCAGTAAATCTGCTTTCCTTAGGTAGTATAATAGGAAATCGTTCACACATAGGCAGCCAAGCATTTCTTAGTCGCCCATTCAATCGTATGATGCCACTTTCGTCGATAATTGGATTTAGTTTTAGTAACTTGCTTTTTGAACTGATAGGCTTACCTTGAGAGAGACAAGAAACTTCATTAGCAAAATGTATTTTTTGAACATACCTTATCCAAAAATGTAAGGCCACTCGTCGTTCCGAGGCTGTGCACCAGGGTGATTTAGAATGTTGTCTTCCTAGTTTGATGCAAATAAAACGATGGCACCAGCACGTAACTCCAACTAATGTGTCGATATTGGAGTATCTGCCGAGGTGTCCCAATGCTCCAACATTCTCCGCTAATTTGGATGGGGCTTGCGTAAGTAATGAAGTTACCTCATGTTCCTCTTTGACGTCGCCACCTTGTGTCGGCCATTCGTTTTCGTCTTTCTTTAGCCAGTCTGGACCAGTCCACCATATGTCGAGGTTCCCTAGCTGGGAAGGATACACACCACGGGAGGCTACGTCAGCAGGGTTACTATCAGTGGGCACATACCTCCAACAATCAATAGCTGTCAGCTCTTGGATTTTGGTAATTCGGTTGGCAACATATTTCTTATGCTTTCCAGGATTTGACTGGATCCAGCTAAGAATTGTCTTCGAGTCAGAGCAGCAGTAAGTCGTAATTGACGTCAGCTTTAAGGTGTCGAGCACTTTGGTAGCTACTTTCCAAGCAAGAAGTGCTCCATTGAGTTCCAAACATGGGACAGTGATCTTCTTTAACGGTGCGACTTTAGTTTTGGCCATGAGAATCGACACTTTAATTTCACCATCAACTGTTTTGACTCTTAGATAGGAAACGGCCGCATAAGCAGAGGTAGATGCGTCGGAGAAAACATGTAGTTGGTAGTTCGAGGCCTCTGGTGACGAGAAAACCCACCTAGAAACTTTGATGTCATATATCCATGAAAGCTCTTCTCGAAATCGAATCCAGTTCTGCTGATGAGGTTCCGGAAGTGGATCATCCCAGGAAATACCAGAAAGCCACAATTGTTGACAGATTATTTTGCCTGTTATCAGGACTGGATATTTTCCAACAGTTCCATTGTGAGAAAACAGTGGGCAATTTTTAAAGATATTTTGCCGCGCAGCAAAGTCAATTAGCTTAATTCTGTTTCCCGACGTGGTGTCGTGGAACCAATGTAAAGGATGTCCTATTTTGCCGTTAAATCGATCTAAAGGTCTTACTTAGGTCAATGTTTAGAGGCTTTGTCGAGGAGCATCGGCTATTTATTCTGCAGGTACGTGAACGCATATCCAGCTGAACGTTCAAGTCTTGTTGCCTTAGTCTGGCGGTTATAAGAAATGTGCACCCAGGCGCAGTTTCTGTTCTCGGTAGAATGTCACCATATACTCATATCACATGTACCATGTTACAGTTTTCCATTCTCTTCCTATTCGAGCGATTCCACTACACTTCTTCTACTAGTTCTTCGGCTGTCGTGTTGCTGTTTGAGGTCCGAACGTTCAGTGTGCAGATCTGACCGTCGCTGGCATACATATTTCTTCCGTCAACAGAAAGGCTTTAATGTGTAGTATACTCTACGCACAAGCTGCAATCGGAGACCCTTTCGGCAAAAAACGGCCTGATATTCCGAAGGAAATAACTCGCTCTGGCGATATGAGCGCTGTCGTTAACTCTTAAGGATGTACGAGTATTCCTCACCATCTCTATTTTCCGTACTCTGGCTTATTGGAAAATTGTTATTTACCTAAGCTCCCTGTCCCCGCTCAATTATCAAGGACGCCCCTCCAATGACGTAGTCTAATAATGAATCGAGGGCAGGGCAGAACTGGTCTTATCGTAATGGCTTTCAGATTAACGAAGACACTGAAGGTTGCTACGATTTGACCAGTTACATTATGAGCGGAAAGTCATGGTGTCTGTGGCTTAGAATTAAAGTCGCAGGAAAGGTCTTCCACAAGTTGCTTGATCCGATGTGGAGTAGAAAATTGCTGGGTGCCGTGACCCTAAGGTTTTAGATCGGTCTCGACTCGAACAAAGGGTGGGGCTTGGGCCTTTAACACAGGTTCCGACTTTAGTATTAGGCGTATATCCTGGCCCCCTTACATGGATGGCCATCCCGTGAAATTAAGTCAATTACGACAGGTTAAACTCATGCGACGTTCTTTGAAGTACCTCATACATATGATATAAGTAGTCTGCCATGTTGGCTATTGACTCCATCGCTGGTTCAGTCACGTGAATTCATCTGCCGTACGTCTTCTGATGGCAAGATATTACTGAGAGGAGATTAATGTGTTCACAACAACAGTTTGACAGGTCAAGCTGGGTTGGACGAATCTTTGTGGCTACCACATATTTTACGCACAATTGATACAGGACGGGTCATCGCTAGATTGACACTGCTTATTGCCTACTCTAATAGTGCAATGTTATTCAGAAGACGTTACTTGGAAACCTGATTTCAGCAGAATTATTTAGGTAGCACTTCAATTCGGGGTAAACCTGGGCCTCAACTAACAAGCCTCTCCAGTTAGTCCAGTCTTTAAATAACTATCTCCAGTTATACACTCCAAGTTGGTTGAGGTCCTCTTCTACTTGTGCACGCCACCTAAGGTGAGGCCTTCCTCTACTGCATTGTCCCTCCGGGTTGGATTTGAAGACTCTGCGGAATGAAAACCATTCGAAGTTTTCATGAGGAGAGGTGGATTCATAGGGAGAGGGAGGAGTGATTAATGACCCTCTCAAGATCGTTAATAGCAAGAATGAAGAGAAGGGGACCATAATGACTACCTTGCGGAACCCCTGAGAAGGCCAGGAAAGAAACTGAATTAGCGAACATATAGTGTTTACCAGGTAAGAAGATATCCATTTTAATAAAAGAGGTTCAAGGCCGACAGCAGACAATTTGAAGGGGATCAATTGATAAGACATGTTATATAAGGCTTTAGGGAAATCGGTTGCAACAACATCGGTTTCTTTGCTATTTTCTAAGGCTGCGGGAGCAAAAGACGCGAATTCTACTAGGTTTGCGGTGGTTTGTGACGAAATAGAGTTCAAGGCTTCGTATAAAATGCTTTCAAAGGATAGTCGAAATCGGTAGGAAGAGAGGAGAAAAAACGGTGGAGAGACCATCTGGGCCGGCAAGAAATTCATCTTTAAGTTTAAGATCTGTGAAAGGAGAAAAAAGTTTAACTCTTTCTTAGTAAGTTTCACCGCATTTCGGGATAAAGGTTTTCGTTAAAAATATTTGGAACAAGATTTTTATTTTTCTTTTTAAGTAGCGCGCGCTCAAGGGGTTAAGGTACCCTTAAAATACACACAGCGTGGGCGAAAGAAAATCAGAGGTGAAAAAAATAGAGCTACCGATGAACGTTGGTTTTAAATGTTTAAAAGTTATAATGACCAGGAAATAAAATGCTGGGCGGAGCATTCCTGATGAGCATTCATAGCGAGACTGGTGTTACGGTTGAACGTTTGAAGAGGCGAAATGCTACTGGCGATTTCTATGGAGCACTGGTCGTGGAAATAGCGATAAAACAAAGTGAGGCACGAAACATTTCATCGGTATTCGAGGGTGTCCATTGACTGAGCGATATTGGTATCAGCTATGAGTTTTATCGCACGGTTTGGAATCCGATCTAGCAGGGGCAGAAATGTTTTGGGCGCACCTGACCAGATGTGGGCATTGTACTCCAATTTTGGTCGGATATTGAGGCCAGATCAGAGGGCGAAAAGAATTTCTTACATCGTTTGAGGAAACATGGACTTTTCGTAGCATTTTTGACGACGTGGAATATGTGGTCATTTCAACGTAAGTTGTCATTGACACACATACCGAGAATAGAAAGTTTTTCAGTTTCGGTGATGCAAGTGCCATTCATAGACAATGGTTGGATGTCTAAATTTCGCTGTAACGACAGCAGACAGCATTGCGTTTGGGAAGCATTAAATTCCACTCTGTTGATAGTTCCCCAATTGGTTGTGCCCATTCCCATTCTACAGCCGAAGAGCAGGCACATGAATTCGGAAACGAATATGAAAAGCAGAGAGTACTGCAAGGGAATATATTGGATTAGAAGTAGCAGACAAATGATGAACATTAAAAAGAGTGTCGGAGACAGAACAGAGCCCTGGGGCACACCAGCATTTTGTGAATATCAGACTTGAAACCGCCTAAGACAACTTGAATTGATCTTTCCGAAAGGTAGTCTCTAATCCATTGAAGAAGAGATTCCATGGATCCCAAAAGCACGCATTTTCAACAAAAGACCGTGATGCCAAACTTAGTCAAATGCCTTAGAAATATCAAGTGCAACTATCTTGCAGACGTTGGTGATTGAGAAGATTTCGTGTTTCGAAAGAAGGGACTTAAGTTCAATGCGTCTATAGGAGGAGAGAGAAGAAGATTCGTCTTTTTTAGGGACAGGCTAGACAAATGCTGTTTTCCATCTGCGCGAAAAGAGTCCTCATGAGTAGGATTGATGAAAAAGCTTACGCAGTGGTTTTGCCAGGGTGGAAGAACACCTCTTCAGAAGAAGGGGAAATATACCATCTGGACCAGCGGATTTGTGAACGTTAAGATCTTTAAGAATACTTGCTACTACACAAGAGCGAAAGTGTATTTGTCCCATTGAAGATTCGACGCACTCAAGTGTAGTGGTGAACTGGCCGCAAAGTGTGCAGCAAGCAGATTGGCTTTGTCCGAAGAGCTGACAGCGGGAATGTCATTATAAATGATCGTTGGGATGGAGGATGAGCCAGCATTTCTGATGTTTTTGTAGGTTTGACTATGTACTCTCTCTCCAAGATGCTGAGTAGAAGTGAGCTCCTACTCGCTTGGTTGTAGTTTCGAGATTAGTCAGCCTTGGCGGGTGTAACATACAATATATTGTATTTCACATAACGAAAAGCTTTTTGAAATTCTGTGGACAGATTGCCTTCAGCGGAACCAACTAACTCTCTAGCTAACTTCAACACACTACTATACTAGCGCATGTCCGATCACAGATTGCATCTTCAGAAATCCCCCATCCAATAATGACTGTAATTTGTCAGATGATTTTGGAAAAAAAAATTAAACGTCTTTGGTCGCAAACTTCCATATCAAATTCCTATTAACTGACAACCGCTATTAATAGCACGTCTGGTGACACACCGAATTCAAGTTTTCGGCCAAGTCGATTCGATCTCCAGTGAAACCGATTCAACGTTGTAAGCTGTTAGCTGATGGTATGGCACTTATATAAAACGTCTCTATAGGGGTCATATTAATTCCACGCCTATTTATGATATTTTTTTTTTTATAAATTAATTAGTCGGGCTTTGGTGAATACTTAAAGTTTTGCTACCGTGAAATGACCTTTTAATTGTCGAAAGAGTTGACGGAAGGTGAACCAAACGAGATTCATCTTCTCTTCTTTTGTTCTAATGTGGCCAATTAATTATATTTTTTTAATAACGAACTTATCAGTTGAAATAATGATCGCATCTGTTTTTTTTTTTTTAAAGAAACACATGCCATAGAAAAGTTGAAAAGAAAGGACGGAGATATGAAAGACAGCTGGCGTGTTCAAATTATGTTAATTGTTGTCAACATGTTTTACTTTTAGTTGAAATCATCAACCAGTTTCAGATTGTCCGGAATGTCATTTGGGCAGCTATAGAGATAATAAATCTGAAATTGTATTTATGTTGGATCTTAGGTCTGTCCTGGTGCTAAATTCCGGCCAGTAACCCCTTCGAGATACATAGCTCGGTTGTTAGTTAAAGTTGGTTGGATGGTAAAGTGTGGCCGAGTGTGTTTTAGCGTCGTCCTATCTATCAATTTGAACTTTCTCAACCACTTTAACCGCACAAATCGACGGCATTTTGATATATAGCGATTTACGATTTTGCTGTCGATAGAACTCGTCGGTTTAGGACGGGTTTTGTTCTTAAGCCACTAAGGAGCCGAGGCAGATTATAATCACAATGAAAGCAGCTCACAATCCAGACTGGTCCTGGCCCAAAACTAGTATTCATTTGCAACTAGCCAACAGCAACCCACGCCGAGTTGACTGAGGTCCTCTACCAACTGCGTGCACCGTTAGGTTAGGTGAGGTCTACCTCTACTTTATTCCGGCTCTAGCACTGACCTCTATGAGCTCTTGATAACCCTCCAGTCTTATACGTTCAGGGTCAGTCCTTCTTCGTGTATTCCCTGTATGCCATTTACACTCTTTCAAATCGAACGGATCCACAGATTAAATGAAGAACCTTCTGCTCAAATCAGTTTAGACAACAGGTGGTGCAAAAGTCATCACTCTATCGGAAGATGCTATAATTTTTGCAAATGGCTGCAAATGTCAATTCTACTTTTACATTTGTGGGGTTAACAGATACAAAATGCACGCCAACAAGACATGATTGTTACGATTTTCTTGTGGAATAATTCGTCGGTGGTGTTGGCGCAGCGTGAATTTCGACGCAGATATCCCGATGGACACCAACTACGACGTTTAGCCACTCGCCTAGACGAGTATGGGACAACGCGAGATGCAGCCAGGTCTGGCCGGCCCCGGAGCAGCCGATCTGCTAAGAATATCGGTTGAATATGTCGCAGTGGACCCCGGAGTATCGATCAGATTACGTGCCAAGCAATTGGGCATTAATCGGCGGTCTTTACGGAGAATTATGGTGAAAGACTGTAAGATATTCCCTTACAAAGGCAGACAGTGCGTCAGCTGTTAGTTGTTGCCCGCCAAGCGCGTGTAACCTACCATCCTGAATCTCAATCACTTTTCATCGAAAATCATCATGAGCGACGAAGCCCATTTCCATCTCTGTGGATATGTGAATAAGCAAGAATATCGTTTCTGGGGGACCGAAAATCCGCGTATAATCCACGAAGAGCCATTACTGCATGGTGTGCTGTTTACGGTGGAGTCGTCATCGGGCCTTATTTTCTCGAAAACGCTCCGTGCCAAGCGACTACTATGGACGGCGAGCGCTATAGAGCCATTCTCAACGACTTTTCCCTTCCTCAATTGGATGAATTGAGGCTGAATTGAGACATGTGGTTCCAAGAGGATGGAGCAACGACGTATACTGCACAAGCCGCAGCCAACATTTTAAGGGCTGCATTTTCGAGTTTCTCGTTTTGACGATTTGCGCTGGCAAGTTCGCCTAAATTAACCTTTCCAGACTTCTTTTTGTGAGGTCAACAAGCCTCAGAGTCTTGAAGCCCTCAAAGAGAATATCCGTCAAGAATGAGAGGACCTATCGCCGGGAGTTCTGGCAAGACTGATGGAAAATGCCACATATCGGGTCCGAATGGTCATCAATTCTGGCGGCGTTGACTTAGCCGATATCATTTTCTCGAAACAAATTTGAGACATCAAATAAACACAGTCCAAACCAGCGGAACCAAAAAAAAAGCGGAACATTCATAAAAAACAATACAGCCAAAGAACATCGGGTGGCAACTTTTGCGCCACCTTGTATAATAGGACATTAGTGTGTGGTCTTTGTATACCATCTTCTTCGTTGCTTCTTAGCCCTCTTGCCCTCTTAGCCCATAGTTAAAGCCCAGCGACTAACAAAAAGTCAATCTAAAACCTTGTTTAACATCAAAACATTCGGTGATGTTTGTACCAACTGTGATGGAGCAGTGAAAGACTCGTCGACATCATGCACAAACGAACGTTTCTAGCAGGGGCTCCATAACCAGACGTGTGTCTATATAGTTCGCCTTTATAGACGTTATCACCCATAAGTTTGATGTTCTTCCTCGATCAAATTTTACGAACGGTGGATACTTCTCATCAGATTATTTCCCTCTGCTTTAAGACGCTTGACGGCAAAGTCATTAGCTTATGCGAATTCTTTGTATTTGAGTTTGGATATTGCTTTCCTAATTTTCTTGTGGACCGTGGTTTTCACGGTTTTCGTCCCGTCTACAGAAGTGGTCCTTCCAGATACTTTACCACCGACTGCGTCCTTACTATGATATTTTCGTTCTTGTCTGCGGCCCGGCCTCCGGATGCCCTGTAGCGGGATTTGCCTTCTGCTAGGCTGCCGGTGTTGAACCGTGGGTTTTGTGTTTATGTTCGACTTAGCGCATCAGATGAGGCATTTCTGATGGCCATCTGACAGCATTGCAACTGTTCCTCCGCGCTTTGCAAAGGTATAAAGGTAAATTATTGCTTGGACGCTGTACTGGCCTTAATATTGGCATTTAAAACTCAAGTATTACTACACTACGTAGTAGTGTATTACTATTACGTAAACATAAAATTAGGCTTTTGTTCAAATACGATGTGACCAAGTGATCTTGTTTTTTCTGCTGAATGAAGGCAAAAGCGTCACGAAAAACTGTAACAACTGCCGATCGGTGAAACAAGAGAAATGCTCGGGCAAATTGTACAGGTCGATGATGGAATATGATTCAACTTCATGTCATACAGTGCAGCTTTGATGGAAATCTGTCAACACACGATGCCATCATTTCAAATTACCGTGAAGAAACGTCCGCCCGATAAAAAACATTTCTGCATCCTGAAAAGCCAGGAGTTCTTATGTGGACGACATTTCTTTTTCAAAAGTCTTTGATCATCAAGTACTCTCTATTCTTCCGTTATTCTTGCAGGTGAATACCTGATAGAATGGGAAAGGTCTGAGCTGACAGTGACGGTTAACAGCAAGCAGATTGACCTGGTAGCTGAAGGGTCATTGCAAACGAGCGTTGCGTTGCGCATAATGGAAAATTCTTGCATTTCACGAAAGGTCACCGATTTGCGGGGATCAGAAACCAGTGAATACCTAAGTTTACATTTGTTCCTATCCTGAAATTTTCTTCTTGATCTCGCCCTTCAGCTGCTCTACGCCTCAAAGCCCCCTAATAACTCTAATTAAGCTCTCAAACTATTTGTTGGACTGACAGTAAATGAAAACAACTCAACAACTGTGTAGCATGCAAATTACCATAGCAATTTGTTTACCACGTCCAAGGTCAAGTATAGCCTGTCACTTTATTTTGTATTTTTTAACTAAAGCCACGAACCGCACTTAAAACTTGTAACGCACTTCATTAGACTTCGGGAACATAAAACATTTTTAGACCGTTCAAGTGCATAAATCTCAACGACTTCCTCGATTCATAGTACGCAACCACAGTGACCTCGAAAATGTGAACTGGAACTGGAACTGGAACTAAACTTCGGCCTCCTCCTCTTCCTCGTTATTGGTGGTGGCGTCGTTGTCGTCGTCGTCGTAGTCAGCTGACAGCAGCAGCAATTACACAAGTTCTAGACCGCAAATCAAGTAAAGTGGTTTGCCCCTCCAAATGTCAATTATCCCATGGACAACTGCTCTAGTTTGTGTCTTGTTTCTTGGCTCGAGAAAGTGTTGCACAACAACTTTGCCAATTGGCGCAATTACTCGTACACACGCCTGGAGTATGCGAAAATTAATTTCAGTGATCTCACCTCCCAGACTCTCTGGACTGGTGTCTCCAACCAAGTCAGCCCATTCAACCCAGTCAGTGGGGGTAATTCAAGAAGCTCTACTACTTCCTCTTCTATGTCGCTTCCCTTCGGATTAAATGGAAATTCAAGACCGACAAAGTAGATACGAGTAAAGGAAATGATTCATTTTAAAGGAAACCACCAGAGCATGTCCTAGAGATATGCGTGAGAACTCCATTTGAATGATTCTCACGAAGTCAGTCGTAAAGTTTTTCACGTATCTCTGGAGTTTGCCTGCTGTTACGTTTACCTCGCAGCCTTGAAATGGCTTCTCCAACTGGGTCTGCTTCGGATGCAGAAATGAACGAAAGTGGCCTAACGATAATGATAGTGATTGTGGAAATAAGAATTACCATAACACTGAGGCGGTTAATGAAAATGTTCGAATCGTGATTAGGGATAGGAATACGAGTCAGCTGGATGAAGGAACACATGTAGAGCTGCGTCGTGCATGATGCATTGCTTCTTGAAGATGGATAGAAGGGTGTTCTTCCATCAGAACAGCCAAGAGATGATCAGTTTCATTCGTGTTTTTGCATTTGTTGAATTCATTTGTACATCTCTTCTGGTGGCAGCTAATGAATTTTGAATGACGCCTTACACGGCAATGGTGAGGTGGTAGAAGTGTTTCCCTTGGAATTCGTTAGTGACGGCGGTATGAAGTTGTGGGATATTAGATTGATATTTCACTGTCGATATGATGGGGTTTCTGGTTGAAACAAATGCTGGATGTCATGGTAGAAAGAGGGTTTCAAGTTACTTTGATGACAAGAAGACGTGATGACAAAACGATCTTGTGAAAGACATGACATCGGATCTGACAATGACTTGCCAATGAAGAAAATTATGAATGTCATTTAAAAGTCCTGCAGATGGAATGCATAAGTGAATATTTGACTTAGATAGGCATAGAAAATTAACACTAATCGCAGCTCTTTCCTTATGAGTGATTATAAACGTGAGTTTTCTTTGTAGTGCCGCCATCTATTGGACCTTAACTGACAGCAAAAAGTCAATGTTTGGATTTTTTAACATTGACCAATGTGTGTGGAATGCGTAGGTTCTTACGCAGAGAGTGTTGATGCGTTTACGCATTTTTGTCAGTAAATGCTTCTTGTCACTAATCGGACTTAAAGTCTGATCCAGAATTACAGAGTTCTAACTCTTCTCAAAGAAAAATGGCCGCCTTCTCTATCTTACATTGCTATATCAGTGGACCAGTTCCTGTTAGTCCTCAAGACGAGAGGATGGTGCTGTGAATTCGGAATTTTTTGGCAGTATGTAGATGGAGAGTTGGCTCATAGCCATAGCCCATTGATCGTGAAAATCACTGTAAAGTACCGCATTTTTGTGGCACAACTATTCCCTGTGTAGGTATTAAGGTATAGTCTCTCCCCATTCGTTACATTGTTTGTTTTACTATTTTGTGCACAGAAAGAGGAGTCTAAAATGTTTCGCAGACTATTGCGTCAAAATAACGAGAGACTTTCATAGCGTTAAATTTCCACCGGCGCCAAAGGTGATGAAGTCACAATTATTTTTTTTAGTTTTTCAGCATATGGCTGGGGATTCGAACTTAGAAACTCTGGCGTAGTAGGCAACGAATGGAACATGGAACCACAGCGGCATGGTGACCACTAGTGCGCTTGATCTGACTGATGTTAAGCATAAGTAAAGCACCACTTGTGTAGGCCATTTGTTTGCCATAACGATTGTCCGCGGTAGGATTTCTCGGATTAATGATTGAAATACGGGTAACCAGGCAGAAGAAAACCAATTCAACGATTTCCTTGGCAATTGTGTAGTGTCCGGAGACATAATTGCTAGCAGCGTCATGATGAAAAAATTGGTAGAAACTGGTATGGTCTTTCTTGCTTCCTCGCCTTCATTAGACTTATTAATAAAATATTGCAATATCCATCAACTCTTGAGCTCCACCCATATTGACAACCCCGAACCCGTTCTTTCGCACCACTTGGGAATAAGATGGTAGGTCCACGGGCCTTTTATCGATCCGTTCTTGCAGTGATACCTCTCTCTTACACTGCTTTCCTTAGCCAGTTTGCTGAAAGCTAGCTGGTCGGTAGAACCGTCTATTCAGTAGTTAATTGACACTGTGTCTGTCGCTAGAGTATCGATTATAAAATGCATTACAGCCTAAGCTCATTGATCCTGCATACTCATTCCAATCAGTGCCAATAGGATAAGTCTTCATTGCTGAGGCCGAAATTGTCGCTCCGTGCATTGTAATGATGTTGAGAAGGAGTGTTCTCTACCCGGACCTTTCGTGTTTGTCATGCCATCTGCCTTGGGTGTTCCAACTATGATACTTTCCCTTGCTCGTTCTCAAGTTTTGATTTGGATGAGATCCAAGAGTAGATCATCATGTTTCACGAACTCACTTCTTGTGCTAGGTTAGGTAGAGTAATGGATGCCGATGATTGTTGTTCTACCCAATGCCTTCATCTTGCACAAATATCTCGTGGTAAGAACCCCCCGCTAAATCGTAAGTAAACCCAATGATCTTGGCTCCTACTAGTACCTTGAGAATTAGAGCTCCTTCGTAAATGATTTTCCAGAGCAAAGGCCTTAGGATCGATCCCTTCGAGACTCCACCAACTACTCTGTACGACCTTATGTCTACTTTCATATTGCATATATTGTAGGACTTCAGAATCCATGAGCGCATTCATTATTTATTCCCAATCTGCTGAATAGAAAGCGCTACGAAGGTCTAGCGTTGCCATTACCTGGTACCGCTTCACACCCTTATTCCAGCTGGAGCTGGTTTATTACCAAGAATTTTGAAAACCTGTTGACTACCCTTGAATTCATTTGAAGAAGGCTGGTCAAAATGTAACATAAGTTCGCCAATCCAGTCTCAATGCTCCCATTTATTCGGCTTAATACAAGCTATAACTTAATATTAAACTAAAACTTAGAACTAAGGTTGGTTGGAGTGGTGAAGTAGAACGGATTTGAGGTAGGAAGTGGTGCGGTGGAGGTCAAAGACGATAGGGTTTGAATTGATTTTTCGTAACATACGGGAGATTGGTTCGTTCGCGCCATAGGAGGTGTGGTGGGTTGGCAGATAGAAGGGACGAGGGGTACGTAGATTACGAGGGTTAGTGTTGAGGAAAATAGAGTTATGAAGGGACGCGCATTCAACGTGACCTGAAATGAATAGAAAGTCGGCTGCATCTCTGCGTTCCTCAAGGGTGTTTAAGTTAATAAGGTTGCGACGGTTTTGATAGGGGGCAGATTAAAAGGATCGTCCCAGGGCATACCTCGAAGAGCAAATCGAAGAAAACGGTGTTGGACGCTTTCGATTCTCGAGATATGAACACGATGATATGGGGACCATTCTTGACTGGCGTACTCTAGAGGGACCTGGTCACGTATGGGTTGGTGAATTCTTTGTTATATATGTAATATGTAAACGGAAGTTGAGGCGATGGATTGGCATTTGGCGATATTAAGTGCCAACCAATTTTTGAGGCACCAGATCAAGGTCTTGTTGAAGGAGGAAGGAGTTATAGGGAGAGGAAATGGTTTTGAAAAATTTGATATCGTCGGCGTAAAGGGAGACAGACGAGTATTTGATGATCATATCGAGGTCATTTATGGTT
This sequence comes from Volucella bombylans, assembly GCA_949129095.1. Classification (NCBI taxonomy): domain Eukaryota; kingdom Metazoa; phylum Arthropoda; class Insecta; order Diptera; family Syrphidae; genus Volucella; species Volucella bombylans. The sequence continues at coordinate 363,975,313 of OX422140.1, forward strand.
AACATAAAAAGAAGGGAACCGAGATGGCTGCCTTGTGGAACTCCAGAGTTTGCCAAAAATGGCGCTGAGTGGGCTGACTTGTTAATCGATGAGAGATTTTATCGAAGGCTTTGCTAAAATCGATTGCAACTACATCGACTTCGTTGCCATTCTCTAGGACAGAGAGGGCAATGAGATTTGTGGTGGTTGACCTACCCTTTAGGAAGCCATGTTGTCTAGGGGAAATAAGTGATTTGCATTGGAAGCTTAGAGCTTCATACAAAATACTTTCGAAGAGTTTGGGTATGTGGGAGAGTTTAACGATGGGACTATAGTTGATTATTTCATTCTTTGATCCTTTCTTGCTTGAGGAAATTCTCCTTGTGAAAGGGATAGACGAAAGAGATTACACAGAGCAAGTTAAAGAGAGGAAGAACATTCTCTAAGAAATATGGCAATATTCTTCATTAAGTTGGTGTAATTTATATTCGATATAAGACGGGTCCAAGATGTGAGAGAGAAGTGGGCCTTTGGAGAAATTCAGTAGGTAACTAAAATAGGATGGATCTGATGCAAAGGAGTCGTTGGTGAAGGATTGTTTAAAAAAGGTGGCAAATAGGTTGGCAATGGTGAGTGGATCGGTTGAGGACTTGTTGTTGAAAGAGAGGGAAGGAGGATAACCATCGGACAAATTTAAAAAAGGACTTAGGGAATTATAAAGTTCGGTGAAATGAAGATATGTACCAAGATAGTTGGAATAGTCGGAAAAGGATCTGGTACGCAGGAAAATAGCCCATAACTTGTGTCTCTTATTTCGGAAGGAACGAAGCTTGCAATTATACCAGGGAAGACTAGTAGATGATGTTTTAAAGCGGGAAAACGGAACGTAAAGGGAAAAAGAAGAAAGAGGGAAAAATGGTAGTTATCGATTGTTGAGAGAGATAGGGGACAAACTGAGACTGAGGAGTTAGTTGAATCTGTTGTGAATATAAGGTCTAATTGCCTGCCCATGTAATTGGATTTACCACTGATTTGGCATAGACTTGAGTCTGTTAAGCGATCTAAGAAGAGACATTCCTTAGCTGAGTTGGCATTTGAAGCGATGAAAAACGATTGATCATCTGATGGAGTCCACTGTAGTTGAGGAAGATTAAAGTCGCCGAAAATAAGGATATCATCAATAGAGTCAGACAGGTCAATTAAATGGTCGATCGCATCGATGGCAGATTCGTAAGATGCGATAGGTTGAGCTGGTAGGATGTAGCAACATATAACGTAAAGGGACTTGAAGATAAGTGATATTTTTATTGCGACAAAGTCGAATTTATAGGAGCAAAAAATGGTAATGGGAGAAGATTTAAGGCTGTTGTGGATCGCCCGTAGGGGGGAACAATTCCTCGTCCTTTATGTCGGGAATCAAATTGGTTTCGGTCAAGGTGTAAATATAAAAGTGAAGAGCATGCGATTGACGTAGGATACCATTGGTTTTAGAGCGAATACCTCTTACATTCTGGTAGTAAAATGTAAGAGGGATGTTTTGGGGTGGAGGTGTGAGTCGGGATGGTTTTAGTGCTGGCAAAAGAGGCACGTTATGATCGAAAAAATTTACCGTGGTCGGCTGTGCTTCGCTGTAGGTATGAGACTCGTTTAGAGTGAACTTAGTGGCCGAATGCAGCAAGGTAGTCTGCTAATTTCTGACTGGACATGCTAAAAATCTCGTGGTACCTGACATAAAGGTACAAAGGTAAAGACTGATAGGGTCGATAGGAAGGCCTTCCTGCTGGATGGAAACCATGACGCTGGTTTTGGTCTTTCCTTCGTTGCAGACCGATTCTAATTTATCATGTAGATACGCAAAAAAGGGACAAATGTTTTTATATACTCGTATCTTTCTTTCTCTAAGCCTAGAGAAAGTGTAGTGCCATTGGTTAGGGGGAGAGAAAGGTGGGAGATGGAGATAAATGGTCGGATATGGAGTTGGACGAGGGATGAGATGTGGGGTTTAGGGTATGGGAGTTAATAAAATTAGGGTACATAGCGCTAGTTTTAAGGTCGAAATTAGGAAATGCGTTGGGGTTAAGTTGAAAGAGACGTGTTGGCGCGGGGGTTTGGGTGGAACGGGGAGAATTAGAAGATTAGAAGATTGGCGTGTAAGGGCTTTGTGTCGGATAAGTGAGGAGGGAGGACAAAAATTGGGGAATAAGTCTGTTTTGAAGCTCCAGTTAGGAACGCGATTAGAGCTTCGTTTTTTGCTGTTTTTTATGTGGAAGGGTGTTAGAGAAGGGTTTTTTTTTTTTAAACTTATCGTTAAAACTACATTTATTTTTGAAACTTTCATTATTCTCGAAATGTGGGTTTTTTTCGTTCCTCAGAGCACTTGGTGAAAAAAATTCCGCACCCAAGAAACATCAGCGTGTTGAGGAGCCCCTTCGACGTAGAATGCCGTATGGTTTCCCTTTTTCATCTTTTCGAGTCGGCTTTTCCATTCGGAGGGGGTCCATGAAATTCCGAATTGTTTGAGCAGTTTGCGTCGAGCGGCGGCGGGCGGGATATTAGTTGTTAAAGGCAGGGCAGTTTCGGTTTCTGTTGTTAGGGTGGCGGGAGGAGTATTTGAAAATGATGGCAAGTGAGACTCCGTGTCTACTAATTCATTATGAATTGAGACATTGCACTCTGAACTAGATTGGAATTGAATTTAATCGGGTATTTGAATTACTTTACCAAATTCGCATCCGGTTCTTTAAAGTACCATTCCAAAGCCGTTTCGAAAAAATCAGGATTTCGAACAAGTTACTTGTCGATCATTTCTTGCAGGTGTTTGCCAAAAGCACTATGTAATCTGCATATAATTAGGCTCGCCTCTTCCAAGGTATTCTACGATGTCATCAATGAAGATAGCAAAGAGAAGAGTGCTCAACACGTATCCTTGTTTAAGTGCTATCGATGAACTAAATTGATCTGAGAGCGTTTCACCATCCCATACAGATACCGCATCGGCGTTAATGCCTTTCTATTTGCAATCTATTGAATCGAATCTGTTTTGATGTTCGCAAAGAAGGTGAACAATTTGTTTTTTCTGCTGCGGATAGGACTGGGCAAGGTTTGGTAATAAAAAAACTTATTAAAACTCGCTGAGTGGCCTCTTTTTGTCAACCCTGCGATATAGCATTCCTTCAAAAAGCTTCATTGACGTATTTGAAAATCATATTCCTCTATAATTTTCTGGCAGATCAATGTCACCCACAATGGAATCTCCCTGTTCTGGAGTTATTTTAGCAGTCAGTTAGGACCGAAATATAATATATTCCGGTGTGACATTGTCCATGTCTGCTACCTTGTTTGATTTGACTACACTCAGCGTTGATGTATGTACTTCCACTATGAAATTAGTGTCGAGAAACTGATCATTTTCAACGACTCCGCTGCTGAAATCTGTTGCCTCGGCACTCAATACTTAGCAGAGAACTAAAATACTTCCTTAACTCATTTGCCTTAAAGAAACGGCATATTGAGTGCCTTGAAGTAGGATACGAAGTTCAACCAATTCCTAGCTGCTAATTAATAAATCTATGACTGAACGAGCAGAAGCGCGAACAAATGTAAATACATCTGCTCTGCAAGAAGGTATTCCAATAGGCAAAAATCTTTAATCCAGTGATTGCCGTTTAGGTAGGAGTATACCGGAACCCCTTTATAACTTCCATCTAACTTCAAAGCCAATACACATGTGTTCCATGAATACCCTTCCGAGACTCTTCGTGTTCTCTGTCCAAGGGTTGTAGGCAAATTGCTTACCCGTCACAGAGAACTCTAAGTAAAATCAGACTCAATTTGGAGAGATTTAAAAACTTGTCAAAGGTATCACACTAAAATGACAACCTTGTGGAACCCCACTATTGTTTCCTTATAAGAGTACCCTCATTCAAAATAAAATCTGACCAAATGCAGACCTCTTCATTTCGTGATTAATATGATACGAGTAAGACCGTCAATTAAAGTTCAATGCTTACACGTAATCCCACAGTCCGGCCATAGCTTCACGCCTAGCCAAGAATTTTGTGTCGGTATACAATTATACAACTGTAAATCTGAATGATATCGTTGTAATGCCCATTTACGTCAACCACAAATACCAACCACTACACCACACCACGGTACGGTTACCACTCTATCTACTCATATTGACAATCAATTGAATGTGGCGGCTTAGGAAAAACACATTCCCGACATGTTCGAGTTGAAGAATTTCAATTGCCACTTCCTGTGAGCTGTGTTGTGTGGAAGGAACAACTTCAATGCCTATGGCGGTCGTATAATTTATTTATTCGTACTGTGAATTGCAATTTATAAAAAAAAAGGAAAAACAAAGCCATAGCAATAAATCCACAGCTGCAACGGATTAGATTCACTTCAATCTCACCTCACACCGTAAGATACGACGAGTACTCGAACTCGTACATTCCAATCGATAATTACAATAATTATTCAGCATTGGAATGAATACCTTCCAGTTGAGTGACACATTGTGTGTGCGATGCCGTCATCATGTCATTGCGGTTGACAGCTGATGCACTAAACCAGGGAAGACCAACTAAAACTTGAAATTCGAATCTGCGGCCGTTTAGAAGAAGTGAAGTGAGAGACAATTGAGGTTTCCTGCAATTATAAGCTCATCAGTGCGCGACTTGGAATTTGTTGGGGAGTGTCATTGGACTTGTTGTGGTGTGGCGGTGACCCAAAAAACAAGAAAATTCTTTGTTTTTCTTTAATCCGATTACGAATGGGACAATCAACTAAACGTCATATGTCAGTGAGAGAAGAGAAGAAGAAGAAAAAGAAGAATTGACATGTCGGAAGCTTGATGTCATAAACATTGACAGTTCTAATTCTCCATTGTGTGTGCCACAAATCAAAACAAACTCCATTGTATTGAATTTGCTTTCGTTGCTGGAAAACTCCGGTTTCAGACCCTTTCAACGAATCAGGGGAGACAAGAAAATTTACGAAAATTCATTATGTCACCGGGTAGGAAACTCTGGGCATTACTTTCGCTCTCATTGAGTAAAACCTGGGCCCCTTCCGTCTTCGACTTGGTTTATGTCTCCTTGTTCGTTGTTATTATGACATGACACTGTGATTCTAGCGGTGATTTCCTTCTACTTGGACACCATCCATAAGGCAATTTGGATGAACTAATACTCTGCTTGGGGGATCATTTGTAAGACTGTAGGATGACGGAAAACTGGAGAGGGAACTGTTTTGAGCGGAAAAAGTAAATAAATCGTAATTTGATTTCAATTTGCCGTTGATTGATGCCGGAGATTTGAGATTTTCGGATGCGGGACTTCCACAATTACTCGTACATCTACGAACGAGTATGGCTGCCAGTGGAAGGCCTTCCAGAGAATGGAGGCGGAAGAGCTTATTTGCTTTTAATTATGTCGGTGAACTGTTTTTTTTTTTTTTTTGGTTTTGGTCGTAATGGGATTTGGTGTGAAAATGATTTTTTGATTGGTGAGGTGGTAGAATGATGGGACGGGAGACTGCGAGAGTGCATCGTTAGTGGCCTTTAAGTTGATGAAGTGGTGCTCTGTCATTAGCACTCATCGCGTGGAGTTTGGGTTTCTGAAAAGTTGTGATGATTGTTTTTGTTTTCAAGGTAAATTAATTCTATTGCTTGTTTATTACTCATTCTCGTACATGAAACATTGCTTGAAGCTGACTCTGCTCTCTGTGATAATTGAAATCAACAATCGAATTTTAATAAACTTAATTGGAAGCAATTGGGCTGCTTCAGCTTTGTGCTTTCCAAATTGCCTCTATGTATCCACTTGAAATTAGCTGCGTTACGTTTAACATTTCACCATTTTTGATTACTCACGAACTAGTAACCCAACCGGAGCATTTTCACTGAGGTCACCAAAGAAAAGAGAACTTAGCTGCAGCAATCTACATTGGAATAGAGCAAATATGCTAATCTGTGATTTGACAATGTAAAGCGACATTTGAGGTAAAGGTGCATAATATCTGGGACCTGTAATCTGACTGACTGTTAGTAAAGATGCTCTCAGGACAAGACATATGAATCATCCGGTTCCGGGTGCAAGATATAGGGAAAGAGAAGAGAAAAGATATTTCCCCCATGACGGGAAGAATGAGCAATTGTAACAATACGGTGATTGCTACAGAGAACAGAAGTGTCGTTTATTTGCATCCAGGTTTGTTGGAAATGGCAGACTGCTCTAAGAAGACTCGAACTTTCGACAAAGCCTATGAATAAATTATGCTACGATCGATGCAAGGTATTATAGATGTCCAACATTCTGAGGGGTCAATAAAGTCTCGGACACTTCCTAGTTTCAGTCAAGGTACATCTACAAACATCTCAGATGTCACTACAACGGATAAATACTGTGAGCGACTTAACGTTAAACGGCTGCCATCGAAACAAATCGGCAGAACTTTTCTCGATCGCACAACCTTCAATCTGCCGATCTCCCAACATGGTATCAATCAGCAACTAATGTGATGAGTTTGCCCGATCAACTTGGATTTAATGAAGAATGCGGGCGATCACCTACATACGAGTAGTTCTAAATAGCTCCCGTAGATTAGATTAGATTGATGTTGGAGGTGGTATAATGAATCCCAGATCACTGCGGCCACAGATGGGCCTATGTCCTCCGAAGTCCTCCATTTAGAGCTCATCTATTATGCTGCAATTTGTGAGAAAGACGGCGAAGTCTTTCGGTGAGCTGGTAGCTATGTCCGCCGTTTCGAGGTAGAATTTACCTAGGTAACGTTGACTTGTTTTGATTAAACTACGAGTATTGCAGTCACATAGTATGTGTTCTGCTGGTTCTACGTCCTCGTTGCACAGTCTGCATGTATTGTCTTGTGCTTTGCTCTGTGAGAAAACCTGTGGTCAGTCGAATTTGACTTCTACTTATTTCTAGTAGTTGTTTCGTTTTTTGTGTGGCATCTGCTTGGTTTAAAGTTTTTGGCTTGTCTGTTTCCTTGGGCTTCTCTCCAGAAATGAAGCTTCTTTTCCTCTAGCCAGGTTTTAATACTTCCTTTTATGGTGGTTATTGATAGATCACGGAATGGTCTTGGCATCATGAATTGAGATGCGTCCTGACTTTATTTGTGGTGACCAGTAGTTGTAGGAGTTGAAGGCAAACCCAGACCAATTTTGGTTTTATTTCAAAGGCGTTAATAGCAAGTGGGGCTGCTCTGCTGTCGGAGGGAACATAAAGGTTTTTGTTTGTTATATGTCTGTTTAGATTCTCTCGAATGCAAAGCTCTATTGCATGGATTTAAGCCTAAAATACGGAGCTGTATCCATACTGGCATGTATGGATGGCTTAGTGCGAAGACCGTATACTCCGGCTCCAACTCCTTCATTTGTTTTGGAACCGTCTGTGTATCATACATGTGACTCACTATATCAGTAGTTCACTAACTATAGTAGGGCTGATAGTACTCCTCCCTGAGGACATCCTTTCGTAGCTATAACTGAGTTTATTGGTGTCCAGTGAGGTTTTTATTGTTTTATCCTCTAGCATACATTTTATCCATTTGCGTGTGGTGTCGTCACCTCGCATGTTTTGAACGCCTCTATATATCTGGGAGAATTCTGTGTTGTCAAATGCTCCTTCTATATGGAGGAAACCGACCGCTACCTCTTTATCTCTAAGGGATTTTTCAATCCTTGTGGTAAGATTTTGTAGGGCGTATGTGGTTGATTTTTCAGGTTGATAGGCATATTGATATTTGTGAAGGGGTCTATATGATTTTGGTAGTTCGGACGGTCTGCGTCCTACCTTAGGTATATATTTGACAGCAACCTCATACCACTTTTTTGGTAAGTATCCCCACGCGTAGCTAGCTCTGAATAAGTGAATTAGCAGTTGCGGGATGGAGCTAGGAGCTTTGAAGGGTTGAAAAGAGTTGATTGCCCAACTTATTTTCCCTTCATGGAAAATTCCCTTTGATCTGTTCCAATCCTTTCTGAGCGGTCTGTTTATTCTTCCCTGGGGAGGGTTTTTTTGGGCTTCTGAAGTGTCTGTAGCTCGTTTTCGGCGTATGCGCCGTCAGATTTTTTCATTGAACTAATAGGATTAGTGTGCTGCTTAGAGAGAATTTTATGAATGCGGGTACAACTTCTGGTGCCATCTAGATTGTATGACAGAAGATCGTGGAGAAAGATTCTCTCTCTTGGTCCTTCTAATTTCTTGGTTGTACATGGTGAGTGTTCCTCTGTATACTTCCCATTCACCATTACGTTTAGCCCGGTTGAAGAGCTTTCTCTCTGTTCTGATGGTGAGTTGCAGGTTCTTCTTAACATAGTAGTCCACTAGTCCCTTCAAGGGCAAGAAGTCCCAGTCACTGGAGTTACCTGTCAGGTAAGCTGAGCATATGACAGCTTCTGTGTTACTTGCATTGGTGTTCAGCGCAGCTTTTTCAGCTACCAGATCCTAGTGATTAGTTAAGATACATGCTATGGGTTTTCTAGGGTTAGTGGAATTATAAAGGGTTTGTCAATAGGGACTTGACAACTTTGAATTTAATTTGCGAACGCACTCTTTCACTAATCATCAAGCTGTCACTGTCGACTTATTCAGTAAACTCAACATTTTCATCATGGTAAAGTACTCGAACCAGCAACGTCTGCAAATTATAAAAATTTTCTACCGAAATTCGGAGTCGGTGCAACTGCAACTTTAAGAGCGTTAACTCCAATTTTCGGTCGTAAAATAGTAGTAGACAGGCAATAACAAGTTTAGTGCAAAAATTTGAGTCTACATATTCGTTGTGTGATGTTGCCGTGTCAGTGAGACAACGGGTTGGTCGAAGTGTCGAAAATATCGCTGCCGTTCAGGCGTCCGTAGCAAACGATCCTAATCAGTCAATTCCACGGCGTTCTCAAGAATTGGGCATCGCTCAGACCACATAATGGCGTATTTTGCGTAAGGATCTTGGTTTACACCCATACAAGATCAAGCTGACTCAAGAATTGAAGCCGATGGACTTTAATTGGCCCGAATTGGAAGATATGGACTTGGATGACATGTGGTTTCAACAGGATGGTGCCACAAGCCACACAGCACACACTACAATCGATTTATTGAAGAGTAAGTATGGTGAGCGTGTTATCTCAAGAAATGGATGAGTCGATTGGCCGCCTCGTTCGTGCGATTTATTGCCGCTTGACTATTTTCTGTGGGGCTACGTTAAATCATTGGTTTATGCCAACACGCCGACGACGTTGGAAGAGCTCAGAGCCAACATTGAACGCGAAATAGCGGCCGTTTCGGCCGAAATGTGTGGCCGAGTCGTTGAAAATTGGGTCCAACGAATCGACAGCTGCAAACGTGCCCGCAGTGGCCATATGAACGAAGTCGAGTTCCATTCATAAATGTTTTGATTGTACTTCAAGCCGATAATAAAGTTTTTGAAATATCTCAAATGGTTTGCGTTTTATTTAAAAAAAAAGTTGTCAAGTCCTTATCATAAAACCCTATAGGTTTCACGCTCTTGACTAATCGTCTTTTCCGATTTCAGTATGAAGGCTACTCTTTCTATACGCCAGCGGTTCATAATGTGTACCCGTCCCAGGCTAGCAGTTAAGATTCTCTTTACAGTTGCCAGCAGCTTTGCTATAGCTTTTCGTAGCATAATTGAATGTATGTCATCAGTGTTAGGTGACTCAAAGAGCTATTAAAAGAAGCAACAGCGTATTTCTGAACAGCTTCCACCTTCTGCCTCGTTATGGGTTTAGACGAAGCATTGGCGGAAATTCATAAAGCATGCCCAGGTGCTTTTTTTCGGATTCTTTCTCTTCAACAAGACTGAAACTTCTCATCGGATCCTGCTTATGTTCTGACAAGAAAATCTCCGATAGTTCTCTCCGGCCGTTAATCTCGTTAGCGTATCTGTTGGATAGCATTACTTGCTGCCTTACTTTCGTCGCAAATGTTGATTGAGAATTAATACTGTTGACAATCAAGTCAGTGGATAGTATGCCCATTTGCCTTTCTCCCAAGAAGTATTCTGAGCATTAGCAACGCTGCATAGAATAGTGAGTTTGGTTACTGCCTTCGCTGGTGGCGGTTGTACCGAATCATAAGGAAAATAATTTGACTCAACGGCGGATTTGTGCATCTAAATCTTGGCTGCGAAATTGCTCACGTTATAATTTCCAACCACTCGTCATATAGTGGTGGGAGACTCCCGAAATATCTGACGCCATAGACGCTTTCAGTATAAGTAGACAGACCAGCGCCAATTTAAATCGAGAGATTTCAGCAAAGTCTGTGGGGTAAGAAGCTTCAAATCCTATCTAACGTACGACATCTAAAAATCCAGTTTTTATTTCGACGCTTTTTAATGCAATCGGATTGCCACTTGCCGTCTTTGAAATGGTCCAAGCCGGTTTTTGGTCAATTAATTCCACCAGTCGACTCCATAACTCATCCGTCAACTCCACTTAGACATCACCTTTTCTGTGTTTTGAGTTATATCCCATTTCTCTCTGTTCTTTTGCGAATTGTGTGCGAATTTATCATCGTACCCATCTCTGGACTGCCTACCTGCATCTGGTTCCTAATAAAACTGGATCGAAACTTCTACATTAAAAAAAAAAATTGAAATCTCCACTTCAAGCCATCATTCGTGCCGAAAACTCATTCCTCTCCTAAGCTGCTTTGAATAATTTATTCGAAGTTGTTGCACAGTGTTTCTTTCACCCTCTCGTCATGCAAATCAGATCATCGCTTGTACACTAAATCGTACAGCACGCGACCAAACACGACTGCAAAATCGCAATTCAATTAAGTACGAGTATCTACCACCGATTACTTCCAATCCAATTCAAAATCATCTGCGAACTGAGTTTGTAGAAGGGGGGAGTACCAGTATCTTAGAAAGTCCCTAACCGTTTAGATCAACAATTTTTGCATTAATTCAACCGCCAGACCAATTAGACGGTTTAAGGCTGTCTTACTAGCTCTCACTAAACTGAATACTGGCCAGCTTTCTGGCCAAAATCGGACATCTCTGCTGGACATCTAACTTGCTGGGTTAGACAGAAAGTGTTTATGAACTTTTCGTATCTCTCTTAAGTGTGCTGACTGAATTGCGTGTTTTGGTTGTTGGATTTGGATTTCAGAAATCGGATTTTTCTTTTTGTTAATGTCTAACGCTTTTTTGTTTTTCTCTCTCTCATTTCAGATACGACAACGATCGTTAGTTCGAGTTCGAATGAGGAAAAGATTAAAAAAGAAGTCGACAGCGATTACATCGAAAAGTGAGTATACAATGTTGGAAGTTGTTTTGTTGTTACAGCTTATTTTGTAGATACAGATACGAGTACGAGCAATCATATGAATACTCGTACTCGTACTGGTAGTTGATATTGATTTTTAAATAGGAGCAACACGCGCCAGATACGAGTACTTCTACTCGTACTCGTACTCCTATTCGTATTCGTATTCATATTCGTATTTGTAGCAAAGAGCATGATGAGGTAAAAAAGTAAAAGTATCTCGTGGTAACCAGTATCTTTGTATCTAAACGAGTTTTTCATTTTTATTATATATTTTTGTTTTCTGTAAATTTGCACAATATTTATAGACAAAGAGGGAATGGGGTAGTGGAGGAGGACCAGACCAGATCATACATATAGTCTAGCACAGCTGCAAGTTTTTTGAGTAATTCTACACGAATTGGTCCCGGTGTTACGTGCCGCGTCGTGCGGTGGGGTCCATGATGCTTTAATTATACGATTAATTATTCCAGATACATTACGCGGACCCAATGATTAGAGGCCAACGGCGCGGGTCGATGTATAGATATTGATCAATTCGATCAAATCGATCGTGGCATTCGTACGGATACACAGCTGTAGTTCGCAGCCTTTCTTTTGGTATTTTGGTTTTTTTTTTTTATTTTTTTTTTTAGAGGTCTACGGCTGGACTTGGTGTCACGGTGTAGTTGCTTAAATGTGTGACCTATGGACACATCTGTTTGGTTGTGAAACGATTGTGGCAAAGCCGCAATCTGTTTTATTTTTGCTGTTTGCTTGTTGTGGCATTAGCATAACCTGGGTTGGGATAGAACTTAATCTTGCCAATTCTGAGGAGAGGGATCAAAATAGAAAACAACATGTGACTTCCGGTGGTATGTGGGCTTAGTAATGGATTTTGATCGACAGGTGGAGGAAGGTTTTTGCTGTCAGGAAGGCTCCAGGGGTATCTTTGAGTTCTAATAGATATGCCAATCACATTCAGACCGGAGGAAGTTCTATTGATTGTTAATTGCGCTGTGTCATGTCTCTGTGAATCATTCCTCTAATAATTGTCCACACATCGAGTTGATGTTTTAAGATTTACGGCAAACAGATACACCCTTTGTTTGGTTTGGATGTTGGTGGAGATTTTAGCATGGGTTTGTTAATTTTGATGGATTTGATGTGATTTGTTTAATGATGTCTGGCATTACACTGTTAGGGTCGATGAAATCAGTTTGGATGACATTGAAGCGCGCGTGAGTTCTTTGTCGTTATGTCAGCCTCATGGTGTGGCGTGGTCTCTTAATTTTTTGTAGATTTTCTGGAGAGTGAATCTCTCAAGATGCTTTTGCGTTTGACCCATTTTTATTCTAATGGTTCGCAGGCATCATCGAGGCGGAAATTCCATTTGTTTGTTTTGAAATTCACAAAAGATTAAATTATGTAGTGGGTGAGCAAGTTGGGTTTTTTAAACGCTCTAGTGGCTTCATTGTCTTAAGGTTGTGCAACGTTCTGTTGTTTTATTTGTGTTCACTCGTAATGTACCTGGCCGACAGATGCTTTCTGTGGAACACAAAAGGTTTGTTAGTGTGAAAGTTGAAACTTTTTGTTTGAAGATGGCGCTACAGTGGATTTGGATTTAGGTTTTCCTATCTTCGTAGTCTTCTCTCAGAATTCAAAATTGTCAGAAAATCTTACTGTCAATTGCGTGCGCCACTTTAGATGCGATCGTCCTTTGCTGCCCCATCTTTCGGCGTTAGATGCGAAAACATTGTGAGCCAGAGTTCGTTCAATATGTCCCAGCCATCTCAGATGTTGGATTTGTGCGCGCTCAAGGAATTTAAAATGCTTGCACAGAGCGCGGGCGAAGACTAGACCGATGTCATTGTACAGCCCATAGAATTCGTGGTTCAATCTCCTCTTCCATTCCCCGTCAATACAATCGAAACCAAAAACCGCACGCAGTATGAGAACATAGTTGAGTATCTCTTTCTTGAAACGACCAAGCGCCTCGTTATCCACCTTCAACAGGGCCCAAGGCTCTGCGCCATAGAGTAGGACCGGGATGATATCGGGATATCGGTCTTGTGTTGGGTCAGTTTTGTCTTACGAGAGAGGGCTCTGTTATTCAATTGTCTCTTAAGCCCAAAGAAACAGACGATTGGCAATAAGAATTCTGCGTCTGATTTCTCCGCTGATGTCGTTGCTGCTTGTAACTGCGGAGCCAAAGTAGTTGAAGTCCTTAACACCCTAGAAATTGTGAAACTTCAAATCTTGACGTTCTGAACAAGCTGTCGGTAGTGTGCGTTCTTTTCTGATGATAGGGTGTACATTGTTTAACCTCGTTTACCTACAGAACCATTTTGGCTGCTTCTGCCTTAATACTCACGAAAGCTTCATTGTCAAAAGTAGACAAGGATTGGTGTAGCTCATTCCTATGCCCATGCTCATGTTTAGGAGACTTATTAGTCTATAATTGGTGCAGTCAAGAGGGTCTCCTTTCTTGTGGGTCGGACAAACAATCCTGAGATTCCATGCTTGGACATTGTTTTTTGTTTTTCTGTTTTGTCGGAACAGAGCACTCAGACAACGAACACTCTTTCGAAGAAAGATGAGTAAGCGCTTCAGTCATAAAGTGCCTACAGTACCAGTACCCACCACGTTAACGCCGAGTACCTGCAGCCTGTTGCGAGCGTAAGCCGGACGTACACAGAGGTAGAGCTTCGCGGTGTCGTTATCACTTTCACAGCAAGCGTCGCAGGATGTTGTTGTGCCCCGTCATGACGACCAGGGACAGCAGAAAGGGCGCTGACTTCTTAGAAATGTCGGGAATCATTCGATTGGTCTGCCTACCTGCCTGGGGAGTCACGCTATCTGCAGTTGCGCTGATATGAAACCCAACTATCAATGGAAGCTTTAACCGAGGATACCGGAGCTTCATTCGAAACGGACGTATTAATTCCTCCTCTCAGTGCAGTGCTAATAGTGTGAAAATTGCCAAGAGATTGCGTCCTGTTGATGTCGAAGACATCATGTCTTCTAACATCAAAGCAAGGAAAGTGCCTAATAGAGATAGAGACTCTAATACTAATTACTGGAGGCCACTCCAATCCCTACCAGATAGCGATATTGATGATGACAATGACATCGCGACGAATAAAAGACCGACGAAACAGGCCAAAGTGCCATCAATTAATGTGTTGCACCAAACTAATATTAACATTCATAAGCTGTTAAATGAAAATAAAATATCCTCTTATTGCACTAAGAAAATGTCAATAATAATAAAGTATATTGTGATGATGTCGAAACGCATCAAAAAGTGTGTGCTCTTTTTAAAACCATGCAGTGGCAGTTCTTCACTCATGACCTTCCCTCGACAAAGTCATTCAAGGTTATGTTATACGGTCTTGATGAACTTCCAATCGCTTCACTTAAAAGTGAACTAACCCAATTAGGACTTAAATGTAAAAACATAAAAATTTTTAAAATGTCATATGAACGATATACGCATGTGTTCTACATAGTGTTTCTCGAGATTGGTTCCATTAGACTAATGGAACTAAATAAGAACTTTAGGTCGATTTTTAAAACCCACGTTAAATGGGACTTTGCTAGAGCACAAACAAAAAAATTGACACAATGCTTCAATTGTCAAATGTTTGGGCATGGCGAAAGAAACTGCAATGTAAAAACTTTCTGTGCTATCTGTTCGCAAAATCACAAAACAGAAAAGTGTACGGGTAAAAGTGCAATTTCATGCGCGAACTGCAACGGGCCTCATAAATCGGATGATGTTTCTTGTAAAAGTCGTCAAACGTTTTTGCAAATAAGAGAAAATCTCATAAACAAAAAAAGTCCCTCGAGACCTAAAGAAAACTCACCACTTAATATGAGTTACCAATCTTTTCCACCATTTAGCGCGCAAACGACGCGTAAAGCTTTCTCATTATCACCACACGTACGTGGTCAGCAACCGACAAATAACCCCTGGCACGCAAGAAATCCTGAAAAGGTGGATTCCTGCAAGCTCCTTACATTGGAAGAAATCAGCGCTCTAACAACTGAGATGACAACTTTACTCAGCCAATGCAGCAGCAGATCGGAGCAATTTAATGTTATCACTCAACTTGCAGTTAAGTATATTTATACTAACAAATAATGAGTGCTAGCTTAAGAATAATTACTTGGAATGCGAGAAGCATTCGAAATAAAACTTTAGAGTTTTTTGCTTTCTTAAGTAAATATAATATTGATGTAGGGTTAGTTTCTGAAACAATGCTTACAAATGAAATTAATTTATCTAATAACCAGTACAAGTGCTATCGAATGGATAGAGTAAATAGAAGAGGTGGTGGTGTTGCCATTGTAGTAAGAAGAAATATACGTCACTCCGCTTTGTTCTCCATAAATACTCGTACTATGGTAGTAGAAAACGTAGGCATTGAGATTCCATTTTGCAATGGAAACTCCATTGAAATATATTCTGTCTATTTTCCTGGAGGAGCTGGTAATCCGTCAAAGCGAGCTGCCCTAAAGAGTGATTTGATGAGACTGACAAATCGTAATAGTAGGTTTATAATTGGGGGAGATCTTAATTGTCGTCACCGCGATTGGAATTGTAGCCGTGCAAATTCGTACGGTAACATACTCTCTGATCTAAATATGAATAATAACTTCATGATTTTATATCCGCCACAGCCAACATACATCCCTTCGAATAGTAGGTTTAACCCTTCCACACTTGACCTTTTCTTAACCAATTCGGTTGGAATTATGAGTCAACCAACTGTAATTAATGATCTCAACTCGGATCATCTACCTGTTCTTTGTAGCATACTTAGTACACCTGTGATAGAAAATACCTTTGTATATGATCTCAAGGCCGCAAATTGGAATAGGTATAAATCAACTCTAAAAAGGAAGTTAGAAACCGTACATGTGGAAGAAATAAATGTTGTGAGCCCTCCTGTCCTTGATCAGTTAATTGAAGCCTTGAATATTTCGATTCTTGAAAGTGTTAATGTGTCAGTGCCCAAAAAGTCCGTTTTGTCCATGAAATATTGCCCTTTACCACAATATATCCTTAACTTAATTAAGTTGCGAAACAAACAGAGAAGAAAGTAGCAACAATTCAGACTTTCGTACTATCTCAATTGGGTAAAATTCCTAAATTCAAAAATTAGAGACGAATTGGTGAAATTTAAAAATGAAAATTGGAATCAAAAACTTAGCTGCTTAAGTAAAAATAATAAGCCATTTTGGAATATAATCAAGGTAATTAAAAAAAAAAACATACTTATATGCCCACTCTTAGAAATGGAAATATTACAGCAATCTCAAACACGGAAAAAGCTAACATGTTAGCAACATCCTTTGAATCCAACTTTATGTTAACTTTACACAAAAATAGCTCCATTGAAAGTTTGGTGGAAGCTACTGTCAATGAAGTGCATAATCAAGCTGTTCCTCTGAACCGGGAGTTTGTATCAATGGAAGATGTAAAGGATACTATTTATAACTTAAACAACCGCAAGTCAGCCGGGCCGGATAAGATAATGAATTTGTACTTAAAAAACCTTCCCAAAGCCGGTTTTAAAATCATTAAATTTATATTTAATAAATGCATACAAATTGGATATTTTCCAGCATCATGGAAGCATGCAAAAATGATTTCAAACTTAAAGCCAGGTAAAGTAGCAAGTGATCCTGTTAGCTACCGGCCTATAAGCCTCTTAAATAGCCTTAGTAAGTGCCTTGAAAAAGCTATTAAGCACAAACTTCTCCTACATGTTGAAGAGCACAGCATCCTTCCAGCTGAACAATTCGGTTTCCGTTCTTCACACAGCACGGCGCACCAGGTCTTAAGGATCAAACAGCATGTGAAACAAAATTTAAATGTAGGTCAAAGTACTGGCATGGTATTCTTAGATGTCGAAAAGGCTTTTGATACAGTCTGGCTTAAAGGACTGATTTACAAATTGATATACCTCGAGTTTCCCTTGTATCTTGTTAAAATTGTTGCCTCCTTTTTAGAAAATAGATCCTTTCAAGTCAATTTAAACATGAGCCTTTCTAACACCTATAATATTCCCGCAGGGGTTCCCCAAGGATCCGTGTTAGGACCCATTCTATATAGCATATATACATCCGACTTCCCGCGCTTAAAAAACTGTGATTCTGCAATGTTTTGCAATTGAAACCAATTTGCAATCAGCGTTAAACACCCTAAGTAGTTATTACGATAAGTGGAAAATAAGAATTAATGCTCTAAAATCGCAGGCGATCTTCTTTACAAGGAAGAGAAAAACCTGCTTTTTACCAAGTCGCACTTTAACTATAGATGGGCTCCCTATTGAATGGAATCAGTCGGTAAAATATCTCGGTGTAGTAATTGATAAATGGGTCACATTTGGTCCTCATATTTGCTATGTTATTGAAAAGATTAATAACACAATTAAAACTCTCTACCTCTTTATAAACCGAAAATCAAATTTAAGTATAGAAAATAAAATCATCCTGTACAAAGTCATTTTCCAAGCCATAATGTTTTATGCAGCTCCAGCTTGGAGTAGTTGTGCAAAAACCCATATCCTAAAACTTCAAAGGATGCAAAATAAAATACTAAAAATGATGCTTAACCTACCATGGCATTATTCTACCAACCTTCTTCACGAAATAGCAAATATTGATTTTGTATCAGATCACATTAGTAAGTTAGGAAACAATTTCCGCCGATCATGCGAGTTAACAGACAATATCCTAATAACAAACCTAATACACAATTAATTACTTATTACATCAATATTATAACTGTATAATCTTTATTTATTTAACAATACAATTGTTTAACTGTTATTTGCTTTCTATTGTAATAAATTATTTACATATATATTATTTGTGCATTTGTTATTAAATAGTGTAATTCATTTATTTATTTATTTATTTATTTATTTTCTTATGTTATGATCTTTTTTTTCTTTTCTTTTCTTTTCCTTTATTGTTTATTTTATTAATTGATTACATACTTTTGTTAATTTATTATTATTATTATTATTTATTTATTTTTTTTTTCGTACTTATGATCTGCTTTGTTATTTACTTAAATGTTATTTGCTATATAGCGTAATTATTTGTTAAATTATTAGTTATTTGAACAACTATCCATTTTTTTACTTGTACATATTTATATTGGTCTAATTTTTCTTTTTTTTTTGTTATTGTACCACTTATGGTAGCTTTATTATATAAGTATACTATATTTATTATACACCAAACAACTGTGATATTTTATGTGAAGGTCTTTAAGTAGCTTTTCCTTCCACTATTTGTTTCTACATTTAGCTTGCACTCATTATCCATATATTTCATAAGAAAGACGAATAAATGCCGGATCTATGTACATTACCATTTAAATAATATGAATGTAAACATTTATGCTACAATAAAAAAACAAACAAAAACCGAGGACGCAGGCAAACCCCACGTATGTCCGGGTCCTGAAAAACTCTCCTCTGAACCTTGTCTGACAAGATCATCGGCGATTTCATATTCGGTGATCCCATTGTAAACTGGGACCCAGACAAGGCTGCGTTGAATTATGACTTGTATTCTTGAACTAGTGTGGAGGGCTTAGCGCAGCTTGGCTGTCGTTGCAGAGTCAAATGCTTTGCTTCCTGCATCGGTTCTGCACAATATAGTTCGTTGCCATCAGTATTGCGTATATCTCCGCTTGGAGTTTTACTAAAGATGCACTCGCTTCGTAGCTTTGCGTTTAAGTCGCCATAAGAAAAATCATACTTACGACACTACTCGTACGTTCTGTCAAGAAGGTCGTAGAATTTGTCTTTGAATTTATCGTCCTTCTCTTGTACGGCATGGTCACATATAAGGCTGGTGTTGTAGCCTTAAACGGACTACCATGAGATTATCTTCTGTACACGTCGAAAACTCAGGATTTCTTGTCAAAATCTAGCTCTAATGTTGCTTGTGTTGTCGGAATATTCGCCATCGTATGCGTATGTCGAAGTTTTCCATTTTTTCACCAGGCCCGTAACATTGTATACCTAGCATGGATTGTTAAGCTCATGCCCAAACACCTTGAGGGCCATGCCCATAATATGACGAACAGGGCTAGATATTCGAGTCTGCATCAGCTCAGTTGGACCTAAAGTTTTTCAATAGTAAGGGGCCCAGCGCAGAGCCCTGTGGAACTCCACTTATAATCGTACGTTTCTTTGATTTATCATATAATTGCTACATCTGACAGCAAATGGATTAAAGTTCGGTTTTTGGGGGATGCTTACGCCGGAATGTGTTCTGACTCGGGCTCAAATGGATTTCAAACGGCCTTTACACAGTAAACTCCATACTGTCGCCCTCTAAGTAAGGCTGTTATATGCACCCTTTCATAGACTCCATCCAAGAGTGATTACAGGCACTTGACCCAACAATCTGCAGCAGCCAGTTATCATCACGTACAAAAATCCCCTCCGACTCAGCATCGATTTATCTTCGTCTGCCCACTGGCTGCTGCTTCCACTGACAGTTTGTTAACTTTGCATCACTTCGTATACCAACATTTAATGAACGTGCAGTTCGGCAATCTTTTTCCGACTGATAGCCACGCTCCATTTGCAGATGTAAACAGATCGCCACCGATTCCCACATTCTGAATTCGAGTGATTAATTCCGCATCCCACAACTCTCCACCCTTCTGCGTTTTTATAGATTGCATTCGCATTCTCAGTAAACCACTGCTTTCTCGTCAATCTACCCCGTGTCTGTTGCCATTGTTTCCATTATTTTCACACTGCCTTACAAATCATTTGACACGTGTGTCTGTGTTTATACACCCGTGCAACACACCCCACACCAGTGTAGACATACGAGTACGAATATTGTCTATCTAAACAAATCACTTTCAGATTAACTTCGGACTCTGGCCAATCGGTCTGGCGGCTGTTAAATGTTCGCCGCATTAATCTCTGCCATTTGTTACCCTCCGTCCTGGTCCAACTGAGTCTGATTTCCGCATGCGAAATCAAAATAAACCTCATCGACCGTTAATTGCAATCACAATCCCGCCAAACACCACTAACCAACTGTCAATGCACACCTAAAGCGACATCTATTTGACAGTTACCGCACGAGTAGTTTCGCCTAATAAGCCAACGGTTGTACGACGGCGTTGGTTGGTCGTGCGTTTTGGCGCAGAAAAAACAGGTGAAACAGCTTCTCGGCGATTAGACAGTCGTTTAGACGAGCGATTAAGTGTTTGCAAGTCTGTAAGACGCGCCAAACCTAAATGGATTCGTTTGGCAATAAATTTTGACAATTTTACGACAAGAACGTGGAGAAAATGCCAGTTTCGGGGATTAGGATTGCCCGGCTATGGATGGTGGTAGCTTTCATTTAAAATCAGTCGAAAGTCGTTGTGTAGATACATAAACGGACAAATGAAGATGACCATAATGATGGTGGTCATCTAGGAGAGGAGTTTGTAAAGAAGAACAAACAGAGATAAAGAGCGATGAAAAGAATAGATTTGCATTTTTGAATTGGTAATTTGGAGACGCCAAAATTGCGCATCTACTAGTAAGTTCGGCTACCTGCTTGGCAATAAAAATGCTGATTTTCGCTGACAAAGAAGACCGGAAATCTTCAAGGGCTACCGTCGGAGCTCATCAGTGACTTGGTTGATGGTCGTTGGCTTTGATTCGACTTTGATGGTTTAACTGAAATAGATTAACGGATTTGAGATTGGAAGCAACGTGGGAATGGTTAGTTGGTTGAGGTGGTGACTTGACTTTTTAACTGTTGTGTAACCACAATTCTTGTGACCTGGTTGTTGATGTACTCGTATGTAAACCCAACCAAACTTAATACTTCTCTGATTTCGGTAAGGTGATCCCAAAGAAACACCTTTCATAGTCGCGTGTGTTTCACATACGGTCTGCCACCAACCTGGTAACATTGTGTCGTCGATCGATTTGCCTTGGGCAATACGAGTATCTTTCAGATGTAACACAATCATACTCATTTTGAGTTGTAAAATTTTCCACGAGATGAACAACATCTTTTTCAGACCTGCCCTTGCTCTCTACTACTACACCTTGGAACCAAGAGAAGAGTGATTTTGAACTGTCAACTAAGCGAAACGAGTTCGTTTTTATCTCGGAGTATCATAGGTCCGCAGTGACTTAAAAGAAACGTTGCTCTCGCTTAAGACATCGGTGCTTAGGCGAAAGCCGTAAGTTATAATTGTCTCACGGACACTGTTCTTAATGTCAAGGAAGTGACAATTCTAGCCATCTGGCACTTGCAAGTAATGGGGCAGATACATTTTCTACAGTATTACAGGGTGCATCATTTACCCCTACGATTAAGTGGGAACGAACCTAACCCGCTTGTTCTGCAGACGCTCAGATCTTCGAGGGTTCAATGGGGTAGCAATTGGTTCGTCCGCTAAGGTGATTGGTGATGAAACTTCTGCGGTTATTTCAGCCTCCGGAATTGAAGAATGAGACACTACAGTTGAGTCCAATTCCACAGTTTGAGAACAGGACACCGGATATGTGAAAATCGCCGAATCGTTAAATTCTTCTGACTGGTTGAAGAATGTTGACTACTTGCCTGTTGTAGGTCTATGATGTCATCAACAGGGCCCGTTTTGTCATCCATTACTGCTCGGGGTCGGATTATGATCGTTTCGACCAGATACTGATTAAGGGAGAGTCTCCTCTTGACTTTGAGAATTTGGAAAACCTCCTAAGGTCCGGTAGATCTAAAACTGATAGCGGTGTTGGTGGTAGTATTTTCATAGATAAGCTAAATCAAAGCCTTTCCTTCCGTCGTCCAAATCTCACTGTAGCGCGTTCCAGGCGGACATTTTGGCGATTAATGAAGATCTGTCCTGACTGAAGAAAAACGCATCTTTTCGGATAGTCAAGCCGCTATCAAGTACCTGGACTTAGCCCCATTAAATTCTGTAACCGCCATTGAATGCGAACCATCTTTTAGGGGGATGGCAGGGCAGCTCAACCTTCACCTATGTTAGGTGCCGGGCCACAGAGACATTGCGGGGAATTATAGGGCCGACGTACTCGCCAAAATTGGTACCACTTTATCTATTCTATCGAGAAAGGGTAGCATCGGTATACCAATTGCTACGTGCAAATCAATATTAAAGCTGGAAAAGAACAGATCTTAGGTGGACTATTGGATCAACATGTCTAGCAACCAAACAGATCTGGCCAAAGCTTGATCTGAATCGCTCTAAGAGTCTGATCCTTCTAAATAGAAAACATCTCAGCGCCATCATAGGTGTCATCACTGGACACTGCATTATAGGCAAGCATGTAGCAAATGATTTCTGTAGAAGCTGCATAGGCGAGAAGGAGGAAGAGACAATCCTCCACCTACTCTGTACATGCCTAGCTCTCACCCAATGAAGAGAATTTCACTTAGGAGCTTTCTACAGAATATAGACGTTTCCTACGCTTCATCATAAGCTCAAATTGGTTCCTCGAGTAGGAGAATCACAGATCCACGTGGCATCACAATGGGCCAATAGGCCTAAGTGGCTTGGTCTTTCCAACGGCCACTTTTACCTAACCTAACCTAAGGTTCGGTACTGCTACCCATCTCTCTGCCGGAGATATACCACCTTCATCTGGTGTCGAACGATAATTTGATAAGAATATTCGTCGCCAATGCATCACTTGCTTGTTGGTCACCTTCGATAATTTTGAGAAAGGACGTCTTGAAAGTTTGAACCATCCTCTCTATTACGCCGTTCGACTCCAAGTTTAAAGGAGATGAAGTCATATGGGGGATTGAGTGACTTCGGCAAAACTGCTGGAACGCGCTTGAGGTGAATTGAGTGCCATTATCTGGCACTATCGTTTAGGGCAGTCCCTCTAGAGCAAATATTGGCCGCTGTACTTAGATCATGGCTTGAGACGTAGTAGAGGACCTCCGAATCACAAATAGAAACTTTGATTTCGAATCTACGACAATCATCCACATAGACCTCCGAGGAGGCCCACCGAAGTTGATGTGGATGTGCTCCCAAACCGCTTCTGAAGTGGGCCAGCTGTGCACTGTGCCAGCGACTGCTTAACAGTGTCATCAAAATTGGGCCACCAGCAATACCTTCGGGTCTTGCCTTATCAGGGTGACTTTCAATCTTTTACGAAAATACGGTCAAAAAATATTTTCAGCATGTGGTAAGCGATTTGGCTAACCTTTCTAAGAGATTTTAGCTACAACACCGGCATTGATTGGAATATCGTTCAAGATTGATAAACACCTCTTGGTACGCCTGGAGAGTGCTTCCTTCTGTACATTCATTCAAGGCCTTCGATGCGAAAGTGATTGGTTTTTTCATTTCCATTCGGATAAATGTGGGAGATGAGATAATCGATTGATTGTTTTGAAAGTGAACCAAAAGGACCTCCTTGAATTGATCGAATGCACACAGTCAATCCTTCTCCCATACAAAATTCTCACTGAGCTGCTAAACAAAGTTCTGGATGACCTGGCTATATTAATTCATTTTGCCAATGAATGCCTCGAGATCTTTGTTATATTTCGGCGAGGGTAAATCGCGTATAGCTTCAATGCGTGATTTCAATGGTCATGTGGCAGTTTGGTCAATAATATGGCCTAAGCATTCAATTTTCCTTGGCTTGGCGGAATGGCCATGATGAGATGTTTTAAGTCTTCCTCGTTGGTGCGGGCGGATACAATGACGTCGTCGAGATAAGAAACTCAGAACTCCAAATCAGCAGGCAGCTGTTCCATTTCCCGAATGGTAGCCGCTTATAGACAAACAGGCCAAACACACTGTTAACGACTCACATCTTCTTTAACCGTTCATCTACAGGTTCATTTGGGGATGCGCACCAGACAAATTCCGTTCGCTTTTGTTTTGCAACCACGATGGGTGCTGCCCAGTGGATGGTTTCAACAGGAAGTACAATGTCTAACTGCCGCATACGTTCGATTTATTGGCAGACGTCCTCCTTTTGAGCAAAAGGTAGGGAACGATACTTGGAAATACTTGGGTTCGCTGTTCGGTTTCAGCGTTTGATGCGCCACAAAATGTGTACTGCAACCCAATCCAGACATAAAAATTGGTTCGTGATGTATCTGGTAACCAAACGCTTGAAGCCAGTTCAAACCCACTATGTTTGCACCTAGAGATACTCGTACATCGGAAATGTTAAGAAGCGACAGCTTGTGCGTTTTAGTTTTCCACTGAAAATTAACGTTTATTGTTCCTTTACTAGGCACGATCGCGCTTTAAGGCTGTTTGCTGTTGGAAACAGCAAGTACGGTACCCGTAAAAGCTTACCAGTGAACAGGTGGCACTATCCAACTGAAAGCAAAAAGACCGCTGATTTATGTGAAGCAACACAAAGATTTGTCGGTCTCTAAATCTGTCGAAGAAACTTGTTCAAAACCCCAGAATCACCGGACTCACCGGATCGAATGCGCCTATTCTGTCTGCCTACCACGTGAATCAAAAGTCAATTGGTTGATTATCTTGCTTACGGTTCATTCCTGCGTGCTTTCTTCCTGAAAGTGCTCAAACTCGGGATGTTTGCCGATAGATCTACACTACTAATGTGACCACGAAGATGATTCCGGTTGTGTGGAGTAAAACAGCCGGGGCACGGTTGTCTAACAATTGTTTCATGCGACTTACGAGTACTTGTTTGTCTCTGGAAATGTCCTAGACTCAGCTGATTTACCTCGGTGGTTGGCGATGGGGTGGAAGTACTAGCTCCCTTCTGTATGTTCGATTTGAGTTGTGTCGACTTATATGCCGACAATGTTCCTCGATCTCCTTCAGTGTCGAATCCTTTTTTGGCAGCAGCGATTCTTACAGAATCATGAGACGTGTAGAAAGCGCGATCATATCTTTGAATATGACATCGACGTAGGACGTGTTGCAACTTTGCTTTGAGCATGCAAGACACAGTTTCTAGCAAGATCTTTTAGGTCTGCGAACTATTCGGCGTAAGATTGTCGCGGTAGCATCATCCAGTTGATAAAAAGTACGCCTTCTGTGAATTATCGTCTTGTAAGGAGTTTGCCAAAAACTCCATTGGAAAAGCCATCCCATCCCATCACTCCTTCTCTGGATCAAAAGGACGTACGAGTAGTTGCGGAATGGTGGTTGTGCCAATGAAAATCCACTTAAATCGCGCTCCATACATCCTGTGTTGGATTGGAACATCATCTCCATCCATTCCTTCTGTTGATTAATGATCTTCTGCGCAGCCTCTGTGTCCATTTCTTGTTTTTCCGTTCTTGTAATTCTTAGATATTAACTTTAACACAATTTGTTCAAAAGTTAATTCAACATAACTTAGCAGACATCTATCATACATCAAAGCTACAAGCACTCTTACCCGTAAATAAGTGAATTTATGGGACTGCAGGCATAAAAACCCAGTAATGCCGATAAGAATAGGAGTTTAAGTAGGGAAATGAACACAAATAAAGCCAAGCTGTCTTCAAGAACTTAATAAATGACCCTACTTCCTCAAGTAGAGCATATACGAGTATCTGATATGGATTTCCCAAAAGATAGAAGATGTTGCTTAACTGCTTTGCACTCCACTGCATTTGTATCCAGAGGTATCCAAAGCAGCGAACTGGTCACTTCAATGTCCTACCTGGAGTATGATCGATGACAGACTTAGTTTACACAATCTCCCAGTGTTTGTGCTTTTGACACTCCCTTCACTTGCTCCAATTCTTACTCCGAACAGTCGAACCCATTGAATGGCTGCTCCATGTCAGAACTTATTCAAACAACTTGTCATGTTCCACAACATGTCAATAGAGATGCCATCAACATTTTTGCATTCCCATTAAATCTATCAATTGCTTGATTTGAATTTGAAATGTTTTGCCCGCCGTCGGTGCCGCCACAGAGCATTCGAATTCATTATCCATCTACTGACTCCATCTGCTCCCTTGCTATAGGTTTCAACTATCCGCATGCCCGCATTTAAATAGTACAACCTCGTCAATTCGCATACCGTCACGATGTAATGTTGGCTCCAAAAAACAAGAAAAACAATCCACAACAACTGTAACACCACCAACACCTACGTCATTCACAAACCAATGCGGCACTCTCCAGCTCCTTAGCTTGGAGTACCGACATATTGGCCATTTAACTGATCGGTTGGCGAAGTTGAGGCGCAAAACAAATTCGATGAAACCTGTCCGCTAATGAATTCGGTCAAGTCAAGCCACAAAATCAAACACACCTCTCAGACACATGTTACATACTCCAAACTCCATACTCCAAAATCCTAACTCTATGCTCCAAGTCAACTCATATGGGCCAAGTGCTAAAGTTCGCTAAAGAAATAAAAATAAACAACCGTCAACAACTGCCTGGAACTCCTCCGGCTGACTCCTAATTCATAACCAAGACACCGCCTCGTGGCTTCATGGTTTTGTTGGGCTGTAGCTCGTGTCCAGAATGAGAAAAGATCGAAAACTGAAAACTGAAAACCGGCCGTTTCATTCGGTATCCACTATGCAAAGCTAATTCCATTGCAACTAACTACAAACACAGGAGGAGGTGGGAGATGATTGGAGGGAAGTTCTCACTAAGCCTCTGTATGGGTTTGTAATACAATGATGGAGTTGGTAGATGACCAGGCGAAGGTTTATACTGCCGGCGCACGATTTAGGGCGTCGCCAGGTTACTTCGTTTACTTGTCATACCCAATGTTGCCAGAGGTAAGCTCTTGCATGCGATATGAGTCACCTGGGAGGGGTACTGTTCCGTACCTTCAGGCGTCCAAAAGTAACATAGAGGACACTTTGAAGCGATTTAAATGTAAATCTGCAGCGCACCAGATTTGCAGATATCTGCACGAGTTTCCAAATCAAAAAGTCGCGCGCAGATTAGTGTCTGGGGTTAGAGCGTTGTTTCTATTGTACGAGTAGCTCCTCCGTGGCAATGGACACTTTTTCCTGCTTTAGGGCGGACACTTATATCAGAGTTTACCTGTTGTCGTTTGTTTTACTCGGCAGATTGTTTTGTAATTTGTGACGTGAGTTGAATTTGATTGGAGAGTTAAACTGACGGTGGAAACGGTTATTTTTTTGGTGTGGAGTCGATTAAGTCATTACCAGCGTTGCAGACGGTACAGAACGGGGCATGGAATACATACGGGGGGGGGTTTCGATTGGAGGGTTACCTGGAAATAAGGTAATATTTCTGTTTGGAAATAACTACACGTGTACGTGGAGCGCTGTCGGAAATGTTTTTACATGTTACAGACTGACCAACAGTTTCCTAGGAAAACCGATAACAAATCTTCATATGCCACTGGAAGCATTTTTTACTTAGGGCAAACGGCTTGGGATACTGTTACGAATAGGCCCCACATTGAGTTTGAATTTAAACATCAAAAATCGCAGTAAGGACCGCGATTAGACGCGTTTAAACTACTTCTTATGGCGAGCCAATGAAGATTGAACTAAAGCAAATGTGTATGGTGTAACCTACACTAGTAACTGAGCGGTACTAGAGCGTTCGCATTCGTAGATGTATCGCGCATGCTATAGGGGTTTGCATCATTCTAGGGTGTACCTGTGTCTCAAACTATAAATACTCGTACCTCCAGATAGCGCCTTCAGTTACATACTAAAAAGTGCTTTTTTGAGGAAACTGTGATTAGCAAATGTAACTCTTTGTTTCAATCTTAAAGTCTTTGTCAGAGTCAAAGCTGGCCCGAACTGAAAAATCCCTAACTACCCCAAAATTAAAGCTGCCGTTTGTGACGTTCTGCCTGATTCACCAATGCTGTGCGTTCCTTCTTGGTGACAGCACAAACTTCAAGGAAACGCAACAGGGGAAAAGGCCTACACTACCAGCACCAGCACATATAACGCCATTAAGCAGCAGGAAACCCGCAGACCCCTTAAAGATCTGCTAGCATCCTGCAGCTGTAAATGGCAGCCCTAACCTAGGGCGTGGGTAATCCTACCACAGGTTCGGGTGCTGACAAATTCTCCACTCCTTGCCCATCTTCGAATTAATCTTCCACGATCCTGTTGTGATTTAAGATCTGAAAATGTCTTCCGTTTTCCTAGTTCCTCTACCAGAGGATGGGGCACGTCAACATGGTCATCATGAAAGCCTCAAAATGCATTTCACCCCGTAGGTTCACCCAGTAGGATATGCTTTCTTCGATCGAAGGTCTACCTTGTGCAACAGACGACAATGGCTTGTCCGTCAACTTACTTACCATACTTTCTTAAGGTGGCGCTGTAGTCTGTAGTG
This sequence comes from Volucella bombylans, assembly GCA_949129095.1. Taxonomy (NCBI): domain Eukaryota; kingdom Metazoa; phylum Arthropoda; class Insecta; order Diptera; family Syrphidae; genus Volucella; species Volucella bombylans. The sequence continues at coordinate 364,003,908 of OX422140.1, forward strand.
GACGTGGACCTCAACCAACAATCATCTCCAGCCAGCTCAATCTTTAACTAGCTGCCTCCACGCTAAGTTGCCTAAGGTTCCCTTCCACTTGCAAACGCCACCTGAATTGCAGTCTTCCATTACTGCGCTGTGTCTCGAGGGCAGATTCGAAGATTTTTCGGACCGCAGCATTGGTGTCCATCCTCTCTAATGACCCAGCTATCTTAGTCGTTGAACCCTCACTTTTCTGGGTAAGTTGATGTCTCTGTACAGCCCGTGCAGTTTGTTTTATCTCCTCTTCCACTCACAGTCGGTGGGACCGAAAATCACCCGAAGAATTTTCCTCTCTAAGCAGCCAAGAGCAAACGCATCCATTGTTGATAAGGTCCATGCCTCTGCGCTATAGAGCAGCACTGTGATTATTAAGATCTAACATAGGGTTGAGAGAGAGCTTTGCTAGTGAATTGCCTTGTTAGCCCAAAGATGCACAGATTGGCAAGAGTTATTGACAGCGGAGCCTAGGTAGACAAGGTCGTTAACTATTGCACCTCAAAGTTATATCTGTCGAATGTGACGTTCTGTCCAAGATGTCGGTGTTGGGTGCTCTTTCTTGGTGACAGCCTATACGTGGTCTTCCCTTCATTGACCGTTAAACCCGTTTTCGTTGCTTCCGAAACAATACTCGCGTTCATCACGTTGCTGTCTTCCAATTATGTCAATATCACCGGTGTATGCGAGTAATTGGAGGGACTTTTGAAAGGTTGTGCCTTTTGTGTTGGCGCGTGAGTTTTGCACTATTCTATCAAGAAAGACAGCACATCGCCTTGTCTAAATTCTGTTTTGACATCAAGGGTCTCGGTAAACTCTTTATCGACCTTGATGGAGCAGCGTGCATTTTTCATCGTCATCCTGCACAAACGGACGAGTTTGGCAGGTATGCCAAACTAGACATTGCTCTGTATAGCTCGTCTCTATAGATGCTGTCATATGGGGCCTTAAAATCGATGAACAGGTGGTGTGTATCGATTTGGAGCTCATGTGGTTCTGGACTTTCTTGGCATGAAGCCATACTGATATCTGCCTTTCGTCAATCACAGTGTGATCATTCTGGCTGAGTAGGAGTTCTCCAAGTCCCCTTTTGAATATCGAGATGCTGGAACCACGATTAGCCTGCATCCGTTGTCGGTGGTGGTGTCGTGCAGGCTATACCTTCCGACAATACTACTAACGATGCCATCTCTTCCTATCTTTGCATTAAAATCGCCGAGGACAATTTTAATGTCATAAGTAGGGCACTGCTCATTGGTCTTGTCCAGGAGCTCATAAAAGCTTTCTTTGGTGTCGCCATCTTTCTCCTCTATGGTGGCGGGCGTGCATATTACGCTAATATTGAAAAATTTAGCCATAATACCGATTGTTACGAGGCGCTCGTTCATGTGCCAAGTCTGCCTCGTAACAATCGCCGTAGTAAATGTCGGAGTTTTTCATAATTTTTTTGTCCAGCCCATCCCATCGCATTTATTGGATAGCGGTAACATCTGCTTTGCAGCAGTCCAGGGCCTCCGCTATTTGTTCGGCTACACGTGGCGTATTAAGGTACCTAACATTCCACGTGCGGATCCGAAGTTTATTGTCCTTGTATCGTTTGCAGGGCTTCTCAACAGTACCTTCGTCCATATCTGAGGCTTGATTTTGCTTCGTAACTTTTTTTTTGTGTCCATTGCTGGACAGTTACCCCGGCGGTACAACTCTCGAGGACGAAGGGTCGGTTAGACCGAAGCCAGTAACCTGTCCGGGGAAGTGAGCGCTTGTCTTTGGTCCATTAAGGGCTCATCCGCCACAATATCTTTTCCAAGACCTTGACTTAGTCGCGGAAATCATTACCGGCTTGAGCTTCAAATATTTCGGAGCTCGGATAAGGTTTCATTTGCTTCAGTCGGGGATTTTACTTCACCGCTGATTCCATCTGGGGAATTTATCCGCTATCCCGTTTATAGTGCTGCTTTTTTCGACTCTTGGGTAGTACTCGCGCTTATAAGTTTGGCATGTCGAGTCCGAATGGACATCGGCCAGTATCCGATTGTTACCACTTGGAGTTTCAACACTGGGTATCGCCAGGTTGATACCTCTCAGTGCCTAGCCTATTTCTACAGCACTCAAGACAGATTGTCCGTATATCGACCGATTTTCTCACTTCCGCGTGCCAAAACTGAGCAGTTTCAAATTTCACTTTACCCAACTCGTCCTAGAAGTAGCAGCAAGAGCTATCGTAAGGTCTAGCTACTCCTTGTTGAGTGTCCAAATCGGCAGAGGAATTTTTTAAGTATGTTGGTTGGAATGTCAAGAACCTATACATGTTGCGATTCGGAAAGACCAAAGGTTGCTCTTTCCAGTACCCCTGGAGTAATCCAGTAATAACTGTTCGGCCGTCCTCCGTGCTCGCTTAACGTTTAGTCAAAACGCCCTTGGCATTCATTCATAGTTCGATCTTTCACCTGTGGGTTCTTCAAAATAATCTTCGACTCTTAAAGCAACCTGTCACGACATGGTGTCCAAACAAAAGATGTAATCGTGAATGTCGAGTTTCGTCTGAGGCTTCCATCTCACAATAGTTTTATCTTCCACGTTATAAGGAAAAACGAGGATGCCATACCCACCCACCATCCTGTAGGTGAGTTTCTTTCAAGAATGATCCCTGGAATGTGTCATTATTTCATCTCAGTCATCTATCACCCTTACAAGTCAATAAATTCTTAGAATTCTGGAACTGGAAGGGTGTTATCTATGCAGGCGGCATAAGCAACTCTAAATAGACTGAAAAAATTGACTATTTTGTGTGGTGGAGCTGTCATTGAGTCTAAATTGATTTTATTTTGGGATAAACTGGAACTCAAAGGTTTGAGGAATATGTGGTTTCGAGGCGACGGTTTCACTGGCCACACATTGCGTGCCACAGTGAACTTACTGAAGACGAAGTTCGGTGAACGTCTTATCACCGAAAAGGCCACGGACTTAAGGCTACTTGGAGGTGAAGATTCGACGTAAAATTTGTGGAATATTGGTCGAATTATGCGGAAAAGTCATAGACAATCAGATCCGGAACATCCACTCATGCAAGTCGTTCCACTGAGGACATTTGAATGATGTTATATGTATTTCATAACAAATGGTATCATCTGTACATTATGGTGAGCAGATGGGGCTCTATAGTGTCATTCTTCTGGAAGCTACTTTGCAGTGCATAGTGGATCGCATCTTTCAATCGAAAATCAGCTAAAATATTGATTATACCTTTTGAAAGCAGCTTCGGCGTTACAATCCTGAGCAGGGAAGACTGGATGGATGAGCATTGTTATACAGAAAGAACCTACTCAATTCTGAAGTAACGCACTGCCTATATCGTTTCGTTTCCTGGACTCTAAAGTACAATACACTAGAGGCAGATATGGTCTTTGTAATGGGCTCTCTTAGCTGAAACCGCAGGCGATACCATGTTGACAGGTATCGATATCCAACAGCTATAAAATTCTTCAACTACTGGTGGGGTGAACAGTAACCTCCTTGACCGCCAGAATGCGCTGCTACGCAGACATGCCAAATTTCAGTGCGATACTGTCATTAGTTTTGTTTTGACAGCTGATTGTTGTTGACGTGTTTGCATCATGTTGAGTATGGACAAAAACGATTTTCGTTCTCTCATAAAACATTATTTTTTGAGAGGCAAAACGGCGAAGGAAACAAAAGAAAAGTTGGATAGATATTATGGGGCTAATGCTCCGTCAGATTACACCGTTAAATATTGGTTTCGTGGTGGCCGCAACTCCACTACCGATCAAGTCCACAGCGGCAGGCCCTCCGATGCGGTTACAGAGGACAACGTCAAAAAAATACATGAAACGGTGTTGGCTGACTGGAAAGTGAAGGTGCGCGAGCTAGCAGATACCACAAAGATTAGTACTGAGCGCACACGCCATATTTTGGGCAATATTCTGCATACAAAAAAGTTATCCTGACGTTAGGTGCCGCGCAGGAGTGAGCATCCTGACCTGACAACACGAACGCGAGAGCACTTCGAAAGAGTGTTTGGACTTGCTGATGAATCGGGCAGACTTTTGGCGTCGATTGGTAACTGTTGATGAAACTTGGATCCACTATTACACACCAGAGAACAGAATTGAGTGCCCGGCAATGGACTGAAGCCGGCACGAGTGCTCCGAAACGGCCGAGGGAGGCTCGATGGGTTGGAAAGGTTATGGCGTCGGTTTTCTGGAATTGTCATGGCATACTCTCAGTGGACTACCTCGACAAAGGAAAAACCGTCAACAGCGAGTATTACTGTGCATTATTGGAGCAATTAAAGGCCGAAATCGCTGCAAAACGGCCTCACATGAAGCGAAAAAAATGTTGTTTTTGCAATTAATGACTTACGGCTCCAATTGCTGTCGCATCCACCGTATTCGCCCGATTTGGCTCCCTCGGACTATTATCTCTTCCCAAACCTCAAAAGATGGCTCATAAATAAAAAAAAAAATCAGCTCACGGGAGCAAATAATCGACGCCATGGAGGAGTATTTTGCAGACCTTCCGGAAAATTACTTTTCGGACGAGATCAAGAAGTTGGAATAAGTGCATCAAGCTAAAAGGGTACTATATTGAATATAGGGTTTTCTAATAAGAACTTGACAACTTTTCTTTTAAATAAAACGCAAACCATTTGAGATATTTCAAAAACTTTATTATCGGCTTCAAGTACAATCAAAACATTTGTGAATTGAAGTCGACTTCGTTCATATGGACACCGCGCGCACTTTTGCAGCGGTCGATACGTTGGACCCAATTTTCAATGACTCTGTCGAAACGGCCGCTATTTCGCGTTCAATGTTGGCTCTGAGCTCTTCCAACGTCGTCGGCGTGTTGGCATAAACCAATGACTTAACGTAGCCCCACAGAAAATAGTCAAGCGGCGTTAAATCGCACGAAAGAGGTGGCCAATCGACTGGCCCATTTCTTGAGATAACACGCTCACCATACTTACTCTTCAATAAATCGATTGTAGCGTGTGCTGTCTGGCTTGCGGCACCATCCTGTTGAAACCACATGTCGTCCAAGTCCATATCTTTCAATTCGGGCCAAAAATAATCGGTGATCATGGCGCGATAACGCTGACCATTCACAGTAACGTGACGATCGTTATCGTCGACGAAAAAATATGCCCAAATAACGCCGCCGGCATGCAAACCGCACCAAACAGTTATTTTTTGTGGATGAAGTGGTGATTCATGAAGCACATGTGGATTTTCACCCAAAAATGAGCTTCGTCACTGAAGATGATTTTGCGATGAAATTCATCATCTTGGCGCATCTCCTCCAGAACCCAATCGGAGAACGTACGTCGCTTCAAATGTTCCATCGGCTTCAATTCTTGAGTCAGCTTGATCTTGTATGGGTGTAAACCAAGTTCTTACGCAAAATACGCCATAATGTGGTCTGAGCGATGCCCAATTCTTGAGAACGCCGTGGAATTGACTGATTTTGATCGTTTGCTACGGACGCCTGAACGGCAGCGATATTTTCGACACTTCGACCAACCCGTTGTCTCACTGACACGGCAGCATCACACAGTGAATAGGTATGTAGACTCAAATTTTTGCACTAAACTTGTTATTTCCGGTCTACTAGGGCGAGAATTACGACCGAAAATTGGAGTTAACGCTCTTAAAGTTGCAGTCACCGACTTCAAATTTCGGTAGTAAATTTTTATAATTCGCAGACGTTGCTCGTTCGTGTACTTTACCATGATGAAAATGTTGAGTTTGCTGAATAAATTGACAGTGACAGTTTGATGATTAGTGAAAGAGTGCGTTCACAAATGAAATTCAAAGTTGTCAAGTCCCTATTGGAAAACCCTTTACAGTCTATCTAAACGGTCTGAAGATGACACTAAAGCTAGACGCGACGAGACCAATCCTTCGCTGTCAGTTCACACAGCCCGCAACCCAACCAGACAGATCTGGCCCAAGTTGAATCTGAGACGTATAATGTGTGTTCTATCTGACGAAATGTCAAACTTTAGCATCATAGTGGGCATCATCACCAATTGGTATATATGCCAACAGACTTGTCCTCCATTATAACAATTTCCTCTGGAGCTGTAGGAGAGGAGTGGCACATCTAATATGAAGAAAAGAAGAAAACCTCACATTGGTGACTTATTCTTCGAAAATGATGAAAACTGGTCCGACATAGCGGCTCCTTCGCCTTACCCAAACCACTCTATCAGTTTGACCTCAAAATAAATCTGCTCTTTGCAGATCTACATAATCTTCAGGACCACACATTCACTGTGAGTACATTAAGGTCGTGGCGGTCCTAGAAAACTTTTCAATCCGTATAAGGTTCAGTGGGCTATCAAGTCATTTAAGTCATACAAGACACCAGGTATAGACGGAATTTTTCCAGCTCTGCTACTATAAACGCTACCTACCTACCTACCTACCGTAGTAGCTTTATTTATTGTAGGTTCAGCTTCAACTTGGGGTAAATACCACGCACTTGGAGGGAGGTCAACGTGACATTTGTCCCCAAAAAAGGCAACAAGTCCTAAATCACATCGTCCTCTATGCTTGACACTATTGTATCTGAGAACAATGGAAAGAATTATTGACGTCCATATCAGAGAAAGTTTAGAAAATAGCTTGCCTCTGCACCCATGTCAGTACGCCTATCAGAAAGGCAAATCGACGGAAGGTGCTCCGATGAAGCTGACAGTAAAGAAATTGCTGTTTGCGCATTTCTTGACATAGAGGGTGCTTTCGACAATACTGGATATGATTCCATATTAAATGCTTTGCTCGATAGAAACCTCGATCAATCTAACATCAACTGAGTCGAAGCGATGCTTGAAAGCCGGATGGTTACTACTTCATTAGGGCCGATCTCTGTATCAGTAGCAGCCGTAACGGGGTGCCCGCAAGGAGGCGTATCACTGCACGTATGCAAAACGCCCATAAGACTATAAGTCTCAATTAAAAAACAAAACAACTGAAGCAATCAACGCTTTGTGGGCCTGCCGTCGCGTGTATATTGCATGGGGGATCTCTCCAAAGATCACTCACGGGATTTACACAATGATAGTCAGGCCCATCATAACATTTAGTATGGTGGACCAAAGTCACGCAAAAGACCGTCATTTCAAAACTCAATAGGGTACAGTGTCCTGCATGTCTGGGCATTCCCGCAGCGTTTAAGATCTGCCCCACAGCTGCGATAGAAGCAATACTAGGACTAACGTCCGTACAAGTGGCATGCCAAAGTGGCATTACGCAGCACCGCAAATCTGGTACAAATCAAAGATTTAAGTCTTAGCGAACACCCGGACCAAAGGACTCTGCTCTCCGAAATACCGGAACAGCCATAATGGCATAAAGTGATATACGGATGGTTCTAAAATGGAATCGGAAGTGAGTGCTAGTAGAATACACAGACCTAACCTAAATATTATCATTGCTATGGGCAAAAGTGCAAGTGTATTTCAGGCAGAACTCCACGCCATTCAAGTATGCGCCGACCATATTTACAATTCTGGTATCAAAGGTGCAAACTTCCATATATTCACGGACAACTACACAGCTATAAATGCCCTTAGCTCGCACAACATTGACTCCAAATCAGTCATGTACTGCTTCAAAACTCTCCAAAAACTAAGCTCTTGGAACAAAACCGAACTGTGCTGGGGTTCCTGGTCATGAGGGCATTGCTGGGCATGAAAAAGCCGACGGATTGTCCAGAAAGGGCTCAGAAACTCCCTTCATTGAACCGGAACACTTCAGCAGTCAATTTAGCTATTAATATTGTAGCTGGGAGCACTCTAGATGCATCTCATATTGGGAGAATAGGTCAGGTCTAAGGCAGATCAAATGAGCCATCCTGCCCTTCAAAGATGCCAACGCCACGATGTCAAAAACTTAGTAGGTTACCTCACAGAACACCACGGGTTAAGACATCACCTCAACAAAATGAATCTAATCGACTCTCCGGAGTGCCGACTTTGTCTTGTAGAAGACGAAACAGCTGAACACATCTCATGTGAATGTCCAGCCCTCAACGGAATTAGACGGAACAATTCGGCTCCAACGAGCTAATGAATTCCTTTGCTAGTAGTGTTATCAACTTCAGAAGGTAGAAAGCTTACTAGCCTAACTACAGTTCTAACTAAATGGTAGATCTTTTAGATCTTTTAGGTCAAAGTGCCTTACTTCGCGATTGGCGAGTCAGAAAATTCAAAAAAAAAGTTCCTGGCGTGAGACTGCCCGTACAGACTCCCGTAACCACTGTTACTCAACACATCTAACCTAAGATAACTTAGCTATTGAAAGCCTAATACATTTTTCTTTCTACCAAACAGAGCTCTCAGACCATTATACCAATGTTAACAGAAGCGCCAAGCTAGGACCCAGGCAGTTCCAACATAGGCTTGGAACTTGAGCAACTCTCCTCTGAGCCTCGCTTAGGAAGTTCATCAGCTATGTACGAGTATCTCATTTCCCACGATCTATTGCGACCTGGGAACCAAACAGGATTTAGTGAATTCAGCCTTCCGACTGTGTTCAGAGAAGCCTTGCAAAGTGGGCAGTTTGGCTGTCTCTACAAACGCAGATTCCTCGGCCCCTACGAGTATATACTCGTGGATTCTTCGCAAAATAGTTCATTGCCATTAGGATTGCGTATTTATTCGCTTGGAAGACAGACAAACGTTTTTGTCCTCCAAAAACACACAAGCGCTACATTGTAGATCGATTTTGGAGCCATCAGTTATGTCCCGACTACATTCCTCAGTTTCTGACCAAAACCATTGCTGCATACGGGGAAAGTCTCGAATTAGAATTAGAATCAAAATACGGTCGAGGCTTGAAGTCAATCGAAACTCCCGTGCGTGTTATACCAAAGACCGGGTTTTTTTTCGAAGAAAGATGGCTTTGAGAGTGCAGCCAATATTATGAATTTCAGCGTATAAATCTGAGCCAGGCGTGCTAGGGAAAGTTCCCATGTAGCTGAGACATACCATAGGCTTAGTCTTAAATGGCCTTGTAGATCTAGAGGATAGTGTCTTCCCACCAGAGTAGAAAGCCGACAGCGCATGAGTGTTTTTTTTTGACGTGACATGTCCAGTGACATTTGTTATCCAGGATGGCACACAAATACTTAGCTTCATTGGAAAAACGGTTGCATTCAAGCCCTAAATGATTAGACTAGGGCATACAGCTTTCTCCTTCTCATAAAAAGAACAAATGCGATTAGGAGGATTGACTGAAAGCCTATTCCTTGCGTACTAATCATCGATTACGCTTGGTATAATCCATTAGGCGGTACAGCTATTTCGTCTGCCATTGATAGGAAACGCTGAAAGAAGCAAACTTCTTGCCTCATTCTGCCTTTTATGACATCTCCGCATTTAAGTAGACACTTCTGCTCTCTGTAGTGATCACCCATCATCCCACTGCATTTCATGGATGGAACTAGGAACTGTCTTTATTGTTCGTCTATACGTGTCCTGTTCAACATGCATATGTTCACTGTTCTTATTTAGTTGGTATGGCTCGGCAACAGTAAATCCGTTCTTATCCGATGCATAGGGTCCTAAAATGGCTGGGTAGTTAACCCCACATACAACCCTTAACCAGGCTCTTGCTGGCACCCCTTGACCAAAAGGAGTTGGCTCATCGTTCAGGCTCACCAGCCCAGCAAATTTATCCACGGAACGTTAGTCATTGCTAACTGGACATATGGTATGTATACGAGCAGTGTTGCTATTTTATCCAGCTCAGCATTCGGTCTGATAACGTTGGCAAGTCAAACCCAGTTGAAAGAGACTCGGGTGGCTACTCGTACCATGAGGAGGTAAAATGAGCACAATTGTTGTGTAATCTTAGTTACAGCATTGGACATCGCCAGGTTGGCGCCTTTAATTGCTTATCCCAATGGAAGTCGGCAACGAACTATGTGGCTATCGTATACTTTCCTTTAATTCATGCTTCAGTACCTGCCCCCTTCTTGTAGTCGCTAACTGGTCTTTTCTTTTCTTATGGTGAGTGGAAACACCCAGTGCAACATCAGTTTCCAAATCAAAACGTTACTAAAAAAGATTGTTCGAACTCCCTGTGTGCAGCTGTTAACGAAAACGAAACTTCAGCAATTGATTGCCATCGACGGAACGAAGATTCTTCTTTGAAACTGGGACAACTGCTCCCTTTGGCTACAAATTAATTCATTCCGTCGATCCAACGCCTTACCATCGTCGGTCGGTGGCATCAGCAGAGACTTCGAAATGAAAATCCAATAATATGCTTCTGGCAATCATCACCGTTGTCGACACCGACATCGTCATCGCCATCAATTTCAATTTCACCCCTCACTCATGTCTCTTACGCTAAGTGATTGGCTTCGTGTCAAATCGACACACACACGGCAGACATTGACATTTCCAGACATCGTGCACCAGCTGATCTGAGTTCGACTCCAAGTTGACGTAAAAACGTGACTTTTTGACGGCATTCAAAAAAGAAACGAGTTTGTTGCTCCATTTTTGTGACAGCATTATGGATCAGTTGCATCAAATCCCTGACAGATGTCCAAAAGATGTCATCCACACTCCTAACGGCCGGTCATTGCATGCATCAGCATCATAAATGCATCGTGCCACGCAAATGCAAAAGCAGAAAGTATTCTCGAAATTTGTTTTGTCGGTTTTGGTGTTGCTGTCATTGTTGTCACTTTTCGATGTTCGAATAGCGCACAGTTTGACGCATTGTTTTTCGAAGAGTTTCACGGTTCGTTGTTTTGTTTTTCTTTTCATTCGTTTCGTTGTTTCCGTAGAAGGTGGAGGACACATGTAGAGGTCAGGCAAAATTTTGTTTTTAGAGAAATCAACAACAACAACAACGTACGAAATGACTTTCCGACATTCGAATTTGGCTCTGAAAGTGAATATTATTTGAGAGTAGTACGGTGATTAAGGTCGCGCACAGCATGAATGAAATCATTGATTTGGTTTTTAGGGAAATGAAATTTCAATTGAACCGATAAAGTGGGCGTGGGAAGTACAGATCGAGATACAGACATACAATAGATACAGAAAGCCAGTCATGGTTGTTGTTTTTCCATTTGAATTTTGAATGGTCATTCGGAAACGAAGTGTGAGAATGTGTCACTTGAAAGAGGGCCTATTTGCATATGAGATAGGTGCCGTCTTTGATTTAGTTTTTGATGGGTGTATCTTAACTAATAAGGTTCACAGTTAAAAGTTCTGTAGGCGGAGATTAAGAGCTTTTGTGCGGTGAGCTTGAAGGTTTCACTGGTGATTAGTGTTTTATGGTGTCAATGTCGAGCTAGGAAAATGATGAATGAAGGGACTAGTTAATTAAGTGGGATCTATAGTGTTTTATTACGCCGACAGATGTTTTTCTCGCCCATTTTCTATGCTTCGGCTCATGCTGAGGCATATTCCCTCCTGAAAAGTTGTTGGATTTACTCTGTCAAGTTCAGTAATCTGTTGTCAGTCCTACCTAAGGCACAACACTAGTCAAATTGGAGCGTTCTTATTGGGAGTGAAAGATACGATTTCTGTAGAAGTGACAGCAGTCAGAGCGGATTTACTGAGCGTCTTGTGAATTTGACGGCTCCAGCTAGAGTTTGTGGGGGTCCTCTTCCAATTGCATTGTCCCAGTGCGGTGTATTCGACGATTCTTGGGGCTGAAGAACGGGTGTCTATGACCTACTAATTTTGATCACTGTATACGACGCCTTCCGTCCAAATTGGTGTCGCTGCACAGCCGGTATTGTTCTTTATTAGTCCTTTACACTCCTCATATTCGAGAAGTTGACAGATTTTTTGAATATTGTGCTACAATATTAAAGAAGTCGCATTATTGCGCATCACTTGGTCTAAGACCCCTTTTAACATCAAACGGTTTGGTTCCGCCATTGATAGAACACCGGGAGCTCTACAAAGACATCCTGTACAACCGAATGGGTTTGGCACACATGCATCCATGAATACATACGAGATCCTTTCTATAGAATCAATCGTAAAAAACTTTCAAATCGATGATGAGGTGAACAGTATCGGTTTGATATTCTTGAGTCTGCTACAATATTTGCCGCAGAGCAAAGATTTGGTCGATTGTGGACTTACCACACGGTTCACTAGGATGAATGATGTGTGTGGATTATAAGAGGGATACGCGTTTGGCAAAGGCTAGCCAGAAATCGCTAACGCTTGCTATTGTAGCCGTTTGACATTCACCCTAGAGAGTGGTCCAAGTCAATGTGCTGGGGTCTAGAATATTGGATGAGTGTATTCCGCCTATCGCAATATGATATTTCTGGCTTGTCGCGTTTGAATCAAGGGAAAAGCGTCGACTTGGAATGTCTACCAACCTTTTCCAGTTTCCGGATCTGTTGCTGAATACGATTTGTGCGTCATACCTTCAATACTGCTGATAAGTTCTCTGTAGTGTTAGCTATTTGATTATTCAACACAGCCACTATAGTCCTCGCGGTCTTAAGCGCTGTTCCCAGCCATTTTTCTAGCGCTATAAGCCCAGCCGTTTCGATCGCTTGTTTTTTTTATTTTTTTTTATTTTTTTGAAGAAGCCAATATTCCTTCCGTCTCTGCTCATAGAGTCTATGAAAGGTTATTAATCTTCTCTACACACTGCCTTCCATGTCCTCTACTGCGCTGGCTGGCACTCACGTTCACGCCAGGAGTTTCGGTCACCACTGATCTTTTCCGCTTAAGTAATTTCCTTCGGTTTCAGTCGATCCAGATCGGACTTCCTTCTGCATTCGTACCTTAACTGCAGCTAGGTAATTGCCTAAGTTAAGGATCGTTTCCTAGAACATTTTAACATCGGCAATTCGATTCCGGCGATCGTAATCAAACCAATCTGGTAATCTGGTTTGTTAACCAAGCGTTGTAGGTCCCTGATGATCCCGAAACTAGTGCCATCAGTGGTCCTTTTATTCATTCGCTCCGAAGACTGATATGTGAAAAAACACTGTGGGGGGACAACGCACCTTAGGTGACCCGCTGAAATGAAAGGTGACCTCAGCGAACATGATGCGCTCAACGATCCAATGATTGGAGCAAGAAGACGCTGAATAGAAAGAGCTGTTGGTTGAGCTCGTGCGGCATAGGCCGTCCACAACTTCCGCGTTGCACTTAAGTTCCCCCTAGCTGAACACGGGTGTTCATGATTCCTTCTCAACCGTACTTCTCTACGTTTGTCTTGGGCACTTCACCCGTTTGCCTGATTGGGTACGTGGATTCCATTGCGTCGTATATTTCGCGCCGTAAAGTTTCCATTTTCTTCTTCGTATTTGAATATCTATAGGTTCCCAAGAATTTTGTGTCATTACTTCACAAGAAGTTGGTCGGTTCCACGCAGGTGTGATTGTAGACCAAAGTTTCGGTTGGGTTTTAGTGGTGAAAACACTTTTTCCTGATTTTAGCCGTCATACCGAGCGCAGCTTTTGCTTTATTGATCTTTCTGTCCACGTCTAGATCTGTGCCTCCATCTTCAGCGACCATAATACTAAGATAAAGGAAGGTGTTTACTTTCTCGGCCTGTTGTTCGGCAGTGTTGAATTGAGTGTTTGGGTTATTTTGAGTGTTGGAGGCCGAAATGCTTAGGGCGCTGGCTTATGCCGTATTTATTTTCAGCTCAACTTTGCTACTAGGTTAAGGACCATTTTGTGTAGCTCCATTATACTGTGTGAAAGCAGTCAATTTCCGTCGGCGAAGTCCAGAAGTTTCATTTCAGTTGCATATTTGATCCCGAAAATACTGTACGGAGCACAGTACAACAAGAGCACAAGAAACAACAATGGCGAAAGATTGCAGCCTTGTCGCACGCCGCTGCGGACTTCGAATTTATCTCACATGACATTTTCTACCTTAATAGGTAGCCTTTGTTATAGCGACGAGTTTTTCTTGTATACCTCTGGATTCAAGCTTTCGAGACTAGAACTATGCATATTCCGTCCAAGTTTCCACACTCTGCCAGGTTTAAAAATCTTGGGCAGTTTGGCAATCATTCTCCTGTTCCAATCTTCAGGAAAGACTCCCGTTTTTTATGCTTTCCTAATTAGTGGCCGTAGGCTTTCCGCTGAGATGTGTCCCGCTGGGATACCATCTCCGTATTCGGAATTTTTTTTATAGCGAAACACTTACCAGGCTATGGGACATGTTTGTTACATGCTTAGTGACGTAGTACGACCCTCCATCTAGTTAGCCATTTCTCATCCGAAGTCAATAGATTGCCGTCTAAGTCATTTACAAAATGCGATTTGGAACCACCTGATAGCTCCTTTGTGATATTGTAGACGATCCGACTGTCACACCACTGGTGGCGTTGATCTATTGTAATTACGCTTATCACGTCATACAATACGCTGCACTTCCCTGTTTTATGCGATATTGAACTTCCAGCTCCAGTCCGAGCTGTGAGAAATGTACGCTCTTCGACCCATGTCCACGTATTTGCTGAAAACCATTTCCTCTGACTTTTTTGTCTTCTACCGACGATGGAGTCTGGAAAAATAACCTTCTTCCCTCGTCAATGTTTACAGGAGTGGCACTGCAGATTAAGGCAAGATGCGCAGGTGGATTTCGGAGCCTGTGGGTATTATGCCTGACTATTCTCACCAAATTGGAGAGATCGTTGTTGACGGATGGTTGTCATTCTCCATACCGATGTCTGCTCCACGTAATTTCGGACGTTTCCGATGCAATCTCTAAAGCGCCGACTGACCGCTATATGATTGATCTGATTCGATATTGGCTGTCTATTAGTCGAGACCCAACTCATCTTGTGGCAGTCGTTGTGCCTAAACAGTGCTCCTCCAATGACCAAAACCCAACAAACCTTTCGACTTTGTCTTCTCTGTTGTTTTCGAGGCCGTGTTGTCCCATCACATGTTTAAGCGCTGTGGTATCGTTTTCTATCTTCGCATTGGAATCGCCCATCACGAACAGAATGCCCTTGTTAGGTATTGAATTGGTGACGATATAAAATCATTGCAGTGTACCGAAGTAGAGCAGGTAGCTGTTTCAAGTTTCGGAATCACCTTATCTCGCTAACTCCAAGAAGGTCCAATTTGTATCGCCTAATCTCTCCCTGAGGCCGTAGGAATCTGGAATTTTGGCGTCCTTCTTTCTCGTTGTCGAGGAGCTTCTGAACTTAGGTCGATAGTCGATGGTCGTACCCGAGGCGTTTGTGTCCGTTTCAAATTGTGTATAATGCCTGTATTTTGCTGGGCCGCAGATTAGAGTGAAGATATCGGCTCCGTATACGCCATAAACGAGCAGAAATTGACGATCAATCATTGATAACTGATCAAACATCGTGACTATCCCCTATTCATGATGTACTTGCTGACTTCGTCGCAAAAAAGGCCAAAAGTTTGTCTGACTGGATGATTTTGTACACGTGGTCATGTCCGTATGACGCTACAGATGCTCTGAATATTTCAGACATCCATTGTCAGTCCTTGAAAGTATAATACTCATGTGAACTTAAGAACCAAGCTCATTAAACCGAGTAGTAAGCCATGGTTTACACGACACACATCCGTTTATTAAGTCAGCAACCTGATGAGGCCTATAATTCCTGGAAACCTTACCGGTTAAATGAGTTCAAGCGAATATATTTTTCACTTCGCAATAGAGTTGTTGGGGAAATACGTAGATTCAAATCTCAAATGTACTCGAACCAGCTTAATACTTCTTTAAGTGGGCGTCAGTTGTTGAATAACTTACGCAACTTAAGCCTCGGTAAGGCAAGGGGCGATGTTGATGGTAATATGAGTACTCTAAACCAAAGATTTGTTTCCGTGCCCTCGCTACGTCCATTGAGTACTAGGTTAGGTTAGGTTAGGTAAGAGTGGCTGTTGGAAATACCATTGTGATGCCACGTGGATCTATGATCCTCTTACTAATGGAACCAGTTTGAGCTTATAATAAAGCGTAGGAGACTGCTAACGTCTATGTTTTCTAGATCGTTGAAGTCGTTGTAGAAGAAAGTTCCTACATGAAGCTTTCTTCTCTGGGAGAGAGCTGGACATGTACAGAGTAGGTGGAGGATTGTCTCCTCCTCTTCCTCGAAATTATTTGTAAAAGCGCCAAGCCTTCTTGCGTGCTTGCCTATGAGGCAGTGTCCAGTAATGACAACTATTATGGCGCTGAGATGTTTCCTATTTAAAAGGATCAGGCACTTATAGCGATTCAGGTAGAGTGGTTCCAATTTTGGCGAGTTCATCGGCCCTACAGTTTCCTGGAATGTCTCTGTGGCCCGGCACCCAGCAAAGATGAATGTTGAACTGCTCTGCCATCTCCATGAGAGATGATCGGCATTCAAGGGCGGTTTTAGAATATAATGAGACCGAGTCCAGGGACTTGATGGCGGCCTGACTATCCGAAAATATGCGGATATCCTTTGCAGGTATCACGTTTTTCTTCAGCCAGGACAGAGCTTCTTTAATCGCCAAAATTTCCGCCTGGAACACGCTACAGTGATTTGGAAGGCGGAAAGAGAGGCTTAGATTTAGCTTATCTGAGAAAGCACCGCCACCAACTCCGCTATCGGTTTTAGATCCATCTGTGTAGAGATGGATTTACTTGTCCTCCATGAAAGCATCTTCCTCCCAGAATGGAAGTTTTTGTCAAACCAAAGTTCAGATATGGTGTAATCGATGTTCTCTGTGAGGATTCCTAATGTATTAAGAATGTTGGCGTGGCCAAATGAATTATTTGTCCACTGTTTAGTCGCTTTAAGGCGAATAGCTGCAGTCGCAGCTACTTGCCTGCTAAAAATGTCGAGGGGTGTCAAGTGAAACAGAATATCTAATGCCGCAGAGGGGGTATCTTTCCTTTCCGGAAAAGACTAAACTGGTACCGTTTATGGAGATGGGGCTTATGATTGGAATTTTATATTTCCTCGCAAAGAGGACAAGATTAGTTTTCTGGGAGTTTACTCCCAATCCACAGCGATCTGCCTAACTGGAAGGAGTTCTTTAATGGTATTAAGATTCTTAACTGAGACGGCTATAGCAACGCCATCCGCATAGGCAATCACCCTGCAATCACCCGATTCCAGGTATATCAGCAATTCATTAACCACTAAGTTCCAGAGAAGGGGAGAACGGACATCGCCTTGGGGCGTACCTCTGCTGACACATCTTTTAGCAAAAGCCCTACTCAGTTTGGAGTTGATTATCCTGCTACGAGTATTTAGCATAAGACTGATCAACTCCCCAATTGAGCCGTCTACCTGCAGAGTTGACAGCGCAGTCGTGATCGCGGATGCATTGACGTTTTTAAAGGCAGGCTCTAGGAAAGCAACCATTGTATACTCTTTGCATTGTAGGGATCCATCAACCGACTTTCCTTTACAGTAGGCATGTTGAGCCGCTGACAGAAGCCTTGGATCAATTTTAGCTCGTTCAGTCAGTTGTTCTAGAGAGCTCAGAAGAAAAGGTGATAGACTTACAGGTCTGAGTTCCTTTGGGGCAACATGAGAGCATTTTTCGGCGTTGACAATGAAAGCTACATTGACTTCCCTCTATGGCAGTAGAATGTGGATCAGTTCTATACAGCTCCGTATGATATTCTCTAGCGTAGGCAGAATAATATCTGAGGACCTCTGTAGCTCGGCAGGTATTATACCGTCCGGACCAGCTGACTTGTATGGTTTGAAGCTATGAGCATGAATTTTGGTCCCGGTTGCAGTAGGCCTGATTGGACTGCTACTGGCCGCGAGTTGGGAGCTACCTGGAAAGTGGGTGTCCAGAAGCAGGTTGAGTTATTCATAACTTGAGGTTGTCCAAAAGCCATCGGCTTTTTTCAAACAGCTAGGCATCATAGGATTTGTAGAGAGCATTTTTCTTAGCTGCGATGCCTCAGAGGTTTCTGTGATTTTGTCACAGAATGACCTCCAGGTTCGTCGCTTTGCTTTCCTCAGTTCTTTTTTGTATAATTTGAGGGATTCTTTGCATGAGTCTTTCCTTGTGCTTTTTGCTACGTTGAAAAGTTTTCTACAAGAGTTTCAGAGCAGTCCCAGTGCCGATGTCCACCGATGTCCATGTGGCTTTTCCTTGCCGCTTGGTTGAATAAGAGGGCAGGAAGCGGCCGTAGCCGCTACTACAAAAGCTTCCTTTTCGTTTGCGGATCTGTCGGACGATTCTGGTTTTCGAGCGGTAGATCATGCCGATGTTGTGGAAGGTATGCTTTCTATAAAGTCAAATTCTGTGGACAAAATTCATCCCGTTTTTAAAATTATTTTGCCCATTGTACTGCCACACATAACCTATTTGTTCAATATAATACGACAGCCGAGTATCCGGATCCATGGAGCTGGCTAAGATCGTAATCTTCAAAAAAACACGAAAGGGGATGAATTTAGGCCCATTTCCATTTTGCCCTTTCTGTCGATGGTGTTTGAAAGGGTTCTTCAAAAACAAATTAGTGCTCACCTAACGGCGGGATGAAGTAACATTTCTGGTATTGCTTGACTTCTCGAAGGCTTTTGACACAGTTAATCATGATGTTTTATGGAAAAAGCTTACTCAGCAATATAACTCAGCTGGTGCCACATAGTTACTTTATTCCTACCTATCTAATAGAAAGCAAGCAGAGCAACTTATCCGACTTTTTCTCAAATTTTATCGGAGTCCCTCAAGGTTCCATACTAGGACCACTATTGTTTTCGATTTACATTAATGAGCTTCCATCTATAATCAAGAACTGCTCATCTCACATGTATGCAGATGACGTCCTCTCGCTCTTATTGAGAATGGCGTTTCTTGTGTAAATGAAGACTTAGAGAAGATATCACATTGCTCCCAGTTAAATGGCCTAATTTGAAAACCAAAAAAGTGGAAATGTCTGGTAATATCAAGAAAAAGTATGGATCGCTCTTACTTTCCTTCGACCGTGTTGAGCGACACTCCGATCGAATATGTTGAAACTGCAAAAAATCGTGGGGTGATTTTCAATCAGTGTTTAACTTGGGATAACCACGTTAATTCACTCGTCGGTAAAGTATATGGCGTACTGCGTACCTTGTGGGTAACTCAGTCATTTACACCAGTTAAAACACGAATGCTACTTGCTAAGACATTGGTATTACCGATCTTAATTTAAGGGTGTGCACTTTTTTGTAGGTGCAACCATGTAAGTAAAAGAAAGCTCAATATGGCGTTTAACAGCACTGTACGCTATGTCTTCGGGATACGAAGATATGACAGATTGTCTGGTTTTGCCAATCGTCTGCTTGGTATGCCTTTGGAAAATTATCTTCAACTTCGAAGTGGAACATTGCTTTCCGATATTTTGCTAAGACGACAGCCACAATACTATTTTGAGAGAATTAGTATATCATCCTCGAGTAGGTCCCGTCAATTAATTCATCCTCGTTTTTCGTGTTTAACATCCGAGCGTCAATTTTTTGTCAATGCCGTCCATCAGTGGAATTCTCTACCGCGCTACATTAAGGAAGCACAGAACGCTTCAGAAGTGGGTCAATTGTATTGTCTGAAACAATTTGGACTCCCAGAATATACGAAATATGACTTTTCGATAACTCACTTCGACCATGAAGGGCGTATCCAAACTTGTGAAGTAAGTCTACCAAGGATGCTCTATGTACAGTCAACTGAATTCTTCGTGCTTCCTCAAAATTCCCATCTTTTTCAACATTTCTGGCAATTTTCCCTCTGCGATCCACTGAAGGTGGGAGCCACTATTGGGATACGTCAGAAGTTGTGTTGGTTGATTATGTTTACGTTACCTCAATCTATCTGATTTTTTTCTTACGAAATGATGCAATCTTCGGTACAATGACAAAAACTAACCGCATAAACCATAATTTAAGCTCGGCAATCCGAATTAGTTTAGTCACACAAAGATCAACTCATGGACAACGCACTCGTACTCGTATGTATCTCTTTCATTAGCTACCTTGTGTCTTTCTTTTGTTGCCGTACACGCAAAGAAAATCTCATCGAAACTAAGCAAAAAATTCAAGAAAAAAAAAAGAATGAAATAAACCTCCACATCCGACAAGTGTTTAATCCGTCGCGACCATTAAATTTGCTTGCACACTACTACCTACGATCTGCGACGGCTACCGCATTAAACACTGTTGCGCAACCATCGTAAAGTCATTTGCTCGAATGTCATAATCCAATTAGGCATCACAACACTACACAAGTGGAGTAATCTAACCCCTGAAGCATCTGGTGGGTTGACATTAATGACCCGAAATTCCAATTTGCCACACTTCACCCACAAACTTCCCAAATGGCTAGAGTCAGCGTGATACTGCTGATACTGCACAGTGCTGTTGCTGTCTCAATTAGAAACGCATGTGAGATTAATCATTAATTAAATTTATAAAAAAAAAGGAAACACGACATGATTATTCTTTCCATCAAATTGTAAACAGCACATGAACCACTGTGGCATAACAACGATATGGGCTTCTCCTTACTGTCAAATACCACACATGGTTGACTTTGCCTGCACCCTGTGTCTTGATTCTCGAATGTTAAATCTTGAACCCGCGTGCATTACTCCAACAAGAACTTGTCGCATGCAGTTCCCAATGAGCATACCCACTACACTTTGTTCGTAATGAACGCGTGTTCAGCTGTCATTTCCATAAAAAATTACACCACCATGGAACTTCAATATTAAGTGGCCGATTACATGGTTTATGAGGCGTGCTAAGCAATTGAGCACCACAAAATGGAATAACACTGGAAACGGGACACTCTTACGGATGGATACTCGTACTTGTAATGACTTCCAGACAGACAAAGGTGAGTACTGAGTAGGTGCTAACAAATTTGACATTTCAACTCAACACCAACTGGAACTGTTTTCTTTTGTATTCAAAATGTGTATGATATCCGTAATCTGTATCTGTCAAAAGTACTTTTGAGAGCAGTTACTTGAAAGTAAGATGGAACCAAGGGGAAATGGAACATTGTTTTGACAATTTCAGGGTAAATTGACATTTCATGTAAATGTCATGCACTGTGTCATGGCGTTTGAAAGCTTTTTTCATTCCCTACCGACAATCGAAAGAGAGGGATTTAATAGAAATGTCGTTTTGACAAGGAGCTCACTGGGGAATAAATTAGACATCGATGAATACCTAAGTTGGTGGTAAGTTCCCCAGAGAAGTAATCTTGACAATTGCTTTTGATTTGCGCTGGTGAGTGACTTTTATTTGTAAGTTGGCAACGCAAAAGGGTATTCCCTTGATGGCGGTGTTTTGAAAAGTACGATCCGTAATTGGCGATTTTAGAAATCGTAACAGACGTGTCTCAAAGGTGTGGGTTTTCAGGGGATTTTTCGTTTTTCCAATCCTCAGGGACTTCATTGACGTGAATCATGGTTTTCTGATTTAATGTAACATCAGGATGCCAATCTCGAATGGGATATCCAAAATGCATTGAATGGCTTTTGGACAACCACCAGAAGATAATGTTTAACGAAAGGAGGCAGTTCACCACCTCAAGTGGAGTTCCTAAGGGTTCTATACTAGACCTGGTAAGTTTAACCTTTTTAGATAGTGATGTTCTGGGGGTAAAAAAAGCTCGTGAGAAAATAGGAACAGCTGACGACATATGTACTCGAATACATAATGAGGATGAAGGATAATGCGATTAGGATCATTCGACCTAAGCTCATACGTTTGCGTGTACTTGTATTGTTTGGAAAAGGGGGATAGGAAATGGAGTTTACAAGTTAATTATTGTTGGATGTTGAACATTAATGGTTTCGAATAAAGAAAAGGTACTGCGTTGATACTAATATTCGTACTAACGTTCCTCAAATTTGTAGCAATGCCATGCAAAGAGGAAGTAAAGAATCATGGTGTTGAGTTTCATGGAGGACATTACCAAGGCAAGTAACATAATGTAGAGTATACGAATTCCAAATGTCAAGTGTCAAAGTGTGGAACCGAAATATAAATTTGCACGACATCTAGTTCGTAGGCATCAAAGCGTCTATGTTCCAAGGCTAATTACTCGTAGCACCATCTTAAAGACACAGTTTCCTCTACAATTAATTGGACTGTCTAAACTCGGATAAAGTTGGAGTCGTTGATTATATTGTAGAGCATACCTTTTGCTTAGCTGGAAGTGGCGTATGCTGGAGCAACACATGATATACGAGTATGCTCACTGAACGTGATGGTAATTGATTCGTTTTTATGTTCAATCATAGGGAGTAATAAATGCGCTTCTTTGGAATGATTTTGCCTTAATTCCGAAACTAGAAGATATTTCTGTATCACACGAGAGATTTTGGTCGAATTTGGTTCTGCTGGCGACGTCGAGAAGTGCTTTGTTCGGTTGCAGACCCATACTTTCTTCTTCCCAACAATTCTCAGATGACTGCTTCGACTAAAACAACTGGACCACTTATGAAATCTCAATGACATGGATTTCGAATGCATTGTGGAGGAATCTGGAAGTTTTTGTGCCGCTGATTTCACATCGATGTGCACTAGGATTCTCAAGCTGTTTTGGTGCTGGATCAACTAGTGCGCTGCTTCGAAGAAAGTCTTGCTTTGACATAACGATCATTGGCGAACTGCTTCATTCTGGTTTCTTTTCTTTGAAAAATGTGCAGGAAGGTAAGCACCCGTGACCAAGGCGATGCGATGCCTGTGATAACCTTTATTTAAGTAAAAAAAAGAAGGAAATTGAATTGGCTTCGGTACATAGTATCTGTCTGGGCAAACCGTTCGGAATGTATCATGCTGTACGTCAAAGAATTGTATTCTTTTGAGAACTCCCCATCATCTGTGGGATTGTTGTATTGACCAAGTTGTAGATACAGTCCATAGTGTTGCATGAATCGTATTTGTCACATCTCTAGTAGTTTGGTCGTAAGACAGTGATTGCCCTGTGCTATAGGCGCCATCTGGAGTAAATTTTGCTCGGAGTATCACAAGGTTACGATGGTCAGGGAAGATTTAGACTGATATACTCGTACTCGTTGAAATATATTACGATGGAGTGGCATTGAGAAGATAATCATCTGTAATGCACATAATTTTTAGACCATATGAGTTTACAGCGACCACGAAAAGTCACCAGCATTTCATCTATACACGCACAAGTTCCAATCGTGTAAATTTCTTGACAGTTTTTCACAAGACAATTGAAAAGTTCAGAAATAGGAGCAGACAAGTCAAATTCACGTCACTGTTCTCTAGTCTCGGCATCGTCAAATCGTATAGCATTCATTAGAACCTCCAACCTATTTTTACTAATAATGCAACGGTAAATTTGTCGCCCGGTGCCGTCAGTACTATACCCATGTTGTGTAATGCTCGTGATTTTCTTTGAATATGCTGTACTCGTATAAAACTAAAGTCCAATAAAAGCTTTTAGCGAAGGCAGTACGTTGTTCGTAGCAACGGGTCCAGTAGTGATTTGACGGCATGTCTCACCGAAAAGTCTACACCAATCTGGTGAAAGCAAACTAGTTGCACTTTTGTCAGGCTCTTTTCTCGAAAATTCGTGCTTTTAGGATCGATGACTCTTTTCTTCAATGGATTAGAAATTACTTTTCGGAACGTTCAATTCAAGTTGTCTTAGATGGTTTCAAGTCTGATGTTCACAAAAGAAACGCTGGTGTGTCACAGGGCTCCGTTCTGTCTCCAACACTCTTTTTAATCGTCATTAATGATCTCTTATCTGTTACTTCTAGTCCAAAATATTCCTTTCCTGACGACGGTGCTCTGCTGAAATCATTTCCGGACTCAAGTTCTTGTTCGTCGGCTGAAGAACGGGAACGCCATCGTATGTTAAGCTCATTAAATTCCGATATTGGCATCATAACTAATTGAAGAACTATCAAAAGAGTGGAATTTAATGCTTCCAAAACACAATGCTGTCTGCTGTCGTTAAAGCGAAATCTAAATACTCAGTCAACTTTTCATTGTCGGTATGTGTGTCAGCGACAACTTATGTTGAAATGACCACGTATTCGATGTCCCCAAAAATGCAGCGAAATGTCTAAGTGTCCTCAAACGATGTAAGAAATTCTTTTCCAAAATTGGCGTACAATACCCACATTTTGGTCGGGTACGCCTGAAACATCACTGCACACTAGATGGGCACCTTCGAACACCGACGTAGTGTCTCGTGTCACGCTCTCTTTTATCGCTATCTCTACTAGTGCTCCATAGAAATCGCCAGTAGCATTCCGCCACTTCAAACGTTCAACCGTAACACCCGTCTCACTATGTATGCTCATCAGTACACCCTAAAACTCACTTTCGGACATACCTAAAATATCGTGATTCGTACCTAAGATGTACAATTCGCTTATGGAATGCTCTGCCTAGCTCTTTATTTCCTAGTCATTATAACCTTCAAACATTTAAAACCAACGTTCATCGGTACCTCCTTTCCTTTCTCCCTGATTTTCTTTCGCCCGCGCTGTGTGCAAGGATTTTACTCAAGGGTACTCAAATCGCATATGATCAGTCGACATAGAATATGAATCTCTAATATAAACTCCAAAGGAATCGATGTGATACTGGATAACAAACTTCTACGTGCATCGATTGTGTGGTGGAATAGATTTGCAGGCAAATAATGCAGGCAACCACCGTGTGGCGCTCCCATTGTTCCGATTTGAGTTCTATTTTTTTTTTTTTTTTTGTTAAGTTGGTAAATCTGTTGTTGACATTCACTCTAAATCTTAGCGTCATAGCTTGACATTTGCAAAAGTTACGTAGCCAGTACATCTATCTCTGTGTGTGTTGGCGAGTTTTTACAATTATAGAAATGGATTTAAAGTTGCAACAACGAACTTGTATTAAATTTTGCGTAAAAAACGGATTTAATGGGGCGCGAACGTTGGAAATGTTGGAAAAGTGTTTCGGCAACGATTCTCTAAAGAAAACGGTCGTTTACTAGTGGCACGAGCGGTTCAAAACAAAACAGACCATCGACATCGAAAACCGACGAAAACATTGATGGAGTAAAAGAAATGTTGGTCAATAACAGCAATTTAACCATCAGAGAGATATCGGAGGACTTGAACATTGCCTATGGATCCGTCCAAGACAATTTGGTTAATGATTTGGGTTTTCGTCGTGTAGCAGCAAAGTTGGTGCCAAAAGACCTCAATTTCATGCAAAAAAGAGACCGTGTTGATGTAGTAAAAGAGATGATTTGCGAGGCTGTGGGCTGAGTGCATCATGAATTTTTGCCAGAAGGCCAGACAGTAAATAAAGAGTATTATTTGGGGGTTATATGACGTTTGCGTGAAGCAATTCGCCGAAAGAGAACAGAATTGTTGGCAGAAAACTCGTGGCACAGTGCCATCATTATTCGTAATTTTTTGACGAAATATGCAGCAAACACCATCCAACAGCCACTGAATTCACCTGATTTGGCTCCCTGTGACTTCTTTCTCTTCAATCGAGTTAAAAAACCACTACGGGGAACGCGTTTCAGCAGCCGTGAAGAACTAATGGAAAAATCGCAGGAAGCACTGATGGATATACCGAAAACCGAATATAAAAAATGTTTCGAGGATTGGATCAAGCGCTGGCGTAAGTGTGTTGCAGTCAATGGGGATTACTTTGAAGGGGACAATATATATTTAAATGAATAAACTTGTATTTTTAATTCTCTGAATAAACTTTTTGATCAAGGTGATATTTCTCCGCTGATTTTACCAGACTACGGGTTTATTCCCTGACATGCCTGGCTTTGCTCGAAACGCATTGATGAATTTGCTTAACCTTACATTGATATCATGGGCTGAACTAAAGCTATCTTCCATTTTTGGAATAAAATGCACAGGAGTTTTGATGAACTTAGGTGTGTCCACTGGAGCAAGTGTCACTTCTCAACATTTTATCTGCAGCTTGAGTGTAATTAGACTCTGATAACACATTTTCGGCCTTCGATATTATTTGTGGACAATCTTATTGAGTTATTGAATCGCACATGTATGAAAAGGTCCGACTTATGGCTTGATAAGATTCCTAGAATGGAGTCTCCAGAAGTGACATTTGAAACTTAATTGAAGCGCCTTTTTACAGTTTTGACGGTCTTGGCCAAAATTGCTTCAACTCTTAGCTCAAAATCATTATGCCGCGTAACTGTTTGCAGAACATTTAGCAAAGGTCATGTAGTGTCATTGCCACATCTAAAACTGGTTATGACGGTCCACAGGATGTTGCACTTTACAATGCGAAATCTAGATATTTAGTTCGTTTGTCGTAAGATTAACCTTGGAAGTCAGCTTACTCCTGAATCACCAATTCTCAGCATATTCAAAAACAAAACCGGAAATAGCTCATGTTTGTCATCAGAAAGGAATGCGGGCCATATTGTGGAATACGAGACATGGAACACTTAAAAATGTGAATAATTTCAATCTGTATCTAAGACAAACACCCACACACGTACATAAATAATACATTTCCGCTCGCTAAATTAAAATGCAAACTTTGAGTTATTGCACGTTAATTTTATCGCAAATATTTAAGCAAATGCTAAGGTTGTGAGTGGCGAAAAGTAAACGAGTAGAGTACGCAATGTATGTAAGCAATCCACCAAGGCGGTCTTATACAACTGGCATTTGGTACTCGTAAAAAGTAATCATAAACAATAAGATAGTAAATGAATTTATAGTCAAAGCGTGTTTTGAAATAAACGGCTTTCGACTCTTAATTGAAACAGACGTTTCAAGGGAATTAACATTAATTCATATCGCAAAACTTTCTAGGAACCGATTTGTTTGCAGTAAAACCTTGCCCAACCTTTATTTGGTTTTCACTAATATGTCAAAACTAAAATCGCACAAAACTGGCGACACGGTGGAAATGAATCCTTTTGAAAAGCAGAAAGAGTACATCGTCAAGTATTAAACTTACTTACTTTGGATGACAGCTTAAAGAACGGGGCCATTGCCAGCCCTCTTCCAACATGGCACTTCAGCCAGCTCGATCTCTAGCCAGCTGTCTCTGTTGTCTTATTTTATTGTCATGCATTCGAGTATCTTACGGCTTGGAGCGGAGCATTGGTGTGTGTACTACATCCGGTTCGAATCTTAGAATTCAAATGATACTCCGGCAGGGATGCCACAACCAGAAGATACTCTGTACAGCTTACTAGGTGGGGTGAAAAGTAACCTCCTAGGGAATGAAAACAAATTTTTTTTAAATGTTTTTTTTTTATTTTATTCAATATAGTCCCCTTTTAGCTTGATACACTTATTCCAGCGATTTTCCAACTTCTTGATCTCGTCCGAAAAGTAATTTTCCGGAAGGTCTGCAAAATACTCCTCCGTGGCGTCGATGATTTGCAATATCAGTTTTATTGTTGAGCCACCTTTTGATGGGAAGAGATAATAGTCCGAGGGAGCCAAATCGGGCGAATACGGTGGATGCGACAGCAATTGGAGCCGTAAGTCATTGATTTTAGCCGTGGTTGCGATGCTCTTATGCGCCGGCGCATTGTCTTGCAAAAACAAAATTTTTTTCGCTTCATGTGAGGCCGTTTTGCAGCGATTTCAGCCTTCAATCGCTCCAATAATGCACAGTAATACTCGCTGTTGATGGTTTTTCCTTTTTCGAGGTAGTCCACGAAGAGTATGCCATGACAATCCCAGAACACCGACGCCATAACCTTTTCGACCCATCGTGTCTCCCTCGGCCGCTTCGGAGCACTCATCCCGGCTTCAGTCCATTACCGGGCACTCATTCTGTTCTCTGGTGTGTAATAGTGGATCCAATTTTCATCAACAGTTACCAATCGACGCCAAAAGATCGCCCGATTCCTCATCAGCAAGTCCAAACACTCTTCTAAGTGCTCTCGCGTTCGTGTTTTTGATCAGGAGTGAGCATGCGCGGCACCCAGCGGCAGGATAACTTTTTCATATGCAGAATATTGCCCAAAATATGGCGTGTGCGCTCAGTACTAATCTTTGTGGTATCTGCTAGCTCGCGCACCTTCACTTTCCGGTCAGCCAACACCATTTCATGTATTTTTTTGACATTGTCCTCTATAACCGCATCGGAGGGCCTGTCGCTGCGGACTTGATCGGTAGTGGAGTTGCGGCCACCACGAAACTCTCGAAACCAATATTTGACGGTGTAATCTGACGGAGCATTAGCCCCATAATATTTATCCAACTTTTCTTTTGTTTCCTTCGCCGTTTTGCCTCTCAAAAAATAATGTTTTATGAGAGAACGAAAATCGTTTTTGTCAACACCAATCAGCTGTCAAAACAAAACTAAAGACTTCAAGGCACCATAACCTTTTTTGCAGTAGCAGCGCATTCTGGCGGTCAAGGAGGTTACTTTTCACCCCACCTAGTATTTCCATAGATG
Source organism: Volucella bombylans (assembly GCA_949129095.1). Lineage (NCBI taxonomy): Eukaryota > Metazoa > Arthropoda > Insecta > Diptera > Syrphidae > Volucella > Volucella bombylans. Next base: position 364,032,323 of record OX422140.1, read on the forward strand.
CGAACTTAAAATCGATGAAAAGGTGGTGGACATGAATCTTTTTTCAAGATCTGAAGGAAAATGATGATATGGTGGACTCACCTAACCACACTGGTATGAACCTATCAGGTTATGTAAACCGTAATACGGCATTAATGGTCTTGTATGCGATTTTTAGCAGAGTTTGTCTTAGTTAAAGAAATTTCCTTTCCTCGGAATCGGACAGAGAATGCCAGGATTTCATTCATCGTGCATGCTCACCTTCGATCAAATATTATGGACGTTCCCGCTTTGAAAGCTCGGTGACGAAACTATCAGGTTCTGCAAATTCTTTGGATCTAAACTTGTTTTCTACCCCTCTTCGATTTGGTCAGTTTGATTGAGACTTTTCCGCTGTTCACTGCCGGAGAAAGTTACGTTTTCGCCATTTAACACTCTGTTGTCTACTCTTTGGTTATTCCAAATTTTTACCACTGCTTGCGTTTCTATTACGATGCTGCTTGCTCATATATATTTACTTAAGTTTTGAGTAAAACAAGTAAAACAAATAGTAGCTTCTTCAGGCGTCGTAAAACGACGACCTCCCAATTTATTTTTGATGTGCGGGAATAAAAAGATTTTACCAGGTACCAAATCCGGTGGATAACACATCAATTCGATGTTTTGAGTGCTCAAAAAGTCACTAGTTTGAGCCGACCTGTGAGAGCCTCGAATTGTCGTGGTGTTCGGCGGTTGATTTTCCTTATTTCTCTAAGGATTTCTGGCAAACTAATGGTGGTGTACCATTCGGAATTGACTGTTCTACGTTGCTCTGATGGCACGGTGACGACATGTACAGGTGACCATTTTCTTCGAAGTGTAAAGTCGGTAAAGGCTTTCGCGATTTGTTGCTATTACTGTCCATTAAACGTCACGTATATTTCCAGTGTAGTACACCCTTCTAAAGTCCAAGTCAATACTGATACCACGAAATGCTTACGCTTAGAACAGTGGATGTGCGTCTTCCCCATGATCTTCAATATGATCAATCTACCTTTTCGTGTTTTTGCCTGTGCATCCCATTTACAAATCATGGGTGACTGTGATATATTTTTTTTGCGGCCTTTGAAAAGCAGGGCCAGCCAGTGACTATGGTTACATTCTTTCCTTCTCTATTCCATCGCCACCTGGATAAAGTGCTATTCCTTGGTTCGACTTTGTTTTCAGCTTCTCTTATTATGAATATAGTTATGGTACCATGTCCATATCAGGATTGCTGTGTAACTGAATCTGCTGGATATGTAGTCACCTTGGTTACCATTTCGTCATAAGGCCTTCGTTAGCATCCTTATTCCCGGGGTTTGAATGTGCTTCGCATCGAGGTCAACAGTTGCTGTATACTGTTAGTTAATCTGTTAGATTGAACTCGATTTAAGGGCTTACAGAATTGGATCAACACGGATGGCTCCATAACCAATCTACGACTCGGCGCTGGTGTTTTTTTTGGAGGACGACGTTGTTAGGTTTCATTTCTCATTAGGGAAACTTGCATCTATCTTCCAAGTGGAGATATACGCAATTCTGATAACAATGAACTAAACTGTGACGAATCGCTGAAGGGAGCGAAGTCTCTAGTGAGAGGTAAGCCGCCCTTAAGGCGCTACCGAACTCCCTTACCACGTCCAAGTTAGTTCGAGACTACAAGCCTTCTCATAATGTAATCGAAAGGTTGAATTCACGGAGTCTTCTTTGGATCCCAGATTACAATGGTAATCTTCTCGGTATCCGAAACTGTGTTAGGGCTTTCATTGAAAGACTGACTCACATTAAGAATATTAACCGATGGTAAGACAAATGGATTCCCTATTTTTACTGATTAAGCTGAAGCTCTACGATCCCTGATTCTACAAGCTCTGCTGCTTTGGACCGAATGCTGAATTATAACCTGTCAAGTAGATGCTGATCCTTACTTGTTTTGGTGAGTGTTTGATTTTGTGTACCCTGAAGGGAGAATTAGGGAGAAGATACAACCGTGAACTCTGAACATTGCAATTGAAGGCACTTATTTTTTCCCCCATTTCTACTGACAACCATAAGCTCTTGGAACCATGCTTCACAACTTTTCTCAATTAACAATTAACAATTTCAATTCAAGTTTGCCATTCGACCTTAAAACTATCTTACGATTAATCTTATCTACGAGTATATATGAAATTTCTAAGAAAATAATTTTAGAAAAAAACTTAGATACCATATCTTTTTGTAGTTTTATGTAAAACTTAAAACTATGGCCCTATCCTACTTAACCTACCTAAATTACTTAACCTAACTTAACTATAATCGGGATGGTGAGCACCCGTAGCCTCTCGCACCGGGTGGTCACCATCCCAATTGCGATTTCGGGCGCCCGTCATTCGTCAACATCGTGCACACGCACCACCAAGATTTAACCAATGCGATAAACCACTGGCCACTTCTCAGAGGTGCGGCCTCATGTTAACAAACGCGGCCTTTCCACGAGATCCCCCTAACTATCCCTAATCTAACTTACAACTAAGAGGAATATGTTACCTTAGTAACGTACCGACTTAGGAGAGCGATCCAACCCTTTCTCCTTCTTGAAGCCACCAGAATTCGGTGTACTGTTTCTCGGCATCGATACGATCCCTGTCCGCGATCGCGGGACTAAAACGGAGGAGCTCCTGAGCATTGGCAACATACCCGTCGTAGGTGAGCCGCTTGTCTCTTGCACCGCGGTGGCGGTGGTATATTACCGGGATAACATCTCTACTTTGTATTAACCCTTTAGCATCAATAAGGAGAAAAGCCTCTGGCGGAATAAAGCCCGATAGGAGTGAGCTCTCGTGGTACATTTCATTGGGGTAATAAGCCCCAAAGATCAGGCCATTATCGTTGGCCATTGCCCTTGCAACGTGTCTTCGAATCACCTTAATCAGGAAATTGTCAATCCTATTCAGATTAGCCCCATCGTAAAGGACTTTGTTGGGATAATATTTTTTGTACTCTGATTCTGGTGTTCTGTACAAGCCAAGACAAGTCCTAAGGCACTGCGGGACAACCATACGCGATTAGGGCCACATAGCATATGACTTTCACCCTGGAGACAAGTTGACTGCTGTGAAACAGCCTTCTTGTCAGGGCTAAAGCCTTCTTGGCTCCAGCAAGACAAGCATCTATATGTTTGTCAAAATACAAATACTTATCGAGCCAAATACCAAGGTATCTCACTACGCTTCTCACCGCTAATGGCAGTCCGTGCTGTCCAAATTTCGCCAGTTATGTCTGGTATCCCTAGAAGCCCATCTCAATGGAGTCCTGAACAAGATTGTTTCCGACTTTTGAAAATTGATTTTCAATTTCCAATCATCGCAATACGCCTTAATATGATCGAAATCACGCTGCAGAAGAGTATTGATGACTTCGATTTTTGGATTTGATCTGTACGCCACTAAATCGTCTGCGTACGCTATGGCATGATTGAGGGAACCTACTAGATCACTTGTGTAAATGTTAAACAGTATCGGAGAAATCACAGCCCCCTGTTGCAAGCCGTTTTTATTGTCAAAGATCTTGCTCGAAATAACATTGTTACATTTAACAACGAACTTCTTCTCCATAAGCATGTCGTAAATCATATAAAGCAGAGGTTTCGGCATACCCATTCTCGTAAACTTATAGAAAAGCCCCTCTAATCATACGGTGTCGAAGGCCTTCTTAAAGTCAATGAGGCAGGCACCCGTACACTGGTTCTTGCATGAATACGGTGAAACCGTGATTCTCGGATCGCCAATTTTCAAGTTCGTTGCGCAGACAATAGTGACTTACGTAGGCCCCGTTGTCAATGTCGTGATTACGGTGAACCGGATTGGTTCAGCAAATCTACTTTCTCCTGTGGGTCTTCGACCACGAAAAGACCGTCGCCTGAGTCGGCACTCTCTGGACTTATGCCGAGGGTCAATAGTATCTGTCTGTTTTCTGTCGTTTGTGGAATTCGGACACACTTCAGTGTGTCATTGTGAACTTTCCTTCTGAACAATTTATTTATCTGTGGGAACATATTCGGACTACTGGATTTTATAGCCCGAATCTTATTGCCCCAGTACAGACTTACAGACTTACTGTAATTTTCTTTAATTAATTGTTTTAGGTTTTTGATCAGTGACTTTAGTGTTCTTATTTCCGGGTCGTTTCTGTCAGTAAACTGTCTGTACAACTGCTTAAGCCTCGAGAGCAGTCTACTTTTGTGTGCGTACAATGCGTTGATTGTTGGGGTTCTGTATTTTTCCACCTGTCTTTCGTCGGAGTATTCAATTCGAGGGATAGTCTGCTCCATAGTTCGTTTGATAACGTCTTGCATTGTCAGTAAACTACGGTCGATTTCTTCGTTTGTCAAGTTTCTGTTAGTCGGGGGATCAATTCCATTCAAACGTAAATTACGCTTTAAGATTCTGGAGAAGCACGGCCACCGTACCTTACGGTCGTCGTATGGGTACACTTGATCGTACTGCTCCAGCTGCGTTTGCTCGTTTGGGATCCGTATTGTGGCGGCAAGTCCGTAGTGATCACTATCGTACTCGAACGCACGCAAACAGTTCCTTGTGTTTCGATCCGCGTTTGTCAGTTCTAGTCTACTGTCTATTAATGCCAAGTCCAGGAAAGAACCGGCAGATGGGAAGGATGGGATATTCGTGGCGTACAGTTCAAGTCTGTACTCAATCATATTTTGACACCACCAGTAGTATAACTGGTTGCCTCTGGTGTTTGGCGGATTATTTCCCCATACCGCATGCCTAGCATTAAGATCGCCGGTCAAAAAATAATAATTTTCCTCCGATTGGAGCTGAAGGCAACGAAAAAGTAATTCGAGCTCAGTTATAAATTGAATTGGGTTAGGTGCTTCGGGTGCATAAAGCGACACCACATACACTCGCCTTCGACTATGAAGAGGAATGCATACGATGCACGCTTCCCCCGGAACCTCATTAAATCCCCGCTATATATGACCCTATGGCGCATGCCTTTGCGTAATAAGATACCAACCCCACCCCCTTGTGAGGAGTGTGGACGGTCCCTTCTATAAATATTGTAGCCACTGTAGCCAATCTTGTGATTCTGGTTAAACTTAGTTTCGCTTACCAAAAGCACATCTGGGCATTCACTTAACAACAGATTTTGTAGGTTGGCCCTTCTCTCGATCCTGATTAGTGAGTTAACGTTTAACGCAAGGATCTTCAGATTAACCTCATTCAACGTAGCAGACATTATATCGGCGTGCCAGACTTGTCAAACAGGGTCGAATAGATGACGTCAATTCGAGCCGCTTGTTTAGCAGGATGCCCTGAAATTAGCATGATGCCCCGAGTTCCTGCAGAGTACGCAAAAGAGTTGACCCCTATTAACCTATTATTGTGGTCCTTATCGCACTTAACGCATCTAAATTGCATATTGCAATTAGCTGCGGCGTGCCCGAACCTCTGACAGCGCATACATTGAGTACACGATCTGCCCTCTTTAATTTTTCCCAACTTACAGCATGATAATACAGGAATTTGATCTTTCGCAGACTATCGATTTTGCTGTTGGGCGTACTAATAAGAATGGTAATTTACGGTTACCATCCCTTGACGCTTGACGACGGCCACGAACCTTTTAAGCTCTTCTTCGAGCTCCTCCGTCTTTATTGCTGGATCGATGCCTTTTAACAGCACCGTTTGGAGTTTTTCACCCTTAGGGGTATATGTATAGTATTCAGCATCTGCTTTTCCTAGGGCGATACGTACTTTACGGTAATCCTCCATATTACTACACATAATAATGTGCTTATTCGCATTTAATCTTTTAACATAAAAATTCTTAGTTACTAACTTACATATTAATTTCTAAATTACTTACATTAATTGGGGGCACTCTTTTCCTCCCCTTGTTTTCAAGCTGCTGTTTTTGTTCTTTTTGTTGTTGCTTTTGCTGCCGCAACTTCTGTCTCTTTTCCAGAAGCTCTTTTATAAGCTTGTCAAGCTGAGCCTCCTCATCCTCTTCTTCCTCTGCTGAAGTATCGGTGTCAGACAATTCTTTAAATGAATTCTCCTCTCCAATATTACGGCACTCGCCCCCTTCAGACTCATAAGAGTACTCTTTTCCAGCCGCTTTAATATCCGCAGCATCTTCCTTAATTTTCTTTTTTGTGGACAATTTCGACGACGTCTTGCTTTTCCTCCGCCTCTTTTCAACTTTTGTGTCATCATCCGACTTTTGCATTGCTGCTGCTGCCTTAGTTGTTGTTGCTTGCTGTTGCATTTCACATGCTCTCGTCTACATTCTATTAGATACCGTTTCCAACTGCGGGACCTCCGGCTGACCGGTGTCCATTGTTAATCGGCACTACTATAATGCTACCACTTCTTATAAATTTCTACTGGACTCGAACCCAAGTCTTCCACTCAGCGAGCCAACTACTACTCCACTGAGCCACACTGCTATTTGTCAATTACTTGCTTATTTTATGCGAGATGGGAAACGACTGTCAATGCAAGCTCTATTCACCGCCATATATCCATGCGAAGTGATCGTATAGTGCCACATAGGATCAGGACCGTAAATTCTTGATATACATCTTCGTTAAGCGCTCATCACCATGATGCTCGCTCTCTACAAGCCTAAGGACTAAATTGAAACTTCAAAAATTCAATAGATCTGGAGTTCGTCAAGCAAGATCATCATAAGCAAGGTCTTCCTCATGTACAATCGGCGGAACTTGCTTTTAAACCCGTTACATCTTGAAAATAAAAATTGTCTCTCATCTTATACCTTCCGCTAATTGGTTTTTATTTTTCAGTAATGCCATCTGTTAGCAATTCAAAAGCTCAACATCTCGTTTTCATTTATCTTAATGTCTATCTATACCGGTACATCTGTTGAACACAGATCAACATTAGTTTAAACTCCATGGAGCGCCGAACATAGACATGTTCATATCTCTACAAAATCCCCAAACACTCCACGCTCATCTGTTGATTCCCATTTATGTGCTCATCTGTGTGAGATATTCAGGTTTTCCACTTAATCACCCAGTTCCAACAAAACACGAGGAAATAAATATCTGTCACTCGGATAGATACACAATTAGACAACGAACAAAAAGAAATATGGAAAACACACCGCTTAATTGCCTCCAAGGCCCCTCTGCTCCATCCTAGCCCATGGAGCTGCATCAGACTTTGTTACCATAAATCATGATCATTCCGAGATTTCATAATCCGTCAGCCTATTTCCCAGACACTCTAGCACTTCAGAGGAAAGTCCAATTTCTATTTTCACTCTCAACATGTACAGATACTTTGGTCCTAAAGTAAATCAGATTACCCCATGACAGTGCTCTGTGAGACGAGACTCCGTAGATGTGTGGGTGTTGATTGGTGTAAACTGACATCCACGACACGCTGAATGGGGTTCGTTAAATCTTCTTCAAATGATCGAGAATACAGACCAAATCCACTGATTGGCTCTGTCTGCGGAAAACTCAAGCTTTAGCAGCGTCATCCGTCCCTTTCGAGAGATTTTGAGGGTCACCGACTTTTATGATGGTCGAGTAGTACTACGGATATTTTGAGGAGCCATCAAGCCGGAACTTCTTACGAATACAGTATCCGGGGGGCAGATGTGGGTCAGTTGGTTTGTGTGAGTTGTGATTGGAAGGCATTGTGACAGATATTTTTGGAAGGTCATCAAGTGGAGTCATCAAATTATTAAAGCTCTCTCCGATTGACTTTGATTGGATGACAAAAGACAAGACGAATTTCTGATTCGAACAAAGTTATGAGCGGTTTGCCAGAGATCCAATTTTTATGTGATGAGATAAATTCACGGGGTTTATGGGTGCCTCGTGCTATTTTATGTGTCGCATTCGACAGTATAAATTTCAAGTGATGGAATATTAATTGGTCACATAAAAATACAAAAACAAACAACACGAATTTGAGGGTAAGAATAAGATTTGTCGAAAGGGTCATCACGGAATAATTAAAGACAGAGAGCTTAACTCCGGTGACATTTAACATTCATCAAGTAATAAAAGGGTTTACAACCGAGAAGTTTGGGTGGTAAAGGTGAAGGATGGAGTGGTATTGATGGAGTGGGAAGAGGTACATGGTTCTGTCGATGAAGGTATTCTCAGCAGCTGGGAATTTTTTCAGTGATTGTTTGCGCAGAAGGACAATTTTGAAGGGCTAACGATTCTTGATCCAAGAAGACGCATGTCATATCAGATACATAGCCCTGATAGACTTAACAAAGACAGTCAGCGTATTTGTTTCATGTCTTTGGGATGCGTTGGCACGTCTCCTGTCCTCTTGAGTGTCAAATTTTAAATGTTGGTGGGGGCTAACTTGAAAACTTAAAGAAAACTAGGACTTATCACTACGGCTTAAAGCTGGTGATGTTGAAGGAGATCGGATTTGAGGAGAGAGTGCTGCGATTAGAATCGAAAACGTAAAGGTTGGACTTTACCTTACGCAGCATACGGGAGATTGGTTCGTTAGAGCCATATGTCGTGCTATGGATTGGTAGTTAAAAGAGACGATGACAACGTAGATTACGAGAGTTAGTATAAAAGAAAATGGAGTTGTAAAGAGACGTGCAATCGTTCGTTCCTCAAGGGTATTAAGGTTAATGAGCTTGAGACGATCTCGATAGGGAGGTAAGGTTAGAGGATCATTTTAAGGTAGACCTCGAAGAGCAAATCGAAAAAACGACGCTGGATGCTCTCAATACGGGATATATGAACTCGTTGACAGGGACACCACGCTTGGCTAGCGTACTCGACACGGGGGCAAACGTAAGTGATGCATAGTGATCTGGTCACGTACGGGTTGCAGAATTCTTTGGACCATCTTTTAACGAAGCCGAGTGATGAGTTTGCTTTAGAAATCTCATCTCATCTCATCAATATCCGAGCGGAAATTAAGCTGCCTGTCGCATAATATGCCAAGGTCGCGGATAGATTCAACAAGGGGTATAGGTTGGCAGTGGAGATGGCAAATTCGTTGAGAAGACTTCTTGCACTTACGTGAGAAAGTAATCGATTGACATTTGGAGACATTGAGTTCTTAGTTTAGTTTAGTTTTAAATGCATTTTATTTCCTTAATCATTAACTCTTACATACTAACAAAAAATGCTTAAATGTTAGCTTAAAATTACTTAACAATCTTATACTAACTTACTGGCCCCACACAGGCACTCTAAGCTACTCTGAATACTTACATATATCTATGTCTTTCAACTGCATTTACATTTTATTTATAAAGTATATACTATTTTATATACTTAAGGCTAAGAAAAAAATTTGTTTACAAAAACTTAGCATATGGACCTTTTTTTTATTTTTTATAAAAACTTAGTATCTAACTTAAAATAAACCTTAGCCTACCTAACCTAAATTGCACAATACACACATAAACACATTATACACAATCATATACATATATTAGGATATACCATTGTATATATCAATATATGTATATGTTTCTTAAATGCTAACCTAAACCTATGTAAGCTGGCCATCGCTATTTACTGAGCAAATAAATTGGTCCGCTCTGCCTCATTAGTGAGGCTGGTCCGTAATTGACGGAAACTACGACGAAACATCTTCTCCATCATTCAACCACCAGAAATCCTGGGGCTGCCGAACGACATCCCTCTTATCGCGATTCCCCACCGCCCTACTGAACCTGAGGCGATCCACACTGCCGTGTGCGACGTCTCTGTCCTAGTTGAGTTGCCTGTCCTCAGCTGTCCGAGCGACATGGAAGATTAACGGCACCGCTGATCTATCCTGGATCAACCCTATCTGATCTAGGTAGAGGAATAATTCCGGTGGAACGAAGCCGTCAGAGCGCACACTCTCGTGGTAAAGGTAATTGGGGTAGAAAGCCCCGATATCAAGCTATTCGTCGAGGTCATTGCTCTTGCTATGTGCCTTCGAATCAGCTTAATTACGAAGTTGTCCACTCGTATTAGGTTGTGAAGGACCTCATTAGGATAAAATTTCTTATACTCCGACTCTGGTGTTCTGTACAAGAGAAGACAAGCCCTAAGACAAGCCCTCTCAAACATCCGGATCTTTCCCATTAAGCTTACTCGTACATTGAACCACACGGGACAACCAAATACCAGCATGGGCCTGATAAGGGCCATGTAGCAGATTACCTTTACCCTCGCACAGAGTTGGCTGCTATAAAACAGTCTCTTTGTAAGGGGAAAAGCGCCTTTAGCTCTGGCCAGAGCAGCATCTAAATTTTTGCCAAAATACAGAAACTGATCTAGCCAGATTCTAAGGTATTTGACTACATTTCGACAGGCAAGTGGCCGCCCGTATTGTCAAATGATCGAGAACTTTCGCCAATTTTTTCTGGTATCCCTAGAGGCTCCAGACAACGGCGTCCTAAAGAGAATAGTTTCCGACTTCTGAAAGTTGATATTCAACTTCCAGTCATCGCAAAGTCGTCTTATCTTATCGAAGTCACGCTGCAAGAGAGTATTAATGACCTCGATTTTTGGACCTGTTCTGTACGCTACCAAATCTTCTGCGTACGCAATAGTATGGGGAAGTGAACCTATCAAGTCGCTTGTATAAATGTTAAATAGGATCGGCGAATTGACCGCGCCTTGCTGAAGACCATTTTTAATTTGAAATATTCCAACAGAAGTCACATCGCCATTTTTCACGATGAACTGTCTCTTGGTTAGCATATTATAGAGAATGTACAAGAGTGGTTTACTGATCCCCAGCCTAGTCAGCTTATAGAAAAGACCCTCTAACCATACGGTGTCGAAGGCCTTCTCCAAGTCAACAAGGCAGGCACCAGTGCACTGTTTCTTGCCTTTGTTCCATTGGATATCAGAAACCAGTTTAGACGCGGCATGTGAGATATCATGTCCCGCCTTAAAACCGAATTGATTATCCGGAACTATATGTTTGTCCTCAACCCACCTAGTCAGAGCTCTTTTGATTACCTTTTCAAAAACCTTACTGATATTCGGAAGGATCCTTTCCTTTTGGGGATAGGTTGAACCACCGCCGTTTTCCAATGCGCTGGATAATGCGCATTATTCATTGCATTATTAAACAGGGTGGTGTAAATGTCCACCGCTTCTAGAGGAAGATGTCGAAGCACGATGTTCGGAATACCATCGATCCCCACTGATTTCTTAGCCCTGATTGTGTCGAAGATCTCATGGAGTTCTTGCTTCGAAATGAACGGGGGTAGGTCACCCTCTCTGGCAATGACATTATTGGCCGTATTTTCGTCGGTGAACCGGGTGAAACCAGAGCCCTCGGATCGCCAGTTCCCTATTTCATTTCGAATGCAGAAGTCGTGTACCAAGACGCGATTGTCCAGGTCGTAATTAGGGCCAATGGTATCAGTGGCCTTGTATACTTCCTGGAAAGTCGCCCCTATGGTCTCAACCTTCTCCTGTGGATCCTCGATCACAAAGAAGTCGTCATCATCAGCGGCCTCATTTGGATCAATACCTGCTATTGTCAGTAACCGTTCGTTGTCTGTTGTCCGGGCTATTTTAAGACACTGAAGGTCGTTTTGTTTTTTTCTCCGAAATAGTTTATTGATTTGCGGAAACATATTCGGGTTGCTGGTGTTTACAGCCCGAACCTTGTTGTTCCAATACAAACTTACAGAAATTCTGTAATTCTCTTTTATTAGCGTTTGGATATTTTTAATCGACGACTTCAGTGTCCTAATCTCCGGATCTTGTCTGTCAGTTAACTGTCTGTACAAGTTTTTGAGTCTGGTCAGAAGTCTACTTTTCTGTCGGTGCAGTGTGTCAATAGTCGGATTGCGGAACAGGTCTTTGTTAGTCGTACGTCGATATAGCGGTATTGTGGCGTCCATAGTTTGTTTAATTGTCTCGTCCATCTGTTTTAGGTAATTGTCGATCTCCTCGTTTGACAAATTCCTATTGGACGGTGGGTGAAGCGTGTTCGAGGAGAGTGCTCTTTTCAAGGTTGTGGAGAAGCGTGTCCATCGAGTCCTACTGTAGTTGTAAGAATATCTTTGGACATACTCCTCCAATTCCGCAATTTCGTTGGGAACTGTAATTTCGGTGCTAAAACCGCAATGGTCGCTGTCATACACAAATGTGCGCAGACAGTTTAGCGTTTGTAAATTCGTACCTGTCAGTCGTATACGTTCGTCATACAGCAGTAGATCCAAATAAGACCCGCCTCTGGGAAACGACGGGTTATCCGTCGCTTTAAGACCGAGTCTGTACATGACATCGTGCTGACCCCACCAATCGAGTAGTAGGTTCCCTCTATTATTTGGCAAATTATTTCCCCAATCTCTGTGTCTAGCGTTGAAATCCCCGCCGATTATAAAATAATTTTCCCCCGATTCCAGCCTCAGAAGTCGAAAAAGCGGGTCGAGCTCTGTAATGAATAAAGTGGATTGTGAAGCCTCAGGTGCATAAACAGAGGCCAAGTACAGCCGCTTTCCACTGCGGAGCGGTATGTAAATGACGACTGCCTCCAACACCCGGAACCTGCGCAACACTCCCTTGTACACTCTGTGAAATTTTAAACCTTCTTTAATGAAGATCGCGACACCGCCTCCACGTTTGGATCTGGGCCGATAGCTTCTTCTAACAATAATTATTGTACTCCAGTTTGTGCTTATCGGTTAGCTTGGTTTCGCTAGCGCATCAGGAGTTTGGTCTTGTAGCAATTCAAACATCGCGGCTCTTCGTTCGATCCTAATCAGTGAATTAACATTCACCGCAAGGACCTTCAAAGTTTGCTCCACCATGTGCGTACCCATTACGACATGTGTTGCGTTAGGCCCGGCAGCAGCGGATAGATCTGGTCCACCCGCTTGGCCTATTCTTTACTTGCTGTTGCAGCTGAGCCGTCTGCAATTGGATTGCGAGCAAGATGGTCAGCAAGTTAGGTGCAGATTCCGTTGTTCTCGGCATTGGCGCCTGAGAAGCAACAGTCGCTTGCTGTACCGTAGCCCCCCTACCAGACGCCATTTGGGCGTAGGAAATTTCGTGACGGCTGGTGTTTGAAACCTAACAGGTGAACGTTTGACCTAAACCTTCTGCTGCCGAGCCAGTTTTGCTTTCTTAATGTCAGCGAACTTAGGATAACCCCGATAGTTTGCGGTGTGTCCCACATTTCCACATAACACGCACGAGAGCTGCGACCTATCGGATGCTCCGTCAACACCCAGAGCACACTCTTCAGAACTGTGGTTCTTAGCGCACGTCATGCATCGAGGCTGCATTTGGCAATTCGACGCGGCGTGCCCGAACCTCTGGCAGCGAACGCATTGTATAATGGCTTCGCTCCTTTTTAGTTTTTCCCAGTGAACCACCTGGTAGTCTAGGACATTGATACTCCTTAGACTATCCAGGCGGCTTTCGGGACTGAGCTGCACCAGGAAGAACGGCAGACTCCGTTTCTCCCGCCTAGCTCCGGCTGTGGTAAATGGCTTTACCCCCACAAACTTGAGTCCTTCGCACTCCTTCTCTTTGAGCAGTGCTAGGATCTCCTCAGGATCAGAAGACGGTTCCAACCCCTTCAGCAGCATAGATTGCCGCTTTTCACACTTCGGTGTGTATGAGTAGTGCTCCGTCGTCGTTTCCTTTAGGAGCTCTTTCACTTTCGCGTAGCCCTCCACTGTATTACAGTGGATGGCATGGCGATCGTTCCCCAATCGCATAATTTTAAAATTATTACCAATGACCAACTTACACAGGTCCTTGGTTGCATTCACCTCCAATTTATAGGTGTTGATAGGAGGCACCTTCTCCTTCTTCTTCTGCTACTACTGCTGCTCCTACTGTTGATGTTTCTGCTGCTGCTGTATTTTTTGCTGCAGTTGTTATTTCTGCTGTTGCTGGTTTTGTTGTTGCTGCAGTTGTTGTTTCTGCGCCTGTAGCTTTTGTTGTTGGGAGCTCTCTACTTATGATTGCTCCCTCTGCCTGCGCGCAGTTTGTTTCTGCTTAATTGCAAGCACTTTTTCTTACAGCTTTAATATGCTGCTGGTAGTATTGTTTATTTCTTCATCTTCGTCTTCCGACTCAGAGAGAGACAAAGTTGTTATTGCCCCCCTCATACTGGACCTCAACTTTATCTCCTTTCAACATGTCACTTATTTTTTTCCCCCTTAAATTAGGAGGGGTTCTCAACCTACTCCTTCTTTTGACGGCTTTCGCCATAGCACCAGCAACCATAATGTTGCCTTTTATAAGTCCTGTTATGGGAAGAGCGGAACGCTCTCCGTCATCCATCACGTGATTTATTTCCTTTTACCTTTTGTTTTTGTTTTTAATTCACACAATTTGCGAGAACAAAAAAAAACACAGAAAAAAAAATCTCTGCCGAGATCTGCGAACGACTGACCGGACATTGAGTTCGAAGCAGTTGTATTTGAAGGAGGCTGGAGTCATGTTGTGAGGAAGTGGGTTTAAAAAATGTGGTATCGTCAGCATAGAGAGAAAGTGTTGAGTGTTGAATGAGCCTTTGAAGGTCGTTAATAGTTAGGATGAAGAGAAGTGGACCTAGGTGGCTACCTTAAGGAACACCTGAAGTGGCCAAGAAAGAGCCGATAGGACAGACCTGAAACGAGCACTGTAGAAACGGTTATCCAGGTAAGAAGATATCCATTTTAGCAAAATGTGTTCAAAGCCCAGGATGGAAATTTGAACAGGATTAGTCTGTGAGATATCTTATCAAAAGTCGCTGGTAGAGAACGTTATAAAGCTGGGCGACTTGAGAGTAGTGGAAAAGAGAAAGAAGAAGTGGCGGATGAAAGTTATCAATAGTCGATAGTGAAAGGGGACAGAGCGAGACAGACGAGTTTATGGGGTCAGTGGTGAAAATGAGGTCTAATTGCCTACCCATATAGTTGGCGACCCCACTAACTTGGCATAAGCTAGAGTCTGTAAGCTTATCCAAGATGAGGCATTCCTCACTCGAATTAGGGTTTGCGGTAAAATAAGATCCATCCTCTGATTGAGTCCAGTGCAATTGAGGTAGATTGAAATCGCCGAATACGATGATATCATCGAGAGGATCAGATAAATTAATTATTTGATCAATTGCATCGATAGCGAGTTGGTAGCATTCGATAGGTTGTGCCGGTAGGATGTAAGAACACATAACGTACAGGGACCTGCAAGGGACCACGCTTACTCTGTGCCTTACGTCGTCGTCACATTTCTACGTTAACGATTGATCCAAGTCCTTGAACCTAGTGGTTTTCGGAAGAACTATTCCGTCCAACATTATATCTGGAATAGGTCGCAGTGGATATGAAAATGGGCAGGTCAAATGTTCCGTCTTTGAGCGACCTATTTTAAACCCGTTTTTCTCTAGCGCGTCTTTCCATTTACTTAGGACGATTTGTAAATCATTATCGCTTGGAAAGAGAATCTATGTTACATTTGCTTCGTGCATGCAATCTTTCAAAAGATAGTCTAGTACCACGTTAAGGAGGAAAGGGCTAAGAACGCTTCCTTGATGCACTCCGACATTTACCGGAAATTCTCTCGTAAGTCCGGCGGTACATTTAACAGCAGTTCTAACGTTTCCATACATGTCTTGTATCATTCGTATATACGTTTCCGGTACCTTTTGAGACCTCAACGCGGTCCATATGAGATCTCTAGGCACACGATCGAATGCTTTTTCTAGATCAGTAAATACCATGTGCAGATCTTTTGACGAATCCCGATGTTTTTCCATTAATATTCGCAAGCTTTGGATTGCGTCCACCGTCAATCTTCGTTCCACGAATCCACACTGGCTATCGTCGAGCTTTATGATTTTGCGAAGACGTTCGTTTAAAACTCTTTCGACGATTTTCATCGTGTGTGACATCAGCTTGATTGAGCGGTGGTTGTTGCATTCTCGCGTGTCGCCTTTGCCTTTGTATAACGGAACCAAAAAGCTACTTCTCCATTGATTCGGCATAGTTTGTCCGCATTTTATTTTATTCAAGAGTTTTGACAGTCATTCACTGCCGATACATTCCATCTTCGACCAAAACTCTGATGGGATGTTGTCTGGTCCCGCCGCTTTCCCGCGTATCATTTTTCCGATAGCTATACTTACTTCTACGGTTGAAAAGTCAGCAACTTCTTCTTCGAATGGATCAGCTGCAGGGACGCGATCACGTGGAAACTGTTTGTTAAGCAGGTCCTTACAGTATTCAAGCCACCTATCACAGATGTCCTTTTCGTTTGTTAGTAAGTGCCGGTAGGAGTCTTTGATGTATTTTGGCGACAATATTTGACACTTTACTATTGTACGACGTTTGAACTTCTTGAATAGCTTGTCTTCTATCTGCCGATCGTGAGGATATTTGTTCCAAGTCCTGGTAAAAGTTTTCCGCTGCTGCCGGTCGGGTTTGGGCCAGGACTCTCTTTGTAACGTTTTTAAGTCGCTCATATTCAAGTGCAAGTCGAGACTTTTCGATATCGTTGCCTTGATCACATTTTGTCCACGCTTGAAATGCTTGCTTCTTGTCGGTCACAGCTCGTTTGGTTTCGTCATTCCACCACCATGTTTCTTTCTCGATGTGATGATGTCCTGATATCGTTCCGCTGTGAAGAATTCTGTAATGAGCAGCCGGTGTTGGGTAACTAGCGATTCTCCAAGGATTACCTTGCAGTCCTTGACACTGTTTCTCATTGATCTTTTGCAAAGGTGATAGTCTATTTGTGTTTCGTGGCATGCGCTGCTATAGGTGATAAGATGTCGTTGATGTTTTATAAACGTCGTATTGAAAACAGTGAGACCGTGAGCTTTATATACTACAAGGATGTCTTCACCAGCAGAATTTCTGGTTCCAAAGCCTTTACCGCCGTAGCAGTCCTCATAATCTATATTTGATTCTCCACCGTGGCCGTTTAAATCTCCGCCTACGAAAAGCATCTCCTCGATGGGTATATTTCTGAGTAAATTACCGAAATCTGACCAAAATTTATCCTTTTCCGATTGATCGCAATCGTTTTGTGGGGCGTACGCGCTAACAATGTTCCACATTTCATTGTTTATAGTGAGTTTTACACTCATCAAGCGACAATAATACCGACAGCGTTTCGCCCATTGACCGTTCCATGGTAAAACATCTTAAATGACTTAGTTTTTAAATCAAGAAAACGCGCTTTATTTCCGTTATTTGAGTTCGGACATGTAGAGTTCTGCGACGCATTATTGCTTCCATCTCCAAGCTTTTTGAGGTCATCGATCCGACGTTCCAACTTGCAAACCGAAGTTTAGTAAAATTTAGAAACTTCACTTTAGGAATCCGTCGGGCTCTGCATTTCTGCTTGCTCTGGGATCACCCGAATACGTGGCATGCGTGGTGCCCAGTGGAGTAGTGCTACAACTTGCGATCATTTCCATGAAGTTTTGTTTGTACTTTCGTACGAGATTGATTTGACACACGTATGCTCAATTGAAGTTAGTTTGACTTTGCTTTTATCCCATCGGTAGTCGCCAGACGTGGGAACCCACTGATTGCATACGAACTTGTGGGAAAGTCTTAAAGGTGTTAAAGTGTCACAGGCTCATTTTTGGTGTTATAGTTGCCTGTCTATGACTGATTCCTCATTTTAGTCGCCTTTTACGACAAGCAGGGAAGCACTGCAGCACTATTTTCTATCCGGTGCTGCACGGATAGTACAGGGACCTGCAAGGGAGTGTTATCTTTATTGAAACGTAATCAATCTTAGAAGAAGCAGAAACAGCGATTGGAGAAGAGATTAGGTCATTGTGGATGGCCAGTAAGACGGGTAAGATCGTCGTCTCGAAAAACGTTGAAACTAGGGGGGAATAATTCCTGATTCTTTATATCAGGAATTAGATTAGTTTCGGTCAGAGCGTGGACTTCAAATGGGAGAGCCTGAGATTTTCGCAAGACAGCACGGGTTTTAGATCGCAATCCTCTTACGTTTTGATAGTAGAAGGTAAGAGGTAGGTTATTTGGAGAGCGCGTGGGAGTGGATGGTTGGAACACTGGCAATGGTAGCACGTTAGGGACGGAAAAATTTGTCGTTGTTAGCTCTGCTCCGTTGAAGGTGTGAGATCCTTTTTGAGTGCACATAGTTACCGAAAGCAGCAAGGTCGTCAGAGACTTTTTGGGGAGACATATTGAAAATCTCGTGGAACTTGATATATAAGTTCCTCAGATTTTTGAGGTTAGGAGGGAGACCTTTCTGCTGTTCTTGAAATCGAGCATTAAGCCATTACGACATCTGCTACGCCATTTGAACTTCGTTCGTATTGCTGTCAATGTCAGCTTTCCCAATTTGGACTCCAACCGTCCACTTGTCATGCAACCTTTTTTATATGCAGAAAGTGCTACCTTTGCTTCTTGTTGCAGAGTATCTCTTATGACTTGCGTCAGTAATACTTACAGTTAAATTTCCATCTGTTTTTCTTCGGATCGCTGCGAGTTGGTGTTTTGAGGAAGTGCCAAGTAAGTACATGCAATCCCTTTCCATTGTTATTTGTTAGAAATGGGCTGCCGGTTCTGAAAGATTGGTTAGTTTCGTCAAAAGGGACCTTTTTGCCAACATGATTCTTATTTTTTCCGCAGTCACTATGAAACAACATACAACACTTTGATTCGGCAAACCAATTCTGAATTTTTACTTCACAGCTGCGCTTAGTATCGTCGGTGTTTGTGTTGTTTTATAATAACTCGGAGATTTAGAGTAGATATAGCCAATATACGCGGGCTAAAAAGTAACCACTTTTCTGCGTACGTCCACGTCTGTAAATACAGACCAGATGTTTTGGCACTTAGTGAAACACAGGTAGATCCCCGCCCACACCTCTCAGATCATTCTGATCTGAAGCTACCTGGCTACGAACTAGTGCCATTATTCTTCCCTCACTGTGGTCTCGCCATTTACGTGCGCAGTGATGTAGCTTACGAAACTCCACCACAATGTAGTCCCTGTTCCAATCAGGAATTCCATTTCAAGTGGCTAAAATTCCACCTCCATAGGCAATTCATTCTCTACTGCTTTATTTACAGAAGCCCCAAACTGGACAGCAATTCGACTTTTAACGAGTTTGATGCGCTGTCTGGCTCCAATCAAAGAATTGTATCCCTATATCCTCATACTGAAATCGTTATTAAGGACGATTTTAACATACACCATTCTGGGTGGCCTCGACACTCTGGACAGACAACACCCGAAGGACATAGTCTCTGCTTGTTTTTAACGTACACACCTGTCATGAAGACTTCAGTTTACGGGATGCCCATACATCCATGGGAGCAAGGATACGCCTTGATATCGCTCTCCGTCATTCCATTTATATTAATTCGGAACTGTGCCTCTGTTCCACCATTGGTATGAGTCGAGGCCGACCTAAAACCTCTTACCGCTCTTAGGGTCACAGCACACAGTACCTATTGCAACTCTACATTGGGTTAAAGCAATAAGAAGACCCTTCCCGCGATTTTGGGTTCAAACCACCATGACGCACCCACAAGGGGGCCTACCTCTAACAAGTCAGGCACGGACCGAGATCCGGGGGGCTCCTGACTCCCATGGTACAGTGATTTAAGTCCTTGTAGGGACTGCCGGCAACTTGTAACTGATCAAATCTTCGGTAGCGTCATCTGAAAATGCTTGCGATAAGACCAGTACTTTGCTCTGCCCCGCTTTTTATTAGACAACGTCATTGATGGGCGAAGCTTTGATAATTAGTACGGGGCACTACCCGAAGGACAGTGTGTTGAGATCTTCGCTGCGGAAAATAACTTAAACCAACTTGTAAATGAGCCCACACGAATACCAGACGTTGATAGCCATACCGCCAACATCTTGAACTTGTTCTTAACTTCTCACCCCGACAAATACAAGGTCGATGTGCTATCCCCTCTAGGCTCGTCAGACCCCTGTGTCATATCAGCTAATTTCTCGTACACCTACCTCACAGTTAGAGAAAAGATTCCTAAGAGAACCGTATGTCAATACAAGAAAGCCAATCGGAGCGGACTTGGGATCTTAACTAGTCGTTATATTTCCTCGATAACCACGTGGATGCCGCTTCTGACATTCTCTTTGGAATGAGATTCTTTATCCCTCACCGGATCCAAAAGGAATCGAGCTGTAAAGAGGCTGTCAGAGTTAGAGAAAGGTTTTTTCAGTCCTTCAAGACCAACCCGACAGAGAAAACCGAAAAAGGTTTAAACGACTGCAACGTCCCACGGTCCCAAAGGTAGTAACAACTTTTTGGTCGTTTGTCAAAATTATTAGAAATTCTGCCTCATCCTCAATCCCAACGCTCATTTATAATGACATTCCAGCTGTCAGCTCTTTGGACAACTCCAATCTAGCACACTTTGCGGCCAGCTGAACTCTTCCAGATTGTGCTTTGTCTGCGCCTACACTTGAGTGCGTACGGTTTTCGTAGCAACATATCCACTGCTGATCTGAGTGCATGTCTCACCGAAAAGTGGAACCAAAGCGTACATTAATTTGTCAAAAGCAAGATAGTTGCACTTGATATTTCTAAGGCATTTGACGGAGTTTGGCATCAGGCTCTTTTATCAAAAATGCTTCATTTGTTCAATTCAAGTTGTCTTGGATGGTTTAAAGTCTAATATTCACTAAATAAATGCTGGTGTACCCCAGGGCTCCGTTCTGTCTCCAACACTCTTTTTAATTTTCATCAACGATCTCTTGTCTGCTACTTCTAATCTAATGTATTCCTTTGCTGATGATAGTACTCTCTGCTTTTCATATTCGTTTCCGAACTCACGGCACTGCTCTTCGGCTGTAGAACGAGAACGGCAGCGTAAGTTAAGCTCATTAAATTCCGATATTAGCATCATAACTAATTGGGGAACTATCAACAGAGTAGAATTTAATGCTTCCAAAACACAATGCTGTCTGCTGTCGTTACAGCGAAATTTAGACATCCAACCATTATCCATGAATGGCACTTGCATCGTCGAAACCGAAAAACTTTCTATCCTCGGTATATGTGTCAGTGACAGCTTACGTTGGAATGACCACATATTCGATGTCGTCAAAAATGCTGCGTAATGTCTAGGTTTCCTCAAGCGATGTAAGAAATATTTCACCCCCTGACCTGGCTTCTATATATAAGGCATTCATCCGCCCGAAATTGTAGTACAATGCCCACATCTGGTCGTTTGCGCCCAAAACATCTCTGCACCTGCTAAATAGGTGATGACAGTGGACACCTTCGGACACCGACGTAGTATCTCGTGTCCCACTCTGTTTTATCGCTATTTTCACCACCCGTGCTCTTTCAAACTTTTAACCGTAACAGCCGTCTAGCTGTGAATGCTCCGCAGTATACCCTCAAGCCCACTTTCGGACGTACTATAAAATATCATGATTCGTTCCTAATCCGTACAACACGCTTATGCCTCGGTCTTTATTTCCTAAGTCAGTATAACCTTCAAACATTTAAAACCAAAGTTCATCGGTACCTCTCTTTCTTTCAAGAATAAAGGTTTGTGCTTTGTAGCCACTTAAGAACTCATCTTCTGAGTTGATCTTGAAGAATAGGAAGTATTGGCTTACTTGCTTATTTAGGTGGCGCTACAGTTCGGGGTGAACCTGGACCTCAACTAACAAGCCTCTCCAGTTAGCCCGGTCTTTAGCTAACTATGCAGCTGGAGAATTGGTGTCCATTCCCTCTACATGTCCTAGTCATCTCAGACGACTGGTGCGCTGTTTTTCTCTTCCAAAGCCCGTCAATGCAAACGGGACTGAATATTTTTCGAAGAATTTTTCTATCGGAACGACTGAGGATATTTTCATTCGCTTTTGATAGGGTCCATGCTTCTCCGCCATAAAGTAGGACTGGAATGATCAAGGTCTTAGGGTCTCCTTAGTTTTGTGGGATAGGGCCTTACTACCGAATTGCCTTCCTAGCCCAAAGAAACAGCAATTGGTAGGAGTGATTGTTCGTTTTATTTCTGCTGAGGTGTTGTTGGCAGAATTTATAGCAGACGCAAAGTAGACAAAGCCCTGTACTACTCCGAAATTATAGCTGGTGATTGTGATGTTTTGTCAAATTAGACGATGTTGTGTGCCCCTTCTTGTTGACAGGATAATACTTAGTTTTGCCCTCATTTACCGCTAAACCCATTTTGGTAGCTTTCATTTCAGTACTAGCAAACGCACCGTTGACAAACCGCTGAGTTCTCAAAATTTCGTCGATATCATCAGCGTGCCCTAGTAGTTGCACAGACTTTTGAATGATTGTGCCTCCAGTGTTCACTTGTGAGTTTAGCGCAATGTTTTCTAGTGAAGTCACATGACAGCGCGTCATCTTATCTAAAACCTTTTTTGGCATCAAAAGTCTCCGAAGTCATTAATGATTTTGACGGAGCAGCGAATTGGTTTGGCAGGGATATAGCTCGCCTCTATAAATGTTGTCATATGCAGCCTTAAAATCGCTGAAAGGACGGTAGGTGTCGATTTGGATTTCTTGAGTTTTTTTTCAGGATCTGTCGGAGTGAGAAGATTTGGTCGATTGTGGATTTTCTTGTCTGAAACCGCACTGATAGGGGGCAGTCAGGTTGTTGGCGAAGGGTTCACACAATATGACAGATAAGATCTTGTATCGGATCTGGAGGAGACTTATACGTTTAGATTTGGCGAGTTGAGGGGTCTCTTTTTCTGTGGATCGCGCATATTCCATTCACCAGCCATACACTCTTCTAACCAGATCTGAGAAATGAGTTGGTGCATGCTCTCCACAGAGTCATTTCCAGCAACTTTGAATATCTCGGCCGTCCAACTGATTTCTTGGTAGTGGTCGGGTGAAACCCAGCACATCAATTGCGACGTCTCTGATGGTCCGTTGGCAGCGTTGCTATTGGTTTTCGGTAACAGATCCTGGCGGTATAGTAATTGTTGAAAGATTTCGGGATACGGGTTCGACGATGTTTCTCCCTGCTCTTGCGATTACAGTTTTTCTGCGTTTTATCTTCTCACAGTAGTTCTTCTTTGTTGTGGTGTTTCGGAAATCCGCTTTCTCACCTTGGCTGCAACGTGATGATGATTCGAGTTCTGAAGGCATGCCTTACGTCATCAACTTGATTTATCGTTTCATGATCCGGAGACCGCCATGTCCCTTTTCCTCAGATGAGGACAGTGTGTGCTGGCTATATGTTAGTAATATTTCGTCCCGCCGCAAAGTCATTAAGCCTAAGTGGTGTCGTGTAAGCTATGCTTACCAACTTACTAAAGATGTCCTCTAGTAGGAAAAGACTAGGCGATTTTAACGTCATAGTTTGAATATTGCTCATACGAGTATGTCTTGTCGTGGATGGTGGCGTATTCCTAATCTTTCGTAGGGCCAAGGGTGCATGTTAGGCTTATGTTAGGGAATTTATCCTTGATGCGGATTGTCATAAAACGCTCGCTCACATGTCGGAAGCTCAAGACTTCTTGCCTAAAATGGCAAACCCGCATCCGAATAAGCTCTGTTTCTTTTGCCTATAGCAATCGCCATAGTATATATCACAATTTTTCATCCTCCGTATGTCCGCCTACCCTATCGCATTTCCTGGGTGGCGGTGATATATGTGTGATAGAAGTCAAGGGCCTCTCCTAATTGTTCGGCTGCACGTGGCCTGTTAAGCGACCGAACATTCCACGTGCAGATCCGAAGGTAGTTGTCTTTTATACGTTTGGCTTTGCATTAATTGGCCCGTTACAGCTTTTTAATCTCTTCCGTATAGGGTTCTGAGTTTTATGATGGCGTTGGCTGATATAATGCTACTAGCCGGGCATGCCGTTGCCATTTTAGCCTGCAGGTTATCCGGGACCACCCCTGGGAGGTAGCACTTCACTACGAACTTGATTGTTGCTCTGCTGGTCCAATCCAAATCCTTCTTAATTTTGAATACGGCCTCAGTACGGATCATGTTAGGCAAGACTAAAAAGTGTTTCTCTATATTATTTCACTTCTTCAAAGTCGTTCATCTTGACAGGGTAATGTTCTTAAGCTTCAATCAATGCGCGTTTGAAGAAGTCGATTGACGACGCAATCCAAATCTAAAGGATAATGATATAGAAAACACTGCTCAGGCAAAGAACTAATCCATTTTACTATTTGTATGTTCCTTTTACTGAAATTTCTCAGTCTTTCATAAAAAGCATCTACAGTAACAACGCGGGCGGAAATCGGTCATTCACGAAGAAAACGCTCCACGGTCTCATTATCACTCTCATAGCAAGCCTAGGAGAAACGCCAATAAGTGGTATATTGTACTTCTTTCTTTGCCAAGGGCAACAGAAAATCTGCCGACGTTTTACAGATATTCGGAAGCATTCATCTGGTTCGCCTGCAATCTAAAGTTATTGTGACCCGGGACCTAGACAAGACTCAATGAATTCAGCCTTCCGTGTGCATTTGGAGTAACCTGTCATATTCGAACTAGCTTAGAAGTGGTGAGAAGGTTCATTAATCCTTCTAGCGTAGGTTTGCAGTTTACGCAGATGCAGATCTTTCACGTGTTCTTTACAATATACTCGTATGTAGTGTATTTGCATCAGGTTTGGTTATGTTTCCGTTTGAAAGACATACATACTAAGGGCTAAAGGTTGCAATGCAGGAGCCGAAGGTGGAGTGTAACGGAGTCAGATGGCACGTCCCTCAAAATAACGTCACCGAAATTTGTACCAAAAAACTATGGGTTTTGGAGTGACTGCTGAAAGTTCTCAAGCGGCCGAACAGACTATTGCTTAGAATCTAGTAACAGACGCAGAGGGTAGAATTAGTATCATCCTAGTCATGCACTTGTAGATTCATGGCTCTTGACGACCTCCTCTTTGATGAGCTCCATATAGTGCCTAAACTACTTCAAACTGTCCGAAGGGATATAGCTTCTTTGAGGTCTTCGATGCGACATGTTAAGTCCAAAGGGGATTGGATTGCTCTCCAGGATGACACTAAAATATGAAGTTATATTGGAGAAACGGAGAGTAACGTCTTTTGATAATAGATGAGTCAGACTAGTCAGTTTC
The DNA here is from genome assembly GCA_949129095.1 of Volucella bombylans. Classification (NCBI taxonomy): domain Eukaryota; kingdom Metazoa; phylum Arthropoda; class Insecta; order Diptera; family Syrphidae; genus Volucella; species Volucella bombylans. The sequence goes on from OX422140.1 coordinate 364,057,356, forward strand.
GCGCTTTTCCGGGCTTGATCCTAAAGTTACCTTCGATGTCGTTGAAAATAAAAGCTTTATGAGTACTTTTTCTTGTCGAAGTAGCTTAGTCTCACAAGGTCTTCCGCATTCTGCGTACGCGAAGCATTTTTGCGCACATGAAGCTTAAATATTCTGTCCATCCTCTTCAGCGTGAAGGAAGTCAGACTGACAAATCTGAAAGTCATAGCTAGTGAGTATCCAACTCTACCAATTTGAAGTCTTAGAGCTATTCTCACGGTATGCCAGCGGTTCGACGTGTAGAGCCGTGCCAGACTGGCAACAAGTTACCGAAGTTGGGAGCACCTGATCTATACATTTTTGCACAAAAGCTAACAGGAAATATTCAATCTGTGCCAGGCGACTAATAGCTATCAAAACAAGCAAGGTATTTGACAGCCACAATCCGTCAGATATCAGGTACCGCGAGATCTGTTACTCAGCTCACTCGGAGGTTCAGTGATAGAAGCTGATTGAGAACTTAATCTCCTTGCTTGTAAGGTTTGTTGCGAGTATAAAACTGATAGACCCTCGACTCAGTGTAGGTGTCATTGCCATGGCTTGTCTGATAGTCTGATAGTTTCGGAGCAAGACTTCTATCTAAAGCCATTGGTGAGGACAACATTTACGTTCTGAAAGGTTTTCTCTACCTTTCGTCTTGTTCTGAGTTAAGGGAGAGTTTTGCTGGATTTGCCAAGATCATTCTCAAAGCGAGTCCACCAAAACTATATGTGCCATCATCAAGAGTGAAATATAAACTTATATAAGCTTAAATGAAAATCACAATTAGAAGCTTACAAACCCTCTGTTTCTGAATTTTCTACTTTCTCAGCTTATACAGTTTGCCATATTTATCCTCTTTGGTCCTTTGAGCCAGATTACATTTACACCAGGCATATATATAGGCCTTAATAAAGCCGCCTTCAGATGTTAGGCATAAAAGTTATTATCATGAGTGCTCACTTTGAAGTGGGTCCATCCCGACTCTATTAAGACAGAGGCTATTATTCTAGTAAGAGATAACTTCCAAGGGGGAAAGGGGTTAAGTATAAAGTGATCATGGCTGAAAGTACAGAGGTTCTTTCATTCAACACTGCAATGAGTGAAGAAAGTGGATTACCTTAGTGCCATGATCATGTTTTATAGAATTGGCCTCAAAACTGAACCCTGTGGTACTCCTGGTAAAGAGCATTTACTACGGGCTTATTGCTATTAGATAAAGGGTTTTCCAATAGGGACTTGACAACTTTGAATTTAATTTGTGAACGCACTCTTTCACTAATCATCAAACTGTCACTGTCAATTTATTCAGTAAAATCAACATTTTCATCATGGTAAAGTACACGAACGAGCAACGTCTGCAAATTATAAAAATTTTCCACCGAAATTTGGATTCGGTGACTGCAACTTTAAGAGCGTTAACTCCAATTTTCGGTCGTAATTCTCGCCCTAGTAGACAGGCAATAACAAGTTTAGTTCAAAAATTTGAGTCTACATATTCGTTGTGTGATGTTGCCGTGTCAGTGAGACAACGGGTTGGTCGAAGTGTCGAAAATATCGCTGCCGTTCAGGCGTCCGTAGCAAACGATCCAAGTCAGTCAATTCCACGGCGTTCTCAAGAATTGGGCATCGCTCAGACCACATTATGGCGTATTTTGCGTAAGGATCTTGGTTTGCACCCATACAAGATCAAGCTGACTCAAGAATTGAAGCCGATGGACCATTTGAAGCGACGTACGTTCTCCGATTGGGTTCTGGAGAAGATGCGCCAAGATGATGAATTTCATCGCAAAATCATCTGAAAATCCACATGTGCTTCATGAATCACCACATCATCCACAAAAAATAACTGTTTGGTGCGGTTTGCATGCCGGTGGGGCGGTGTTATTGGGCCATATTTTTTCGTCGACGATAAGTATCGTCGCGTTACTGTGAATGGTCAGCGTTATCGCGCCATGATCACCGATTATTTTTGGCCCGAATTGGAAGATATGGACTTGGACGACATGTGGTTTCAACAGGATGATGCCACAAGCCACACAGCACACGCTACAATCGACTTATTGAAGAGTAAGTATGGTGAGCGTGTTATCTCAAGAAATGGGCCAGTCGATTGGCCGCCTCGTTCGTGCGATTTAACGCCGCTTGACTATTTTCTGTGGGGCTACGTTAAGTCATTGGTTTATGCCAACACGCCGACGACGTTGGAAGAGCTCAGAGCCAACATTGAACACGAAATAGCGGTCGTTTCCGCCGAAATGTGGTGGGTTTGAGCGTCAACCAACAGCTTCCTTCATTGCACGTTCTTGTGCTAATCACATTGAATTGCACACATAAATTTGGATGAGGTCCCTTTCGAATTGAGCACACATCCGAAATGAATTTGAAAACTTTCCGCGCCGGAGTTATAGTGTTCTTTCATCAACATGTGCTAGCCATCGGAGCCTATAAGTTCTACCTCTTCCAACAAGTCAACGTCGCTGCATGCCTCATAGAGTTCGTTGTTCAATCTGTTTATACACACGGGACCGACAATTTCCCGAAGGACTTTTCTCTTTTCTCAATATTCATCCGCTTTATATAAAGACCCTGCCTCCACACAATACAGTAGGACTGAGACGATAAGGGCGTAATACAGTGTTTTCATAGTAGTTCGTGCGAAATTGTTGTCAGAGCGAAATGTTTGTGTTTTTTTTTTCGTGGTACTGTACTTGTGCATCTCTACTGTGACTCTAATATTACGTTCTATCTTTACGAGTCATCTCTTCGATATTTGTGTCGTTAGCAGAACTTCCTTAAACAGAACCGATCCGATCTACACCAAATCAGTTTTACCCTGACCTATCGGCTTCAGATTATCTCTCAATAATCACCTGTCATTCATCCATCAACTGTCAACTGTTAGATTCTATTTCAGTCCTCTCATTACGTAATTCAATTACATCTCAAAGCCTCTAAACCACAGATAACCACTTAAAACGTCTCCGACTTTACCATGGAACTAATGGTACAGCTTGTGTTCGAACAGTTTCACCTGAAACATGACAACCACTAAACAATTAACACTTATCCGCAAGGTGTCATCGGTAAACATTGAGTCTGCTGTCAAACTTGTCACTGTCAGTTTCTTCTATTTTCTTTGGATTTTCAAAATTCAAAATGCCAACACTGCCGGTCAGAAACCGAATAACAATGCCAAACAAACTATAATCCAGAGAAAACTATAGAGAGCGGAGAAAAGTTTTTTTTTTTTTTTGGGAAAAAAGAAGGAAGGAGAATGAAAAAAAAAATTAAAAAAAATCTCTAATAAGTTGTAAAAATATACAAAATTAGATGGAACCCCAACAAACAAATGGACAGCGTGATTTTGGATTTGAATTTCGAATCAAGTCGAGTCGATCTTTAGTCAAGTTACTAACTCATCCGGAGAATTATCTTGACGCGATTTGTTGCCTTAAAGTACAGATTTTACAGTTAAAATCCGTAGAAATATTAACAAAAACAAATATTGAAATTATAAATTCATTGAATTAGAGATAAATTGTGTAAACAAACAGATACGGATACGCGAGCCATTATGCAATAGTGAAACGCTGTTGGTAATCACCTGAATGGGAGGAGAAACCGAAGCTCAGAAAGATTTTGTCTTCCACATATGGAGGGAGTGGCGGTAAGAGTTTGTTCTTCTTTTATTAAAACTTATAAGAAAAATAAAGTGATCAATCGGCCTTGATTTTTCTAAAGATTTAAAGTCCATCCCGTGAGACTAAAGATTGAATGTCCTGGACTGGAGTAGACTTATTGCCGTGCTCTGGCATCTTATGAAGTTATATTCACGATCAATTCCAGAATTCATAATCTTTCCCAAACTGAACAGTTTCCAGTAGAACGTTCTTTAAAGACTTAGATTTTGTACTTAAATTTTGAAAGCTCTAAAAGTTCTAAACAGCTTTCATTGTTCATTTAGTGACCCATCCTCATCATAACCTAAAGAGATTTTAGCTAATTTTAAACTGACCAATTGAAACGGAAAGGAGCTGATCTCGAATTGGCCACCTTCTGTCGTTATCAAGGCTTTTCTAAGTAATTTTCCAACGCTTGCGGTTTCCATGTCCAAATCACAACACTAATTCCACTGAAAACTTTTAAATTGCTTTTGAGGGTGGCGATGTTCATTTAATTTTCTTCCGGTTGTCCTGAACGTGGGTGATATGGTACACCTTCTTTCTAAGATAGTCCTTCAGACCTAACAGCCTGTCGTCTTTTCTCCTTAAAATCTTCGAAAGACTGATTGACGCTGCAGCATTGACGTAAATTTACTGTCAGCTTCCCAACATGCATACTGCAAAGGAAAACTGTTGAGACGCAGGATTACACTCATTAGTATGTTTTATTGAAAAACCTCTTGCTTGTAAGGAATACTGTCTGATAGCTTTTCTTGACATTGAAGGAGCCTTCAACAAAGTCGAACCAGAGGCGATCACTACTGCATTTTCAAATCTCGAAGATGAAACCTTGCTTGAAAAGCTGATAAGTTACAACTGATCTCGGGCAAAAGTTTTGTTCGTACCTCAGGGTGGTGTCTTGTCTCCCTTTCTCTGGAGTAAATGAAAAGATCTTAAGTATCTTAGAGAGGGAAGGCTGCAGGGTGATTGCTTATGCAAATGACGTTGCGATGGTTATATACGGAAAATTCTCCAACACTCCAAGCGAGCTAATGAACAACGCTTTTTCCAAGCTCTTAAATTGGGCTAGTCGGTGTGATCTACCCATCAATCCAGACAAAACTGAGCCAGTTCTTTTCACGAGGAAAGACAAGAATCCCCACTTTGACCCCTTAAAATGCACGATACATAGTAGAGTAACCTCGAAAGTTAATATACAAGAAAGGATTAGAGAAGCCACCAAAGCCCTCTATTCTTAAATGGGGTATGCAACCCCGTATCACGCATTGGGTACATTTAGTATACCCACACTGTTTTTGTCTGGCGAGGGAACTCACCATCTCAATCTAGGGAAGGTACAGCGTCTGGCCTGCATGTGATACACATGCGGCACTCTTAGAACTACTCCCTTAGCTGTACTGGACACCATTCTCGATCTCACCCCCTAGATATCTTCGGCAAATATGTTAACTAGCTTCTAACGCACCCATAAAGTTGAAAGCCTCTTCACAGTGGTCCTATATCTACACGGGACACTCCACAATCTTAGATAACCTACGACAAAGGCTAGAAGATACCGAGTACGACACTATTATCAATCGTGAAGACTGGGTGGATGGAACATTAGCTGACAAAGAATCCTTCCACATATACACGGATGGGCAGATAACCGAAGAAGGGATAGGAGATGGTATCTTCTCTGAGAAATTAAATCTTGATCTCTGATTCCGCCTCCCAAACCACTGCAGTGTCTATCAGGCGGAGGTTATAACTACAAGCGTCAAGAAAAAAGTGATATCGGCCAAAGATATCTATATTTTGACTGACAGCCAGACAGCTAGCATGTCCCTGGAATCAGTCACTTTAAAATCAAGTACCGTCTTTAATTGGCCCGCACAAAACTTGAGATCTTCGCACACGCCTCTGGGCACTTGTAAAAATGAAATTCTACAAGATACGATTGATAAGGCCAACCGCAGGTGGGCAAACGGTGCAGGGTGTCATGTCACCAGACTGAAGACATACCGCAAGGCTTGGCATCCTCCCAAGTGACTTCTGTCGAAGCTGTAGGGATGAGGAAGAAGAGAAAACAAATCTTCATCTCCTCTGCACTTCTCTTGGCTCGCACTATATAGGCAATCTCGGTGATCCTGCAGAAACTAACGTTGCCGATCTTCTTCGCTTCATCAGAAGCTCTCTCTAACTTTTAGGGTTTTTCCACGTATCAGAAATAGATCAAGATCCAGTGGGGTCACAATGGACCTACTCTGGCCTAAGTGTGCCCGTATCTGGCAGCCACACCAGCCAACCGAACAGCTCGATCCCGAATGGTTGCAGTCTAGAATATACGAGTATGAGAATTCGGTGTTTGAATAGAATACTACGAGCCAACAGAAATTATAAAGGAATACCCGGGGCTAAGTAGGATATAATCCAAAGGCCATTCAGCCATCTTTTCTAAAGAGCCATCTATCAGACTGGATACCTTCAACAGCGAAATCCTTAGAACTGCTAATGAAAACTCACTTCCCTGGCTGCAGTATCTTCTTTCCTTGGGAGGATAAGATTGGATCCTCAAAAGTTTCTTCTGTTACAGATACCTAGACCTTGGCAAAACTAACTAACTAGATATCCTGGATATGGGTGCACTTTTGATTCTATAGCTCGTCTCTTTAGAGGCTCTGATAAGCTGGAGTAAAATCGATGAAGATCTGCCGGAGAGTCAATATTTGATCGATGTCCGACTTACCAACCAACAGCTTTCTTCAAAGATCTTAAACCGCACTGGTGTCAGGTTGCTGAAGGTTAAGCCCATGGTGTGCCATCACATATGGGATTAATGAATGCGTCAATCATCGCCTTGATCTTCTAAGGGAAAATAATCCCAAATCTCGATCAGTAACAGTTTGAAGTCATTGTGTAGTCATGACTTCCTCTTTCGTAACTGGTGAGACCTAGAGTCATGACGCTCTGTGGTGTTTGTTAGATGTTAGACAGGTACCATGATCCCGCAAGGGTGTGCTCCTCTACCAGTTAGGCTGCAACCGATTTCAAGGAGCTTGTGACACCCATGGTGCCAGAATTAAGACCCCCACAGATGTCATCTATCGATTGGCCGATGAAGTGCGTCTAAAATGTCCCTGGTGAAATGCGTGTCCTTCACCAGATCATTTTCGCTGCGGCTAAGCTATCATCTCCTGCGGATTTTCTGGATGTCCGACTGCGTCTCTATTACATTGTTCTCATATTGTAATTAAGTCATAGTCGTCCTTCTATTCGAGTTTTGTTGCTCCAACCACGCCTTTTTATCTTTTAGTAGCATTTACAAATCTTATTCCTACACTTTCCGAACTCCCTCGTCTTCCTTCGCAGAAGGAAGGGTTGGGCTCTTTTCCTCCGCTAGTACGTATCAATAGCAGCTCTCATCTGAGGCGGTATTTCTTATAGACTCCTGGCATTCAGTGGTCCCTCGAATCTGAAGCCGGTGATGCATGTTTATGGAAAAGATTACGTAAACTCGGTTGGGGAAAGATTGTTTTTTTTTGTTGCGATTGTTGTTGTCCGATGTGAAACCTGCTTACAGTACCATCCTGCCACTATACAATCATTGACCCGGCGTTCTTGTCTTGGCTACTATTAGGTCCTCGCAATGCTCGAACGTCTAGAATTCTGGATACAGTCCTTTTGCTTGTCGTTTTTATACCAGGGGAAGCCATGTGGCCCTCTCGATCCTAAGATGCCAAGAACATGCAGGTCACCAAATCCGGTTGATAAGTACGTCGTACTCGGAACTCTCCGCGTTACCGTAGGACGGATTATTATCTGTCCTGTCAATTTGCAATTTGCGATTGCACTAGAGCCATTCCGATTTGGAATCCATTCAAAGGCGTAACTACTCGAGCGATCTTGGTCCGTTCTACTCTATTGAAGTAAGAGCTTTGTATATCAACAACTTGAATTGCTGCTACAAGCAAAACGTAGGGGAAATAATCCTAAAGGTGGGAACATTATCGAATGTGTCCTGCAGAAAAACCCCAACAAACTGCGCGAATTAAAAGCAGCTGGCATCTAAAGCAATGGATCCCATAGGCTCTCTGGTCCGCTCTACGCAACCAAGCTTCATTAAATGCGATTTTGCGCTAATCGTCTTCCGTTGGATAACACTAAATTGGTTAAAGTCCCTTTTAGTTACAGGTCAATGCCACTGTACTCCATTTATGCAAACGAGAACGAGATTATTTGAAAAACAGTTTTCTCAGTGCACTGCTAATGAAGTCCATGCTTCTCTGGACTGGCACTAGAGAGTTTTTTATTGTAGTTGGTAGTGGGCGATATACCCAGGGTAAATAGAAGGTCTAGTATACCAGGGCTTCAGTCTGACCTGACATTCAGACAATGACCAATAAATTTCCCACATTAAGAGAGCTTCTGAGTTATGGGACTATTCTGGAAGTTGTCACAAGCTGGAATAAAGAATTGAGTGTATGTACCAGTATCTCAAGAAAATACTAGCTCCCGGCCGACTGATTCATTTTAAGAAGAGTTTTACCAAAGCTGTTCTGAAGAAGGGGTATGACGTAATTGTAGTGAGTTACTTACTTAGTGGCGCTAAGTCTACAGGGCCTAAACCAACAAGCCTCTTCACCTAGCTCGATCTCACGCCAGATGCTCCCAGTGCCGCACTCCACATTAGTTCAGTTTCCTTTCCAATTGCGTGTGCCATCTCAGATGCGGTCGTCCTCTGTTGTGCAATCCTTCGGGCTTAGAGTCGGGCCGGAGCTGTGGTCTCTGTTGGATCTGTAGACGCTCGACTGGGCAGATGTCGCTGTACAGTCCTTAAAATTCGTGGTTGAATTGGAACTCTCCCACCCTGAATCTGAATTTGCATGGATTGTTCATGAACGGCTTCGGACACTCAGATAATAGGGCGTTTGGCGCAGTCGATATGGTCTCATTTTTTGTGGATAGGACAAACGATGCGGAGATTCCATGCTTCGGGCATGTTTTCCTCTGACCATATCGTACAGATGAGCTAGTGCATGTTCCCAACTATATCATCTCCAGCTACTTTAAATAGGTCAGTAGACATTCCTTCTGCTCTATGTACTCCTCTTGACCTTAGCTTCGATATTGCTACTTTAACTTCGTCTAGGTCAGGATTCTTTGTCGTGCTTTATGCTCGTGCTCTTCCTTTCTGTTCTGCTCATAGAGCTCAGGATCAGCTGACGTCTTTCGATGCACCACAGCTTTATATGGTTCTTCATTGGCTGCATGTACCTGCCAACATTCATCGTCAAACCAGAGGATTATTTTTGGCGGCGCTCAATCACACCAGAAACAGTTTCTCTTGGTGCTCTGTGGTTTGTGTAAGAGAGCAGCAAAGATTCAAGCGGTCTCCTGCGAATGCAATTTTTCCGATTGATACGAGTCGGAAAGTTCGGACACAAAGAATGCTAGAAGAGTGGTTGACGACGTCTATCGCAATATGATCAATCTGGTCGAGGGTTTCTTGATAAAGGGATAGCCAAGTCCTTTTATGGATGTTGAGATGTCAGAATCACGTGCTGGTTAATAAAAAGTTACGCCTCGTCACAATTTCTAAAAACCTGATTCCATTTTCCGACGTGGTGTTATGCAGAATGGGTTTTCCGATGACCCGCTTTCTTGCCCAGCATTGTAGTATCTCTTAGCACAATTTTGTTGTAATAGCTGGAGCACTTTGCGTATGTTCGGTCTAGCAATTCGTTGTTGATGGTGTCATTGTAATTCCCTGTAGGGGTGGATGGTTATGAGGCGTTTGCTTGTATGCTAAAAGCTTCAGATTTTGTAGTTGTACGGCTTAGGAAAGAATCACGATATTTCAGAGTACGTCATGCTGATGAGCATTCATAGCTAGTGTTACGATTAAAAGTTTGAAGGGGCGGAATTCTACTGGCAATTTCGGTGATACAACAAGGTGAGACAGGAGATGTTACGCCAATATTCGAGGGTGATGAATGACTGTGTAATATTGACATCACCTATGAGTTTTATATTTAAATTTTGGATCCTATTTAGCAACTGGAAAGAGCTCTTAGGGGCACCTGACCAGATGTGGGCATTGTACTCCAATTTTGGGCGGATGAATGCCTTATATATTGCGGCTAGGTCAGAGGGGGTGAAATATTTTTTACATCGCTTGAGGAAACCTAGAAATTTCGCAGCATTTTTGGCGACATCGAATATGTGATCATTCCAACGTAAGTTGTCATTAACACACATACCGAGGATGGAAAGTTTTTCGGTTTCGACGATGCAAGTGCCATTCATAGACAATGGTTCGATGTCTAAATTTCGCTGTAACGACAGCAGACAGCATTGTGTTTTGGAAGTACTAAATTCCACTCTGTTAATGTAGGGTTTTCCAATAAGGAAAACCGTTGACAACGTTTTTTTTAAATAAAACGCAAACCATTTGAGATATTTCAAAAACTTCATTATCGGCTTGAAGTACAATCAAAACATTTATGAATGGAACTCGACTTCGTTCACATGGCCACCGCGGGCACGTTTGCAGCGGTCGATTCGTTGGACCCAATTTTCAACGACTCGGCCACACATTTCGGCCGCTATTTCGCGTTCAATGTTGGCTCTTAGCTCTTCCAACATCGTCGGTGTGTTGGCATAAGCCAATTACTTAACGTAGTCCCACAGAAAATAGTCAAGCGGCGTTAAATCGCACGAACGAGGCGGCCAATCGACTGGCCCATTTCTGGAGATAACACGCTCACCATACTTACTCTTCAATAAATCGATTGTAGCGTGTTCTGTGTGGCTGTGGCATCATCCTGTTGAAACCACATGTCGTCCAAGTCCATATCTTCCAATTCGGGCCAAAAATAATCGGTGATCATGGCGCGAAAACGCTGACCATTCACAGTAACGTGACTATAGTTATCGTCGACGAAAAAATATGGCCCAATAACACCGCCCCTCCGGCATGCAAACCGCACCAAACAGTTATTTTTTGTGGGTGAAGTGGTGATTCATGAAGCACATGTGGATTTTCACCCGACCAATAACGCATATTTTGCTTATTGACGAACCCTTTGAGCCAAAAATGAGCTTCGTCACTGAAGATGATTTTGCGATGAAATTCGAGGACGCTGAAGTCGTCGATCAAAAATGTGCAAAAGTTAATAAAAGAAAATTACAGAATTGCTGTAAGCTCATATTGGAACAACAAGGTTCGGGCTGTAAACACCAGCAACCCGAACATGTTTCCGCAAATCAATAAACTATTTCGGAGAAAAAAACAAAACGACCTTCAGTGTCTTAAAATAGCCCGGACAACAGACAACGAACGGTTACTGACAATAGCAGGTATTGATCCAAATGAGGCCGCTGATGATGACGACTTCTTTGTGATCGAGGATCCGCAGGAGAAGGTTGAGGCCATAGGGGCGACTTTCCAGGAAGTATACAAGGCCATTGATATCATTGGCCCTAATTATGACCTGGACAATCGCGTCTTGGTGCACGACTTCTGCATGCGAAATGAAATAGGGAACTGGCGATCCGAAGGCTCTGGTTTCACCCGGTTCACCGACGAAAATACGGCCAATAATGTCATTGCCAGAGAGGGTGACCTACCCCGTTCATTTCGAAGGAAGAACTCCATGAGATCTTCGACACAATCAGGGCTAAGAAATCAGTGGGGATCGATGGTATTCCGAACATCGTGCTTCGACATCTTCCTCTAGAAGCGGTGGACATTTACACCACCCTGTTTAATAATGCAATGAATAATGTACATTATCCAGCGCATTGGAAAACGGCGGTGGTTCAACCTATCCCCAAAAAGGGGAAGGATATATCCAATCCGGCGAATCTCCGGTCGATAAGTCTCCTTCCGAATATCAGTAAGGTTTTTGAAAAGGTAATCAATAGAGCTCTGTCTAGGTGGGTTGAGGACAAACATATAGTTCCGGATAATCAATTCGGTTTTAAGGCGGGACATGATATCTCACATGCCGCGTCTAAACTGGTTTCTGATATCCAATGGAATAAAGGCAAAAAACAATGCACTGGTGCCTGCCTTGTTGACTTGGAGAAGGCCTTCGACACCGTATGGTTAGAGGGTCTTTTCTATAAGCTGAGTGGGTTGGGGATCAGTAAACCACTCTTGTACATTCTTTATAATATGCTAACCAACAGACAGTTCATCGTGAAAAATGGCGATGTGACTTCTGTTGGAATATTTCAAATTAAAAATGGTCTTCAGCAAGGCGCGGTCAATTCGCCGATCCTATTCAACATTTTTACAAGCGACTTGATAGGTTCACTTCCCCATACTATTGCGTACGCAGACGATTTGGTAGCGTACAGAACAGGTCCAAAAATCGAAGTCATTAATACTCTCTTGCAGAGTGACTTCGATAAGATAAGACGATTTTGCGATGACTGGAAGATGAAAATCAACTTTCAGAAGTCGGAAACCATTCTCTTTAGGACGCCGTTGTCTGGAGCCTCTAGGGATACCAGAAAAAATTGGCGAAAGTTCTCAATCATTGGACAGCACGGACAGCCTCTTGCCTGTCGAAATGTAGTCAGATACCTTGGGATCTGGCTGGATCAGTTTCTGTATTTTGGCAAAAATGTAGATGCTGCTCTGGCCAGAGCTAAAGGTGCTTTTGCCCTTACAAAGAGATTGTTTTATAGCAGCCAACTCGATGTGAGGGTAAAGGTAATCTGCTACATGGCCCTTATTAGGCAGGCCCATGCTGGTATTTGGTTGTCCCGTGTGGTTCAATGTACGAGCAAGCTTAATGGAAAAGATTCGGGTGTTTGAGAGGGCCTGCCTTAGGGCTTGTCTTCGCTTGTACAGAACACCAGAGTCGGAGTATAAGAAATTTTATCCTAATGAGGTCCTTTACAATAGGGCGAACCTAATACGAGTGGACAACTTCGTAATTAAGCTGACTCGAAGGCACATTGCAAGAGCAATGACCTCGATGAATAACCTGATATCTGGGGCTTACTACCCCAATTACCTTTACCACGAGAGTGTGCGCTCTGACGGCTTCGTTCCACCGGAATTATTCCTCTACCTAGATCAGAAAGGGTTGATGCAGGATATTTCAGCGGTTCCGTTAATCTTCCATGTCGCTCGGACAGCTGGGGACAGGCGACTCAACTACAACAGAGACGTCGCACATGGCAGTGTGGATCGCCTCAGGTTCAGTAGGGCGGTGGGGAATCGCGATAAGAGGGATGTCGTTCGGCAGCACCAGCATTTCTGGTGGTTGAATGATGGAGAAGATGCTTCGTCGTCGTTTCCGTCAATTACGGACCAGCCTTACTAATGAGGCAGAGCTGACCAATCTGTTTTCTCTTGTAAATAGCGATGGCCAGCTTACGTAGGTTTAGGTTAGCATTTAAGAAATATATACATATATTAGTGTATACAAAGGTATATACTAATATATGTATATAATTGTGTATAATGTCTATGTGTGTGTATGTGTTTATTGTGTATGTAGTAGACTAAGGTAGACTAAGGCTTATTTTAAGTTAGATATTAAGTTTTTATAAAAATAAAAAATTATGTCCATACGCTAAGTTTTTGTTAACAATATTTTTTCTTAGCTTTAAGTATAGTAAATAAATACCCATAAAGAAAATGTAAATAAAGTCGAAAGACATAGTATAAGAATTTAGAGTAGCTTAGAGTGCCTGTGTGGGGCCAGTAAGTTAGTATAAGATTGTTAAGTAATTGTAAGCTAGTATTTAAGCATTTTGTTAGAATGTAAGAGTTATTGATTAGAAAATAAAATGCGTTTAAAACTGAAAAACTGAACTGCGATGAAATTCATCATCTTGGCGCATCTTCTCCAGAACCCAATCGGAGAACGTACGTCGCTTCAAATGATCCATCGGCTTCAATTCTTGAGTCAGTTTGATCTTGTATGGGTGTAAACCAAGATCTTTACGCAAAATACGCCATAATGCGGACTGAGCGATGCCCAATTCTTGAGAACACCGTGGAATTGACTGATTTGGATCGTTTGCTACGGACGCCTGAACGGCAGCGATATTTTCGACACTTCGACCAATCCGTTGTCTCACTGACACGGCAACATCACACAACGAATATGTAGACTCAAATTTGTGCACCAAACTTGATATTGCCTGTCTACTAGGGCGAGAATTACGACCGAAAATTGGAGCTAACTAAATATTGAGTTTACTGAATAAATTGACAGTGACAGTTTGATGATTAGTGAAAGAGTGGGTTCACAAATTAAATTCAAAGTTGTCAAGTCCCTATTGGAAAACCCTTTAGTAGGTGCCTTCCCAGGAAAGCTACCTACCAAACGCGATAAACTACAGAAGCTTGAGCTACTTGTTAAGGAAACTTTGTCGTAGTCTTATAGAAAATGTGAGGTTTTTTTAGTGAGTAAGAATCTCATACCACAGTAGGTGCTCGTGCTTATGGTGCCTGCTGTGGTGGTGCTCTTATGAGCGCGTGCTATGGTGCCTATGAAGGTTTTTACCTACCCACGGAGAAAAAAAAATGCTTGGAGTCAGCCCAGACAGAAACCACTACAGAACAGATCCTGGTAATCTTAGACAAGATATTATCTGTGGAGAAGACATAAGATAAAGATGCACTTGAGGATACTCCACACACTGCTACGTTAGATGTAAATTCCTTTAAAGCATAGAAAGGAAGCAAACATCCCTAAGGCATCAGAATATATCTAAGTTTATATAAGTGTGACGAGTACTAGACTGTCTTGTCAACACTTTCGTCATGTAGCTGGAGAATTTAGGATACCCTGTCAAGTGCAATTCGAGTGATCAGAAATGAGTCGGCTAAAGGAAAAGTATGTCTCCTAATCAGAATACTCTTAAACCTACAAGCAAGAGAGTTTCTTTTCTCAAGGCCTTGTCAACATCATTTATTAGACTGTGCTACGAGTATATCTCTACATGAGGTCTTACCTCTCCTGAAGTGTGACTAGATCCCTGATAAGCCATCAATATTAGCATCACGGCATTGGCATTTTTATGCCAAGTATCTTCGAACGACAACAAGTGCCTTAAAACGAATCAGTGAGGTCTTAAAGAAGTCCTCACAGATCGAGGAGACGCAAGGAAATAATCCAAAAGAACATCATTCCCTTTGAAACATCTTTCCATGTTCAGTTTTATGGTTCACATCTGCTTCGGCGTCATTTATCTTTGAGCATGGGCTCATATTTGGATTTACAAGATCATCAAAAATCACTGCTTCACCCCATAATAGGATGCACTAAAACAATTGCTCGACCAATTAAGCAACTATAAACAGCTAACCAAACATGATCCTAAAACAGATTTTCCATTTCTGAGTCTTTATCAGGGTGATCCTAGCCCGAATTGAAAGTGACATGTCACACACTCCCTAGAGTATAGATTTGGACTAGAATTTGAGGGTCACACCCGATGTTTACATAGCGCTTAATTGTGTTAATTGATACGGATATCTGTGGGAAGTACCCTTATGTGCATCTATGATCACTATCTTTCACTGATCGCGCTCTGCGGTTTAACTGCAGCAATTTATTTAATGTACCCAAAACCGCACTGCATTGATTTTTCTCTTTTCAAATGTCTCTACCCGTAGATACGAGTACATTAGGTCTTAGATACTACATAGCACTTTGTGAATGAAGGATTTTTTTATGACGTTTCTGGTGCCACCGCTTCTGCAGCGTTTTTCCCTCCACCGATACATGGTGGAGGATTGTCATAGTCTTCTGAGTGATTTGTGGTCTACTTTACCACTAATAAACCGTTCTCAACCCATCTATCCATTTAGACGATGAATGCGACAGTTGTGTGTTTGGAAAACTCTTTCCTTCTGTCAGTTTTAAATCGGAGAGTGTACTGTGCGACACCCTACAGATGAGGCAGCATCTCGGTCAGTTTGTTGTTTGTTTCTATTTTTTCGGGAGTATACGACTACTCGTACGCACGGTAAAATTTATCTCACGAAAGCGAAACGTTCTTGCAACCGACAACGCACGGACGCATGCTCCCCCGTACTTAAGGAAACCCAAAACAGATTCATTCCACTTCACAGTTTGTGTCAGTAATTTTATTTATATTTCTCGATTTTATTTAGGTGACGTCCAAATTTATAAATAAATAAAAAAAAACCCAACAATTCTGAATAAAACAAGAAGAAACCCCAAACGGTTCGTAAGTGGCATGTGGAGCACGTTTTTTTGTGCTGAAAATCTCTCTCATTTGTCGTGTGTACATCGTTCTAAAAGATACACACATCGGACTAGCGCCCAGAATCCGATGAGATTTTTATTTTAGAAGAAAGTACGCGCGCTCAGATCGTTTGCCGTTTATTTAATTTGCCAGACAAGACAAAACGGTCCTTAAAAAAAAAATAAAGAGAAGACGAATAACAAACACAAAAAAATAATAAAACACAAACACAAGCTTCATTGTAAATAATTGGAAATGTGTCGGGTGAATATGTGTTTGCGAAAGAATTTTGCAATAAAAGAAAGTGTAAGCTAGTGTGAATAGTTCGAAAAAATCAACCTAAATCGGGAAAGTCGAAAAGAAAATCGTTTTTCAAGTGTGAAATACGTCGAAAACGGTATTTTCGAAGTGTTCATCTAGCTGGCCAAATGAAAAAGTGTACATTTTCGCTTACTTTTTTGGGTATTTCGTTGCCAAAAAGTCTCGCTTGAGTGGAATACGAAAAACACTGCACATACGTAGTATTGTGGAGAATTTTTGGAATTTATTGGATTTTTTTGGATATAGTCCCGTCGGAAACACTGAAATAGATTCGTTTGGGACATTTCTTTTTTGAAAACAAAGTAGTTTGAACTGATTTCATGTTGATGGTGTTAAGAGTGTCTCATTGCAGTGAAATTTATGAGAAAATTCAGAGGTGAATCAGCATTTGAAGAAATGAAAAGGTGGTTTTTGAGGTTAAGAGGTTGGAATGGGTATTTTTGGAAGTCGGTTTAAGAAAAACTTTAATTTTAGCAATGACTGGTTGTCAAGGACACTGATGGGTTGAAGAAAATTTGCATTTTTGAAATGATAAACCGGTCGGAAACGGTGTTTTTGAAACCGATTTTTACGAAAAAAAGGAAAAACTTTTCTTTGATTTCGAATTGTAGTGGTGAAAGGTTTTTTTGTTGGCTGATGTTGGAGAAATCGTGAACGTGAAAGGACTTACTTTATGATGTGTGGGATAGTGAGCTAAAGTGTAGGGTTTTGGCTACAAATCAGATAAGTACGTTCCATTATGCATAGTTCTCTCTTCTGGCATTAAAGAAACAAGTTTAAGATGTGCTATTCCTAATTCACCCCTCAAAAGGCAAAGCGGTTCAACCATGCTCTCGTACTATGTTTCCTCCAATGTTTTAGGCTTTCACTCTATTCGTCTCCTACGTCATGTGGTTCTAGGATAATCCACTTTCGTGTCATTGTATGCTTTGCATGTTGAGACTTTCTGGATGTGAAGGTTGACCGATTGAATGCAACTTTTTCATCCGTTTGGTGATATTCGCAGGCTCTTTTGACGTTGTCCTCCTTCGTTAGAGACGCAATCGGCAGAAAGGTTCGCAAGGCATAACAAAGGCACCACCACCATACCCTAAGATGAAGGTCGACGATCTCGTGCGAATGAAGGTATACATGATCGGCGTAGTTTAAGCTTCGTTGTCAGCGTACGTTCGTTTTTTTCTGTTGCTGTGTGAAGGACGGCGCTGAAGACAATGCTTGTGTAGGTTCGAAGCTATACCACTGCTAACCAACTGGTTTAGAACATCAGAAAACCGATCGCAAGTTGGTCATCTCTAACCTTGAGCGTCTGTGAGCTCCTTTTCTTTTCTTTTTGCTGTGCTGGGACTGAAACTCATCTACAGTTGTTATGGTCTGAGCTTAAAATATTATACCTACAGCATATGTTCTTCGATTCGCGACCAGGATTCTGATTCTTCTTCTTCGCTTTCCCTACTATCCAGTATTCGATATATAACTGGCAGGATGTTAGATGCTCGAATCTTTACTATTCAGAGCAGAAATTCATCACCAAACCAGTGAAGGTCGTTTAGGCAGGTAAACGTCTTGACTACCTCGAAGTTATTGCTGTCGCGTCTTTAGTGGAAGAAGAAGGTAGCGTGCTCGCTTTCGTTTAGGTCATTTTTTGGAAGAGCTTGGGTTCCATGAACGGAATGACTTACTGATGCCCTCGAGCTACTTAGAGCCTTTTTCTTCTGGTCTCCCTTAAGGATATTTCTCAATCGTGCACTTGTTTTTCCCTAGACGATTTGTATGCTCCTTTTGTGAATTTCTTCTGATGTTCTTGGCGATTCTATGGCACTGGTTCCTCTGATAGTTTGCAGTTGTTATTGGTGCTCGACCATTGTCTTCTCTTAATATGCAGAATCAGTTTTAATTCGCGTCTTCACGTGGTGAATTTGAGCTCATACCTTGTTAAACGAATGCGGCCTCTGAGCAAGTTTTCATTACTTTCACTGAAATACTCAAGAGTTGTTAGATAATAGTCACTCCTGCCACTACAAGAACGCGGAATGCTGACACTGGTACTTACTGACAGCCTAAAGAACAGCTCCTCGTTTCCTATCTCAATTCGTCCCGTACTAAAGCATACAATTCAGTGCGAAAACAAGTTTT
Organism: Volucella bombylans; assembly: GCA_949129095.1. Taxonomy (NCBI): domain Eukaryota; kingdom Metazoa; phylum Arthropoda; class Insecta; order Diptera; family Syrphidae; genus Volucella; species Volucella bombylans. Next base: position 364,075,739 of record OX422140.1, read on the forward strand.
GCCTTTGGATCACCTCAGCAAAACCAACTTTTGATTTCAAAAGTCTCGGTGAGTTTGCTTCCAAGCTTCGTCAGTGTGCATAATCTGGCGAGCTTGGCAGGGTAAGGTACGAATCTATGTATATAGTAGGTTTCTGGACTTTTCGGGTTTCCTGCTGGATCTGCCCAAAACCCGCTTTGATAAGAGCCAATTCGTTGATAAATAGTTTCAATAGAGGAAACAACTTCTTTTATGCAATATTATGGAGACTCATGCCTCTAGTTGCCTTAGGATCTCTTCAAAGATCGGACAACCGATGCTGATGATCCAATCATAAGGCATACTCGTCCTTCAAAGCAGCACCGCCTTGTAGACCAATTTATTTTGTAACATGAACTTTTCTTCATTCTTTATTGATAGTTTCATGGAGCTAGTGGAGTGAAACTCACTACATCAGTTGCAGCATTTCTGATGGCTTTAACACTTGATATAGGACTTGTCAAGTAGTTAGGGACACGCGACAGGTAAATATCTCGAAAAGTGCCTTGTATCCATCGTAACCTATCTAATTTGGTGGACGGTTTTCTGATGAGGTGACCACTAAATATTGATAAGTGATACCCCGCTGCGCAGCAAAAAAATTAGTCTACATTCATTTCCAGATATGATACCGATGGTGCCCACTTGGTAGTACAATCATTATACTTAGAACATTGCTCATAAGTTTTGTCAAACAGGTTATGAAACATTCCTTAGTAGCACCCTTTTTTTGTCCTCTATGAGCACATATCGGGGTGTTGTTAAAAAAATACGCCTTGATGCGGATTATTACAACCCCAAGGCTTAGCCTAAATCAGCTGCACATGTTCGAACATTCCATTTTCAGATTCCAACGTCATTGTACTGAAGGACTAGGATCTTTCTGTGACTCCTTGGGGGAAAGAGGCCGAATATTTCGTCGTGGAAATTACTATTTCAACAGAATTGTGAGGATAAATTTCAGATTACTTACGAGTACTTACTTAGATGGCGCTACAGTCCAGGATAGACTAGGGCCTCAGCTAACATGCTAGTAGATTTTTTTGCCATCTGCCTCCAGTTGCGCATACGTAGTTGGCTGAGATTGTGTGCGCAATGTAAGGTGAGGTCGTCCTCTATCGCGTTATCCCGTTGGGTTGGAGTCGAAAACTTTCCGGGTCAGGGTGGTGGTTTTTTCTATGCGTTCAAGGTGAGCTAGCCATCTAAGCCGGTTATCGAGGTCGCCATCGCCACAGACAGACAGTTCGCTACATTTTCCATTGATGCAAACGAGGTCGAAAATTAGCCGAAAAATTGTTGCCGAAAGCATTTTCATCCATTTTCGTTAGTGTCCAAAAGACAGGGTCCCCAATTAAGTCTTTTTGGTTACTTGAGAGAAGGCTTTACTACTCAATTGCCTTCTAAGCCCAAAGAAGCAACGATTCGCATGGTCTTCGCGCTGACACGTCGGACTTGTAGTTGCCTCTTCTTCCCTCTTTGTTGACATCATTTAAACTCCTCTTTACCACTCTGCTTCAATAGTCGCAAATGCTATATAGAGATCTCGCTGTGTTCTTCCCATTATGTCATTGCGAGCAACTGAAGAGGCTTTTGAAAGATGGTGCCTCTGGAAGTGGCTTACGAGTTTCGGACAATTCTTTCTAGAACGACGTTGGAAAAATCAAGTGACAACGCATAGTCTTGTTTAAGACTTTTCCTGATATTTAGGGTCTCGGTCTTGTCCTTACCGACCTTGACAGAGCAGCGTGTATTCTCCATCGTCATCGCGTATAGTTGAATGAGCTTGGCAAGGAAGCCAAAACTAGACATGGCTATGTTTAGCTCGTCTATATACGAGTAGATCCTGTCATCTGCTGCTTTGAAATCGATGAAGAGGTGGTTTATATCGATCTGGAACTCTTGGGGTTTTCCCAAGATCTGCCGTGATGTGAAAATTTGATCTATGGAGGACTTTCCCAGTTTAAAACCACTTTGGCTGTTTACGAGGGGTCATCGGCGTTCAGATAATATGGCGGAGAGGATTATATATGCGATCTTGTGAAGACTTATTTCCCTGTAGTTGGCGCATCTCCCTTCTTTAGGATCGGACAAATAATGCTGAGGTTCCATTCGTCTGGGATACTTTCATTGACCCAGATGTTAGAGATGAGTTGATATATGCTCCGTATCCAATCATCAGCAGCTGCTGCTAAGCTAGGCAGTTAAGCCATTGTGCCCAACAGCTTTGTTAGAAATTGGAAATTGCCATTCTGACTTCATCTTGAGCGTTTGGACATAAATATTGTCTGTCTTCCTCCTATTTAATGGTTCATTCAGCTTGACAGTGGGATGTTGTACTGGTTCTACTATGAGGTTTGCTTTCCTGTCCTTGCAGATTTTTATTCGAGTTTTACAGCTTTGGCAGGTTCGTTTAATTTTTTGTAAAGCTTCCAAACTTTGGTAGCACCTCTCTAAGGCCACGATTGAGCGCTTCTCGTGCTCTTTATTTTTTCTTCTGGGGAGCCTATGTTCTTCCTTTCTTTTCTGCTCGTAGATCTCGCGAGACCCTTTCGTTCTTTTCTACAGTGCAGCCCTATACATGCGCTGTTTTTCTAGATTTGCCTGTCTGCATACGTCATCGAACCAGGGGTTTCTTTGTTGGGGCGGATGGAAGCTCAGTGTATCAGAAGCGCCCTATCTGATTGCTCTTTGGCAGTGATGCCACTGGTTTTCTAGGTATTAAGCGTTGATCGGAGAAGTTTCTAACGGTCTCGGCGAAACTCCCCAAAATAATGGGTGAATCTTGGGGTGAATCCGCATAATTTTCAAATAATGGAGACAAAGCTGTAACTCTATATGAAGACATCAATCATAGGGAGGTCTTCAAAAATTCGGTCCTACAACTGGACCGTGGATTGCTATGAAAATGGCCTAATTTCTACGAGATCCCTGTCTTGCATTGAATATCTGCCTTAAGATAGCTTTTCGACATCCTCAGAAGGGCTTGGCATCTTAAAAATGTTTGCTAGGACACGGCAGAACCATGCCGATCACTTCGTCGAACCCAATAGACATTTCTAATTTCGTATATGAATGTTCTTTAGACAGTGCCCCTCTATCCGCGTCAATATTCATTGTAAGAGCGTTTGTTTCTTGTGTCAAGCATATTGAAGAATATGAATTCTGATAAAGTACAGGTTGTATTGGTAAGTTAGAATTGTCTATACTACTTCTATCCGATCCGGCAGGATTCACATTGATTTATGTTAAATTAACTGGGAGGACCTCAGTTCTCCAAGAAAAGTCGACCAATTCAATTCAATTCATTTATTAAAGTCCTTCTTTTCAGATTACATTAGTGATACATTTTTCTCTTTCTTACAACTAATTATTTATCAGGGACTATAATGTATGGTCCTCTCACATCAATTGGATAGAGTATTTCACAGCATTGTGGTATCTTTTTCTTATTTTCTATAGCACTCTTGCTCACTGAGCGTTTTATGTCAATTGCTTTGACGTCGCAGCGTCATAAAAAGGCTAAGGGGGAGAGAGATGCTAACGTTTTTTTTTTTCAACTAGTGCTTATTTCGTGAATGGTAACACTTAGCTCATGTCTGATTTGACAGATAATTAGTTTTATCCTTCCGGTTGATAATGGAAAATAATTTCATTCAAATGGCTGCCTCGACTGGCCATGCAGTAGCCTACACGATCGGTCCAATTTTTAAGCACATTATCGGTTGTGTGCAGCTGTATTTCACCAATGGCTTCACGAATATTGTCTTTTAAAGCGTAATTGTCTCTGGCTTGTCGGCGTAACACTTATCTTTTACGGCACCCCACAAATAATAGTCCAACGGTGTCAAACGGGCTGTGTGGCACGTAGCGCCGTCCTGTTGAAATCAAATGTTGCCAATATCCTCCTCTTCAATTTTTGTGAACAAAAATTCGTTCAACATGGCTCGATAACGATCGCCATTGACTGTAACGGTCACTCCTTGCTCATTTTCGAAGAAAAATGGCCCAATTATGCCTCTGGACCAAAATCTGCACCAAACAGTGACTCGTTTTGAGTGTATCGGCTTTTCAATGTATGCGTGCGGGTTTTCTGTGCCCCAAATGCGACAATTTTGCTTGTTTACATACCCGCCAAGATCAAAATGAGCTTCATCTGAAAAGATGATTTTTTTGGCAAAATCGGCATCTTCTCTAAGTCGATCGCAGGTCCACGTTCCCAGCGTTGTAAAAAGGAAGGATAAAGCTAATTATCTGACGAATCAGACATGAGCTAAGTGTTACCATTCACGAAATAAGCACTAGTTGAAAAAAAAAACGTTAGATGGCGGACCCTATATAACTAGGCCAGTTTTTCGTAAAAAATCTGCGCCAATTATAGGTTTTGTTACGGATGCAATTAGAAATGTGTGATTGAAAAGTCGACGAAAGCCTAAAGTTGTCCGGAGGTATTTAGTTCCAAAGACAGTGATTGCAGAGCCGTTTGCTGCAGAAATAACTTGGTCTGGTTTTGAATTGGGTGCTTTGAAACGTGACGAAGGAATGGCGGACACATCCGAGCCAGAATCGATTAAAAATGTGATATTTGAAATAGGATCTTTGACAAAGACGCGGCAACTGCCGTCACAATCTACCGAGTCGTTTGCCCTCTATATGTGAACCTCTACAAGTCTGCATGTGCGTATACAAGGGTGTTTAAGGGATTAACGTGGCAATCTTCCAATCACTGTTGAGGTTTTGGATTATACCGGCAATTTCCGATATTGATGTAGACATCTGTGGAGTGATGGGAGTGATAGAGGGGTTTTTAATATCGAAATTGTAGATTTTAGGTGGAAGTTGGGCTTTGATTCGCTCAACACGTTGTTCGATTTCCCTTTCAAACTGAGGATCTACTCGTAAGTTACTGGGTTTTGCGTAAACGTTTTTGAAATATTCACCGAATGCTCGAGCTTTACTGGGGGAATCTACTACCGTGATGCCGTCAATTTCTATGCTCCCTATTTTAGTTTTTGTCGATTTTCCTATAAGCCTGTTTAAATTTTTATATGCGTGAGGACCAGGTGTTATATTAGAGGGTCTCTTTTTGAGCTGTTCAATTAGCCACTTTGCTACCTTTTCTTTAAAGATTTTGCTTAGTAACGATATTCTGCCTGATAGCTCAATATATTCGGGTGTAGTCTTATTATAACTATTGTGCAATATTCTTTTTAATCTTTTTTGCCAAATGTGTTTGTGCTTGTATAGCGTGAGGATATGGTCCGGAAGTGATGCATACTTTCTGTAGGATGGAAAGATCGTTTTTGTATTGTTTTGGATGGCCTGGGTTATGGCTCCATTAAACTTTCTGATGTAGTCATCAATCTCGGTACCAGATAGGTTTGAGATTACTGAGAGTTTGTGTTGAGCCAAGTTATTATCTAGATCTCTCCGAAACCTATCCCAGTTAGTGTTTTTATATGATATAAAACCCCTTGGCTCGTAAAGAGGGATAATAGCGTCTGCAAAACCAATTTCCAAAATAAGCTGAAAATGGTCAGAGAACGTCGGGATTGTATATATGCTAAAGCTAAGATTGATTGAGTCTATCAGATGGTTAGAGATAAGGAACTGATCCAGAAAAGCAGAACTTCTTGGAAAGGACGGGCTAGTAGCTGTTAAATTTCTGAAACTTGTATTTGGGCTGACGATCCACCTTCTACGACTTCCTCCGTTAAAATTCATAATGTTATCCTCCCATATTGGATTTTTGGCATTGAGGTCTCCCCCTACTATCACTCCATTACATCGATCAGCAAGGATGTTAAGTTTGTCTAATTCAGGGATTATTTGGGAAAATGTCATGTTAGTTGGTATGTACATGGATCCAAAGGCAATTTTTTTGAGTATTCAGGTCAATTAAAATTAAAAACGTACGAAAATTTCTTCTCCCAGGATCAACAATTTGGAATGATATATTATCGCGTATTATGACCGCAATCCCCGGTTGTCTATCGCATCTTTTGACGATGAATGAACTCAGTTGAATATTATGCTTAGATTTAAGGTGTGTTTCCTGTATAAACGCTATAGATATTTTGTTACTTAGGAGGGTTTTCTCGAGCTCGATTCTCCTAGAGTTTTCGATAAGGGACGCAACGCTGAAATTTAAAATTTTTATGGCCATTACGCTAAACCTGTCAGCCATAAGTCAGCTTTATTTTGAAAATTGTGTCTGTTTTTTACTAAACTCTCTATTCGGGCTAAGAGTCTGGCAACATCTACATTAAAGAGCTCCTTGGAGAGTCCAAGGAAGGTTTCAAGGTAATTTGCCACCGAATGAGGGGGTCTCAGAAATTGTCAGCAAAAGATACTCCTGGCTTTATGCTGCTGAGGTTATTGGTGATAACTTTTAGCCCCAGTTCATTTCTGCTCTTTTTATCGAGCGCAACTTTAACCATAGACCTACCTTTTTCTATGTATTTTTTGTAGGAGGTGCATCCCCTGAAGTTGGCAGGGTGACCGAAAGACTGGCAATTAACGCAGTATGCTGCCGAGTTCTCTGCTTTTTTGAGAGCACACTCACCAGGACCGTGATTTCCTTCACACTTAACACATTTATAACCTCTTGCGCAGTTTTTAGCGATGTGACCATAAGCCTGGCACCTTCTGCATTGCAAAGGACCCTTGTTCCCAATGGGCCTCCCCCATTTGACTCTAGTGTAAAACATATATCTTAATTTAATAATTTCGCGTACATCCCTACCTGGTAGCAATCGAACAAGCAAAAGGTTATAATTTATCTCCTGCCTTTTAGAATTCAAAGTTTCGAATATGCTCACGCCTGCTATTGTGTTTGTTACAAGCTGGTTAAGCTCATCCTCAATTTCAGATGGTTGGTAAGCAGTGGTCAATCCGCGCAGTATGAGATTGGAGGTTTTCTCTTCAGGAAGAGTATATGAATGAGCTTGGACGTTTTTAGAGTTGCGGAGATGTTCCATTAACTCGGAGTGCACTTCGTTGTTATTAATAAATAGTTTACTCTTGAATCTACTCGTAGTTGCATTTATAACTTTAATTTCTAAATCTGGAACTTTCTTTTTTAGGTCGTCTACTATCTGGCGCATATTTGCCTTAAATAAGATACTCGTAATAGGGGGACAGAGTCTGGTTTTGGGTTTCAAATTTACATTGATTTTATTGTTAATTAGACTATTTGGTTTTTCTAAGGAAGGAGTAGGAACGGACTTACTTTTTGCTGACATTTCTTCTGTACCAAGAATACAAAAATCCCCCAGGACGGAGAAACTGTTACTGTTGTTGATTTCGGCTGTAGGTTCCTTAAGTTGGTTACTTCTGTCTGATATTGTTCTCCGTCTTTTCCCATTGGTGTTGGTTGACTCCCAATCTTCCACATTATAGCTTTCTGCCTCCATTGCATCTTCAGCTTGTTATGAAGTTTGGCCAATTTTAAGTAGTTGTTTCGCTGCTTCCACTTGCGATGGACTTACCGGAATATTATGTGACTTGCTTTGCAGTGTTGGGAATGCGTTTCCCTTACATGCGTCGATTAATTCGACGGCGGTTTCGGTGGAGATTTTCGATGGCGGTTTACCGCTAGAATGTGGCGTCACTTTGGTTAGACTCACTGAGTGTATCGTTAAATTTTCATTTGCCTTTGGATGTTGTGCCTCATGTTGTTGTTCGAATGACACTTTTAACACTTTTATTCTGTCACGTCCAATCGCATCGACTATGTTCTGTTACTACTTCTAACCGATCCGGCAGGATTCACATTGATTTATGTTAAATTAACTGGGAGGTCCTCAGTTCTACAAGAAAAATCGACCACACTAATCCCTAAACGACATAAAAATCACTATGTGCCAGCTAGATGTTAAAATGACATCTAAAATGTCAGCTGTCATTAGTATAAGTTTTCACAGAAAGAAAATGCGGAAAGCACAGTGTCATTTTTCAACAAACTCCCAAATGGATCATGAAAACAGAATTTACCCCCAAACGTCAATGTTTGCTTTGTTTTCAAATTCGTTTTCCACTCTAAAACTCACACTTAACTAATAAAACCATGGCGCAAACATCCCGCAAAACTTGTTTACAAAACACTGTCAGCGCAAGCTGTCAAAACGTCAACTGTCAAAAGCGCACATAACCTAGGAAAAAAATAGAAAAAAAAACAAAAGAACCAGAAATTGTCACATTAATTCGCCGGCCTTTTTGTTTTATATTCTGTTGTTTCCTTGTTTTCGTGCTTTTTCAGCTCACAATGGTGATAAATTTTCTGGAAATGTTCCTGTTTTTCGAGTGGCAAGCCAGTGTCATTTCTTCCCCGACTGGTTGTGCTCCATCCCCATCAGTAATTCACAGGGAAAAGGAAATTTTCCAGCTTTTTGCACAGCTTCCCTTTTGGTGAGCAATTTTTGCCCATTTATCTTTATGGTGACTTTTTTCGCCTTCGTAATTCTCGTGCAATTTTTTTATTTGATCGTTATTCCGTTTTGCGAGCGTTGCGAATGAATTAATAATGAAATGTAAATTGCAGTTGAATTTTTTCGCTATTCAGCGCTTGGCTAGTGTCGTCGTTGTCGTTGTCGTTTTCGTCGTCCTCTGATGAGGTAGGAAGGGGAAGGCCTTGTGTGTGTGTTTGTTTGTTTTTTATGCGCGATATCTACATGTGGAAATAAATTTTTCGGTCTGGTTGACTTGAAGTGTGATGATGATGATGATGAAGACCATGAATCCTTTATTTAACGCTGAATGGAGATCTTGAAGGGATTCCTGGTTTCTAGAACGGGGTTTCCCCGCTTTTTTTCCTTAAATTTTTTTGTGAGCGATGGCACGTCCTAAATTGATTTAAATAATTCATTTCGTTTGATGTACAGGCAAAATTAAATTATTCTTGTAAGCCAGATATGTACGAGTGTAAGCGACATGTAACCCTTGGAGGTTATGGAGAAGATGAGTTTTGAAAAGGTCAGTAGGCAGGTGATTTTGATTGTATTGGACTGGTGGGGAATTTTAGTTTTAACACTTTGTAGTCAGTGACACGAAGTGACATGTGCCTCTTCAGTTAGGTCGGTCTTTTACTAATCGCATAGATCTGCGCGCTTCAGGTTGGCTAAGGATTTGTGGATACCATCTACGGGGAAGTCTTCTTCTTTTATGTTTTATCTAATGAATCCAATGTTCTGCTGGTTTTCACTCTCTATGGGTGTTTATGCAAATAGAACCAAATTTGATTTGAGGAAGATGAAATAAAAGGTCTCTTGCGCGCGGCCTTGTGATAGAGTTTGGATGATGACGGTCGTAGAACGTTTTTGGCATTCTAAGACAGCGATCTCTTTTTTTATATATAATATACGCGCCCCTAAGGGGTTAGATACCCTTTTACTGTTGCCATGGCGCGGGCGGAAAGTTAGAAGGAGGAGAAAGGAAAATTGCTTTGTAGTGGTTTGAAACTCAGGTGTGTTTGGTTTCGATATTCGCTCTCCAGGGGTGGGACTACGAATAGGACGGAGAGTTTTTCTTCACTCAGAGTGTTTCTAGGTATAATTCACAGTATTTTTTCTGTGCTTGAAACTCTACAACAGCCATATCTACGTGTCAGTGTTGTGCGGACTTTTTCTGTCTGAGTTCCAATTACACAAATGAAAAACTGACTTGCCATGGGCAGGATTCGAACCTGGACCCTCCGTGTGAGAAGCGATTGCTAGTACCACTACACCACGGCCCACCCCCGTACTGTACTCAATAGACTTCTCAGCCTAAAGAAACAACTGCGAATGCGCTTGTCTTACACCTTCCTTTTCCATTAGTCGATGTTCTTTCCGCCTTTTCTGCTTGCAACAGATATGGCAGCTCTCGTTGTTCTCGGTAGTCTGCCTTTAAAGACCGCTTACTTTGCTACAAATGCCGGTCTGCAGTCTTTGCCAAACCATGGGTGTCATGCTAGCGGGCAGAGTGATGCGTATAACTTTAATTTGAGTCATCTTTGGTGGCCTTTTAGCAGTGACACCACTAATTGCTAGAGTTGTTTGAGTCAATGATAGTTTCAAAGTTCGAAATAGTGATTTACATTCGATGATAGTTTGGGTTCGTTGATGCACGATGCTATCTATGCAACGTTGGAGGATAGAAATTTCGCAAAATTTGTCGCCACTATTAGCTGGTTTCTTTCAAGTCGTAAATGCCATTTCTCTGTGTAGGAAAACCGACAAGGGACTTTCCTTAGAGAACTCTGAAAATTTACGATTTGTGCTTACAAAGGTGGCAACATCTCATGACTTAATATGGACATGGTTAAATAGACGACTAGTTGGGTAATGCATTGATAAATCGCGATGTTGATATTTCCGACACGGTTCCCTCAAAAACAAAAAAAAAAAAGGATCCGCATGAGAGGATGGGACTAACAAGTGGTGTACTCATACAAAACGTGCCTTACCCAGACAGTCTGTGAAGTGGAGACCTGCAAGAACTACAGGCATCCGATTCAAGATGTCTTGTGGGCCAATGGCAAAAGATAGGTTATTATATTATTCGCTGCAAAAACGAATTGCTCTTCTCAATGAAATTGTTAAATTCGGTCTTCCTTCAGAGATGGTCTGCAACCTTTCCTAGGCTTTATAGCTCCTGCAAAAGCAAATTTAGGATGCCCAAGTTCGACTTAGTATCCGGTTAATGCATTTGCTAGCCTAGAGAGCGTTCCTCTTTTACACTTAAGACGTCCATCGATTCCCTCTGGTTGAATTGTTTGCTTGTACGAGTATTGCGCAGAGGTGTTGCTTTGACCAAGTTGATTGCAGCTAAGGTCGGCTTCTTCGGTGATAAGTTGCATAGTCCTTGACATTGGAGTTACAGTGCCAATTATGTTTAATCTGAATAACTTTATACCCAGTAAAGGTACTCAGCAGAGGGTCATGCTTAAGTGAGCTCCCTCGTTAACAGATACGCTGTACGTGCGGCATAGGGTGGATGTTTTTGTTTAGAAGTTTTGTTTTTAAACTGGCAATACTGTTTCGCCAGAACAACGCGTGCAAATTGTGCAAACCATGGTTCGGCTCGCCAAACTTATCGTGCGCTACGTCCATTTTACAATCGACATAGTCGTCCATCTGACCAAGTCGTTCGGAACACGATGAATCGTTTTCGAACCACGTACACTCTAGTGAACAATACGCATCCCCAAAGACGACAAACAGTGCGAATAGAAGAAGTTATTGCCGTTGTGGAGCGCAATGTTGAGGAGAGTCCGAATGAGTTGATTCACCATCGTGCACATCAATTGGAGCTATGTCCATCCACTTTGTGGAAGATTTTGCGGAAAGATGTTGGCTTAAAAGCTTATAAGATCCAGCTTGTGCAAGAGTTGAAACGGCGTGACCATTATACTCGTTCGGTGAATGGGCCGAAAAAATGATTTACCTTGTTCTCCGATGGGGCCCATTTTTGGTTAAATGGATGTGTAAACAAGCAAATTTGCCGACTTTGGAGTGGAGAAAGTCCAGAAGCCTTTGTGGAGGCGCCCTTATAACCATTAAAACTCACTGTTTGGTGTGCTTTATAGGCTGGTGGAATCATAGGCCCATATTTCCTTAAGGACAATGCCGGCCAGAATGTTACCGCCAATGGAGAGCGCTATAGAAACATGATTTCTGACTTATTTGTTCCTCAGTTGAATGGCATTGGTTTCAACAAGATGGCGCCACATGCCACACATCATCAATTTATTGCGGGGAAACATTTTCTGAGCGCATAATTTCGCTAAATGGACCTGTGTACTGGCCTCCACGCTCCTGTGATCTCACACCTTTAGATTATTTTCTTTTCGGGTATGTGAGGTCACTAGTCTATGCTGATAAACCAGAGACGTTCGACGATTTGGAAGACAACATTGTCCGTGTTATTGCTGATATACGGCCCCAGTGGCTCGATAAAGTTGTCGAAAATTGGACTTCAGGGTTGCGCTTAATTCGAGCCAGCTGTGGCGCGCATATGCCCGATGTCATATTTAAACACTAATGGCATAAAATTATCTATTAAATAAAGCTAATATCATAGACATTAATATTAGCTTCAAGTATTATATTTCATATTGAATTTGTACACCTCTAAAAAAAACACCCTTTATGATGAATTAAAGTGATGTCCAAGACTTCCTAGTGCATTCTCATACTTTGGCTTCGGCCTCTTCCTGATCTACTCGTATACCATATGCTAATGTCGACATGGTCAGTATCCAACACATTTATGGCGCATTAGTATGACATTCTACCATAATGGCCACCCTCAATCGTTCAGCTTACTGGACTTCGACCTTCGGGTATGATGGCGACGCCATCGGGGTATACTTAGACCAGATATAGGTTCATTTTGATCTCTCTGGAAGAGCTTAGCCGATGACCTGGCTAGTCCTTGACCCATGTAAATTTCTTGACGAACGTGTCAATGCCAACAGAGATCTTTTATGTCTCCGAAGTATGTAATAACTTCCCAGCAAGTGCTGAGGAAATCATTGTGTGCAATCCTCAATCCTGGCAAGTGTCTTCCTATGATGCAGTTTAGAGAGTTAGGGAATATCAGTGCTCCTAATATTGATCAACTCAGCGCTGTTGCTCGTTTGGGATCAATTATGAGCCATATATCACAAGTGTAGATGTCTCACAAATATTCTGATGGATCCAGGCATAGCTAGCCTTAGAGACAACTTGAGAGCATATCTTTTGTTTGTCCAAAGATATTGTTTGCTTAACGTTGACAGGCTTCTTGGTACTTACTCTTAGAGATCGAAATCTAGCCATCTCATAAGCGATTAAGTTCTTGCTAAATCCGGAGTATTCCGGAGCCCAACACAGTATCCACAGTGCTAGGCTGTTAATGTATGCCATATCTGTCGAAGATATTGAATTCAGGCTGAGCCAATCGTTGAAGGTTCAAGACTTTAACCTGAAAGACATTAGAGCCCCCAGATAGACCGAAGGATTTGTTTATGGAGCAGATCTTCAAAACAAGCCCTCTTGCCAATGTCATCGGCTGTTTTAGAAGTCTATAGGTTAAATGTCTGTTGTTTTGGAGCGGCAGTGACGCAGGCGAATGCTCATGTCCCGCAGTGTAGACCAAACTGAACACCGAAAATGTCAATAAATGTCAATTTTTATAACGCACGTCTTTCCTCCGCTTATTCCAAGTTCTAGTTTTCTTTTTCATCAGACGATTATGCCATAAATGAAGAATAGTGTAACGACCGCATTCTATCTCCAATGTATGACACTGTTTTGGAGACCCCACTTTGAGAGTAGAAAGCTTTTTTTGCTCTGGAAGGTTTTCTTTCCACTTCAGTTTGTCTGATGGTACCTGGGATTTCTCAAGAAACTCAAAGGCGTGCAAGATACTGGGTATTGTCCCTAGTGTGAAAGAGGCTTTAAGAATTCATAGCAAGAAGTCTATAATGATCTGAAAAGAATTCTATAGTTCTGCGGTTAAGATACCATCGGATCCTGGTTACTTTTGTGAGTCTGGATTGAATGAATGTATTCATAACCAGATTCAAAGATTCTCCAAAGGTCCCTGCTGGGTGCTTAGACACCCTCGGGATTCGTGTTGTATTGAAACAGACACTTGTGCTTGTGGATATTTGTACTGACGATCACTTGCACTGGGTTCTGTAATAGTTTCAGCATCATTGCTGTGTTTTAAATATATTTTTGCTATACTTATACATACATCCAAGTCTAAGTATTATAGGTTACATCCAGAGGAAATGAGCTAAATGAGCTAAATGAGCTGTGCCTGATTTTGCTATGATTCTGCGCTGTTCGAAGCAAGAAGAACAACTCCGCTAGGCCAGCGGAGATCGATTTTTTGAATCTTTGATAGAACGAAATCTATGAATTCAGTTGACTACTGCAAACTTCAATCAAAATCCGCCGAGTTTTGGGCCGGAAAGTTTGAATAATTCGTGCATAGAGACAATTCATCATTTTGTCTTCTATGCGTCTCCTTTCCTTGGTGTATCATGCTACAACTGCGATGGCTGGTTACCTTAATTGTTTCGGAGAAGGTCTTGGATTTTGTTTGATTTGCTAACCTTACTTGTACTTGCTCCCCCAGCTAACACAATGAACCCACTTCTTGTCAAAGCTAGCCAGTTTGTGAAGCAAATCCGCAACAGTGCAAGTCGTTTTCATCATTGCTGACTCATTGTTAGATTCGGTGTCATATATACTTTTACTTTTCCTATTTATCCACTTCAATATTGCTTCGTGACTGAAGCCCCCCTTAACTGCGTTTAGACTGCAACTACAGCCCCTAGATGCATTGTGTTCCATTGAGCAAGGGGAGATCATTTGAAGCAGCAAGAAGCGCCCCTCAAGACATCGCATTCGTATCAGTTTAATGACTTAACACCTGAAGTACTTTACAACCTTTCCCCATTTCCTTGTCCGATAAGTCAACCAATAAACCACTTGTTACGGTCGTTGCACCTATCTAGATCTACCACCCGGGAAGCAACCGAAAGTTGAATTCATCACATTCAAAAGCACAAGATACCCGCTGATACGGATACGTAGTCGTGTCTTCCAAACATTGTGCACTGACCTATAAAGCGAGCATTGTAGTGTAACCGCGAACTGTTCATTTGCGCGTTCCATTGCCACTAAGTACGTCTTCTTGTCTCGGTTCTCCACTGTACATCTTAGACGTATGCACTTAGACAGCATTCAAATCCGTTTCATGGAAATTTAATTTTTTTTTTCATCCAAGCAGAGAACCGTAAATTAAATTCAAGAGCACGTAGTATCCACAGTGGCGGTTCTGGCATTCTGAAAGAATTAATTCGTTTAAACCTCATCACAGACAGTTGCATTTCAATATTAAGGTCACTCAAGTGGACAAGATCTTGAGCAGAGCTCTGTGGAGCTAGTGAGTGATTCAATTATGTCAAGTTGGCTTCTTGTAACATATATCTGAGAAATCGTAATTCATGGTCAGAAGTTGTGAGTGAATAGTTGTGAATAGAAAGCTGATAGTGCGGTGGTTGGGATGGTTGATAGAGGTTATGGTTGGTAGTATCTGCAAATGTCAGTTGGCTGTATGTTCATGGGGAATTTTTTTAATTGCAAAACTAATTGTTCGAAAGTTGTCTAACTAGTGTTGGTAGTCAAGGTAGCAATTCAAAATTGTAGATCTGCAGGGGTGACTTTCAAGTCGTCGAATGCTGGTTTTTTTTTTCTTCAAATCTGAGGGATTCATTTGGTGGATTTGCAACATATGTAGTTGCTCCGCTGTTATTTGAACTCTGCATGTTGAAATTCAATGAGGACTGCAATCACTGGGTAACTGGCGCCTTGTTATCTAAAAATTAAGAAACTTTTTCTGGAAATATCTTGCCACGTATTTCAAAGATGAGTAAGTTAGGTATAGATAGTCAAGAAAAGAGAACATACCTGGGTCAAGTTCAACCCATCTCGCTCCACATTTCTGTTTGTGGAGGATTCTTCGCACAAGTAGCTCATTTAGATAGCAAAGTACTCGTCAAAGATGAACTCTACTGCTGAACCGGAGACAAAGAACCGATCCCTTCTCTTCCCCGTTTTGTGGACTTTTGAGGAATCATTGGAGAAACACAATGTTTTGAAATGCAGTGCAGATATAATTCCCATTGGTCAGCAATCTCTTATAATTGATGCTGATAGAGTTAAGTAGCCACTTGGCTATTGAAGGCAATGAGAACCAGGCTGTTGTTTTAGAATCTTCAAATCATTGATACGTGAAGCTTTATGTGTTTTAAAATGTTTTCAGATTTTCAGCCAACTCTCCTGGGAAGTCTTTGAGGTTGAGGTCCCCTTCTACTTATGTGGGCCACCGTGAGGTCTTCCTCTACTTCGTTGTCTCACCGGGTTGAATTCGAAGACACTGCGAACCGAAGCATTCGCTCTTAGCCATCTCAGGCGACTTGTACGCAGTTTTCTGATTATTTTGATGTCGCTGTACAGCTCGTATAGTTCGCCGTTGAATCATCTCCAAAGCCCGTCGACACAAAGGGGACCAAATATTTTTTGAAGGATTTTTCTCTTGAAACGACTGATAGGGTCTATACTTCTAGGACTGGGATGAACAAAGTTTTAGGAAGAATCTCCTCGGTTGGGCTTTCTACTCAATTAGCCCAAAGAAACAGTGTTAGGGAAGAGTGATTCTTCGTTTTATTTCTGCTGAGCTGTTTCCAAAGAGCCAAAGTAGCCAAAGTCCTTTACTACTTCGAAATTTTAGCTGTCGATTGTGTCGTTCTGTCCAATTCTTGTTATCAGCATATAGTTGGTTTTGCCCTCATTCACCGCTAAACCCATTTTGGTAGGTTCCGTTTCAATATTAGCGAACGCATCGGTGACAGCCCGCCAAGTTCTCCCAATTATGTCGATATCATCGGCGTATGCTGGTAGTTGCACAGATTTTGGAAAAATTGTGCTCACTTGTGAGTTCCGCACAATTCTTTCGTATAAAATTAAAGAAGTCACATGACAATGCGTCGCCTTGTCTAAGACCTTTTTTGGACGTCGAAAGTCTCGGTTAAGCCATGAACGACTTCCACGGAGCAGTGGGCGTTCTCAATCGTCATTCTGCTTAGACGGACGAGCTTGGCAGGGATGCGAAAACTAGATATGGCTCTGTATAGCTCGTCTCTATAAATGCTATCATATGTGGTCCTAAAATCGCTGAAAAGATGTTGGGTATCGATTTGGACTTCTCGAGTTTTTTCTTTCCAGGATCTGTCGGAGATTTGGTCAGCTGTGGACTTTCCTGCACTGAAACCGCAGTGATTGGAACCAATCAGGTTGTTGACGAAGGGTTTCATACGTTGACACAATATGGGCAGATAAAACCTTGTTGAGGAGACTTATATTTTTATATTTGGAGGCGGTCTCCTTATTCGTGGGCCGGGCAAACGGTGCTAAGGTTCCATTCATCAGGCATACACTCTTCTGAGCAGATCTGAGAAATGGGTTGATGTATGCTCTGCAGAAAGTCATTTCTAGCAACTTTGAATACCTCGGTCGGAAAGCCGTCAGGTTCAGCTGCTTCGTTGGATTTCAGGTTAGATATTGCTATACTTACTTCGTTTTGGGCAGGTGGAAGGAAGTTTTGGCTCTCAGCGTCTAAGTTGAATGGTATATTCTGCGCGACATGGCGGGATTTCCATATCCTCAGTACCGACTCTGACTCTATTACTAGGTTTCCTTTTTCATCTCCATAGGCTTCTGTGCGGGTCTTCTTGCCTGGACACGTTCTTTTTACCTGTTGGTAAAACTTCCGTACGTTATTCCTGGAATACTACCTCTCAGTATCTTCGTTCGTGCACTTTTTGCTTTTTCTGCAGAAATCGATGTTCTTCCCGTCTCTTCTGTTTGTAGAGCTCGGTTCTCGTCCTTCGTTGCAGCGCAGCTTTGTACGCTTTTTGTACGCTTGTGTACCCGCATATGCCTGCCGATATTTTTTCTTTCTGGTGGTCGGGTAAACCGAGCATATCAGTTATGGCAAATCTATGGCACGTTGGCAGTGTTGCCACTGGTCTTCGGTACTTGCGGCATAGGAGTTGTTGAGAGATTTCGGAATACGCGTTCGGTGAAAATTCTGGCGGTCTCTTGCGATTGCAAATTTTCTACGTTACATCTTCTCACATTAATGCTTCTTTGTTGGAACAAGGTGGTGATTCAAGCCAATACTGGAGGCATGCTTTACGTCTATCGCAATGTAATCAAGCTAATTTAGCGTTTCATGATCCGGAGACTGCTATGCCCCCTTTATCCCCGCGGTATTGGCGCTTGATATTTTTTCGCAACGTTGGTTCGTAACTTATTCTGTTCTGGTTCGACGTAGGGTTTTTCATTTGCTATTTTTTGATCCATTAGAGAGCACTCAGACCTTGGATGTTCATTCAAGATTACAACTTAATTACAATTTTCTTTTCGTCTGGAGTAGTGTTTCTCTAATTCTTTCCTCTGGTGGCCACTGAGAAATATGTGCCGACATCTTCTCTGGACTCTCCGCAAATCAAACAGATGCGCTCAAAAGAAGCTCTGTCCGTTTAAGACCTGGTTGAGGAAGTGGCTACTTTTCCGTGTCGCTGGTCTGTCGATTTTTGAATATTCGGTAGAAGTTAATAAGGTCATCTGCTCTTCCAAGACCAGTTCCATCTGTCCTACCATACTCTGTCTTTCTTTCATATTTCAGCTTGCTACCTTTGATTATGATTTCGTAGGTCCTTTGTAATTCACTTGCATATAGCAGTTCATGTAGCCATCTAACACCGTTCACAATGCACAGCACATCCTAAGCGCACGGATTTAATCTCTCTGACGAGAAATTTCATGATAACTTCTTTGACCCATATTGAAGCCGCTTACACTATGATGCACTGCACTGCCCTTGACAAACTAGTCTCCTTTCTTGTATGGGTCCTCCAATCTTTGTCATTATTCTGGATAAGACTGCAGGTTCTTTCAAGGTGTTCCTTGTAGGAGAGCCTAATATCGATTAACACACTTAGGTATTTGATTACCAGTTTTGATGTTGTATTATGATCGTCTACCCTCCATCTTAAGTGTTAGCATCCACGGTCCCACTTTTCGGATACATTCATAACCAGTATCCCCTATTTCTTCTAGGTGTTTGAGGGCCGTAATAGTTACAATATGGTCGCATTATTTTTACCTGATTTTTGCATATTTTTCTAGAGGATAGGCCCTAAAACCCATCCTTGTGGAAGTCCACCGGATATGTCGTACTGCCTTACTCTCCATCGTCTGTAGAAACCATTTCTTAAATAGCTAAGTTTTATTTCAATTAAAAACCATCGACTCAAGGGCGTGTTCTATCAGTCCTCAGTCAGCACAGTTGAATACATTTTTGACGTCAGTGAAGGCTTCCGCTCGATCTTTTGCTCTATTTAAGGTTGTAGTTACCCTCCGTATAGCATCTACTGTAAGTAAAGTGTCCTAATCTGTTGCTTTGAGGGTCCCCTGGTTTCAATAATTGCTACCTGGATTCGATTGCATGTGATTTGCTCCTGTCCTATACTTCACAGTCTTACACTGGTCTGGAAAAATCCCCTGTTATACTTGTTCTGTGCTTATTTTGACGGTTAGCATAAGGTCCATCCAATCCACCTGTCTTACAGTCGCCAAATCGTCTGCATACGTCCAGGAGTTCCATTTGTGTGTACCGAGGGATCTTCTGAATTTCCTGAGGTGCTTCTATACGTTCTGCTTAAGGGGGAAATATACCCGATACTGGCAATTGCCTTAGTCCTTTGATGCTGTCTGTCTGTCCTGTAGGCGGTACCCCAAGGATTTAGTTCTGCGTACTGTCAGAAGTAAAGCCTAGTTTTGTATTAGACTTTAGAGTTCTGGTTGAAGGGCAAAACTCTTGATCGCTACAATAACCTTCTTTCTCCATGTCACTTGCTGCGTATGCTATCTTCTGGTTCTACCACTATACTGGTCCTCGATGATCCGGTGACGTCTTCTGGACAATAGACTCCAACAATTTTCGACTCCATTATTTGGAGTGCGTTTCTGGATCGATTACTGACTCTCGCTAGACACTAATTACAAAAGTGCTATTAAATATAGATTCTACAATATTTCTGTTGAAAATGCTCGCTACCCGATTTAAGCAGTGTTACTTCTAGTGACGATATGAGTTCTTGAAGAATCTGTTAGTTCGAATGCTACCCCAAACCGCGATCCAGAATACCCTGGAGCTTCTCAAGGATGCTGCTTGAAGATGCATAACAACTATAGACGTGTACTCACACGAGGCCTATTCCGAGAGTCTTAATTTTTTCTTCGAAGGCGCAATACTATATCCACAAAAAGCAGCTCTTTTTCTTTTCATACTGCTCGCTCAACTGTGTGTGTCGTCTTATGTAAGGTCTGCCTTTATTGCGTTGATCCGCTTGGGAGGATTCAAAAATCTTTCAGGCCAGAGCACTGTTGTTTATGCGCCTTATATGATCTGATCATATAAGTGATCTGATCAGTCTTCTGATCAGTTGCATGTCACAGTACAGCCGAAATAGCACTTTGGTGGACTGCTACAGTCCTATTACGTCAACTATGGCAGGACTGTAGTTCACACTACAGTCCGCTCAAAGTGGGAAAGGAAGCTTTGATATGTTCTGAGTAGTCGTTGTTGTTAGATATAAGGTTTTGTTAGTCAATTGTCTTCTTATTCCGTAGAAATAGCGGATGGCATGATGTTTTTCGATTGATTTTCGACATTTGACATACCAGATCTAAAATCGCACTGATATACACCTGTCGGGTTAATACGGCAGAAAGTATGGGATGCTCAGCATGTTAAAAACACTTACGCTCCTTTCTTCAAAACCAGACAGACGATGCTGATATTCCATTAAAAATGTGTTCCTCCGGCTAGATTTTACAGATGACGCGGTGTATTCTTCTCACCACATCATTTCCTCCAACTCCGAAAACTTCCACGGTTTAGCTATCGACTCCGGCATTGAGTTTGGGGTATTGCTATCATCACTTTGTTTTAGTCGGTTGGAAGGTACTTTTCGTGGTCCTTATCCGAATTGAATGGTGCATTGGTCTTCGTTTACCAGCCAACAGATATCGTTCTCTAAAATTTTCAGAACTCCCTTGATTTTCTTCCAGGTTCAGATTTTTGATGTTTTTTTACCCAGTAGAGCAACGGAATAAAGTACGCACAAAACACGCAGTTGCTACGAAGGTGTTCAGCCTTTAGACTTTATTCGTAAATCTTCTTTCAATAACAAATCAGCATTCAAATATGCGCTGCACACGATTGCAATCACCATAGTAGATGTGATAGTTCCATTTCTTCTTGTCCAGTTCATTCTCATGCATTTCTTGAACCTCTAGTGTGGCCGCTAGATGTTTGACGACACTTGGCCTGTTCAGGGCCGCAGATGAATTATAAAAACACTAGCGCTCGGCAGCGAAATCTGACTTACAACTACAGATCCTTTGTATTCTGTCAGTTGGACTGAAAGTTCTTCTGATGCTTCTTCTAGGTGAAAACCCCAACGAACGAGTTTTCACACTCCTCACATGCATATTCCGCATCCCTGAAATTAGAATATAGAGAAATAGTCAGTCAAATCACTTTTCGTTAAGAAATTGAGTCACTCGATTAGGGTTCAATTCCCAGGGCTTACACTGAAAAATATAAAAAAAAATAGTTTACCACTTCACCACTTTTTCGGCAGCGAATAATAAGTCCGCGAAAGTGAAAATATCTGGCTACTGCTTATGAGAAAATCTCTCATTTCGTCGCAGGAAGAAGCCTGCTATAAGTTCGTTTTCTGTGCGCACAAAATGACAAGGTAAACAACAAAGTAATAGAGCGACCAGACCATAGTCCACACCGGACTGTTATGACATACTGTTTATTTTTTAGTCGCGGTTTCTTGATAATTTATGCTCATCGGTGATATTTTAGCTCGAACACATAGGTTACGTTGGTTACAATGTAACTGGAATGTCTTAGAATCCTTGAAATGTGTCCTATATGAGATCAAACCTCAAACATAACAAGTGGTATGTGTATGGATCTTTGGGTCTTTCTGACCCAACTATAAATTCTTAAGATCTTTGTGGAAAATCACAGCGTATTGTCATGTTGAATTGAATGTTGGATGAAAGGCATCTGCGTCAAGAAACTTGTTTCCTTTCCCTTGTCTAAAAAATTGACTCTGTACAGAATGGGGTTTGTAGGATCTCACACCTCCAACGAAGCAGAGCTGACAACGACAAATTTTTTCGTCCCTAACGTGCTACCATTGCCAGTGTTTCGACCATCCACTCCTACGCCCTCTCGTAATAACCTTCCTCTTACCTTTTACTATCAAAACGTAAGAGGACTGCGATCTAAGACCCGTGCCGTCTTGCGCCAATCTCACGCTCTCCCATTTGAGGTCTACGCTCTGACCGAAACTAATCTAATTCCCGATATAAAGAATCAGGAATTATTCCCCCCTAGTTTCAATGTTTTCCGAGACGACGATCTTACCCGCCCAAATGATGATGCTCCGTGTCGAGGTGTCCTACTGGCCGTCCGCAATGACCTAAACTCTTCACCAATCGCTGTTTCTACTTTCTCTAAACTTGACTACGTTTCAATAAAGATAACACTCCCCTGCAGGTCCCTGTACATTATGTGTTTTTACATCCTACCGGCCCAACCAATCGAATGCTACCAACTCACTATCGATGCAATTGATCAAATAATTAACTTATCTGATCCTTTCGATGATATCATCGTATTTGGCGATTTCAATCTACCTCAGCTGCACTGGACTCAATCAGATGATAAATCTTTTTCTATCGCTTACCCTGTCTCGAGTAAAGAATGTCTCTTCTTGGATGAGCTCACAGACTCTAGCTTATGCCAAGTTAGTGGAGTCTCCAACTATATGGGAAGGCAATTAGACCTCATTTTCACCACTGACCCCATAAACTCCTCTGTCTCGCTCTGTCCCCTTTCACTATCGACCATTGATAACTTTCACCCACCACTTCTTCTTTCTCTTTTCCACCACTCTACTTTCCGCCCCACCCCATCTGCAGCTTCTTACGACTTTCATAAAGCGAATTTGCGCAAAATTAACGCATATCTTAGTAAGTGTTCTTTTGATTTCGCCAATATGCCCCTAAAAAGTGCTCTCTCTATTTTCTACAGAGAATTACTTAATTCTATTTCTCTCTATGTCCCCTTTTCGCGTAATAGGACCTCTTCTACGAGCCCCCCGTGGTATAATCGTAAACTTCGCTCTTTACGTAACAAAAGAAACAAATTATGGACAGTTTTCCTCCGGTCCAACTCTTTTGTTGACTATTCAAACTATCTCGGGTCATACCTTCAATTCGCCCAGATCTATAAGTTTCTCTATCAGCGATACCTTGATAGTGCGCAATCAAGGCTTATAAATGATCCTAAGTCTTGCTATCAATTCGTTAATTACAAAAAAAAATCCGACGGTTTTCCTCCATCCCTCTCATACGAAAATATATCATCAACTGATCCGCATACCATAGCTAACTTTTTTGCTACTTTTTTTAAGCAATCTTTTGCCGATAATTCCTTCGTACCGGATCCCTCTTATTTCAAATACCTACTTAACTTCCCTATTGGCCCTACTATTTCTCATAGCTTTGATCATACAGTAATAGAAAACAAATTACAACAACTTAATGATGAATACTTACCCGGCCCAGATGGCCTTCCATCCATATTTCTTAAAAAGTGTTCCTCAACTCTCTCACGCCCCCTTGCTAATCTCTTCCGATTATCGCTCTCTCAAGGTGAATTTCCACAGATATGGAAGTCCTCTTTCATAACACCCATACACAAAAAGGGATTAAAGAGCGAAGTCACTAATTACCGCCCTATAGCTAAACTTTCCCATATACCCAAACTCCTCGAAAGTATTTTGCATGAAGCCTTAAGCTTTCAGTGTAAATCTTTTATTTCCCCCAATCAACACGGCTTTCTGAAGGGTAGATCAACTACCACTAACCTCGTAGAATTCGTGTCCTCTGTTCTCTCAGCCTTAGAAAATGGTAAAGAAGTTGACGTTATAACAACTGATTTCAGTAAAGCTTTTGACAAGATATCTCATAAACTAATCCTGTTCAAATTGTCCGTCCTGGGCTTTGAACCCATTTTGCTTAAATGGATATCTTCTTACCTGGATAATCGTTTTTATAATGTTCGTTTCAGATCTGTCCTATCGGCCCCTTTCTTGGCCACTTCAGGTGTTCCTCAAGGTAGTCACCTAGGTCCACTCCTCTTCATCCTAACTATTAACGACCTTCAAAGGCTCATTCAACACTCAACACTTTCTCTCTATGCTGACGATACCAAATTTTTTAAACCCATTTCCTCACAACAAGACTCCACCCTCCTTCAAATAGATCTAAATAGTTTTTCCACCTGGTGCATCAAGAACTGCTTAGAGCTCAATGTCTCCAAATGTCAATCGATTACTTTCTCACGTAAGTGCAAGAAGTCTCCTCAACGAATTTACCATCTCGACGGTCAACCTATACCCCTTGTTGAATCTATCCGCGACCTTGGTATATTATGCGACAGGCAGCTTAATTTCCGCTCGCATATTGATGAGATAATTTCTAAAGCAAACTCATCACTCGGCTTCGTTAAAAGATGGTCCAAAGAATTCTGCAACCCATACGTGACTAGATCACTATACATCACTTACGTTCGCCTTCTTCTCGAGTACGCTAGCCAAGCGTGGTGTCCCTTTCAACGAGTTCATGTATCTCGTATTGAGAGGATCCAGCGTCGTTTTCTTCGCTTTGCTCTTCGAGGTCTACCTTGGAACGATCCTCTAATCTTACCTCCCTATCGAGACCGTCTCAAAGTCATTAACCTGAATACCCTTGAGGAACGAAGGGACGCAGCAGACATTTTGTTCATTCACCGACTCCTCTCAGGCTCCATCGATTGCATGCCTCTTTGCAACTCCATTTTCTTTAACACTAACCCTCGTAATCTACGTTCCACCCGTCTCTTTTATCTACCTATCCACCGCACCACATATGGCTCTAACGAACCAATCTCCCGTATGCTGCGTAAGGTAAACTCCAACCTTTCCGTTTTCGATTTTAATCGCAGCACACTTTCCCTCAAATTCGATCTCCTTCACCATCCTTAGCTTTAAGCCCTAGTATTAGTTTAAGTCTTAGTTTTTAAGCTTGTATTAAGCATAATAAATGGGGGCGTTAGCCCCCACGAAAATTAAAGGCAATAGCTATCTGTGTCTGCACAAGGTTGTCCTAAACTGAAAGCACATCAACATCGTTCAAAATTGCACCGGTAGAGGGCACAAAATATTTGCTAACCACTTATAAAGCTTAGATTGCCAATTAACTTTAACCGCCGTCATTATTCTTATCATCTGTTCCTACCTACTCTTCCAATATTCAGCTTACAATGACACGTACGCATATGCATTATGCATTTCTGGATGAACTTTCAGTTCGAACCCGTTTCAGTTTGCTAACTTTAAGTGTTACACTCAACCTGTCATGGTCCTTATTTTAGTGCCGTTGGAAATATTGTTTAGTTTTAAAGAGTCAAATGCCAAATAAAGTATAATATCACTCTTACTTGATATCCGTCATCTGTCACTTGTCACCTATCACCTGTCAACTGTCACCTGTCAAAACCAGAAACTTTAAATTGCCTCCCGTGTAACCCCCGTTTGTAGTTATTTTTACTTGCAAACATCTACTGTTGACAATGTACACAAACTACTAACCCATTTAACGGCTTTAAACTCCACTTCCCCGTGGAATTTGACTTGCATAACATGCTACTCGCAGGCCTACAATTAAATCGGCAATTACCTCTTATTATCAGCCGACATTAATTGCCTTCATTGTTAGCTTAATAGCTTAATTTGTTGTCATTTCATTCCGTGCGTCGTCTTCAACGACACCCGAGCTGTAGACACAGACAAAAAAAAAAGGAAACTTGTAATTGAATACTTGTGTGTGGGAATCTCTTCTTTCCCATGGTTTAATAAACATTTTATTCTGTCTTTTCTGCATTCGTAGTACAAAGAATCCGAATTCGAATCCAATTCCAACACCTTAACAGTGTCAACCCCACCGCCGCCATCATCATTTCACTTCATTTCACCAACTTGACACTCAAGTAAAAGTAAAAGTGACCCGCGTCTCTGAATTTTTTCGCTGGAATTTCCCTACAAATGAACAACATAACATCTCTGGATTAACATATTTATAGGTTGCCATCGATTTGTTGACATAATTGTCATCTCTTCTGTCAGATTTGACATTCAAATTTGGAAAAAAAAACTCGCCGTGACTAATGGATTACAACGCGCGCAATTTTACATGTTACACGGTTCCGGAATGCTCCACTGATGATGAGAGCAAATACAGCTCTGATGGCGATACGGAGTCATCGGATTCGACGACAGCGTCGACATCTAGTGACAACTTGAGAAGGAAATCTGAATCGACTTTAATCGCATCACAACCTCAACTGGGCACCTTTCATCACGCGAATCAGTCGCGACCACCACAATTGGGATATTTTGTGCCATTAGCGCCGCACTGTTATCTCAGTCCGCCGGTGCAGAGGCGGCGTTGTAGGTAAGTTTATGGTGGGCGTTTAAGGCGACAGATGCTCACTTATACTGGGGTACTGTTCGCTTATGGGAATTATTTTGAAATCAATACTTTTTGCTCGCATCTACGAATACGACTACGAGATACTTTTGCTCTGTGGTTGCGAGTATGCAATGATTAACATTGATGCGATGGGAAGGTCGAGATCTTTGCGGTTTACAATTTACTCACACACGTTTCTCTTTTCTTTTTTTTCTTCTCTAGGGATAAGGACAATGACCGGACTCGTCGTGCGGTTAGTTATGGTGGTTCAACGAACCATTCTCTGCCCCGAGCCGCTCCAAGACGGATTTCTTTGATGAAGGAACCACCACCACCACCGCCAAAGCCGCCGTTGTCTCAGACATCATCTATACAATCATCGACGGCTCCATCACCGATTCCGAGTAAATTTCCTCAAACGGAGTACAACTTAATCCAGAAGCTTGGATCCACGTCTAATTTGAGTGTAACGCAGCAGAATTTGTATCAAGCTCCATCGACGGTATCGAGTAACTATTCGTCGTTGTTGTGTCATACGAAATCGACAAGTCCAGCGGCGGTTAGGAAACGTGAGAAGTTGTTACATAGATTCAGTGATGCGGCAACTCTGGGGAGGAAGCTGAAGAAGAAGAAGAATACGAATAGGACATGCCATTCGATGACCGAGGCGATTGAGATGCTGGCTGATCCTGTGATCGAGGACGAATTTTTTGTAAGTAACATTTTTCTCTCTCTCTTTTTATAGTCATCCGTTGTCATGTACCATAAACTTATAAAGCGGAAGTAAATAGGTTTCTTAAAGATCGTGCTGCCTTGATCTACTCATCTCAAAGTTGTACTTGGCGAAGTCCTTCATTTGCGTTTGAATGAAAAAGTACGAGTATTAGTAGCACGCTGTGAAAAAATAAAGCCTCTTGAGTTTGACTTGGGAGTTCTGGAGATTTACGAGCATAAACAGTTCGGCTTATTTAAAAATAGAATAGAATAGAAATAGTAATAGATGGCGCAACCTTTGCCTTTACCCACATTGCTTTTAAAAGAGGAGACGGAACGATGTTATTACTCAAATTACATGCAGCTGTAGTTTCAGGAGCTGGGTGTGAGCTGATTCTGATCACATTATCTGGCCATTGATCCTCGAGTATGAGACAGCGAGTCGTTGCTTTCGACTCCCGTGTACGAGTAGATGACATTAGATCTTCTCAGTGTTTTCCTTTTGAGGTCTTTGGCGAGCCTGCTGACTGCATTTGCTTCGATGTACAATATAAGGACTTCAATCTTCCTCCAAATTGGTCCAACGTAACTTGTTTTCGAGTTTCCTTAAGTAGTCGGTGCAAATCTAAGTTTCACCATGGAACTGGTGATTCTAGCTAGCTGGACACGTTGGTTTAAAATATTTGGTGAGGGCAGCGTTCAGGGTTTGAACAGTTTCCACTACTTTCTGTTTTTGGCTTAGCCATTCAAGAGTTTGGGGTTTGAATCACTCCACAGAGTTCCGTTTCCCACATCGCCCTCCATTTGACTTTATTTTTTTGGATAATTGGTCCAAGCCCAAGAGATTTAGTATACCGTTAAAAAATGTTAGCAAACAGCGCGAACGAAAGTTAACAAGGAGAGGTACCGATGTACGTTGGTTTTGAATGTTTGAAGGTTATGAGGAGTAGGAAATAAAGAGCTCGCTTATGTCTTTTTAAACGACTTGTATGGCTTAGGAAAGAATCACTATAATTCAAAATACGTCCGAAAGTGGGCTTGGGGGTATACTGATGAGAATTCATAGCGAAATGGGTGTTACGGCTAAAGGTTTGAAGGTAGGGAATGCTATTGGAAATTTGATTGGAGCACTGATGATGAAAATAGCGACAGAACAAGGTAAGACAGGAGAAGTGACGTCAGTTCTCAAAGGTGTCAATTGACTGTGCAATATTATCATCACCTATGAGTTTCATCGCGAAGTTTTGAACTAAGCTAATATGTTGAATGCACAGATGTCTTAGAAAAACTTGACCAGATGTGAGCATTGTTCTACAATTTTGGGCGACGTCGATTATGTGGTCATTCTAACGTAGGTTGTCATTGACACGTATACCGAGAATGGATAGTTTTCGGTTTTGATGAGGCAAGGGCTATTCATACAATTCACATCCAGCCATTGGTATTTAGTTTTCGCTTTAACGACAGCAGACAGCATTGTTTTTGAAAGTCGGGCAACGAATATGAGAAGCAGACAAGAGATCGTTGATCAAAACTAAAAAAAGTGTCGGAGACAGGACGGAGTCCTGAGGCACACCAGCATTTATTTTGTGAATATCCGGCTTGAAACCATCCAAGACAACTTGAATTGAAAGTTCCGAAAGGTAGTTTGTAATCCATTGAAGAAGAGAGTCATCGATCCCAAAAGCACGCATTTCCGACAAAAGAGCCTTATGCCAAACTCAGTCAAATGCCGTAAAAATATCAAGTCCAACTATTTTGCTTTCGACAGATTGTCGTAGACTTTGATTCCACTTTTCAGTGAGGCCATCAAATCAAACAGTGGATCTGTAGGACCAGAAGGCCGTCGTAGTACCGGTCATTGAGAAGTTTCGAGATATTTCATGAGCTTGGGAAGACGTGACGTAAGTGCAATGGGTCTGTAGGAAGAGAGAGAAGAAGATTCCCCTTTTTTAAGAACGGGCTGGACAAATGCTGTTTTCCAACTACTCGGAAAGTTTTCTGATGAGTAGGATTGAAGAAAAAGCCTACGCAGTGGTTTAGCCAGGGTGGAAGATCACCCCTTCAGAAGAAGGGGAGATATACCGTCTGGTCCAACGGATTTGTGAATGTTTAGGTCTTTAAGAACTCTTGCTACTACACGATTGCGAAAGTGGATTCGTCTCACTGAAGGCGGAGACAGAGCACAATCTGGAAATGTTGAACTGGCCGCAGAGTGTGCAGCAAACAGATTGACCTTGCCCAAAGAGCTGACAGCTGGAATGTCATTATAAATGAGCTTTGGGATGGAGGCTGATGCAGAATTTCTAATATTTTTGACAAACGACCAAAAGTTTTTCCTACCTTTGGAACCTTGGGACGTTGCAGTCATTTCTGGCTCGTTTAAACTTTTTCCGGTTTTCCTCTGTTGGATTGGCCTTGTATAATCATATCGGCGATGGCATCCATGTCGTTATCGGGTTAGAGTTCCTAAAGGAGCTGTTAAGTTCTGTACAATTGGTCGACTTTACCAAACTCAACATCACTACGCCCGCACGAAAATGGCAAAAAATGTGGTCAGGAAAGAATAACATCACTAGTTCGTATCCAAATTAAAATATTTTCTGCTTTAGTAGTTTTAGCCTTTTCCAGACCTTATACGAGTATATCTCAGCCCGGATAAAACAAAGTCGATGCTGTTTTGAATATATAGATAGCTCTGTTGATGTTGAAGTCATCTTTTACTTGTGCACGCCACCTAAGGCAACATCTTCCTCCACTGCGTCATCCCTCTGAGTCGGAACTAACGACTTTTCGGATCAGAGCGTTCATGTCAATTGGCTCTAGCCATCCCAGGCGAATGCTGAACACTTTCTAACCAAGTCGATATCGCTGTACATTTCGTAGGGTTCGCTGTTATATCTTTTCCCTCAAATTCCGTCCACGCACACGGCACTCAAAGTCGTTAGAAAATTCGTCCTGGGATATCTTCGCTAATATCCATGTTTCTGCACCAAAGAATCTGACTGACATAATAATGGCCAAACTTAGGGTCTACTTAGTGTTTTTTGACAAAGCCTTACTACTAAATTGCCGTTTTAGGCCACAAAACACGCATTGGCCAATGGAACACTACTGATGAGGTGTCATCATCAGAGTAAATAGCGGAGGCGAGATAGACAAAATCTTGCCTTGTTGCAGCTGTCTATTGTGACATTCTTTCCTTTTTGCCATTTTCGTCGCTTTAGTTGTATGACAATGACAGTTCTCTGAGTTCAACGCATTGGCCAATGGAACACTACTGATGAGGTGTCATCATCAGAGTAAATAGCGGAGGCGAGATAGACAAAATCTTGCCTTGTTGCAGCTGTCTATTGTGACATTCTTTCCTTTTTGCCATTTTCGTCGCTTTAGTTGTATGACAATGACAGTTCTCTGAGTTCAGCGCATGATATCAATGTCATCGGCGTATGCAAGTGGTTTGTGTCTCTGGTGTCGGCTTGTGAGTTTCGCACAATTAGAGAGGGCCCACGACAACGCATCACCTTGTCTAAATCCTTTTGTAATCAAAGGCTTCAATAACCTTTACGGAGCAGAAAGTGTTCTCCATCATCATTCTGAACAATCTGAAGAGTTTGTGCAGGGATGTCATATCTCTTTAGATACTCTTTCAAATAGGAGCGGAGTGTATCAATCTGGGCTTCTTTAAGATTTGTTCAAATTTGATCAATTGTGGACTTACGGCTAAAACCGCACTGATAGGGCCCATTCAGCTCATTGACAACCGTTCACATAATACGGCAGGCATGATTTTAAGGAGACTGATGTCGCAATAATTTAGATAACCTCCTCTTTTTTGGAGCAAGCAAACGATGCTAAGGTTCTCTTCATCAGGCATACTTTCTTCCGACCAAATCGTGGAATGAGTTGGTGTATGTTCTCTATTAAGTCACTTCCTGCTTCCCGCTCGGATTGTTCGGACATCTAAAATATTGCAGGAGTGCCTTACGTCGTAACATGACCCATTTGGTTGATTGTTTTATATTGTGGTGACCGCCACGTCATGTGATAATCCTTCCCGCAGTAAAATAAACCAGTGTAAAACGATGTTAATGTCATACTTTGGGCATTACTCATAGGATTTGTTGTGCCTAGCTAGAGTTCGCTCACGTACCGAAAACCCAAGACTTCTTGCCTTAGCCTGCTGCTTAAAATAAATCGGCACACAAATAGACACAGATTTTGTTTTCTATAGCAGTCGCCGTAGTACATATATGTCATATTTTATCATCCTCCTTTGGCCGGCCGATCCCACCGCACCTCCAGGATGGCGGTGATATCAGCCCATGGCCCCTTCTAGGTGTTTGGCTGCAAGAAGTCTGTTCAAGATCCGAACATTCTATGTGCCGACCCTAACACAAGAAAAGTGACTGACTGGGACTCATACAAAGAGTCCCTCAAAATATATAAAAAAAAAGAACTGTGACAAAATAACAGAAACGTCTGAGGCATCGCGGCTAAAAAAAATCCTCTCTACAAATCCTATGATTCCTAGCTGTTTGAAAAAAAACCGATGGCTCTTGGACAAACTTAAGTGATGAAACACTCAACCTGCTACTGGACACCCACTATCCAGGTAGCTCACTATTCACGACCAGTAGCAATCATAACAGGACTACTGCAACCATGACCAAAATTCGCAGTCTGATTACCAGAGACAAGCTGGTCTGGGTGCTGCATAGCTTCAAGCCATACAAGTCTGCTGGTCCAGATCATATAACTCCTGCCGAACTACAAAGGTGCTCCGGTATTATCTTGCCTACTGTGTAGAACTGATCCACATTCCACTGCCATGGAGAAAAGTCAATGTAGTTGCCAATGTAGAAGCCGGACAATGCTCTCATGTTGTCCCAAAGGACCTCAGACCTATAAGTCTGTCATCTTTCCTTCTGAAACTCTAGAACGGCTGATTGATATCCAGGGTTTTCCAATAGGGACTTTACAACTTTGAATTTAATTTGTGAACGCACTCTTTCACTAATCATCAAACTGTCACTGTCAATTTATTCAGTAAACCCAACATTTTCATCATAGTAAAGTACACGAACGAGCAACGTCTACAAATTATAAAAATTTTCTGCCGAAATTCGGAGTCGGTGACTGCAACTTTAAGAGCGTTAACTCCAATTTTCGATCGTAATTCTCGCCCTAGTAGACAGGCAATAACAAGTTTAGTGAAAAAATTTGAGTCTACATATTCGTTGTGTGATGTTGCAGTGTCAGTGAGTCAACGGGTTGGTCGAAGTGTCGAAAATATCGCTGCCGTTCAGGCGTCCGTAGCAAACGATCCAAATCAGTCAATTCCACGGCGTTCTCAAGAATTGGGCATCGCTCAGACCACATTATGGCGTATTTTGCGTAAGGATCTTGGTTTACACCCATACAAGATCAAGCTGACTCAAGAATTGAAGCCGATGGACCATTTGCAGCGACGTACGTTCTCCGATTGGGTTCTGGAGAAGATGCGCCAAGGTGATGAATTTCATCGCAAAATCATCTTCAGTGACAAAGCTCATTTTTGGCTCAATGGATTCGTCAATAAGCAGAATATGCGTTATTGGCCGGGTGAAAATCCACAAGTGCTTCATGAATCACCAATCGTCGACGATAACGATCGTCACGTTACTGTGAATGGTCAGCGTTATCGCGCCATGATCACCGATTATTTTTGGCCCGAATTGGAAGATATGGACTTTGACGACATGTGGTTTCAACAGGATGGTGCCACAAGCCACACAGCACACTACAATCGATTTATTGAAGAGTAAGTATGGTGAGCGTGTTATCTCAAGAAATGGGCCAGTCGATTGGCCGCCTCGTTCGTGCGATTTAACGCCGCTTGACTATTTTTTGTGGGGCTACGTTAAGTCATTGGTTTATGTCAACACGCCGACGACGTTGAAAGAGCTCAGAGCCAACATTGAACACGAAATAGCGGCCGTTTCGTCCGAAATGTGTGGCCGAGTCGTTGAAAATTGGGTCCAACGAATCGACCGCTGAAAACGTGCCCTCGGTGGCCATTTGAACCAAGTCGAAGTCGAAGTTCCACTCATAAATGTTTTTGAAATATCTCAAATGGTTTCCATTTTATTTAAAAAAGAAAGTTGTCAAGTCCTTATTGGAAAACCCTGTATGAGCTTAAATTGATCCAAGACTTCTGTCAACGGCTCAACATGCCATGCAAAGGAAAGTCGGTGGAAACGGCTATGCATTCACTGACTAGCCACATAGAACGATCTATAGAGAGTACACAATGGTCGCTTTTGTGGACATAAGAGTGTGCCTAGGAATTGTGAGTCTGACGAACTCGCCAAAATTGGAACCACTCTACCTATTCTACCGAAAAAGGCTAGCCTAGGTATACCAATCGCTACGTGCGAACTAACATTAAAGCTGGATGCCATTAAAAGAACAGATCTTAGGTGGACTTTTGGATCAACATGACTAACGACCAAACAGATCTGGCCAAAGCTGGATCTGAATCTCTCTAAGAGTTTGATTCTTCTAAATCGGAAATATCTCAGCGCCATCATAGGTGTCATAACTGGGCACTGCTTTATAGGCAAGCATGCAAGAAGGCTTAGCGCCTTTAGAAACGATTTCTGTAGAAGGAGGAGGAAGAGACAATCCTCCACATACACTGTACATGTCCAGCTCTCTACTAAAGAGAGAGAGAGTCATCAACAGGAAAACGAATCTTTATTCGAAGCTGGCATTATTAGGGCTTGTATGTGTAGTTAACCCCAAGCACAACCATCAACCAGGCAACCAGGTTCCTTCTGATATGCGTTGCGCTGAAGGGGCCGGATGTTTCTCGCCCAATAACCCGCTTGGAAAATATAGGAACTACAGTTTGTTTATTGAAGGTTCATCTGACATCACCTCTATTTCAACTCTCTGACTAGTCTTGAATATCTTGCCCTCAGCTCCCAATACGTTGAAGTACTTCAATAATGAATCTGGAATGCTGACTGTTGACATCACTGTTGATTCAGCTGATCTGCCGTACGTCCTCCTTCTGAGTCTATGTTATTTTTGACAGCATATTGTAGTATTCCCATTTTCCCCTGCTTAAGAAGCAAGTCAACCCTGGTTGAAGAAGACCAGTATTCGATAGCTACTATGGAGAGGCAAAATATGTAAGCACAAATGATGGGTAGTCATAGTGAGAGCACCTAGCCTAGACAGGTTATAGTTATAGAAAACTTCTTGGT
The DNA here is from genome assembly GCA_949129095.1 of Volucella bombylans. Classification (NCBI taxonomy): domain Eukaryota; kingdom Metazoa; phylum Arthropoda; class Insecta; order Diptera; family Syrphidae; genus Volucella; species Volucella bombylans. The sequence goes on from OX422140.1 coordinate 364,109,928, forward strand.
CGTCATTATTCTGTCTGGAGCATAAAGTGACATGGACATTCAGCTCTATGTCGCCCTTTCATCATTGTCTTGCCACCATAAACAAAAGCGCTGCTGATTCATCAAAATCGCGATGAAGGGCAGTGATGTCTAAGTTGTTACTCAATTTTATGAATACAAAAATCCCAAAATTCTTGGAACAGCTTTCCTTTCTTTACTCGGTTAGGTATTATTTGGAATATTCGTAGCACATATCACATACGGAGCTACGCCACATCATTCTCTAGTGCCAATACACCCATTTAAACTAATTTGAAAAAAATGTTTCAACACTTCACACACACTTGTCAGACTTCAGACATTGGGTAGAAAATTTGACCCCGTGCTCTATGCGTCAAAAGCGCCATAAGCATAAAATAAGGGGAGGAACATTGACTCGTGATTCATGTTAGCGACTACAAAACAAAAATGTCGTTTTTTCGAACTGGAAAACACTATTAGTTTCCAATGACAGCCCTTCGTAATGCCAAGTCCCCGAGTTGACACTTGCTATTATCATTCCAACTCATTCAGTCGTTAATCGGTTTCTATACTCAGCAGTTCGACTTCAATATTTGTGAAATATTTTCCTCAATTTTACCAAAGAGGTATTAAGTGAGAGGTGCCTGTCTTAAACGATTTCCAAAAGTCCAACTCCAAATTGTCCCCATAAAATGGAATAAAATGTTCAAAATACGTAAAAACATTTTAAGACGCTTCTTCCGCTTGTCGTCTACCTTCTTCCAAAGAAATCGGATTACAAAGACACCGAACAAAAAGAATGTCATCATCACTCCTCGTCTAACAATTAGGTCGGCCATTTATACCGCAAACATTCAGCCAAGCCATCATTCCGCGGAAAGCCCAAAAAAATGTCTTTCACCTGCGATTAAGTACTTTCGATTTCCCGCCACTGGTATCTAAAACGACTTAAAACTTCAACACCCCCCCGATTATCCACCCTTAAAAACCGAAATCAAGAAGACAAACAAAAAAATATCAACGGAACACGAGTACATGTACCATTAGGATTTATCAGCACGAACCATTCCAGCGTGCATCCGTAAATATCGTGTATCCAAGTACTCGTGTACGAGTATCCGTGTGTCTGTTTAACTAATCCGCCCCCTTTTTTTCTGGTCGTTTTGTGTCTTCTGTTCATTTGCGATGTATCTTTGCTATTTTATTTTTTATTTTTTGAAGTAACCTAGAAAAAGAGGACAAAAAAGATAGTAGAAGCGAGAGCCCATGGAGTGTGTTTGTGTTGATTTTGTCCACCCCCTCATTGAACAAATTGGATTACATTCGCAAGTCTCTTTACTTTGGCGCGTTTAAAAAAAATCCAAAAAAAAAAAAACACCAACCGTCAAAGAAGACCTCGCGCATTTGGATCCCTTTTTTCCAATGACCGACTCTAGAATGAGTAAAAAAGAAAAAAAAAACTAAACCCCGTCCTCACCGCGAAGTGCCGTATCGATTTTTAATGATTCTGTCGCGCGTTATATGAGGGGACACAGTAAAAACAGCTAAATGGTGTAATTGGTGATTTTTTTGTTTTAGTCGCGGAGTAGTTTCGAAATTAAACGGTCGCGCCATGATGGTTGCTCACAATTGTCACGCCAACAAGTCGATAGGAGTTCGAGAGATCTCCTAATAGAAGGTTTCGGTTCAAGAATCTAAAGTTTTTGGTTATAAACGTCGAAAATGTCTGTGTTCCAAAGTGTTTAGTCTGAATTTGGTGAAACAGCTTGAAACAAAGAGTGTGTAAGATTCTACAAAACGGTATGGACACCGTTGCAAAGTGTGTACTAAAATTGCCCAAAGTGTCAAAATGTCCAAATGATCAAAATTGTTCCAAAATTTGACAAAAGACCATCTCTACGTGCGCTCGTCTTAAAACATTCAATCGAAACGAATATCATAATGGACTGGCTTTCCCTTGGATGTATGACCAGAAACTGTGATCAAAATTCAATTATTGTGGTCAAAATTGACGAAAAAGTTTATAGAATCACGAAACCACTACAAACTCTGTGTTGATCTAAAAAAAAAGTTCCAAGCCATAATATTGCTCCGAAATGCAGTCATAAAGAGCCAACAATTGGCCTGATGATCATCCAATATACTCGGAAGTGTTAATGCCTTAACAATTGTGCTGAGAAATTTCAGGAAGTTTTACGCTTTTGCTCTAAATTTGTGCCAAAAAGTGCAAAATCTAATCCGATACCGGTCACAAATGCTGGTAAAATAGTGACAATTGCCTGCTCCTTACCATGAATCGTTGTGACAAGTTATTTCAATAAAAATAAAAATTCTGTGTCACCAACTCCAAATACGACTTGAGATTGACAAAGAAGTGAAAAAATTGAAAGGGACCTTTGGGCCAAGCATAAAACTGTGTTCGAAAATGTCCAAAATTTGTTAGAAGTCCTGAAACGAATATTTGTAAATAGTATCAAAGAGAATCGAAACGAAATTGTGCCAACTTGTTTGATGGATCAAAGATCAAAAATCGTCAAAAACTGCCAAATACTAAAAGTCATCCGAATCCCCCAACGACGTCGTCTTTGATTGCCTGAATGTAAATTTCTTCTTCCACAACTACGTCGAAAAGTGTCTTTCATTGAACAAAACTAACTTGAGCTCGAACTAATACTGCCAACTTTCATTTTCTTTCCGAATTTTGACATTCTCAAGTCATGATGTGGCCGTGATAAATGAAAAACTCGACTGTCAGTGCCTTGTCTGTTTTAAAAAATATAATCCATCGAAACCTCGTTCAATAATGAGACCACAGTGCCGGTTCAGTGAGAATTAAGTGACAATCTAATCCAAAACATACTCACTCCCATAGTAATCCACACTCAGCAACACTCCCACTGGCATCCATCAAACGATCTAAAATCCATTGCATAGTTTCCGACTGTTCCATTAACAAGAGCAACACAACAAGTTGAAAATGAAATTACTAAAGTGCTCTTCTAGGCGTCGCAGCTTTAAAGCGAAAACATCAGCATTTCCCGCTCAAACAACACGTCGTCATGGGGGAAATACTTCACGTGTCATTCGAGCTGCTGGTGTAAATCCCTACATGCCAACGCTAGTACGTCATAATGGGGCCATTGGAGCGCTGTATCCCCTCGACGATCGTATTTACACATCGAAAATGTACATTCGGGATGGTTATATGTATCCACGACAACCGGGACAGTTAATGGATCCGCGATTTCCCTATGAAGTCCATGAATTTCCATTAGCAAATGCCACTAACAAGGTACACATTGCTGGTGACTATCTACCGAATGGAAGCGTATCTTCACATAGACGTCGTCGCAGTGAGGCACCCACATCGAGTGGGCCAGCTTCGACAGTCAATTCGACACCAAATCAGATCTATTGGATGCATGCAGATGGTACTCATACCTTGAAGCAACATTCGCGTAATAATAGTCTGGGGTATGTTCGTAATGTTGATGATTTGTTACGAAGTGAAATGCAAACGAGTGGCAGTGGACATGGAACACCACATCGCAGGAAGAAGAGGGTAAGTGGTGGGTGGGTTTGTTTTTTTTTTTCCAAAAAAAGAAGTAAAACTCAATTTGACGGGAGAATTTGAAGTAGATGTGTGTGCTGTTTTTTCTATCTTTTGGCTAGACAATCCCGAGTCCAGAGATTTGATGGAAGTGTTTGGTTCATATGGGGTGGGCAGATTAAAAATGCCAAAGGGCAATTGTGAGCAAGATGTGGACAGAGATAGAACAGTGGACGTGTGTTCACATCAAAATTCTAACTCCAACAGAGGGTAGGATTTTAATTTGCGATAAATTGGTAAATTGAAAAGCTGCCATCGCTGGAAGGCTGCGCGTTTCGGAGATAAGGCCAATTTTCACTCTCTATGTCGTTGTGGATTTTGAGTCGTCTGTTAATTTGGTTTGGGTTTCGAAAGGGGCGTTAGAGTGGACGAAATTCGATGCTGAAACTGTGGAGACGGCAATCCCATTACTATGGTCTCCTGACAAGCCATTTAGGGTCTATATTTAACGTTATTGAATCTTTTCGAAATTGTTTTAAGTCACATACAAACAATCCCAATATTCATCCAAATATTCCACTGTTAATGCGGCATCTTAATATAATATACAGAGTGTGGTGCCATCTGTCGCTTCGGTATAGAAATGTTTAATAACTTTAAGAAAAAAGCAATAGGTTTCATAATGTCGTGAGTTTTTATTTAGTGTTGTTCTTCACAATTTGTGTGAGCTAGTTTTTGAACACAATATTGATTAAGTGACTACCTTCATTGCTGATCCAGAATTGGGCCCTTTTTCTGACATCTTACATAACATTGACCAATGACTTCGGCTCGAATGTTGTTTTTGAATTCATCTAGAGTCTTCAACTTGTTGGAATAAACTTTGTTTTTTTCAATAGCCCCACAGGCAGAAGTCCGGAGGAGTCAAATCTGAAAATCTTGGAGACTAGTCCATGTCACCGTTTCTTGACACCGCACATCTCGGATGCTTGGCAGGCAGTGTGGTATGCCGTTCCTAAATGGATAAAGATACATCAAATCCGGTGAATCTCCTGAGTCGTTCATAGACCTCGACAGAGGATAGACGTGTTTCGGCTTTTCCATAAGTAAATAGTGATTCAGTTTCGTATTAAAGACAATTAGTTGCAATCTAGTTAATTCACTCGGTAGCCCACCGTCTAGCGGCGTCGGTCGTCGAAGCGTGGGATACGGGTTCGATCCTGGGCTAGCTTTTTTTTTTTTTGCTTTTCTTAAATTGTGATACATAGTGTTATCAAAAAAAAAACCAAAAGGAATAAGCAAATCACGTGATGGATGGTGGAGAGCGCTCCACTTCCCATAACTTCCCATAACGGGAGTTGCAAAAGGCAATAGTACTGTTGCCGGTGCCGTGGCGAAAGCCATTAAAAGGCGGAGGATGTTAAGAACCACTCCTACGAGTAATTTAACAAAAATGAAAATGGGTGCTGCTTTGGTAGCTGAAACGGTAAAGACTAGACAGAAATTTAAAAAAACAATCAGATGATGCGTCAATGTCATGTCTGGTGAGGTGTATTATAAGGGGGGCAACAATAACTTTGCCTCTCTAGCGGCATCTGAGTCTGAAGACGAGGATGAAGAAATAAAAGATATTAACAGCAGCATACAAAAGCTGAATGAAAAAGTGCTTGCTATTAAGCAAAGACAAGCCGCACGCAGGCAGAGGGAGCAACTAGAAGTAGAAAGCTCCCAACAAGAGCAGAAACAACAAAACCGGCAGCAGCAGAAACAACAACAACTGCAGCAGCAGAAACAGCAGCAGCAGCAGAAATCACAGCAGCAGCCGAAACAGCAATAGCTGCCAAAAAAACAACAACAGCTGAAACCACTGCAGCTGGAAAAACAGCAGCAGCAACAACAACAACAGCAGCAGCAGAAGAAGGAGAAGGTGCCTCCTATCAACACATATAAACTAGAGGTAAATGCAACCGAGGACCTGTGTAAGTTGGTCATTGGTAGTAATTTTAATATTAAGCTAAGCGATTGGGGAACGATCGCCATGCCATCCACTGTAATACAGTGGAGGGCTACGCGAAAGTGAAAGAGCTCCTAAAGGAAACGACGACGGAGCACTACTCATACACACCGAAGTGTGAAAAGCGGCAATCGATGCTGCTAAAGGGGTTGGAACCGTCTTCTGATCCTGAGGAGATCCTAGCACTGCTCAAAGAGAAGGAGTGCGAAGGACTCAAGTTTGTGGGGTAAAGCCATTTACCACAGCCAGAGCTAGGCGGGAGAAACGGAGTCTGCCGTTCTTCCTGGTGCAGCTCAGTCCCGAAAGCCGCCTGGATAGTCTAAGGAGTATCAATGTCCTAGACTACCAGGTGGTTCACTGGGAAAAACTAAAAAGAAGCGAAGGCGTTATACAATGCGTTCGCTGCCAGAGGTTCGGGCACGCCGCGTCGAACTGCCAAATGCAGCCTCGATGCGTGAAGTGCGCAAAGAACCACAGCTCCGAGGAGTGTGCTCTGGGTAGGGACGGAACATCCGATAGGATGCAGCTCTCGTGCATGTTATGTGGAAACGTGGGACACACCGCAAACTATCGGGGTTGTCCTAACTTCACCGACATTAAAAAAGCAAAACTGGCTCGGCAGCAGAAAAAGGAGGTCAAACGTTCACCTGTTAGGTTGCAAACACCAGCCGTTACGTCCCAAATTTCCTACGCTCAAATGGCGTCAGGTAGGGGGGCTACGGTACAGCAAGCGACTGTTGCTTCTCCGGCGCCAACGCCGAGAACAACGGAAGCTGCACCTAACATGCTGGCCATCTTGCTCGCAATCCAATTGCAGACGGCTCAGCTGCAAAAGCAGGTGCAAGAACAGGCCAAGCGGGTGGACCAGATCTATGCGCTGCTGCCGGGCCTAATGCAACACATGTCTTAATGGGTACGCACCTTGCGGAGCAAACTTTGAAGGTCCTTGCGGTGAATGTTAATTCACTGATTAGGATTGAACGAAGAGCCGCGATGTATAAATTGCTACAAGACCAAAGTCCCGATGTGCTTTTCGCTAGCGAAACCAAGCTTGGAGGCCGTGTCGCGATCTTCATTAAAGAAGGTTTAAAATTTCACAGAGTGTACAAGGGAGAACGCAGGTTCCGGGTGTTGGAGGCAGTCGTCATTTACATACCGCTCCGGAGTGGAAAGCGGCTGTACTTGGCCTCTGTTTATGCACCTGAGGCTCCACAATCCACTTTATTCATTACAGAGCTCGACACGCTTTTTCGACTTCTGAGGCTGGAATCGGGGGAGAATTATTTTATAATCGGCGGGGATTTCAACGCTAAACACAGAGATTGGGGAAATAATTTGCCAAATACTAGAGGGAACCTACTACTCGATTGGTGGGGTCAGCACGATGTCATGTACAGACTCGGTCTTAAAGCGACGGATAACCCGTCGTTTCCCAGAGGCGGGTCTTATTTGGATCTACTGCTGTACGATGAACGCATAAGACTGACAGATACGAATTTACATACGCTAAACTGTCTGCGCACATTCGTGTATGACAGTGACCATTGCGGTTTTAGCACCGAAATTACAGTTCCCAACGAAATTGCGGAATTGGATGAGTTTGTCCAAAGATATTCTTACAACTACAGTAAAACTCGATGGACAAGCTTCTCCACAACTTTGACAATAGCACTCTCCTCGAACACGCTCCCAGCGTCCAATAGGAATTTGTCAAACGAGGAGATCGACAAGTACCTAACACGAATGGACGAGACAATTAAACAAACTATGGACGCCACAATACCGCGATATCGACGTACGACTAACGAAGACCTGTTCCGCAATCCTACTATTGACGCACTGCACCGACAGAAAAGTAGACTTCTGACAAGACTCAAAAACTTGTACAGACAGTTAACTGACCGACAAGACGAGGAGATTAGGACACTGAAGTCGTCGATCAAAAATATTCAAACGCTAATAAAAGAGAATTACAGAATTTCTGTAAGTTTGTATTGGAACAACAAGGTTCGGGCTGTAAACACCAGCAACCCGAATATGTTTCCGCAAATAAATAAACTATTTCGGAGAAAAAATCAAAACGACCTTCAGTGTCTTAAAATAGCCCGGACAACAGACAACGAACGGTTACTGACAATAGCAGGTATCGATCCAAACGAGGCCGCTGATGATGACGACTTCTTTGTGATCGAGGATCCACAGGAGAAGGTTGGGGCTATAGGGGCGACTTTCCAGGAAGTATACAAGGCCACTGATATCACTGGCCCTAATTATGACCTGGAGAATCGCGTCTTGGTGCACAACTGCTACATTCGAAATGAAATAGAGAATTGGCGATCCAACGGCTCTGGTTTCACCCGGTTTAGCGACGAAAATATGGCAAATAACATCATTGCCAGAGAGTGTGACCTACCACCGTTCATTTCGAAGGAAGGACTCCATGAGATCTTCGACACAATCAGAGTTAAGAAATCAGTGGGGACCGATGGTATTCCGAACATCGTGCTTCGAACATCTTCCTCTAGAAGCGGTGGACATCTACACCTCCCTGTTTAATAATGCAATGATGTTCAATCTATCCCCAAAAAGGGGAAGGATATTACCAATCCGGCGAATCTCCAGTCTATAAGTCTCCTTCCGAATATCAGTAAGGTCTTTGAAAAAGTGATCAATAGAGCTCTGTCTAGGTGGGTTGAGGACAAACATATAGTTCCGGATAATCAATTCGGTTTTAAGGCGGGACATGATATCTCACATGCCGCGTCTAAACTGGTTTCTGATATCCAATGGAACAAAGGCAAGAAACAGTGCACTGGTGCCTGCCTGGTTGACTTGGAGAAGGCCTTCGACACTGTATGGTTAGAGGGTCTTTTCTATAAGCTGACTAGGCTGGGGATCAGTAAACCACTCTTGTACATTCTTTATAATATGCTAACCAACAGACAGTTCATCGTGAAAAATGGTGATGTGACTTCTGTTGGAATATTTCAAATTAAAAATGGTCTTCAGCAAAGCGCGGTCAATTCGCCGATCCTATTCAACATTTTTACAAGCGACTTGATAGGTTCACTTCCCCGTACTATTGCGTACGCAGACGATTTGATAGCGTACAGAACAGGTCAAAAAATCGAGGTCATACTTTCTTGCAGCGTGACTTCGATAAGATAAGACGATTTTGCGATGACTGGAAGCTGAAAATCAACTTTCAGAAGTCGGAAACCATTCTCTTTAGGACGCCGTTGTCTGGAGCCTCTAGGGATACCAGAAAAATTTGGACAACACGGACAACCTCTTGCCTGTCGAAATGTAGTAAGATACCTTAGGATCTGGCTAGTAGACCAGTATCTATATTTCAACAAGAATGTAGATGCTGCTCTGACCAGAGCCAAGGGAGCTTTTGCCCTTACAAAGAAACAAAGAAAAAAGGTATATGGATGTTCCGTGTGGTTCAACGTGAGAGCAAGCTTAATGGAATAGATTCGGGTGATTGAGAGGGCTTGCCTTAGGGTTTGTCTTCACCTTTACAGAACACCAGAATCGGAGTACATAAAATTCTATCCCAATGAGGTCGTATACAACAGGGCGAATCTAATAAGAGTGGACAACTTCGCTATTAAGTTGTCTCGGGGCACATTGCAAGGGCAATAGCCTCATTCAACAACCTGGTATCTTATATCATGCGAATGTGCGCTTGAAAGGCTTCGTCCCCCCCCCCCCCCCCCCGAAGGGTTCCTCTATTTTGATATGAAAGGGCTGATCCAGGATAAGCTAGCTTTTAAGCATTTTTGCTGGTATGCTGTGCGGTCTTTTGAGACCAGAAGTCTTGTAGGCTCCTTCACGCATTTGCGGATACCCAGAGTGCGGCAACATCCACCGATATCAATTGCCATCGACGTCATTCCAACTTTAAAGAAATATAGCCCCAATGATGGTCCTGGAGCTAATACTGGCCCAAACAGTCACTTTCTCACCATGCAATGCTGTTTCATGAATTATGTGAGGATTATCGGTTGCCCAAAAGCGACAATTATTTTACAATTTTCTTTGTTTACTCCGCCAGAGAGGGTTAAATGAGCCTCGTCTTCCATCAGAATTCGCTCCCAAAAATCTGCATCAGTTTCAGTCATTCGAATGACGCTATTTGCGTAAACCAAGCGAAGAGACTTGTCTGTTTCCAAAAACCATTGAGTCCACTGCACTTTGTATGGAAACATGTGAAGGCAATGCTTCAAAATTCTCTTTAAAGTGGTTCCACTGATGTTTAATAGCTGCGATCGTCGGCGATACGAGACATTTGGATATTCGCCAACACTATCTCTAGTAGCTTCAACAATTTTATTTGAAACGAAAGTGGCCCTGTCTAAAGTGTTCAACAGAATTTGAGGTCAAGCGTCACTATTTACGTTTCCAAATCGTGTTTACTGAAGCCGATCTCTTGAGAATTGTCAAAGTTGTTAAACATTTTTATTGTATTTTTATCAATCGTTCCCTTGTGATATTTACAAACAAAAAACCTTCTCCACGACATTAAGGATTGCAATTTGCGCGTCGATCTGCTGAAGACTTTTTCCCTCTTTAGATTGTGATATTCGTTCAGGCTTTGACACGGTATCGTGTTGTAATCCTGTCAATCCAGACTACAGGACTCCGGACAAACAGACTACTCAATTAGTTGACAACTTAAGGCTTTTACCCAGTACTACGTACAGTATCATCAGTATCAGTATCTCGAGCAGCTCTGGTCCTCGTCTGCAGCAATCTTTCATATACAATCTAATTGCCTTCGGTTTTTCTCAAACCAGGCTGGAATACAATGTTCCAGAAAGAAACCAGGATGCGTGCGTGGCGTCGATTGTAGTGTTATATCTATTTTAAATGACGGTATAGTGATCCAGTGACCGGCCTGTTCTCCTGTGAATTTTAAGCAGCTGGAAAGATTTGCTGCCGATGACGATGTTTCGTTCTGCTGCAAAGTGGATCAGTTTGTATTCGTTGCTAGAGGTACTGCTAAATCAAAGATAATCTGGTTTCGGAAAACTGAATTTGATGTCATCCTTCCAACGTTTATTTTTTAGAGATATGTAGAAGCACTCATTGGCCCCAAATCGTCACCCTAGTAGACATTGCCGGTATTCATCTTTCATTAGCTATTAGCAGTGTATTTCCTGGGTGGCAAGGGTGACCAGATAGCAATGATAGTTTTTCAAAATGTTACGTTACAGCAGCTGTCAAAGTTATCAATGACATCCACCTGTCAAAATATTAAGTAAGGTTTGCCATTTCATCACGCATTGTTTTACGCTTGGCGAACGTGCGGATTTCGAAATTCCGGCTCAGTTGTAAATATGCAACGTGAATTTCTTCATGAGGTCGGTCGTATTCATGGCTTCAGTGTGCAGGCAATTCGTTGCACCGTGGAAAAGTTTGAGCGTCAGTACACTCTTTTGGAACTTAAGCCATCAACCAGACAGAGATTGGTGGGAAATGAAGAAAACATAGGCCAGTACCCAGAAATGTCGTTTCGGCGCCGATCAGCTGAATTGGTCATCGCCAGAGAGTCAACCCAGCTTACTTTTCGGTTTGATTTGGGTATACATCCGTATAAGATTGTGCTGACGCAATAATTGAAGTCGGGTGACCACTTCAACGCCGTGATTTCGCTAATTGGGCGCTGGAAATGTTGGCCGGAGATCCGGATTTTTTCCGAAAAATCACCTTTCTCGGACGAGGCCCATTTTTGGCTCAGCGGCTATGTCAACAAGCTAAATTGCTGTGATTGGAGTGAACACAATCCACATGTGTTCGGCCAAGCATCAATGCATCCAAAAATACTGACTGTTTGGTGCGGTTTATGGCATGGCGGCATCATCGGACCTTATTTCTTTCGAAATGAGAAAGGAAACACCGTTACCGTCAATGGTCTCAGGTATAGAACGATGTTAACCGACTTTCTGTGGTCAGAGCTCAATAACATCGATATATCCGAGCTGTGGTTCCAATAAGAGGGCGTTACATACCATACAATCGACGCAACGCTCGAAGTTGTGAAGAAGAAATCTGCGATCTGACGAGCACTCATCACGTGACCGCCGTGATCATGCGATTTGACACCACTCAATTATTTTCTCTGGGGCTACGTCAAGTCCTTGGTCTACGCTAACAAGCTAACCACTTTGGACGAGCTCGAAGTGAACATTCGACACGCTATTGCCAGAATAACGCCGCACATATTGGACCGAGCTATCAAAAATTGGACCGACATATTGAAGCACTGACCTCGAAGCCGAGGCCGCCATTTGAATGATGTGCCATTCCACACATAACGTTGATGTTTTATTTAAATTTTTTTTTTCCCTATCGTTCTAATCTGGTCACCCATCTTCCTATCTGCTTATCTGTATCACATTAGGAATGTCTCAATTTGATTGAATGCACGTTTCTTTGTAATGATCATGGTACGTTCTACGGCAACCGTGGTAATTATATAGTTTACTAGAGTAGTTTAAATTGGCACTATCCATCTGAAAGCATTGCCTTTGGTTCATCGTTAGGGTGCCATTCGCATTTGGTCTCTGGAGGGTCTTTAACGATGCTTAGAACTGAGTAGCTAAGAAGCCGATTATTTGTGGTTGAGGTTATTTGGTCAAAGCCATTAGAATTAGACGACAATTTTTGCCCTCTGGAAGCTGTCCTGGCTCAGAATTTCGGAGCTGCGGAGCAATATCCCTTAAGTAGTGACGCGGTAACATTCTACTTAATCAAAGTCGCCTATCCGTAGCTGTCCCAGCAATGTGTAAGATTAACGATGCAATCAATTTGTTCCTGATTGAACCACTCTTACCAAGTGTTGCAACGCCCCTTACTGGTCAAAGCTGTAAAACCACATTCTTAGGGATCAGATTTTTCATTGAGTTTATTGCTTTTGCAATATGTGGGCGAACCTAAACATGCTTAGACTGGTAGTTAGACAGTTTTTTTTGATGTCCTGTGACTTCCTTCAAAGAATGACCTTCTCTTTGACTTGACCATGGTGACCAGTACCCAAATTTATATAAGCGTTCTCTAATGTAAGATTAAGATCATCACAGGGAAGATTCCGCCCAATATCATGTTTTCAAGAAAAAGATTGGAGTTTGGGCGCTTGGTCTTGACATTGCATTTGCTCATCGTTACGAGTACTTGCTCTACTTGTAACGCATACAAGTTTATCGCTTTTTTCATGTATCTGTACCCTGTACAGTGATATCTGCTTTTTATATCCTTCCTGGACTTAAGTCCCGCTTCGGCTGTAGAAGATAATCTAGCTCACATATTCGATGCTGCTAAATAGCTACTTCTCAAGCCATGTAAGAAATATTTCACCCCATCTGATCTGAACCCAAAATATATTTTAGAATGCCCTTATAAGCCCATAATTGGAGTACGAAGGCCAAGTCTGGTCAAATTCTTTTTAATTTTTCTTCACATGCTTATCCGTACATATATGATTCAAAGCCACGCGATTAAATTCACAGGCGACGCCAATATTGCCCAGTGAAATAAAAATCTCTAGCACCGACGTAATTTCTCTTGCCTTGCCTACCTATCCTCTACCGCAATTGCCAGCTCAAACCCTCCACTGTAACAGTCGTCTTGCTGTTAATGCTGTTCCTCTGAAATAGCATAATTCTTTTCTAAGCCGTACGATTCGCTTATGCCGGGTCTTTATTTCCTAGTCATTATAACTTTCAAACATTCAAAACCAACGTACATCGGTGCCTATTTTTCAAGTCCCCAATTTTCCTCCGTCTGCGCTCGAGCAAACATTTTAAGGGTGTCCTCAATCACTTGAGCACGCGTAAATTATATAAAAAAAAAACATTGCCTGGATATGAGCTGGATGCACAGCTTTCGTGGTAAGTAAATCCTTGACAGCATAAGTTTCGCTAGTTGGTGCCAACGAAATTCAATTTGTTGTTTGTCACTACAGTTGCTGATTCCGACTGGTTCAGTTAAAGTAAAAATGCCACAATATCCACTGATAATGCGTGCTTCAAACGTGCATTCTTACGACTTCCTTTCCGCCCGTTTCTCTGCAACTTACATACATCTCTAAGCGGGAAGTTTATTATATGCGAGCTTGCATAAGACTGATCCAACCCCACACACGGTGGTTGAAACTCGAAATTAAGCTCCATAATACTAGGTGATGCAAAAGTCATCACCCTATCAGAAGATGCTATAATTTTTGCAAATGGCGGCAAATGTCAATTCTATTTTGGCATTTGTGAAGTAAACAAATACAAAATACACGTCAACATGACATGATTCGCTATACTCCTACTCGTAAATAACGCGGAATAGTTTTTACAATTTTCTCGCGTAACAATCCGTTGGCGCAGCGTGAATTTCGGCGCAGATTTCCCCGTCGTCTGACATCAACTGGGCAAACACTACTACGTTTAGCCGCTCTTCTAGAAGAGTATGGGACAACACGAGATGCTGCCAAGTCTGACGCAGCAGCCGTTCTGGTGAGAATATCGCATCTGTGGTTGAGGATGTCGCAGAGGACCCCGGCAGTCTTTAAAATTTTTATGAAATACTGTAAGATGTTCCCGTATAACTGACGCCCCAGCCATACTGAATCCTTCATCGAAAATCATCATGAGCGACGAGGCTCACTTCCATCTATGTGGATATGTGAATAAGCAGAATTGTCGCTTCTGAGGCACCGAAAATCCGTGTATAACTCAGGAAGAGCCATTACATCCGCTCAAAGTTACTGCTGTTTACGCTGGAGACGTCATCGTCATCATTTTTCCGAAAACACCGCGGGCCAAACGACTACTGTGGACGACGAGCGCTACAAAGCCATGCTCAACGACTTTCACCTTCCTCAATTGGCTGAATTGGGACTGGAGAACATATGGTTCCAACAGGAGGGAGCTACGGCGCATACTGCACGATCCACAACCGAGATTCTGAGGGTTGCATTTCCGGATCGTCTAATCTCTCGTTTCGACGATTTGCACTGGCCGGCAAGATCGCCTAATTTAACCTTTCCAGACTTCTTTTTGTGAGGTTTTTTGATGCAACAAGCCTCAGATTATTGAAACCCAAAGAGAATACCCATCAAGAATGCGAGGACCTATTGCCGGAAGTTTTCGCAAAAGTGAAGGAAAATTTCCCAAATCCTGCCCGAATGGTCATCAATTCTGGCGGCGGCCACTTAGCAGAACCAAAGTTATTCATTCATAAAAAAATATTTCAGCCAAAGAACATCGGGTGACAACTTTTGCGCCACCTTGTAGCATGTAACTTTATGTGGGGTTGAACGCCCCTTCTATATCCAGGAACGTCTCGAAGTAAATTCTTTGAAGCGAAGGGATTTTTCCATTTCTTATGTGGACGTATTGTGACCTAGATAGAAAGGAATGGCGACACACTGATAGGTCGGAAGTCTTTTGAATGAGGATGACTAGCTTTTCCAGTTTTGAAAATGACTGAAACCTTTTGCCAACTTTCTGAAACACGGCTTAGCTTTAAAAAGCAGGTGAAGATCTGCCTGAAAATGGAGAAATATGTTCCACAGGTTGAACGGTTTCATTCGCCCAAGCTATCTTGTTTACGTCCATCCATATAACAACTCTCTTAACTCTAATCGTTACAGTTTTTCGTGACGCCTTTAATAATGAAACAAAAATGCTCTCACTTCACTGATTAGATAACTGGTTTCCTCGTTTTTGAATACTATTTATCGTCCAATCGTTAAAAAAAACCACACACAGCAAACGCGTTGATAGTCCTTTGATTAGTTGACCTCCGTGTCCTTTGTTTTTATAGTAGACTGAGGGTCGGTGAAAGCGAATACTGAAATAGTGCTGCCAAAAACGACCTTTTCGATTATGAAAAGATGGTATACATCCTAGTCCTGAAAGATCTGTGGTTAAGTGAAGATTAACCTTGAGTGTCTCGAACTGGAACGGTCATGTTGAGGGCCGTAACTGTCGTTTCGAAATTGATAAGAGTGCTACACTAAATTGACGCCATTCAGCGTTTCTTATGTTGACACTCATTTCACTTTTTATCCTTTGGTTAAAGTTCGGAACATCACTTCGATGATAAGGGGTCTAGCAATGAAAGGCTCCATGATGCTCATGTTTTTATGGAACCCTGGCTGTATGTTTTCAACCTCATTCTCAGTCAGTCGAAATGTTGGGCTTATTGCTGGGTAACTGATCTCTCAAACGAGTATAACTAATGGTCTGCCAGCAATAAATTGTTTCGGTATTCTTGCGCTTGAGTTCTATGAGTTCGATGCCACGAACATGCTCAGGATTTACCTTAAACCTTCCCACACCGCTGACTAGTGTTTGCATTGATTGAGATGTCTGCATCAGTACCCCGTCTATAAGAAGGTAGTGTTCTGGGTCAGTATATTCGCAACTAAGAGAGTATTTCGAATGGAATCAATCTCATTTCAGACCCCAAATCGGTCTTCCTAACCGACAGCCAGGTTCTAATTTTGGATAATACCTCCGCGGGTTTCCATCTCTTTTGTGATTATAATGACGTTGCTCTAAATGACATCTACAACCAATTCAGTGCATGGTTCGTGGATTTCGTATATGACGAATTTTGATGGTAATACCTGGTAGTAGCGAACTCTTTAAGGAAACTGACAAGGATCGGACTTGGGACGCCCCATTGTTATCCCTGTTTCGTAATTTTTTCTTCAAAAAATCCAATTCCCCTCGATCAAATTCAATTAAATGACCATGAAGCGTACCACTGTCGACATCCAAAACTAAAAAAAATCTTCATAATGGCAGCACTTCAGACGTCAGACGCCACCAGTTACCGGTCACCAGTTAGCAGTCACCACTCCCTAACCAAAAGCACCGTCATGAAGAAAGAAGAAAAATTGCGTCCAACATCGCGAAATGACATGAATTTGCATTTTGCTTTTGATTTCATTTCAATTACAATCGTCTCTGCATCCGTTCCCACAATTAATGGCACAACAGGCGTGCAACAGGCTCTCCACCTCACTCGAGAATCTAATCATGGAATGAGACCGAGAGTTCGAGTTGCACTTCAGCACTCCTGCAGCGTTGCTCGTTTCTTAGGAAACTACGAGTACAACATCAACTTAAATTAAACCAAACCACCGATGATGGACGCTACATAAGTCGTCTGATGTCTGGAGTCTGTGCCGCGTCGTCAGCGTCAGCGTCATCATCGTCATAGTCGAGCACCGGTGGACACGAAAAAAAATGAAAAAATACGAGTAACAGGGAAAAATTGGACAAAAACTGGAAGCCAACCTCAGTTGGTGGAGGAACATTTAATTACGAATGCACACCTGTCTACGCTGCAGGGTTCACGAGTTCCGATTAAACTTTTTGCTCTGACCAATTTTTTTGTTGTTTATTTTAGTTTTTGTTACTCCTACCAGGTCGGTAAAGGACCAGCGGAAAACGAGAGCATTAGAGTGGAAGCAGCCAGGAAAGCAGCAAAAAAAAAACTGCAGCACACTCTATACTTTAGATTGCCTCTAGTGAAGTTGGTACCAAGTGTGGCAGAGCAGAGCTGCGAGTAACTTTACGGCGTGACTCAGCTGTGATTTCCGGTGTGCGAAATTCTTTTCCTGCTGCTGCTGGTGATGGTCCAACAAATCCTTCATGGTGCTCCACGAGACCGTGTTCATTAATTTCTGCAGAGAACTTTAGCTTTTTCTCTGCTTTTGTTCGCATTTTGTTGTTTTCTGGTGGTTTTCTGGTTGTGATTCTCGTTTTTGGGTTCTTTGCATAACTAAAGTCGGAGGAAGAAGCAAAAACTCTGGACGAAGGTGCGACTGTTAATGCAGGGCCATAAATTAAGTTTCGCTAAGTTGCCATCGACCTTCTATAGTTTTTCTTACTTTTTGGGACTCTAAGAGGGTTTAGGTGTGTATCTTGGTCTATGCTGCACACGAGAATGACAAGAAAAAGCTACAGGGAACCAGAACCAGAACGAAAACCAGAACGAGAACCAGAGAATGTCATTAAAATTCATTTGTCATCGGGAGGGAACCTCAATCTCATTGTGGTATCTTTTGTTTTGTTTTGTATGTTTTTTTTTGTGGTTAAGACACTCTACAACATTGTTGAAGTTAAAACTGTGGTTTCCACCTTTAAGGTAGTTTCTAAGGGTCAAAACGTGAGATGTTTGTCGGAGGGAATGCAGACTTTCATTGCAGAAGCACGATTCGGGAACAAACGCCGACAGACTAGGTTAAGGGAGCATGAAGTGTGCCATGGAAATTAAGAAACTTTGAGGTGTTGCTGGGTAATTTTTGGTGAAACGAATGTCAATAGAGTTGGTGGGTTAATTAGGGAAATTGTCACTTGGAGACCTGGTTAAGAGAAACGTGAGATTGGTGTGGCCGATATGGTAGGTGACGGCATGTACTTGCCATTGGTTTTTACTTAGAAAAACTGGAAAACGATTATGGCCAGCCTTCGATGTACTCAGTTTTCTTTTGAAGGAAACAAACGAAAGTGCCATAATCTGCTCCATGAGAAGCTATTAGACAAAGAATCAATAAATGTTGTACCAAGTAGCTGACTCAATTTTTTTGTGGAGGGGCATCAAAGCTCCCAAGAAGTCGGGTAGATGTAGTAAGACATGTGAAGAAATGGGTGAGACATGGTCAAGAAATTGCTACCCAGAGTCAAGAATTGTCACCTTGGAGTATCATCAGCTATGTGGAATGAGGTTGTGTAGGTATCAATGGAATGGCAATGGTCAGTGTAAAATTCAATCAGCGGTTGCAAAGTTCTTAGAAGGCTAGACAGTAAGAATGATGCTGATTTTTAGAGACGTCCGGAAGTAGTCCTGTCACTTATAGTTGTGTTCACCAGAACTATCAATAGAAGCTCCGGCCAAGAACGCAGGTACGCTTAATACAACCAATTGAGCTTCGGAAAAGTTTAGTCTTCTGATTGCGTTAAGACGAAGATTGCATTGCCTAACTAGTTTTGAAGTTATTGAAGGAGATGGATTCGCTACAGCACTATGCTTGGTACACAAAGACGTTTGGCTGCAAAATCGCTGGCGCGTTATGTAGTCCAAAAGGCATGCGGCGAAATTGATACAGCACCTTTCCGGGAATAGTAAACGTTGTGTACTGTTTCGATGTCTCGGCCATAGGTATTTGCCAGTAGTCAGACTTGATGTCCAGCGAGAAAAGATATTTAGCATTTCGAAGTTTGTCAAGGGTTGCAGAGACGTATGGTATTGGGTACGCGTCGCGCTCGATTACTTGGTTGAGCTTACGGAAGTCCACGGTTTCCAGCATATCGTCCACTTCTTTATTAATCTGTCCCTGGACTACGGGATAGTATCGTTGTTTGATAGGTGGAGCACTGGTTTTAATGACGTGCTGAACAAGCGAAGTGCAACCCAGGTCTTCATAGAGCCGATTTCTTTGCGTTCCCAAGAATCGGCACCCAAAATCAGACTATGCGGTAACTTTAGTATCGGAAGCACTTCCATTACCTTCACCGTATTCTTCACCTTAAAGGAACGTTGAGTGCACCAACCACGTCAACCCCATCCTCATTAGCAACAGTCACCGCTTTGACATTTGATTTGGACAGTCGTCCGAGATTCCCCTGAATCTAATAACCGTAAAATGTTTACCCCATAAATCTCTAGACCTAAATACGGACACCTGTCAGAACCTAAATCTAAACATATGTTACACCCTACCGACTCTCCAAAGCCTCTTCTCCTCTTTATTGCGGCCTCTTTCGTTCGACTCAAAGTCCCGCCTGTCCTTGAGCCGAGGAGTTGTTTCCCGAAACCCTAGACTCTGATGCACAATGTGGCACCGGCTGCGTATGGTACCAACCCTATTGCAGCTATAACAACGAACCGGTTGCTGACATTGGGCGGCGATGTGGCCTGGTTGTCTACATCGAAAACAAGTGAGGAGTCGGCTTGCGTTATCATTCGAAGAGTGACTTAAAGTTTGCACATCTGCTCTCCCCTCTCTTACGTCCGTCCACATACGCTAAATCCGGTTCTAGTAGAGAATTATTTCGCCTGGATGGTGGTGGCGTAAAACTCTCGACCGAGTACCTCGTTGCTTCCAGCCGGTGTCTCACTTCCACTAATCGGTCCAGCGAAGAAACCTCAACCCCGTCTGATAGAAGGGGGAAATATTTATGCGAATCCAATTCAGATGCGGGCGATACTCGTATATCAGCTCGCAAGCTTGCGAGTTGTTCCATAAGCCACTTCTTGTAACACGAAAGATGGCTTCCAAGGCGAAACCCTTGATAAAGAAGGAAGAATTATCAGAGCTTGACGAGCTGGATAGATTTTATATGACTGCGAATGGGTTACCATAGCATGACATACCTTTTCGGTGGTGACATGAGGCATGTCTAGAGCTGGATGACGAAGTCCTTTAGTATTGACTGGGTTTAGCGTTCTAAGCGGAATCTCAATCATATCATGCAGATACGAGTACATCTTTAGAGTAGAGTGAATAATCTGAATATGCCTGGGCGAAGACGCTCGAACTGTAGAGAACACTAGGCAGAAAGTCGACCTACATTCTGTGGGAGAAAGTAGTCGTTAATACACCCCAGTCTATCGGGTTAACAATTTATTTATTTTTTCTTCCTTTAGATCATAAGAACCGCAGTCTACATCCGTCACCGCAGTTCTGTTCATTATCATTGGGGTCGGGGCCCTAAGACGAATCTTGTGGTACCTGCTGCTGCAAGGATAAACCTTGAAAATCTAGTTGTTGTTCAGCTTACTTACTTACTTAGATGGCGCTACAGTTCGCTGTGAACCTGGGCCTCAACTAACAAGTCTCTCCAGTTATCCGGTCTTTAGCTAACTGCCTCCATTTGCGCACTCTAAGTCTTTTAAGGTCCCCTTTTACTTGAGAGCATCATCTAAGGTGAGATCTTCCCTTTATTCATTGTCCCACCGTCCTAGATTTGGAGACTCTGTTGCTGGATGATTGGTGTCCATTCCCTCTGTCCTAGGCATCTCAAGCGATTTGTCGTTCGTCGTTGAATCTTCTCCCCCAAAGCCCGTCAATGCAAACGGGACTAAATATACTTCGAAAGATTTTTCTCTCGAAACGACTGAGGATATCTTCATCTGTTTTCGATTAATTCCGTGCTTCAGTGACATAAAGTAGGACCGGGATGTTCAAGGTCTTATTTATATAGAGTCTCCTTGGTTTTCGTCCCTAGAACTTACTACTTAATTGCCGTCTTAGCCCAAAGAAACTGGGATTGACAAGAGCGATTGTTTATTTTATTTCTGCTGAGGTGTTGTAGGCAGAATTTATAGCAAACCCAAGGTAGGCAAAGTCCTTTACTACCTCCAAATTGTAGCTGTCGACTGTAATATTTTGTCCAATTCATCGATGTTTTGTGTCTCTTCGTGTTGAAGAACAACTCGTTTTGGCCGCCCGCCGAGTTCTGCCAATTATGTCAATATCATCGATGTACGCTAATAGTCGTCGGTTCCCAACAATTCTCTTGAAGTCAAATGACAACGCATAACCTTGTCTAAAACCTATTCTGACACCAAAGGTCTCGTTTAAGTCGTTACCGACCTTGACGTAGCAGCGAGCGTCCTCAATCGTCATTCTGCATTGACGAGCGAGTTTGACAGGAATGCCAAAACTAGACCTTGCCCTATAGAGCTCGTCTCTATAAATTGGGACATATATGGCCTCAAAATCGATGAAAAAGATGGGTCCGAACATTAAACGTTTGCAAGCGTGGTCAACAGTGAATGCATTTCTATCCGAGGCCATTAGTGGCTTCGTCACATCTTTTTAATCTCTTCCGTATAGGGTGTGAGTCCGATGACAGTGTAGGCCAGTATTACGCTACTGACCGAGCATGCCCTTGTCATTTTATCTTGCATACGTGAGTAAGTTTACTCTTGCAGTTAGCAAGGACCATCACTGGGAGGTCGTTCAGCTTAAGATGGATATTTGGCTATCACAACATTTTTATGCCAGGCAGTACGTACATACTCGTATGCCATTAGGCAAGTCTAGAGCAATGTAGGTCCACTTCCGTGGACTTTCCACTTACTCTTCAGTGGATGACAGTGGATCTGGGCCCCAACAATAAGCCCCCTCAGTAAGTGCGATCTTCAAGGTGAACCGTTCCTCTACTCTATCTCTCCGGTTAGGAATTGCAAACTCTTGCGGCCAGAGCTTTTTTTTTCTATGTCCTCCTTTCAACAAAACCAAGACCGAATCATCCGAAGAATCATGCTTCGGATCACTATTCACCTTCGCTTACGTCTATACTACATAGAGCAAGACTTAAGTGATAAGGGTGATATACAGAGCTACTTTAGTATTTTTTCATAAGGCCTTATTGCTCAATTGTCTTCTTAGGTCATAGAAACCGCGATTGGCAAGTTTGGCTCCTTATTTGATTTCAAGTGTCCTTATTAGCCAAAGTAGACAAAATCGCTAACTGCGACGTTTGGTTCGATTCCTCGATGGTGTCCATCCTTTCTTGTTGACAGCATATAGCTCTGCCCGCATTCGTCAAACTCATTTTTGTCGCTTTAGTTTGAGTTGTACAGGGTTTTGGAAAATGTAGCCTCTGATATTGGCTTGCGAAGTTTCGCACACATTTTTTCATGCATCCCTGATGCTTTGCCTAAACCGCTTTGTGACATCGAGTGTCTCGTTGATATTGTTCTCTACCTTTCCGGGCTCCATATTCTCATTCTACGCACTCTGACGGACACAGATGTACGGCCTAAACAAGTGATGGGTATCGGTCTTGACTTCTTGGGTTTTCCCCAGGCTCTTCCGTAGGTTGAATACTTGGCTGATTGTGAACTTACCGAGCATTAAACCGCACTGAGCGTCTGTTGCGTCTTAAGTTGACTCAATATTGGCTCAAATATTGCTGAGTTACCATTCATCAGGCACACTTTTCTCCAATTACATCTTTGAAATCAATGTATGCTCTCTACCAAGTCATCTCTTACTGCCTTTAATAGCTCGACAGGTAGCCCTCACATCACGGTACCTATGTTCTACTTAAGTTTAGATATTGCTATCTTTACTTCATTTGTGCGGGTTGGATGATTGTTTATTTTTATCGTTCGTTCTGCCTGACAACGCCCTTTGGACAGTCTTAAAAGTTTGACAGCCTTCAGATGTAGGTTTTCTGCATTTTCAGCATCTACTGCGGCTTAACTACTAATTTTCTTCTTGGCATTGATATCAAAGATCTTTAGCGCTTGACGCATTGACATTGGGCTTCTCGACAGATGACGGATACACAATCAGCCGTAGTTCGGGTGTATTTCTTCCAAGTCGTGTCGTCTAAGATACCCGTAGAAGTACCGTGGCTATAATGAGCCCAAGTCTACATATATTGGCCTCTTGGAATATTGTACATCTATAATACTGAACAACTGTTTCCTTTGACTACAACATGATCAATTCGATTGAAAGGTAAGTCTAATGACAGTGAATCTGGGCCCCTAACAGCAAACCCCTTCATTATGTGCTCTTTCTCCTCTATCTCTCCGGGTAGTAATTGAAAACTCTTGCGGCCAGAGCTTTTATCTATGTCCTCCTTTTAACAAAACCAATACCGAAAATCGTCCGAGGAATCATGCTTTCAACATATTACATCCCGCGGCAAAGTCAGGCAACCTTGGCCCGTTTCTTCTTTTATTTTTTAAAGTGGTAACCGCCTCTCAGGCTAATGTTGGCGCTCGTTGATGAAATCAGAAGACTTCCCACGAACCCAAATAGTCGCTGTTTTCTTTATCTTTACAAATCCCTGGAGCATACGTCAATGTTTTTCATCCTCCTTTTGTTCAGCTTATGTCACCTGACCTATGGATGGAGGTGTTGTCTGCCTCAAAGCAGTCAAGGGT
Organism: Volucella bombylans; assembly: GCA_949129095.1. Taxonomy (NCBI): domain Eukaryota; kingdom Metazoa; phylum Arthropoda; class Insecta; order Diptera; family Syrphidae; genus Volucella; species Volucella bombylans. The sequence goes on from OX422140.1 coordinate 364,133,414, forward strand.
CTGTGCGACTGTACGTGGGCCATGCATTGAAAATTTCGACGTTGTTGTCCTTTTTTATTTTGCAAAGTTTTCAACAGTGAATCCATCTCTATCCGAGCCTCGGCGTTGCTCAGCTACTAGACTGATTTTCCATTGTTGGTTACCTAACAGTAACCTACCTCCATAACATGAAATTTCAAGTCCTTTCTGAGACCCTTCGACCGAAAGGGACGGAATATTCTGGAGCCAGAAACCCCCTCAGGGACAAGACACTTGCCTTTGATCCATTCAGACCTCATGCCTACTTTACTGCGCTGGAAAGCCTTGAAATTGCTTATTGACCTCAAGTCCAAATATCACATGTAGTCGAAGTACAAGTTCCGTTTTGAATCCTATGCTATTTGGACACGGACAGCTCTTTCCCGCTCGAAAACTTTACTGTCAGACGGTATAATACCTCCCTTGAAAAACGTTGGAAAATATTGCAAACTTATTTCAAAAGTGAGTCCTGTGTTGCCCAAATAGTGAGTGTATTGAAAAGAAGTTTTGACTGAAATGACTGGCTTGTGACTCATGACTGAAAGATCTTGGATTATTCCCTGACTCAAGCAATTGAAGGTAAACGACCATCCTTCATTATCGCTTCTCAGATTGGACTTTACAGCAGCTCGAATTGGACGTCGAATTTGGCCAAAAAATCATTTGTTTTTGACGAAGGGCATTTTTATCTCTGCGGCTATGTTAATAAACAAAATTGTTGCATCTGGGGATCGGAAAACCTGCACGGGATTGACAAGAAGCCAATGTATCCGCAAAAGAGTGATAGTTTGGTGCGAATTTTGCAGCGACTCACTTTATTTCGAAAATGTTGCTGGAAATGTCATTTCGGTCAACGGAGAGCGCTACAGAGCAATGATTACCGAATTCTTGTTGGCTGAAATTGAAGATATGGACTTGGACGATTTTTGGTTCCAGCACGATGGTGCACCATGCCATCAAACTATCGTTCTTTTGCGTGCTAAGTTCGGTAATCGAGCTACGAATATCAGCCGCTTTGGCGATGTCAATTGGCCTCGGAGCTGCGATTTGACCTCAGGGTGCCCTGAAAGGTCGATGTTATGCGGACAATTCAGAAATGCTTCAAGTCCTTAAAACGAATATCGTCCGACCCATTCGTGAGATAGAGCCACAAACAGTCTACAAGATCTTATAAAACTGGTTTGACAGGCTGCATTACTGCGAAGCCAGCCGAGGCAGCCAAATGAAGGAAATCGTATTCTATAAATAATGGGAAAGTTCTCTCTTTCTGATGAGGCCATAACATGCCGATTTTTGTTCACCATATAAAGAATGCTGACGGTTCACCTTACCTCCTGGAGGTCATTCTGATAGGGCTTATAAGTTAAGCACGTCAAGCAGATTGAACCAGACTGGAAGCAGGTAGCTACCACGAGAAGGTAAAATACGTACAGGTGATGTGTACTCATAGCTAAAGCACCAAGCATCGTCAGGTTAATGCCGGTCAGGTTCCTCCCTAATCGTACAACACTGGAATTGAGAAATTCTAGTAAATATTCACTCCATCTGTTGAGGGATTCAGGAAGCAAAGGCGGCATCTGGGGTCTATGCCTCATTTCTAAATATTATTGCCTTAGTTGCTAATGTCGTTTCCAACCAGAAGATGAGCAATCTATCCAAGTTCCACATCGATAAAAATAGTTTACTGATTCTTTCAGGAACTAACGAAAATTGGAGTCCTGTGAGGGGTTAAAAAAAGCGTCATGCTGTTGCTAATAAATTTGTCTTACGCTATATTTCGGAGTGTACCTACCTGGGCTGCAACCATTGTTTCCTCTATTTAAGCCGGTCATTAGTAAATTACTTCTAGTCGCGCAGTACAAGCCCAATTTCGGGTCCGGAAAAAACTTCCTGTGATCCAGGAGTGTGAAAACAATGTTGTATATCGTATTTCTCAGGCTTTCAGTGTGATCCAGAGAATAACACTATATTCCTCAATCTCCATATGGAAGTGGTTTGAAGTTATCATTCGTAATGAAGACACCAGCTAACAGTTTGATCCGCAAAGATTGGGTAGCATTTCTTCTCCGGCTGAGTCTTGCCAGAGCCATTTTGAACCAAAACAAAGTCGGCGTTGTGTAGTTACAGTGCTACTGGATTTGTTATGTCATTTCGTCAGAGGATGTTTCCATAAAACAGCTACATGAAGGCTACATGGATGGATCCAAATGTCACGTTCTGCATAAAGGAAGGTTGTCAGAGGAGCTTGAAATCCAAAGTGGGGTTAGGCAGGACTGTAGGGTATGCAGCTTTGTCGATTGGAAATGGAGGAATTCAGTGGACTCTGCAATCACACCTCTAACAACTGAACTACGCGGACGACGTATGCTTACTCATAAGATCATAGATCTCCATCAAATGACAACAAGTGTGGAGAGAGAAGCTGAAATCGTTGGGCTAAAGATCAATACGGCAAAAACAAAAAGGCCTTGGACCTTCCTCATCTCACCCAGCAGAGATTTCTGGACATCCAGTAGAGACGGTAGAGAATTTTCAATATCTTCTGTATAATCAGCCGAATCGGAAAAGCAAACGCTGCGTTTGGAATGCTGTCCAAAATATGGAGAAATAACTCCATCTCAGCCTAAAGACCAAGCTACGACTGATCCGCTCCAATGTTGAATTCATGCTTCTTTATGGGTGCAGCCTTTGGAAAGTCACACCAGCTGTCACAAGAAAGCTGCAATCGTTCCTGAATAGATGTCTGCGAAGCATTTTGAGGGTTTTCTGGCCCAACCGTATCTCTAATGATGAATTTCATGCGAGACCAGGTTAGGAACCCATTGACTCTATCATACGAAGTCGTAAGTGGCAGTGGATTGGGCATACGCTTCGTAAATGTCACGAGTGCGTTGCGAGTCAAGCGATGCAATTACGTAGATAGGCATACGACTGGGCCGACCTAGAAGTACTTGGCGAAAAACGGTCGAGGAGGAATCAGCACAACTGGGCAGAGCTGAAATACATCTCCAGAAACTGTACACGATGGCGCGTAGGAGGAGTGGAGGCCCTATGCCACGCAAGGGGACCTAACTCTAACTCACGCACTGAGTGCTCTCACTTTTTCATTCTTTCAAACAATTCCGGGTCTATCACAGAAAAACATGATCTCTGAGCAAGGTCATAATTTTTTGACTATTGCTCCTGGAATTGGGATCTGTCAGAGCTTGTAACTATTGTAAAGGAATGGTCCCGAACAAACCCACTACCTACAACTGTGTATGAAAAAGGCAGTTTCATCGGTAATCATCCTTTATCAGTGTGAAAAGTTCTTGCATTTTAAATGTCTACTCTGCATCGTAATCCATTAAGTGACTGAGACATCTTCATTTGTCCTGCGACACTTCTCATTGCAAATTCCAAATATTTGCCTCCATTTCAATTAACACTCATTAGCAATTCCCTTGTTGACGCCATCAAAAAAATCAAGAAATCCAAAGACTCAACTTGCCCACCAAACGCATTTAAAAGCCCATCTCATCCTGCCTTCATCTCCAGCTATGTTAAAAACAAAAAAAAACACAGAATACTCGTAAAATTGTGGAATAGTTTGAAAAATGGATAAATAACAGCGGCAGACAGTAAATAATTCGTCACTATTCGTAAGTCACAATCTTGCAGTTCATAGTTGCAAATTGCATTGACAAAGAGACAAAACCCGACTTCAACGATGAACCTCCGCCTCCTCCACACAACCAGTGCTTCTGAAACTTTTGCATAATTTAGAACTTCAAGTACCAGTTCTCTTTCTCCATTTAACATTAATAAAGCTGCTCCATTACCAATGGTTCTTCTCTCAATATCATACGAAGTATTGTACGGATACAGCTACGAATATCGTATCGGCACAATAGAAGGGCATAAAACCGGTATCTATCCACTGTTCCACCACACAGTTTGACATTCTAAAATAAAAAAAAACCATTCAGAGGGGTGTGAAAGGGGCACATACTTCCAATCTTCGCAAAGAAACCAATGAAACACACAAAAAAAAAAGCTTCTTCGTAATAACTCACTTGGTTAAATCGTAAGACAGACTTAGCCAGGTAAAACAAAAAAAAAAAACATTCACTCAAAGCACACAGTACTCGGGTAAATCTGTGTGTGTGATGCGACGATAGGCGTTGCAAAATCAGCAAAAGCAGTAGTACAACTCTTAACCGAACCGAAGGTGTCCAAGGTAAATTTCGACTTCAAAATTGGAGACTCTCGACTGTGCAGTGGAGAGTTATGTATTACCCCCACCTCTGGTCACACTAACACCACTTTACATATTTCTCACCTCTGTTTTCTGTGTGTGCACTAGAGGCTTGATGTTACCACAGTGAAGGCAAAAAAAAAAATAGTAAAACCTGCTCGGAACAGGGAGCAACATGCCTGCTGCTTACCTTAACTTACCTAATCCATGTTTATCTGGTCTTCTCTTTTACCCTCGTTTTTATGAGTCTCCTTGTTTTTATTCAATCTTCCACTAGCTTTGGTTGTTTTTTTTATTTTTTTATTTTCATCGTCGACCTGTGAGTGTGAGTTGGAGTTGGGTACAATATAATGCCGATCTACGGAGTATCTACAGCTCCTCTGTGGCTCTACTCAGCCTACAGGCCTACAGGTTTACGTTTACCTGAGCTAAGACGAGTACACCTTTTGCTTGGTTGCCTTTTGACTAATTTTTCGTTTTTCTTCTTTTCTTTTGTGATTTTTCGTCTCATTTTTATTATTTCTGTTTTAAGATTAAATTTTGTTGTTTTGGTGCAGAAAGAGACTTCCATTAATCCGGGGCTACTTTAGTGTTTAGGTGCACTTGTCGGATTTACCTGGCCTTACTATTTGTTAAGACGATTTGTGGTGGTGAGCAGAGGTTGTTGCCATCTTTTAATTTTTTTTGTTTTTAGTTTCTTTTAAGGTTCTGAGTTGGAGTATTTAAGAATTTGTATCAATTTTCAGGTGGTAATAGGATTAGACAGAGGACGACATAGGTGGAGGACGTCTAATCGGGGTCAATAGATGCGATTTGGTACTCAAAAGTGGTTTAGGTTGGAAATTCTTTGAGTTATGGGTTGGAGGAGTAGGTACTCGTAGGTAGAATGGCATGATGAGAGGTTGGGTAATTCTAATTGGACATTTGAATAAGTCTGGTAGTTTTTTTATGGTCTCAGTCAGTGAAGTTTTGACACTTTTTCGAATACCTTAAGGTATTAGGAACGGGTTTGGGTTTTTACTGAATTATTTGAAGGTAGAGATTTAGTTCTAGCCATAATCACCAACGTGTGTGTTAATGTTAATGGAAAAGAAGAGGTGCCTCTCCGTATTCATATTGAGTTGTCAACATTTTTGTTCTAAAAAGTCGCTTTAAGAAAGCATTCTTTAAAAGGAGTATTACATGCAGCTGTCCAGATTAGACGCTTTCGTATGAGCAATTGTCGCCTCCGTAGCTGGAGCACTAAATATTCCATAAAAATTCGCTTTTTGCATTGTCGATGTAGCAAAATAGCAGTTACTGGTTTATTTGCTCACTTACCTCCGTACTTAGGCTAGTCTTGTGGCTAAGCCAATCAACGTTTTAAGTGCGATTTTTGGCCAACTTCCTGCAGATGCGCACTCCGATATGGATGAGGTGCTCTTTCACTTGTGCGCGCCCCTTAAGCCAAGGCCTTCCTCTGGAAAAGAATCGAAGTCTCTCCGGTTCCGACTGTTTATGTTTATGCGTCCTATATGCCTTAGCCAAATGATGCGGAATTTTCTGTCCAAGTCGAAGTCGCTGTACAGCCTATAGAGTTCGAGTTAAAATTTTGCCTTTGGCTTTTCTCTAGTATCCTTGGTACCTTGTCCTATTATCTTTGGCACAATTGTTGACATGGAAGGTATCAGTATCTTCGGTCTTTATGGGCTCTGTTGGTATCCTGCACAATGCTGAAATTAAACATGGCTCTGTACAGACTTTTAGCCCCTATAGATGCTCCCATATGCTTGAAATCGATAAAGAGATCGATCTGAACTTCTTAGTTTTTCTCTATGATCTGTCGTAGTGCGAGTATTTGGTCAGTACTGAACTTATCTGGCCTAGATGTACCTGATTAGAGGCCCATCGAATCGATGACGTTTACTCAATACGTCAGACAAGACCTTATACGCGATGTTAAGAAGACTGATGCGCCTTTAAATGTCGTATTTAGAGAGCCTTCTTTTTTTGCTGATTGGACAAACATCCTGAAGTTTCATTTATCAGGAATAATCTCCCCCGAGTCATCTTCGGCTGCTTTAAGTGGCTCGGCAAGTAGCCCTTCCGGTTCGCCAGCGTTGTTATACAGAAATCTTGAAAACAGAAATCTTTGCTTTCATCGCCCAAGTTGAATGATACGTTCATCGGAGTCTAGGTTGTTAAACAATTTGAAGACTCTTCTACTAACTTTCCTTGTTCATCTCAACTGGGTGTGTTCGGGCTCGTTAGCTTGGCAGGTTCTTATTACCTCGATCGCTGATGTTCTTCTTTTTTCTCTGCTCGTAGAGTGCACGAACCGCTCTATAAACAAGTTATTTTGCCGCATGTGCATGCCTGCATTCTTCATCAAACCAAAGATTTTGTGTCGGTGGTCAAGTTAAGCCCAGTGTCATCGATGCAAAGGGGTTGACGAGAGGTTGATGGAAACATTTTGACGATTTTTTGCGCCTGCAGCAACTCAGTGTTGTATAGTACTTTTCCGAGAGATTCGTTAAGGCGCCTTGACTGCGATTAGGTAGTGGTCCGAATCTATTAGGTTGTACCACATGAAATGTCCGATTTTATAGAAAAAAATTAAAAGCCAATATTTTCTTTTCCTTTCGCATGAGGGATATTCCCATGCTTTGTGCAATCTCCCGCACCGATTTCGATGGGTCCGCATCCACGGTTGCTCTTAAAACATCATCGTCAACTAACGTTTCCGGCTTCCCATGTGGTTCATTTTCGATGTTGAAATCTCCCGAACGGAACTTTCCAAACCAACGTGGTATAATGAGTCATAAATGTTTTTCATTGCCAATGAAGCATTAAGTCCCATTTTAAATTGGGAAGAGGAAGAGGGTTCGAATTTGAACTGCCGACAGCATGGTAAATAATTCGTAGAAAAAAAAAAGTAACGGTGCTTTTAACGAACCATAAATTCTCACACGTTAAGCAAAAGAAAATTTAACGTTCTGGCACAGACGTTCACTCGAGAACTTCTTATTTCCGGCTGAGCGAAAATCGGACTTTTCATGTGGTACAACCCAATACTCGTATATTGGCCGCTCAGAATGTCGGACTACGAATATATACGAGGGTTGTCTGAAAAGCTTCCGACCGAACAGTGATACAAGATATTTTTTTTTCAAAATTTATTTTTATTTTTCTACATAGTCTCCTTGTAACTCTACACACTTCTCCCAGTGATGCTCCCATCTCTCTAACCCGTCCAAATAGTACTTGGCGTTTTTCTGAGCAAAATAATTGATCACGAAGGTGATTGCCTCCTCATTTGACGAAAATCTCTATCCTCCGAGCGCAGTTTTTAGATGAGGGAACAAAAAGAAGTCGCTTGGGGATAGATCTGGTGAATAAGGCCGATGGTCAAGCGATGGTTGAGGTGTGAGACAGGATTTTCTTTTTCTGCAAATGTGGCCGCAATTTCTGCCTTCAGCTTGACAAGTAATGATGCGTAGTATGCTCCTGTAATTCCTTTACTATCCCAAAAAACAGTCGCCATCACTTTCCCAGCCGAAAAAATAGTTTTTGCTTTTTCTGGAGCGGCTCGCCCTTTGCAGTCCACTGTTTTGACTGAATTTTTGTTTCGAGCGTATAATGGTGTATCCAAGTTTCATCTACAATAATAAATCGGTGCCAAAACTCTAATTTATTGCGCTAACAGAGCGCTGGAAATGTTCATTCGAACACGTTTTTGGTCTAACGTAAGCAAACGCGGCGGCACCCAACACTCGGACAGCTTTCTCATGCCTAAAACTTGATTTAATATGTAACAAACACGTTATTTGGACATTTTCATAAATTCTACTGCCTCTCTCACTTTAATTCGGCGGCCGTCTAACACCATTTGGTGAGCTTTAGCAATGTTATCGTCAGTGGTTGCAGTTTGGACGTCCCGAACGTTCATCATCTCCCAACCTCTTCAGCTGCCCAAAATTTCACTGTGGTAAATGATGGTGCAGAGTCCGCATACACAGAGTCCAACTCATTTTTGATTTGCGTAGGCGTATTGCCTTTTAGAAACAAGAATTTAAGAACAGCTCGATACTCAACTTTTTCCATTTTCACAAAAAAGACTCCATCGACTCACTCAAACGACTGTCAACTAAAAACTGCGCATCCAAAATGACTGAAACTTCGGTAAGTAACTGTCAAAAGATTCACAACTAGCATTCACTAGCTTTTATTGATGAGTGCCGCTATCTTTACGTTGCGGTCGGAAACTTTTCAGACAACCCTCGTAGCTACACGATAATTTTTCGTTGACTGTTTTAGGATAAGGTGATCGCTTTAACATTCCTTTGTGTATATTGAGGTAAGGAAACCGTGTACTAGCTATAGCGATATTCCGGCCCTCAGCTAAGTCAGTTATCCTTAAATAGCGCAAATAGCATGAATATAACTTCTCCTTTTCTGAGTAGATTTTACATTTGAATTTCTGAATTTCCTTTCTCTAAAAAGCAGCAGTTTTCTGGAGTGCTTCATGGAGTTGACGTGGGTTTAACATTTCTTCATTGCTAGTACTTGCACTCCTTATCTAGCAATGCATACTGGAGTTAAATAATATAGGTAGCTGCGAACCTTGTAATTTTTGTCTTTGTAGTGGTAAATATCTATATTCCGATGATTGTATCTCTCTCTCTGTCTCTCTCTCTCTCTCTCTCTCCCTCTCTCCCTCTCTCCCTCTCTCTCTCTCTCTCTCTCCCTCTCTCTCTCTCTCTCTCTCTCCCTCTCTCTCTCTCTCCCCCCCCCCCCCCCCCCCCCCCCCCCTCTTCCTATGCATCTCTCACTATACATCCCTCAGTCTATCCAGCTTTCTCTTTATCCATCATCCAGAAGTAACAATATTTTTGTTTTAATCTACACTACTGAGGTTAGTAAAGGAATACAATATCTACCAAATGTCCCCCTCGCCTCTGTCTACAAATAGTCATTCTTTTGGTGAAATTTTTCATCACAATTTCGCATGCCATCTTGATCAAAAAGTTCCCGGGATAACCACCGTGTGGCGCTCCCATTGTTCCGATTTGAGTTCTGTTTTTTTTTTGTTAAGTTGGTAAATCTGTTGTTAATATTCCCTCTAAATCTTAGCATCATAGCTTCACATTTGCAAAACTTACGTAGCCAAGAGTACATCTATCTCTTTGTGTGTTGGCGATTTTTTACAATTTTAGAAATGGATGCAACAACGAACTTGTATTAAATTTTGCGTAAAAAAACGGATTTAATGGTGCGCGAACGTTGGAAATATTGGAAAAGTGTTTCGGCAACGATTCTCTAAAGAAAACGGTCGTTTACCAGTGGCACGAGCGGTTCAACAGTGGTCGTGAGTCAATCGAAGACGATGAACGCAGTGGCAGACCATCGACATCGAAAACCGACGTAAACATTGATGGAGTAAAAGAAATGAAAATCAGAGAGATACGGAGTACTTGAACATTGCCTATGGATCCGACCAAGACATTTTGGTTAATGATTTGGGTGGTTTCCGTCGTGTAGAAAGACCTCAATTTCATGCAAAAAAGAGACCGTGGCGACGTCGCAAAAGAGATGATTTGCGAAGCTGAATCCGATCTCACATTCATCAAAAGGATCATTACTGGAGACGAGACGTGGGTTTATCAGTACGACATGCAATCCAGACAGCAGGCAAGTGAATGGCGTTCACCAAATGAGTCGAGACCGAAAAACCACGTCGTTTTCAGTCAAAAAAGAAGGCAATGCTCACGGTTTTCATGGATTACAATGGTGTAGTGCATCACGAATTTTTGCCAGAAGGCCAGACAGTAAACAAAGAGTATTATTTGGGCGTTATGAGACGTTTGCGTGAAGAAAACTCGTGAATTTTGCACCATGATAACGCACCGTCGCACAGTGCCATCATTATTCGTAATTTTTTGACGAAAAATTCCATCCAACAGCCACCGAATTCACCTGATTTGGCTCCCTGTGATTTCTTTCTGTTCAATCGAGTTAAAAAACCACTACGGGGAACGCGTTGCAGCATCCGAGAAGAACTAATGGAAAAATCGCAGGAAGCACTGATGGACATACCCAAAACCGAATATAAAAAATGTTTCGAGGATTAAATCAAGCGCTGGGATTACTTTGAAGCTGACAATATAGATTTAGATGAATAAACTTGTACTCGTATTTTTAATTTTCTGAATAAATTCCGGAATAATTTGGTTCGAGGTGGTATTTCGAGAATAACAGCTCTGATGCTTTCTGTTGGTCCATGAATGGTTGGTGGAGCATTGACGTGGATCTTATCTTTAGCATAGCCTTAATGGAAAAATTCGAATGGTGTTAAATCGTACGATTTCGGCGGTCAAATGAAGTCGCCATTCTGAGAGATCGCACTTCCAAGAAATTTGTCACGCAATAGGGCCATTGTTTCACCAACTGTATGGGTGCCGTCTTGTTGAAAATAAATATCGTCTACGCCCATAGTCAGTCAACATCTTTTGGTAACGCAATCCATTCACGGAAACGGTCGCACCAGCTTCATTTTCAAAAAAAAATATATCCCAATGACGGCTCCAGCTCAAAAACCCGACTAAACTGTCACTCGTTGTGGATGGAGAGGTTATTTCGCCATTTCTGTTGAGTTTTCGGAGCCCCAGATGCCGGGAAATGACCTCAGCGTAATTTTATGTAAAAAAAAATCAAGATCTTATGCATTCATTTCCAGCACTCAATCAGCGAAATTTACAGCATTGTGCGTGGTCTGCTTTCTTCAATTTTTGTGTCAACTGAACCGTGTAAGCATGTCAAAATCTTTATGCGAAATGCGGTCCATAGTGGTTGCGGATAGGCCCTATTGCTCCTGTGATCATCTCGAAATGGAAACACCTGGGTTTTCATTCATACTCTCAGCTACGGCGGTGATATTTTCCCGTTGTCGGACAAATACGAGTTGGAAACTCCACAATACTAACCCATCCTAGATGTCCAAATTTATCGATTAAATTCACTATAGCAGTGTCAGAAGATATTGGAATGTAGACAGTTCAATAATGGGATCTTGTTTTTGATGACCCCCTAGTTATTATTATTTATCGGATGTCTTTCTTTCTTTATACATACTTCTCTCATCTTCATGTGACAAAGTTGTTTACGTTCTTCGATCCTTCCAAAAGTATCCTCAGAAAATCACGGCTCTTATCTTCCGCGTAATCGACTTATAATTCCAGATATTAAAACAATTTTCACAGGATTTCAACAGTTTTGAATGTTAAACCTTGTGTAGGTGTCAAGGTACCTGGGTACTTACTCAACATAATTTTACAAAAAAAAAGTGTTCCATGACAGTATTTTCAGTACTTTCCTAAAAAACATTTCTGTGTTAAATGCGCACACTGAAATGCGTGCTCGAAAATGTGCTCACATGTAAACCTGCATTTGAGTGGAGTTTTCAACTGTTTAGTCAATCTAAGTAAAATAAATGGTAAAAATGTGGCCTCATCATCTGGTGTTACTGGTTCACAATTTCGTTTTCGTTTTCAATTACGGTATCTTTTCTAGTTTCTCTACTCTTTTTTTTGTGATTTCAGACTAAGTACACAAGAGCAGGAGAATTATTGGGCGACGGTTTTGGATGAGCTCGAAAGCGATGACGGTGATTTTACCGGTGGTTCTGAAAGCTATTATGTACCACCACTGACAGCTATATCATCCTGCAGTGGTAACTTTAGTGGAGATTTGGAAGAAATAGGTGAGGCTTCTGATGTAGAGTACGAACCCGAGGTTGAGTTTGAAAATGTGGAAATGGACGATTATGAGGATCCGGCCGCAAAGTTGCCTGCTGTAAGTGAAATCATGACAGGCAAAGATGGAATAACGCAGTAGAGTACAGTTCCCCCAAATACGAGTATTTGCACACCTGCGTATAACATCATTCGACAAAGAAATGGGCTGGTTTGGAGATGAAAGCTGAAGCTGATATTTTCATGGCTTTTTTCACTCCTGTTATGGCAGACATCGTGGTAACAGAAACTAATCAAAAAGCTCTTAGCGTGTATGGATCGTTCAATTCCAATCATTCGGATAGGCCACCAAGGGTATGGAAACCACTCACTATTCAAGAGCTGCAGGTGTACTTGGGTGTTCTCTTTATGGCCGGCGTTCAAGTTGTCTGGCAAATCGGTTCTCTGGAGCTCGGACTCATCCATTTTCGTGCTGCAACGTTTCTTTGCCGATATTCTGCAATTAGACACTTTATGCGCTTCGATTATATGCATACTAGAGCCGATCGAATGTCTACTTAATGAACGAACAGCTGCATAGAAACTACAGGCCATCGACAGACACCACTGTCGATGAACAGCTATTTCCGTACAGAGGCCGTTCTAAGTTTACACAGTACATACCCTCAAAACCAGCCAAATATGGCATGGAGGTTTGGTGTGCCTGCGATGCGTCAAACTATTATCCACTGCGTCGTGGAATCTATACTGGGAAGAAGGCAGGTGCAGTACGCCAGACCAACGTTTGAGAAAATGCCGAAAAAATATGCTGCAGTACCTGGGTACCATGGCACTCTTAACTGTGATTTTTTGTTGCCACTCACACAAGGGTTAACGTGAAATTGTATTATTGCTGTGTGTAAGATTTTTCCCTTGCTTGTTGACGGACTGAAAGATCCTTTAGTCTGCCAATGATATACTTTGGTATTCTTTCTAGAGTTGTCATGACTCATGAGATCTTTGAGCTATACGGATTCGGTGTGTAACGATCATAAGATGATGATCTCACTCCTATTCTTTGTGTTTTCTTTGGACGTCGTCCAGAGAGTGTTTCTAAATCGGAACCTGTTGGCAACATGTTCAATTTGGCTATAAATCACTTGCCTGTGGACAACCAAGAGATTTTTGCAGGTTTTGTCCTTAAACATGGTTCTACCAATGGTAAGGCAGAAATCATCAAAACTGTCTCACCAAGTGCATGTTTCCAAATAACATCACCATGGTGATGTTTCTATTAGGTGTTCTGTTGAAAACAGCGACCAGTTTGAGCGTCGAGGATGCTCTTCCCGCTTGGTGTAGAGAGATTATATATTCTCCATATTTCCAGGAGTAAGGCAATGCTGTGTTACGCATTGTGGATGGAAAAGTGTATTGCCAAATATTTCTTGGAAGCCGAGCTTCGCAGCTAGATGTAAGACCATTTTGAACCGTAAAGTTAACACTGTACATGATAATGAAATCCGCTACATATGCGGCGCGGAAGTTCTTGTTTCCTGTACATCTGACGCCGTAAAGACCTTTGAAACTAGGAGAAGATGTAAGAAAAAAAAAACAACTATGGCCTGACTAGGAATATGCGGTAGCTAGGTGAAAGGTACTCTCAACAATTGAGACTATGGAGATTGCAGGACAGTGGTTCGTTCGGAAACTTGCCCGCTGGCACGCTTTTCGCACGGAGTATTCGAACCGAATCTGTACCGACTGATCATTTTGAACCGACCCTGAGTCGATGTATTGCACCGTACCATTTTATTGCAAAAATGTCTATAATTTGACGCGGGTGATCTGTCTGCCAGCCAGCTTCAGAAAAAATAGAATCTTTCCCTTAGGAAATCTCAAATACCCAAGTACCTACAGAACTACATTCTTGAACTCAGTAATGAAAGTTTGCATGGGAATAATTTTAGAGCTTCTAACAGATTGAATAAATGCAAATGCCCTACTTAGAGAGTTCCAAGCCGGGTTCAGGGAAACTATTCCACGGTGGACAATATTTTTACACTGATAAGTATTGCTACTACTTACCTAGGCAAGGGCAAGAAGCTGTATGTATTTTTCACAGATTTTAAGGCGGCATTTGACTCTGTTTTACAGCAGCGCACTCTTTTATAAACTAGGTAATCTGAGAGTGTCAGCAAAGTTACCCAAAGTTACGAAAACAATACGACGGCAGTGTGGGATGGAGTCAACATGTCAGGCTGGTCAAGCAAGGGTGCCTCATGAGTTCTCTTTTGTGTTCGCTGGATGATCTACCAGTTTTTTTGCCCGTTGGAATCGAGTTCGCTGAGACTGCAATAAAGCTGCTCCTATACGAATACGCTGATTACATTGTCATTGTAAAAGACCAACGAAAACACCAACGATGACGCAAATCATGATTAATAAATCAGAGCAATATTACACTTGTGGAATGGTGTTCCGAAATGGAACTGGTCGCTACGCAAGACGAAGAACTAGAGAATGTGAAGAAGTATAAATATGTCGGAGCCATGATAACACCTCAACTAACTTTGAACAAACATTTACAAGGAAAACTAAAAGAAGCCAATAGGGCAATGAGTTACAGCTAGAAAGTTATACTGTGTAGAAGACTATGAAGCAGTTTTAAGGTTTATCATGTGCTAAGTGTGGGGTATTTTTCAGTATGAAGAAATGTTAAATCTGAAGAATAAGACCATTTTTCCTAAATGGTGTACAGGTGGTCCTAGCTGTATGAGAGTGAACGTGTTCCTGATGGAATAGAACACCCTTTCAATTAACCAGACCTGGCCGTTTCTGGCCTAATGTCAACCTGCACAGCCGTTGACAGTACACTTCTGTGGTGATAGTCTGGTTACTAGGCAACATCTCAAATTGCGTTATTCCCCAAGTATCCCACCATACGGAGAGTAACACATTGAGCGGATGAAGTCCATCTCTGGGATGTTGTGTTGATCTGTCCTCTGGACTAAGCCATTTTAGTGCTTTTGTAAGGAACTGATTTTTCATTTGTGGTAACGATCCAGTACAAAAACGGCTGTTGATTGTGGCGTGACAGAAGCGCAGTGCAAGCTTCGATTCGATGATTATTTATTATATTTTAATATTCCCAACTTTATGACTTTCCGTGGGAGCCCAGGAGCTCATCGTATAGATCTTCTGGTTTACTCGAAAGAGGTTCATCCTTTAGGTCGAAATTGCCATTTATAAACTATGCAAACGAACTCCGACACTTGGACTCGCTGAAAACATCTCTCCATAACCATTTTGGATGCCTCTAGTGGCTTCACTTCCATTCTGGTTTCTCCAGAACAAAAACAATAACACATGCCGAATATTCTCTCCCGGTACATCCACTTCAAAATTCAGTTAAAAATGCTTACAATGATGCCAACACAACGAAATTTGCTGACTGAATGACCAATATATTCTAAATGTTAATTTCAATAACGGTTTCATCATTAAATTGATTTTTTTTCATATTTTGTGGCAATAAAAAAACACGCAATACTTATGTTACAACCTGATAATTACAATGCACTTACAAGTGCTACGAGGGATTCTTCATTGAATGGTTTAGGTTTTGCAGCGAACACAATATTACTTATATCTTGGAAAGAGACCTTTCAGGAGCTGTTGAGGAAACAGCGCAGGAAAGTCTTACCAAGAATACATACCGGACTCTAGAATATGGCCGCGAGGAGAAAGATTATCATATTTCTACGGCCAACACAGCTTAAGTACAATCTCGTACATTTTCAAGGCTATAGGTGAGCTTCCCCGATTAAATCACATGTCGCATCGAACCGAAGGATATCCGGAATGCAGTTTGTGCAATCTATGTGCTAAAGAAGACATTTATCAGTTCATTGGAATATGTCCCACACTGAGCGTGATCAGGAGAATTCACTCGGGAAAAAGTATCCTGTCTTCAAACGAAATGGTTTGAATTCCAAAAGGGCAAAACTGGAGTGTCCTGCTGAGATATCAAAAAAACTTCTTTAAAGCAAATACAGGATGAAGCATTTTAAATACTATTTATGTACAAGGTGTCGAGAAGTTTTCACCCGATGTTCTTTGGCTGTAATTTTTTTTACGAATGAAGAACTTTGGTTCTGCTTTTGGATTATGTTCAGTTGATGTCTTAAATTGTGATCCATAAAGTCGAGAAAAAGATATCGGCTAAGTGGCCGCCGCTAAAATTGATGACCATTCGGGCCCGATTTGTGGCAGTTTCTATCACTCTAGAACTTCCGGCGATAGGTCCTCGCATTCTTGATGGATATTCTCTCTGAGGGCTTCAAGAGTCTGAGGATGGTTGACATAAGCCGTGTTTTATTGGTAGCTGGGTACGCAGCTCAGTAAAATATCCCTTGGCAAACAACAACAAAAAACGAAAAGTGGCGATAATTAGGTCAGTAAATAAGTGAGTATAAAAGTGAACATAGAACTTAGGTATTCTGAAATCCAGGGAGCGCTGACAGGGGTTGTAAAAAGTGTTATTTCATGATGGTTGTCGACTTAGTTTATTTAAGGTTGTGTTCGTTGACTATAATTTTATATAATTTGGGTAAAGATGCATTTGAGTTGCAAAAAGAAAAGAAAAAAATCTGGGTCAAGTCGTGGAGAAAAGTGAGGGATGGTTCATTTTCCTTTATCACAAGAGAGCTGTGACGAGAAATCTTTCTTTATTTATTTAAGGATGAATAAGGAAGCTTTTCAGTAGCTCCTTTTACTAATTAAAGACAATCTGCAGAAGAAATTTATCATGTCTATTTTTCCACCATTCATATGGATCTAGGTCAAATTTCAATTGAGGTTCAGCTAAATAAGTGTCCAGTTGATGTTGGATAGTCTTTCACTTAGTTCCATGTGTGTTATAAAGAAACTCTAAGTCACTTGTAAAATTCAAAGTGGACCCAGTTTCTGTTTCCGAATTATTCTCGGAAGGTAAATATGCTGTCATGAGCAGCTTGACTTTATTTCTTATAGACATTTTTTCATCAACACTCTCATGCTCTAGGTCTTTATATGGTGGGTCAAGAAAATATGCTAATTTCCTTGCAGAAACATCAGTTGTGTTACTCTGATTTCAATCAAATCTATTTCGTATATCATTACGTAAACTGATTTTGAACGATGTAATCATGTCTGAGTCGCTTGCGGAAAAATTCATATGTTGCTCCACCATTTTTAGCATAAGAGGTCGCACCATGGATGTAGACGAGTTTTCATTGCTGAGAAACTTTGTAAGCGCTTGAATAGCCCGCAAAATTTTACCAAATTCTTCCATCAATGCACATTCTTGTTGTAAAATTTCCAACTTTGTAGCGATAGCTGAGGAAGTGACTGTACGATCTGTCAATACATTTATCACTGGACTCCGGTTTTGTGTTAGACGCTGAAGCATAAAAAAGATTGAGTTCCACCGAGTGCTGCATGATTGTAAAAGGGATTGTGCTGGCAGACCCAATTGTTTCTGCTTTTATTGATAATCATATTTCGCAACGTTGGAATGTTTAAAATGGTAAACTAGTTTACTGGCTGTCTCAATTATTTTTTTTATATTTTCAGGAGACATGGATGTCCTTACTGCCAACTGAAGACTGTGTACTGCGCATGTCAAACCGACATTCTGCTCTATTTGCCTCATAGATTCCACAGCTTTAACCACATTTGCAGCGTTGTCTGTCCCCAATCGAGAAAAATGCCTTCCATCTTGTTCATGACATTTTCTGCATTGTGACGTGTATCAATTTCACTTGTCTCAAGTGTAAAAGACTGAGGTACCCAATCGTCATCTATGAAATGTGCCGTCATTGTCATATATGATTCTTGCGCGCCAGACGTCCAACAATCAGACGTGCAAGAAACTTCATTAACGCTACCAATTTTGTCCTTTATTACTGTTTCAACTTCCTGTTTAAGTGATTGCAGTCGTTTTTTTATTGCCTCATCTCTCAGCGGTTTATAGTTCGATTCACCAACAGTCATGAATTGTAGAAAACCCGGGCTTGAACAGAAAGAAATTCGAATTTGGTTTAACGCAATCATTTTAGCTAGGGCCTGGTGGATCTCTTCCTTCCTATCCGGCGAACATGGTCGGGCATTGCTAACTTCTTGGGCTTTCTTTTTGTGTATTCTGCGTTTTTTGAAAGAGGACGGTCCAGGACTGCTATCATCGTTGGTTTCAATTCTTGACGAATCTCTATCAATCATGATGTAATTTGAATCACAAAAAGTATTTTTTTACGTTAAAGTGTTAATCTATTTTTATTCACTTGATTTGAGTAGAAACCGGATTTTCTTTATTTATGTTTGTTTGAATTGCACGGATTCCTTGCAAATGCCGTCCTAATGACCCTGTCGTACCACCACGACAGGAGAAAGAACTGTTCCTGTCTTCACTGCACAAATCACAGAAGGCTATATCACCTTCTCGATGTGCATATTGCCATACTCAACTCTTTGGTTTCATTTTATCACTTTAACAATTTGAATTAGCAAAAGATATACTTATCAGCCTTTCGAGATGAACACTCAACTAAAACTGATAATAAGCTCTTCGTCATCAATTCATAAACCGGTTTAAGGATTAAACTTTAATCTCAATAAAACATAGAAAAATAAACTATGGCTTGAACAGAAATAACTGTTTCGGCAAGTACTCGTAACATCCACTAATCGAAAAAACATCGTGTTGTAATTACATGTGTTATTTTATTTACACGCATATTAAAAAAGAACACGTGTATTTAAATGTTCACGTGTAAAAGTTTCTTACTAACCGTGTACACGTGACACGAATACACGTGTAATTACATACACGCTTTAGTTTAAAGTTTTACCCCGGTGTAAACAAAGAAACACAAGTGAAAAATTATGTACATACGAGTATATACGAGGGGCGTTCAATATATTCTCGGTATCGATATGAAGGAAAATGCGAATTCAATTTAAATTGTTTTTATTTTTCAATATAATCTCCCCTAACATCAATGCATTTGATACATCTTGAGTTAAGCTTTTTTAAACCCTCAAAAAAATAAATTTCCTCTTTCTCTGCAAAATACCCATTTATTGCCGACTTGAGTTCTTCATCATCCGAAAATCTATTTCCACGAAGACATTTTTTCAAATCCGGAAACAGGAAATAATCACTAGGGGCAAGGTCTGGACTATAGGGTGGGTGTTGGATTTCTTCGAAACCACAATCTCGCGCAGCAGCCTTGGAAACTCGCGCCGTGTGAACAGGAGCGTTGTAATGAAGAAGCAACACACACGCGCGAGTTTACCCCGTCTTTTCTTTTTAATTTCCTCCCGCAAATTATGCAAAGTGGAAGCGTAGGATGTGGCGTTGATGGTTTCACCTTTTTTTTGTACTCAATGAGCAAGATTCCCTTTGAGTCCCAAAAAACTGTGGCCATGAGCTTCCCGGCAGACGGAGTGACTTTGAACTTCTTCTTTGAACTTTTTATGCCACTGCATGGACTCTTGTTTGCTTTCAGGGTCATAGTGGTGGACCCATGTTTCGTCCCCAGTAACAATTCGATCCATAACACCGTCCGCGTTCTCACTACACATCTCCAAAAGCTCTCTACAGCATGCGATTCTCACTTTTTTCTGAGGCGCTGTGAGCATTCGTGGCACCCACCTTGCACTGACCTTTGAAAGGTTAAGATGGTCATGAAGAATGGTGTGAATGGTACCAATTGAAAGCTTGGTGATCTCTGCCATCATTTTCACCTTTATTCGGGCATCCTCAAGAACAAGTTTTTCGACTTCTTTGATGCTTTCTCCCGTACAAGCTGCAGCCAGGGCGCCGGAGCGGGGGTCGTCTTCAATGCTCTCTCTGCCTCTCTTGAACTCACTTGACCACTTTTGCACAGTTGATAATGAAGGTGCGGAACCCTGGTAAACAGCCACCATATCTTCATGAATGTTTTTTGACTTTTTCCTTGCTTAGTGAGAAATTTAATTACAGCGCGATGCTCAATTTTCACCATCATCGTCTCAGTTGCCATTATGATTCTGTTTAACTAGAGATAAAACGCGAATTAATAATCACATTTATATGAAATTTTACATGAATGCACTAAAATAATAGTATTACTTGATAAATAAGTCAATTTATATATACAACCATAGCTTCACCCCGATACCGAGAATATGTTGAACACCCCTCGTACTTATGGTATTACCTGTAAAAAAAAAAATCAAAAATCAAATGCTAAGCACTATACCAAAAAAAGAAAACAAATATTTCGACATACCTTTCGGACATACCCCGAAGCATATTCAAACGTCAACAACTGATTTTTTAGATTGATCAAAAGGAAATATGGACAAACTATTACCAACTTTGAAATATAGATGGAAAGTGAGTGTTTGAGTGAGTAAAGCGTTTTATTGGGGTTTGTTGCTGAGCTGCGTAACCAGCTACCAATAAAACACGGCTATAGACTCGTGACTTCAAAGAACCCCACAAAAACAAGTCAGGGATGGTTAAATCAGGTGATTTTGCCAGCCAGTGAGAGATTAGGCGACCCGGAAATGCAGCTTTCAAAATTTCGGTTGTGGCGAGTGCAGTATGCGCCGTTGCTCTATCCTGTTGGCACTACATGTTCTCCAGTCCCAATTCATTAAATTGAGGAAGGAGAAAGTCGTTGAATGAATGACTGAATGAAAATCCATATCGGATGCGTGATTCTGCTAACGAGTAGTATACTTGTTTAGGTTAGGTCAGGTTAGGTAAGAGTGGCTGTTGGAAATACCAACCCACTTAGGCCTATTGGCCCATTGTGATGTCACGTGAATCTATGATCTCCTTACTACTGGAACGTCTGTTAACGTCTAATTTTTCTAGATCGTTTAGGTCGTTGTAGAAGAAAGCTCCTAGATGAAGCTTCCTTCTCTGGGAGAGAGCTGGGCATGTGCAGAGTAGGTGGGGGATTGTCTCCTCCTCTTCCTCGTCCATGCAGCTTCTACAGAAATCATTAGTAAAAGCGCCAAGCCTTTGTCCGGTAGGATAAGTAGAGTGGTTCCAATTTTGGCGAGTTCATCGGCTCTGCAGTTCCCTGGAATATCTCTGTGGCCCGGCACACAACAAAGGTGAATGTTGATCTGCTCTGCCATCTCCATGAGAGATGATCGGCATTCAAGGGCGGATTTAGAATATAATGAGACCGAGTCCAGGGACTTGATGGCGGCCTGACTATCCGAAAATATGCGGATATCCTTTGCAGATATCACGTTTTTCTTCAGCCAGGACAGAGCTTCTTTAATCGCCAAAATTTCCGCATGGAACACGCTACAGTGATTTGGAAGGCGGAAAGAGAGGGTTAGATTTAGCTTATCTGAGAAAACACCGCCACCAACTCCGCTATCGGTTTTAGATCCATCTGTGTAGAGATGGATTGACTTGTGCTCCATGAAAGCATCCTCCTCCCAGAATGATCTAGAGGGGAAGCTTACATGGAAGTTTTTGTCAAACCAAAGTTCAGATATGGTGTAATCGATGTTCTCTGTGAGGATTCCTAATGTATTAATAATAATATTGGCGTGGCCAAATGAATTATTTGTCCACTGTTTAGTCGCTTTAAGGCGAATAGCTGCAGTCGCAGCTACTTGCCTGCTAAAAATGTCGAGGGGTGTCAAATGAAACAGAATATCTAATGCCGCAGAGGGGGTAGACCGCAAGGCTCCGCTTGTGCATAGACATGCTGTTCTTGGACTCTGCTTAGTTTAATGCGGTTGACTGCATTTTCCACCAGACAATCGTAAGTAAGTATCGGTCTTATGACCGAGATGTATAGCCAGTGGGTTATGCGAGGTTGAAGGCCCCATTTGTTCCCAATGGCTTTCTTGCAAGAGAATAAAGCTATTGTAACTTTATTGACTCTTTCTTGAATGTTAGGTTTCCAGTTTAGTTTGCTGTCAAAAATGAGACCCAGATATTTTGCTGTATCGGAGAAAACTAAACTGGTACCATTTATTGAAGGAGAGTCTATCATTGGAATTTTATATTTCCTAGAAAAGAGGACAAGATCAGTTTTATGGGGGTTTATTCCCAATCCACAGCGATCTGCCCAGCGGGTTAATCTGTTGAGATTTACTTGGAGGAGTTCTTTAATAGTATTTAGATGTTTTCCTGAGACGGCTATGGCAACGTCATCCGCTTAGGCAATCACTCTGCTACCACCTGCTTCCAGGTATATCAGTAGTTCGTTAACTACTAAGTTCCAGAGAAGGGGAGAGAGGACACCGCCTTGCGGCGTACCTCTGCTGACATATCTTTTAGCAGAAGTCTCACCCAGTTTGGAGTTGGTTATCCTGCTTTTTAGCATTAGACCGATCAACTCCCCAAGTGAGCCGTCTACCTGCAGAGTTGACAGCGCAGTCGTGATTGCGGATGTGTTGACGTTGTTAAAGGCGCCCCCCTATGTCTAGGAAAGCAGCCATTGTGTACTCCTTATATTGTAGGGATCGTTCGATGTGGCTAGTCAGAGAGTGCAAAGCCGTTTCCACCGACTTTCCTTTACTTTACTTGTTTAAGAACTTCGAAGTTTGAAAATCTTCTTAGATAAACCAAGGCAAACAGGGTGCTTTTAAGTTGAAGCCGTAAAGCATTTATATGTTCACGCCAAAGAAAATGTTCGTCTATTGTGACTCTGAGATACTTCACCTTTTTGACTGACAACTTCGATTGACTTGTTGTTGGTTGACAATGGACACTGGTCGTTTCGGTGATATATATTGAATATATCTTCTCGCTTAAATGGGTGTCACTTTTGTTCATGACACCACTTAGATACATCATCAAATTGCTCTTCAAGTATTTCTATTGCTGAGTTTCGTTGTTTGTGTTTTTACTATGATGGCTATATCGTCTGCATATGCGTAGGCTGTATTGTATTTAATTAACCTTAAAATTTCATTAGTATATAAAATGAACAAAATGGGGCCCAGTTTGGAACCTAGTGGAACACCATATACACTAGATTTTTCCTGACTCAAAGTTGTTGATACGAGGGCGGGTCAACAAGTCCATGACTTTTTGAATTTCTGACCTCTTTACTGAAACAGCAACACTGCTCCTGTCAACAGGCATCTGTCAGTTGACTCCTGTCAAAATTTAAACTTGCTGCGTCAGTTAGTTTGTGTTTGACAGCTATTTTTATCAGACTACTCATTAATTTGAGGAGAAAATGGAAAAAAGTGAATTTCGTGTGCTTCACTTCACAGGAAGGTTTGGCGTTGTTTAATCGCAATATGGAGGAGTTTTTGCGCCGTTTTGTAACCGTGGACGAAACATGGATCCATCACAACACACCAGAGAACAAACAACAGTCAAAACAGTGGGTTTCTAAGGGTGAATCGGCGCCAAAGAAGGCCAAGGTGGGTTTGTCAGCCAATAAAGTTATGGCGACTGTTTTTTGGGATGCACGCAGGATAATCCACATTGACTACCTTCAAAAGGGAAGAACAATCAATGGGGAATATTATGCCAACTTATTGGACCGATTCAATGACGATTTGAAAAATCATTTGGCCAAGAAAAAAGTTCTTTTCCACCAAGACAATGCAAGGGTGCACACATGTGCAGTTGCCATGGCAAAAATCCATAAATTGGGCTATGAATTGCTCCCTCATCCACCCTATTCTCCAGATTTGGCTCCGAGCGACTACTTCTTGTTCCCAAACCTGAAGAAATGGCTTGGTGGAAAAAGATTTGACTCCAATGATGAAGTCATCTCGCAAACAAAGGCCTATTTTGAGGACCTCGACAAATCATTTTTTTTTGGAAGGGATAAAAAAAATTGGAGAAGCGTTGGACAAAGTGTATAGAGCTCAAGGGAGACTACGTTGAAAAATAAAATTATTTTTTTATCAAAAAATCTGTGTTTTATTCCAAAAGTCACGGACTTATTGACCCGCCCTCGTACCTTTACTTTAAATGTTCTATCAGTTAAGTAGTTGACAGTGGAGCCAGTTTGACAAGTATCCTCTTACACCAATTCACCAATTTCAGATTTCTAAAAGCTTTTCCTGACTGAGAGTATCGAAGGCTTTACGGAAGTCGATGAATAGCACAAGAACGTGATGGTTCCGATTAAGGCCTGCATTAACTGTATTTGTGAACTATCCTAGAAGTTTTTCTGTACTTTTACTTTTCTGAAATCCGTATTGATTTGGGTTAAGGTGCTTGACGACTATTTCTTCCAAACACTTTTTTACGACTGACATGATTCCGATTGGTCTATAATTTTCAGCTTTGCTTTTGATGACACCTTTATAAATACTCGTAGGACGAATGATAGATGTTTTCATGAGTTTTGGAACGCAACCTTGTATCAGGCTACGATTAATTATGGTTTGTACCACAGGCGTAAGAATTTCAGCATTTATTTTGAGATCAACAGGTCGTATGTTATCTGCTCCAGGTCCTTTATTGATGTTTATTTTGCTCAGGGTTTTAAATATCTCTTCCTCGCTAGCTTCTTCGACGTATATACTCTCTTGTATTTGCAAGTTCTCATGGCTTAAAGTTTGTGTTTTAGTATTGCACATATGCATAATGTTTGGTACTTGCTTTGCGAATTGGTTCGCAATTTTTTCCACAATATCGCATCCACCGTTGACATTTGTTAAAAAGTTCGTTTGTATAATTTCATCAATAGAAGGTTTTTGTCTTCCCAAAATTTCATTTATAACGATCCATGTTTATCCATTTAGGAGTTGTTGTTGGCAATAGTTGGCTTTTATGATTTGTATATTTTTGTTTACAATGTTTCGGAAGTTTTTGTATTCACGTTCATAATTTTGGCTTCTTGGATTATTTTTCCATCTCCTATACAACACATCTCTTTTCTTACACATTGTTATTACTTCACTATTAATCCACGGCTTTTGTATTCGTTTTCCTTTTGTTTTCTTATATTTACTTGTATGTTGTTGTTTATTTTCAATACGAAGCTGTCATATAGAGTTTCAATGTTGTTTTCTTGAATCATATTTTCCCAATTTGTTTGTTGTATGAGTTCGTTAACTTTCTGTTGATTAATATGTACAGCATTGATTACTTCGATCAGCATTGCTCTGTAGCGCTTGCCGTGCACTGTAGTCGGATGGGCCGCGGCGTTTTTCGAAAACGAAAAAACCAGACTCGATGACGTCTCCAGCGTAAACAGCACACCATGCATTAACTTGGGCGGGTGTAATGGCTCTTCGTGGGTTATATAGGGTTTTCCAATGAGGACTTGACAATTTTCTTTTTAAATAAAACGCAAACCCTTTGAGATATTTCAAAAACTTATTGGCTTGAAGTACAATCAAAACATTTATGAATGGAACTCGACTTCGTTCATATGGCCACTGCGGGCACATTTGCAGCGGTCAATTCGTTGGACCCAATTTTCAACGACTCGGTCACACATTTCGGCCGAAACGGCCACTATTTCGCGTTCAATGTTGGCTCTGAGCTCTTCCAACATCGTCGGCGTGTTGGCATAAACCAATGACTTAACGTAGCCCCACAGAAAATAGTCAAGCGGCGTTAAATCGCACGAACGAGGCGGCCAATCGACTGGCCCATTTCTTGAGATAACACCATACTTACTCTTCAATAAATCGATTGTAGCGTGTGCTGTGTGGCTTGTGGCATCATCCTGTTGAAACCACATGTCGTCCAAGTCCATATCTTCCAATTCGGGCCAAAAATAATCGGTGATCATGGCGCGATAACGCTGACCATTCACAGTAACGTGACGATCGTTATCGTCGATGAAAAAATATGGCCCAATAACGCCGCCGGCATGCAAACCGCACCAAACAGTTATTTTTTGTGGATGAAGTGCCTCTTTGATTAATTATTATTATGTTGACATAAATAACAATGGGTTAAGCAAACTCTTGTTCGGTGTAGCTTACCGCTACAATAAAATTGTGTATCTATCTGAACTTTACACAGTCTTAGAAAACTTGTCGCCCCTCTACACCGATGTCATCTTGTGCGGAGACCTTAACTGTGATCTACAAGAAAATACCTCACTGTCATTTACAAGCAAAATAAGTACTCTTGGTCTATGGTCTATCAACACTACTGATCCAACACATTTCACAAGCACCTCATCAACCCTATTGGATATTTTTCTCACAAGTAACCTTGACAACACCCTTCTTTATACTCAGTTGTCAGCGCCTGCCTTCTCAAAACACGACCTGATCTTTGCGACCTTTAAACATCCTCTGAAGCAAGCACAACCCTCTGTGTACAAGTATAGGGATTTTAGGGGAATAAACGTATCTCAGTTGGAAGAGGATGTTCTTCAGGTTAACTGGCAAGATGTTTACTTCATTACTTCTGCCGACGATCAAATAGACTTCATACAGAATGCCATACGTCATCTCTTTATCTCACACGTTCCTATAAAAAGCAAAAATGTGCAAGCAAACTCTAGTACATGGTTCACACTTGAAATGCGAGAAGCTATAAAACAACGTCACCTAGCCTACGAACGGTGGAAACGTTTTAAACTCTCTGAGTTTCATGCAGTTTTCCAGGCTCTGAGAAACTGTGTTACTATGAAAATTAGGCAAGCCAAGAAGAGGGTGTACTCAAAGCGTTTCGGTAAAAATCCGAGAACTTGGTGTGAGCCGACGAAATGTGATAATCCCTGAGAATATAAACCCTGACTCTTTAAATACGGAATTCGCTAAAGTGCAAAGTACCTTGGCTGACGTTGGCGAACTCAGTACGGATGATCCTATTCCTAACCGTGAAAGAACTGATTTCTTCCAGTTTACTAGAGTAGATGAGAACGACGTTCTGTGTGCCGTCCTACAGATAAAGTCTAAAGCCATGAGTTCTGATGAAATACATCCACACTTTATCAAATTCTTTCATTCTTTCTACCCTTACACACATTTTTAACAAAATCATCACGACATCCTCTTTCCCTTCTGTCTTTAAGGTTGTTAAGGTAATACCGATAGAAAAAAAGCCTGCTACCCGTTCGTCACCACCGGAGTTTAGACCTATTTCTATTCTTCCATTCCTATCCAAAGTTTTCGAAAAATTGCTTCACAAACAAATTAGTGCTTTTGTCAAAAACTTAAATGACCAACAGTCAGGTTTCAGGAAAATTCATAGTTGTGTCTTTGCCATTCTGAAAATTACAAGTGATCTGAGAAATGCTATGGATCGCAACCTGATATCATTTCTTGGGCTCCTAGATTTCTCCAAGTCATTCGATACTGTTAATCATGGAAAACTTTTTTCAAAATTGAAACGAAATTTTCACTTCAGCAACTCTGCAGCTGGCCTGATCCTTTCGTATCTAAGTGGACGAAGTCAAGCCGTATCTATTGCAAATAAAACCTCCCGGCATGTAGCCCTAAAATCAGGAGTACCACAAGGCTCAATACTTGGGCCTTTACTATTTGTAATGTTCATTAATGATCTCCCACAAGTAGTCCGACACTTATCCATACATTTATATGCTGATGATGTGCAAATTCAGTTGAGCTGCAAGCTAGGAATTTTAGAAGATGGAATCGATAGACTTAATAGCGATCTGAAGGAAATCTCGCAATGGTCCGCAAGAAATCATCTGCAACTAAACCCAATGAAGTCAAAGTGCTTGATAGTCTCCAAAAACTGCTCTAGAATATGTTGAAAAAGCGAAAAACCTAGGTATTTGGTTCAATTCCACCCTCACATGTAAGCAACACATTCAAATAGTTATTGGTAAAATATACGGGTGCCTACGTACCCTTTCATTAACAAAGCACTTTATTCCTCAGCTTAGCAAGCTTAATTTTGACCATAGCTACCTATGGATGCCCAGTCTTTTGCTGCCACAACTCAGAAACGCGAAGAAATCTTACAGTGGCCTTCAACATCATTATGCGATATGTTTACAATCTCAAACGTTTTGATCATATTTCTGAGTACACCAACAGTACACCAATTCTTGAGTCAGCTTGATCTTGTATCCTTACGCAAAATACGCCATAATGTGGTCTGAGCGATGGCCAATTCTTGAGAACGCCGTGGAATTGACTGATTTGGATCATTTGCTACGGACGCCTGAACGGCACCCGTTGTCTCACTGACACGGCAACTTCACACAACGAATATGTAGACACAAACTTGATATTGCCTGTCTACTACGGTGAGAATTACGACCGAAAATTGGAGCTAACGCTCTTAAAGTTGCAGTCACCGAGTCCGAATTTCGGTAGAAAATTTGCAGACGTTGCTCGTTCGTGTACTGTACCATGATGAAAATGTTGAGTTTACTGAATAAATTGACAGTGACAGTTTGATGATTAGTGAAAGAGTGCGTTCACAAATTAAATTCAAAGTTGTCAACCCTATATGTGGGTTTTCGATTGCCCCAGAAGCGATATTCTTGCTTATTTACATATCCACAGAGATGGATGGGCCTCGTCGCTCATGATGATTTTCGATGAAAAATTGTCTCCCTCCTGGTCGAGATTCAGGATCGCTTGAGCGTAGGTTGCATGCGCTTGAAGTTCAACAACTAACAGCTTATGCACTGTCTGCACTTTGTAAGGGAACATTTTACAGTCTTTCACCAAAATTCTCTGTAAAGACCGCCAATTGATTCTCAATTGCGTGCCACTGCGATATCTTCAACCACGGCTGCGATATTCTCAGCAGAACGGCTGCTCCGGGGCTGGCCAGACCTGTCAGCATTCTCTTCTAGGAGAGCAGCTAAACGCCGTGTTGTTTTACCCAGTTGGTGTCGGTCGACCGGGAAATATGCGCCGAAATTTACGTTGCGCCAACACCACCGACGAATTATTCCGCTTTCTTTAGGAGTATAGCGATTCATGTCTTGTTGGCGTGTATTTTGTACTTCACAAATGTCAAAGTAGAATTGACATTTGCCGCCATTTGCAAAAGTTATAGCATCTTCCGATAGGATGATGACTGAAATGTCAAATTTTTACTCAGTTCGCAATAAGAAGCTCTCGAGTAAACATTTGTAGCAGAAAGTCAAATTTTTTTTTTTTTGAAGATAAAGTGGTACATGCAATTAACGTGTGAGACTTTTAGGGTTCGTTGCAGTTGCAACTTTCGTTTTTTCAAATAAATGCTTTCAGTGGCTGTCAAATATCAACTGTATGACGCAGCTTGCTAAAAATTTGACAGTAGTCGGGAGCAGTCTTATGGGAGCTTTCCAAGTCACAAAAATTCAAAAGTTCAAAGACTTCTTTATCAAACCTTGTATAACTATTACGATAATCACACGTTTGAAGCGGATTAACGTCAGTTTTCTGACAGAGAGAATCTTCGACGGCTCGGTTCACAGTGGCACGCGCAACTGAAAAGAGACCTCCACCAACACGGCGGGCAGAACTGAAGGCAGTTAGTTGAGAATCGCGCTGGATGAAGAGGTTTTATTGACGACCAAACTGAAGCCCCCTCTGATATAAATAAATTAAAATTAAATTCAATATTTTGTAATTTTCTAAAATAAAAGTACGACACGCAGTTGAAGTCTTAAATTATTCATTTACCTCAGGGGGTTGCCAATATTGGTGGTAAATTTACTGTCTTGTAGTTCAATAAATATTCTTAAAGGTCTTCTTAAAGGTCCTAGTGCACCATGGCAAAACTGATTCTCAAAAAACCCGGAAGAAAATCAAATTGAAAAGAAAACATTGTGCCGATTCGAGCAAAAAAAAGAAATGTTTTTCTACTCCAACTCAGCGGAGAAATTAAAATCGCAGCACAAAACAAGAACCAAATGACAGAGGAGGGGAACAAAATAAGCCGGCTTACGAAGAACATACATACCTCCTATGCACCTATTAGATATCCGATTGTTTCACTTCAGAGTTCCATTTCAAAGTTCTAATTGATTCCAACTCTCAAAGTAGGACATTGTTCAGTACCGCCGCCGATAGAAACGCATTCTCTAATGCCACTTCATACGTTTTCACTTTCCCTTTCGAACTGCACAAATGCAATCCAATTCTCTATTCTAATTTGCATTTGCTAAATCAGCATAAAAATGTTTCTCTCTTCCCGCCGCCCCGATGAATAACTAACCCCTTGAACCTGCGTTCTATTTTCTATTTTCCATTTTTTGTTTCCTTTTATACTTCTTCCATTATTCTCATATTACATTTCCCATTGTTCCCACATCATTGAATCTCGATTCCCAGGGTGCCACCCGAAGGTGCCCCTTAAATCCTATTTTCTGCTTTCGAAGAACACAAAAAAGAGAGAAGAAAAAGTCCACCTCTCACGTGTAGAAAGATTGGCCCCGCACTTCAAATGCTCATCTCACAGGTATTTAATTCCCATTCAGTGGTTGTGTCTTGTCCGTCTCTATGGTACTTTTGTGCGTTTTCTATTTTCTACTCAATTTTCTTTTTATTGCTTGCCTACCTTGGTTCGGAGCGCCCCCTAACAGAGACAGAGATATCACCAAAGTGTCCTTACCAGTTCCGAAACTCTAACAAATCCTCAATCTGAGATTGGCATTCCTGGCTTAAGTTGCTCTTGTCATTCCTCGATCTTCCCCTGTGTTTCCCTTTGTTTTCAACTCCTTATTCCGACTCTGCCCGACCAGAGTCTTGTGGTAGGTAGGGCCTATGTCGTAGTCGTCGGTCGTCCCAAATGCCATACGAGAACAAAAAAAAAAAACAACAAACTAACTCAAAAACCAAAACTCTCCACAAAAGTACGAACAGCTAACAGCCAAAACCAGCAACAACAACAGCACCAGCAACAACGACACAAGAAAGGCAAGCAACATTGCGCGTAGTGGTTTTAGTTTTACCCGTACTCATATCTAGACATTGGAATCTTGGCTAAAGCACTCAATGTGGCCAAGCGTCCATTTCAGAAAGAGTTTGTCGTTACGTGGAGTTACGTGTAAACAGAGAGAGTGGTCGCCGATTAGTTGTTGTCTCTGTGTGTTTTTGTTTTTTATATTTTTGTTGTTATTGGTGGTGGTAGTATAGTTTTTACCAAAACCTCTGCTTAGATACGAAAGGTGTTTTCATCGATTTTTAAGTTAAAACTAATTGTTATCCATATATTCGAAAACAACCGTTTACGACCTCTTTCGCGACCAAACGAATACTCGAAAACGAAAGAAAATCTTCGAAAATGTCGTAAAAATTCTTTCTCCAAATATTACATGTGCCGTATTTAAAAAAAATTGCTAACCTAAAGTGCCTTTGAAGAGTTAAACGGAGAGATAGAGAGAGCGAGAGAAAAAAATCGCACATCTCGTAATATCAGAAAATCAGAAAATCTGAAAATTACAAATGCTAATGTTGGAGTTTACCTGTTTACAACCTGTTGCGTCGTTGCCATATTGATATATTTTTGTTCATCGTAATATCGTTTTTTTGTTTTTGTAAATTTTATTCGAAATACCTGAGTCCAAGGGTGGGTTCTTGTGTAACAAAA
The DNA here is from genome assembly GCA_949129095.1 of Volucella bombylans. Classification (NCBI taxonomy): domain Eukaryota; kingdom Metazoa; phylum Arthropoda; class Insecta; order Diptera; family Syrphidae; genus Volucella; species Volucella bombylans. Next base: position 364,164,876 of record OX422140.1, read on the forward strand.
GAAAAGGTATAGTGAGATGTGAGCAAGTGTGGTGAAAAAAAAAAATTCATAATTTGTGATTGAGTTTTGTTGTTCGTTTTTGTTTTTTTTTTTTTTGAAATTGAAAATGCCATAGAAAATTCGAAACTCGAATTGAATACACGAGTACATGATCGTTGGAAGTGTGGTGCTACCGAATTGAAGATCGTTCAAAGTTACGCGAGGGGAGTTTTGTGGGTTTGCACTAATACAAACGTCGGTTGAAGGAATTTCTTTTTTTGTTTTTTTGTCGATTGGAACGTTGGTGTTGAAGAACAGAAAATAAGGCAAAAAGGGGAAAAATAAGAAGAAAATAATACACAGCATGGATATAGTCGGATCGCCATCTTCGAATTCAGTTGCTTTGCCTAATAATCATTTTCGAAATGAGACACAGGTAAAATATTTTTATTTTTTCCATAAAAGAGGGAGTTTGTGTTTTGAAAAAAATATTTTCGACGTAAATTAGTATTTTGGAATTTAAAAAAATTTGGTTTCGGTAATGGGACTTAATTGGTGTTGTGCGGAGAGATTTTTTATTAGACGAGCGATTGTTGTTTCAAGTGTAAAATTGCCTAACACGTCAGGATCTAGATAACTCTTCAACCCTTGTAAAGGGTCCGCCATCTAACGTTTTTTTTTCAACTAGTGCTTATTTCGTGAATGGTAACACTTAGCTCATGTCTGATTTGACAGATAATTAGTTGTATCCTTCCGGTTAATAATGGAAAATAATTTCATTCAAATGGCTGCCTCGGCTGGCACATTATCGATTGTGTGCAGCTGTATTTCACCAATCGCTTCACGAATATTGTCCTTTAAAGCGTCAATTGTCTCTGGCTTGTCGGCGTAACACTTATCTTTTACGGCACCCCACAAATAATAGTTCAACGGTGTCAAATCGCAGCTCCGAGGTGGCCAAACGACATCAGCTCTGCGGCTGATAATGCGATCTTCAAAAACAGGGCGCAAAACATCGAGTGTAGCTTCGGCTGTGTGGCACGTAGTGCCGTCCTGTTGAAACCAAATGTTGCCAATATCCTCCTCTTCGTTCAACATGGCCCGATAACGATCGCCATTAACTGTAACGGCCACTCCTTGCTCGTTTTCGAAGAAAAATGGCCCAATTATGCCTCTGGACCAAAATCCGCACCAAACAGTGACTCGTTTTTGGTGTATGGGCTTTTCAATGTATGCGTGCGGGTTTTCTGTGCCCCAAATGCGACAATTTTGCTTGTTTACATACCCGCCAAGATCAAAATGAGCTTCATCTGAAAAGATGATTTTTTTGGCAAAATCGGCATCTTCTCTAAGTCGATCGCAGGCCCACTTAGTGAAGCGAAAACGCATTGGATGGTTAGTTGGCTTCAACTCCTGGACCAATTGGACTTTGTATGGCGTCATACCAAGGGCTTTATGCAAAATTCGTCTCAATGATGTCTCCGAAATGTTCAATTGTTGAGAACGACGGTGAATTGATGTTGATGACGCTTCACGCACAGTTTCTGCCACAGCAGCAATATTCTCGGGTATACGCACTGTTTTTGGCTTTTCACGCTTTGGTTTATCGATGAGGATGCCAGTTTCTTTCACTTTTTTCACAAGATAACGAACATACGGAGCTGACGGTGCTTCTCTTCCAAAATCCGTACGGAATTTTCGCACACATTCTGCAACATTACCGTGATTTTCAAAGTAATGTCGCAATGTTTCCCAGCGTTGTTCACGCGTATACACAACCATATTCGTTCAGATGTCTCTTGTTTTTTAACGTAAGTACCTGCCGTGTGGGCTTAAACCTACGGGATGCCCATACATCCATGGGAGCAAGGATACGCCTTGCCATCGCTCACCGTCAATCCATTGATACCAATTCGGAACTGTGTTGCCGGCACAAGTTCCACCCTTGGTATGAGTCGAGGCCGACCTAAAACCTCTTACTGTTCTTAGGGTCACAGCACCCAGCACTTATTGCAACTCCACATTGAGTCAACCAAAGGAAAACCAAGGAAAACCAAGGAAAACCATAGGAAGACTCTTACCCGCGATTTTGGGTTTAAACCACAGCCACCATGACGCTCCCACAAGGGGGCCTACCTCTAACAAGTCAGGCCCGGACCGAGATCCGGGGGGCTCCTGACTCCCATGGTACCGTGATTTAAGTCCTGGTAGGGACTACCGGTGGTCCAGCCGCCAACAAGACCTATGACCGGCAGCTTGTGACTGATCAAATCGTAGCAACCTTCGGTAGCGTCATCTGAAGATGTTTACGATAAGACCAGTATTTTGCTCTGCCCCCGTTCATTATTAGACAACGTCATTAAAGGGCGAAGCCTTGATAATTGGGCGGGGGCCCCCATATTCGTTCAGCGAAAGGATAAAACTAATTATCTGTCAAATCATACATCAGCTAAGTGTTACCATTCACGAAATAAGCACTAGTTGAAATAGATGGCGGACCCTTTATATTCAATTTAATGACATTAATTAAGTGACACTAGAAATCTTCAGTTACCGCGATCCTTAGACCCTTAGTCCCCTTCTACTTATGCGCGCCACTTAAAACAAGGACTTCCTCTACTGCTTGTCGCTCTGGGCTAGATTGGAAGACTCTGCGGCCGGTGCATTGGTGTCCATTCGCTCTGACTAGATCGATGTCGTATAGTTCGTCGATGAATCTTCTCCTCCAAAGCCCGTTAACGCAAGAGGGTTCTAATATCTTAAGAAGGATTTTTGTCGCTATACGACCGAAGAAGTCACATGACAGTGTGTCACCTTGTCTAAAACGTTCTTTGACATTAAAGGTCTCGTTACCGGCTTTGACGGAGCAGCGAGCGTTCTCAATTGTCATTCTGCACAGAAGAACGAGCTTGACAGGGATGCCATGGACTCTGTATAGCTCATTTTTGTTGTCATATTCGTGGACTTTCTTGGCCTGAAACCAAACTGACAGGTTCCAATCAGGTTGTTGACGTAGGGTTTCATATAAGATCTTGTATGCGATTTTGAGGAGACTTATACCTTTATAGTTGGCGCAGTTGAGGGGGCGTCCTTTTTTGTAGATCAGGCAAACGATACTGGCATCCCATTCTATTCTAACCAAATCTGGGAAATTATTTGGTGTATGCTCTTCAAAAAGTCATTTCCAGCAGATTTACCTATCTCGGTCCACCGAACACCCTTGATACTTCTGTTAGACACACTTTTTCACAGTATTACCAAAGATGATTTCGTCAACAGTTCGCGAAGTACGGCTCATGTTTTCAGGCCCTTCCTGTTACTATTATCTCTTACCCTTTAGGACATGACGATTAGATGCAATAATAAGTTCGTCAGGTATAGCGCAAGGATTTTGGGCCTCAACAAAACGTCTTGCCGAAGGGATGTCCTTTGTATTTAACGTGGATACATGCCTTTGCAAAAAGTTTGCTGATGCTGAACCAATTACTTCTTTTTTTGGCTCTTTCTTCGAACTTCGACTGGTATTGACGTCCTTCGTTAAACTCGGCAAATTCTACTGATTTGCTCAGATGTCTCTTGTGTTTTACGTAGGTACCTGCCGTGAAGGCTTAAGCCTACGGTGCGTCTTCACGAGAGATATCAAAACAATGCGTTGATAAGCGCCCTTCGGGTAGTACAAGCACTACCTCCAGTACCAGATTCGAAGTCGTGTATAAGGCACGAACTTCCCCTTTAGTGAAGGGTCGACGCCTATCTAATACCTCCGCCATTCTGTGGGTCCTGGCACCCGGTTGCAATGCAAATCCACATCGAGCAAACCAGTTGGTTCCATAGCAATCCCATGGTTGAGCACAGGTCGTAGCACACTGCAACATATGCTAAGCCATGAAATGTCCAAGATCCATTCGGTCTACTCTCCCTGCGATTTTGGGTACAAACCTACAGTCACCACGATACTACCACAAGAGGGCCAACTCCTAGATCAGGAGGGCTCCTGACCTCCCGTGGTACCAGAATATAGCTTCCTGTTGGGCAACTCACTGCCCAGGACTGGCGGCCTTTCAAAAAAATTCAAAATTTCTTAGTTCCACCCTGCCATTTTCACTAGCATCCCATCTAGAGGTTTTACGCTGCCTCAGGGATAGGCCATCAAATTTTGCCGCGGAAACCCAATCTCGCTCATTTAGAGGGAGACCTTTTCTGATCTTGAAAGCAATACCACGACGTATGGCTTCCAGATCCAGAGGTGGCACTCCAAACAACACCTGCATTGCCTGTGTGGAGATAGTGTGGCACACAGGTAAACACCCAAGCAAGGCGACTCTTTGGCAAGCCAAGATTCGACTACGGCCCTTTACAGTCATAGCCCTGTCGTACCATATTGATGCTCCATATGTTGCACAAGCAACAAAAAGGAATCATATATGATACGGACAGAGCGTCTGTGAAGTCAGATCGCAATATGCGCCATACCTGGCCTACAGCACTCAGCATGCGTTGTTTCATTCGAACCAGGTGAGGCATGAAGTTCATACCCTCACCCAACGTTATGCCCAGATATCTGACCTCAGTCACATATCTAATGCTAACGCAATTGATTTGCTCAGCTTGAAGTTTGCACAATATGCTTCTCAACATGGAAAGGTCCGTGAATACACCTATTAGATCATGTTTTGCGACACCTGCTGACATCTGTAAAATTTTCATGTCCGCCGCTGGTTTTTTTCTTATATTTTTCGTACATCGTCCAATTCTGCGAGTCCGAGACGAGTATCTATATATACTTTTTGGTTTGAGCAAAAGATTTTGAATTTTCAACACTTCGGCACGATGAAGCCTCCAAAGACGATGTCGGAAGTTGGGTTTGAGGGGTTGAGAAACGGCAATTCATTCTTTCAGTGCCGTTGTCCAATTGTTAAAAGTTACCTGAAGGACTGTAACTTCTAAGGATTGCGCTATCATAAAAGAGGAAAGAAGATAAGTCGTTCTGGATTCGTCAATGTGCTGCTTCATGGACATAAAAAAAAACAACTTTGTTCACTGGCCTGGTACGAGTATACTCCAGTCTTAACTTCGAATTCGTTGGCTATTCCCGCTGAGTATTTAACTTCTGATTCACCGTTTTCATACATATCACACGCCGCGCTTCCATATGAGGTCTTTGGGAAGCCTAGTCAACGCTTTTTCTCGAGAAAGACGATAAGCAAATCTTTTGAAGCGTCACGAGATTTCTCCATCATTACTCGTGAATCTTGAATCGCATCGTATGTCGACCTATCCCTCGCACTGACTATCAATTTAGTAATATTGCGCTCTAGCACTCTCGTGTATTTTACTAGTTTGCGACATTAGCTGCACTAATCAGTAACTGTTACAGTTTTTCGTGTCGCTTTTGCTTTTATATAGTAATATAGAACAAGGAAGCTCTCCCTAAACTGGTTAGGCATCCGATTCAAACCCAAGATTTTCGCTTGTATCCTATACTTCGGTCGGACTGCACGGCTCCAGTTCATTCCTATTTTCTTTGTACGTAGAAGGCAGACGCTCCTGCTCATCTTTAATGCAAAATATGATATTTAACTGATTTTGGAACGAGCTCGTTTGCCTGTTCTTCGATATTGCACTGCTTCTATTGTTTGTCGACAGTAGGCGTTCTCGCAAATCAAGCGCCCACAGCTGGCCTCCTTCCCTATTTAAGTTGTGGCAAATTAGTTTTTCGACTGACGCCCGCTTTTGGCGGTTTGTCTCATATTTCATCACTTTAATGCGCCTCAAGTCCCATTTACAGTATTGCGAGATGCGATACGTTGTTCGAAAAATAGAGCACATGAACTGTCAAAAATGTTTCCGTAACATGTACTTCAATGTGTTTGTTTACAATAATGCGAGTCTCGCAGAAAGTATCGCAGTCAAATTCGAAAATCTGGAAAACTCTCGCATCTTGCAATGCGTGACAGCTAAATTTTTTTTGTTTTCAGTTTGAGCTTGACAATTTTTCTTTGCGTTTTGACGTATCATTGTAAACAGACGTCCGATGTCCGTCTGTCTATGGGACTTCAGTCTTATTTTTTGCCAAAGATGACTATTCTCCGTTTAACCGACTTTTACAACAAATAGAGGAAGGCGGTGTCCCATCGCACAGGGATTAACAAAAGCTGTCAATCAGACCTCTTTAGGTCATAGAAGAACCACACTTTGGTAGTACACACATTTTAAAAACCAATTAATAGTGTGTAACTCTCCCTTTAATGAAGGGTTGAAGCTTATCTAATATCTCCTCCACTCTTTGAGTAATTGACTTTCCCAACTGCCTAGGTATAAACCACAACCTTCATGATGCTCCTTCTGAGAAGCTGTCTAAAACAGGTTGGCATATAAAAATGTATTCCAGGAACTTCTGAGTCTATTAAAGCTTCACAACCTTACGATGACTTCTAGTTAGACTTCTCAATGTTTACAGTACGACTCTGACAGCCTTTAGTTTTTACCAATGTAGCTATCTACTATAGGTAGTGTCTAAAGGTCTAAGATGCGGTTTTGTAATCTTCATTGCGTAGGACCAGCGATTTATCTGGCCCTGAGAGGACGTGTCCTAGTCAATAGGTCGGAGTTAACTAACCGAATAATGGGAAATATGAATTCAGAGTTGAAAATCAATGTGAAGGTAAAAGATTTGTTGATAGGTCTCTATTCTTATGCGTATACGGCTATTGACCTTATTTTCACATCAAAATGTTCAACCTGCTTGGTCAGATTCTATTCTTAAATTGAGAACAAGATGCTGAATTCACCGATATCAGTAGCTTGGTCTGTTTCAAAATCTCGGCTCAGTTTTGGAAAAACAATGCAAAGAATGTTGCCTTGTTAAATGTACTTGGGGTGCTCTTTCGTGGAATGATTTTACTTTTTAAGAAACCCTTTGCTCACTTCAGAAGGCTTCAATCATTCCATCCACAGAGCAGAACTATTTCTTAATTATTTAAGATGGTGCTAGAGCCTGAGGTGGACCCGGACCGCAACCAACAAGCCTCTGCAGTCAGCTCGATCTTTAGCTAGCTACCTTGAGGGCAGTGATCTAGAGTGATAACATTTTAAACAGCCTAAATTGCGTTGATGAGTGATAGTAAAATCGTAATGAGTCCTCATTCACAAAGCTAATGATATCTTATGATAGGTCTTCATGGGAATGCATTCTTACTTCATCTTGCTTCTGTTCATTGACCTTGCTTCTCATCTGCCCTGCGTCAAGACTGCTTGGGGCGGCTCATTCTTCTTCCACCTTGGTTTAGTGGATGCTACTACATTGCGAGGAATTTTTTCCGCCTCTTAAGCTGCGATTTGTTCGCTACTATTTCGTTCGCCTTATCATAATGATGTCGCAAATTTCATAGTAAGAGGTGTCTATTTTAGGTACAGTTTGATTGTAATATCCTTAAGATGATACAAAGGCTCATAAAGCAATACGGATTCTGCAGAATGTTTGTGTTCTTCCAGATTTCTGATACCATATCGAGCGCAGCTATTGCTTGCCCACATCGAGTTGACGCCGTCTTCGGCTAAGACAATGCTTAGAAAATGAAGGAAGCCAAAAACTTCCTTGACCTGCTGATTTACAACATTTTTAACTCTGGCGGCTGCTTTTTAAGGTGTCAGACCGGGGCGGCACTGACCAACAATACTTTTGAGTTTGCTCAATTCTTAGTTACCGAATTAGTTGAGATCCATTTCCAACTGCATCACCATAGGAAAGGTCTGTCTAGGAGACGGAACCGAAGATTAGGCGGATCATCAAGATAAGCCTTTGCAACTAAATTGCCTTTGGCAGAAACCGCGACTGCCCAGAGGCATTGTTCACTTGGTCAATATTATGATGTCATTGCTGGAGATCACTATAGTTGTCCGTTTGAGTCGTCAGTTTTTCTTGTCTTCTTTTGATGACAGGACATTGCTGCTTCTGCCTCAATACTCAATACAAATGCCCCACTGACAACCCGCTTATTTCTCCAAATCTGACATAAATTTTCTTCTGCATCGTTGTGAGTGACTCTTGATGTTGTCTTGTGAGTTGTACATTTCAATGTTAGTGAAGTCGAATAATTGCATGATAACACCCCACGTTATGGTGGTGACGATGATTCACTGAACTCTGTGTTTTAACTAGTTAGTTGGCTGTAAAATGTATCTTTTTCGTCGTCACCTTTCCTACTCTTTTCTGGAATCAATACTCGGACACACGTACAGATCCTTCTGGTTCCCTCAGTAAACTAAGACAGGTTTTGTGCCAAAGAATGGTACTATGTTGCGTCAAGTTATCTTATTTCGCTCAATCCCAAGATGTGAATTTTGTAACTCATGGATTCATTGACGTGTTGGAGGAATCTGCCACTTTGAGAACCTCTTTCCAGTGAATCCAAATGTGGAAGTGGCAATAGATTTTACTACAAGATGTTCGATTGTAGCGAACCAATGGCTATCGGAAGATGTTGCCTCTCCAAGGCCTAGGTTTTCCAACTTTCCTGTCAAGAATGCCCACCTTTCTACAATAAATTTGGTGATATAATCAAAGAAGATCGTAGTGCTGTACTAACACCATTGTTCGTATTATTGTCCTCCACGAATATCGGTCTTAAGTTGACTAATTAAACCTTGCTGCTTAAGTCTTTCTCTAACGACAAATCCTAATGGCATAATTGAAATGTAAAGACACCTCTATGCTATCTCTTGAATTTGGTTTCCTAAGTAGTCCATTACATTGTAGTTTGTATAGTCTTTTGCCTCTATTTCCAGAAATTGGACTATGTCCTCCACACCTTACAGGTCACCATGTCCGGTTTTGTAAGAGCCTTCTGTCACGTTTCCTTTGGAGACAATAAAAAAAAAAGCCAGAGCCATACTATGCCGTCTTCCTAAATCTCTTACACTCTCAAGTCCTTCGGATTCCCCACTTTTTCTCTTTTCGATAGCTCATTTCCTTCTATACCTCAGTGTTCTGGTACCCAGTAGAGTGTTTTACGACAGCTCTTGAGTATATCGAAATTGATGTTAGTTAATTCCAGTGCCTTTAGCGCAGCCTGATTATCTTTGTATCATAGATGGCGATATCCCTATAAGTTTTCGACCCCTTTTGTATACATAAGCATTGCCGCAACGGGACCATTTAGAAATTCCGATCGGAAGACATTGTTTGTGTCATGTAGTCGCACTGACACTTCCAGGTTAAGATCTGCACAGAATATAGCCGAATATGTTTACTCCGTTGGGCCTTAGTACTGGATCTCCTTGCGAGCAGAAAACTATCCAGTGCCGCTAATTTTCTGAGAATCGTTCTGCTCCTTGTCGGCAAGTTTTCACTAAGATAGTACTGAACTCTGTAAAGAATTTAGAGTTTAAATCATTAGCCTTCGTTCTAAACTGATAGCCTAACTAGAAAGTACTCGATGTATTGCAGGTCTTGCATAAAAGGCAGCTTCGGGTCTTGCGGCCTCTGCTGTTGATGCTCATGACGCAACTGATGTAGCCTTAGAAGCCTGTTGCTAGATTGCTGCTTTGAAATCTGATAAAAACTGCCAAATATCGGGCTTACCATTAAGGGCTACACATTTTTGTACAAAGTACATCTCACACCACTACGGAACTCGACTTCATTCATATGCCCACTACGAGCGCGCTTCGTACTCTTGTACACATTTCGGCAGATATTCCGATAATTCCGCGTTCAATATTGACTCTGAGCACATCTAATGTCTCTGGCTTATTGGCATAGACCAATAAGTTGACGTAGGCCCAAAGAAATTAGTCCAGAGTTGTCAAATCGCACGAGCGAGGCGGCCAATTGAGATAACAAGCGCACCAAACTTTAATTTCAATAGCTCTTTTGTTTGGCCCGCTGTGTGGCAAGTGGCGCCGTCCTGTTGAAACCACATCTCACCAATGTTGGTACATGCAATTGCGGCCAAAAATAACGCTCCAACATGACCCGACAGTGGTTTCCCCGAGGGGGCCATCATCACCAACGAAAAAATATGACCCATTGATGAAAACCATACGGAACGGTCAATTTCTGTAGCACATGTGGGTTTGTAGCCGTCCAATAGTGCATATTTTGCGTGTTGACAAAGCCACTTAGTCAAAAATGAGCTGAAGGTGATTTTCCGACGAAATTTTGAATCGGCAGTAACCATTTCCAGAGTCCAATTTGAGAAAGTTCGACGCTTCAAATGGTCATCTGGCTTTACTTCTTGAGTAAAGTTGTAGGCCGAGATCCTTTCAAGTTCGCTTCGAAAACTACTTTCAAGATAACTCAATCTTGAGCCATAGATTAGTCTACAAAGTAGGACAACTTGAAGAACCGTGTACATAGCTCAAACGCTGAAATTCCGTATTGACCGTCACTTTGGCACATTCAGTATGTTAAATCATCATATCTTCTGTCATATACAAGTGAGAACCTGTCCATCTGTCAAACTCATATCAAAGTAGTACACAATTTCACTGTCATTGCCCACAACTCATTACACCATAAAACTGCCATCATACGAGTACAACTTTCCCACAACCCGACACGACAACCCTGACAAATTCAATCATTCTCTAATTCACCGTCACCTACTATCGGCAACCAGATGAGCAGAGGAAAAAAACCTCAACCAACACCGAGTGCACTTAAAAAAGAAGCTGCAAACGCCATTTATGGCAACGACAAATCGATTTGGCAGCACAGAAGAGAAGTGGAAAAAAACTCGCACATTATTTGCTCTGATACAAGTAAAACAGGTCCAAGTACGCCACTTTACGGTCTGCCATCACCTTTGGTAAATAAACTCGCACATCTCATCCCCACGAGAGTTTGATTACGGCCGTTCATATGGGAAGCTCTTTATGAAAAGTGAAATTTGTTGGCCTATTAATCGGGCCGCATCGAAGGGGTAAGGAGAATTGAGAAAGTGACCGTCCAAGACCAAGTCTGGAGTGTGAGTATCTCAAAAGATGCATTTCACTCCTTAAACAGTCATTGATACCCTGAATGGCTTTAGTCGGACTAACACTCACTTGTGACGAGAACCAAGCAAACGTTCCATTATTGACCACCACAAGTGGTCTACAACAAGAAAAACGACACCAACGGCAACCAAAGATGTCCAAAGACTCGAGCCTGCTGACAAGATAGTCAAATGCAATTTTTATAGTTTTCATCGCATTTTTATATTTTTTTTACCTGTCAGCCATTATCTTTTGCTGGAGGAATGTACCTATCTTTTCGAGAAAATAAAAGTATCTAAAGCTGAACGTACTCGTACATAAAAATGGAGATATTATGCATAATGACGGGATGGAATTCTGCGTGGATAGGTGTGCCAGTCCACCTGGTTGGAAATGTAGGGAGTAGAGTGGAGTAGATTACGAATACGAGTACCTCTGCGCTGTCATCATGCTGGTAATGGATAATTCATGGTGGTCAGGGAGTTCAGATGGGTTCGTCTAGTCGGTGATTTTCTTTATTGATTGGCGTTTTATTGACGGTTTTTTTTTTCTCATTTTTAGAGGTAAGTAGTTAATGATAATAATTAGACGGTTTAGGTAGGATTAAGGGGGTTCCGTTGTAATTACGTTAGAAAGTGCAATTAGTGTTCATTAGTCGGCTTCCATAGACGGATTCGTTTGATTGAAAACCTCCGGCTACTCATTGAAGATACGTTCATATAGTAAGGACGTAGTTTTAAACGATTCATTCATCTCGTTGTGGATAAAAGATTGGAAATTTTGTTTACTCAGGCCAGTCTCCAGGATCTCCAGAGATGGACAATTCATCTGTACATGGAGACCACTTTATTCTTCTTCGGACGACGAATGAGATTTTATACGTCAGAATCGAAGTAGCGATCCGAAGCCTAGTATCTGCATCGATGCCATGGAAAGCACTTAAATGAGTCTATCACCACAATTTCTTTAACTGATCTTCGTTCAATGCCAGCATGGAATTGACCTTGATATTGGATGATCCGGGCTTCCTAACGCCGGAGATTACATATCCCGGGTATCTCATACCAAAAGGATTATGCTCTATTGGAGCCAGAAACTTTCTAATGATTGCACGGTATCCAACAGCGCCGCCCTTTGGATTATAGCCGTGTTGAGGTGTTTCGGCAACAATTCAGTGGCTGAGATGACAATTGGTGTAATTCCTATCTTCGGTGCTCGGTACATACTCGTAATTCCCATTTCGATTGCCAGTGCAGTATGTTTTGAAATTTTTTTTTCGAGTACGTACTCTGGAGGTTTCAATTTCCTTGTTGGCTTTTTTTAAAAAGATTTATGTCCGCTGGACTATACTGGCCGGTGGCTGTAGCTCTATCCCAATATATGATAGCTTCGTGGTGGTCTTTTCAAGTTCAGGTTGTGGGTGGTACTTATAGTATGGTGTATGCTGCTGGATGAGACCATAGTTCAGCGCTAGTTGTTGGTGAATTATTTTAGCGACGTTGTTATGTCTGAACGTATAGTCATACGAAGCAATTGCACCGCATTCTGATATAATGTGGTCAATTGTTTCACCACATCACTGGCATCTGTCTTCAACTGTTACGATGACTTTCTCCTGTATAGCCATTACAAAACCTTCAGCCTCGGAGAATAGCCTGCCTTGCAAAAGCCGTAAAATTGAGGCTTTTTGATCGATATGATCCATTGCAAGATCATGCAGATGTCCTCCGTGTAAGGGCTTTGTCTTCCACGCTGTGATAAGTTCATTCGAGGTCTGGACGTTGTCAGGACAAGGGAAAGTGTCTGACTTCAGATGCAAAGGAGTAAGACCGTCATGGCTTTAAGTAGTGGCGACAGGGTGCTCTGAAATTACAATACCTTCGAAGATTAAAATTCTGCTGGTGGTGCATTTTGTTGATGCCGACTATTCCTCTACCACCCGCTTTGCGAGGGAGCGTTGTTCTTTCTATTGCACTCCGTGGGTGTTGGCTATTGAATCATGTTAGCGATGTGCGAATCAGCATTTCGAGATTCCCTACATCACTTGGTGGCCACTTAATTACTCCAAATGAATACGCTAACAGAGGTATGGCCCAGCTATTAATAGCCGGGCATTTGTTTCCTCCAATAAGGTTCGATTTCACAATATTCCTTTTTTAAAGTTTCAGTTGTAGGAAACCTAGATATTTATAGGATTCACCATGCTGCATATCTTCGATGATCAACTGGGCATCCTTCCCCCATACCATCTATTCGTCGTCTGACTAGATGGATCATCTTGCACTTTTCTATGCCAAAGGGGTTGGTGGGCTAGCTGGAGGCGAACGATTTCCAGTCCTGCTAGGAGTGACGGATTGTCTTGTTCCAGATGTTGCCGGCATAGAGGCTAGTCTTTCTTCGACCTCGACTATTACTTCAGCTTTGATTCGCTGTCGTCGGTTGGTTTCCACATATTCGTTGGAGAGAATTACGTCCTTTCTTCGAGCTAGGTTGTTGTTAATCCTGCCATCGAAGTCTCTTTACCTTCCCGCGAATAAGTCGAACATCTTTCTTCTGTAGGTGGTCATATGTTGTGGGTTCTCACAGTTCTGCCTGCTCTGGTGGTTCCAAAATTACCTTGGAAAACACTTGTCGCAGTTTCAAGTATATTTTGTTGCATCGCTGGTAACTCATCTTCTTACGGAACCAGACCCTCGCCGGTAGCCGCGGCCTCTACCGACGTTTGAGTGTATATCCCCACTTGGTTTTGTGTATTTTCATTTTCCATGTATCCATGTAGCACTTGGTTTTTATGTGAATATGGGTTGGGATAATCAGTTCGCTACACTACTTCACTTTGACCTGCTTAACAGGGGCGACCCTGTGTCAATAAGTTCCACTATAGTAAGCGTCTTAGCCGCCTCTCCACGTCAAGGCTTATCCCTGGGGGGTGGGGGGGGGGGGTATTATTATCATTAAGGTGGGTGCTAGCTAGCTTTTGGTGGCTGCAAATCAATCAGAGCTTTTAACAAACCCAATCTCAAGTTCTCCAAAAAGTCTTTTCCCAGGGTGTTTGGCACGCTGTATTTGGAGGGTAGTCGCACAGCAGTGTAACATAGTCTCTATTTCCTCTTCGTTCCTACAGCTTCTGGAATAGTCTTCCTCCTATTCTGCTAATGCAGTGGTCAGTTAGAACACCTGTAACGATACGGATGTCTTCTTTGTTGAGTCTCCGAGGAGGGTACATGTTCTCCCGCTGTCTATGTTTGGCCAAATGGAGCGTAATATGACACAGTCACTCCTGGAGATCCATGCTTTGCTAGATCGTATTACGGCTATAAGTTCTCATCCGCTTTCTCATTCCCTTTCACTTTTGTGTGTCCAGGTACCCGTCAGATACATATCCGCTCGGTGAGATCCGCAGACTCTACTTAGAGTTTAATGACATTTTTGTACCACCTATTGATTTTGAGGTTTCACTTGCCCAAGCTTTTATGGCTGCTTGGCTGTCCACAAAGATGGATATCTCTGAAGGATCGAGTCCGTATAGTTCGTATAGGGGTGGAGTTTTCCATAGTTTGTGGCAGTGTTAGATAACCAGCCGTGTCTGCTAGGGAATGATGTGGAGAAACCCCTATCACTCCCACATTTTGTCAGTTTTGACGGTTCGTACTCCTGTATTATAGACGCGTTTCCTAATTGCGGAGCGTCCATAGGCTTGTTTCTTTTAGTCTGATTGAGCTTTTGAAAGCCGTGCATTTACAGAATTCATCTAAGGTTAAGCATTATCTCTAGTGGGGCTTGAAGAGTAGACCTTAACGCTACTGTTACTGCGACACAAGCTAGTCTTCGAACTTGTGTGGGTGATAACTAGCCTCTTCCGCACCCCATAGGCAAGAATGGGTCTAACTATGCCCACGTATATCCGTTGTATTGCACATGGTATTAGTCCCCAACATTTACCAAAGGTTCTTTGGCATGTGTATCTAGAATGTTCCTAATGCTTTTTTCTGTGTTAGCTTCCAACTGAGATTCCTGTCTAGTAAGATTCCTTGATATTTAGTTTTGGATGAAAGCTGTATCCTGCTTCTAGGAAGATTAAACTTTTCTAGCTTTCTCTTTCTTGTGGACAACAGTATTTTGGTTTCTGAAGGATTTATCCCTGAACCATTTTGTGTTGTCCATATTGCGAGTGTGTTCAAGGCCGACTCCATTAGTTCGGTGATCGTTGGAAGATGTTTTCCTCCCACCAGAATGACTATATCGTCGACATAGGCTTCACACAACCGATAAAGATAATTTTAAGCCAAGGTGTGATGTATGGAAGACCGTGCTGTAACAAGGCCGCAATCATCTCGTCTGCTCCCACCGATTCATAGGGATTGCACGATTTGATCGCCCATGTTATTCTATTCTCTGTGATCAGGGTAAAGATTATGGGTTCGTTGGGAGTTGATGTTATGGTTCGAAACGAATTTCCATAAGAAGCAATAGTGATTGCCGACTATTATCTGTCCAGACCCCATTGGAGTCTTTCAGATATCCCGGTGCTATCGGATTTTTGTATAGGACTCTTCTTAACCAGCGGATTCGTTGGTACTTTCTATGGCTTCGCAAAACAGAGCCCAAGATTGTTTCTTCTAGTGCGTTTTGCTTTTCTATGAAGTTTGCTGATATTTGTTCTGTGTCTTTATAGTTCGCTTGTCCACCAAGGGGGTTTGGAGGGCTTGCGATGTCCAGAGATAGGACAGTTCCTTAGATTTGAAGTTACATAGTTTACGGCAGAGTATGGGACACATACTTTGATATTATGGCGAAGTGGAAGGTCATCTCCAGCTATGGAGATGCTCTTGTTGAGGAACTCCAGAAATAGTTCATTCCCGCTAAATCCCGTTTAGCCAGCCCGATCCATCGAAAACAAATTCCTCCGGGCAGCTGGTTTCAACGTTGTTCATCATGCTCTTAAATACGTGGTCCCTGTTTAATTTTGCCATCGGGGTTTTGAAGGTTTGCAGTTTTACAGGAGTGCTCTCGAAACCAGTCGAGGGCGTTTTCCTCTTTGAAGTGCCCCCTTTGGTATCATCTCTGCCTTTCTGCCCTTTCGCTGATATTTCCGAGGTTGACGGAAGGTTCAGCTTAGCTGACTTGTTCTGTTCTTAGACCTTTTGAAGGGTCTTAAATGTTGATTTGTCACTACTACTTTATAAGCCGGTAAAATATCTTTGCCTAGTAGTAGATGATGTTCTCTAACGCTGTTGGTACCTCAACCAAACTTTTAAGCAGTAGTGGACGGCAAAAGTAGATAACATCGACCTCCATCGTTGACGAAAAGGTTGATTCGTATGGTCATATCACGTTGTCAAAACGTCAAAGTGTGGACGTCAAAGTATGGACAACGATGCTTTTATGTCTTGTGGCCACAGCTTAGCGATATTCGGACTGTGCGAGTATTGCGCTATTGAGAAATTTTCTGACGAAGTCTTAGGACGTTGCATATCCGCATCCTCACCATGGCTGCAATCAGAGTCTATATTAGTCATTCAGAACGTGGAGATACTCCGAATACATGTTACTAGAAACATGCCCGTCCTTGAGTTGCAGCCTAGTTTTTTTGGTTTTAAGTTTGATGGTCTGTTATGTTCGCGTCCGAAGCTGTTTCCAAAAATTCTTTCCTTGTTGATTTTGACATTGGACTCACCCAGTATGAGTGCAGAAGCTCATAGAGGAAATCACTGATCATACTCTCTTTCCAATTGTTAGCAGATGGACAGATTTAAGTTCTGAAATACGGAACTCGGTTCACTCGCTGCCACTTACTACTCAAGGCACTCAGTCTTAGTCGTAGATTTTCATTTCTCTGGTTCATTTCCGGCCCTTCTGTGTATGCTTTCTGGATAAAAGTATGTAATATCTGTAATTTAGCAGGACAAGACTTTTGGCTGTATATTGCCTATTAGGGGTCCTAAAATGTGAGGTGCGAAGCTGATAATCTTATTCTTTAACTCGTTTGGTCGTCGAAATCTTCGGACATCATCCATGCCCGACACTTATCTGGTTCAACACCATTATCCTTTCATATCAACTCTCCATGGGCATGGACAACAGCAATTTTTAGAAGACTATTCAAGCCCGATCCGAGGCTTGCTCGTAACTACAAACTCTCTATGGTCTAAATTCGTGCGAATTTCAAATTCAAACAGAACTCCCACGCACTAATCTCCATTTTATCTACGTAGTGCAGCACTTAACAGCTGAGTTATAAACGACATTTCACTTTGAAAAAAAATCAGTTTGACTGTTGCACGCGAGCTGAACCTTAAAGTTACTCGAGTGCAAAAGAGTTGCAACACGATGGCGAATGACTTTACGCATGCAAAGGGTCATTACACGGATGACAAGCATGGATTTCCTTATGGCGGGGAAATTCCCCCGATGATAACAAGGCAAATGTTAGAGATTAGTCATTGCAGTCATTGGAGGAACGTCAATCACCCTAACGTACAGTCAAGGTGTTAATTGTACAGAATTTGCGAGGTTCACAGCTCTGAAACTGGCAACATGCAAGGTCATAATTTGATTCAGAGTGCCGGACGGATTTCCTGGGTGGAAATGATGTGAAAGTATGTTGTTTAGAGGTTTGTCTTAAGAATGTTAACCCGTGATGTGGAGTTAGGAAACAACTGGGCCTTTCTTCGTCGAATGAACTATTAGTCGGTTTTAGTAAATCACTTTCAAAACTCATTGAAAATGGTTCGATCTGGGTTAACTAAGGCTAAACAGAGCAGGGATCTTCTGTAACATGTACTTCGTTGCATGTGTTGGAGGCATGTTTTTTTGGTGTGCTTTCTGGGAAGACCTGATAGGATTCCTACACGGCTTTGTCGCGAGGTAATTTGCCTCCATCTCTTGCCAGTTGATCTGTAAATTCATAATCTTCAATGTCATGCTGCTAAGTACACAATGTAGCGCTATGCAAATCTGCACTATATTGCCTGCATTGAGCTTGGATCTTGTGACATTCGGTTTCAACCCTTTGTGTGGGAGTATTTCGCGCATATTCCTAAACAACTTCTGTGATAAAGTGGCTACAGTACCAACACCTACCACGTCAAAGCCGAGTACCTGTAACTTGATGCGAGCGTATTTAAGCCGGACACTCACAGAGGTAGTGGTCCACAGTGTCGTAATCACCCTCACAGCAAGCGACGCAGGATGTTATATCACTCATGCCCAACACATTTAAGTGCTTAGCAAAAGTGTAGTTATGCCAGTGAGCAGCTTGCAGTCTTTCCTACCGAGGAAGACCACCACTTATGAACGTCGGGAAGCATGTGTTTGATCTGCCTGCAGCCTTTAGATCCATGCCATTTGCGGTTTTGCTCATATAAAACCCAACTGTCAATGGAAGCCTTAACCGAGGAAGCAGGCAAACCGGGATCTGAAAAACACTCCTTTGACTCTTACCTAGCAAGTTCATCGGCGATGTACCAGCGCCGCAACCTATATCAGTTTTGGATATAAATATCAAGGGAAGGGCCATTCATCAATGCACCCAGAACGTAGCCAGCCGTGTTAGAAAAAGCCTCCGAGCAGCCAAGACTGACCGTTTTTTGGAATCTGGTAAAAGCAGTATTTTCGTCAGAGCTTATTCCACCAGACATTCGATGCAGAGGGAATAATTGGCCTTATCATAGCCGTGTGCATCCAGACAACCCTTCTCGGTGACAGGCCCCATGTCTAGCTGGAAGCTCCTTTGCACTGGAAGAAAGCCCATGTCGCCTTAGAAGCTTTCCACGTAACATGCTTAGTCCATAGAAGAAGCTTCATTGGATGGTGATGGCACTAGATGAGTCGGACCAGCCAGCTTCCTTCTTCTTGTAAAGAGAAGAACCTCACATTTGAGAGGATGAACTGAAAGCCAATTTCTGGGTTTTCTGCGTTTTAGAGCAGACAGTCGCTAGACACGATTCAACATACTGTGCAGCTATTGTACATCATCCATGTATGCTTGTGCATTGACGTCAGAACTATTGAGGGCGCTGAGCGGTGAGTCGACCAAAATGCAACCCCTGTTTACCCCCTCATCCGCAATCAGTTTCCCGGTCACCAGCAATGCTTTTAACCACAAAACAAGTGATTCGCCTACGCCATGACGTCTGGCCGCGTTACATATACCGTCAAAGATTGCATTGTCGAAAGCACCTTCATGAAAATGTCCAACGCATATTCCTTCTTGTCGAAGGAATTCGCCTTCGATTCTGCCTACCATAATTTGAAGTGCACTCTCGCAAGGTAGTTTTGACGAATGAAGTGTGACTTCTAGGTCTGAAGCTGTTGGCTAGCGTGTAATACTGGTGATATGCACTTATTTGGAAATAAAATAGAAAATATACCCTTCAACGGTGCAGATAGGAAAGGTGAGTCACACCTAGACTTAAAGGTCTCGACAGAAGCTTTGTCTACGCCGACAATACGAGAAGAACCGTCCTGGAGGACCAGATTTTCCACTTTTAAGTGTCGAGCCCAGGGTTATGTGTATAAAGACGCATTAGCACATCCCCCGTTTCCCTGAATTGTGTGTCTAAAAACTTCGGAAGTCTTAGTTTCCAGGAATGGGATTTTCGGCACAGACTTGTTCAACTTCACTGCGAGGAGCACTTCACTCTAAGAGTTCCGTTTTCCATATCGTAGCACTCTCCTTGAATGAGAACATTCTTTGCTTTAACTAGCTTTCACTAGCTCGACACAGTGTTTGCAATCAGCGTCGTTGAGACTGTTGTCATTGTCAGCCTTCTTAGTTCGGGAGGAGATAACGCCATCCTTATAGGTGCGTCGGTCTCGTCCCCTTTGGGGTTTGGAGTTTTTCGTGGAGGTTGGTTTCCCAGCGACTTTCAAGTTCCGTCCACCCGAACTGCAATTGGTTTCAACCAGACCTTCTGTGCTGGAAAAGCTACCGCCAGACTACCGTCTACCAGAACTACGACCTTTGCTGGTTGTAGCACTGACCTTATTCGGACATCGTGTGCGTGTGAAATCACTGCTTCCACCTTTTCGGTTTCCCGATAAGTGCCGCCAAAAACAGAATTCTGACCAACAACTGGTCCTCTCCGGTACTCTCACCATCGTTCCAGCTCAATCTACAAAACGTGTCGTAGAAAGGGCCGTAGGAGTTATCGGAATCCAGTGATCCAGGACCTTCTGGTATTTTTTAGAGTATGTTGCTTGGGGCCTCCAGAATTCGTGCCCCGACCGCAGTGGAAAAAACCAGGAGTAGGTTGTCGCTATTGTGAGTACCACCAACCGCTTAACGTCTAGTTTGGACGTTTTTGGCGCTTAGTAAAATGTCTCACCTGGGTTCTTATCAGAACCATAGGAGCTGTGACCCTTAAGCCTTCATGCCACGACAAGGCAGCCAGAGAAAAAACAAACGAGCTCACAGAAGTACGTATGTATTTGCTGTATAACTCTGTATATTCCTTTCTTCAGCCTTAGGTCGGTTATTACCTTCTGTATGGGTGTTCAACGAAGTGTCTGTGTGGTTCTCAATCTGGAATATGATACCTCACCAGATTTTGTATTATTTCTTGGCTGTTTTTGGCCAGCGGATAGTACTCGTAATTGTCATTTATGAGTGTAGTTACGTTTTCGGAGTTGCTGAATTCTTTCTTAGATTGCCCACAGTAAATTCCTTCTTTCTTCTTCCTCTTTTTCTACTTCCCTGAGTTGGAAGCCCATTTAGATATGTTTCCAGCTGTGAACATTCATCTGGCATATTCATGTTTGGTGCCATAGCAATATCTTCTCTATTCTGGACATGAAGGATACTGAGTAGTTTGTGCCAGAAGATGTAATTTTCTGAGTACTAACTGACAGCAAGCTATCACAAGCCACATGCCATCTGCGACGGCCTACTGTTTTCATTTTCACAAAATCATTCCGAAATTATTATTCTTCTTGTATTCCCCATCGGGGGTATTTTGTACAAAATAGAATAGGAAAGCTCTTGTCAGTCCGAGAGCCTTTTACGCAAATAAAGCTGCTTCGAATCTAAAGTCTGTCTAAAGCAGTCCGACCTGTTGAGACAAAAAACCCTGCTTCTATCGGATAGCCAAATATTGAAAATGACTCTTGTTACCTTGTAGTCACTTAGAGATTCACTCCGCTCACAGACCATTACGGGGCTGTCCTAGTACGTTTATGTTTTAAGTATTTGTGCGTCTTTGAATGCTGTGTAGCTTGATCAAGTGCGGTGTTTCCTATCCACCCTTTCTTATATAACAGCTCACTGAATCATGATATCAAGGCATTCCCTTGATGGGTATTTTGATGCTTATACAGTGCTGGTCCTATCACAGATACTTGTAGCGAGCCATCAGAAATTATCAGTTTTTGTGGCTTTGTCACAGTTTATGACGATATCACTTGAAAGAGTTTATTTCTATGCCACTACCGGGGGAACTAAATGATCTCCAGTGTCTTCAACAAATACATGCAGTCATGTCAGTGTTATTTACGACGCACGGTCTTGCTCAGGCTTGAGTAAGGCAAAACGTCGAATATTTTTAGGCCTCCAGTTACCCTTCCTAAAACAAGAGCAATTAATTAATTAGACCTGCACTACAGAGACTTAAAACAAAAGACGTCCCTCCCTAACTAGTTTAGATTTTCCAATGCCATCTACCGATAGTCTTGGGCAACGACCAAAGTATTTTTAATTCGCCTTCCATGACGAGAATTGTTCTTATTTGAAAACAAAAAGTAATCTCTTGGCTTCTCTTTAACACCCAAAACGTTTGCTAAAATACGTGTAACCTGCCAGCAGATTGTTCACATGTTCATGTCATAAATTCTCACAAGAAGATACCCTTCTGCAACGACTTCTTAGTGCTTTTTTTCCCCTTCTTCCCATATATATCTCTGAATAAGTCAGCGGCTCTCATAAATTCACGCTTTGGTGATTTTTCAGTCACCTCATGTTGATTTGTTTTTAACCTCTTTCAATGTTTTTCTTATGATTCTCATTTTAATTAACTACCTTCAATGCAGTTAAGACAGAACATCATTTAGCCCTTATCTGACCATAACTGACAGCTCGATTTATATTTTACTTCCCCGCTCTTGTTCGTATCCGAATTCGTTAGCAAACAAATTATACATTCATTTCGAAATCAATTTGTAGCTTCGTCAATTTGTCCCTTTCACATTGCGTTTCACAACATAAATCCATTCTAGGCTTTTAGATAAACAGAAAAGCATCCAAACTAATTGATTCATTTGAAAAACAAAAGATACTTCCGATAGTGTAACATAAAAATTCAATTTTCTCCATCAATCTGTTAAAAGGCCCTTCCCAAAACAGACACACACTTAAGTCAATGACAACTCCTCTCATGTAACTCCTACCGTAATTCGCTATACCAAAATGAATACTCGTATTCCCTCTTACGAAAGTATCTTAAATGCAATCTCGAAATCAATTCGTTACACCCTCCGTCACACATGGGGGATACGGATACCTACTCGTAAAGCCAGTGTAAAGCATGAAAATTAACTAAAAGATACTTTATTACACTTTTCAGATACTTTTTTCCCCCATTTTTAATTGTTTTGTAAAAGCACACGTCAGAATTTTTAATTAACAAATTTATTTTCTCGTTTATTTGCTTCGTTTCAGGTAAGTTTTCCCATCAATTGTACTATCAATCAAGTGTGTAAGTATGAGGCGATTTATTATATTTTTAGAACAAGTAGAGGCCCAAGAAGCCTCCCCTGCGGCATCCCATCAAATTCGTTTATTTTTTTCATATGACTGCAATTTGTAATTGTGATTTGTGAACGTAACGACGCACCCACGCACATAGTTGCATAAATTTTCCGAATAGCCATTTGGAATAGTATCTACGAGTACTTACTCGTATGTTTGTATATTTGCGCATGTAGTCACACTTGTGTATGCAAATGAGGAATATGAATTCGCCCTGTGGGTGTGACTGGTATAAAGCGCGGTAGCAATCGACTTCGACTTTGGAATTAAATGAAATGCAATTGGCACTGTGCGTGATGTGTTTTCATTAAATTCACAGATACACTGTGAAACAGGGTTGATACTCGTACAAGAGAAGAAAGGGAGTAATGGAATGCAATTCAGGGAACCTGAACGAGTAACAAATCCAAATGGTCGATGTCGTTTTGTAGCCTGTTGGCAGTAGTTTTACCCAAGCAGTTGGCCAGACCTTTTGTTTGTTTGGAAAGTTGGGCCCGAAGGTGGAGAACAACAAACGATAACAAATAACTAAAAACAGTAAAAGAATCAACATTTTTTTGTTAGTTTTTGAAAAGTGGAAAAGTTTGCAGACAAAGTGCAATTTAAATGCAACACAAACCGGGCACCTGGAGTAAATTGGAAAATCGTGACCTGTCATCATTTTGTGCTGTTTTAGGGGCGTCTTTTTTTTGGATGACGATGAAGAGCACTTTTTTTCAATGGAATTTCTTGTGAAATGAAATTTGTAACAGATAGTCTGAAGGATAAAGTTGAGTTCGTTCTGTCATGCGTTGTGAAAGGATTGGGGAGTTTTTTGTGTTTGCTTGACGTGATGGGGAAGGTCACTTAGCGTGATGGCAGCAGGTCACGTCATAGCTGAAAGTTTGAAAACCCATCAGGATTACGGTGGAAATATTCTGCACTCAAACTTTTGGTGTAGTCCCTGAGGTGATTTGAAGAAAATTTGACGCAAAAGATACGTGCCATGTAGAGTCGGTTTTTGTCACAAAAACCATGGGATGCACGTTGATCCAATATCCATTAGACTAGTTTGAAGATGGGGTAAACTATGATATCTTTCACTATCCTTTGTGAAAGAAGCAGGAACGTTTCATAGGAGAATGAAATGAAGAAGCAATATGAAGCCATAAAAGAACTATATAATCCTAGACAGCTATACGGTCGCTCTAATACAAATTCCAAGAATGCTTAGCCTAATAGAAAGCACAACAGATTGTGCCAGAATAATGAAGGTCATATCTAAGGAACTTTCAGTACCTGGGGATCTAAAACTACCTGATGGAGTTACACGAAATGCAGCACTGGGTCTTTGGGTCTCTTGCTAGAAACATACTTTCCCGGATACACTCTGACTCCAGCACCAGTAATAGATAGTGACAAATATATCTTTAGCTAAATCCCAGAGAGGATACTAGTAGAAAACAAAATCAGCTCGGATATAGACTCATTCTCCACTTATAACTCAACTGGACTGGACGAGATCATGCCAATCAGACTTCAAAAAACTCTTTAGCTGTAGCATGAAATACGAATATGTTCCAAAATGCTGGAGGGTGGAAGTGAAGGTGGTTTTCATTCCTAAGGCAGGTGAGCACAATATGGTATGGCATCCAAAAGACTTCAGGCCCTAACATCGTTTATTCTAAAAACTTTGGAAAAACTGCTTAGCCCTCATAATCGCAGTAACCTGCACCGAATAAATTTAGCCTCAAACCAACAAGCATACATGAACGGTATAGGCACGGAAACGATAAGGAATACACATTAGAGGGTATTCCTTGACGTTGAAGGAGCCCTTAATAATGTTAACGTTCCTCCGGAGTTAATTCAACTTTAACAAACTTGATAACCTGTGTGTTCCACAACAGCAACATCAATGCAACATTAGGAAGCCCCTTATTGAGGGGCACTACCTCAAGAGGAGGAGTGATATCACCTCTTCTGTGGAGCCATGTTGTCAACGAAATACTTCCGAACCTAAGAACAGAAAAAATAAAACAAAAACGTGCTTTAAGATTGAGTTAGCTTGATGGGTGGTAACCAAACCCGAAGTGCCACACCTCAATCCATTTGAATGAACTGGGATTGTGCTTCGATACAGACTATATAATAACCCATCATGACTTTGAAACGCCATTTGCCTGTACTTTCCCAAGCAGTGAGGTATGGGCTAGCAACCAAATGGTAGAAGACTCGGATGGATCAAAGATGGTCAGTTGAACTTAAGATGCTGACTTCAGCTGCCAGACAACAGCAGTGTCTTCCAGGCTGTAGCAAAAGTGGCAAAACTTGCGACAATAAAGCCAGTATCCCACGAGGATATCACCATATTCATAGACGACCAGGTGCCGTTAAGGCAGTCTAAATTAAATCAAAACCTGTGAAGCGCTTGAGGTTCTTTGTGTTCAGCATCAGGTTAAGCTCTATTGGGTCTCTGGCCACAAAGGAGTGTCAGGCCATGAACATACAGACGAGTGAGCTCGAAAAGGATCCTCCCATCCAAATTGCTTAAACTTCAGCAAGTCATCAACTCCAGAACAAGTAAGATTCCCTTGAGAGACAGAGCTAAACTATCTACGTTTGTTGGAATACTCAAAGGCCATACTCTTTTGTACGCTCATGCGATAAACCTGTGCGTTACCGACGATGAACTCCGTAGGGGCTGTGGAAGCTAGCATCCACTTTCTGTGCCACTGCCACATCATCAGTAATTTGAGACAGATAACTTTAGGAAGTCACTACTCCACGACCTCTTAGAGCAATCTGCTGTTTCATTTACATCTCTTTTCAGATTCTCGGATGCAACAGGATTGTTTAAACCCTTAAAGTCTCTCGTAGGTTAGGTTAGGTTGCAGTGGGTGGTGGGAAAACCAACTTGCTTAGGCCTATTGGCTCATTGTGGTTCCAAAGGGATCTATGATCCCCCTGCTTTTGCAACCAATTTGAGCTTTTGACGAAGCGTAGGGGACTGTTGATGTCTATAGTGACTAGATCGCTCAAGTTATTGTGGAAAAATCTCCTAAGTGGAGAAGTTGTTTGTAAAAATGCCAAGTCTTTTTGTATGCTTGCGTATATGGCAATTTCCAGTGATGACACCTGTGATAGCTCTCAAATGTTTCCTATTCTAAGGTTTTTTCTTCTAATAGCATACAGGTTTAGTTGTAGTTTGTACGTGGCCATTGGTATACCCTATTTAGGGAGGATAGGGAGAGTGGTTTCAACTTTGACGAGCTCAATGGCGAGCAATCTTGGCCCGGAATATCTCTGGCCGGATATCCAGCATATGTTGATGTTGGACTGCTCTGCCATCTCCCTGAGAGATGATCGGCAGTCAAGGGTGGTTTTAGAATTTAGTGACACTGAAACCAGGGATTTGTAAGCGACCTGACTATCTTTCAGCCAGGACCGGACTTCTTTAATCGCCAAAATTTCTGCCTGGAACACGCTACCGTGATTTGGCAGGTAGAAGGAGCGGCTTGGTCAAGCTTATCTGAGAAAATACCGCCACGAACCCCGCTATCAGTTGTCGTCCATGAAACCATCTTCCTCCAAGAAAGATCTTGAGGAGATGCTTGCATGTTTATTTGTCCACTGTGTAGTCGCTTTAAATCGAATGGCTGCGTTAACTGCCACTTGCATGCGGAAAATAACGATTGGTGTCAAGTGAAACAGAATATCCAGTGCCACGGAGGAATTAGTACGTAAGACTCCGCCTAACATATTACGCACAGACATGCTGTCCTTTGGATTTTGGTTAGTTTGCTGCAGTTGGCTGCATTGTCTAAGGCCGTCCACCAGACAACCACTGCGCAGGTGATGATCAGTCTTATAACTCAGCCGTTAATCCAGTTGGTAACGTGAGGTTGAAGTCCCTATTTGTCCCCAATGGCTTTTTGCAAGCGAATAGAGCTATTACAGGTTTCCTTACCCTCTATTGTATGTTAGGTTCCCAGTTTAGTTTTCTGTCAAAAATAAGATCCAGATATTTCGCTGTATCCGAAAACACTACTCGTAAGCTGGTATCTTAGATTGAGGGATGGTCTGTGACTGGAATGTTATATTTCCCGGAAAAGAGGACAACGGGTTAATCTGTTAACATTTTGCTGTAAGAGTTTTTTTTAATGGTATTGAGATGCTCTCCTGAAACGGCTATAGCAACGTCATCATCATAGGCAACCACCCTGCATCACTCGCTTTCAGATATGTAAGCAGTTCATTGACCACTAATTTCTAGAGGAGTAGCGAAAGGACACTTTCTTTCAGCAGAAACCTTACCCAGTTTGGAGCTAATGATCCTGCTATTTAGCATAAGACACTTTCTATGTTCAGAAACTCGAGTCTCTGTAACGTATGGATTGTTCGATGTGGCTAGCTAGAGCCCTAGGGCTCTGTTCTGTCTCCGACACTCTTTTTAATTTTCATTAATGATCTCTTGTCTGCTACTTCTAATCCAATATATTCCTTTGCTGACGACAGTACTCTCTGCTTTTCATATTCGTTCCCGGACTCACGGCACTGCTCTTCGGCTATTGAACGAGAACGGCAGCGTATGTTAAGCTCATTAAATTCCGATATCAACAGAGTAAATTCCACTCTTCCAAAACACAATGCTGTCTGCTGTCGTTAAAGCGAAATTTAAACACCCAGCCATTATCAATGAATGGCACTTGCATGGTCGAAGCCGAAAAACTTTCCATTCTCGGTATGTGTGTCAATGACAACTTACGTTGGAATGACCACATATTTGATGTCGCCAAAAATTCTGCGAAATGTCTAGGTTTCCTCAAGCGATGTAAGAAATATTTTATCCCCTCTGATCTGGCCTCAATATATAGGATTTTCCAATAAGGACTTGAAAACTTTTTTTTAAAATAAAACGCAAACCATTTCAGATATTTTAAAAACTTTATTATCGGCTTGAAGTACAATCAACACATTTATGAATGGAACTCGACTTCGTTCATATGGCCACCGCGGGCACGTTTGCAGCGGTCGATTCCTTGGACCCAATTTTTAACGACTCGGCCACACATTTCGGCCGAAACGGCCGCTATTTTGCGTTCAATGTTGGCTCTGAGCTCTTCCAACGTCGTCGGAGTGTTGGCATAAACCAATGACTTAACGCAGCCAAACAGGAAATAGTCAAGCGGCGTTAAATCGCATCCTGTTGAAACCACATGCCACCCAAGTCCATATCTTCCGATTCGGGCCAAAAATAATCGGTGATCATGGCGCGATAACGCTGATCATTCACAGTAACGTGACGATCGTTATCGTCCACAAAAAATATGGCCCAATAACGCCGCCGGCATGCAAACCGCACCAAACAGTTATTTTTTGTAGATGAAGTGGTGATTCATGAAGCACATGTGGATTTTCACCCGACCAATGACGCATATTTTGCCTATTGACGAACGCATTGAGCCAAAAATGAGCTTCGTCACTGAAGATGATTTTGCGATGAAATTCATCAATCGGAGAATGTACGTCCATCGGTCCATCGGCTTCAATTCTTGAGTCAGCTTGATCTTGTATGGGTGTAAACCAAGATCCTTACGCAAAATACGCCATAATGCGGACTGAGCGATACCAATTTCTTGAGAACGCCGTGGAATTGACTGATTTGGATCGTTTGCTACGGACGCCTGAACGGCAGCGATATTTTCGACACTTTGACCAACCCGTTGTCTCACTGACACGGCAACATCACACAACGAATATGTAGACACAAACTTGATATTGCCTGTCTACTAGGGCGAGAATTACGACCGAAAATTGGAGTTAACGCTCTTAAAGTTGCAGTCACCGATTCCGAATTTCGGTAGAAAATTTTTATAATTTGGAGACGTTGCTCGTTCGTGTACCTTACCATGATGAAAATGTTGAGTTGAAATTGAATAAATTGATAGTGACAGTTTGATGATTAGTGAAAGAGTGCGCTCACAAATTAAATTCAAAGAAAACCCTTTATAAGGCATTCATCCGCCCAAAATTGGAGTTCGATGCCCACATCTGGTCAGGCGCTCCTAAAACATCTCTGCACCTGCTAGATAGGATTCAAAACCGTGCGATAAAACTTATCGATGATACCAATACCAGTCAATCAATTGACACTCTCGAACACCGACGTAATGTTTCCTGTTTCACTTTGTTTTTTCAGTGCTCCACTGAAATCGCCAGTAGCATTCCGCCCATTCAAACTTTCAACCGCAACATCCGTCTCGCTATGAATGCTCATCAGTATACCCTCAAGCCCATTTTCGGACGTACTCTAAAATATCGTGATTCGTTCCTAAGCCGTACAACTCGCTTATGGAATGCCCTGCGGATCTCTGTATTTCCTGGTCGTTATAACTTGCAAATATTTAAAAACAATGTACATCGGTACCTCTCTTTTCTTCCTCCCTAAATTTCCTTTGCCCGCGCTGTGAACAATCACCTTAAGTGTACACAAACCCCTTGAGCGCGCGCTCATTATCAAAAAAAAACAGGACGCATGTTGAGCTGTAGAAAAACTCTAGATTCTAGATCGTATATTGATATCAATCAGGCGCTCATAACTAATCAGATATTTTAGTTAACAGAATCATGCCAAGGCCCTAACCCTGTGGGGCTCCATGTCAAAGTTTCATTTTTGAAACTAACGTCCGATTTTATTGGTAAATATGAGTGCAAAAGTTGTACCTTTCTCTCGCCATCCTTTTCCATCACAATTCCTACTGACATCAGCCTAAAATATACCTCGAAAACACTTAAGTAGGCTTTTCCATTGTAGATGGGTCGTGGACGTCGTATAAGGATATTTTTCAATCCGCATTTCCCTGTGAAGGGATTGATGGATGCACTGAAATGTAGCTACCTCATGACTTGATTTAGATACTTCTCGTCGGCGTTCATCGACAGCGAAATTCAAAATTTTCGTTCCTGAAACTGGTTTATTCTGTCGCCGTACGGAATTACATGAAACAAAAAATCCCTCTCTTTCTCTTTGTACAAAATGATAAGACGAACAGCATAGTGTGTGGAGAGAATAGCCGTGTAAATTTTTTTTTCTTAGATATCTTCTAGCCCGATCATACTTAGCACAGCGATCTTAGTTGCCTGATAGTACAACGTCGAAGAAAGCTGTAACAACAAGGGCAGTACAAAATTCTAAGAACGACGGCTCAAGGGCCCCGAGAAATACCAAAGATAACCGTTGCTCTAATGGGCATCACAAAAGAATGCAAATAAGTGCCCTCGAAAGTTCCATATAGTTGATTTTGCCATTCCTAATGTCATAAAGTTCCTGTGGTACAGTAAAGAAAACGTAACACCTGAGAAAACCATGGTCAATGTTAAAGACGGCATAGTTGTAGTACTCTGAAAACGAGCTTTCACATTACTGCCGCATACTCGGAAACTAAGGGGTTTTCCCAAGGCGAGACTTAGAGAAAAGAGTTGTTTTAATGTAAAAGCGGTGCAGAGTAGTAATATTTTTCTGTAGATGTAGTGAAAACAATAATTAGTAGCGAAGCCATCTATTTAGTCCTTAAACTCAAAGCTTCAAGGCACTATCTTGAAACAAACATGCTGTGTATTGACATTGTGAATTCGTAAGCGAACAATTTTCTATGGAAATACCAGCTCCTCATTTCCTCATTTATGATAGATATCAACATTCCTGGAACAAGTACAGTGGTAGTTCCATTATATACATTCCATGAAGCCTTCTTTAGATAAATGGGAAAAGTACTGCGCAAAATGAGTGGGAGAACAGCACGAAAACACAACGGGCCATAGCTCACCACCTTGCGGCAGACCATTTATAAGCATTAAACGCTCTTTTGGGCAATTTATCAGCTATTTTCACTTTTTGTTGTAAGAGTGTGTACCTAATAACTTCCATGACATCACATAAGGCAAAGACTATCAATAGCACTTTCAATCACACTCCACTCAATCACTTTTAATTGATGACTACTCGAAATAATCATCCCAAATCCGTTCTCATTTCTTTACTCTTCTCCGGGTAGGTACTCGTATCTCTTCGATTTTATGCCCTATCTATCTGTGGGTACTCACTCACCTTAAACCACACAAAAAACCGGTTACAACCAGAGAGGGAAAAACAAAAGAAAAATATTTGAACCAAACCGTAGGCATACTGAAAGCATAAAACGATAAAAATCAGGAACCACAAACGCGGACTCCTGGGGCTTCGGGGGTGGGGGCATACAACTGGAACCTCATCTTCGTTTATCCTATCCGAGGGAACGGACGTCACGAACCATAATGCATCTGGCAATTCAGGTTTCTGGAGGAGCATGGACCTAAACCTCACTTATACTAGTACCTTTCGAGTCTTTGTGTTGTTCTCGACGATCGTGAAGATAATTATTCATCTCATGATCGAGAACAACAGTGGCTTACAAATTGACTTGACTTTCCAGATGCTTCTTATAGCTGCAGATACTTATGCTGTAGTCTGTACAGCTGCTGCGTAGCACCAGTAGCTACCTTTCAGATTTTTTGTTCCATTTATTTTTTTCTTTGCACGTACGAGTATCTACTATGTTTTGTATCTATTTCTTGTCTTATTTTCTGTTTTAGATTGAAAATCGGTCTCTTGCATTACAGCCGTTTACGCGGAAAGGGGGGAAAATGAAGAAAATGCATTCCACACCGAAAAATTACGTCATTTCCAATCAACCTGTTCCTCTACTAAAATCGAATATGAAATATCGCAGCCGAGATACTTACATTTCATGCACACAGATGCAAAGATACTTTGGCTTGTCTTTTATTTTTACATAATCTCTGCTTAGAAATCAGGAGAAATGAGGTTAGTTACAGCATACGAGTAGCGTATTAGCTGTAGCAGATTGTTTGTAATTTATTACATTCAACCTGGAAGCTTGTTGGAGTATCTAGATATTTATAACAAGCTCATACATATACATAATCCAGTCGGCGGGTTTGATAAAGTTAGACGATAGTGTATGAGTACTCTGTGTCCCAAAACAGAGGTGAGTATGTGAAAAATATGGTCGGACATGGTGCCACACCTTCTATGAAGTTGAGGCCTTGGTAATCGATTAGGGGTTTTCTTTTTTAAAAAAAAATATATGTACTCGTACCACCCGTATATTGAAAACCCAAGCCATGACGTGAAAAATTGTTGAAACACCTGTAGAATGAGTAAGTAGGGCCCCAGCGATGAATATACGAAACGACAGGAAAGATACATGCATACATTACATACATGCTCGTAAATACAACTGGTTCTGTTGGACTGTGAAGTATCCGTATTGCTGCGAATGTTGAATATCTGGGACTCGTATATCACTTTGGTTTTAGGTTCTCGGTTTTTAGTGGCATGTTTCACGTGCATTATTGGTTATTGTGGTTGAGGTGGAATGCAGTATCTGGATAGATACTCGTAATTGCAGTGATAGGGTGGTAATTTCAGATTGTTTATGGTAAATTGTTGGGGAGATGGAGGGATCCTAGATAATCGTATCCAAGTGTTGGACGACGGGTACTTAGGTGCTATTGACTGTCAATTTGGTAGTTATTTATGCAAGCTCATTAAACTGGTGAATGGCTGTGGTTATGAGTCAGAGATTTAAGTTACTGGTCGGTGTATTAAGCGGCTGCTTTGCTGTACTCGTAGAGCGTGAGATATTGTATTATTGGAATCTGATTGGTATGCTTAGAAAGTCACAGTGATATTTCGATGACTAGCGGGGACCTTTTCGCTCAGATGTTGCTAACCTCTGCGGTTAGTAATAGACAGAAAGTCATTTAAGAATCTATACCTTGGGAAATCTCAATCAATCAAACGTTGCCCCTAATCCATTAGTAGGGCACATCACTTTTCTCCAGATTATAGTTTAGCGGAAGTACCTATTACCCCACAAACTTTCATAAAATTTTGTTCGGTTCATCCAATATGGTATCCGCCGTTCTGTTCAGACAACTTCCAAATGTATGTGGCCTTACCCGCTCATCTCGTAAACTAATATCTAAAATGTATTCTGCTGCAGGGAAAGCGTACTGATGACTATGATAGGGTAGGGTTAGGTTAAACAGGGGTATGGTGAATATGCCATCACACAGACACGAGGCACCAAAACGGTCCAATCGCGATCCCTGTGCAACTAGGGTTTTCCAATAGGGACTTGACAACTTTGAATTTAATTTGTGACCGCACTCTTTCACTAATCATCAAACTGTCACTGTCAATTTATTCAGTAAACTCAACATTTTCATCATGGTAAAGTACACGAACGAGCAACGTCTGTAAATTATAAAAATTTTCTAACGAAATTCGGAGTCGGTTACTGCAACTTTAAGAGCGTTAACTCCAATTTTCGGTCGTAATTCTCGCCCTAATAGACAGGCAATAACAGGTTTAGTGCAACAATTTGAGTTTACATATTCGTTGTTTGATGTTGCCGTGTCAGTGAGACAACGGGTTGGTCGAAAATATCGGTGCCGTTCAGGCGTCCGTAGCAAACGATCCAAGTCCGTCAATTCCACGGCGTTCTCAAGAATTGGGCATCGCTCAGACCACATTATGGCGTATTTTGCGTAAGGACCCATACAAGATCAAGCTTACTTAAGAATTGAAGCCTATGGACCATTTGAAGCGACGTACGTTCTCCGATTGGGTTCTGGAGAAGATGCGCCAAGATGATGAATTTCATCGCAAAATCATCTTCAGTGACGAAGCACATTTTTGGCTCAATGGGTTCGTCAATAAGCAAAATATGCGTTATTGGTCGGGTAAAAATCCACATGTGCTTCATGAATCACCACTTCATCCACAAAAAATAACTGTTTGGTGCGGTTTGCATGCCGCCGGCATTGTGCCATATTTTTTCGTCGACGATAACGATCGTCACGTTTCTGTGAATAGTCAGCCTTATCGCGCCATGATCACCATGGACGACATGTGGTTTCAACAGGATGGTGCCACAAGCCACACAGCACACGCTACAATCGATTTATTGAAGAGTAAGTATGGTGAGCGTGTTATCTCAAGAAATGGGCCAGTCGATTGGCCGCCTCGTTCGTGCGATTTAACGCCGCTTGACTATTTTCTGTGGGGCTACATTGGTTTATGCCAACACGCCGACGACGTTGGAAGAGCTCAGAGCCAACATTGAACGCGAAATAGCAGCCGTTTCGGCAGAGTCGTTGAAAATTGGGTCCAACGAATCGACCGCAGCAAACGTGCCCGCGGTGGCCATATGAACGAAGTCGAGTTCCATTCATAAATGTTTTGATTGTACTTCAAGCCGATAATAAAGTTTTTGAAATATCTCAAATGGTTTGCGTTTTATTTAGAAAAAAAAATTTGTCAAGTCCTTATTGAAATGGTTTGATGTTGGCAACCCTTTTTATTGTCGAGTAGCCCTCCTTTTCTTGCAAGCTCATCCGCTTGTTCATTTCCGTTAATACCACAGTGTTCTGGCATCCAGCAAAGACTTACCCGGTTATGACTATCAGAGTTGACGTTGGTTGATTCCATCGCCTTGAGTGCGGCCTGGCTACCGATGTAGATAGCGATATTTCTTTCGGATACCGATCTCATCTACATTAGGATACCCGCCCTGAGGACAGCCAGAACCGCTGATTGGAAGATACTGCTTGCGTCCGGTAGTCTTATAGACACTCTTAGTTCTGGCTCTTCTGAGAAGATACCAGATACCTGTTCCTTCCTCTGTTTTCGAGCCATCTGTGATTATTGCATTTTTTCCCAGTCCTCCTTTTGCGGATAAATTATATCGTACGGGATGTCGAAATCGACCAGAGAGGAATTTCATCCGTTAGAATTGGATTGCCTGGCAGTAGCTCCGTTTGGACTGTGCCATGTCCGAAACTACTGCTCTTGAAGTAACCCGACTAATCTGGGGGTTGTCGCGCTATTGTGAGCAAGTTTTTTGATCTGCAAATCAAGCGGTGTTAGGTGCAGAAAGTTGTCCAATGCTGCCGTAGGGGTGGTACGGAGCGTACCTGTAATGGCTATGGAAGCAGTTCTTTGAATTTTCCGTAAATCGTTTTCTTGTTTGCTGCTTTCCACCATACTAGTGTCCCGGCACAAAAATTGAACCAAGTGCGATTTCACAGCGTCATCATCATTGAAAGTTTTACCATCCACAGAGTTTTGCAAAGATCGAAATAAGTAGTAATCTGATGGAGCAAGGTCAGGGCTATATGGTGGATGTAACATCAATTCCCAACCAAGCTCCAATATTTTTTGGCGAGTGACCAAGATGACACCTTTTCGATGGACCAATTCTGGCCGTTTTTCCTTGATCGCTGTATTTATTCTGTCCAGTTGTTGACAGTACTCATCCGAATTGATCGTTTGATTCCTTAGAAGTTGCTCAAAATATACTACACCTTTCCAGTCACACCAAATTGAGCAAAATCTTCTTTTGGTGGATGTCAGCTTTCGAAGTGGATTGTGCTGGCTCATCAAGCCTCCTGGACCATGGTCGTTTTCGATTGACGTTACTGTAAACAATCCATTTTTCATCGCCAGTGACGATTCGTTTCAAAAAACGCTCGGATTCATTGCGTCTAAGAGGCAAATCGCAAGCGTTGATGCGTACAGTTAAATGACGATCCGACTCGATTATGGCTTTAACCTGATCGTTGTTCATCTTTCAGTGAAAAATCTCCGGAACGAAATCTGTCAAACCAAGTCGGGCACTGCCTTCCTTTTAAGGCTTCTTTACCATACACATCACACAACTTTTTAGCGGCTTGCATTGCGTTCTTTCCTTTATGGAAATAAAAAAGTAAAATATGACGAAAATGCTGGTTTTTGCACTCCATATTAAAACTGACACCAAACTAATAGCTGTGCAATCTGCTTCTAAAGCAAAGTAAGAGTGACAGCTAACAAAAAGCAAAAAAAAAAAATGTGTCATTGACAGAAGTCATTAGTAAAATATGACCAAAGCCATCTATGTGTGACAACGGCAATTACTTAGTTGCCAACCCAATACAACGGAAGCCTATGCAGGTAGATAATAGTAAGGGTTGCAGAAGGAGCTGTCACTCTTAATCAACATCTTAGTGTTTTGATTTGATTTGAGGCCTGTGTAAACCCCGGAAAGTTTATTGTAATGTTTAATACAAACATATAATTGAACACACTAAACTTACTACTATGACTTATAACTACTATTTTTACTTAAACTAAGGCCTAATGACAGGGAAAATGGTTGTACTACTGCAGTGGAAATCGAACACTTGACGTATCCGATTTGTTTCACGTAGCATTCGACACAGTGCACAGTGGTTCAGGTTCCAAAGAAGGGCGGTCATAGTGTTTTTTTGGGCAGATTTACAATGAAATCATATCATTTTGGCCTGGAAAATGGTTGTTATGATTACTAGAGGGTTAGAACAAGTCAAAAATGTATAAAAGTATAAAATAAAAGAGACAAAGAGTATATTCATGCATAAAATATTCATCATATATAAAAAACATAATCTCACAAAAAAATCGGGTTATAATAACAATAAAATTAGTTTTGTTTATCTTATCACAACGTAGTATTTTACATGAAACAAGTGCTATTAATAAAGTTACAATAAAGCTCAAAAACTTAATAAATTCAACACTTCTTTTATTAACGCAGACTCCTTTTTATACTGTAACTTTCTTAAACTAGAAATAAGTGGATCTGAATTAAGAAGAAGCCTGTGCAAGAGGTCCATGTTAGTAACATCTCGGGAAAGTTTCCTAGTATTATCGCGTCTGAATAGTTTGACTAATTTATTACAAGACTCAGCGGCCTCCTCAGATAATTCACCAATAGATTTATGTATATATGATAAAGGTAAGTTATACCAAGGATATTCCTCCACAAGCATTTTGGCAGTATCAAAAACATGACTCTTAAATTTTTCTGAATTTATTTTATAACCAGAAGAAAGGCTCTGCAGATGGTGACTACTATCTGTCAACAAGATCTTTTCTAATACCTGTTATTTCAGATGAAATATCAGAGTTATGGAAAAATGTACGTGCTGTGTTTCCATCATTGGATGTGCCACTTCCTCCACTTCGAGGTTTGCCTACAATTAAACCTAATTTTTCCCTAAACTGCCGTTGAACTAACTCTTTTCTCTGAGCAAGACTAGCCTTATCTTCTGCAGAACGCGCTTGCCACTTTTTAATATTAATTCGATAAGAAACGTGAATAAATTCATCTAATGTATGAATGCAGAGGAGATAAGCCAAACTCAAATTTACTAGTATCAGGGACCTCTTTTAAGCATATATTTAAATCGT
The DNA here is from genome assembly GCA_949129095.1 of Volucella bombylans. Taxonomy (NCBI): domain Eukaryota; kingdom Metazoa; phylum Arthropoda; class Insecta; order Diptera; family Syrphidae; genus Volucella; species Volucella bombylans. The sequence goes on from OX422140.1 coordinate 364,201,898, forward strand.
TCAATGAGTGCCGCCTAAAATGTGTTTAAGATTTTTAGAATCACAGATCACTGTATGACGGGTCTCCTAGTACCTATCACTAAAACTAGAATTCGTGGTCAAATGTTTACTCCTGCAGCAGTACATCTCAGGCCTTTAAAAAATTTTGTGAATCCCTCAGGAACCATATTTCGTCTAGTTCCTTTCTTCCGTCCTTAAAAAAATCGGATAAAAGACTTAAACCTTGGATATCTACTTTTTTATTACACAAAGTTACTAAGAAAAATAAACTCAGGATAATGTGTAACAAGTATCCTGATAACCAAGCACTATAAAGAAGTTATAAACAACTTTGTGTTGAATTAAAAAAAGGAGATTCCTATATGTCGTGACAACTATTATCGTTATAAATTCAGGGCTGCTTGTGGGGATTTGAAAAATGAATGGCGTGTAGTTAATAGCCTACGAGTACTAAAGAAACCCTCCGCGGATAGTAAACCTACTGTGTTACGTATAGGTAACTCGGACGTTTATGATAAACTTACCATTGCCAATGCTTTCAATTGTCACTTTGTTAGTATTGGTAGTTGTCTACTACCACCGAGTCCTGCCCAATCGACCGCTTGTTCTTGTCCCTCCATTAGTGAATATGCTGAGCCACTTTATAGTAGTAGTTTTCTCTTTGAGCCCATAACTTCCATTGAAAGTTATTAATTCTTTGCCTAATACATCTTCGTGTGGTCCTGATGGTATTTTAAATTGTGTACTAAAACGAATTGCATGTTTCATAGTGGATGTCTTGCCAAATGTCTTTAATCGTTGTGTTTTTGAAGGGGTTTTTCCTGACTGTCTTAAGTGTGCTGACGTTATTCCTCTATTAAAAAAAGGTTCTGCTACTGAAATTGGTAATTACCTACCCGAGTAACCGACTCGACTAAATCCTGCATTGATCATATATTTATGCGCACTCAAAAAAACAATAAGAATATGTTTAATGGTGTTGTGTATGATCTGAAATTAACAGATCATTGTATGATTACACTTTATATTGATTCCAGTACCAATGCACTAAATTGTTGTAGCTCATCTGTAAAAAGGAAATATTGCATAGACTATGTTCTTTTAAAAGACTGCTTACAATATGAATTTTGGGAACCAGTCTATGATGAACCTAATCCATCAATTGCTTTCGATCTCTTTATTGAAATTTTAAAAAATCACATCAAAAATTGTACTATTGATTCCCCTCTCATCTCGAGCAGAAATACATTTTTAAAGCCGTAGATGACACACAATCTCTTGCGGCAGATAAAACGAAAGAACAAACTTGCAAAAAAGTGCAGAAGTCATCCACATAATATGAAACTCAAAAAATACTATGATTCTCTATGCAAATCCGTGCACAAAAATATTGAAGAAACACGTAACAAGTTTTATTCAGATTCGTTTGAACGTGCCAGAGGAAACGTAAGAGATGAATGGAAGGTAGTTGATAGCATTTTGGGGAAAAGTAGACAACAAATAGGCATTAATAGCTTGGAGATAGATGGTAAAAGTTTCACGGACTTAGACATCATTTCCAATAAGCTCAATGAGTACTTTACCGAAATTTCAGAAAAACTAAAACCATCTGTAGGGATTTCAAGGGATTGCAATTGTTGTATAAGACTCACAGAAAACACACAACCAAACAGTTTTGTCTTCCAATCATTTTCTTCAAGTGAAATCATCTGTAAGGCAATATTTTCGTTAAAAAACAAAAAGTCTTGTACTAGCGATGGTATATTAAGCGTATTGTTGAAGAAAATGTGTTTCTATGTGGTGGATGTTTTATGTTACTTGTTTAATTTTAGTGTTCAAAATAGTTGTTTCCCTCAGCACCTAAAAGGCGCTGAAGTTATTCCACTTTTTAAAAAAGGTAGTAAAAGTAATATGTCGAACTACAGACCTATTTCCCTACTTCCAACGATTTCTAAGATTTTTGAAAAACTTATGAAATCTCGCATATAGTCTTTTTTAAACAGAAATAATTTTTTTAGTAGTAATCAGTTTGGTTTTAGAAGAGGAATGTCAACCGAGGATGCTATCCTCAGAGTGTGTAGCCAATTGTATGAAGGCATTAACTGCAATAAATCCACCATGGCTCTCTTTGTCGACATGACAAAAGCGTTTGACATGGTTGACCATGACCTGCTTCTAAAAAAATTATACAATGCTGGTTTTAGAGGGAAAATCCACAAATGGTTTACTTCTTATCTAAAAGGTAGGAATCAGAAAGTAAATGTAAACGGAAGCTTTAGTGACTCTCGTATCTTAAAAAATGGTGTACCACAGGGTTTAGTTCTTGGTCCTGTGCTCTTTTTGATATACATTAACTCTCTCTTCACACTAAATCTAAATGGAGTATCTACTGCATTTGCAGATGACATAGCATTTACATACCAAATTGATACAAGATACGAAAATATTGCAAAGATCTCGGAAGATCTAGAAATATTGAGACTTTGGTTTGCGGAACATAAGCTGATTATTAGCGAGAAGACAAAACTTATGTCTTTCAAAATATCAAATAATGTTTTAAATGATTTTAATTGATGCTTTCATGCTTATGATTGTAATAAATTCTGTTTACCTGTTCATAGTTGTGGAAAAAGTAATTATAATATTAGTTCACCTTGTTCTAATAATTGTTTTAACATTGAATCAGTGCATCACTATAAGTACCTTGGAGTATTATTTGACCATAACTTGAATTGGAAAGATCATATTCATACTCTGAAATCGCTTATGTTCCTTATAACGCGCAAAATGTATCTCATCAAAAAATATTGTTCAAAAAAAGTACTAACGTCAATCTATTACGGCCTGGCTCACTCTAAGTTGCAGTATGGTATCTCAAGTTGGGGAGGTTCTTATAATAACTCCTTCAGTCCATTGCTAATAGCTCAGAAACATTTAATTAGGATTATCTGTAACAATAATCGACTTACTCAGAGCTGGCCTTTATTTAAAAACCTGCATATTCTACCAATGAGACACCTTTACGTTTTCAAAGTTCTAAAAGAATTCTTTAAGCAAAGCGGTAATATTCCTAGTAGAACTACAGATTTTTATAGTCTTCGTATAAATACTATGCATCTTGTTAATGTTCCAATCGCGTACAAAACCCATTTTTCTCACTTCTACTCCGTTATGGCCCCTTTAATGTTCAATAAGTTACCATTTTTTGTTCGATGGATTTTCTTTTTTCTTTTTTTTTTATGAAATCCCAGAAAATTAATTTTGTAAAACCTATGTCTCCCCCACATCAAACTTATATTTTATTGTTAATTAAATAGCAGTGTCACTCCATACTAACTTTTAAGTTACAGAGTGATCACTACTATTTTCCGCTATATTCTATAACAAATTGTACAGTAGTTTTAAGTTAGAATGAAATGAAAATAAACTCTATAATCTAAAATCTAAAAATCTAATCTATGTTCTTTGATCCAAATCAATTTGGCTTCTTAAAGGGCAAATCGACGGAACAGATGCGCTTCTTCAGTATGTTCCAATATACTCGTAATGTCGAATCTAGACGAGAAAAAAATCTACGGCTGTCCTATTTATTGACATTACCAAGGCCTTTGATGTGGTCAACCACAACATCTTATTAAGGAAAAAGCTGGTTTTCGAGGTTTCATGCTCTCCTGGTTCAGATCATATCTTGAAAATAGGCCCCAAAGAGTGAAGATTGATGATACAAGGAGCGAAATGAAGTTCATTAACTTGGGTGTTCCTCAAGGCTCTGTATTTGGCCCTATTTTGTTCCTAGTTTACATCAATTCACTCTTTGCGCTCAACTTCAAAGGATCTCCAACTGCTTTTGCTGATGACATCGGTTACACTTATGGCTTAAATGACCCTTTAGATCTTCTTTCCTGTATTAATTGGGATGTAAGCCTCTTAAGGCAATGATTTCCTTTCTGAGCATCATTTAGTAATTAGCTCCAAAACTAAGATTATGTTTTTCAGCTTGTCTTCCACTTCCGATTTTGATTCTAGTCTTTACTTTCATGCTCCTGAGTGTCTTAGATATAAACTAAAAAAAACTGCTATTGTGACTCTAACATAATTCATCCTGTTTCCTAATAGAGAGTGTAAAAGAATTTAAATACTTGGGTCTTACGATTGACTCTAGGATGAGTTTTGCAATTCATACTGATACTCTAATTTTTACTATTTGCGTAGTGTTTGTTCAAGCAACCTTTTAAAAACAATATACTACTACTACTCCCCAATTGCTTGTTGGGGAGGTGTGTACCGAAATAAATTGGTTTTGCAAAAATACGTCGTTAGAAAAATTTGTCGTAAACCTTTCAGAAATTCTAGCTTTCCTTTGTTTTGTGCTTTATTACACGATTTTTTATTTAAATTTTTTCGATTAATTAATGGGTCACCCCACCCTAAATCTTTTTTTAATTTTGCCTAAGCAAACAGATGTGGCATTGGCCTCTATTTTGTACTTGTATATAAATATAGAATGTCACCTTTCTTACACCTTTGTATCTTTTTGATGTAAAAAATTGTTAAAGTATAGGTTAGGTTAGTTGAGTTGGTAAGATTGGTTGTTGGAAATACCAACCCACTTAGGCCTATTGGCCCATTGTGATGCCACGTGGATCTATGATGCTCTTACTACTGGAACCAGTTTGAGCTTATAATAAAGCGTAGCAGACTGTTAACGTCTAATTTTTCTATATCATTTAGGTCGTTGTAGAAGAAAGCTCCTAGATGAAGCTTCCTTCTCTGGGAGAGAGCTGGTCATGTGCAGAGTAGGTGGAGGATTATCTCCTCCTCTTCCTCGTCTTCTACAGAAGTCATTAGTAAAATATAGCCAAAGCCATCTATGTGTGAAAACAGCAATTACTTAGTTGCCAACCCAATACAACGGAAGCCTATGCAGGTAGATAATAGTAAGGGTTGCAGAAGGAGCTGTCACTCTTAATCAACATCTTAGTGTTTTGATTTGATTTGAGGCCCGGGTCAACCCCGGACAGTTTATTGAAATGTTTAATACAAACATATAATTGAACACACTAAATTTACTACTATGACTTATAACTACTATTTTTACATAAACTAAGGCCTGATGACAGGAAAAATGGTTGTTCAGGGAATTTCGAACACTTGACGTATCCGATTTGTTTCACGTAGCATTCGACACTGTGGCTCGTTAAGACCATGAGTTGTCCTGTGATTATTCGGAAGAAAAAGGTGGACAGATCTTAAATGACACGGATTGGTATTGAATGGGATTTGGAATTGGTTAAAAGTGTGTGGATGAAGAGAATATCGGCGGACTCCCGACGTTTTTCCAAAGACAGGTGACCGAGTAGGCTACATAGGTAGCCCGCGTAATGGGAATCGTAGAAATCTCCGTTGAAAAGCTGTCCATGATCAGAATATATGAATCTCGTAAGGGGACCATATCTCGCTGCCATACTGGAGAAGTGAACGAACAAAGGTTATGTACAGCAATTTGTTGACATAGGGGTCGGCGAATTCTTTAGACAATCGTTTGGCAAATCCGAGAGCGGAATTAGCTTTGCTAATTACGGAATCAATATGGATGCGAAAATTGAGCTATGTACCACACTCTCGCATTGAAGTAACTGCAGCTACTCTTTGATTTGATAAATAGTAGGTGCGGGTTAGAAGTGTCAAACGCCTCCGGGAGTAAGAAATGCATTTTTCTATGTTGAACCTATTAAGGTCATCTTGTAAAGGTTGAGATTCAGAGAGGCTTACAAGCTGTCTATAGATTTTCACATCATCGGCGTAGATAGATATGTGGGAGTGCTTTATGACGTTAATAACATCGTTAATAGTCAAGATAAAAATTAATGGACCAAGTGGAACACCCGAAGTGGCGAGAATTGGGTCAGAAAAAAGGGAACGAAAATGGACTACTACTCGTATCTTGTTTTTTTAATTTAGGAATTAATCCAAGAGGTCAGTCTAGGTTCAAAACCAAGAGCTTTGAGTTTGAATAGAATTAATTTGTGCGAGATTTTATCAAAGTCCCCACTGAAGTCCGTGGCGATTACATCATGTGTACTGGAAACAAACTGCCTTTGAAAAACAATGTTGGCTGGTTGCAAACATAGATTTACATTGAAAATATAGTGCGTCATAAACAATACTTTCAAAAGGCTTGGGGATGCAGGATAGTTTAGTAATGGTGCGGTAATTGGTGAGATGAGGAAAGAGCCCTTCAGACAAAGATAGTTTGAAAATACCAGTGAGGGGATGAATTAGATTAGCAACAAATTTTTTTAAGACGACTGCGGGCAATCCATCAGGACCTGGAGAAAAATCGTCTTTCAGTTTGTGTATTTTATCTAGCAACTGCGCTGAAGTTATTTCAACTGACGAGGGAAATATTTGACAACAGTTGTTCAGGTAAAAATAGTATTCAGGATCGGGTCATCAGATTGGGCCGAAAATGATTGAATAAAGAAGTTCGCAAATAGATTAGCGATGGTTGTTGGGTTACCCGAAGACATATTAGAAAGTGTAAGAGGAGACCACTGGTGTTCGAAAGCATCACTAGGTCTGCCTGTATCCTTGAAAATCATGCTTCCTACGATTGTGCTCATAAGGGACCCAACTATCAATTCAAAACCCAACCGCAGCTGGTTCGCTTTTGTTGACATGTGCCTGTACCCAGCTTCCCGATATCATATCTTCCTTGCTGGGGTAACTAATGTTGGCATCTCCGAATCGGATTTTAATGATGTTTTTGCGTACAGTAACGATTGAAATTAGAGTGATCAAAAATATGGTAGATAATGCTTCTCCCAAATACCACTATTGATGCTTCTGTGGGATCCAGCCGATATGGTTAAGTTCATTTGAAATCTTTGCTTGGAGTAGCTGAATGCGTGGGTTAGTTGGATATTGTCTGCCGTTGTTAATTTTTGGTGCCGACAAGCTATCTATCATTGGGGAAGCGTGGATGTCCGTGATTATTTTCTTGATTTCCTCGATTGGAGAAATTACTTGAAACGAATTACTGGAAATTTTGCAGCTTGGGAAATGTAGTAGACACCAAATTAACTTCACTGGACCTTGATCTATAGATGAATGCAACATTACTCTGTACATGATAAATCTTATCGTACTCTGTGTCACCGGATGTGAAAATTTTGAGCACTTCCTTCCAGGATTCATTTAAATTTTTCTCTTCATCTATATCGTAGATACCTTTACGCAGGTCTATGTCTTGAGATAGCTCAAAGAATTTCTCGTTGTCTGAACTAACCATAATTTGTTGTACAAAACCTCCATAATCTGGCTCAAGATCGTGGGAATCAACTGTTGGGACACTGATTGTCTTTGCACTAGATATTTCTTTGACGTGCTTCCTTTTTTCTAACACATCGGAGACAATGAATCTCTTGATGTAGTTGTCTTCCTTTACCCATTTCTGGTAGCATAATTAGTAGTGAACTCAATATCCTTGAACGGGGTGAGCAGTAATTGATCGTTTATTAACCAAGTTGGGCCTGTGAACCAGAGTTGGCAGTTAACTAAGTGGCCTGATATGAGTCCGCGTGAAGCTGGATCTGCCGGATTTACAGCAGATTTGACGTAGTGAAGCTCCCTGATACTGATGACTTTCCGAATTCGGAAATTGTGTTCACAAATTTGTTGTCAATCTTTTTATTTCTTCACTTGACGAGGGTAACCTCAGTGTCTGTAAATGCAGTTATAGTGAGAGTAGAAGAGTGAAGCTCGCGCCTAACTTGAGTGAAAAGTTCTGTACCGAGCACAATTCCTTCAAGCTCCATCTTAAGTATCGTGGATAGTTTGCTTTCTTTGTTTGTTCTTGTCGGAAGTGGAGTGACTCGACCTCTGGCTGCTGTAGTAAGCTGATCCATTACCTTTTTCCCTCCAATTTTTACTCGGCTTAAATGACAGCTGTGCAACCATTTCCGGAGGTACCACAAAATCCAATAAGCTGAGTAGGCGTGCTTTTATTCGGCCGAATTTTAATGATATTGAGTTATGAAACTGTTCCTAATATAAGTACCTTGCTGAACTTCTGTTGTATTATCACATCCCAGCCGTACTTAAGCACCCACACCTCTTGGACCGATATTCGGGGAAGCATACGAGTAATTACTGGAAGAATCCCGCCCATAAGATCGTAAAGTAGTGCTGATGCAGATAAGAAACCTCTTTTTGGTTGATTGGAGTATTGGAGTCAATTTCCAAGATTTTCATGGTTGGATCGGAAACTTCTAAGTATGCGCCCAGTTTCTTTTGATCCTCCACGTTATTAAGAGGATCTGGCTTATTCGATGACCATTTTGCCATAGATAGCATTGATTTGGCGGACTGTTCGTATAGCTTGCCGTAGAGCGTAACCAACCCCGTATGTTACGGTGTTCAAGAAGTATTCACCCACGGTCTGACTTAGGTATCAGGAACTGGCGGACCATCTGTTACATGTCCCTAGTGCAGATTAACTCGTATTGTCGATTCTGGATGATATCGAATAGCTGGGGACTGGAATTTCGGTCCTGGATGGATGAGTTTGCTTAGAGAGACAGACTACTACTTGAGAGTGCGCTGGCGTCAAAAAATTCCTCAATTTGGTTGCAACAGCGTACACTAATATATGGAATATTATACGCGTTTTCGGTCTGGTCTCGTGGTTGCATAACACGATCTGGGGCCACGCATATGACGAGATGTGAGATAATGTACCATAAAATCGTCTGACATTTACATGTGGGCTTCTTGTATTCCAGCATCTTTCAGTCAACCAGTTTCCAAGTGCAAGGGCGTTAGCGTTCCGAGAAATGGGTGTGATACAACAACCGTCATTGGTTCGTGAGTCTTTCTCGATGAATAGCTTTTCGCAATATGAACTACCGTCCTCACCAATGTTTTCTTTTTTTATTTCCAACAATGCTTCCCAGGTCTCCAGATATAATCGATTCATCAAGATAAGCATTTTATAGTAAGAGTCCATCCGTCTTTTCTAGTCCCGGTCGTAACATTGTCGAGTATACTCGTACAGGTCCACCTAGTAATAGGGTATGTGTACAAGTGGCTGGCTATATGAGCAGTTCCAGATAATGTGACTGGGCATACTGAGAAGGTAACACGTTTGACAAGGGTTTTTATATTTACGAATGGCGGTTCCGGATGATCAGGCTTGAGCTTGAACGGTTCTAATCTCTCACCCTATCCTGATAATTTTGGCCAGGGTAGGGTTTTTTGGCAATCGTAATTTTTGTACTAATTCCCTTGGTTGCTCTGATCTAATAAGCAGCGAATAGGCACGTCTTCATTGTTGATCAAAAGCGTTGCGTAGTAGCTGTACGTAGAAGCACATTAGAGGATGTTTCAGACTCATTTTGACACAGGTAAGGGCTGTTTGTTGTTAGCACTTCAGTCTGAATCGAAATTGGTTGAGGATGCATTGTCGTAATGTGATTACATTTTAAAAACTGTTTCGATTTGCAAGGGCATAGCTATAGTCGAAACGATGTCCTGCGCAAAGTATACAGATCTTATAATTCCGTAGTAAGTTTTCCCAATTTGTGGAGCTCAAAAATTGTGAACAATCTGTCACTTGGTGTTCTTAAGAGTCCCAGCACCCAGTACTTATTGCAACTTTGCATCGGGTCGAAACCAACTGGAGGACTCTTCCTGTGTTTTAGGTTTTAAACCACAGCCTCCATGACGCTCCCACCAGGTGGCTTACCTCCGGAAGTCAGGCCCCAATCGAAGTCCGGGGGTTCTGATTCCCACGATACCGTAAGTCCTGGTATGGACAACCGGTAGTCCTGCCAATCAACAGGAACTATGACCGGCAGCTTGTAACTGTTCAAATCGTGTATCAATTTTCAGCAGTGTTAAGATCTGAAAACCGTTTGGGTCTGGGCCCCCGTGTCATGAATCAGTCGTAACAATCAGGTGACCAGGAAATACTCTGGAATAGTCTTGAATTACCACCGTTACACTCTTCATACCACATGCTCTACTTTACTACGAAAAAAAAGAAGATGAAACACTTTTTCGTTTGTCGTTGTTAAACGGTGGCATGGACCTTGCTGTACGGAACACTGTAGTCTTTCTTGGGTATCTTTTGGTGGGGTTGCAGAGCATTTTACGCCTACAGTCTTGAATTAAATGGTTCAACATGAGAACTTTTATTTCTTCCAAGGTGGGAAAACTGGACTTAGAATTAACAACATCTTCTAGCCTTCCGCGTGTGATAGAGTCTAAGCCTCGAAGGATGAGAAAAGCCAACATCTGTTCTCCATTTACCTTCTTTTTTTCAGATTGGAGACCCGCGCTTTAGTGTAGCGTACGTTGGGCTTTGGGGAAGAGTCATCACAGCATCCAACTCTACTTTTGCTAGGTGGGTCATCTAAAAGTAGCCAGATTACGTAATGCCTCTAATGCTTTTCCAGTCAGCTTGGATTTGAATAAAGCGAAACGATCGCTGCTTGAAGTATGATAGAACTGCTCCTTCAATACACGATACTTCTCCACAATACCCATGTAAACTAACTTCCGGGATTTTGATACCATTTTTCAGTACGCGTTGCTCTGGCCTGTGGAGTGGGCTCGCGTTCTAGTGTCAGCCTCGCTATAGCGTACAATAGAGCTTCTGTTCTCTGTAATGACTGAGGTTGTTGTAATGGATTGATGGTGAAACCTCCCTCGGGATTATTTAAAACGAAAGCAACTCCTTCCAAATATGGCTTGCATAGCAAGTTTTCTACTGATTCCATTGGGAAATACTTAGCTTCTTTGGAGAATTGGATGGTGATGCTTTCAAGCACTAGATCAGTCAGACAAGTCAATTTTCTCCTTCTCGTAAAGAGAGCTATATCAGTTTAGAGAGGATTGACTAAAAACGAGTCGACCAACGTTGCCAAGAGGCAGGACAGCCGCGCTGTTTACCTCCGCAATCAGAGTCCTATGCATCAACTTTTCTTTTTTCCACGAAACTTGTGATTTGTCTACGCCGTATTATCTAGCCGAGTTACACATGCCGTCAACAGCTGTCGAAATCACATTCAATGTCGATGAAAATGCCCAGCACGTATTCCACATTGTCGAGTACGCCTTTCGTATTGCTCATCAGATTTTAAAACGCCCTCTCGCAGCATCTTCTACGTTGGAACACATATTGGATCTTAGGCAGAAGATGCATTCACAAAGCAGTTTTGCGCTTATGAAGCTGTATCGTTCTCTCCGTGCTCCTCAACATGAAGAGGGTCAGACTGATAGCCTGATAGTCTGACGCTATTTGCGAAGGTCTTGTCATCTGTAAAGCCTACTCTCACTCTTCGAAAGGCTTTCGGTATGTATTCTTTTCACTGCTACCAGCAGCCTTACAAAAAGGTAACATAACTGGGTTGGGTATATGCCATCGCTGCCAGGCGACCTGGAGTCATCAAAGGAAGCAATGGCATGTTAAATGGCCTCATTCGTTACCACAACCGATGATATATACCAGTTACGGCGGGTTGTGTTATTTATTCAGCTCACTAGAGGCTTCGTTAATGGGAGTTGGTTGTGAGCTGCTTCTGATTAGGTTACCTGGGAAGTGAGTCTCAAGCATAAGACACAGAGAGTTTCTTTCCAATTGCAAGAGTCCAATGTATGCTCCTCGTCTGTTTCGGACGTCTAGAAGACAATTTCTAAAGGGGCGGCTGATCGCAATGTGATCTATCTGGTTAGCTGTTCGCTACCTCTCAGTTGAGACCCAGCTGATCTTGTGGAAAGTGTTATGCCTAAACAGCGTACCTCCAATGATTAAATGATTGGTGTTGCAAAAGTCCATAAACCGTCCCCCATCACCACTACGATGTCGGCTGTAAAAATATTCCTTTTCATCCTCAGCCACGTCTTCAGTTATAGCATAACACTGTGTGATGGTGACTTTTCTTACTCTACTCTGGAATCTAACAGTCATTACCCGGTCACTGTGAGGTTTCCAGGATATGAGACTTCTTCGCGCAGCTGGAGTTAGCAGCAATCCTACTCCAGACCTCCGAACATCTCATCTCACTCAATCCCAGGATGTCGATATTATATAGTATGCGCTCGCGTTCCAGTTGCAGGAATCTGACGTTATGAGGCCCGACGTTAATCGACCAAATGTCGTCAACAAGTTATTCGTCCATATTCGAGGCATTTGCTGCCGATTCATAGCAGTTATCTTTTTTCCGGTTATGGCTGGCTAGGTCATAGACCAACCGACACTTATCCTGTTTTGTGGCGCAGTGAACTCGCCATTCGTCCTCATCCCGTTCGCAATTTCCGAAGAAATTCCCAGATTGCACCACGAGGAGATGGGAGTAGGGCTTACAAACAGAGCTGCTAGTTTGTCGACTGCAGTTGCTCTTACTCGCTATTTAGCTACTCCATACCATACCAATTATTTGAATACTGCAAAACCATTTTCCACCTCACTAAACAAGAGAGTGCTAGCCATCAATATGGTTTCCAAAGTGTCAGGTGCCTCTTTGGCTCCATTCCAAAAATAGAAATAGAACTCCTACAACACTTGCTCTTCCCCAAACCCCATCCAGTAGGAATAAAAACAATTTCTCTGAGAATTCATTCAAAACTTACATCACGTACGTTACATGCTCATGATAGCTGCATCGCAACGATTCCAGACCACAACAGCAAGTCCCATTCAAATGGGAGCAAAGCCGTACGAAACAAAAACACTTGCTTCCAATAATTTACCAGTCCGCACGTGACTGCACCTAATCACGTTCCTTAAACATAATTAATCCCAGCAATCAAAACAAAGTATGTTTTTGTTTGCTCGTTATTTTGTGTCCTCTCCTCTCTACTCATCCACCCCTTTCATGTTGGATGTTTGATAAGACCATCAACAAGCAATTAACACGTCGGCTGTATCCACAAGATTTACAGAGATTTTCATACATTTTTTTTTGGGCACGGGAAAGTGCTTTAATTTTTCTGAATTTGTTTGAGTGTGGTCACATTCTGACAACATTTTGTACTCTGCGTATCTTTTTATCTTTATTTGTGGATTAGAAGTGCTAAAAGGCGTTTTTCTCCTCCACAATGAGTCACCATTTAGATATTTTTCTCCTATTATCCGCTTATAGATACATTCCAAGAAGTCACAGATAGTATTGGTTTTTTTTTTCAACTAGTCATCGTTTTCTGAGAAAAATCAAAAGTTGTCCCTACAATTCGAGGCGCTTATGTTGCCGTGGCCATTGTATCTGAGAGATTATTTTTTTTTATTTATAATTGGCTATAGAATAGAATTCATGGGAAATCGTTGGACCAAAGATTGTGCCAATTAACACAAAGAACTGTGAGCTGTACGAGGGAGTGGGAAACAATTCGACAACAAAGAAGGAAAAGAGTCATTCGAAATGAAAACAAAAGCATCCAAAGTATCAACAAAGTATCTTATTGTGTTTATTTCGTTTCCACTTTGCTGAATCATTTGAATTTGATGTTGTCCAACGATTCGGTTTCAATTTGAACAAGATAACAGATACGGCTGTGGATACAACTTAATGGAGTCCAATGAAATCTAAGGTTCACTCGATGCTCAACCAGTGTTGTCGCTTGTACTTGAATAGTAATGTTTGTATTGTGATTTGCGTATTATGAATTTTTATGTTACCATGTCTCAGCATTTCAGTCCAGTAGTCACTCTACGATAGTTTATCCACCAACGAACTTAATTTAGTCTCATGAACCGAAAGAACTTACAAGTTTCAACCGACTTCAAAACGTCTTTGCTCCGATACTTTTTTTTTGAGAGCAATTCCTAGAAGAAACATTAAAAAATTGGTGAAAACCCATAGCTCTATTGTGACAAGTATTAGGTGGGGTGAAAAGTAACCTCCTTGGGAATGAAAACATTTTTTGTTATTTTATTCCATATAGTCGCCTTTTAGCTTGATACACTTATTCCAGCGATTTTCCAACTTCTTGATCTCGTCCGAAAAGTAATTTTCCGGAAGGTCTGCAAAATACTCCTCCGTGGCGTCGATGATTTGCAATATCAGTTTTATTGATGAGCCATCTTTTGATGGGAAGAGATAATAGTCGGAGAGAGCCAAATCGGGCGAATACGGTGGATGCGACAGCAATTGGAGCCATAAGTCATTGATTTTAGCCGTGGTTGCGATGATCTTGTGCGCCGGCGCATTGTCTTGCAAAAACAAAATTGTTTTTCGCTTCATGTGAGGCCGTTTTGCAGCGATTTCGGCCTTCAATCGTTCCAATACTGCACAGTAATACTCGCTGTTGATGGTTTTTCCTTTTTCGAGGTAGTCCACGAAGAGTATGCCATGACAATCCCAGAAAACCGACGCCATAACCTCTCCGACCTATCGAGCCTCCCTCAGCCGCTTCGGAGCACTCGTGCCAGCTTCAGTCCATTGCCGGGCACTCATTCTGTTCTCTAGTGTGTAATAGTCTATCCAAGTTTTATCAACAGTTACCAATCGACACCAAAAGACCGCCCGATTCCGCATCAGCAAGTCCAAACACTCTTTCGAAGTGCTCTCGCGTTCGTGTTTTTAGTCAGGAGTGAGCATGCGCGGCACCCAGCGGCAGGATAACTTTTTCATATGCAGAATATTGCCCAAAATATGGCGTGTGCGCTCAGTACTAATCTTTGTGGTATCTGCTAACTCGCGCACCTTCACTTTCCGGTCAGCCAACACCATTTCATGTATTTTTTTGATATTGTCCTCTATAACCGCATCGGAGGGCTTGCCGCTGCGGACTTGATCGGTAGTGGAGTTGCGGCCACCACGAAACTCTCGAAACCATTAACCCCATAATATTTATCCAAATTTTCTTTTGTTTCCTTCGCCGTTTTGCCTCTCAAAAAATAATGTTTTATGAGAGAACGAAAATCGTTTTTGTCCATACTCAACATGATGCCAAACACGTCAACAACAATCAGCTGTCAAAACAAAACTAAAGACTGTATCGCACTGAAATTTGGCATGTCTGCCTAAATATGAACGGACTTCAAGGCACCATAACCATTTTTGCAGTAGCAGCGCGTTCTGGCGGTCAAGGGGGTTACTTTTCACCCCACCTAGTATCTTTGCTATCATAAGTTGTACGTTCTGTATTACTATTTACTGAATAAAAAACAAAAATGATTTTGTGTGATGGAAATCTTTATGTGGACCTTTACAATTGTTTCTGTTAAGTGGAAAGTTGATATCCGCCAAGTGGCTGCCACCAGTGTTGATACACATTTGTGGCCGTTTTATCACATTTTCCATGACTTTCCCCAAGATTTCCGGTGATAACTGTTCGCATTCCTGTCGAATATTCTCCTTAAGGGCTGCGTTTATCATGGCCCTGTATCGTTCGCTAGTAACAGTGACCGTATTGCCGATGGCGTCCTCAAAAAAATACGGCCCAATCACTCCTGCCTCGTGAACGCCGCACCACATAGTGGCTTTGAGTAGATGTAATGGCTCTTCATGCATCACACGCGTATTTTCAGTGCCCCAGAAACGATGATTTTGCTTATTGACGTAACCGCTTAGGTGGAAATGTGTCTCGTCGTTCATGATGATTTTCGACACAAAATCGTCCTCTTCGTTGTTGAGATTGAGGATGACTTTCCAGTAATTCACACGTGACTGAGGGTCAGGAGGCATTAACTTATGCACAGCTTGCACTTTGTACGATAACATGTGTAAGTCTTTCACTGGTCTGGTGATGCCCAATTGCGTGGCCCGTCGTCTGGTTGATGCTTCTTCGTTCTCAGCGACATCGGCAGCCCCAGCCGCGATATTCTCGGCCGAACGAGCAGTCCGGTGGTCTCCTGTGGCTCCACTCTGTTCGAGTCGAGTATCTAAGCGCCGGAATGTTTGCAAAGTTGGCGCGACACGATAAGGAAATCTATTCGCTAACACCACCAACCGATTATTGCTCAAAAACATCGACACAATTATTCCACGCTCTTGCGGAGTATAGCGTTCCATAGTTTGTCTGTTTGTATACTGCAGCTGTCTAGTTCATAAATGTCAAATATTATTGACTTACGACGCCATTTGCATAAATTACACCATCATCCGATAGGGCGATTAATTTTGCGCCACCTACAATAAGAGTCATGACAAGTTTTCGTCGAGTTTCAATAGCTGTAAGCCAGAGCTTACGTAATCGTGCGGGCGAATGCCCTCATTTATTCGGCTTAAACTTAAAACTAAGGTTGGTTATAGTGGTGAAGGAGAACGGATTGGAGGTAGGGAGTGGTGCTTTGAAAGTCAAAGACGGTAGGGTTTGAATTGATTTTTCGTAGTATATGGGAGATTGGTTCGTTTGAGTTCGGTACTACGAAGGCTAGTTTTGAAGAAAATAGAGTTGTGGAAGGACGCGCATTCAACGTGATCTGAAAGGAGTCGATGAATGATGAGAAAGTCGGCTGCATTTCTGCGTTCCTCAAGGGTGTTTCAGTTAATAAGGTTGAGATGGTTTTGATAGGGGAGCAGAATAATAGGATCGTCCCAGGGCATACCTCGAAGAGCAAATCGAAGAAAACGGCGCTGGATGCTTTCGATTCTCGAGATATGAACGCGATGATATGGAGACCGTACTTGACTGGCGTACTCTAGAAAGGGGCGAATAAATTTAATATAGAGAGACCAGGTCACGTATGGGTTGGTGAATTCTTTGGACCATCGTTTTACAAAACCTAGTGCAGAGTTGGCTTTACGGATTATCCCATCCATATGTAAACGGAAGTTGAGATCCCTATCATACAAAATACCGAGGTGGCAAAGAGATTGAACGGAGGAGATAGGTTGATTGTGGAGAAGGTAGAGTCGGGCTTGGTACCGCTTGTGTGAAAAGGTGATGGATTGGCATTTGGGGATATTAAGTTCTAAACAATTTTTGAGGCACTAGATCGAAAAACTATGAAGGTTTTGAAAAATTTGTTATCGTCAGCGTAATGCGAGATAGACGAGTGTTTGATGATCCTATCGAGACCATTTATGGTTAATATAAAAAGAAGGGGACCGAGATGCCTGCCTTATGGAACACCAGAGGTGTTTACAGGTCACTGTGAAAGCAGTTTTCGAGTATTACTCGATGGGAGATTTTATCGAAGGCAACCGGTTGGAACTACATCGACTTCGTTGCCATTTTCTACGACAGAGAGGGCAAAGGATATGAATTCAACGAGGTTTGTGGTGGGTGACCTACCCTTTAGGAAACATGGCTTCCTTTAGGGGAAATAAGTGATTTGCATTGCAAGTTTAGAGCCTCATACATAATACTTTCGAAGAGTTTGGGTGTAAGGAGATCTGCGATTGGATAGTTTGTTATTTCGTTCTTTGATCATTTTTTGTGTATCAGGGTTATGAAGGAGGTTTTCCAAGCCTGAGGAAACTCTCCTTGTGAAAGGGACCATCCATAGATACGCCCAACGATAAGGTTAGTATAATTGTATCCAGATAACAAAACCGGGGCTGGTAAGTGGTTGTACAAATTTAGCCTTGAGTTAGAAAGTCAAAGTTCAGGTACCAGGCTAATGTCCAGCTTTCGATTCAGCAGTGTTAAGAAATATTCCGTTTACCACAGATTAGAGGTAAATCTTCATTTCATTTTAAGGCGAGCTCCTAAATCTTACTCGTAGGATGGATCTGGTAAAGCTGAACATCGTCAGCGTAAAGGTGGATTGTATCATATTTGCAAACTGATGGTTAGTCATTTATGAAAGCACAGAGTAGCTATTATTTTCAGCTCTGAAGATTTCCCTCCAGCGATAACCCTTTGCCACATATTTGACAGATAATTCTTGAGTTTAACAGATGGATCGCTGAAACCAAACAAGTTTTGTGGCTTCCAGCACAGAATATCATGGTTTACTTTATCGAAGACCTTCGAAAAGTCAAGAAGGCAAAGTAATGTCACAAATCCTCTATCAAAGTCATGCCTTATACTCGTATTATCTAAGATGTTAATCATGGCCAAAGAGCAACTATGATTGGTTCTGAAACCAGATTGGAAAGGGCGAAGGAAGCTATTCGAAGATAAGTAAGTGGACTATTATCTTAGATAGGCACGGTAATATGCTGATGGATATTGCATTTGATTTATTGGCAACCGGAATGTCTTTAGCTATATTCCAAAATTAAGGAAATATGGATGCCGTAATGCAGTGGTTAAATTCATGAGTCAGATGGCTAAGTATATTTGGCAATATAAGCTTAATAAATACCCACACCGTCTACACCAGTCGGCTTTCTATTCACTTTTTAAGGAATCATTACGTTCGAGCGGTTTATACTCCTAAAAGACGTTGACTCCAGAATTGACATGGACAAGATTTTTGGACTGACTACTACTAGCAAGATGCCTTTGGTAACTTTACATCCTTCTCTATCAGGCGGCTCACTTTAGCCCAGACATTGAATAGTTGCGTCTTGAAAAGTTTGTTAACCTCTGAAAATAGTGCATATCCTGTGATTGGACGATCTACTATCTGGAAATTTGGAGAGGGGCCTCTTTTCAATCAACCACAATCAAGTCTCTCCAATTAGATCGGTCTTTGGCTAACTGGCTCCAGTTGCGCACTTCAAGTTGGCTGAGGTCCCCTTTCACTTGCGCGCTCTACCTGAGGCGAGGAGTTCCTCTACTGCGTTGTCCCTTCGGATTAGAGTCGAAGATTCTGCGGGCCGGAACGTTGGTGTTTATTCGTTCTACATGTCCAAGCTATCTCAGACGTTCAATGCGCAGTTTTTTAACCAGGTCGATGACGCTGTACAGATCGTAGAGTTCATTGTTGAATTGTTTACTCCAGAACCCGTCAACCCATACGGGACCAAATATCTTACGAAGAATTGTTCTCTCAAAACGACTAAGAATATCTTCATCCGCTTAAGAAAGGATCCATGCTTCGGAACCATAGAGCAGGACTGGGATTATTAGGGTCTTATATAGAGTTTCGTTGGTTGTTGGGAGAGGGCCTGACTACACAGTTGCCTTCTCAGCCCAAAGAAACCGCGATTGGCAAGCGTTATTCTTGAAGAGGTGTCGTTTTTAGATGTGATAGCAGAGTCGAGGTAGACAAAGTCCCTTACTACCTGGCCGATTCGTCGATGTTGGGTGTCCCTCCTTGTTGACGGCATATACTTTGTTTTGCCGTCTGTTCCTATACTCGCAAACGCACCAGTGATAACTCGCTGTGTTCTACCAATAATATCAATATCGTCGGCGTATGCAAGCAATTGAACAGACTTTCGAAAGGTCGAACCTCGTCCATTAGCTTGTGAGTTTTTCACGATTCTTTCAAGTATAATGTTAAAGAAGTCACATGACAACGCGTCGCCTTGCCTAAATATTTTTTTGACATCAAAAGTATCGGTTAGGTCGTTACCGACTTTAATGCAGCAACGAGCTTCCGCAATCGTCATCTTGCGCAAGCGGATGAGTTAGGCAGGGATGACAAAACTAGACATGGATCTGTATAACTCGTTTTTGTAGATGCTGTCATATGCGGCTTTCAAATCGATAAAAAGGTGGTGAGTATCGATCTGAACTTGTTGGGTTTTCTCTAGTGTGAATAGTTGGTCAATTGTAGACTTACCAGACCTAAAACCGCACAGATAGAGTCCAATCAGATCGTTGACAAATGGTTTCAGGCTGATTCCTCTATAGTTGACGCAGTTTCGAGGGTCTCCTTTCTTGTGAACCGGCCAAACGATGCTGAGGTTCCATTCACCAGGCGTACATTCATCCGACCAAATCCTGGAAATAAGTTGGTGTATGCCATCTCCTGCTGTCTTAAATAGTTCGGCGGGTAGGCCATCCGGCCCGGCAGCCTTGTTCGACTTCAGTTTAGATATTGGTCGGGTGGAGGGAATTCTTGACTTGCATCGTCAATATTGAATGGTTCACTCTGTCTGACAGCGGAATTTTTGTAGTCTTCGCCGTTTAGCAGTCTGCAGATTTGGTTTTTCTATATACTCACCTGTTACTCTACTATAGGTTGCCTTGTTCATCTCTATAGGTTTCCGTTCGGGTCTTCTTCCGAAACTTCCGAACATTATTCTTGGAGTAGCACCTCTCTATTTCCTCGATCGCGCGCTTTTCATACTCTTTTTTTTTATCTCCGGAGAAGCCAACGTTCTTCATTTCTCTTTTGCTCGTAGAGCTCACGAGCCGCTCACGTCCTTTTGTGCAGCGCCGCTTTGTAGACATGTTGTTTTGCTTCATGTGCTTGCCGGCACTCTTCATTAAACCAGGGGTTTCGTGGTGTTGGGCGGGTGAAACCCAGCACGTCAGTTGTGGCATTTCTGATTGCCTCTCGGCATATAAGCCACTGGTCTTCAGCACTTGATGCTGGCTGCAAAGGTCTTCTCGAGAGGTTGAGGGATACGCGATCGGCAAAGGTTCTAGCGGCTTGTTGCGATTGCAACCGTTCAATGTTAAATCTCCTCATAGTATTTCCCCGTTGTTGTGGCGTCTGAGATATCAGTAGACGTACCTTGGCTGCAACTAGGTAGTGATCCGAGTCTATGTTGGCCGCTCGGAATGTCTAAAATACTTGAGCAGTGCCTTACGTCGATCGCACCATGATCAATTCCTTTTCAAAACGTGGTGTCGTGTAGGCTATGTCTTCTGATTGTGCTACCAAATATGTCCTCCTTTCCAATTTTGGCGTTAAAGTCGACTAAGACGATCTTAACGTCATTTCATCTCTTTGAGATACTGAAAACCCGAGAATTGCAAACTAAATGCCAAATGGCACTTCGTCAATAGATGGCGTTACGTGAATCTTATTCGAGAAAGCAGCACAAACGCAGTTGATCTTGTAGGCATTCGGACTCAAGGTCCATTCCCCAACGATTTACACTACTACTTATTTTGTTAGTCTTTTCACTACTCTCTATCATTCCACAGCGACAACACTGGACTAAAGCCAACTGATTTACTGATTTCACATGACATCATTCCAAAAGCGTGCTGAAGTTGAAGCTGATGGGTGTCAGGCTATACATGGATCCAAAGATACCACCACAGATACGCGTACAATCCAGTTTACCGGTATAATCTGGAATGTTGTCAATTTGGCGTTTTTTCCCTCCCTCCGGCCAATTCGAGCTCCAAAAGAGTCTTTGAAGCGCTGGGAAAATACCCATAAGCGGTTGAAGATACTACGTACTCGTATATGTAGAGTGAGTATATTCGTACAACGGAGTTATTGGAGATGCTAATGTGATGTGTATCTACTCGTACTCGTATGTACGTAAGATTCTCTGGGGCAGGAGGTTTTGTTTATGTTTTCGTTTTGTCGGTTTGTCGGTTTTATACTTGAGATACTTCAAATTTGTTGCTCTGTTTGAGTTTGTTTAAATCATTGACAGTTGGGAGAGGTAAAAGTAAATTAAATTCAAATTCGTATCTAAATTTGAATACCAATCCTACGACGACAGGTTGGATGTTCAGCAATTAGCATCAACGTTGGAAATGATGTAATCTTTGGCTGAACTTGTGGATAGATTTATTTATTTTTTTTTTTTAAATTTAAAAGTTAATGAGTCGGAGTCTTAACTGTTGGGAATGAAAAAGAAAAAAAACCTAAATCCCCATCCACTTAAGTTAATTAGTGGCAGCTCGATTTTTGAGGGAACCTTTCCGGTTTCGGAATTGTAGCTCGGTCAAGGAACCTTTTTTTTGTGTACCGTCCAATTGCTTGAGATGAAAGAGTTCGTAACCGATCTTTGAAATCGATTGGACGGATTAAGTAGTCAGCAAATGATGGATGGCATTTAGTAACATAATAATCGAAAAAAGGGAGAACTGAATATGGAATATGTGAACAGACCTTCAGATAATCAATGATTTCGGTTATGAGTTGGAGGTGAATTGGTTGGGAAACAATTGAAGAGGGTTGAATTGAAATGTCGGTAATTGATTGATGTAGCAAATGTGAGTTAGTCGTCGTTATGTGCATGCATGTAGGTCACATGTAATTTTTTCTCAAATCTTTATCATGAAAGTATAAAACGTTCTGGGGCAGCTTGTAAGAATCCAGGGAGTGCCAGGTTTCGCCAAGTACTCTTCCGCCTTCTAAGTTGAGTTAGGTGACTTCTTTGCATAACCAGACTGTCTGCCTCTTTTAGAAACATATGGCAGTCTCGGGGAGATATCATCATTTGATTGGTCTCAGTTAAATTTGGTCAGAAAATTCTTGAAGTTTCTCTTTATTTATTTATTGATACGTCACGTGCTTGAGTTGATAATCCAAACTTCAAAATTAATGTTGAAAATTTGACTGGCTATAGCCCGTTCGGATGCAAACGAGATAAGAACATCGGATCCGTATATAGATGCCGAACAATTACCGCTAAGGGACTGACATAAATAGGTTACCGCGGCGTTTACTACAGTGAATGCTACTAATAACGAAATCATCGCTCATTTGGATGCAGATTTGGCATTGGAGCTGGACTTAGGAAGAAAGCCTGGAGTGTTCGACATGTGAAAAAGCGTCTCATGACTCATAAAGGCTAAATTTCTACAGGGAAAACAAGACAAGGACGAAATTAAAATTGTTCTAGTTCGAAGGAATCGCACTTGCTTCCTATACCTGCAGTAGTGAGTTTGGGAAAAGGCGAGAACCTAACCCCAAGACTATCCTATGGATGTGCACGACTGTCTTAACCTAAAATAGCTTAGTATGGTAACAATCCACAAATAAAACTAGCAACCTTAAGTGAGTGATAGAAACGCAAAGGATTGCATGTACATATTGCCACAATTCATGTCATGAGAACGATGCCAACGCAGGACTGTACACTAGATTTTTACTTGCAAGAATCGGGAGCGAAAAGTGTTTTAAGATTGAATCAGCTCAGTGGGTGGAAACCAAATACGAACCCACTCCACAATTATTTGAAATGAGCTACGTTTATGTTCCAATGCGAACTATATGATAGGATGAGAGTCATGGGACAGGAATCAAATGGTAGAAGACTCGATATCCACTTTCACAGATGCAGCAAAGACAGAGATAGTCGCTCCTCCGATCAATTGAACTTAAGTTGCTCACTGTAGCTGCCGGACTACAGCAGTGTTTTCCAAGCTGAAATATTCGTTGTAGCAGAAGCGGCCAGACTTCCTACAACAAAGGCACAACTCCATTAAATATTACATACATTAGTGAGCCTGTAAAATGCTGTCGTGAAAAGCTTAAGCCCGGCCCACAAAGGAGTGTCAGTCAGGCAACGAATATTCAGACGAGTAAGCTCGAAAAGGACCCTCCTTTGACAAGAAACTGACGGATCGAAGTAACCTCCACTATGAACTCTAAGAATGCAAGTGGAGCAAACCATATAAATCTAACCCAATGGAAGATGGAAAAACCTTCCAACAAGTGAACATTTTTAGACAACTATGGCCGGAACTTGTCAAATCTAGAACAAGTCCGAAAGTTCCTATGCCACCAGCATCAGTACCTATGCCGCCTGGTTTTCTTTCGGCCATTACAACCAAACAAAAAATACCGGTAAACAAATGAAAAAAATTAAAAGGTGTACTGTGCTGCATAGAAGAACCAAAACACTTATCGAGCAAATGGCACAGGATGGACAGCGAAAACGAAGCGCGAGCCGAATTCTGCAAAACATCTTTTGAACATTTTGAAGACATCATTATCTTCGGCCGATTTTAATCTGCCTCAGCTGAAGTGGACTCCATCTGAAGACCTATCTTTTTTCATCGCTTCTAATCCCATTTCTACAAAGGAATGCCTCTTCTTAGAACGCTTAACAAACTCTAGTCTATGTCAAGTCAGTGGCGTTTCCAACTATATGGGAAGGCAATTACACCTTATCTTCACAACTGATCCCATCAACTCCTCAGTATCGTGTTGTCCCCTATCTCTTTCAACTATTGATAACTTTCATCCTCCACTTCTTTCATTTTTCCACAACTCTCCCCTCCAGTCGCCTCCCTCTGCAGTTCTATTTTCTTACAATTTTCACAAAGCTAATTTCCATAAAATCAATACCTATCTAAGCAGGGCTTCTTTCGAGTTTACCAATCTATCTCTGGTCGCTGCCCTCTTCATTTTTTACAGAGAAATATTCAAATCCATCTCCCTTTATGTGCCATATTCCCGCCAAAGAACATATTCTCCGCTCTCTACGAAACCAAAGAAACAAATTATGGGCGGTATTCCTTCGCACCCAATCTTCCTCCGTCTATCCAAATTATCTAGGTACATACATATCTTCATTTCATTGAACTCTACAACTCTGTCTAACAACTCTACCTGAACAGTGCGGAAACCAATCTTAAAAATGACCCTAAGCCCTTTTTTCAATTTGTCAATTGCAGAAGTAAGACCGATGTGTATCCTTCCTCAATCGCTTTCGAAACCAAATCTTCATCTAGGTTAGGTTAGGTTAGGTAAGAGTGGCTGTTGGAAATACTAACCCACTTAGGCCAGTTGGCCCATTGTGATGCCACGTGGATCTATGATCCTCTTACTACTGGAACCAGTTTGAGCTTATAATAAAGCGTAGGAGACTGTTAACGTCTAATTTTTCTAGATCGTTTAGGTCGTTGTAGAAGAAAGCTCCTAGATGAAGCTTTCTTCTCTGGGGGAGAGCTGGGCATGTGCAGAGTAGGTGGAGGATTGTCTCCTCCTCTTCCTCGTCCATGCAGTTTCTACAGAAATCATTTGTAAAAGCGTCAAGCCTTACCTATGAGGCAGTGTCCAGTGATGGCACTTATTATGGCGCTGAGATGTTTCCTATCTAAAAGGATCAGACACTTAGAGCGACTCAGATCCAGCCTTGGCCAGATCTGTTTGGTCGCAGACATGTTTGCCCAACAGTCCACCTAAGGTCTGTTCTTTTATTGGCATCCAGCTTTAGTGTTAGTTTGCACGTAGCGATTGGTATAGCTATGCTGCCCTTTTCGGTAGAATAGGTAGAGTGGTTCCAATTTTGGTGAGTTCATCGGCTCTGCAGTTCCCTGGAATGTCTCTATGGCCCGGCACCCAACAAAGGTGAATGTTGAACTGCTCTGCCATCTCCATGAGAGATGATCGGCATTCAAGGGCAGTTTTAGAATATAATGAGACCGAGTCCAGGGACTTGATGGCGGCCTGACTATCCGAAAATATACGGATATCCTTTGCAGATATCAAGTTTTTCTTCAGCCAGGACAGAGCTTCTTTAATCGCCAAAATTTCCGCCTGGAACACGCTACAGTGATTTGGAAGGCGTAAAGAGAGGCTTAGATTTAGCTTATCTGAGAAAACACCGCCACCAACTCCGCTATCGGTTTTAGATCCATCTGTGTAGAGGTGGATTGACTTGTCCTCCATGAAAGCATCCTCCTCCCAGAATGATCTAGAGGGGAAGCTTACATGGAAGTTTTTGTCAAACCAAAGTTCAGGTATGGTGTAATCGGTGTTCTCTGTGAGGATTCCTAATGTATTAGGAATGTTGGCGTGGCCAAATGAATTATTTGTCCACTGTTTATTCGCTTTAAGGCGAATAGCTGCAGTCGCAGCAACTTGCCTGCTAAAAATGTCGAGGGGTGTCAAATGAAACAGAATATCTAATGCCGCAGAGGGGGTAGACCGCAAGGCTCCGCTTGTACATAGACATGCTGTTCTTGGACTCTGCTTAGTTTAATGCGGTTGACTGCATTTTCCAAGGCCGTCCACCAGACAACCACCTCGTAAGTAAGTATCGGTCTTATGACCGAGATGTACAGCCAGTGGGTTATGCGAGGTTGAAGGCCCCATTTGTTCCCAATGGTTTTCTTGCAAGAGAATAAAGCTATTGTAACTTTATTGACTCTTTCTTGAATGTTAGGTTTCCAGTTTAGTTTGCTGTCAAAAATGAGACCCAGATATTTTGCTGTATCGGAGAAAACTAAACTGGTACCATTTATTGAAGGAGAGTCTATCATTGGAATTTTATATTTCCTAGAAAAGAGGACAAGATCAGTTTTATGGGGGTTTATTCCCAATCCACAGCGATCTGCCCAGCGGGTTAATCTGTTGAGATTTACTTGGAGGAGTTCTTTAATGGTATTGAGATGTTTTCCTGAGACGACTATGGCAACGTCATCCGCATAGGCAATCACTCTGCTACCACCCGCTTCCAGGTATATCAGTAGTTTGTTAACTACTAAGTTCCAGAGAAGGGGAGAGAGGACACCGCCTTGCGGCGTACCTCTACTGACATATCTTTTAGCAGAAGTCTCACCCAGTTTGGAGTTGATTATCCTACTTTTTAGCATTAGACTGATCAGCTCCCCAAGTGAGCCGTCTACCTGCAGAGTTGAAAGCGCAGTCGTGATTGCGGATGTGTTGACGTTGTTAAAGGCACCCTCTATGTCTAGGAAAGCAACCATTGTGTACTCCTTATATTGTAGGGATCGTTTGATGTGGCTAGTCAGAGAGTGCAAAGCCGTTTCCACCGATTTTCCTTTACAGTAGGCATGTTGAGCCGTAGACAGAAGTCTTGGATCAACTTTAGCTCGAATATGGATATCAATCAGTCGTTCTAGAGTTTTCAAAACGAAAGATGATAGACTTATAGGTCTGAGGTCCTTTGGGACAACATGAGAACATTTTCCGGCTTTGGGAATGAATACTACATTGACTTCTCTCCATAACAGTGAAATGTGGATAAGTTCTACACAGCTCCTCATAATATTTTCCAACACTGGTAGAATAATATCTGAGGGTCTCTGTAGCTCGGCAGGTATAATACCGTCCGGACCAGCAGACTTGTATGGTTTGAAGCTATGCAGCGCCCAGAGCAGTTCGTCTCTCGTAATCAGACCATGAATTTTGGTCACGGTTGCAGTAGGCCTGTTTGGGCTGCTAGTGGCCGCGAGTTGGGAGCTACCTGGAAAGTGGGTGTCCAGAAGCAGGTTGAGTGATTCATCACTTGAGGTTGTCCAAGAGCCATCGGTTTTTTTCAAGCAGCTAGGCATCATAGGATTTGTGGAGAGGATTTTTCTAAGCCGCGATGACTCAGAGGTTTCTGTAATTTTGTCACAGAATGACCTCCAGGATTGTCGCTTTGCCTTCCGCAGTTCTTTTTTGTATAATTTGAGGGCTTCTTTATATGAATCCCAGTCGGTCACTTTTCTTGTGCTTTTTGCTGCGTTGAAAAGTTTTCTGCAGGCGTTTCTGAGCAGTCCCAGTGCCGATGTCCACCAATGTGGCTTTTTCTTGCCTCTTGGTTGAATAAGAGGGCAGGAAGCGGCCATAGCCTGATTGAGAGCCAGAATAAATTCCCTGACTTTCATGTCAAGCTCATTGGTGTCACGCGGGGGACTTGGTAGTTCAGAGGATAACGTTTTTAACAGTATTCCTCTGTATTTTGACCAATCAGTTTTCCGGTAGTTCCGGAAAGCTGGTTGGCTGGGAGGAGCATCACTCAGACTGATATCTTCATCTACCATCGCCAACTTTTTTGCTACGTTTTTCAAACAATCATTTGTGAATAACTCCTTCGTACCAGATCCCTCTTACCGCAATGACCTACCAAATTTATCCGTTGGTCCCTTTCTCACACAAAATTTCGATTCTGCAGTTATTGAAGAGAAGTTACTAAATCTTAAAGATGAATTTGTACTTGGCCCAAATGGACTTCCCGCCGTTTTTCCCAAAACATGCTCTTCCAACCTGTCTCTACTCCTTTCCTACCTATTTCGTCCACCTTACACTAAATTTCCTTCCACTGCTAAACTCTCTCATACACTCCACTTCTTTGAAAGCATTTTATACGAAGCCTTAAGCTTCAAATGCAAGCCTTTTATTTCGCCTTGACAACATGGTTTTCTAAAACTTATATCAACTACCACAAACCTAGTTGCATTCGTGTATTTTGCTCTGTTATCGCAACCGTTTTCACTATAGCGTTTGCAAAGATATCTCATCAACTGATCCTCTTCAAATTGTCTGCTCTCGGCTATGAGTCTCTTTTATTAAAAAAGATTTCTTCGTACCTGATAAACTTTTATTAAAGATGCGCCCTTTCTGTTCCATTCCTGTCCTCATCTGGAGTTCCACAAGGCAGTCATATTGGTCCTCTTCTTTTCATTCTTACTATTAACGATGTTGAGAGGGTCTTTGAACACTCCTCCCTCTCCCTTTACGCTGACGACACAATATTTTTTAAAACTATTTCTTCTGCCCCATGACTCCACCATTCTTCAAGAATACCTCGAATGGTTTTCAATCAGGTGCCCTAAAAACTGCCTAGAACTTAATATAGCCAAATGTCAATCTATGACCTTCTCCATAACCGTCTCCACCCCGACTTTATTTTCTCTATGGTCAAACAATTCCCCTGGTTCAGTCTTTTCTGAAGACCTTGGCATATTATTCGACTGTGAACTTAATTTCCGCTCGCACATCGATAAGATGATCCTTAAAGCCAGTTCTTCACTTGGTGTTATTAAAAGGTGGTCGAAGGAATTTTCAAACCCGTATGTAACCAGATCTCTCTATTTATGCTTGAGTATGCCAGTAAAGTATGGTCTCCCTTTCACCGAATTCATGTTTCCCGAATCGAGGGTATTCAACGTCGATTTCTCCGATTTGCTCTCCGTGGACTGCCCTGGAACCCTTTAATTTTACCCCCCTATCAGAACCCCCTCAAACTTCTCAATATAAATTCGTTAGAAGAACATAGGAATATTGCTGACATTCTTTTCATTCATCGACTGCTCTCAGGTTCTATCGACTGCGCATTCATTTTAAACTCTATTTCCTTCAACACCAACCCACCGGTTAGTGGGTCCACCTCATCTCTTATGGCTCCAACGAACCAATCCCCCGCATGCTCCGAAATGTTAACTCAAACCTCTTCCTTTTTGATTTCAACCTAAAAACTCCTCGTCTCATACAAGATCATTCCTCAATCATTCCCTTAATTCCTAGCTCTTAAGCCTTCCTGTTAGTTTTAAGTTAGATTGAGCTTGCATTAAGCCCAATAAATGGGGGCCTCAGCCCCCACCAAAATTAAACATAATCGTAGAGCTGTAGTAATCGGTGCGCAGAGGATACGGAAGGACCATTTCTGAAAACTATTTAACGACGAGGATGATTGAAATGGAACTTCGTCGATTCTTAAGGAAGGAGATCTGTTAAACCGTGGCAATTATCGAGGTCTACTTGTAAGTCTCTCCAAAATCACATACAAGATTCTATCTGCTTGCTATACGTGTACTGTGTGAGCATCTGTAAACTTTTTTTAACGACGTTAGTCCTTATCAGTGGGTTTAGGTCAAGAAAATCTAGCAAAGGGACAGCATTATCCTGAGTTAGAAGCGAAGTTTGATGTGCCGGCTTTAGCGTCCAGCTAGCAAATATTTCATTCCTGGATCGTCTTCATTAGAACCGCTCCATGTAACGAGACCAAATATTATGCAAATGTACTTTTTGAAAAATCTTTCGTTCGAAACGACCATGGATGGATACTTCATTCGGCTTGGATAAAGTCAAACTTCAGTATACGGTATTATCAGAGCCCGTTATTCAGTTCGGTCAGAAGCTTTGTAATTCTACAGAAGCGGTTCTATCGACGCCCATGGTTTTTATTTTGCTACTAGTGTGCATTGTTTCTAAAACTTGTGAACAAATGGAGGATTTCGCTTAAAACGTCTTAAATCACTGAACAGATCTCCTCGGGAGCTCACTATGGCTGTTGAAAATAATAGTCACAGAGTTTGCCTTCCTAAAATTAAGAGCGGAGGACACCTACATAATAAACAAGTAAGTTATTCATCGTCGTTGTCTTTATAGCTTCTGTAAAATTCGGTGAAAATGACATTCATCCTCCTGCCAGGTGCTTCGAACAAGTAATGGCCTGTGAAGGCAGCTACCATGAATCTTACTTTGCCTTCCCTTTTTTTTAGTTTAGTTGACGTTGCAGTTCGGGTTGGATCTGGGTCTCAACCAACAATCCTCTTCATCGACTGCGATCGGTGGCTGGATGTCTTCAGTCACACGACCTGCCTGCCTCTGCTGCGCCATCCCTTCGATGTGGATTCCAAGATTCTGCGGAAACTATCGTAGTCGTTGTATTCTGACTGTTCGGACAAGATTGATGTTGGGGTGCACCCCATACAGTTCTTACTGTCCGTCTTTTCATTCATTCGTCTTGGTACATTAAAGCGAAGATTAGGTGAAGAAATTTTCTCTAAAAGCAATCAAGGCCAGGTTCAATCATGCTGGACACAGTACATGTTTCTGCTCAGCAGGGCTGGCTGCGTACAGTGTCCTTTTACCCAACTCTCTTCTTAAACTGAAGATACAACGACAGGCATATGTAGATCCTTATCATTATCAGAGTTGAAAACGGGCCCGAAATAAGGTTGTCTCTTGTGACGTTCTGTCCGATTCGTCCTTTCTTGTTGACAGCATACCATTCACTTTCAAAGTAAAGCCAGTTCCACCTCGCAATGATATCAGTGCCATTGAGGTATGAAAGTAGTTGAATAGACTGGGGTGTGTTTTGTGTGTATGATGTAACGAGTCACAGGACACCGCAGCAACTTGTCTAAACACTTATTTGCCATCAAAGATTGCGGCGAGCTTTCTTCTGACCGTTACAGATCGGCGATCGTTCTATAACGTCATTGTGCAGAAGGTATTTGACAAGTGTAGACGAGATGCCAAAACTTGCTATGGCTCTGGAAAAAGGTCCATTTGGATTTGCTGAACTTTCTGCGGACTTACCGGGCCTAAAACCGCGCTGATTGGAGCCGGGCAGATTTTTGATAAATGGATCTTGACCGTCTTTGCTTTATTTACAAGGATATCTCTTTCAAGGATTGAGCAAAGAATGCTGAGGAATGATGTTGTTGAGTTAGTGTATGATCCTTACCAACACGAGGTTGAATGACGGAATTGTTGGTTACCATCGATTAGATTGAATGGTTCGTTCTGTCTGAAAACGCAAAATTCATCGCTGTTGTACAGTCAGCAGCAATGGACCTCTCAAATCTCCAGTACTGACTGCAATTCTGCTTCGGCATAGAAATGTTTAATAACTTTGACAATTCTCAACCGATCGGGTTCAGTAAGCACGATTTGGAAACGTGAATTTAGTACAATTTCAACCATGAATAACTCTACCACTTGGCTTACGCGATTAGCGTCATTCGAATGATTGAAACCGAGCCGAATCTTTGGGAGCGAATTCTGAAGGACCAACGAGGCTCATTTCACCGTCTCTAGCGAAGTAAACTATCGAAATTGTCACTTTTGTGGAACTGATAATCCTCACATAATTCATGAAACACCAATGCACTATGAGGAAGTGGCTGTTTGGTTCAAAAACATCAGTCAGCCATTTGTCTTTAAAGTTGGAGAGACGGTCGATGGCAGTCGGTAGCGGTGGATGTTGGCGTACTTTTTGTGGCCACAAACGCGTGAAAAAAGTTTACGAGACTAAATAACTAACAACATTACGAAATCATCCTTTATGCTCTCAGAGCTCAGAGCTCAGCAACAGCTCTGTTTGGTCTTGTTCCGATGCAAGTGCTTGCTAGCATTCTTCGTCGAATGAGTTATTTATTTTGTTGCTGACCGGGAGAAATACAGAAAACCAAAGACAGTACTTTTGAGGGTTTATTGGCAGCGTTACCCCTGATTCTCAGTACTTTCTGCTGCTGATATAGGGTCTGTTTAGAGATTAAGGAGCACTCTGTATATCGCTGGTGATTGTAGTTTAATGCAAATGAACTCGGGATAATATATGGCAGTGTTGCAAGTCAATGCGAGCTCCGCGAAACGTTTGAACATCGTATAATACTGGAGGTATGCCTTGAGTCAAACGTAATATGATCAATCTGTTTGACGGTTGATTGACCGACAGTATTTTATGTCTCCTTGTGAATATTAAAATGATAAAGAGCGTACCAGTCCTGACAATGTTTCGCCCCGCCGTAGTATATTGCCGTAGATCTGCATCCTATTTTTGCCCGATCAGCCATACGCACTTATTGGACGGCGATATACTTGTATCAGCGCTTTTTTTCGGTACGAGGTCTATTACTCGTACGTGCCCTTACATTCCATGTGCAAGTTCAAAGTTCGTTGTCGTTTTTGTCATATGCATCTTTATTTGAAGCTTTGGGTTGCTTCGTAGACGCATGGATTTTACGTGGTCGAGTATTTAACTCCACTCATAACACCTAACCATTGCACAAAAGGGCCTGAACATAAGATTTATTCAGCACCCTGACGACTCTTGAAAAGTCCTTATTGACCTCAGCCTTACACATTGAAGTAGCTTACATAGAAAACTTCCATGCTGACTGTCCTCCTTCGGAGATTCAGTCATTCCTGACAGGACATAATAGTGTTGCTATTTTCTCATCATAATCACTCGCGCTTACCATACTACCATGTTTGGCAAGTCAAGCTCTGTTGTATGATACCATTACCAGGTAGGGAGGTAAAATGAAATGTTGTCACAATTAAGCTGCGCCCTTTTGACGTCGACTAGTGCCTACTTTAATTGTACAACACCCATAGCTCTTCTGCTAAAGGAATTGGAGTATGTCTCAAATTCGATCAGATAAAGTGGCGCAATTTGTCACCCCATGCACTTTGGCAGCAATTTTGTTGATGAATGAAAAACTTCCGGAAATCAGCAGGTTACACGCTCTTGGATAGCAACAGTTAATAGCTGATGCACTGTCTGCACTTTGTAAGGGAACATCTTACAGTCTTTCACTAAAATTTCTCTGTAAGGATTGATGCCCAATTGTGTGGCACGTTACTCCGGGGTCCTCTGCGACATCTTCAACCACAATTGCAATATTCTCAGAGGAACGGCTGCTCACGCTACGCCAACACTACCGACGAATTATTCCGCGTTCTTTATGAGTAACGATTCATGTCTTGTTGACGTGTATTTTGTATTTTTTCATCCCGGCCGACGATTTAAAACACTCATTCGACATACCAGGTGGCGCAAAAGTTGTCACCCGATGATTTTTTGGCTGTAATTTTGTTTATGAATGATGTCTTAAATTTTTTTTTTCCGTAAAGTCGAGAAAATGATATCGGCTAAGTGGCCGCAGCCAGATTTGATGACCATTCGGGCCCAATTTGTGGCATTTTCCATCACTCTTACCAGAACTTCCGGCGATATGCCCTCGCATTCTTGGTGGATATTCTCTTTCAGGGCTTCAAAAGTCTGAGGCTTGTTGACATAGACTCGTGACTTCAAAAAAAAAAAAAATCCGCAAAAAGAGGTCTGGAACACTTAAATCGGGCGATCATACCGGCCAGTACAAATCGCCAAAACGTGTGATTAGGCGACCCGGAAATACAGACCTAAGAATTTCGGTTGGAACCACATGTACTCCAGTCGCAATTCATCCAGTTGAGGAAGGAGAAAATTGTTGAGCATGGCTGTGTAGCGTTCGCCATCCACAGTAGTCGTTTTGGCCGCGGCGTTTTCGAAAAAATAGGGCCCGAGCGTAAAACACCATGCAGTAACTTTAAGCAGATGTAATGACTCTTCGTGGGTTATACACGGGTTTTCGGTGCCCCAGAAGGGATAATTTTGCTTATTCACATATCCACAGAGATGGAAATGGGCCTCGTCGCTCATGATGAGTTTGGATGAAAAGTTGTCTCCCTCGTCGTCGAGTATTCCACGTTCTTTAGAAGTATAGCTATTCATGCCTTGTTGACGTGTATTTGGTATCTGTTTACTTCACAAATGTCAAAGTAGAATTGACATTTGCCGCCATTTGTAAAAATCATACCATCTTCCGATAGGGTGATGACTTTTGCGCCACCTAGTACAGCAGACTGTAAAAGTGATCCATGTTATACCATACCATAGTACGAGGGTTGTCTGAAAAGTTTCCGACCAAACAATGATAAAAGACATTTTTTCTCAAATTTTTTTTTTTTTTACATAGTCTCCTTGTAACTCTACACACTTCTCCCAGCGATGCTCCCATCTCTCTAACCCTTCCAAATAGCACTTGGCGTTTTTCTCTGCAAAATAATTGTTCACGAAGGTGATTGCCTCTTCATTTGACGAAAATCTCTGTCCTCCGAGCGCAGTTTTTAGATGAGGGAACAAAAAGAAGTCGCTTGGGGCTAGATCTGGTGAATAAGACGGATGGTCAAGCAGTTCAAACCGCAATTCATGGGTTTTCGCCACGGCAACCGCTGAGGTGTTAGATGTTCATCATCTCCCAAGCTCTTACGGTCACGTTTAAATTCAGCTGCCCAAAATTTCACTGTAGTAAATGGTGATGCAGGGTCCCCATACACAGAGTCCAAGTCATTTTTGATTTGAGTAGGCGTATTGCCTTTCAAAAACAAGAATTTAAGAACAGCTCGATACTCAATTTTTTCCATTTTCACAAAAAAGACTCACATCGACTCACTCAAACGACTGTCAACTAAAAACTGCGCGTCCGAAATGACTGAAACTTCGATAAGTAACTGTCAAGAGATGCACAACTAGTATTCATTAGCTTTTATTGACGAGTGCCGCTATCTTTACGTTATACGACAACCCTCGTATAACATGGATCACTTTCTCTAAAGGATTCTATACGAGATTCATCCCTGACTTTTTTTGCTTCTAAGAAGCTTATGTACGTTTTCGCTCCGCTCAGCTTTAGAACTATGGAGAACTATAGCTCTGACGATTGGTCTATCATCCAGGGATAAGTCTAATCCGTGACATCGTAGTCAAGTTTTTTAGTTCACAGGACGCATACTTTTTTTTTAAATATTTTATCTCCTTCATTTTACAATATATTTATATGATTTCCTTGTTTATTAATGATTTTCTTTTTCTTTGCAGGTAAGTCTTTTCCTTTGTTGACGCTATACATGGTTTCGGTAAGACTATCTTTAAGTGAAGTTGTAAATCAGTTTTCTGCTAATCATTCGCAGTCAGTTTTCTCGTCCTTGTAATGAAACCTCGCTCCCGCCTTTCTGTATTGTACGCTTCTTACGTCTTAGTTAAGCTTTCTTTATGGCCTTCAGTGCTGCAGTTCGAAAAGTGATTTAACGCATTTTATATCGAAACGGTATGGAAGTGTCAGCATTCTAAAAGTTGGATCCCAGGATCCTAGAATTGAGCTTAACTACCGTAGAAGACGTACGAATGGCATATCTATGCCCATAAATATTTTCACACGGCTGTAACGAAAAATGATCGAACTTTCCTAGTCACTGGCCGCACTATACGAGTATAGTCGGCATCAGGTACTCCGTGTAATGGTCCCTAGCAAGATCTAGCCTACTTCTAACCGCTACTCTAAAGTAGCAAATGATCAACAGGCAATATGCAATCTTTGTGGCTAACCTTACTTATTGCTTAAGTAGACTAGGGGTTTTGCATGAAGAACTTAGTACTTCTGATGAGTTAGAAAAAGCTTCCTTGCGCGGTGTTAGTATCACAAATATTGATGATCTTGACTATGAACTGTCAGATAAGAGAAAATGCTGTTCAAGTTTAGCCCTATTATTGAATCGCCCATTGGGTCAGCAGTAATATCATTCTAGATCGATCCATTGCACTGTAGGTAAGATCAATGTCTATCATACTCCCGACGATATCTCTAATCTAATATCAGTTATACGAGTACCACTAAGAAAAATAACTAATTGCTCGCTGTGGTCCTTTATAATATACTCATATTTACATTTGTTAAAAGACTTACTTTTTCTGCTAGCAAGACATTAGCTACGGACGTAGTAAGCAACTATTTACAAAGAGTAGACGTAAGCGTCCTTGGATAAGTTAAGAATCCTTTCTCCTTTAAATTCTCCATAAATTTAATTCGACGCTAATTATAAAAATCACAAATTTATTGACTACCTCAAGGCTACCACTTAGTACCTAATCTTTTTTTTTTAATCGAAGCGATTGCAAAACTATGCAAAACACCTGCCCACTAGTATTACTTGCGTGCCAGCGTAATCACCACTAATTCATGTCAACAATTAAAAGTTGCACTCCTCGAGATCGCCATGTCTCCTTACCCAAATTTCGCATTCCAAACCCACCATCTATAGGCGACGCCATCAAACCGGCCGGTTTAGCACGCTGACAACAATACTATACGTAGTACCCGCGAGTTGACTAACCTCACCTTCTTGTACCGATCACAACTCATAATCAATTTCACAATTCAGCATTGTTACCCAATTTGTAGCACCGAAAGTACGAGTATACTCGGAAGTCTCAATTTGGCAGAACGCAGCGCCAACGCTCGTACTTACGATGCGTTTGACAAATTACACACCTCGTTTTTTGTTTTCTTGTTCAGCCCCCATATGGTTGTATTTCCAATGCATGTACCTGCCCGTTGGTTGCATTAATATCTCTCAGATGCATATCTCATATGTGAGATACGAGTACTCGTCATACTGTCAAAGAACTGATTACAACGTCTAACATACCACAAAAGCCACATCGAACATGGGTTTCATATGTTTTGTGTCTCATATGTCGTGCTGCATGTGTGTTTGTTTGCACTGGACATGGCCATTTTGTGTAGTATAGATGGCGTTAGCTAATTGCATTCTTGCGAAACTACAACAACAACAACACATTGCTCTCTGCTACATAAAGGTGGTGGTCACTAACAATAACTGCAGAACGCCAAAGAGTCTTCTGGCCCTGGCTAGGAATTACGTTGGAAAAATGCAATTCTACAGAAAATGATTAAAACGAATGGAAAGATTGAAAGAATTTTAAATGATATTAATTATCACCCTGTCAGGTATGTAACTCAGCAACGGTTATGTGGAACTTTCATTGCATAGTCTTAGGCGGCTGTCGATTGGTTATTAAGATTTTGATCGATTTCCTGGGAAATTGATCGAACAGGCATTTCGTGGAAATGAGGGGAAATTATGCGAATAACTATTTTAAGTCACGGTATAGACAGGGTGTCATAAAAATTTCATAATTTTATTTTAAAACCCTTAACGGTTAATGTTAGATAGTTAAATGTTATGGCGTTTACGAGTTTTTGTTCGTGATTATGTTTATCGGAGTTTGTTGGTGATTGGTTTTTAAGACTGCGTCCGTCGTAAATTTTTGATCATTTATTACTAACAGGCGTCGTTTCGGTTGTTAACATTTAGTCAAATTGGAACGACGTTTTAAAGAAATGGTTAACACTCTTTGTAAGAACTCTAGATAAAACCGGTGTCACGATGAGGAATGAATAAATAGGTCGATTGCCTAATCCAATATTGTACTCATGGTTATCGAATCTAGAGCCTGATATCATTGGTCATTGACCCTCTTTTTAACATTAAAAACAAAAAAAGTTAAAACCGACACGCGTGACGTGCGGCATATTGAAAATCGTAAAGAATTCCGGTCTAGCTGTGAATAACAGCTTATACTTAGTCGAATATCGAATAGTCCGAGGTAGCCAAATCGGGCGAATACGGTGGATGCGACAGCAATTGGAGCCATAAGTCATTGATTTTAGCCGTGGTTGCGATGCTCTTGTGCGCCGGCGCATTGTCTTGCAAAAACAAAATTTTTTTTCGCTTCATGTGAGGCCATTTTGCAGCGATTTCGGCGTTCAATTGCTCCAATAATGCACAGTAATACTCGCTGTTGATGGTTTTTCCACGAAGTCCACGAAGAGTATGCCATGATAATCCCAGAAAACCGACGCAATAACCTTTCCGACCCATCGAGCCTCCCTCGGCCGTTTCGGAGCACTCGTGCCGGTCCATTGCCGGCCACTCATTCTGTTCTCTGGTGTGTAATAGTGGATCCATATTTCATCAACAGTTACCAATCGACGCCAAAAAGCCGCCCGATTCCGCATCAGCAAGTCCAAACACTCTTCTAGGTGCTCTCGCGTTCGTGTTTTTGATCAGGAGTGAGCATGCGCGGCACCCAGCGGCAGCATAACTTTTTCATATGAAGAATATTGCCCAAAATATGGCGTGTTCGCTCAGTACTAATCTTTGTGGTATCTGCTAGCTCGCGCACCTTCACTTTCCGGTCAGCCAGCACCATTTCATGTATTTTTTTGACATTATCCCCTATAACCGCATCGGAGTGCCTGCCGCTGCGGGCTTGATCGGTAGTGGAGTTGCGGCCACCACGAAACTCTCGAAACCAATATTTGACGGTGTAATCTTGTAGTGTAGCAACTTTATCAGAGTGACCGACAAACCAAAAGAAGACAAAATCATCTGCAAAGAGTCGGTTGCATATCCTTCAAACTTCCAATTTTAAAACTTCAACACGGATGCAATACAGCATCTACGTCATGTATTTATAGGAAATAGCTAATAATTAATGCGCAACACTTCAAAAGATATAGCTTCTGCAGTTTGTGTATAAAGATTGAATGGTCCTCAGGGCAGAATCATCAATTCTATATTGCCGCAGTACACCCTAAAGTAAGAGTGAATAAATGGCCGATTTTTATGCCAGAACGAAGGCCGTTCATATTGAAATGGGTTTCAAACGCCTTAGGTTATGACTTTGCCGGAAAGTCTTAAATATCTTTTGTCCCCATTTTTAAGAAGAAGGATATTTACTCTTGCTTGTCAATCGCTTAATGTTCTATTATGTTCCCATACCGCCCTTATAACACAGAGGATCTATCATTAATCTCTCTTTGCCTAAGGCCTTGAGCATTTCTTGTCGGATTTTTCTAAACCGGTAGATTTGTCAGTTTTAATCAATTGGATCTGCGTTGGACGTCTAATATTGTAGGTCTATTTTGCTCACTCTTCCAAACCATAGGCCATACACTCAGAAGCCCATTTGAGGTCAGGTAATGAAGAAAATTCTTTGTTTATTTTTCATGAACGAAGAATTGCCGCTCCGATATTAGGCAAGAATGTGGAGTTTGCATTAAGGTCAGAGTCCTTTGCGACCGAGGAAAAACTAATATGTTATAGAGATGCTCAGGTTGATGTGTCTGTATGATGTCATGCAGGCATGATAAGCATCGAAGCACTAGCAGGTTATCGAACAAGCAGCCGACAATACATTTTGAGTAAACGGACACGTGATCATAATTTCGGAGGCCATATATATACCGAGCAATATTGTTGTATACAACATTAAGCTTCCTATTAGAAATTGAGTCAAAGACCTCACATCTATACAGAACGTCTCTTGTGTTTAACGTAAGTACCTGCCATGTGGGCTTAAACCTACGGGATGCCCATACATCCATGGGAGCAAGGATACGCCTTGCCATCGCTCACCGTCAATCCACTGATACCAATTCGGAACTGTGTTGCCGACACAAGTTCCACCCTTGGTAAGAGTCGAGGCCGACCTAAAACCTCTTACTGCTCTTAGGGTCGCAGCACCCAGTACTTATTACAACTCTACATTGGGCCGAAAACCTTCCCGCGATTTTGGGTTTAAACCACAGCCACCATGACGCTCCCACAAGGGGGCCTACCTCTAACAAGTCAGGCCCGGACCGTGATCCGGGGGGCTCCTGACTCCCATTGTACCGTGATTTAAGTCCTGGTAGGGACTACCGGTGGTCCAGCCGCCAACAAGACCCATAACCGGCAACTTGTGACTGATCGAATAGTAGCATCTTTCGGTAGCGTCATCTGAAGATATTTACGACAAGACCAGTACTTTGCTCTGCCCCCGTTCATTATTAGACAACGTCATTAAAGGGCGAAGCCTTGATAATTGGGCGGGGGCCCTCACATCCATACAGTAAAATTGGCAGTATGAGCGTTTTCGCCAGTATAGTTCTTATAGCTGTAGGTGTAAACATCTGAGTTGACCAAAGTATACCAAGGTCTCCATAAACCTTGCCAATAGTAGTGTTTATATGGTCAGTCCATGTTAGGGAGTCATTAAAAATAAGTCCGAGATTTCTTACACTATGAACAAAGGGGACGATTTCTTCACCAAGTTTTATCGGTGGGAAGGTAGGCAGGTTCTGTGTTTTCCTCTGAATCGTGAGAACTTTCGACTTTGCCGGATTCAAACATAGAAAGTTACGTTGAGCCCAGAGAAAAATATTGTCCAATTTTTCTTTTATCGAAGCAGCGAAAAATTTGATCTAAGGCATAATATTTCCACTCAAAGAAAATTTGACATCATCGGTATACATGTGGATCAGACACCGTTGGACAATTTGTGACAAGTCATTGATGTACATAGAAAAAAGGACATGTCCAAGTATCGATCCTTGAGGAACTCCACTCGATACCCTAAGAAAACTCGAAGTTTTATTGTTGACCACAACACATTGCTGCCTATCTACTAGGTAGGAATAAAAAAAAGCTTTGCCGATTCTTTGCAGAAATTGTACATGGTCTGAAGTTTTCGGCAAATAAGAACATGGTTAAACAGTGTCAAACGCTTTTGAAAAGTCTAAGAGAATTAGAAAAGTAACGTATTTTTTGTCCAACGACTTCCTAATGTCATCGACTACTGACAATAATGCTGTTTTGCAGCTGTGTTTGGGACGAAAACCGGACTGACAACTGCTTACTAGCTTATTTATAGACAAATATGCTTGCATTTGCTTCAAAATTACTTTTTCCAAGACTTTACTTAAAAACGGGAGAATCGCTATGGGTCTATAATCGTCATTTCCTTTTTTTTAGGGATTGGGATAAATTTTGCCCTCTTCCATTCACGTGGATAATCGGAAGCTGTTATTATGCTGTTGAAAATATGGGCAATGGAATCAAGAATGTAAGGAAGGAGAAGTTTTAAGAACCTGGGATCAACACCGTCGATTCCGGTTGCGTTTTGACTTTATTGATAGAACCGCTTTGACAACCTCTTGATAACTAATACATATGAAACCGAACGATTCATTGGAGACGGAGTTGTCTGAAGGATCAAATGTATTACACACGTTTTCATTTGTGAAAGAGGATGGTTTTGTGACAAATTTAGCGTTTAAGAGTTCACAGTCAATGTTATCGGCTATTTTTGGAATCTCTTTTCCAATTTTCCAACTCCAAGTTCCTTAACACCTTTCCATTTATTTTTTGACGAACAACTTTGGCTTAACCTATTTTCATAGTATAGCATCTTTGCGTACCTTATGTCTAGCACCACGTTGTTCCGCAAACGGCAGTACTCCCGATATAGCGGTTCGACTATATATCGTCTCCAAAGACTATAGGCTGTATTACGTTGCAGCATCAGCTTCTTAATTTTGTGGAATATGTTTATTAAAAAGGTATCTGATCTGCTCTTGAAAAAACACAACTTTATCGCTAACAGACTGCATGCACCTCAAACTATTCCAATCAGTACACTGAATATCATACAGCAACTCACTGTAGTTCGCGTTCTTAAAGTCACGAAACTGAAAGATGATCTCTTTTGGCCTGTTTTTAAAATCTAAGGGTAAATAAATGAGATCATGTCTCGAGAAACCAGAAGCTTGAACCTGACTATAAAGTAGGATCTTACTAACATCACTAATAAAAAAATTGATCAATCAGAGGACTTGAATCACCTTGGAAATGAGTAGGACTTTCTATATTTACAGGGAATAAGTTCAGCGATTTAAAGTTATTTAGCAAATGAGAAGAAACGTTCACATCACACATCACATGGGAGCTACTATAGGAAAGTTGCTCTAGAATGGTTACGAACGGCATATAGTCTACAGGTTGGTTTGACCTGTAGCCACATTTTCAAGGTCAAACGAAGGTCACTTTTGATTTTTTAATGGGAACCCATATTTCGTAATCTGCGTGAAAAATTACAATTCTTTTACATGAAACACTTTTTTTCAAAATTGCCTACGAGCAATACGACTGAGCAATGAAAATCAGGAATTATCATTTGAAAAATCAAAAGTGACCTTCGTTTGACCTTGAAAATGGGGCTCAAGGTCAAACTCGTGGTCACCATCTTATGTCCCCTTCAGAACCTTGTGACTTTTGCCTGAAACATTTTTCGCGATATCGCGTATTTTTCGAGTAATTTGGATGTCTCAAGTTAAAAAACTCACCCTGTATATGTATTGTATATATTTAATTTTTTATTTTTATGTATTTTTTTTTTTTTTTGGTTTTTATATTTGTTTTGTTCTTAAAACTAACGTAATCCTACCTAAAACTATGTAAGCCCGCCATGGCTAAAAAAAACTAGGCTGGCCCACTTTGCTTCACATGAAGCTATCTATCACTGGAGGAGTTCGACGTCTCTCCTTCAACTAGCCACCAAAAGTGTTGGTGCTGCCGAGCAACATCCCTCATGCCGCGACTCCCTACCACCCTACTGAACCGGAGACACTCCGCACTGCCATGTGCGACGTTGAGTCGCCTCTCCGCAGCTGTTCGAGCAACGTGGAAGATTAGCGGCGCCGCCAATCTGTCCTGTATCAGACCTTTGCCATCTAGATAGAGGAACGCTTCTAGAGGAATAAAGCCGTCAAAGCGAACTCTCTCGTGATACATATAATTGGGGTAGTAAGCCCCGGAGATCAGGTTGTTCGGTGAGGCCATTGCTCTTGCAACGTGCCTTCCAGTTAACTTAATGACGAAATTGTCCACTCTTATTAGGTTCGCCCTATTGTAAAAGACCTCATTAGGATAGAATTTTATGTACTCAGACTCTGGTGTTCTGTTTAAGCGAAGACAAGTCCTAAGACAAGGCCTCTCAAACACCTGTTTTTTTTCAAATAAACTTGCTCTCACGTTGAACCACACGGGACATCCAAATACAAGCATGGGCCTGATAAGGGCCATGTAGCAGATTACCTTCACCCTCGCATCGAGTTGGCTGTTATAAAACAGTCTCTTTGTAAGGGCAAAAGCACCTTTGGCTCTGGCCAGAGCAACATCTATATGTTTGTTAAAATACAGAAATTGATCGAGCCAGATCCCAAGGTATCTGACTACATTTCGACAAGCAAGTGGCTGGCCGTGCTGCCCCACAATCGAGAACTTTCGCCAATTCTTTCTGGTATCTCTAGAGGCTCTAGACAACGGCGTCCTAAAGAGAATGGTTTCCGACTTCTGAAAGTTGATTTTCAGCTTCCAGTCATCGCAAAATCGTCTTATCTTATCGAAGTCACGCTGCAAGAGAGTATGACCTCGATTTTTTGACCTGTTCTGTACGCTATCAAATCGTCTGCGTACGCAATAGTACGGGGAAGTGAACCTATCAAGTCGCTTGTAAAAATGTTGAATAGGATCGCCGAATTGACTGCGCCTTGCTGAAGACCATTTTTAATTTGAAATATTCCAACAGAAGTCACATCACCATTCTTCACGATGAACTGTCTGTTGGTTAGCATATTATAAAGAATGTACAAGAGTGGTTTACTGATCCCCAGCCTAGTCAGCTTATAGAAAATACCCTCTAAACATACGGTGTCGAAGGCCTTCTCCAAGTCAACAAGGCAGGCGCCAGTACATTGTTTTTTGCCTTTATTCCATTGGATATCGGACACCAGTTTAGACGCGGCATGTGAGATATCATGTCCCGCCTTAGACCCGAATTGATTATCCGGAACTATATGTTTGTCCTCAACCCACCTAGACAGAGCTCTATTGAATACCTTTTCAAAAACCTTACTGATATTCGGAAGGAGACTTATCGACCGGAGATTCGCCGGATTGGATATATCCTTTCCCTTTTTGGGGATAGGTTGAACCACCGCCGTTTTCCAATGCGCTGGATAATGTGTATTATTCATTACATTATTAAACAGGGTGGTGTAGATGTCCACCGCTTCTAGAGGAAGATGTCGAAGCACGATGTTCGGAATACCATCGGTCCCCACTGATTTCTTAACTCTGATTGTGTCGAAGATCTCATGGAGTCCTTCCTTCGAAATGAACGGGGGTAGGTCACCTTCTCTGGCAATGACGTTATTTGCCATATTTTCGTCGCTAAGCCGGGTGAAACCAGAGCCGTTGGATCGCCAATTCTCTATTTCATTTCGAATGCAGAAGTCGTGCACAAAGACGCGATTGTCCAGGTCGTAATTAGGGCCAATGGTACGAGTATCAGTGGCCTTGTATACTTCCTGGAGAGTCGCGCCTTATGGCCTCAACCTTCTCCTGTGGATCTTCGATCACAAAGAAGTCGTCATCATCAGCGGCCTCATTTGGATCAATGCCTGCTATTGTCAGTAACCGTTCGTTGTCTGTTGTCCGGGCTATTTTAAGACACTGAAGGTCGTTTTGATTTTTTCTCCGAAATAGTTTATTTATTTGCGGAAACATATTCGGGTTGCTGGTGTTTACAGCCCGAACCTTGTTGTTCCAATACAAACTTACAGATGTTCTGTAATTCTCTTTTATTAGCGTTTGGATATTTTTAATCGACGACTTCAGTGTCCTAATCTCCGGG
Organism: Volucella bombylans; assembly: GCA_949129095.1. Lineage (NCBI taxonomy): Eukaryota > Metazoa > Arthropoda > Insecta > Diptera > Syrphidae > Volucella > Volucella bombylans. The sequence continues at coordinate 364,246,273 of OX422140.1, forward strand.
TCTTGTCTGTCAGTTAACTGTCTGTACAAGTTTTTAAGTCTTGTCAGAAGTCTACTTTTCTGTCGGTGCAGTGCGTCAATAGTAGGATTGCGGAACAGGTCTTCGTTAGTCGTACGTCGATACCGCGGTATTGTAGTGTCCATAGTTTGTTTAATTGTCTCGTCCATTTGTTTTAGGTAATTGTCGATCTCCTCGTTTGACAAATTCCTATTGGACGGTGGGTGGAGCGTGTTCGAGGAGATCGCTCTTCTCAAGGTTGCGGAGAAGCGTGTCCATTGAGTCTTACTGTAGTTGTAAGAATATCTTTGGACAAACTCCTCCAATTCCGCAATTTCGTTGGGAACTGTAATTTCGGTGCTAAAACCGCAATGGTTACTGTCATACACGAATGTGCGCAAACAGTTTAGCGTTTGTAAATTCGTCCCTGTCAGTCGTATGCGTTCGTCGTACAGCAGTAGATCCAAATAAGACCCGCCTCTGGGAAACGACGGGTTATCCGTCGCATTAAGACCGAGTCTGTACATGACATCGTGCTGACCCCACCAATCGAGTAGTAGGTTCCCCCTAGTATTTGGCAAATTATTTCCCCAATCTCTGTGTCTAGCGTTGAAATCCCCGCCGATTATGAAATAATTCTCCCCCGATTCCAGCCTCAGAAGTCGAAAAAGCGTGTCGAGCTCTGTAATGAATAGGGTGGATTGTGAAGTATCAGGTGCATAAACAGAGGCCAAGTACAGCCGCTTTCCACTGCGGAGCGGGATGTAAACGACGACTGCCTCCAACACCCGGAACCTGCGCAACACTCTTTTGTACACTCTGTGAAATTTTAAACCTTCTTTAATGAAGATCGCGACACCGCCTCCACGTTTGGATCTGGGCCGGTTTCTTCTTCTAACAATATAATTATTGTACTCCAGTTTGAGCTTATCGGTTAGTTTGGTTTAGCTAGCGAAAAGCACATCAGGAGTTTGGTCTTGTAGCAATTTAAACACCGCGGCTCTTCGTTCAATCCTAATCAGTGAATTAACATTCACGCAAGGACCTTCAAAGTTTGCTCCACCATGTGCGTACCCATTACGGCATGTATTGCGTTAGGCCCGGCAGCAGCGAGTATATCTGGTCCACCCGCTTGGCCTGTTCTTGAACCTGCTTTTGCACCTGAGCCATCTGCCCTTGGATTGCGAGCAAGATGGCCAGCATGTTAGGTGCAGCTTCCGTTGTTCTCGGCGTTGGCGCCGGACAAGCAACAGTCGCTTGCTGTACCGTAGTCCCCCAACCTGACGCCATTTGGGCGTAGGAAATTTGGGACGTAACGGCTGGTGTTTGAAACCTAAAAGGTGAACGTTTGACCTCCTTTTTCTGATGCCGAGCCAGTTTTGCTTTTTTAATGTCGGTGAAATTAGGACAACCCCGATAGTTTGTCTTATCAGATGCTCCGTTCCTACCCAGAGCACATTCATCGGAACTGTGGTTCTTTGCGCACTTCACGCATCGAGGCTGCATTTGGCAGTTCGACGCGGCATGCCCGAACCTCGGGCAGCGGACGCATTGTATGACGCCTTCGCTCCTTTTTAATTTTTCCCAGTGAACCACATGGTAGTCTAGGACATTGATACTCCTTAGACTATCCAGACGGCTTTCGGGAGACTCAGTTTCTCCCACCTGGCTCTAACTGCGCTAAATGGCTTTACTCCCACAAACTTGAGTCACTCGCACTCCTTCTCTTTGAGCGATGCGATTCTCTCTCCGGGTTAAATGATGTACAAGGGGCTTTTTAGGCTTTAAAACCCGATACCATTACGATCTCTGTAAATTTCTGAAGACTTCCGTCGACGGACTTTCTGGGAATTACTATGGCATCTATTTGGTTGTACCACATGAAATGTCCTTGACCGCCAGAATGCGCTGCTACTGCAAAAAAGGTTATGGTGCCTTGAAGTCCGTTCATATTTAGGCAGACATGCCAAATTTCAGTGCGATACTGTCTTTAGTTTTGTTTTGACAGCTGATTGTTGTTGACGTGTTTGGCATCATGTTGAGTATGGACAAAAACGATTTTCGTTCTCACATAAAACATTATTTTTTGAGAGGCAAAACGGCGAAGGAAACAAAAGAAAAGTTGGATAAATATTATGGGGCTATTGCTCCGTCAGATTACACCGTCAAATATTGGTTTCGAGAGTTTCGTGGTGGTCGCAACTCCACTACCGATCAAGTCCGCAGCGGCTGGCCATCCGATGCGGTTACAGAGGACAATGTCAAAAAAATACATGAAATGGTGTTGGCTGACCGGAAAGTGAAGGTGCGCGAGTTAGCAGATACCACAAAGATTAGTACTGAGCGCACACGTCGATTGGTAACTGTTGATAAAACTTGGATCCACTATTACACCCCAGAGAACAGAATGAGTGCCCGGCAGTGGATTGAAGCCGGCACGAGTGCTCCGAAGCGGCCGAAGGAGGCTCGATGTGTCGGAAAGGTTATGGCGTCGGTTTTCTGGTATTGTCATGGGATATTCTTCGTGGACTACGTCGAAAAAGGAAAAATTTAAAAAAATTAAAAAAAAATTGTTTCATTCCCAAGGAGGTTACTTTTCACGCCACCTAGTAATCATGGGAAAAATAACCCGAAAAAAAAATTTAGCTGTCACGCATTGCGAGATGCGAGAAGTTTCGAGATTTTAGAAATTGACTGCGATGCTTGACGTCTACTGCGAGACTCGTATTATTGTACACAAACACATTGAAGTACATGTTACGGAAATATTTTTGACAGTTCATGCGCTCTCTGTTTCGAACAACGTATAGCATCTCGCAGTATTGTAAACTGGGACTTTATTGTCATTGGCTATACTCCCATGCTTTGTACAGTCTTCCGCACCGATTTCGATGGGTCCGCTTGCACCGTTGCTCTTAAAACATCGTCGTTAACTAATGTTTCCGGCCTCTCACGTGGTTCATTTTCGAGGCTGAAATCTCCCGAACGGAGCCTTCAAAACCAACGTCGTATAGTGCGTTCATTTATCGCTATATCCTCAAATGCGTCATTAATGTTTTTCATTGTTCACCCGAGAACTTCTTATTTCCGACTGAGCGAAAATCGGTGTACTTCACTATTCCTCTTCAAAAGCGATTTGTTGGTGATCTATCATAGTTACGCGTGTTCAACGGACATCAAACAGATGTGTTGAAGATCTATGTTCACGTTCACGAAACACCCTTTAATGAAAAAAAAAAAGAACACTGCCTAGTGTTCCCCTTTGATGGAAATGAATTTTCTAAATACCGCCAGCCATTACATGCACCCATACACATGTACGGAGCGACAATTATTACTTGTCGTGTGCAGAAAGCGTGCTTTACTTCTACAGAAAGTGGCGCTCAGGTCATTTAGGTTATTCGTTGGAACAACAAGTACGAGTACATGCAACATTAACTACCACCGTATGGTCTTAACTCGTTTGTTTGACTTACTGTCTCATGGATGTGGAGAGGCAACAAGTAGCTTAACCAACATGACTGGCAGCTTTGTTACGGATACGTGCTGGTAACTGTCTGCTTGATGAATCACCCATATCACCGAGAGATGTAATTACAAGCAATTCACTTTATTAGATACTTTACTACTTGTACAAGCATAAGATACATTTTCTATCTCTCTACTTCCCTACCTTTATCTAGTCTTTTGTTTTATGTTTGGATGGAGGTGTACTCGTGTTGTTAGTAGGCTTCAGAAGGTGCGCTTTTGACACATTTTCCAGTAGTTGCATGTTGGAAATGATTAAAAATGTTCCCACCTGTAGGGGTACTCGTACTCTTACTCGCACTTGCTCTCGTATCTACAAGGTCTAGGTGTGGTTATTAACATTCCTTAACATCAAGATATCAATCGGAAATGTTAAGCTACACCAACGACGTGCTTAGATGCACCACCACCCGATGTGCCGCCGACAGATAACCCCTCGTAAACGCGGTGTAATTTGAGATTTTAATTTTAATTTTATTTTTATTAGAGATTTATCTCTAACATTTAAGGTTGAGTTCTTTCGTTTTTCGACTGTCGTCCGATGTCTGTTGTCTGTTGTCTGTTGTCTGTTGTTCGTTGTGGCTGTTGAATTGTTAATGAATGAAAATTAGATGTAAGCATGCGGAGGAAAGGGTTAGAGTAGTCCTTGAGCTTGTCGGATGGGTAGATACGATGTTTATTACCAAAGAGCTGTAACAACAGCACACAAATGGACATAAAGGTGTTTTATAGTTTATCTCAGTCGTTTTAGGGAGTTCTCTGGATGGTTTTGTAGTTTTTCTTGTAATGGAAATTAGGTGCCTGCCTGTGATGTAGTAGGCTTTGCAGCTGTGTTTTTGTATTTAAATAAATATTTGAGGATGTTTGTTTGAAAACAAAAAAAAAACAAATTTATGACAACGGTTATGGTAAATGAATCGTTACAATGGTTAAAAGATAGTTTTAACTGCAGTTTCTTGGAGTATTTGTTTGAGTTTTAATGAAAATTTACTACGTACGCCTGTGCGCACGACGGGTTAACCAAGTTTGTGCGTAGCAAGATGTTGATTTGATCGTACTTTGGGGACGTTGTTCTCTAAGAATATAACTATACAAGGCATCGAGATGGTTATTTATCGCAGAGTTATTCCTACAGGTTTTGGTGACTTAATTGGGGTTCACAATTTTTGACAAGTTTTGGTCTTCTTTTTTACGTGTGGACTTACGTGGACTAGAGATGCATAGAAAAAAATAAAGTACCCGTGCGGTCACTGAATCGCTTGATCATTTATCATTTTCGATATTATTCTCAGCTAGAATTTTGGGTTAGTCGCCTATATCTTTGCGCAAGAATCGTCCCAGAAAACTCATCCACAGTTCATCCGGGCATAAAGTGTCTGTTCTGGGGGTCTTTAGAGACAGGATTTGAAAAGGCTCTTCGATAACTCCTTTCATCACAGAAATTCATCAGTTTGTTTGGCAGTCAACATATTCGCTTTAGTAATTTGATTGTAACAAGTTTTCGTAATTTTCTGAGTCCAATAGCTTACTACGGCCTCGACTATGTCCACATGCTATTGTTTGTGGTTGCTGTCAATGTGCTTCAATTTGAGCCCAGCTGCAGTGACTGTGACTGTTTCTGTCAATCCGCTCTTCTCTCTCTCTCTCTCTCGATCTCGCTCTCTCTCTCTCGATCTCGCTCTCTCTCTCTCGATCTCGCTCTCTCTCTCTCGATCTCGCTCTCTCTCTCTCTCTCGATCTCGCTCTCGCTCTCTCTCTCTCGATCTCGCTCTCGCTCTCTCTCTCTCTCTCTCTCTCTCGCTCTCTCGCTCTCTCGCTCTCTCTCGATCTCGCTCTCTCTCTCTCTCTCGCTCTCTCTCTCTCTCTCTCTCTCTCTCTCTCTCTCTCTCTCTCTCTCTCTCTCTCTCTCTCCCACACACACACATAGGTAGAATGAGGCGATGAAAGTTGGGGCGGCCTTTGATTTGATAGAGGGAATTCAGGAACTCAGTTGAAAGATTTTATCAGAGGAAAGCGTGCCTGATTAGATTAAGACCTCAGCATCGTTTGCTCGATCCATTAATCCCAAAAAGACAGCCTTAACTGCAACGCCTATATAGGCAACCGTTTTCAAGATATTGCCTCCTGTATGGAGTGTATGCCTAAAACCATTTGCAAGACAATCAATTGGCCTTTATCGGTATACGAGTAGTTTAAAAGATCAGTAAGTCCAAATTGGATCAAATATGCACACTCCAAATCCTAGAGAATGCCCATCAAGTCCAAATCGATATTCGCCTCTGCTTAATTATCTTCAAAGCAATACGAGTACATGAAAGAATCTAAAAAAAAAACGATCTGCACAAAGCCATGTCTACTTTTGACATTCCTGCCAAACTCTTCAGATGTCGATGAAGAGTGCCCGCTGCACTGTCAAAATCGAAAGCAATTTCACCGAGACGTTTGATGCCAAAAAAGCGGATGAAGATATCCTTGGTCGTTTTGAACTCAAGATATTTCGAGTGATCTTTGGTCCTGTCTCCTGGAGGAAGAGATGTAACATCGACCTCTACAACCTGTATAGCGACATCAAGGTGATCAGCTAAAAATGCCCATCATTTGATGCTCTATGGATATTAACGCTCTGGGGCCCGAAAAATCTTCGATTCCAACTCTGTATTTGCGTTGTTTATAGGAGAGAAAGTCCTTGCTCTAGGGGATCTCAATCATCTCGGAGTGGACGATTGACCAAAGAATGTTGAGGAGAGGTACTAAACTTGAGACCCAAATGAGTATGCTTATAGGTTCGTTGCCTTTTCTCTGCTGAAGGAGGCCTACCGTTGGAAAAACGATAATAGATAGGAAAACCCGCAGTCTTTCATGGAAACGCTTCCTTCACAATATCCATTGTAGGTCGTGCTGTGTGTGCGGTTGCACCGTCTTGTTGAAACCACATGTTCACCAAGCCCCGCTCATCCAATTCCGGCAGTAAGAAGTCGTTTATCATGGCCCTGTAGCGTTCGCCAGTAACAATGACCGTATTGCCTATGGCGTCCTCAAAAAAATACGGCCCAATCACTCCTCCCGCGTGAACGCCGCACCACACAGTGGCTTTTGGCTCTTCGTCCATCACACGCGGATTTTCAGTGCCCCAGAAACGAAGATTTTGCTTATTGACGTAACCGCTTAATTGGAAATGCGTCTCGTCGCTCATGAGCAGTAATTCACACGCGACTGACGGTCAGGAGGCATTAATTGATGCACTGTTTGCACTTTGTATGGGTACATGTGTGTAAGTCGTTCACTAATATTCCCTATAGGGTCCGTCTGGTGATGTCCAATTGCGTGGCCCGTCGTCTGGTTGATGTTTCTTCGTTCTCAGCGACATTAGCAGCCACAACCGCGATATTCTTGGCCGAACGCCCAGTCCGGTGGCGATCACGCCCTTCATGGTCTCCTGTGGTTGCACTCTGTTCGAGTCGAGTAGCTAAGCGCCGGAATGTTTGCGCAGTTGGCGCGATAATATCAGCAAATCGACGTCGGAATTCACGCTGCGCTAACACCACCGACCGATTATTGGTCAAAAACATCGACACAATTATTCCAGACTCTTGCGGAGTATAGCGCTCTATTGCTTGTCTGTCTGTATACTGCAGCTGTCTAGCTCCCAAATTTCAAATATGTTTGACGTCAGACGCCATTTGGAAAAATTATAGCATCTTCCGATAGGGTGATGTACAAGGTGGGAAAAAAGTAATGTCATAATGATAATGTGTCATAATTTTTGCAAATGCCACCAAGTGTCATTTTGCTTTGACATTTATGTTGCATTATAGACAGAGGGAGAAATAGCGATGGAACTATACACACCTGAAAAACGCGGAATTATTGTTACGGCTTATTTGACCAATATCCGGTCTGTTGTTTTAACGCAGCGTGAATTTCATCGTCGTCTTGCACCATGTGCGCGATCAATTAATTGTTTGGCTGAGTGTATCATGCAAACTGGGTCTACTAGAAATGTCGCAAGAAGTGGTCGGCTCGTATTGCTCTTTCAATCGAGAATATCACTGCTGTGGCCGAGGATGTCCGAGAGAGTAAATAAACATCGACGAGACAACGATGCACACAATTTGGTATCAGTAGACGTTCGTTGCAACCGTAACTGGTGAGCGCTATAGGCAGATGTTAAACGAGTTTTTTTTTGCGCAAGTTGCTGCGTCTTCGGTTTTGAATATTGTTGGTTTCAACAGAAACTAGGGCAACGATGTATAGTAGATTTTGAATCACTAATTTCCAGGCCGTGTGATCTCCCGTTTTGGGGATTTGAACTTTCCGACCAGATCGTCAGATCTGACGGTGCCAGACTTCTTTGGGGTTTTTTGAAATCTCACGTTTACCACAACAAACCACAAAACTTGCAAGTCATGAAAGCCAACAAGAAATCACCAATCTGGAGCCAGACGTTTTGCGAGCAACAATTCAAAATGCCGTACAACGAGCATATTATTCAGGTAAACTGAAAATAGTACCAGGGAAAGGACGGAGACCTGTGGTAGCCCAGCATTTATTGTGTGAATATTAGATTCGAGAACATCTAGAGCGACGTGAATTAAGAGTTCTGAAACGTAGTTATCCGTTGAAGAAAAGATTCATCTATCCATGCATCCATACTCTCAACCTCTGTCTTTAAAGTATAGTACGAGTATTATTTAACTATTTAACTGGTCTGCTTGTGTAGTGTTGAGAACTCATGATGCATCGTCCTCTAGTACCTGCAGCCTAATGCCGACATAGGCAGGGCATTTACAAAAGAAGTGATTGGCAGCGTCGTTATCACCCCAGACATCAATAAGAAGTCTGTTGTAGAAAGTCCGTTGATTCCTAAATGACGTCCCCCAATCTATGGTTGTGTTTATAAGAGGCTCTACCATCAACGTTGTTGCAGGCATTTCCAACCGGGGGTTTGGGTCATAAGAAGTCTTTTCCAGAGCCTTGCCTAATGTGTTCATCTATCTTGGAAATCTGAAAAAAATCAGTGAATCTAACTTTCAAACTTTCATCAAAGAAATCGTTATGATGAGTTTTGAATAAATAGAACTATTAACAACGACGAGTATAACTAATTTAGTTGAATCTTAATTGCAATAGTTAGTTGTTAGTCATCATATTCCAATTAATTTTTACGATTAGTCTCAATCAATTAAAAGATTGTTGAACCTGTACCTAACAGTTACTTCGTTTCAATCAAGGTTTTACCACAACCTTAGCTTTAGTTCTCTTTATTAGTACTGTTTTGACAATAATAGGCGGCAATGTCTTAATAACACTGCAACTAATTTAGATATACGATTTAATTGCCGTTAAACGAATAACAATTAAAGTTAAAAAATTAGTTGCAATTACAGTTACAGTTCGGGGTGAAACTGAGCCTCAACTAACAAGTCTCTCCTGTTAGCCCAGGTCCCTCCGGGCTAGATTTGAAAACTGTACGGGCCTGAGAATTGGTGTCCATTCGCTCTACATGTCCTACCCATATTCTGGTAGGTAATATTTTGCCTAGGTCGGTGTCGCTGTACAGCTCGTAGAGTTCATCGTTGAATCTTCTCCTCCAAATCCAGTCTACGCACACGGGACCGATTATTTTTCGAAAAATTTTTCTCTTCAAACCACTGAGAATATCTTCATCTGCTTTGAGTCGGGATGATCTTATATTGACAGTTTCTGTTGATGTGTTATTGGCAGAAGGAGGAGCGAGCGTTCTCCATCGTCATTCTGCATAGATGGACGAGCTTGACAGGTATGCCAAAACTAGATATGGCTCTATATAGCTCGTCCCTGTACATGCTGCCATATACGGAATTAAAATCGATGAAAAGATGGTGGGTATCCATCCGCACTTCTTAAGGTCAATTGTGTACTTTGCTGGTCTGAAACCGAACTGATAGGGACCAATCAGCCTGTTGACGAGGGGTTTCAGATTTTCACTTAATATGGCAGATAAGATCTTGTATCCGATATTGAGAAGACTTATCCTTGTATATTTGGCGCACTTAAGGGAGTCTCCTTTTTTGTGGATCTGGCATACGATACTGAGATTCCATTCATCAGGCATACACTTGTCTGACCAGATCTAAGAAATGTATGGTGTATGCTCTTCACAAAGTCATTTCCAGCAACTTTGAATTGATTTGGATTTTAGCTTAGGTACTGCTTTCCTTACTTCTTTCTGATCTGGTGGACGAAAGTTTTGGCTTTCATCGTCTAAGTTGAATGGTTTGACGGAATATTGGGCTTCTTCCTTGTTTCGTTTCCAGAAAAAGTTTTCCATATTCTCAACACCGACTATGACTCTACTACAAGGTTTGCTTCAACAGGCTCAGGCTCAGGCTCAGGCTCAGGCTCAACAGGTCCCATGGGTCTTCTTTCCTTTACTCGTTCTTTTTACACATTGGTAAAACTTCCGTACTTTGTACCTGGAGTGCAAACTCTTAATATCTTCGATGACACGTTTCTCTTGCTCTGTTTTCTTATTCTGGAGAAGCCAATGTGCTTCCCGTCTCTTCTGCTCGTAGAGCTCAAGCGCGGCTCTCGTACTTCTTGGTTAGTTGCATTTGAGTGTGGGCATTCATCATCAAAGCAGGGATTTCTTGTTGGTGGCCAGGTGAAGCTCAGCACATCAGTTGTGGGCTCTCTGATGGCATGTTGGCAGCGTTGCCACTGGTTTTCGGTACTTGATGCTGGCGGCATAGGAGTTGTTGAGAGATTTCGGGAAGTTCGGCGTTCGACGAAGATTCTGGCGGTTTCTTGTGATTGCAGCTTTTCTACGTTATATCTTCTCACAGTAGTTCTTCTTTGTTGTGGCAGTGGTAATTCATCTTGAATACTGGAGACATGCTTTACGTCTATCACAAAATGATCAATTTGATTTAGAGTTTGATGATTCGAAGACCAGCACGTCTCCTTATTTATATTGAGTTCAAGAGACCGTGTGCCTGCTCTTGTGATATTTCGTTCCACCCCAAAATCAGTGGGCCTAAGTCTGTTGCCGGACGTGGTGTCGTGTAGGCTCTGCTTACCATCTGTCCTACCAAAGATGTTCTCCTTACCTATACTGGCGTTAAAATCATATATCTTTTCGAGGAGCTCTTAGAAACATTCTTTGGTGACGTCGTCCTTGTCTTCCGTAGAAGCAATGGCACTTATTAGACTTATGTTAGCGAATTGTCATAAGACGCTCTCTCACGTGTCGAAAGCTCAAGACTTTTTGGCGTCCGTAGTATTGTATATATAACAGTTTTTCATCTTCCTTATGTCCGGTGATATCTGCGTGACAGCAGTCAAGGGCTTCTGCTAATTGTTAGCCTGCACGTGATCTGTTAAAGGTGTCCGAACATTGCACGAGCAGATCCGAAGGTCGGTTAAACGTTTGTTAGGGTCGTCAACAGTGAGTCCATTTTTTTTTGAGGCCGTTAGTTGGTTCATCACATCTTTTTAATATCTTTCGTATAGCGTTGTGAGCACTCTGACGGCTTAGGCCAGTATAATGCTACTGGCCGGGCATGTCCTTGCCATTTTAGCCTGCTAATGGTTTACTCATGCAGTTATCGAGAACCCCCACTGGGAGGTTTTCACTACGAACTTGATTGTTACGCCTCTGGACTAATCCAAGTTATAGAACACTCAGCATTTTCAAGATCAATCGCCACGCACACCCCCTATTCTAATTGCCGTAAATGTTCGCACAATTGCCATTCACTCATGGATTTTATGAGTCGTGCTGTCAAGAAGAGGAGGCGCACAATGTGGAAAAATATGCCAGGTCGGTTCTGTTCTGCTATTAACTCTGATAGAAACAGTAACCGAACAAAGAGTTACACGTGCCAATAGCTGTTTTAAGTAGAGAGGTCTGTATAAGAAGCAGTCAGGAGACTCTAAAAAACCCAGGTCTGTTCTAGCTTGCAAAATCATGACCATTAGCGGACCTGGGTAGAGATATTTTTGGTCGTTTTTAACCCAATTACAAGTATACTTAAGTGATTTCGATGTTTTCAAACCATCTTGAACATTACGCTAACTGGAGAGGTTTATTGGTTGAGTACCCGGTCTGTCCCGGACTGTACGTGGAGATTAAGACCGCACTAAACCGAAGACTAGAAATTGAACTACTTAAATCTATCAAAATTGGCCATGATGTTTTTCATTGCATACTTCATCCGCTTTCCGTAAAACACCGTTGATCATATTTAGTTCAAAGTTATTCACAGAACATTAATCTGGTGACGTCTACCTTCCGGGTACCGTTTGGAAATACATATTGCGATTATACTTCCTGAGCCCAAGACTTCTGGTGACTGACTTCTAACTCTAATTAAGTGAATGAGTTTCTGCTCATGGTTCGTTGACCGCACGTAATCTATTAAACACCACAGATCAGTGGTCTGGAGATTAAGTTCTCGCTAACTTATTCTTTTGACTGAGGCTTGCCAATAATAGTGGATAATAGGAGTCCAATTCCCACCATAAGTTCTCAATTCTTAATGGCTAGAAATGAACAAATTGGACCACATCAAATGCCGCCGCATGAATGTCAAGGCGTTCTAGAATATGTCTTGGCGTCGTCATGCGGTCAACTATGGACTTATATCTTCTGATGTCATTCTAAACAAATCAATCATCAGCAATCTAAAGTGTGTTGCTCTAACTGCTCCAAAGTCCAGTTTGATATTTACATTGTCTTCCTCATTAAATTCACAAAATCACAACTTCCTGTTTGCTGTCCGCCTTTCACGTGTTTACAGTACAATTCTCAAAAATTCTCACATCAATCAATTTGTCATTCCTATTTCTGTTCAGTTTCTGATTCATTCACCATCTACCGTGTATTTATAAACTGCTACGACAATCAAAAGCTCTTGTGATAGATGCCACCCTATAATTTGGTATTTGTGCTACTTCACTTTTGGCGTTTAGTACATCAGAGTGACACTGGAAAAATAATGTCACTGGAAACATAATGACACTTCTAAAGTGCCATTCTCGAACAGGAGAAGCTTAGTTCTGTTTGATTTCTTTATGCGTTCAACGTTTTCTTTTATTCTTTCTTGCTCTCTTTTTTTTTGTAAAGTGAAGTGATTTATGGTATTTTATCTGCTGCTCATGGCCAAGGCCGTTACAGTAGAGTGCCACATTTTTCTTAAGCACAAGAATAAAACCATTCAAAATGAAATTCCCATGACAGTTGTTTTCATAAAGAGAAGAGAAAAAGACGTCTTTTATGGAAAATGAATTGTCTGGCTTATTACCTTTCTAATTCATTGCTGCCACTTCAAAGAGCAAGCGGAGAAAAAGGAAAACCGGATATCTACACAATGACACTCGTTTCCTTAGCCGATGACAATAACATTCTATGATACATGGAGTGTATGTATGACAGTCGAGATAGTGCTGTTCGTATTTTTGTTGTTTTTGAGTACCTACACATTCCATGTGTTTCTTTTTTTTTTCTCTTCCTTAAACTCCACTTCAAAGTAGTTTTTTTGTTGTTTATTGTCAGTATACTCGTACTCGTAAGCTGTCATTTATGTGACACTTGTTGAAGATTTGGTTATTGCCAAACTGGCTAAACAAGTGCACTGGATTTTATGAGATTCTTTTGTGACATGGATTAAGTTTACGGTTGTGGTTTCTTTTTTATTTCATTATTATTATCATTTTCGTTGGCTGTGAAATTAGGTTGAACATTAAAAGAAAAGGAAAACAGAAAAGTGAAACAACTTTCGCTGATTTTAAATGCTAAGATGACAGATAAAAAATGGTGTATGCAAAATTGTTTGCATTCTCAATTTGTATTCGGTTGTCAGAGGATGAGTCATCGGTTAATCGGCGATGAAAGATCAACAAACAGACGTTGAAAGAGAATTCCATTCAGTTTTGTGCGCACCCTTTTTTTTTGCGTGTGCTGGCATCTTTTATAGTCGATTCCACATCGTTTCACAACTGTCAATAATGACAATAATCCATTGAATTTAATTGAAGAAGAGGATTTTCACATTTATCAGTACGAAGGTAACGCATGAAAAACAGGGAATAGGGAACAGGGAACAGAAATCAGACAGCGGGTAACAGGTAACACAGGTTTACGAGTTACGAGTATATGGTCGGTAAGGAATAGGGCGGGAGTAGGTATAGACAACCGGACATTCCAGGCATTCCATACTGTTTGGTGGCAGTGCCTCCGGGGTAGAACTTGTTTCAATGGCTTAGTAATTCGTTCTGTGTGAAGAGGTTGCTTCCCAGCCTTAAGGCGCTGTGTAAACGAGAATTATAGATTTTTCCAAAGTACCCTCCTCTAGGGTTCTTTCTGTTTTTTTATTTGAAGTTTACTTATTGATGGATTTTAGTAATGCATTCCTGGTCTGGGTCGGCGATGGTATGAGAATCCTTTTTGTTATTGCTTTGGATTTACCCGCATTTGTTACAATGGCATCTACGTGCATTCACCCTCGTTACTGACAATTGTGTACAGCTGAATGTTGGAGTACGAGTACACCAAGTATGTCAGTACACTGGTGATCAAGGTGGATCGGTTGTGTGCACAATGAAGCATGATCGACGGGCATAACTTTGTCGGCTACTGACTGCTGTTGACTCTGTTGATTGTTGACTTTTTGGGTTCTTGTTTGTCAGATAAAAGACGAATAACTTCACGACTTTTCACAGAGAAACCGAAAAAAAACAAAAACAGATAAACGACGAGCATGACGATCGAGGGAAGTGAGCGATCTTGTAAGGTGCATTCTGGCGTCTGCTTTCTGGGGGAGTAGGAGTGGGTTTTTTTTTTTTTTTAATTTACGCTAACTTGAGTATGATGGATAGAAAGTATATGTAGTTGCCGGTCTTATAATGAAAAAAGTTGAGAAAATCATTACATTTTTAGAAAAACGTTGTGGGAACGACTGCTAGTTTTGTGCTTAGAAACACAGTCTTGATCTGGTAGCTTCCTATACCAGCATAGCGCGATCAGTGATCTATGTATCGTATTTCACTTCTGTGAGCTGAGCTGAATTCTTTGAATAACTTTATGAGTAAACGAGAGGCTCCTGTGCATGTACTCTATAACGATAAAGACAAAGGAGTCAATCGAAGAATTTAAAGACTAGCGATTGTTTGTGAGTAATCGTTCACTGATTCTTGAATGAGTCAGTCAGCTTTGAGTTAGTTGTTCAGAGGTCCTAACCAGTTGAGCCAATACAGGCATTGAAGGAATGACTTTATAGCTGATTCCTTCGACATAAGAAGCGAGCGACGACTTTACATTCAATTTTGTGTCAAAAATGAAATGAACGGCTCAAAACCGTTCATGATGTCAAAAAAAAAATGTTTTGGCACTACGCACGTGATTTACGATTGGCATGAACAACGCTTCAGAAGTGGTCGTGTAGCCGTCGTCGACAATGACCGTTCTGGTATATCATCGACATCAGCAACTGAGGAACACGTCGGCGAAATCAAGGATTTATTATTCGTAAACCGCAAATTGATCATCAGAGAGCAAGCAAAAATGACCAACATCTCGTGACATTTTACCCATTCAATTGGGCTTGAAACGTGTCGCTGCAAATCTGGTGCCGAAAAACTGGAATTTCTTCTAAAAAAAAAGCAACGTGTGCACATTGGAAAAGGCGTGCTTTCCGTGGCTTATTCCGACCAAACACCCATCACACGTTTGACTACTGGTTACGAGAAGTGGAGTTATAGGTGCGACTGGCATGTTTCAAATGAGCCAGGATCAAAGAAACCACGTCGTTTTCACCCAAAGAGGGCGATCATCACTGTTTTCATGAATTGTAATGCTGTTCGGCATCGCGAATTTCTGACGGTTAGACTGTCAATAGAGAGTATGTGACGTTTGGGTGACTCAATTGTGGAATTGGTGATTTTTGCATCACTATAGCGTCCCACCGTGTGACTTTTCCTGTTCGACCGGCTCAGAACACTTCTTCGGCGAACGTGTTTTAACAGTCAAGAAGCGATAATGGGAAAATGGCTGAGCACACTGAAGGCCAAGCCCAGCAAGTATCAGAGTATCAGTATCAGAGATGTTTGGAGGACTGACTTTTGTATTTTTTGACTTTTCTGCCATAGCGAGTTCTGAATTCTTTTCTTCTGCTGTCAACTGTTGTTGATTGCTGTATGTTAGTCGTGGTTGCTTAAAAATAATTTTCTGCTCGATCTAAGACACGGAATGAACCTTCATAGGGTGTTTGGAGCAACTTTTGAACTACATATGTACGGACGAATACGGTTGCTGGTGGGAGATGGCCTAAGTGATTTCATTGTGCTCTTGAGTTGTTCAACAAATTTGTGTTCGAGAGTTGCATTAGAAGTTTCCGCGAAAAGCTCACCGGGCAAACGAAGTAGAGTTCTCTACATAATTTCAGCAGGTGGATGCTTGCGACTGGAATCCCAGAAGAATCACCGGAAGTACAATACTTCTGTCCAACGTTCTGTATTTTAACATTTGATGGCGGTCTTTGGCGAACGGTGCCATCGTTCTATTATGTCATTTAATGTAGGCTGGTAAGCGGTCGTACGTATGCGTTTCGCGCCAACTAATCACGTTATGTCTCTGAACAGTTGTGATGTAAACTGCCGCCCCTGATCCGTGGTTATGTGTACTGGTACTCCAAATCTTGGGAACCATTGCGAGTATAGCACAATTGTGACAGTCTTTACTGTTATATCCGCTATTGGATATGCCTCGAGCCAGCGGGTGCCATTTGATGCAAGTCAAACAATAACGATACCGATTTGAAGTTGATAGTTAAACTACCTATCTACTATTTGCGAATAAAAGACCACCTCGAAGACAAACTCGACGCCGAACAATCAGGATTCGGCACTGGATCTTCCTGTGCGAACCACATCAGCACCTAGCGAATCATCATCGAACAGTGCGTTGAATATCGATCACCACTTCACCTGCTGTTCATCGACTTCGAAAAGGCGTTCGACAGAGTCAATAGAGAATTTATCTACCTTGCTTTGAGCATGAAGGGGAATCCCAGATAAATTAATTGATCAAGGCTACATATTCTACATAAAGGACGGTTGTCAGAGGAGTTTAAAATCTAAAGTGGGGTTAGACAGGGCTGTATACGAGTACTGTCACCAATACTGTTCCTGTTGGTGATAAGTTATGTACTCTATGCAGCTTTGTCGACTGGAAATGGAGGAATTCAGTCACATCTCAAACATCTGAACTACGCGGATGGCGTATGCTTACTCTCTCATAGGATCATGGATCTCCTTCAAATGACAACAAGGGTGAAGAGAGAAGTTGAAATCGTTGGGCTAAAGATCAATACGCAAAAACAAAAAGGATCAACCTTGGACCTTCCTCATCTCACCAAGCAGAGATTTCTGGACATCCAGTAGAGATAGTAGAGAATTTTCAATATCTTGGGTATAATCAGCCGAATCGGGAAATAAAAGGCTGCTTTTATATTGCTGTCCAAAATATGGAGAAACAACTCCATCACCCTAAAGAGCAAGCTACAACTGTTCCGCTCCAATGTTGAATCCGTGCTTCTTTATGGCTGCAGCACTTGGAAAGTCACACCCGTTGTCACAAGAAAGCTGGAAACGTTCGTGAATAGATGTCTGCGAAACATTTTGAGGTTTTTCTGACCCAGCCGTATCTCTAATGATGAACCTGTTGACTCTATCATACGAAGACGTAAGTTACAGTGGATTGGACATACGCTTCGCAAAGGTCACGAGTGCATTGCGAGTGATTTGGATAACTTTTCGCAGTTGATGGCGGCTTGTACCTGGATATTGGCAACAATATTCTCTAGAAAATCCAGGAGACGTAGCTGTCTGGGTGATGCTTTGTACAATTTTTGGTCGAATGCAAAGGACAAAGGCTTTGATCTGTATGTATGAGTATTCCAAAGGTACAAACCTCCATCTTATGACGAAAATGCTTCACCGCTTTGAAGGCGGCGAGTAGTTCGCGATCATATGTGCTGTACTTTGTTTGCGCAGATGTTAACTTTTCAGAGTAAAAGAGGGGTTGCCAAGACCCAATACTTATGAATTGCTGCAACGTTGCTCCTACGGACTTCTCCGATGTACCTACCATGAGTTGTAAGTGTGAATCTGAGCGTGGAAATGATAAAAGCGTTGCGTTTCCCAGATCGGTTTTGTACTTGGAAAAAGCTTCCTTGTCCTCGTTGTTCCATTGAATTAGTACCTGTACTTGTTGCTTTTTCGCCGCATGAGGTATAAATCGGCCATTGCAAGAAATCTACGGAGTTCGTTAACCGTTTTCTGATATGTGATTCTCTTCTATGCTTCAATTCGTTCTGGTGGCGATCGAATCCCCTTTTCGTCATTCATATATCCCAAAAATGTTACACTGGGCTAGCCGATTGTGCATTTAGAGATGTTAATTACAAGTCCATACTCTCGATGATGTTGTTCGTGCTGTTCGGTTTTGTTGGATGCCATAAGGATGTCATCGGGATAAGTCCATGAACTTCTGAAAGATCTGCCCAATGTTTCTCAGTTCAAATGCCATGCTGACGAATTCGAACATGCCGAATGGGGTTTTGGGGATAGCGTTTGACTCAACCATTATCTGGTGATACGCTCTTTTCAGACTTATTGTCGACAAAATATGTGTGGATGTGTGGAATCGGGTAACGATCGGGTTCAGTTACAGTGTTAGGGCGTCTATAATCGCCACACGTTTGTTGACAGGATGGAGCGGGCGGTCTATGGACTGCGTGAAGACCGGAAATTCGTCATCATGGAGTAAAAATACGCCTTCGTTGCTTTTAGTTTTTCTGGGGATACGCGACGTGGGTGGCTTAACAGTGGTGGACCTTTTGCAACAATGTGATGAGTTGCTTGATGTGGTGATGCGATCGGTGACAAGTTACTGCGTGTGATGTGCCTGAACTCGTATAATAATTTCTGAAAGAGTTTATCAATAGTTGACAGGTTAATATTTAACCCTTTCCTGTTGGTTAAGTTGCAGCAAGATTAATTGTTTGATAATCGTCGAGTTTTCTGTTTCCGACGTTGACTTGTAGATTGAAGTGTTGCATAATGTCAGCACCCAGAATCGGTTGGGCAACGTAGGCAAATGTAAATGGCCATTGGAATGAGCCTCTGAGTGCAAGGTTAAGCGCAAGCAATTTTTCTCCAAAGGTTTTAAGTTCTAAAATTTCGCTGATCTGGTAGATTGCGTTCATTTCAGGTCGGCGGTATGACAGATACGAGTATGTCGGCTCCTGTGTCAACCAGAAATTTCAAATTGGAATTTGTGTCGATGAAAACTCTGTCGTTTAACGCCAAATGTGACCCAGATTTTAGTGTTCTGAACTGTATTTGCACATTGGGCGACATTTGCGTGCTGCGTGGTCATATTTCGTGTGATACCAGCATATTTCTCTATTGGATTTATCAGAAGTAGGCCGATGAACTGACCTTCAACGTCCAGCCAATTCACGCATTTCTCGTAGCCACTAGGATGGTCGGATATCGCCACATCTTGGAGTAGTTTTTTTATACGCTTCTGCTGCATCTGTAAACTGTTTGATCGGTCTTTCTTTTATGGCTGTATACATATCTGATGAGGGCTGGTTCAAGAGTCGGAGTCGTTTGGAGATGTATGATAGAACGCTGCGACGACGGTGTGGTATTTCGCTTCTTCTTTTGAAATTCCTCCACCGTAGAATTGGGATTCTATTTGTGCAAACCATAACTGTGGCTTAGCACTTGGTTTTGCCAAATGCGACACTCTTGCTTATTAACAAATCAATTTAACCAAAAATATGCCTCGTCTCTGAGGATGATTTTCCGGTAAAATCCGGATCATCTTCCACCTTCAACAGAGTCCAATCAGTAAAAGTTTAATGTGTACGATAGTCATTTAGTTTTAGGTCTTCAGTCGATATGATACGGACGTACAACCAAGCCTTTTTTCAGAATAGCCCACATGGACTCTTGGGACATGTCTAGCTAGATTTTCTATCTGACTCGCGCTATCTGCTGGATTTCGGAGCAACTCAGGAAGACGGAAGATTCGCTGACACGTCGCTATACCCAGAACCCTTACCTAGACATATCACTGTACTCGTATGAGGATTAATCCGAAATGCCGGGAACTAAGACAAGCTTTGCCGAATTAACTTCTATCAGTCAGTTTTTCTATCAAGCTGTAGCAACCGTGAGAAGCATGTTAAATCTATTCAATGTCTCCCAAAGCTCAGAACGATTTAAAAGGTACGGGAAATTGTTGAAAAATTGAAATGTCTTGAATTGAGGTTCTCTGTCAGAAAGAACCCTGCGATCACCCGTTCCAAGGTGGAGTGCAAATCTTAATAGGGAAAATAGAGAACTTCTAAAACAAGTCAGAAAGGAATAACTTGGAAAAAGGGCTGAATCGAAGAAAGTTCGTAGGAAATATAATGTAAGGGGCTTACTCAGATCGAGTAAATTGGAAAATTTGATGTAAGTGTCATCCGAGTCGAAAACATAGACTCTATATCTCCTTAAAGCTGGAAACTCATTTTTCAAATAACCAAATCACCGGCTTCCAAGGAGTTCCTATCACTTTATCATGATCTGATTAATAGAACCCGTCGTAGTGTTACTTGATTGAATACGCTGTAGAGTCCTTACATGACTTCAAGTCACCTGCCACCAATGACAGATTTGTACATTCAGATATGCTCCAAAAATATGCATGGCAACTGCTGGTAACTCTGAAGACAATCTTCAGTGTTGGCCTGCCATTGGCCAACACCTTGGAGTGTAGAGTAACCTTTATACCAAAAATTGGACAAGATTACTACTCACTTTCTTTTGACTAGCATAGAGAGTATGGTTGAGCTTCTTTTACGTAAGACTGCTTTGAGAATTTACCTATCTAAGATCCTACATGTATAACAACACAAAAGATCCTGTGAGACTGATTGTCAAAATCTAGTCAGCAGCACTTTTTTTTTATAATTTTTATAAATTGCGCGTTTAAGGGTTTAATGCTTGCACACAGAGCGGGCGAAGGAAAACCATGGAGGATGGAAAGAGAGGTGCCGGTAAACGTTGGTTTTAAATGTTAGAAGGTTATAATGGCTAGGAAATAGGAGCTAGAGAGTGCATTCCATAAGAGAGTTTTGCGGTTCAGGAACGAATCAAGATATTTGAGGGTGTACTGATGGACATTCATAGCGAGACAGGTGTTGCGGTTAAAAGTTTGAAGGAGCTGAATGCTACTGGCGATTTCTATGGAGCATTGGTAGTGGAAATATCGATAAAAGCGAGTGAGACACGAGACATTACGTCGGTTTGTCCATTGTTTAAGTGATATTAGTATCACCTATGAGTTTTATCGCACGGTTTTGAATCCTATCTTGCAGGTGCAGAGATGTTTTGGGCGCACCCGACCAGATGTGGGTATTGTACTCTAATTTCAGCCGGATGAATGCCTTATATATTGAGGCTGGATCAGCCTCAATACATCACTTGAGGAAACGTAGACATTTTGCAGCATTTTTGACGACACCGAATATGTGGTCATTCAAACGTAAGTTGTCATTGACACAAATACCGAGAATGGAAAGTTTATCGGTTTCGACGATGCAAGTGCCATTCATGGATAACAGCTGGGTGTTTAAATTTTGCTTTAACGATAACACTGAATGCACACTTACCAAGAAGGAGTACGCGTTGCCATTTTCATCGACAGGGTGCTTTGGAGAATGTGACCTTTGAATGATGAATCCTAATTTGGTGGACTGAAGCAATACTAGTGAACAGAACACTGGCTGACTGCGTTAAATATATAATGTCAGGAGTGAACAGCCTTACTACTGTAGTGCATGTTGGTCGACTATCTACCTAACGCTGTCAACAGTTTTAACGTCGACGCAGACCTCTTTGAACATAACATGTGTCGTTGGCGTTTGTTTGTCACTAAGGAGGATTCTCTAGATTTACACGGCTACAATAAGACCAATTCTTCCTATGCTTCAGCTGTATGATGAAATAATCTTTCACGCATATAATTCAGTGCTGCTTTGGCCAGACTCTAAAGAACGATTTTTCTCGGCGGCTTATTAGCTTTTCCTAAGCAGACTCCACTCTGGATCGGCTGATTAACTTTTCATACCACTGGAGTCTCGTTGATCTTGCTGACCACCATTCGAGTCCGATCTAGTGGACATGCAGTCTGACGCAATGACTTCGAAATTCGCTTTGCTGTGGGAATACTCTCTCAAGACTAGTTTCGGCAAAAATCTAAACCAGAAGAGGAACGCTATAGGATCCTCACCAATCGCTCCATTATCAATAGGACGACAATCTTGGGGTTCACTACCTGTTAGGCAGACTTGCGGCAACGAAATATATTGTGAGGAATAGGTCTATTGGGCTTCTGTGGCGACAGTCAAGCTGCGGTTTAGGCTAGTAAAATGTTTACGAGAATGCTAAATTCCTACGACTGGTCTGTGGGTCACAGTGAGATCCTGGTAAATGAGATCAATACTTAGAGGAGGGATTTTTACAAGATGGCGCAAAAGTTGTCACCCGATGTTCTTTGGCTGTAATTTTTTTTATGAATGAAAAACTTTGGTTCTGCTTTTGGATTATGTTCAGTTGATGTCTTAAGTTTTTTTCTATAAAGTCGAGAAAAAGATATCGGCTAAGTGGCCGCCGCCAGAATTGATGACCAGTGGGGTCCGATTTGTGACATTTCCCATCACTTTTGCCAGAACATCCGGCGATAGGTCCTCGCATTCTTTCTGGATATTCTCTTTGAGCGCTTCAAGAGTCTGAGGCTTGTCGACATAGACTTGTGACTTCAAAGAACTCCACAAAAATAAGTCAGGAATAGTTAAATGAGGCGATTTTGCCGGTCAGTAAGAGTATGCGACCCAGAAAAGCAGCCCTCAGAATTTGGGTTGTGGCTCGTGCAGTGTGCGCCGCACAGTGGGGCCGATCGATCGAAAAGCGGAAAAAACTCTGTATCTCGGAAAAAATGGTCATATCGACCTCAAAGTTATCTCAATCGATTCAATAAATAAATTTTATTGTGAAAATGAGAAGAAATCGGAAAATCGAAAAAACTCTGTTTCTAAAAAAGCACTAACCCTATCAAATTGCGGATTCTTCATTCGATTCAGGATAAAAAATACCATAAGATTGAAATTACATTCATAATTGGAGTGCTTCGTCACTGATGTGAAGGTGTTTTTTTTTTTAGGTTCAGGCCTAATGTACGATATGTAAGGATCTGAAAACTCAAGCAGTTTATGAAGTACATCCTCGTTCGTTGTTTTGCGGGAACCTTTAATAGTGAAGTGAAGTCGATAGGACTTATAGTCTTTATTTCTGTTCTCTTGTGCCTCCTCTGCAAGTAACCCAGTTGGCAATGCTGCTGCTTTTATAATTTCGGCTCCATGAATTAAAATTTTATGCACCGCTGAGGGCATGTAATACCACGGATACATTTCTATAGCCGACTTCGCCGTTTGAGTCGCATATGACTTAAATTTTTCCGAATCAATGGCTGAGTTGCTATTTATTACCTTCAATTTCGCTAACTTGAGTTATATCCCCTGTCAAAGAAGGATTTGGGAAGAAATACTTTTGATGTATTTCCGGTGTTACTGGAACCGTATTCTTGCTTTACAAAGTCAACCTTTATACCCAATTCAGTGATGAACCGTTTTTGTATTCGTTCTTTGGCAGATTCTTTTATTGGGAGAGTATTTGTCGTTGTTCTCCAACTCTTGAATCCAAGGTTATAGGCTAGGTGGATAATATGCCCAACTGAATTGTTTGTTCTTTGCAAACCTTTACTTCAAATTTTGATATATCATTCATCTCAGATGGACGGGCACCACACACGAAGCAGTTGCTTGATGCGGTTGTGTTGGTAATATATTGCGCTACTTTCCCGTCCAGCATTGTAAAATGTAGTACGTGTCTCACCATGATGGTATTATCGTCATACTCTAGTGTTGTTGGTTCCAAGTTGTCTATTTCATTTTGAACACGTCCTTTTTCAGATCTTATTATTGTAATTCACCGGTTTCTTTTAGAAACTGAAACCTCGGGGGTTAACCCAGATGTCTTCGTCTTGATTTGTGGCAAGAGTAATTTTCAGTGACACTATTGAGGTCATAAATAAATTTGATTCGCTTCTTGTTTCACTGGCGTCAAAAAAATGGTTGGGAGAACTCATTCTGGCCGGATGAGCCATCAAAGCCCCATTTGGTATGTAAAACCAGTTCACAGTTTTTCAATGCCTCCAATTCCTCTCCTTGTTTGGTTTTGAAAATTCTTTTAACTGTGTGGTCAACTAAACTCTGCAGAGCGGTTTCGGCAGAAGATTCGGTCACGTTTACATCGTTTGGATAGCACTGTTCCTTTGCGTTTTGTATTTCCTTATAGCTAGGAAAAATATTATGACCAATCTTTTTCAGGGCCAGTCAGGACCAGTCATCAGGGCGACTTCATATTGGTATCTTGTGAGTTTTGCCTGAGTAAAAATTTAAAGTGCAAAATCAGTGCTGAAAACTTTGTCTGGATTAATTTGCTGGTACGAAGAAGCAGCAGCATAGATCAGGTCCTGAGTATGAGAAGCTTGAAGAGAACGAATTTTGCTTCTCCTACTTTTTTCACAGAACTGATCGAAATCCATTTTAGGTCTCCCTGGTTTACTTGGTTTATTTGGTAAATTGAAAATAAATTCACCCTTCATCCACTCAAAAAACTTATTTTTAAATTTATCGCGATTAAAATTAACAGTTTTTAATTTTTATTTGTAAACCGTTTTTGTATCACTCCACAGATCGAATTAAGTTGTTCGTCAGATACAAATCCACTGATCCGTTATTAAATAACACCTCACAGAGATCGGCATGTTTAATAGAAACAGTCTCCATAGTGAACAATGCTAACGGTCTTGAAGAATAAAGCAGACTGATAATTCCGTAAATAAACATAAGATCACGAACTTGCTGATGCCAATTGTTTAACGGCTTTATTTCGTCAGTTGTCTACAGTTGTCAATGGGATTTATAGGGACGTCAGGTATTAATGTAGGGTTTTCCAATAAGGACTTGACAACTTTTTTGTTTATATAAAACGCAAACAATTTGAGATATTTCAAAAACTTTATTATCGGCTTGAAGTACAATCAAAACATTTATGAATGGAACTGTAATTCGTACATATGGCGGGCACGTTTGCAGCGGTCGATTCGTTGGACCCAATTTTCAACGACTCGGCCACACATTTCGGCCAAAACGGCCGCTATTTCGCGTTCAATGTTGGCTCTGAACTCTTCCAACGTCGTCGTCGTGTTGGCATAAACCAATGACTTAACGTAGCCCCACAGAAAATAGTCAAGCGGCGTTAAATCGCACGAACGAGGCGGCCAATCGACTGGCCCATGTCTTGAGATAACACGCTCACCATACTTACTCTTCAATAAATCGATTGTAGCGTGTGCTGTGTGGCTTGTGGCATCATCCTGTTGAAACAACATGTCGTCCAAGTCCATATCTTCCAATTCGAGCCAAAAATAATCGGTGATCATGGCGCGATAACGCTGACCATTCAAAGTAACGTGACGATCGTTATCATCGACGAAAAAATATAGCCCAATAACGCCGCCGGCAGGCAAACCGCACCAAACAGTTATTTTTTGTGGATGATGTGGTGATTCATGAAGCACATGTAGATTTTCACCCGACCAATAACGCATATTTTGCTTATTGACGAACCCATTGAGCCAAAAATGAGCTTCGTCACTGAAGATGATTATGCGATGAAATTCATCATCTTGGCGCATCTTCTCCAGAACCCAATCGGAGAACGTACGTCGCTTGTTCTTGTATGGGTGTAAACCAAGATCCTTACGCAAAATACGTCATAATGTCGTCTGAGCGATGCCCAGTTCTTGAGAACGCCGTGGAATTGACTGATTTGGATCGTTTGCTACGGACGCCTTAACGGCAGCGATATTTTCGACACTTTGACCAACCCAACGAAACGAAACACAACGAAACGAGGTCCACAGTAGTCGTTTGGCAGCGTTTTCGAAAAACGAAGGCCTGATAACGCCTCCAGCTTAAACAGCACACCGTGCGTACTTTGAGGGAGTGCAATGGCTCTTCGTAGGATTTTCTGTTCCCCAGATGCGATAATTTTGCACAGAGGTGGAAATGGGCCTCGTCGCTCATGATGATTTTCGATGCAAAATTGTCTACCTCGTGGTCGAGATTCAGGATTCACTTGAGCGTAGGTTACACGCGCTTGGCGGTCAACAGCTAATTGCTTATGCACTGTCTGCACTTTGTAAGGGAACATCTTTCAGTCTGTCACCAAAATTCTCAGTAAAGACCGCCAATTGATGCCCAATTGCGTGGCATGTCGTCTGATCGATACTCCGAGGTCCTCTGCGATATTCTCAGTCGGCTGCTTTGGGGCCGGCCAGACTTGGCAGCATCTCGGCGAGTGGATAAACGTTGTAGTATTTGCTCAGTTGGTGTCGGACGACCGGGAAATCTGCTCCAAAATTGACGCTGCGTCAACACCGCCGACGAATTATTCCGCAAAAAAATCGTAGCAAAAAAGAAATGTGAAGACTCCTATCTTAGCGGCACGCTAGCACGTTTCTTCAGGATCTAAAAATATTATAAGCGACACCATCTTCTGCGACGATAGCTACCAGACCACCAAACAATCACTTCCCCTTGATTGTCCGCCTTACGCATTAGGCTGCAGGTGCTTAGCTCTGATGTGATGGATTCTGCTACTGTATACACTTCATCATTGGATCAATGACCCATCTTCCAACGAAAGACTGAGAAATTCCATTAAAATGAGCAAATTGCTTGACTACACAAACAGACGAAACATATGGCTTGTATCGCACGACCGTTGAATTATGGTACTCGATCACTGTTCTTACGCTGGTTGTGGAGAGCCGTTCGCTGAAAACACTGACCCTCGACCACATCCTGTTTATCCGCTGTCACTCTAATTGAGTACATAGCTACTCAGCTTTTTTTTAATAACCGAACTATTCTGTGGAATAAATCGATTGCTGATATCTAACCAAACTGACAGGTTTGAACAGTACCCTAACTACTGATCTTTTGTAATCCGTACTGGCTTTTGGTCGATATCCTTACGCGATCTGAATTACTACCAAAGAGCAATTTATTCATTGGCACGATCCTATGGCAACTATAATGGCAAAAACACGATCACTTAGTAGCTACTGCAAGCTCTAGGTGAAGCAACTGAGTTTACGATGAGCTTTGTCATTCTCATGCCAGATCATCGTCCTCATGATCCGCATGTACAGCGGTCCCTTCCACGTTTCCATAAGGACTCATCAGTGTGCGACTTAGGCCTTCGTTTTGTCTTCCAAATCCCGGCAGTAATTAAAAAAATCCAATTAGTGCCCTTTTTAATACCCCAAAACTTGCAATCCACACTGTCTAATTGCATACTTTATTGCTTTGAGTCGTCACCGTCATCCAATATCGCTTCGTTTGAAAAATTAAAAAAAAGCTGTTACAATCCGCATCTGTCCAATTAAATATTTCATCCGATGAACCCAATTAAACTGTGTGCACGCAAATGAAATCCACAAAACACGGTACCCCAACACTCCCATCTGTGAATTAGCAAGCGAACTAAACAAAAAAAAACGAAAATTAAGTCTCACTCTTAATCTAATTTTCCTACCCACATTCAGGCCCGGGATTGACATGCAACCTAATCGGGTTCCGTGTAAATTGAAACCTATCGGTGGTGCCACGACCGCATGCAAATAATTTCCATGTCCCGTTGTCCCCTATTCCTGGTGCTGTCTCGAAACCAATGAGCGGTTCCCTCTTTACTACAAAGTGAATGACTTGCCGCAATTGGCTTTGGTAGATATGGTAGACCCAGTGATGTGGACATTTGGACATGTGGATGTACCTTTTGTGCATGTGGAAAACCACACTGGATTAGTGGTCTGCCTCCAAATCTAATCCCGAACGACATGGACGCACGAGTACTCATTTGATATGCGAAAATAAATTATTTCAATGAAATGGAATTCAATCAGCTAATGGGCTTCGAGGCGGCTGCACTCTGTACCAGATGGGACTATGCTCGTGGGAGATTGTTGCAGACGAGTGTTAGAGAATGGATGCGCCTTTTCCAGCCTGTCCAAGTCATCGGAATGATGGAATGCCTAAGATCATACTCGGAGATGAGATTTTATCTCAAGTAGACTTAAATGAAAGATGATGAGATGGGTTGGTTTGTTGCTTGATGGGTGGACTAAGAAGGTTGCCAGTTCGATGGAAATGGTGGTGTGCATGGTCAGAGAATAGTAATGTGGAAAACCTACCATTTGATTGCCAATCACGGATGACGAGCATAATTAGACCCGTTATTGTGAGCTTATCACCCCCAAAACAGAATTTCATAAATCAATAAAAAGTTTCCAGTCGACTTGTATATGACCTCATCTGAACGACATTGCTCCTCTTTTTGAACGGTCATCAGTAGCTCGGTTGTGATAAGAAGTCCTGTTGAAGATCCCAAGGTTTCAAGCGGATCGGGATATTCTGGATGTTAAGTCATGTTTTTGTGGAATCAGTTGAAACAAACGACAAACTAGTTGAAGGATATTTTCTGTAGTCCCATTCTGTGACCTTGATTCTTTCAGATGGAAGTGCAGTCAGCTGGGGTCAATGTACAAAATTCAGAACCTTCGAACAGACGAAAATTGGTCTTGACACACTGAAAGATTTTCGCATTGCAACAAAGCCGTCTTCAGCTCGTTCTTATTGTTGAGCTATCAAGACGACAGTTTCTGTCCAGAAAAGGATGTCGAGTGCTTTCAAGAATTCGATACATTGCACATACCCCTCGCTGAACGATTTTTATGAACGTGCTGCCTTTTTAAATTGTGTGAGCACAAGTCATGGACAAAGTATGTGACTGTTGAGCAGGAGTTTACTTCATGAAACACTGCTACAACTGATAAGACTGATGGCCGCCTATAACCGTGATGCTTCTCTAAGAAATTCAAATTCTGTTGCTCAGGCTTCTTTTTCAGTTTCCGGTGATTGAAATGAATTTGCACTGCAATTCAGATTGGCAGTAGCAAGTATCTTAAAACGAAAACGAATGGACATTAGCTGAGTGTAAGGTGCTACTATAATAGGATGGATTTCCCATGCTTTTGTGGATTGCCATCTGTCTTGAAATGAGGTTTTCTTACGATCGCTGTTGGGTGAAAACTTAGGGAAGTGTTCCTTCTTAAGAAATAGCTAACAACTACCTAAAGCTGGTGGATCTTGTCGCGCAATTTAACATCGTAAATAAAGCAGTCAATAGGTAGGACATAGTAAACCTGTTTCGGTGTAACGACCGCATAGTGATATGTGTCAAAAGCGATTGAAGCATTCAGGTACGTATTCGATATCTGCTATATAGATTTCCTTCCACGAAAACATCGATGTCAATAGAACGGTTGAAAACCCGCCTCACCTTCGGGGTATTCGAACACCCTCATCGGAGAAAAAGACTGTTTGACAAGCAAAAGCCTCACTTTTGCGAGTTAGAACTGTTGGCTCCATCTAACTCAGTCTTGTGAGACTCTCTGTCTATCTATTGTTCATAGAGTTCATAAAAGTTACGGACTGTGATACTGTTTTAGCTACGAAGATTAGTCGAAGATCATACTATGAACGTCTCATGTTGTGTTAGACTTCAGTGCACGGGATGCCCTTACATCCATGGGGGCCAGAATATAACGCCTGGCCAGCCCTTACCGTGTTTCAGTAATACCAAAGACGGAACTTGTGTTCAGGGTACAAGCTCCACTCTTGATTTGAGTCAAGGCCAACCTATAACCCTGCAATTTGCTACTCCATATCGGATTAACCAACTTTGTGGAAGACCCTTTCTGCGACTTTTGGTTTAAACTGCAGCCACCATGATGTTCCCACTAGGGCGTCTCTTCCAAGTCCTGACTTCCCATGGTACCGCTTTTAAGTCCTGGTGGGACTACCAGTAGTCCATACTGCTCAACTGGACCCAACAATCGGCTGCCTATAATGTAACTGGTTAAATTGTAGCAACCTTCAGTGGCGTTAATCTGAAAGTGTATACAATAAGACTGGTATTGCTCTACCCCCGTTTATTATTAAACAGCCTTATTGAAGGTCCTAGCCTTGACAATTGGCCGGGGGCCCGATCATATTATTCTATGAGTACGCAAGTTACTTTCTTAGGTGACGCTAAAGTCCGGAGTGAACCTTGGCTCAACCAACAGCTTCATCTGCTATCACGATCTTTCGCCAGCTGCCTCTATCTATCACCACACTCCAAGTTTATTGAGGTCCCCTTCCACTTGCGAGCGCCACTTTAGATGTAGTTGTCCTCTGTTGCGCCATGCCTCGGGAGTAGACTCGACTTGGTCCAGTCATCTCAAAAGATGGATCCGCAGACCGGTATCGGTGCATAGCTGATGAATTTCGTGGTTGAGCCTCCTCTTCGTTTGTCCGTCGCTACAAATTGAACCGAAAATCAAAGTGCTTTTCTCATCCGCTTTCGACAAGGTCGAAGCCTCTGCGCTAATTTATTGCCTCCTGAGCTCAAAGAAACAGCGAAATGGTAAAAGTCTGGTTCTGGCCTGACGTCATTGCAAGGTATACGGAGTCCTTAGCTACCTCGATGTTATAACTGCAAATGGTAATGTTTTGGCTAAGCCGTCGATGTTGGTCCTCTTCTGACGACAGCATGTACTTTGTTGTGGCCTCGTCAGATCCATTTTAGTCGCTTCCGCCTCAATACTTATTAAAGCTCGCAGCTTGTTCAATCTCATCAATGTCATCTGCGTACGCTAGTAATTGTACGGACATTGTACAATGGTAAAAGAGTCACATGACAGCGTGTTGCCTTCTCTAAAATCATTCTTGACATCGGAGATCTCCCTCTTTACCGACCTTGATGGAGCATCGAGAATTCTCCACAATTATCCTGACGAGTTTGGCAGGGATATGAAAACTAGACATCACCTTGTATAGCTCGTCCCTATGCACGCTAGATGGTCAGTGTCGATCTATTTGATCGATGGTAGACTTTCCTGAGTAGGCAACCGCTGGATTCAAATGTAGGAATTCTCCTTCAAGACAGGTCTCCAAACTGTAATAAAACTATTCAAAAAGTTTACGAGAAGTAGTGTCCTTATATCGTAACGAGGCCGAAAACTTTGGAAAAGAAAGGTCGGAACAGAAAGCTTCATCGAACCATCCCAAACGGAACATCGCGTCGTCGGTCAGAACCATCAGAATGGGATAGAACTTTGAATCCATCGCAATATGAACTGAACGATCGATTCAGGTTAAGCATGGAACGATCTTTGTAAGAATGAACTGATCGTCGCGAGCAAAAAAATAGTGATCGCTGTGAGCAGAGGGGTAGACATAGTGACTAATCTTGTTGTAACTTCTAAAAGTACGTGGTAACCTGATGATGACCTTTACAGCGTAGTGATCCGTGTGGATATAAAGATGTTTAGGGTCATAGTGATCGCTGTGAGAGAAATGATCAGAAACTTAGTGATCACCGTGAATATAAAAATCGCTATTGCCTCGTGTTTTTCTCTATAAGTATTGTGATCGCTGTGGTTATAGAGATCTTAATCAGCATAGTGATTGCTAAGATCACTGTGATCGTCATAATGTTTCTGATAGAACCGTTCCTTGGAGACGAAGGCACTTTACTGAAATAGTCAAATAAGTTTTTTAAGTCTGCGATAAGGAGACAAAACTCATGATCCATGAGCAAATTTTAACCCCGTAGAGCACAAAACTATCACTTCTCGCATCCCAATCGGTCATGTTTTGACATACTCGTCCTGCTGGTACTCATGGTCGAAGGTGTCAATATCAATCCGGGTTACAACCTTGCTACAGATGAGATTTGTACAGGTATGAGCTCAACGAAAAAACCTACAGAGCACGATGCAGAGAGAGCACGACACTGAAAAGCTGCAATCACAATTGGCAAATCAAACCTTCATTGCGTCACTCTTACTCCTGCTTACAAAGACTTTCCAAACTCGATGGTATACTCTGCAGGCATGCGCGCATTGGGCACGCACTTATATCCCGCTCTTTTAGAACTGCTATTGAAGGGTTAATTGTTTTTCAACGCGGGAGCAGTGCTATGACCAAGAATATTGTGACGTTGCTGCAACGGAAATCGCAGTATAAAGCTCCTTTATCTACATAGCCATTTCTTGCATGCTGCAGAGAGAAAAATCGAGTTTTCAGTCTCAAGAAGTGCGAGGCACAAAAGCGCGGGTACGAATAGAACGAAATCCAAAAGTTCCTTGAATAGGTAAGATGCCTTACACCTGGTTTGAGAATCCGGACCTCTTCCCACAGAGACAAAAAGAGACATCTAGTGGCAGATTTCTAGAGCACTTCCCGAAACTCTGAATGACTATGAGGGTAAAAACTCAGCCGATGGAGAAGATGATTGAATCTAACCGCTTTGGTGATGATGAAGTTTATGTTCCGCCACTGGACCGAAACGAAGTCCAAAAAGCTATGGCCCGTTTGAAAAACCACAACATCTTTGATGCGGAAGGCCGAGACGAGAAGGTAACAAAGCACATGCATCCTGCAAAATACGGTCGGAAGAAACCGACTGGAGTCTCAAGCGTCCTTTGCCCTATCAATATGGCGGCATAACCCATAAACTACGCCATCTACTGAAGGTTAGGTCTTCCGAGTGTCGCCTATAGGCGACAGCAAACTTATGTGAAGAATCAAAGCTCGTCGGAAGGAAATTGATTGGATCTTAGTGTGGATTTAAACCTGATAAGTCCACTATAACTACATTGCGCCATGTTCTGGAGAAGACATGCGGTCGACACCTACCACCTATTTGTTCATTTTAAAGACCACTTGTGTGTCACTATATTATGACTCGGTAAACCCGCAATGCTCTTCCGACTTTGCGGCATGACACTGACCATCGAAAACAGCGCGGAAATGTTGGTAATGATCCTTCGCAGATGCCTCAGACAAAGTGATTCCCTACCATGCGACCTCCCAAACTTTGCTAAAAATATGAACATCGGTGGTATTATCGCGTGTAAGAGTGGTATTGGCATTTTCGCCTCCATTCAACTAGCAGACAGTGTAGCATTTTTAGGACTTGAAAAGCAATCGCACTAACTCAGTGGTTACGAGGCCAATGTGTAACCTTGCCGTCAAAAGACAACGAGTTCCTGAAAACTGTTACTCGGGCTTCGGTAGGCAACTGAAAAGTAGAGCGTTCTCTCTGTTGACGAAAGCCACGCTCTACAAGTCCCTTATTTTCCTTCGTGCACATGTAGCAGAAGTAGGTGTTGGGATTTTTCAAAATGAATATCTATCGCAAGATCTACGGCCAAATCGGCCTGAAGGTCCATATTTGATGGAAACGCAAGCTGCTTTTGACATATTAGTCAAACGCATAAGATTATAATGGCTGCACTGGCTGGGTTATGTTGAGCGAATAGTCAAAACCCTGCGGCCGGGTTCCGAACGAACTCTTTTATGGATTTAGTGGTAGATCGGGCCGATAATGACCTCACGCCAGCCATGACTTAGAAGAAAATTCGGGTATAAGACTAAGAGTTCAACTAAAACGTTCCCAAGAACCCTTTGATTTAGGTCAAGAAGTTGCTTCTCGTTTCCCACAAACGCAACCCTTCGTCACTTGGCCTATCCTTTATCCATTGTAAAGGGGTAATAGGATGACCAAATTGGCAAAAGATAATACCTAATACCCCAACCTAAGCCTTTCGGACCTAA
Organism: Volucella bombylans; assembly: GCA_949129095.1. Lineage (NCBI taxonomy): Eukaryota > Metazoa > Arthropoda > Insecta > Diptera > Syrphidae > Volucella > Volucella bombylans. Next base: position 364,279,689 of record OX422140.1, read on the forward strand.
CTGATCAAAGAATAAACATCTCAGTTGCATGTACAATATCCGTATTTGCGCTTTCAACCGTAGAAACACCAAAAGGGAGCTTACGGAAAGGACTACACCCCGCTTGAACAACAATACGAGTATGTCATTTCGATTCAAAGAAATGGAGGCACACGTGCCCATACTACCTACCACCCCATGTGCGTACATACGAGTACATGCCCACGAATATATGCATCCTTCAGGATTTATTCAACCCTTTCAATCCGTTAACCTCTCCCAAACAATAAGTCAGGTAAAGGATCCCTCTCGCAAGGAAAACAAACGTAAAGTCAATACCAAGAGCAAGTAAGACCAGGACCTGAGTTGTTTTCCAGTTCAGTTAATGCGGCAATGGTTGGTATGCTGTCCTGACACAGACGGGGGTTAGTTAATATTTGTCCTTTTCCGGAAATGAGGAATAAAAGAATGAAACTCTCTTCCTTCGTTTTCTATCTTTTATTCTTCTGTTTGCCTTGTGTTTCCGAGAAATGAAAGGCTACAACAAAAAAAAAGGAAAATAAATGTCAATAGCCGCAAAATTCCGAGAACGAGATGACTGGGTCACTAGAGATGTTCAAGTCGATGGAACCGTTCTCGGTTGATTGCCTTTTTTCCCTGCCAAGCATCGTTGTCGCCATCGACTGCGTTGGAAGTAGTCCTTCTCCTTGTCATTAGCATTGCCGTCGTCGGTCGTCTCGGAGATCCCGTAGAATCTCGAATGAATGTTTTAACGATAAACCGAAAAAAAAAAAAATCCATGCACTTATGTAATCAAGTCGGCGGGATGTGTAGTCCTGTACGCCGGCACTCGTATCATATATCACCAAGAGGATGAAATGGTATCCTGGCACTTTCTACTGCAGTTGAAGCAATCCCAGAATCAGGATTCGCACCAGAGCCATTATAAGGCACAAGGACTTTTGAGCAAACAAAGCATTTAATATTCTATCTGCAGTGGGTACTGGAGAAGGCTTGTTGTACTCATACTTGTACCTTGCATAGATGTTGTCTCTGTGGCATGTAGTGTAGTGTACGAGTATGATCTTTCCTGAAGTAGATATCAAAGACAGGAGACAGGAGAAAGTACCAACATTTCAAAAGGACAAAGTTATGACAGGATGCCGGGGAGATAATAAAACATTTGCGCTTGGTAGATTCTGTGAGATGTTTAACGTTGGCTTCCATGCTGCATATTGTTGTACGAATATGTACTCTGGGGTGGAGGAAGTGTTTGGTTTCGGCGGTTAGTGGCTCACAAAAAAAAAAAAAAAAAAAAAAGCAGACATTTGGAGCAAAGTACCATCCTTGGAGTAGTAGTTGCACTGAAGCTACGATATTGAGCAGTTGTACTCGTTGTTACGTTGTACAAGTAGGTGTTGTGCTACTGTTGGTGTCGAATGTGTTGTAAAAGTCAGTTGAAGTGACTAGTGCTGGGGGACCGAAAAAAGTGAAGCAATCCTCAGAAGTTAAAAACGCTTATACCAGTACAATTGGGGCCCAAATATCAAAGGAGGTAGGACAAAGAGTATTGTTATTGTTAAAGGAGTTCATTTTTTGTTTGTTGTTTCTTGTGGTGTTTCTTTCAATGAATGTGTGGATGAGGACTTTTGTGGAGAAGAGCCCTTAAATGTTTCTTAACATTTGGCAAAGACTTTCCGGTGGGAATGGTGATTTGAAATGCCTTTTGGCCTCGGAATTGTTTGGTGGGTGCTAGGGTGTTGTATACTTGTATTTGAGAATGCGGACTTTTTTCTGTTGTTGAACTTTGGATCCTTATTCAATTGTGAAAGGGGGTAACATAACTTCAATTTGGCAAGGTCCCATTTTATTCGATAACGCTGTTTCTTTGGAAATGTATCTCAGTTCTAAGATTCTCCATTTTGATTCAACTATGAAGAACTGGTGGAATTTTTAGGAGGAGGTTGTGTAAAGTTGATGTTACCATTTAGTACTAAGACTGTCCTTTACAATAAGTTTGATTGTGGCCCTCGAGAAGCACTTAGGCCGATGATTAGCCCATTATGATCCCGCCAGCCATTTAAATTCACTTAAATCATAGAAAAACTTTCAAAGTTTCATAGAAAGTGAGATAGGACCTTCACTTCCTTGTCATCTTGACAGCTGCGACAGAAGTTGTTCCTTTGCAAGCCTAATCTGTGGACGGGGCTGGTTAGAATTCAACGGCCGATGATGATATCGCTTCAGTTAGATGATCCCTTTTGATGTATTTTGGTTTCGAACTGTCTAAAAGCTTTGGAGTAGGTCCAAACAGGACTTCCTGACTTCCCCTTGACAAAAAGAAGTCTACAATGAAACTTTTAAAAGCGAGGGCAAATCTGCCATAAAATACGGACATGACTGCCGCAACGGTCTAGTTCTCTGCAAAACACTTTAAACGTGTCTGGTGCTTATGCATATGTCTTTGAAAATATTGCTTTTTGTCAGCTCACACCTAATGTATGTCTACTGTCTACTCCAAGCCCCAGAAGACCCTGGATGTGATCGACGAGCGTTCTATTTCGAAAACCTTTGTGGTCTTCAGACTTCATTTATACATGGGTGCCCAACCCTTTGACTATTTCCAAAGATGTGCCACAAGACAAGGTCTCTCTGATTCTGTTGGTAGGCCCAATTCTTTGAATCTTTTCTGGTCCTTGGTCACACGATTTTCTAGGAAATGAAATCTCCAACAAAGTTCCTGGATAAGGTACAGAGTGTAGAGCTGTAATCAGAAATTCTGCTGGCAATTGGGTTCCTTGCGAACCAGCGATGACGGAACTCTGCGAGTCCAAGCCAAAAACATTTGGCCTGACATCTGAAACCTGATATATCTGTACCTGGATCTGAAATATCAAATATAGATGATTCCGTGGCCTTAAGGACTACTACCTAACGTGATCAATATATCAGGTGATAAGTCTTTGATGCTGACGCGGTGAATGCTGCACGACTTAGCTCATAGTCACCGAAGTTTCGTCACGTTCCTCAATACACGTTAAAGGAAGTTGTGTCTCCGGTAGGAACAATGGGCCACTAGTGTGGTGTAGTGGTGCAGCATGCGCCAGCGGGTAGTAAAAACGATCTCCACTATCGGCCTTTAGGAGTGTCATGGGTAGTACCTACCTACATAACAGGGTTGTAAGGCTACGCTACTTCTTCAGAAGAAACTAGTCACCAATTGAACTCATCTTTACCAATATTCAAGACCTAAAATCTTTCCCTAAGGCAGTCTATTTCAGCAGTTCTACTTACTCTTACTCGGGCCGTTGTCGCTACATTAGGACTTTCAATGTACCTTTGTCGCTTCCTCACAGCCACTTAACACGTGGATTATGTATGTCCTCCGAAGCAGAGATATCCCAGTATCCGAAGGCATACTTTTACGAAAACCTAGAGAAAATAGACCGCACGAACTTCAAAGGTCTTCTTGGCTTTTGCAAGAAAATTGGGTGTTTCACCAGGAAGATTGTTTAGGCTTTTGCCATTTGAAGACAAATTCAACTAGTTCCACAGAGATCGCGATGTTCCCGGTTTTGGTACCTGGTGTCTGTGTGATGGCATATTCATCACAGCTCTGTTTAACCTAATATAACCTATCCGAAGGCGTCAAAACTGGTAAGATCTGACCGTAAACCTATCGTGCTTGTCCAGAAAAATTGCCCGAACGAGGTATTGAGTGCTTGTAAGTTCTTCTCTACTAAATTTGGGAAATTTAGTTTCTCTGAGGTTACATTCCGAGCATAGCATCTATACTTTCATGTCTAACGTACTATTACAAATCCAAGGAACCTAGTTTTAGCTGTTTAGGAGCCCACCCTGTGGCTTGATGGAAAATACGGTTTCACTTTTTAATTCTCCACCTGCTCTAGCTTGCCAACACCGGCAAGTTCAATTATGTTAAGCGATAAGTAGCAATCTTTCGCTGACTTAGTGGTGCATACTGATTTCACCGTGGCCTTAATGTCGAATTAGATGTCAAAATTGGTCGTGGTATTTTATTCACTAATAGCCAGGTAGCGGTCCTTTGAAAAGTATGGATTATTAGCCTGAAAGGATGCTGAAAGATAGCTGAATGTCCAGGTCTTTAAAGGAGATGCCCGCAGCTACTGGTACGATTTTGCGAATAATTAATGTGAAAATGTGAAAAATGACACCGATTTCTTGAACTCGTTAATGTTGCCAAGTGCTCTTCGAGCTTTTCTACCTAAAGCTTAAAGATACTTTGGGAGAAAATGATATATAAAAATGTTGCACTTCTTCTATACCGGAAAGACCTGTGTCTTGATCTCTCTACTGCTTCTTAGCTTTAGCTCCACATTGGAATCGAAGTTTCCTAACAAATTCGAGCGGAAATAGGTGTGGAACTAGTTGTCTTTGATACTTTTCAGAGTAATGGAGAAAGCCTTCTTTTGGCGTGTACCCTTGTTTGACAAAAAGCTTTTGCCTTGATTACTCTGTTTCTCAATAGGTGTCCTTAGAGGAAGCGCAATAGATTCGCCTATGCTTAGCACCTGTAGACATTGATAACAAATGTTGGTCCATTGTTGTTGAAGACTCCCTATATGTTGACAGAGACCACTGAGGTGATCTTTCTGTCGGAGAGGTAAGTGATTGTTTCTTATTTTTTGGCTATAGAGTGAAGGGCAGGTTTCATAGATTTGAGCTTTTTATAATGATGTTGTGCGTTGAATGTGATTGGACTATCCGACTATGATCAGCAGTTTTGATTTGCAGTTTTTAGTATAAAAACAATACTGACGTCTTCCTAATCAGAGGGCTTCATTCCCAGCGATAAGCAACCTTTTGAAAAGGGTCACTGTGAGCATTATATAGGTATGATTGTGCCAAGAGCATTATTGCAGCTGTGCCGGGAAGGCTCTGGGGGAACAAAAAAGTGATCGAACAGGCTCTATTCAAACCAAAGCACAATTGGGCTATAGTGGCACGTACGGTTTCCATATAAATCATGAACACTGCTCTGGTTAATGCTGTTTTAAGGCTTTCCAAATTTCTGTTGGCAGTCTTGCAGGCTATGTTCTTCAATTCTGACCACAAGCCATAATCGATTGGATTCAGATCTGGACTCCACGACGGCCAATCTTATGCTGCTATAAAGGCAGAAATATTGACTCTGAGCCACTTCGGTGTGCTTTTGGCTTTGTGCCTATTGAAAGGTCCATCTATATCCATCTATATCCATTGAAAAGGGTCTTGGTTAAACCTTCACAACACCCTCTAGCAGATCTTCTTGTTTAGCTTTTGCGCCAGTTTTTACACCTTTTTCACAGAAATGGAGGGATGTAACACCATGATGAGAGACCCCCCGCTCCATCAAACCATTACGGAAGCGGGATGATGTCCACGTTGAACCCTTGGAAAAAATTTTTTCGCTTCTTTAGATGAAGTGGCATAAATTTTGTCATTTTGTTTGTTGAAAACTTCTTCCACTGTAAAAAATCTTCTCATCCGTTAGCAGAATGTTTTCAAAAGTCGCTTACATCTTTGCAGCCTAATTTTGTTAAGTTGAGGATCCGTGGACCGATGATAGGCTTTCATATGCAGATCATCCCGAATCCGAATCAACCTAGACATGATCCAATTCCTTGGACATGATGTTCTACTTTCTAAGGGGATTTCGCCAAATTCGTTCACGCACTGCCTTTACTACCGTATTCGTACGGACGACACTCGGGCGACCAGTTCTTGGCCTATCCTCTATTCCAGACAATTCGCCGAAGTGAGCAATAGCCCGATGAACGAATATTCTTGATATTCCGAGTGGTTTTAGCAACTCGAAAATTTGGTATAGTTAAGGTCTTGCAATACACACTTGTGGAACTCCAGCAAATAGTTATGATTGAGTGTTTTTGTTCGAAGAAATAGAACAGACACTAACTATAAATCAGCTAAATACTCAATAATGTGGAATTGATATTTTATTTTTGTTCTTTTAAATTTAAATCAAACTTTTTCTTCATTATTTTCTAATTTCTCTTTTCTTTTTCTTTCCAGGTAAGTTGAGATACATCATACGCTACTCAGAGGCAATGTGTGGTATGAATTGTTTTAAGAGAATTTTTACAGTATATTAGCCTTCCTACTTGAACTTGGGGCCTTTAAAGCAGATTTTAGCATTTTTTTTTAGCGGAATCGTTGTCTGTTTTTAAGGACCGGGCTTTAGACGTGTGGATTGTTGGTATGAGTGAAAGCTGTAAGTAATAGGGACACAGAGTCTACAGATCGTACTTATTTTCCATGAGAAGGACATCTTTCGGAAATGGAGCACTCAGCCAAGGAACTAGCTTACCCTACTTTTTGTATCAGGACTACAAAACAAGTTTCCGCCATTCTTTATCAAAAGTTGAGCATTTATTGTGAGAAAACGGTACAATGTATTTTATTCAAAGTATTGTCCATCGCTAGCCACTACTTTTTCCCATATTTCTGGCACGAAATTCACGAACCGACCGAAACTTTGTCGTGCCTGGAGTAGAAAGTTTTTCCTTCAGTGCTCGGCTCAATCTCATCAATTGTGTTCGGTAGAGTGCCGCAGTGATGGTTTCGTTAGGTTTGAGCAATAGTCGACACCTGTGTCTGGGTATCAGCATGAGTTTTCAATATTCTGCATGGTCGTCGATGTTGAAACACGGTCCGGTGACCCACATGATTTCTTCCTCTTTAGGTTATCGTTTTGCATCCATTTTTCATCACCAGTCACAATACGATTCAAAAAACTCTCCCAAAGTCGGCGTTCAACGTTTCTCGGCTTTAGTTCATATGGTGCCCAATTTCCTTGCCTTTGACGATGCGCAATTGTTTGCTTAGTGACTCCCAATGTTCTGCAAGTCCCCTTGTTGCCTTTGGCACGAATCTTCATCCAATATTGTTTCCAATTCCTAGCCTTCCGCTACGCCCTTTGAAGCTATTTTCAAGTGAACTTTGACTTACTCGTAATATCAGCATTTCGACTACGGTTCATTTAGGTTCTAGAACCATATCATCAAATACGTAGCCGTTGTGAAGTATATTTTCAATTTCAAGACGTAAGATAAGATTATGACAGGGCAAGCTTCGGCGCTTATTGAAAAGGCGGTGAACAGATCAGCGGTTTTAAAGAATTTGAGAGTCTGTAAAAATATCTCTGCGTTTTGCTCGCACAGGACTGAAGGTACATGGCTGAATTATCCTGTTTTCTACATGCATGATCATTCTTATATCAGGAAGTCTGAATACAGTGCTTAGCTAGATTGATGATCTTCAACGCCGTATTTATTCAAACTGTTACCTAACGTCGTAGGTCGTTTAGAGTAATGACCAAAAGGTTACGATGCTCGTGCTCGTACAAGTTGCCGAAATACATAAAACATTTGGAGTGATTCGCCCTGATTCACAAATTGTTTTAGTAGAGCGATCTACTCTCTGATGGTTGGCGTAGCGCATTTGGATCAGGAGTTCAGGTCAGGTTTGATGCCTACACGATACGTCGGAAAGCAGGCAAAAATAATTTCTGACGTCACCACCCTATTGGAAGGTAATGGAAAATCTTCAAAAGACATGGGGATATGTGGAAATGAAAATGTTTTCCATTTCTCTCTCCACCCAGAGCCACAGAATCAACAGAATGAATGGAGCTACTTGTTCAACACTCGACTTTTTTGTCATAAATGTGTGTACGTCTTCTTCGATGAATCGTTTTCGCAAGACGGATGATTGGGTCAGGGGATTGATCTTCTTGGAGAATCGAAAAATATGAAAAGCTTTCCAATTGCGCACTCCAAGTTGTTGAGGTCCCCTTCCACTTGCGCGCGCTACCTAAGGCGAGGCCTTTCTCTACTGCGTTGTCCCTTCGGATTAGAGTCGAAGATTCTGCGGGCCAGAGCGTTGATGTTCATTTGCTCTACATATCCAAGCTATCTCAGACGTTCAATGCGCAGTTTTTTAACCAGGTCGATGACGCTGTACAGCTCGTAGAGTTCATTGTTGAATTGTTTACTTCAGAACCCGTCAACTCACATGCGACCAAATATCTTACGAAGAATTGTTCTCTCAAAACGACCAAGGATATCTTCTTCCGCTTTAGAAAGGGTCCATGCTTCGGAACGATAGAGCAGGACTGTGATTACTAGGGTCTTATATAGGTAGAGTTTCCTTGGTTCTTCGGGAGAGGGCCTTACTACACAGTTGCCTTCTCAGCCCAAAGAAACAGCGATTGGCAAGCGTTATTCCTGAAGAGATGTCGTTTTCAGATGTGATAGCAGAGCCGAGGTAGACAAGTTCCTTACTACCTGGTCGATTCGTCGATGTTGGGTGTCACTCCTTGTTGACGGCATATATTTTGTTTTGTATTCTATTCCTATAGTCGCAAACGCACCAGTGACAGCTCGCTGTGTTGTACCAATAATATCAATATCGTCGCCGTATGCGAGCAATTGTACAGACTTTCAAAATACCGTACCTCGTCGGTTGGCTTGTGAGTTTTTCACGGTTCTTTCAAGTATTTTTTTTTTTTTTTTTTTTATAATGAGCGCGCGCTCAAGGGGTTTGAGTACCCTTAAGGTGATTGTACACAGCGTGGGCAAAGGAAATTTAGGTAGGAAGAAAAGAAAGGTACCAATGTACATTGTTTTTAAATGTTTGCAAGTTATAACGACCAGGAAATACAGAGATCGGCAGGGCATTCCATAAGCGAGTTGTATGGCTTAGGAACGATATTTTAGAGTACGGCCGAAAATGGGCTTGAGGGTATACTGATGAGCATTCATAGCGAGACGGGTGTTACGGTTGAAAGTTTGAATGGGCGGAATGCTACTGGCGATTTCAGTGGTGTAGGACTAAGAATAAAATCATAAACTATGACAACTGTGTTACAACTGTGTTTTATTAATTGAGGAGCGGCCCCTTATATAAGCCATAGATGATACATAAAACTGTTAATACATAATTTGATAGTGAGAGTAGCGAGAGTTACAACAGTTTTTTATTTCTCTTTCTCTTTTAATTATTAATGTGTGTGTATTTGTAATTATAAAGCCTACAGATCGGCCTATCCTGACAACAAAATCGACCGCGATTTTAGATATGATGACTCAACAAAAAAATGACATCAAAATAAGGATAAACAACATAGCTAACATCGAAGACAATAAAGTTGATTATCGAATACATAATATTTATATTACGATTGATATTGAATTGATTCGTACTTATTAGAAAGGCTATAAGGTTTCATGTTTTCAGGACTGCAAATTCCTCTGTATGGAACTCTAGAAAGCTGCAGATTATCTATGTCTTTTATTCGATATCTATCATTAGGCAAAACTTCGATTATTTCATAAGGGCCCTTATATTTAGCCAAAAGTTTCTTGTTTATTCCGACTGTACTCACTATATTTTTAATAAGAATGTAATCACCGATTTTGTATTTGTTTGGTTTTTTATGATTTTTATCAAAATACGCCTTATTTGTGTTTTGATTACGCGTAATGTTCTCACTTGCCTTTTGTCTAATTTTGCCCAAATTAATTGGATCATCGTTACTAGAATTATTTTGCAAGTAGTCTCGTATCTTATCATTGAACCTTTTGGGGAATACCGAAGAGTAAAACACTAGGACTAAACCCAGTACTTCGGTTGAAAGTGTTATTGATGGAAAATTCTACTTTACTAAGGTGTTTAGTCCACCCGCCTAGCTCGGCATCGCTTTCTTTCGATAACATTGCCGTCAACACCCTATTCACCCTTTCCACCTGTCCATTTGATTGGGGAGAGTTCACAGCAATTTTTATATGTTTGATATTTGATTCTAAACAAAAAGTTGAAAATTCTTCAGATGTGAAACATGAACCTCGATCAGAAACTATTCGGTTCGGCCTACTGTAATTGATGAAATACGAATTTAAAGACTGTATAACTTCTTTTGTAGTCGTGCTTTTAACCGGATATAATTTTGTAAACTTAGTAAAAGCATCGACGACGAGAAATATGTGTTTCTTTAAGTTCCTTACGCCTGTTGGTAGGGGGCCGTAATGGTCTATATGAAGTGTGTCGAACGGTTTATTACCTTTTGGTATAATATGTAACTCACCTTCCTTTTTCCCAGATGGTACGGAAAAATAAATACATTTCAGGCAAGTTTTTACGTAATCTCGAATTTTTTGCTTCATAGAAGGAAACCAATAAGTTTTCCTTAAATGCTCGTGTAATTTATCTACCCCCACATGGCATAATCCGTCATGATGTGTTTGTATTATAGTTTGTTCCATCTTCTTAGGTACATAGAACAAGACTGTATTATTGAGTTTTCGATAAATGAGACCGTTAACCATTTCGTACATTGGGTGCTGGTGTTTTTCTAGGATTTCAGAGATATTTCTGATAGTTTCGTCCTGATTTTGTGCTGAGGCTAAAGCATATTCAAAAGAGTCAGATTCTATTAATAAAATGTTATGACATCGACTGAGCGCATCTACGTGATTCATCCTGCTGGAGTCCCTATGTTCAACTGTGTAATCATATTCCTGTAGCTCTAACGCCCACCTCGATATTCTGGGATTTAGAATCTTTTTATTCAGAGTGAGTGTCAATGACCTACAATCCGTGACTATCTTAAACTTAATTCCGGTAAGATAAATATGAAACCGTCGTAAAGCATAGATTATGGCGAGCGTTTCAAGCTCAAATGAATGATAATTTGATTCAGCAGGAGAGGCTCTTTTTGAAAAGAAGAAAATTGGATGCCATTTGTTATCTGTTTGTTTTTGCGACAAAACAGCACCAAATCCTAAAGCACTAGCGTCACAATGAAGCTCAGTTTCTGCATGTGGGGAATAAATACTCAGGACAGGCGCTTGTAGCAGTTTTTTCTTAAGACACTCAAAGGTTCGCAGTTCATTCGTTTCAAACTTAAAATCTGTATTCTGTTTTAATAAATCATATAAGGTCTTGGATATTAATGAAAAATCTTTAATAAATTTTCTAAAGTAAGAGCATAAGCCGAGAAACGAATGGAGCTCTTTAACGTTTTTTGGTATTGGGAAATTTTTTACTGCTGCAAGGCCATCTGCGTTAGGACTTATGCCATTTGCACTTACCTCATAACCTAAATAAGTTATTTTTTCTTGCATTATTGAACATTTGTCGAATCTAAGCTTAAGGTTGTAATCGCGTATAATTTTTGAAACTTCTTGCAAAATTTTAAAATGCTCTTCCTTTGTTTCCGTTGCAACAAGTAAATCATCGAAATATACTAATAATTTGTGGTTGACAATTAAGTCTTTAAATATGGAGTTAATGTAACGTTGGAAGGTGCAGGGTGCGTTTTTAAGACCGAAAGGCATGTATAAGTATTCGAATTGCCCCAGGGGAGTCACAAATGATGTATATTTGACGGATTCATCATCCATTTTTACATGGTGAAATCCATTCTTAAGGTCTAATAGAGAAAAGTACTTCTTTCCCCGCAATCGATCGAGGTGATCCTCTATTAAAGGAATAGGATAATTATCCTTTTGAGTGAATTTATTGAGTTGTCGATAATCGACACATAATCGGAACTCTCCATTTTTTTTTTTGTTAGGACTATTGGTGATGCAAAAGGTGAACTACTCTCTTGAATTACTTTACGTGACAACAAGTCATCTAAAATTTGCTTAAGTTCAGCTTTGTGTGAGTAAGGCAATCGTCGGGGTGTACAACTAAAAGAAACATTTGAACTAATTAAATTAATTTTCATTTTATACGGGTGCTTTTTATAGGGACTTTCTTCAGTGCAAACGGACTCTTTAATAATAGCTTCAGCACGCTCTTTTTCCGAGAATGTCAGGTTATTGTTAATTTTTAAATTATTATCTTTAGTTACGCAGCATATATCAATTTGAAGTATATCTTCGAGATGATTACTATCTTTCACGCGAGCTATTTCATAGATGTCATTTTTTTTGTTAGAATTATCATTTACAAGAGAATCAAGAGGTTTGACGGTTAAGTTAGAGTTACATTTTTGAATCTTATCATTATCAGTGCAATCATTTTTATCGTAAGTATTACTATCTTTAACATATAGATCATAATTATTACAGTTACTTCTTTCATTCATATTTCTAATATCTAAATTTTTTTCATTACTACTGTGAGATATCTTATAATTGTGATTAAAATCGGCAAACGTTAGCTTAATATTGAATTTTTTTATAAAATCTCTACCTAAAACAACTGATTTGTTCATCGTATTATCTTTTACCACGTGCAAATAAAAACTAACATGCTTTTTATAAAAACTCACGGATACAAGACATCGTGTTCTCCCCACAATGTTTAGTTTGCTGTTGTTTATGCCAAAATATTTAGCGCATCTGGTTCGAAGAGGTGAAACAGTGGAAAGGGGTACACAGTGCTCCTGAATAAAGCTTATTGGGCTTCCTGTATCCAGTAAAGTTTTTGCTTTAAATTTAAGAATATGGTTATTAACATTATTTATGAATTGATACTCAACGTCAAAAGAGAAGTCGTCTTCGCAATCAATTATATTTTCTTGCAGATCAGGTTCCTCGCCCTTCTCTTGCAGTACGAGTACATCTTTCGAAGTTGATGGTCCTTTCCCTGGCGCAATATTTCGACAATTGGTGGCTAAATGTCCTGGCCTTCCGCATTTGTAGCAGGTTCCTCTCGCTCGACGAGGTTTTGTGCAGCTGGTGGCAATATGACCGCTTTCGTTGCAATTATAGCATCTGTTGTTGTTTGCATGTTGTTTCTTGATTCCCATAGAAGATGAGTGTGAAACCGCTTGTTGCATACTACTCAGATGCGTATATGACTTAAGCTTTTCGTATTTTCGCAACATCTTCTTTAGATCATCAAGGCTGGTTGCCGCAAATAGAAGTTGTTTATTGTACAACGAGTCTGGAATTCCACTAATAACATAGTTGATAAGATCATCTTCATCGATCTCGCTAAGGGACGCAATTTCTTGCATAATCAACGTGTATTGATGAACGGTTTCTTCACTTAGTTTTTTTCGTTTTCTTAATTTGTTATGAACGTCAGCTGAAGTGACAGAGTGGTGAAACTCTTTTGTCAACAATGCTCTCAATTCTATCCAAGATGTACAGTTGATTGATCGCAGAAACAATTTAGCGGTGCCTTTAAGAAGTCTTTTCGCAAATATCAACGCCTGCTGTTCATCCCACTTGTGTAAAACTTGCGCTTCTTCGAAACTCCTTATCCACTGCTTTACGGAATAATTGTCATCGCCTGAGAACGTTGGTACAGGTTCTTCAATGTCTTTGTAACTCAAACTGTACGTCTGACATTCAGTCACACGGCATAGCGACACTAGTTTCTGTCTTAGCCTCGTAATTTCTTCCTGTTGTCTAATTTGTTCGTGAAGGTCATCTATTTGGCGTTGGAGATCATTAGGTACAGACAGGTTCGTAGCGGTTGATTCCCGTTCTGACGTCGACTCACCGCTTGGTAACACTTGTTGACTAGCGGCGCTCTCAATAACAGGAACTTCACTGTCACCACACGGATGGAAAACTTCCAACAGATTTAGCGGAAAATGTTCTGCAAGCTGGGCATCTGTAGCTTGATCCACATGTTCTTGGAGACGAAGTCTCAGCTCCAACTTGCTACCACTCGATTCGAGACCAAATGCAGACAATTTTTCTTTTAAAAGGATCACTGTTGCATTCTGAATAAATTTGTCTGCGCGCGCTTTAGCCATAGCTCACATGCATATACACATAACATAAAACAAAAAACCACTTAAAACTTATTAAAAATTACTCAAAAATAAAACTTAAAATTCAGTTGGCTTAGATCCCACTTCTGAAATTTATGTAGGACTAAGAATAAAAGCATAAACTATGACAACTGTGTTACAACTGTGTTTTATTAATTGACGAGCGGCCCCTTATATAAGCCATAGATGATACATAAAACTGTTAATACATAATTTGATAGTGAGAGTAGCGAGAGTTACAACAGTTTTTTATTTCTCTTTCTCTTTTAATTATTAATGTGTGTGTATTTGTAATTATAAAGCCTACAGTGGAGCACTGGTGGTGGAAATAGCGATAAAACAAAGTGAGACAGGAAACATTTCGTCGGTGTTCGAGGGTGTCCATTGATTGACTGATATTAGTATCGTCAATAAGTTTTATCGCACGGTTTTGAATCCTATCTAGCAGGTGCAGAGATGTTTTAGGAGCACCTGACCAGATGTGGGAGTTGTACTCCAATTTTGGGCGGATGAATGCTTTATATATTGTGGCCAGATCAGAGGGGGTAAAATATTTCTTACATCGCTTGAGGAAACTTAGACATTTCGCAGAATTTTTGGCGACATCAAGTATGTGGTCATTCCAACGTAAGTTGTCATTGACACACATACCGAGAATGGAAAATTTTTCGACGATGCAAGTACCATTCATAGATAATGGCTGAGTGTTTAAATTTCGCTTTAAAGACAGCAGGCAGCATTGTGTTTTGGAAGCATTAAATTCCACTCTATTGATAGTTCCCCAATTGGTTATGCTGTTGATATCGGAATTTAATGAGCTTAGCATACGCTGCCGTTCTCGTTCTACAGCCGAAGAGCAGGGCCGTGAGTCCGGGAACGAATATGAAAAGCAGAGAGTACTGTCATCAGCAAAGGAATATATTGGATTAGAAGTAGCAGACAAGAGATCGTTAATGAAAATTAAAACGAGTGTCGGTGACAGAACAGAGCCCTGGGGCACACCAGCATTTATTTAGTGAATATCAGACTTGAAACCGTCCAAGACAACTTGAATTGAACGTTCCGAAAGGTAATTTCTAATCAATTGAAGAAGAGAGTCGTCGATCCCAAATGCACGCATTTTCGACAAAAGAGCCTGATGCCAAACTCTGTCAAATGCCTTAGAAATAACAAGTGAAACTATCTTGCTTTCGCCAGATTGATGTACGCTGTTATGATGTTAAAGAAGTCACATGGCAGTGCGTCGCCTTGCCTAAATCCTTTTTTGACCTCAAAGGTCTCGGTTAGGTCTTTACCGACCCTAATGCAGCAGTGAGCTTGCTCCATCGTCATCCTACACAACCGGACGAGTTTGACAGGGATGCTAGATAGGGTCTGTATAGCTCGTTTTTGTAGATGTTGTCATATGCGGCTTTGAAAACGATAAAATTGAGGTGAGTATCGATCTGAACGTCTCAAGTTTTCTCCAGGATCTGCCGTAGTGTGAATATTTGGTCAATTGTAGACTTACCGGGCCTAAAACCGCACTGATAGGTTATAATCAGATCGTTGAAAAATGGTTTCAGATGTTTAGGAGACTGATGCGTCTATAGTTGGCGCAGTTTAGAAGGTCTCCTTTCTTGTGAGCCGGCCAAACGATGTTGAGTATGTTCTCTACCAAGTCATCTCCTGCTGGTAGGCCGTCCGGCCCGGCAGCCTTTTTCAACTTAGGTTTTGCTATCCTCACTTCATTTTGGTCGAGTGGAAGGAATTCTTGACTTGCATCGACAATATTGAATGGTTCGCTCTGCCTCACAGCGGAATTTTTGTAGTATTTGCCGTTTAGCAGTCCGTAGATTTGGTTTTTCTATATCCTCACCTGTGGCTCTACTACAGGTTGCCTTGTTCATCTCTATAGGTTTCCGTTCGGGTCTTCTTCCGAAACTTCCGAACATTATTCCTGGAGTAGCACCTCTCTATTTCCTCGATCGCGCGCTTCTCATACTTTTCTTTTATCTCCGGAGAAGCCAACGTTCTTCCTTCCTCTTTTGCTCGTAGAGCTCACGAGCCGCCCACGTCCTTTTGTGTAGCGCCGCTTTGTAGGCATGTTGTTTTGCTGCATGTGCTTGCCGGCACTCGTCATCAAATCATGTGTTTCGTGGTGGTGGGTGGTTAAAACCCAGCACGTCAGTTGCGGCATTTCTGATGGCTTCTCAGTATATAAGCCACTGGTCTTCAGCACTTGATGCTGGCTGCAAAGGACTTCTCTAGAGGTTGAGGGATACGTGATCGGCAAAGGTTCTGGCGGCTTGTTCCGATTGCAACCGTTCAACGTTAAATCTCCGTAGACGTGCCTTGGCTGCAACTAGGTAGCGGTCCGAGTCTATTTTCGCCGCTCGGAATCTAAAATACTTGAGGAGTGCCTTACGTCGATCGCAGCATGATCATTCTGGTTGACAGCTAGCTGATCTGGTGTCTGTCATGTCCCCTGTGCTCGCTATAGTCACGTTACGTCCCGCAGCGAAATCGGTTAGCCTAAGTTCGTTTCCAGACGTGGTGTCGTGTAGGCTATGTCTTCCGATTGTTCTACCAAAGATGTCCTCATTTTCAATTTGGCATTAAAGGACGATTTTAACGTCATAAATCGGACATTGCTCGTAGGTTTTGTCGAGGAGCTCGTAGAAACTTTCTTTGGTAGCATCATCCTTTTCCTCTGTTGGGGCGTGAGCGCATATAGGGCTGATGTTAGCCAATTTGCCTTTGATACGGATTGTTATAAGGCGTTCACTCACGTGTCAAAAGCTTAAGACTTCTTGTGTAATATACGCTGCTTACGTTGCCTATAGCAATCACCGTATGTCCCTTGGACAAATGGTGCCGGACCAAATTCCGGAGCCGTTTTTCCCTTATTAAAGGCTCATCCGCCACCAACTCTTTACCAACACCCTGACTCAGTGCGTTAGGAGATCCCTATAGATCTGGTGCTCAAGTACGTTGTAGCAGCTCATATAGAGATAACACTAGTTCGATCTAACTGGAACTGTGGACGCCACCGTTGATTCCATCCTTAGAATTCGTCGTCTGCCACCCGGAAACAAGAGAAAGTTCTTGTCATAGTTCTTGTTCTCAGCTGAATTCTTCCTTCTTCTGAGGAAGCATCAAAATATCTCTGACTTTCTGCAATGCGAGTACAGTTTGTTCAAAATATATTTTTGGCGTTCATCTACTTTCCATTTCTTCTAATGTCCGTACTTTGCGTTCCGTGATCCTTACGTGCATCTTAATATTCCAATTGTTCAAGAATGACAGTAGTATATCGCGTAGCATCTTGTACAGATGAATTACTTCTGAAGATTCCTGGTTGCGGTTTCAGCGGTCATTTAAACGAGGGGTTAGGTGGGAAACAACGATCAATTGCTTTGATTTTGAACTGTTTCCCCGTCATGCGAAAAGTCTTGTTTTAGATTGAACAAGGCTTAATATTGGTTTCAAACTTAATCCATTTCTTTGTTGTTCGTCTAAATTTGATCGCTACCATTACGTGTAGTTGTATTCCATTTCATTCAATGTACGAGTACATTACTGTCTCTAGTTTTCTTTTGAACAACATACACCTCTGTAACTTCCTGTGACAACAAGGAGACTAAAGTCTCCGCCATCCAACATTCGTCCTCCTTTTCCACATGTAACCCATCTCTTAACAACACAAATGCAATTTCCTCGCCAAAAACGCCCTCCCCCCATGTAGCTTGCTTTCGAAATGCATTCCAAACAGCAGTTAAATCTCCAAGAAATCTAGATTTTTAAATTCAGAACAAATCCTTGGCTGAACTTTCTCTCAAAGAAAACTACGAGTACAATGCAACACACCATTAACACTTTTTCCAATGTCTGAACACATTCATCATAGTTACAACAACCAAGTCTTGTTCTATAAAACTTTGTCGAGCAATTCTCACCATCCTCCCATAAGCTACACAATAACATGACAAACCATATGAAAAAGGCGATGAACAAGGAGAAGAGGAAAAATCCAAGTCTGTCGAAGACATGACATGAATCCAAATTCAAGACTTTAGGATATTCCCTTCGAATAAATTCATGTTAGTACGAGTACGAGTAGTTTCCAACAGAAAAAGTATCTAACGACTTATGGTGTACGAGTACTCGTACTGTAGTCGCAAATAATAGATTTCCATAGGTCACGATTGCCAGAGAATAAACAAACGACGACAACAAAGAAGAAACACGAAAAACAATTCAAGAGAAGGAATTCCGAGATGTCTTAGGTTGGAATCCGTCCCTACAGTAGATATCCATCTATTCATACACACTGATGGCAATGTGATTGCAGCTCCAGATGGCGTGAAATTCAAGAGTTGCAACGGCTCTAAATTGCTCTGCTCTGGGAATTCGCCTGAAGGCACTTGAACCTATCCTTTTCCAGGCCGTGGGTAAGGAGAAATGACGCACGCCCAAACCCTAAAATAGGGATTAGAAAGGCATCCCTTTCCTCCACTGAGTGTTGCCTTCCCTTCTACTGCTGACTGTACTCGTATCTATGCCATAATATCATCTATACGCGTGTGTAATTGCAGTCATTCTGGAAAGGATGTGGGATGGTTTCATGGAGTGCAGAGGAGTTTAATTTTAGAACGCTCGGGCAAGTTTGACTTAAAGTCTTTGCACATTAGCGTCGTCAACATGTCGTCTTGGAGCAAGATCGTCTGCTGCTCTACTCGTAGTGGAAGTATCTGTCTTCCTGTCTTCCTGTCTTCCTTGGCCTTATACTTGTAGAGTTAATATGACATAGAGCATACTATTGTAGTATGTGTATTGCTAAATTTAGATGGAAGATGCATCCAATTATGTGCAAGGTGCAATTCAATTAAATTGCAATCGTATAGCCTAGACGAGATGAGACGAGATCCGGATAAATGACATCTCTCTGTCGTTTGAAGTGTGGAATTGTGTGGAATTGTGTGGAATTGCTTTGAGGGTGATGCTAGTTGTCGCGCTTTACTACTACCGACTGAGGGATGTGTATGACAAGTGAATGGCTTTGGGGGATTTCTAATTAATGAACAGAGATCGAGGATGGGGTAATAAAGTCGCTTTTAATAGGTTCATTGCCTGATGGTGTTATTTAAGCGGAGACATGTTGATGGTGGTTTCTCACCATTATGGGCTTACTCGTATGTTTGAACAGAAATATTGATGTGTTGTTTATTAGGGGATTACATCTGTCATGGAGTAGTCATTTATGATTCTTTGGCAATAATCCGAAACGGCAATTGCTACTTAATTTGGGTTAAGAGGTTAAGCGGGAGTCACACTCGGTTCCTGCTACTGTCTGTAATTTTCTATATTTTTGAACACTTTACTCTTATTCTTCAACTTCGTATTTGAAAACTTCCTTTCTTGAGTCCAGTACAGTGGTATTAATTGTGGTAAGTTCATAGTCACTAACTACTTAATGACCTTAGTGTCTCCATGGGTCCGAAATTAATTGCCATAAAGGTGCCCAACAATTCATTGCTACTAACACTTTTTCGAACCACTTTGCAATCTAGGGTCAGCGGAAATTGTAGTCAACTGGATTGCTTTTCTGCCAGAATGCAGAACGCAATATGACTACGATCCGGACAGAGATCTAACTTTTCTTTTCTCTTCATCAATGCCAGATGCGTCAGGTTTAAGCTTAATTTTGGTGGGGCCGAAGGCCCCCATTTATTCGGCTTAATACAAGCTATAACTTACAAATTAAACTTAAACTAAAACTTAAAACTAAAGTTGGTTGGATTGGTGAATGATTTGAACGGATTGAGGCAGGGAGTGGTGCGGTGGAAGTCAAAGACGGTAGGGTTTGAGTTGATTTGCCGTAACATACGGGAGATTGGTTCGTTCGCGCCATAGGAGGTGTGGTGGGTTGGTAGATAGAAGAGTCGAGGGGTACTTAGTTATAAAAAATAATATTCGTTAACTGAAAAAATGAATGTCTTTCGGGCGCGGTTGGGATTCGAACACCGAACCTTCCGATTTGGGAGCATGTCCACTACCACTTGAGCCACGGCCACCCACTATTTTTTTTTTTTTTTTGTTCTACCACTGTTTTAATTTTACATACTCCAAAAACAAAACAAAACAAATTAAGAAAGAATATAAAGTGAAAGACATTAAAACTGCGAGTTCCAGTGCCAAACGGTTTCCCGCGGCGCGAAAATACATATAGATTGAGACAAATCAGACAAATATATACAGGTGAGTGAGTAGTAAGTTGGCCTTTAATTATATTTATAACATAATAAATAAATATAATAAATTAAATAAATAAAATGAGCCTTAAAGTACTCAAAAATCTGTGGGCGCAAATAAACAAGGATGACACAAACTTCAAGAAGGCGAACAAAGAATCCAAAACGTCCAAAAATTACCTTCAGAGTAGTCTTGTTATTCTCGAAATTAATTTTCAAGCCAGCATGAATGCGAATCGGGATGCTGTTACAAATGCCGAGACTGACACTGAAAGTTCAAAAATTGATGAGATATTTGATTCGATCAAGGAATTATATGTGACTTACCGTGCGTCTCTACTCGATCACCTTGAGAAGGTCACCCCCACGTCCGTTCCAGGCAAATCTACTTCAACAGTTGCGTCGAGCAAAAGGCATGAACTCCGACTACCAACAATTAATCTACCTACATTCTCCGGTAGTTACGAAAACTGGAAGTCATTTCATGACATTTTCCATTCCTTGGTCCATAGCGACTCAACCTTAACGGAGATTGAAAAGCTTCACCACCTGAAATCAAGCATCACGGGAGAGGCGGAAAGACTACTACAACATCTCAGCTTGGACAGTGATAATTACCAGAAGGCTTGGGACATTCTTACAAACCGGTATGACCACAAACGGGTGTTGGTTTTTCGGACAATCCGTTATCACTGCCGAAGACTCCAACAACATAAAACACCTGTTGGATGTGTCCACTGAATGCCTACATGCGCTGAAAAACCTGGGAGTTCAGGCAAATAACTGGGATATAATAGTTATTTATGTCATGCTTCATAAACTTCCAGTCCTAACACAGCCGTTATGGGAAGAGAGACTAGGGTCAAAGAAAGAGCTTCCTACCTTGGCTGAGTTCTCAGAATTTCTGGAAGCCAGGTTTCGCACTTTGGAAGCCGTAGATCAGCAAAAGCTAAAACCAAAATCTAAACCAGAAGCGCAGACCAGGCAGCCAGCAAAGAATTCCTTTACCACAAGACCAAAGCAAAAACAACAATATAGTTACAGTATTTGTAATAATGGTCAGCATTCCCTTCGAAAGTGCAACAAGTTTTTAACGATGGACGTAGGTAAACGCTGCAATGAAATCAGAAAGCTAGGCATCTGTCAAAACTGTTTGGCGTACAGCCATCATACACAGCAGTGCCCAAGCCGGGTATGTTGCTATTTTTGCGGCCAAAGGCATCTTTCGCTATTGCACAATAGCTACAATTCGTCACCAAACTCACAAGGGTAATCTCTTACTGCAAACGATTTGCTGAAAACCTGCGAAAAGAAAAGCTAAATAGAGAGAAAGGTCCACTTACACCGCGTGAGCTTCATTCAGCAACCCTGGCGATAGTATAAAAATAGCTCAGATGGAAATGTTTCCTTCTAAGGTCAGGACCAACATCGCAAAAATAAAGGGGTTGATGGCTTTGAATCCAATCGTTGATGAGCAAAACGTATTACGAGTTGGAGGCAGATTGCAAAACGCAGATTTACACTATGAACAGCAGCATCCGATTATCCTAAAGGCGACACACCACTACACAGAATTAATTATATCAGATGCCCACGATAAAACACTACACGGAGGGGTTCAGAAGATGGTTTCTTACCTGCGTCAAAAAGTGCAACATATGCTTCAGATATAAACCAAAACCGATGGGGCAATTGATGGGAAACCTACCGGCTCCTCGTGTAAAAATGTCGAGACCCTTTGCACTCACAGGAGTAGACTACGCCGGGCCGATTGACATTAAAGCATGGAGAGGAAGAAACGCGAAAATACTGAAAGGTTACTTTGCGATCTTCGTGTGCATGGCTACCAAAGCAGTTCACATAGAAGCAGTAACTGACCTCACAACACAAGCTTTCCTTGCTGCCTTTCGAAGATTTACAGCAAGAAGAGGTCTATGTTCAGCTATGTACAGTGACTGTGGCACAAATTTTGTAGGAGCAAACACTGAACTCCCGAAACTTCTTAAGGAAGCTAAATTTGACTACGAGTCGTGTGCAGAGATACTTGATAACGAAGGAACTAAATGGTACTCTAATCCACCTGCTTCCCCCCATTTCGGAGGATTGTGGGAAGCTGGAGTAAAGTCGATCAAATACCATTTAAAAAGAGTCGCTGGTACTGCAGTACTTACCTATGAGGAACTCAGCACGCTTTTGGCACAAATAGAAGCATGTCTTAACTCGAGGCCTCTTTGTCCGGTATCAGAAGACATCAATGACCTGCAAGCACTGACGCCAAGTCACTTTCTTCTTGGAGCACCACTTGTAACACCGCCACAACCTAAGTACGACCTCGACAAACTTACGGGTTGGTGAATTCTTTGGACCACCCTTTTACAAAACCTAGTGCAGAGTTGGCTTTGAGGATTTTCTCATCCATATGTAAACGGAAGTTGAGCTCCCTACCATACAAAATGCCGAGGTCGCGAAGAGATTGCACGGAGGAGATAGGTTGGTTATGGAGAAGATAGAGTCGGGGAGGAGATTGGTTCCGCTTATGTAAGAAGGTGATGGATTGGCATTTGGCGATGTTAAGTTCCAAAGAATTTTTGAGGCACCAGATCGAAAAACTATCAAGATCTTGTTGAAGGAGGAAATAGTCATGGGGAGAGGAAATGGTTTTGAAAAATTTGTTATCGTCAGCGTAAAGGGAGACAGACGAGTGTTTGATGATCATATCGAGATCATTTATGGTTAATATAAAAAGAAGGGGACCGAGATGGCTGTCTTGTGGAACTCCAGAGGTGGCCAAAAATAGAGCGGAGTGGGCTGACCTAAAACGAACACTGTAAAAACGGTTTTTGAGGTAAGAGGATATCCATTTCAACAATATGGGTTCAAAGCCGAGGGCAGACAATTTAAAGATGATTAACCGATGAGAGATTTTATCGAAGGCTTTGCTAAAATCGGCTTCAACTACATCGACTTCATTGCCATTCTCTAGGGCACAGAGGGCAAAGGACACGAATTCAACGAGATTTGTGGTGGTTGACCTACCCTTTAGGAAGCCATGTTGTCTAGGAGAAATAAGTGATTTGCATTGGAAGCTTAGAACTTCATACAAAATACTTTCGAAGAGTTTGGATATATGGGAGAGTTTAGCGATGGGACGATAGTTGGTTATTTCATTTTTTGATCCTTTCTTGTGGATCGGGGTTATGAAGGAGGATTTCCAAGCCTGAGGAAATTCTCCTTGTGAAAGGGATAGACGGAAGAGATTAGAAAGGGCAAGGGAAAGAGAGGAAGAACATTTTTTAAGAAATATGGCAGGGAGGCCATCTGGGCCGGGTGTGAATTCGTCATTTAGTTGGTGTAATTTATATTCAATATAAGACGGGTCCAAAATATGAGAGAGAAGTGGGCCATTGGAGAAGTTCAGTACAAGCTCTGGTACAAAGGAGTCGTTGGTGAAGGATTGTTTAAAAAAGGTGGCAAATAGGTTGGCAATGGATCGGTTGGTTAGTGGATCGGTTGATGACCTGTTGTTGAAAGAGAGGGAAGGAGGGTAACCATCGGACTTTCTTTTGTAGTTAACAAATTGGAAAACGGACTTAGGGAATCATAAAGTTCGGTGAAATGAAGATATGCACCAAAATAGTTCGAATAGTCGGTAAAGAATCTGGTACGCAGGAAAACAGCCCATAACTTATTTCTCTGATTTCGTAAGGAACGAAGCTTGCGATTATACCAGGGAGGACTAGTAGATGATGTTTTAAGGCGGGAAAACGGAACGTAAAGGGAAAAAGAATTAAATATTTCTTTATAAAAAATGGATAAGGCATCATTTATACTTAGGTTGTGAAAGTTAAAGAGGGATCTGCTGAGATATTCACTGATTTTGTGAAAGTTTGCTTTATGAAAGTCGTGGGATGAGAGAGTTGTGGGGGGAGTGG
This sequence comes from Volucella bombylans, assembly GCA_949129095.1. NCBI lineage: Eukaryota > Metazoa > Arthropoda > Insecta > Diptera > Syrphidae > Volucella > Volucella bombylans. The sequence goes on from OX422140.1 coordinate 364,303,613, forward strand.
ACTAGAATGAAGAGTTATGAAAAAATGAAAGTAGAAGGGGGGGGGGATGGTAGTTATCGATTGTTGAGAGAGATAGGGGACAAAGTGAGACTGAGGAGTTAATTGGATCTGTTGTGAAAATAAGGTCTAATTGCCTGCCCATAAAAATGTTAATGTCTATGATATTAGATTCATTTAATAGATAATTTTATGCCATTAGTGTTTAAATATGATATCGGGCATATGCGCGCTACGGCTAGCTTGAATGAAGTGCAATTGTGAAGTCGAATTTTCGACAACTTTTTCGAGCTACTGGGGCCGTATATCAACAATAATAGACTAGTGACCTCACATACCCCCAAAGAAAGTAATCTAAAGGTGTGAGATCACAGAATCGGGGAAGTTAGTTCACAGGTCCATTACGCGAAATTATGAGCTCAGCAAATTCTTCCCGCAATAAATTGCTGGTGTAGCGCACCGTGTGGCATGTTGCGCCATCTTTTTGAAACCAAAGCTCTGTCTCGTCAATGCCATTCAACTGAGGAACGAAGAAGTCAGAAATCATGTTTACATAGCGCTCTCCATTGACGGTAACATTCTGGCTGGCATCGTCCTTTAAGAAATATGGGCCGATGATTCCACCAGCCCATAAACCACACCAAACAGTGAGTTTTAATGGTTAAAGGGCGTCTCCGCAAAGGCTTCTACGTTTTTTTCACTCCAAATTCGGCAATTTTGCTTGTTTACACATCCATTTACCCAAAAATGGGCCTCATCGGAGAACAAGCTTATTTCGGCCCATTCACCGAACCTACGATACGTATAATGGTCACGCGGTTTCAACACTTGCACAAGCTGGATCTTATAAGCTTTTAAGCTTAAGATCTTTCCGTAAAATCTTCCACACTGTTTGTCGTCTTTGGGGTTGCGTGTTGTCCACTAGAGTGTACGTGGTGCGAAAACGATTCAACGTGTTCCGAATAACTTGCTCAGATGGATGATTATGTTCGTAAAATGATTATGTCGGATGATTTCACCGTAAATGGACGTAGCGCACGATAAGTTTGGTGAACCGAACCATGGTTTTCAAAATAAGTTTGCACAATTTGCACGCGTTGTTCTGGCCTTAATCTATCCATCGTAAAATGGTAAAACGTACTAACCACAAATCAACTTTCAACTGTCAAATTGGCAGTCTGTAGAAACACTGTTGCCAGTTTAAAAACCAAACCTCTAAAAAAAACACCGTTTATATCTGTTTAGGGAGATATGAAAAGCTTTAGACATATATCATCTTCCTCAGACTGTCTATCAGAGCAGGAAGATCTAGACAGATCTTGTACTTGGTGTCAGAAGAATTTCCTTGAGCTTAACGTCAAAAAGTGTTAGGCTACAACTTATACCCGTAAGGGCTCTCCTACTTCAACTCGATGCTATCTGGTGTTCAGTCTGCCTGTTCGCGAATGAGTTGCGTGATTTAGGTGTTATCTGTGATAAGGAACGCACTTTCCGCTCTCACATTGATAATATGATAAAAAAAAGCCAACTCTGCACTATACTCCATCAAGCACTGGCCTAAGGAGTTTCCCAATCCTTATGTTACCTTCCATAACCTTTACATAACCTTTGCTAGGCGTCTTCTTGAATATGCAAGCCAAGTTTGGTCGCCCTACTACAGAACTCACATAGAAGCTGTTCAACGGAGGTTTTTACGATTTGCTTTACGTGGTCTTCCCTGGGGTGATAGCCAAAACTTACCACCGATCAATGGATCGGCTGAAACTTATAAATTTGCAACCCCTTCCAGATCTTAGTTGGTAAACTTATTTCTTCTAACACCAACCCACGCAATCTTGGGTCTGAGCCACTTTTCTGGCTCAATCTTCACAGAACGAATTACGGACACCGGAAGCCAATGTCTAGGATGCTTCGCGAAGTTAACGATAATTTGGCAAAGTCTGTATACATGAGGTAAAAAGGAAGCCAACAACACCAGCCCCATTTAAATTCGAAAGCTTTATTTCAGTGCATAAGCCTGAAGGATTTTATCGACAAGTACCTAAATTGTCGAATTAGGAATGGTGAAGAAAGTGTTCAAGCCAATGACAGCTCTTGTTCACCCGTAATTGACTACTAGCGACACCCTTTTAATGCTCTGGATCCCGAGATTACTGTCTTGAACTTCAGACATGACAGCGAATGCTTTGTGATAATTCATATGGAGGATCAAACACAAGCTTGACAACTCTTATACGCCCACCGAGGATGAGCACGTCTTTGTCAAAGACTGGTTCTAACAAATGAGCTCTTCGACATAATTTAGAAACAATGTCCCGAGCCTGCTATTTTAATCATAATTTAATAATTGGTGGTTGTAACGACGTTGTGAAGCATAGCCTACACGACACCACGTCTAGAAATTGGCTTGGGCAAGCACAAAGTTTCCTCATCTTAATATACACAAGGGGACATGGCGGTCTCTGAATCATCAAACGCTCAATCAAATGGATCATTTTGCAATTGACGTAAGGTATACCTCCAGTATTCTGTAAATTGACTCGGATCACGACCTCGTTGCAGCCGAGGTGCGAATGCGGATTTCACAAGCGCCGCCAACAAAAACGAACTACTGTGAGAAGATATAAAGTAGAAACTTCGCACTCGCAAGAGACCGCCAGAATCTTCCCGAAATCACTCAACAACTCCTATACCACCAGCATCAAGCACCGAATACCAGTTGCAACGCTGCCAACGTGCCACCAGAGATGTCGCAACTAATGTGCTGGGTTCCACAAGACCACCACCGAGAAATCCCTGGTTTGATGAAGAATGCCGACAACTACATGCAACTAAACAAGAGGCCTCAAACCGGCCCTGCAACGAAGGACGAGAACCGCGTGTGAGCTGTACGAGCAGAAGAGACGGAAAGAACAGCACGCGATCCAAGATATTGAAAGGTTACACTCCAGGAATAACGCACTAAAGTTTTACTAACAGATAAAAAGAATGTATCAAGGCAAGAGGACCCATCTGTAGATATGTGGTGGAATCAGAGTCGAATGCCGTCAGGCAGAATAGACCATTTAATTTAGACGATGATGGCCAAAATTCCCGGTCTCCTGACCAGAACGAAGTAAGGATATCTATATCTAAGCTAAAATCCAACGAATCAGCTGGACCTGGCAATTAACCAGCTGAGGTATTCAAAGCTGCTGGAAATGACTTTGTGGAGAGCATGCACCAACTCATTTATTAGATCTGGTCCGAAGAGTGTATGCCTGATAAATGGAATCTCAGCACCATGTGCCCGATCCATAAAAAAAAGAAGTCCTTCCCAGTTACGCCAATTTCAGACGTGTAAGTCTGTTTAACATAGGACACAAGATCTTAACTGCCATATTGTGTGAACGTCTGAAACCCTTCATCAACAAACTTATTGGTCCCAATCAGTGCTTCAGACCTTTTCATCAATTTTTAAGCCCTCATATACTATACAGAGTTTTGGTATCGCTGCCAAACTCGTCCGTCTGTACAGAATGACGATTAAGAACGGTCGCTGCTCCGTCAAGGGCGGTAAAGACTCAACCGAGACATATGATGTCAAAAATTGACGCGCTGTCATGTGATTTCTTTAACATCACACATGAAATAATTGTGCAGAACTCACATGTGAACACAGAAGACGCCTGTGCAACTACTAGCGTACGCCGATATTATCGACAAAACTGGGAGAACTCAGCAGGCTGGCACCGTTTACTAGTACTGAATCGGAAGCTGCCAAAATGGATAAATGAAGCAAGTATGTGCTGTCAACAAGAAGAAACCCAAAACATCGACGAATTTGACAGAACTTCACAGTCAACAGCTATAACTTCGAAGTAGGAAAGAACTTTGTCTACAATCTTTGCTATCAATTCTGCCAACAACACCTAAGCAGAAATAAAACGAAGAATCATTCTTGCCGATCACTGTTTCTTTGAACTAAGAAGGCAATTGAGTAGTAAGGTCCTATCCCGAAGAACAAAAGCAATGCTATATAAGACCTTTCCCAGTCCTATTTTGCGGCGCTAAAGCACGGACTCTATCGAAAGCAGATGTTTATATCTTCAGTTGTTTCGAGAGAAAAATCCTTCTAAAAATATTCGATCCCGTTTGCGTTTACGGGCTTTGGAGGAGAAGATTCAACGACAAACTATACGAGGTATACAGCGACATGGATGGATAGGACATGTAGAGCGAATGGATGCCAATGCTCAGGCCCACAGAGTCTTCGAATCTAACCTGGAGACAACGCAGTAGAGAAAGACCTCACTGGAGGTAGATAGCTAAATACCGGAATAACTTGAGAGCCTTCTTAGTTGAGGTCTAGGTTCACCCTGAACTGTAGCGCCACCTAAGTCAATAGGTAAGGTTGTAACGACATAGTGTTCAAAATCACAACTTGCGGCAACGAGATTTCTTGCCAAGCACCCGAACTGAGCACATATGCTGGATGTCTAAACGTTTCAGGGAGCTAACTTTGACCGGACCAATACTTGTTACGTATGCGAATTTCCGGACGACAATATACTGAAGAAAAAGTATATGGTATGTAGCTCAATCTTGATTGGCGACAATCGTAGTAGGCGATCGAGATTTCTATGCAGGAGACATATAGCAGCATTGTCATAATAAGACATCGGAGGGTATCTTGCTCTACGTGGTCTTCCCTGGGATGAGAGCCAAAATTTACCACTAATCAGTGGATCGGCTGAAACTTATAAATTTACAACAAGAGTAAGAAAAAGGGAAGAGAAAAAAGAAGAAGCTTTCTTTTAAAGAGAGAAAATTCAACTGCTAAGATTTGATAAATAGATAGTTAACTGATTTTTGAAATGTAGTGCGTTGTCTAGTCCCTGTAATTGAAGCGGGAGCGGGTTCCAGAGACGAGTATCCCCAATAAATTAAACAAGAAGATCTGCTTGATACTGAAAATCGGAGCTTGTTAAACAAATACGATGGCTGACGTGTTTTCAAAATATTGAAAAAAAGAACCAGCGTCCGAAACTTGATGTACGAGGGGCGTTCAATATATTCTCGGTATCGGGGTGAAGATGTGGTTGTGTATGTAAATTGACTTATTTATCAAGTAATACTATTATTTTAGTGCATTCATGTAAGATTTCATATAAATGTGACTATTAATTCGCGTTTTATCTCTAGTTAAACAGAATCATAATGGCAACTGAGACGATGATGGTGAAAATTGAACATCGCGCTGCAATTAAATTTCTCACTAAGCAAGGAAAAAGTCAAAAAACTATTCATGAAGAGATGGTGGCTGTTTACCAGGGTTCCGCACCTTCATTATCAACTGTGCAAAAGTGATCAAGTGAGTTCAAGAGAGGCAGAGAGAGCATTGAAGACGACCCCCGCTCCGGCGCCCCGGCTACTGCTTGTACGGGAGAAAGCATCAAAGAAGTCGAAAAACTTGTTCTTGAGGATGCCCGAATAAAGGTGAAAATGATGGCAGAGATCACCAAGCTTTCAATTGGTACCATTCACACCATTCTTCATGACCATCTTAACCTTTCAAAGGTCAGTGCAAGGTGGGTGCCACGAATGCTCACAGCGCCTCAGAAAAAAGTGAGAATCGCATGCTGTAGAGAGCTTTTGGAGATGTGTAGTGAGAACGCGGACGGTGTTATGGATCGAATTGTTACTGGGGACGAAACATGGGTCCACCACTATGACCCTGAAAGCAAACAAGAGTCCATGCAGTGGCATAAAAAAGGAACAGACCCCCCGAATTAGTTCAAAGTCACTCCGTCTGCCGGGAAGCTCATGGCCACAGTTTTTTGGGACTCAAAGGGAATCTTGCTCATTGAGTACAAAAAAAAAGGTGAAACCATCAACGCCACATCCTACGTTCCACTTTGCATAATTTGCGGGAGGAAATTAAAAAGAAAAGACGGGGTAAACTCGCAGCGGGTGTGTTGCTTCTTCATGACAACGCTCCTGTTTACACGGCGCGAGTTTCCAAGGTTGCTGCGCGAGATTGTGGTTTTTTGATTTCGGACGCTCCTTTCTTTTTGAGCAGAATTTCCTTTTTTTCCTGATGGAGCACTCTTCCCGGCTATAGGTTTTCATATACCCACTCTGTATAGGTGGTTTACAAGTACACGCACCACATGTTTTTCTCGGATGTGACGGACAACCCAAAATTTGTCTTGATGCCTACTAAATGGTGGTGCTACTGTTTCTTGACGTTTGTGAAGAGGTGTGGCGTGCCTAAAAATTTCATGCTTCCCCGAAGTTCCAGCTTTTATAGGCACTCTGGGGTGTCAAATCCTAAATGTTTTATTTTGCCCCTGTCGCCCATGCCGAGCTCAATCGGGTCGAGATATTTGCTTCTAATTTTGCTATCCGGTAGCCATTGTCGGTTGCCTCGAAAAACAGCCTCCAAAAAGGCCAAATCCATTTTGTGCCCCTGATATAGAGGCCCATTGAGGACTTATTCCACAATCTTGACAAAGTTCTGGAAATTTGTAGTACATATGGTACACAAATTGTGATTATTCGGAATAGCTCTACATATAAGGCATCCGCTCTGCTGGCATTATAAATGTTACAGTAAATTCCATGTACCAATATTCCTTCTCAGGAACTCCTACCACACGTGCTATACATACAATCAGTGGGTCTAAGGAGTATTAAAGTCCTAGACTACCAGGTTGTCTACTGGGAGAAATTAAAGAGGAGCGAAAACATTTTACAATGTGTTCGCTGCAGCCTCGATGCGTGAAGTGCGGAAAGAACCACAAGTCCGAGGAATGCGCTCTGGGTAAGGACGGAACGTCTGAAAAAAGCCAACTCTCTTGTGCTTTATGTAGGAACACGGGACACACCGCAAATTATCGGGGTTGTCCCAAATTCCAGTACATCAAAAAAAGAATAAATCTGGCCCGGCAGCAGAAAGTGGAAGTGAAACGTCCACCCGTGCATTTGCAAACTCCAGGCTCTGCTGCCTGGCCTAACGCACCTTTTGCCGTAATGGGTACGTACGTGGCGGAGCAAACCCTGAAGGTCCTTGCTGAGAATGTGAATTCACTGATAAGGTTCGAACGACGAGCCGCACTATTTAAGTTGCTTAAAGACCAAGCCCCTGATGTTCTTTTGGTTAGCGAAACTAAGCTTACTAAGAGACACAAAATGAGGCACAGAAGATACAAAATAGTACTGAGAAACCGACCCAACTCCATTCAGGGAGGTGGCGTTGCAATTCTCGTACGAAAAGGTATACATTTTCAAAGAGTATACAGTCGTGTAGTACGTAGGTTCCAGATGCTGGAAGCATGCATCGTGTATATCCCACTCCGTAGTGGAAAGCGGTTGTACATGGTGTCTGTCTATGCACCTAAGGCTACTCAATCCACAATATTTATCTCAGAGCTCGAGACGCTTTTTCGATTCCTGAGGCTGGAATTGGAAGACAACTATTTTATTATCGGCGGAGATTTCAACGCCAAACATAGTGATTGGGGAAATAATACACCAAATACTAGAGGGAACCTACTATTCAATTGGTGGGGTCAGCACAGTGTGATGTATCGACTCGGCCTTAAGGCGACGGATAGTCCGTTGTTTCCCAGACACGGGTCCTATTTGGATCTTCTGCTGTTCGACTCACGAATACAACTGACATGCACTAACCAACAAACTACAAACTGTCTACGCACTTTCGTGTATGACAGTGACCATTGCGGTCTCAGCACCGAAATAACTGTTCCCAAAGAAATTGCGGAATTGGATGAGTTTGTTCAAAGACATTCCTACAATTATAGTAGGGTGCATTGGACACACTTCACCAGAACACTGACTAGAGCACTCTCCTCGAATTCGCTCTACCCACCGTCCAACAGAAATCTGTCGAACGAGGAGATTGACAGGTATCTAAGACTAATGGACGAGACAATCAAACTAACAATGGACATAACGATACCTCGGTACCGACACACTGACGAAGAAGACCTATTCCGCAACGCAACTATTGACGCACTGCACCGACATAAAAGTGGACTGTTGCCAAGACTAAAAACCTGGTACAGACAGTTTACTGACAGACACAACCCGGAGATTATGACGCTAAAGTCGTCGATCAAAAACCTCCAAACATTAATAAAAGAAAATTACAGAGCATCTGTAAGTTTATATTGGAACAATAAAATTCGGGCTGTAAACACCAGCAACCCGAATATGTTCCCGCAAATAAATAAAATATTTCGGAGAAATAATCAGAAACGACCTCCCATGTCTTAAAATCGCCCGAACGACGAACAACGAACAAATACTGGTAATAGCGGGCATAGATCCAAATGAGGCTGTTGATGATGATAACTTCTTTGTGATCGAGGATCCGCAGGAGCAGGTAGAGGCTATAGGAGCGACTTTCCAGGAAGTGTACAAGCCGAATGTTATCATTGGCCCGAACCACGATCTGGAGAATCGAGTCCTTGTGCACAATTTCTGCCTTCGAAATGAAGTTGCGAATTGGCGATTCGAGAGCTCGGCTTTCACCCAGTTCAGTGACGAGAATATGGCAAATAATGTCATCACCAACGGTAGGGTACTACCCCCGTTCATTTCGAAGGAAGAGCTCCAAACGATCTTCGAATCACTTAGAAGTAAGAAATCAGTGGGAACCGATGAAATACCGAACATTGTGCTTCGACATCTCCCTCTAGAAGCGGTGAACATTTATACCACCCTGTTTAATAATGCAATGAATAATGCACATTATCCAGCGCATTGGAAAACTGCGGTGGTACATCCCATCCCCAAAAGGGATAAAGACACTTCCAATCCGGCGAATCTCCGCTCGATCAGTCTTCTTCCAAACATCAGTAAGGTGTTCGAGAAGGTGATCAATAGAGTCCTGACTAAGTGGGTTGAGGACAAACATATAGTTCCGGATAATCAATTCGGTTTCAAAGCGGGGCATGATATCATTCATGCTGCGTCGAAACTGGTTTCTGATATCCAATGGAACAAAGGCAAGAACCAGTGCACTGGTGCCTGCCTGATTGACTTGGAGAAAGCCTTCGATACCGTATGGTTAGAAGGACTCTTTTTCAAGCTGGACAGGTTGGGCATTAGTAAGCCACTGCTGTATATTCTTTTTGATATGCTCTCCAGTAGACAGTTCATCGTGAAGAATGGCGATGTGACTTCTGCTGGAACTTTCAACATTAAAAACGGTCTGCAACAAGGTGCGGTAAATTCGCCGATCCTGTTCAACATTTACACGAGTGATCTGATAGGTTCACTTCACCATGCCATAGCGTACGCAGACGACATAATCGCGTACAGATCAGGTCCAAAGATTGAGGTCATTAATATGCTTTTGCAGCGTGACTTCGACAAAATTAAACGATATTGCGATGACTGGAAGTTGAAAATCAACTTTCAGAAGTCGGAAACCATTCTGTTTAGGACGCCTTTGTCTGGGGACTCTAGGGATACCAGAAAGAATTGGAGAAAGTTCTCGATTATTGGACAACATGGCCAGCCTCTTGCCTGTCGAAATGTAGTCAGATACCTTGGGATCTGGCTCGATCAATTTCTGTATTTTAACAAACATATAGATGTTGCTCTGGCCAGAGCCAAAGGTGCCTTTGCCCTCATAAAGAGACTGTTTTATAGCAGCCAACTCGATGCGAGGGTAATGGTAATCTGCTACATGGCCCTTATCAGGCCCATGCTGGTATTTGGTTGTCCCGTGTGGTTCAATGTACGAGCAAGTTTATTGGAAAAGATTCGGGTGTTTGAGAAGGCTTGTCTTCGCTTATACAGAACACCAGAGTCTCAGTACATAAAATTCTATCCAAATGAGGTCTTATACAATAGGGCAAATCTAATAAGAGTGGACAATTTTGTCATTAAGTTGACTCGAGGGCACATGCGAGAGCAATGGCCTCATCGAACAACCTGATCTCCGGGGCTTACTACCCCAATTATATGTATCACGAGAGAGTTCGCTTTGACGGCTTTATTCCTCCAGAAGCGTTCCTCTACCTACATAGTAAAGGTCTGGTCCAGGACAGATTGGCGGTGCCGCTAATCTTCCACGTCGCTCGAACAGCTGCGGACAGGCGACTCAACTACGACAGAGACGTCGCCAATGGCAGTGCGGAGCGTCTTTGGTTCAGTAGAGCGGTAGGGAGTCACGACATGAGGGATGTTGCTCGGCAGCACCAACAATTTTGGTGGCTTGTTGAAAGGGAGGATGCTTCGTGGTCGAACTCCTCCAGTGATAATTAGCTTCATATGAAGCAAGGGGGGCCAGCCAAATTTTTTTTTTTAGCCATGGCCGGCTTACATAGTTCTAGGTAGGTTTAAGTTAGGTGTTAAGAAAAAAAATATACAAAAACACAAAAAAAAAAAAATGTGTATATACATATGCTTATATATTTCGTATATAGGTATTATGTATATATATATATATGTGTGTGCATGTGTATGTATTAGACGTAAATAGATTAAGTAGTTTAAGATTTATTTTTAGGTAGTCTATAAGGTTTTAGTTTTAAGTTTTTATAGATAAAAAAAAAAGTCCAGACACTAAGTTTTTCTTTCATTTTCTTAGTTCTAATAAATGTTAAAATAAAAATAAAATTAGACTGTAAGTTACGTCGAAAGACATAGATTAAGTATTATGTTTAATTTAGAGTGCCCGCATGGGGCCAGTAAGTTACAATAAGATTATTTTTAAGTTAATTAAGCAATTTTTAAGCGTTTTTTGTTTAGCATATACGAGGGGCGTTCAACATATTCTCGGTATCGGGGTGAAGCTGTGGTTGTATATATAAATTGACTTATTTATCAAGTAATACTATTATTTTAGTGCATTCATGTAAAATTTCATATAAATGTGATTATTAATTCGCGTTTTATCTCTAGTTAAACAGAATCATAATGGCAACTGAGACGATGATGGTGAATATTGAGCATCGCGCTGTAATTAAATTTCTCACTAAGCAAGGTAAAAGTCAAAAAACTATTCATGAAGAGATGGTGGCTGTTTACAAGGGTTCCGCACCTTCATTATCAACTGTGCAAAAGTGGTCAAGTGAGTTCAAGAGAGGCAGAGAGAGCATTAAAGACGACCCCCGCTCCGGCGCCCCGGCTACTGCTTGTACGGGAGAAAGCATCAAAGAAGTCGAAAAACTTGTTCTTGAGGATGCCCGAATAAAGGTCAAAATGATGGCAGAGATCACCAAGCTTTCAATTGGTACCATTCACACTATTCTTCATGACCATCTTAACCTTTCAAAGGTCAGTGCAAGGTGGGTGCCACGAATGCTCACAGCGCCTCAGAAAAAAGTGAGAATCGCATGCTGTAGAGAGCTTTTGGAGATGTGTAGTGAGAACGCGGACGGTGTTATGGATCGAATTGTTACTGGGGACGAAACATGGGTCCACCACTATGACCCTGAAAGCAAACAAGAGTCCATGCAGTGGCATAAAAAAGGAACAGACCCCCCGAAGAAGTTCAAAGTCACTCCGTCTGCCGGGAAGCTCATGGCCACAGTTTTTTGGGACTCAAAGGGAATCTTGCTCATTGAGTACAAAAATAAGGTGAAACCATCAACGCCACATCGTACGCTTCCACTTTGCATAATTTGCGGGAGGAAATTAAAAAGAAAAGACGGGGTAAACTCGCAGCGGGTGTGTTGCTTCTTCATGACAACGCTCCTGTTCACACGGCGCAAGTTTCAAAGGCTGCTGCCCGAGATTGTGGTTTCGAAGAAATCCAACACCCACCCTATAGTCCAGACCTTGCCCCTAGTGATTATTTCCTGTTTCCGGATTTGAAAAAATGTCTTCGTGGAAAAAGATTTTCGGATGATGAAGAACTCAAGTCGGCAATAAATGGGTATTTTGCAGAGAAAGAGGAAATTTATTTTTTTGATAGTTTAAAAAAGCTTATCTCAAGATATAACAAATGCATTGATGTTAGGGGAGATTATATTGAAAAATAAAAACAATTTAAATTGAATTCGCATTTTCCTTCATATCGATACCGAGAATATATTGAACGCCCCTCGTAAGAGTAATTTAAGTTATAGAAATAAAATGCATAAAAAACTAAACTAAACTTTGAGGACTTATCCCACAATCTTGACAAAGTGCTGGAAATCTCTACATATGGTGCACCACTCACAGTTGTGAGTATTCGGAGTAGCTCTACATATAAGGCATCCGCTCTGCTGGCATTATAAATGTTACAGTAAATTCCATGTACCAATATTCCTTCTCAGGAATTCCTACCACACTCGCCAGGGAGGTAATGATGTGTTTTTACTAAATAGTTTGTAAGAACTAATAAATCTTTGAACTGTCTCAACAAATATTGTGGCGATATCGCACGTGCTATACGTACAACCGTCGGGTGAACAAACTTATGCACAAATTTCCCAAAATTGGAATATCTTCCACAAACCCGGAGGTCTATAAAAGTATCTCGACAAAATCTGCATACTTTACGCGTCTACGAGTAGATACATTACGAATGTTGAACCCATGAAATGACGCACATCTTTACCATCGAATCAGAGAAAAATTCTGATATTTTCCCCCCACATCCCACGAGTTACATTGGATTCCTTCATACTCCAATCCAGTCGTGCCATCTTTTGCGTTCTAATGCCACGCAACCACTTAATTCCGAAAAGAGCAATCTACCCGTAGATACTCGTACTCGTGCATACAAGAAGATATATTGTACCTTACTCAATTCAAAAACAACTTCTAACTTGTCATTAAGTCGTTAATTTAAATAATAAAACCAAGAGGCAATCTAATTTAATGTCGGGTGCCAACTAAATAGTCGTTAAGTGATTCAATTGAGCGGTGCTAACGGAGGCGGATTCCTCCCTCAACTCCCGGATTGGGTTAGCAACGAATAGAAGGTTGTAAGCGAAATTAATTTTTAATCATAAGATTCACTTAAAAAAGAAAAAAAGAAGAGAAAACGCTTGATTAAGTGGCTGGCGGATAACCGGCAACGGTTATCAACGTTTCCTGTCCCTTTCAAAATTAGTTTTCTTTATCTGAAGAGCCCTTGCCACCCCAAACGGATTTCATCCATTCAATCCGTCAAAGTAAAAGGAACTACGAGTACGAGTAGACAATGATATGAAACCGAGGAAGCAGGGAACCAGAACGCCGCCGCGCCGGAACCGCGAAAACAACCATTCTTTGAATAAATTAAAGTCCAACGTTTATTTGATAAAAGAAATGTCGACCCTCCCGGACTGCTGTTTTGGAATTTTGAAAAAAAAAAACAGGGAAGGAGGGGACGCATGCGCGTACTCATATTTGAATTTGATTAGGGTGGATGAATGCAGTTTGACGTGCGTGTACCAGTGGAGGTTCTTTTGTTCATTGTTATTAGACGGAACATGGATGGAACATGACAACATTTACTCATCAACTGATGAATGAGTTATTACATGAAGAACAGGGACAAATTGCTGAAAAAAAAAAACGAAGAAAACAACGAACTGCAATACTTTCGTAAAAGGGGGAACTCGCACTCGTATCTGCAAGCAGTCGAACTCGAAAACACTGAAAAGTTGACAATTGACATTTGGTGGATTGAGTTCTTTTTCAGTTGGCTGAGTTTTTGACTTTTCAATGCGGTTAAGTTTCTACTAATTTGAGACAGATTTTTTTGTTAAATGAAGGTACTCGCATTAGCGAGTTGTCTGCCGAGAGATTGCCTTGAGCTAATTGATGACTTTTTAATTGATAGTAGTGAATTATGATATTTTAAAATTGAAAACAAGTATTTTGTGCTACTTTTCTGCATATATTCAGCCGTGGACAAAAATCTTGAAGTACAACCCCGACAGAATCCTTGGGATACTCGCATGATTTAAGTTCCCATACTCTGGTTTTTTTGAAAAATGATCTACTCGTACGTAGTTCATCAATTCTTGAGTAATTTATTGTTTGTGTACCTATAGTTTGGACGTTCGCTCGTAAAGTACAATAGATCAGTACTACAATTAAGAAAAGGGATGGGAGTAAGAATGGAACCCTAAGGCACCCCAATATATGCTATAATTTTTGAATTTGAAACTATTACACACGTCTTGGATGGGAATCAATCCATCGATTTAAGAAAACATCAAAACATCATGTCGGCAAATTAAACTGGTAACCCAATCGATTTTATTATCCCCGAATTTCTCTATGTCCAGGTGCAGAACAAACGTGGGTAATGGTCATGTCTTTGAGAGATTGGCGGCAATTTTTAACTATCTTTGATATTGTTCGGAGAAGCCAGAACATCGAAGGTCCCATTCGTCTTTATACAAATTGTTAATGGCTATTTAGATGGGCGCTACAGGCTATTGCGGACCTGAGCTTTAACAAACAAACCTTTCCAGTTAGCACAGTATTTGGCCAATGGCTTTTAATTGGGCATTACAAATTGGATAAGGTTACCCTTGACAATGCTTGTGTGCGGCACCCAAAGCGAGACCTTTACTAACGTCTTTTGCTTTTGTGCCATAGAACAGGATTGGAATGATTAGGGTTCTATCTTTGTGCTTCATGACAAGGCCTGACTGCTCAATTTTCAAGTAATTGTGAAGCCTCTGCTATTTGCTTGTGAGATTTGCACAATTTTCTCAAGTATGATCCTAAAAAACTCAAATGGCAGTGCATCACCGTCTCGAGCGATCTCTATCGTCATTCTTCACATTCTGATGAGTTTGTCAGGGATGTTAGATGTTATTTACATAGATGGTGCCATTGGCGGCCTTGAAATTGATGCAGATGTGGAAAGTATCGGCCTGGAATTGTTGGCTATAGAGTGAATATTTGGTCATATTATATAAATGGTAAGATCTTGTACACAAAGTTAAGGGGTCTGATGCCTTTGTAGTTGGCACACTTTGCGGGGTCTTCTTTTTGTAGAGCGACAAACGTGGAAATGAAGTAATGCTCTCTACCAAGTCATTTCATGCTGCCTTAAATAGTTCTGCAGGTAGTCCCTTACTCATCTCGACAGGTTTCTGTTCAGTCTTGTTGGCTTGACACGTTCTTGTTACCATTTATATAAAATTTTCCGAACTTGGTGCCCGGAGTAGCACATATGCATTTCTTCGATATTTTTCCTGTGGGGTAGTCGATGTTCTTCCTTCCATGAGACTCCCTCGACCTACTATAAAGAGTTGCTTCCTAGGCCAGTTGGTTTATTACATTTTCTTACGTACACTCTCCATCAAGTCAGAATTTTCTTGCGATTGGTTTTCTGACGGCTTCTTCGGACTTATTGCAAGGTTTGAAGGCCAATGGTTGAGCAATAGACGACTGGCAAAAATTCTGACGGCTTGAAGCGATTGAAGTCGTTGAACTGATTGCTCAGCCTGGCGCCGGAATTTACACGAATTGCCATGACGCTCAAATCGCGTATAATGAGGTAGACCTTGAAAGCGAAAGTTTCAGAAAAGTATACAAAGGAATTCCATAGAATACTGTCCTCTCTCCACTCATCTGGCTCCTTCGGGTTGAGGAGATCTACGGTAATAATGTGGCCATCCTGGTATTGAGTAAATTCGTCTCAATCTTATGCAAAAAGCTCCTCCATGCGCATTGGTAAAAAAATCGGCTTGTTGCAGAAGGCTAGAAGTTAATCCTTTGAAAGCAGAGGTCGTTATATTCATCAATTAGAGATCCATCTCCAGCTTGAGGGAAGTCCTTTAACAGGAGATTCTGTATAAGAATTCTGTAGGAACCATGAAGAGTGTGACTGGTTTTCTCTCTCTTGGAGATGAATGATCACTAGGAGCTGGATTTACGTAACATTTCACTAAGGAGCCTCCTCAGCTTTATATCACTCTGTGTGGCCCCAACATATCGGCTTTCTGCATATGTATGTACGTAGGTTAGAATGGAGGGCAATCCTGTCATCATGCGAGAACAGTGGTTATTTTCCTGGTCTAGGTGAGAAGTGGCTTCACGAGGAATCCGTCGACCTACTTATTACGAAGTTTTGAGGGTGTAAACGAATTTTAGTCTTACAAAAAAAAGGCAACAAACAGACAAGTGAGCATGGGCCTCAACCAACAAGCCTCCCCAACTAGCACGACCTCTCGACTCCAGTGCTGCACTCGTTCTTTGGGCCGTAAATATGGTGTTCATTCGCTTTGCATGACCTAGTCATCTTGGACTGAGTGATACAAATGAGGCCGAAAATCTGGCGCAGTATCTTTTTCTCGAAATCGTCCGGCCTGGATGAAAAAAGATTTGTCAAATGCAAGTTTGGTCTCATGACAGAGGGTTCAGCGATTGTCAAAATTATAATTCTGCATCTGAGATCGTTGATGCTTGTAACTGTAGTAGGCGAAGTAGACGAAGTCTTTACTTCCCTCGTAGTTATATAACCCAATGTGCCGGCTGATGTACGGCTTTTTCTGGAGATAGCATGTGCATTGTTTTGCCACGGTTTACCGTGGGATTCATTTGGCCTCTTCCTCCTCAATACTCACGAAAGCTTCATTGATGTCTCTCTGTCTTCATCAAAATCACATCAATGTCATCCACATACACAAGTAATTGTGGAGTTTTGCACGATTCTTTTAGGGGCGATGTTCAAAAGTCAAAAACGGCGCATCGACTTGTCTTATATCTTTCTTTTCACAGATGGCTCAAAAACAGAGGAAGGAACCGGATATGGTATCTTCTCAGAAGATCCAAGACTAAGAGTGTCTATAAGACTACCGGACGCGAGCAGTGTTTTCCAATCAGAGGTTCTGGCTGTCCTCAAGGCGGCTGAGCTAATGCAGATGCTGATAAGATCGGCATCCGAAAGAGATATCGCTACCTACATCGATAGCCAGGCTGCACTCAAGGCAATGGAATCAACCAACGTCAACTCTGATACAGTCAGGGGCTGTCGCACAGTGCTCAAAGAACTATGCAATCACAACTGGGTGAGACTGTGCTAGATGCTTGCAAGAAAAAAAATAGGGCTACACGAGAATAGTGAGGTTGCCAATATCAAACCACCCCTTTGCATAATAAGGGGCACTATGGAGGAAAAATTCACAAAGACTGCCAACCTAAGGTGGTCGTCAAGTCTTGAAGCACACAGGGTATCCAAGGCTCTCTGGCCACTTTTTGGCGGCAAAAGATCTAGGGAGTTAATAAAATTAAACAGGGATAAGCTTAGCAAAGCAATAGGAATCCTGACAGGAAACTGACTTCTGCGGTAACTCGCAAAGAGACTCAAATAGTCAGATATGGATATCTGCAGATTCTGCGGTGATCTGCAAGCTGTTGAGGACATAATTTGGTGGGGGCTGACGCCACCATTTATTTCGCTTAATACAAGCTTAAACTAACTTAAAGCTAGAACTTAAAACTAACAACAGTTAGGGGTTACAAAGTAAGGGAATGGTGGAGGAGATCAAGTTTAACACGAGAAGTGCTCAGGTTAGAATCAAAAAGGGGGAGGTTTGAGTTGACCTTACGGTGGGTTGGAATATAGAAGAGACGAGAACAGCGTAAATTACGAGGGTTAGTGTTGAAGGAAATAGAATTGTAAAGGGAACCGAAATCCACAGAACCAGAAAGCAGTCGATGAATAAAGCTACGTCACTGCGTTTTTCGTGGGTATTCAGTTTAAGAAGTTTGAGGGAGGTAAGATAAATGGGTCATTCCAGGGTAGACCACGATGAAGAAAACGACGTTAAATGTTCTCGATTCAGGATATATGGTATGAAATCGCTGAAAGGGGGACCACATTTGGCTGGCATATTCGAGAAGGGGCCGGACAAGGGTAATGTAAAGTGACCTTGTCACGTACGGGTTGCGAAATTCTTTACACCATCGTTTGATAAAACCCAGCGATGAGTTAGCTTTAAGTATTATCTCATTAATATGCGAACGGAAGTTTAGCTCACTATCGTACAATATTCCAAGGTCGCGAAGGGATTGAACCTGGGGTACAGGTTGGTCGTGCAAAAAATAAAGTCGAGATGGAGATTGATTGGACTTACGAGACAAAGTCATAGATTGGCATTTGAAGACGTTAAGCTCAAAGCAATTTTTTAGACACCAAGTGGAAAACCTATCAAGGTCTTCTTGAAGGAGAATATAGTCTTGGGGTGAAGAAATAGTTTTGGAGAACTTAGTGTCATCGGCATAAATGGATACGGAGCTGTGTTTAATAATCCTCTCAGGATCGTTTATAGCTAAAATGAATAAGAGGGGACCTAATTGGCTGCCTTGTGGGACACCAGAAGTGTCTAAAAACGGAGTTGAGAAGGCTGACCTAAAGCGAAAGCTACAGTAACGGTTCTCCAGATAAGAAGATATCCATTTCAACAATATGGGGTCAAAACCGAGGGAAGGCAATTTGAAAAGGATCAGTTGATGTGATATTTTATCGAAGGCCTTAGCGAAATCTGTAGCAATAACGTCAATTTCGTTGCCATTTTCTAGGGCTGAAAGCGCAAAGGATACGAATTCAACTAAGTTTGTTGTAGTTGATCTACCTTTTAGAAATCCGTGCTGACTGGGTGATATAAGTGATTTGCACTGAAAGCTTAGAACTTCATATAAAAAGCTTTCGAACATTTTAGGTATGTGAGAAAGCTTAGCAATGGTTGGTAGTTGGTTACTTCATTCTTTGATCCCTTTTTGTGAACCAGGGTTATGAAAGAGGTCTTCCAAACTTGGGGAAATTCCCCTTGTGTGAGGGACAGATGAAAGAGGGAGGAAAGTGGGTGCGAAAGATTGGATGCACATTTTTTAGAAATATTGCTGGGAGCTCATCTGGCCCGGGTAAAAATCATTGAACGCGTCAGCTTTTTCTGTGGAATTAAATGTCATCATATCTTTATAAAAAATACTATTTGATAACTTGCAAATCATCTATTGTACATACATACAGGCTTTTATCGTGTTTTGAAACCGTCCTTCTAAACCTGAGATGTTCAATACTGCCGTGTGCGATGTCTCCGTTGTAGTTGAGTCGCCCCTCACCAACTGTACGAGCTACGTGGAAGATTAGCGGAACCATAAACCTATCCTGAATCAGCCCAGGAAGGACGAAGCCTTTCAAGCGCACACTCTCATGATATACCATAAGTAGTTGTAGTGGGACCTACTACCCCAGATATCAAGTTGTGGGATGAGGTCATTGCTCTTGCAATATGCCTTCGAGCCAACTAAATAGGGAAGTTGTCCACTCTTATTAGATTCGCCCTGTTGTATATTGAGATAGAATTTTATGTACTCCGATGCGGGTGTTCTGGAAAAGTGAAGAAAAACCCTAAGGCAAGCCCTCTCAATCACCCGAATCTATTCCATTAAGCTTGCTCTCACGTTGAACCACACGGGACATCCATATATACCAGCATGGGCCGCAGGAGAGGCCATATAGCAGATACCTTTTATCCTCGTATTGAGTTGGTTGCTATAAAGCAGTTTCTTTGTAAGGACAAAAGCATCTTTGGCTCTGGCTAGAGCAGCATCTACATTCTTGTTGAAATATAGATCCCAAGGTATCTGACTACATTTCGACAACCAAGTGGCTGGCCATGTTGTCCAGATTTTCAACTTCCAGTCATGTCAAAATCGCCTAATTTTTTCGAAGTCACGTTGCAAAAGTACGTTAATGACCTCGACTTTTGGACCTGATCTATACTCTATCAAGTCGTCTGCATACGCTATGCCATGGAGATGTGAACCTATCAAATCGCTTGTGTAAATGTTGAATAAGATCGGCGAATTAATCGCACCTTGTTGCAGACCGTTTTTAATGTGAAATGTTCCAACAGAAGTTGCATCGCCATTTTTCAAGATGAACTCTCTGCTGGTGAGTATATTGTGAATATAAAAAGTGGTTTACTGATGCCCTGATGTCTGGTCAGCCTGTAGAAAAGTCCCTCCAAAAATACGGTGTCGAAGGCCTTTTTCAAGTCAACCAGGCAGGCCCCAGTCTTTGCTTTTATTCCATTGGATATCTGACACCAGTTTAGACACGGCATGTATGACATCATACTACACCGCTAGCAATGCAAGTTCGGAGAAAGAAATTCTTTTTATTGATTGTCTCGTGGACTCCGGACTTTTTCAGTTAAGTGGCATAACCAACTATCTTGGTAGACAACTCGATCTTATCTTCTCCACTGACGTAGATAACAGCATAGTCACAGCCAGCAAGCACCTTCTTACCACTCTAGATTCTCACCACCCGCCTCTTTCTATGACGTTTTCGTCCAACGTTTCAAAACCTTTTTGCTTTGAACACGTGTACAACTTTAATTTTCGAAGAGCAAACTTTTCTAAATTAAACAATCTTCTTTCTAAAGCTAATTTTAATTTTCTCTTCAACTCTAGTATTCCCGTTGATGATGCACTTACCTCTTTTTACAATATCATCTTCGATTGTTTTTCCCAGTCTGTTCCTTTTGTACCGCAAAAAAATCCATCGTTATCCCCACCTTGGTATAACAAGGAACTCCGGTCAATACGAAATAAGAGAAATAAACTTTGGCACACCTATCTTCGTACACGTTCTGAAGCGGATTATAATAAATACCACCTTGCTTATACCCAATTTTCAGATCTATGTGAATCACTATATTCCAATTATTTAAGCCGCATGCATAATAGTCTTATTTCTGATCCCAAACGCTTTTTCCAGTTTATCAACTCTAAAAAAAAGTCGGACAGTTATGCCTCCACCATGAAGTTCAACAATTCATCGTCTGATGATCCGCAAAGAATAGCAAACTTCTTTGCCGAATTCTTTAGCCAATCGTTTGCTTGCCACATCCAAAACCCCGATCTATCTTATTTCTCATACTTGAACAGCTGCCCACAAACATCCTTTACTTCGGTGGATATCTCAATGGCATTAGTAGATGAAAAGATAGGTAATCTAAAAAGTGAATATTCCGCTGGACCTGATGGTGTACCCCCCATAGTTCTAAAAAAGTGCGCCGCCTACTTGGTAAAACCTCTCACTGCCTTGTTCAGACTTTCCTTATCTCAATGCGCCTTTCCCCATTCCTGGAAAAATTCATATATAATCCCTCTGCATAAAAAAGGCTATAAAGATGAAATCTTAAATTACAGACCTATTGCGAAGCTCTCCACAATACCCAAGCTCTTTGAGAGCATTATTTATGATGCTATGTCTTTTTATTGTAAACCAGTGATTTCAAGAAACCAACATGGATTTGTTAAGGGCAGGTCCACTACCACTAATCTCATTGAATTTGTATCAAGTACTCTATGTGCATTAGAAGATGGCAAAGAAGTAGATGTAATAACCACCGACTTCAGCAAAGCTTTCGATAAAGTCTCGCATAAAGTAATTCTTTTAAAACTTTGCGCCCTTGGATTTCGATCAGATTTCGTTACGTGGATTTCCTCATACTTAGATGATAGACACTACAGTGTCCTGTTTAGGTCTACATTATCTAAACCTTTCAAAGCCACCTCGGGTGTTCCCAAAGAAATTATCTTGGTCCCTTGTTATTTATATTAACAATTAATGATGTTGATACCATCGTTAACAATTCTTTTATCTCCATCTATGCTGACGACATCAAAATCTTCCGTCACATATTGTCTCCCTCTGACTGTTCTCTGTTGCAAGATGATCTCAATCGATTTTCTACTTGGTGTCTTCATAATTTTCTTGAGTTAAATGTTAACAAATGTCAAGCTTTAACTTTCACTAGAAAATGTCATACAACTCTTTCTCGTGCATATTTCATCAATAACGAGCTTGTTCCTAATGTGACCGAAATGCGCGATTTAGGCATTATCTATGATAGAGAACTGAACTTTCGCTCTCACATAGATAGCATTATTAGTAAAGCCAATTCGACTCTTGGCTTCATTAAGCGCTGGTCTAAGGAATTTGACGACCCATATGTGGCTAAAGCACTCTACACCACATTTGTTCGGCCCCTCCTCGAGTATGCAAGTCCAGTCTGGTCACCATATTATTCTGCGCAAATTGCACGTATTGAATCGGTACAGCGTAGGTTCCTTCGGTTCGCATTACGGGGACTTCCTTGGTCTGACCCATTCAATTTACCCCCCTATCATAATCGACTGAAACTTATTAACTTACAACCCCTCATTACGCGACGAGAAGTTTGTGATATAGTTTTTGTCCATCAGCTCTTAAATGGTAACATTGACTCTGAGGCTCTCCACGAACGCATCTCCTTAAATGTTAATCCACGTAATCTAAGAACTGTACCTCTCTTCCGAGTTAATTCCCACCGAACTAATTACGGATACCATGAACCATTATCTCGAATCCTTCGCGAAGCGAACAAATTCCAGTCAATCTTTGACTATCACCTGAACAAACACTCCCTTAAGATTGCCCTTTATTCCCTTCGCTCTCTACCCCCACTCCACAGGCCTAACAATTAAATTTTTAGTTTTATAAGTATAGTATTTAAGTTCAATGCTTGTATTAAGCACAATAAAGCTGTCCGGGGTTGACCCGGGCCTAAATTAAATCATGCCCCGCCTTAAAACCGAAATGATTATCCGGAACTATATTTTTGTCCTCGACCCACTGAGTCAAAATCCTATTGATTGGCTTTTCGAACACCTTACTGATATTCGGAAGGAAACTTATCGACCGGACATTCGCTGGATTGGATTGTTAAACAGGGTGGTGTAAATGTCTACCGCTTCTAGAGGGAGATGTCGAAGCACAATGTTCGGTATTCCATCGATTCCAATTGATTTATTACTTCTTATTGTGTCGAAGATCTCATGGAGTTCTTCCTTTGAAATGAACGGGGGTAGGTCCCCTTCATTAGCTATGACATTAGTTGCCATACTCTCGTCACTGAAGTGGGTGAAACCCGAGCTCTCGAATCGCCAGTTCTGTACGTCATTTCGCAGGTGCAAATGGTCTCAATCTTCTCCTGAGGATTCTCGATCACAAAGAAATCATCATTACTTGGCTCTATGCCTGCAGTAGTCAGTATTCGTTCGTTGTTCGTCGTTCGAGGAATTATCCTCTTTCGGTTTCATGCATCCCAACGTACTTCTTGAATGGCGGGGTTGTGTCTGTTTTGAATGGGTTTGGTTTTCAATTGTCAAAAAAACACAGGAAAATTGCAAAAGTGTATACAATTTGTATTTAAGTTGATAAATCAATGCTTACCATTTACTTTTTAAAGATTGTTTCATGTAAATGTTGACTACGACTACGTTTTAAGTGGTCCATTCGGAGACACCAATTTTGAGCCACTTTTTCGAGCATATTGGCTGGTATCTTGCTAATAACACATGTAATGTTGTCTTCCAAGACTGCAATTGACACTGGTTTATCGGCATAGACGAGTGATTTGACGTATCCCTATAAAAAATAGTCTAAAGGCGCCAAATCGCACGATAAAACGAGTGATAAATTGCTCACCGAACTCATTTCTCAATTGGTCCATCGATTCGCGTGCTGTGTGGTATGTAACGCTGTCTTGCTGGAACGAAATGTCGACCAAGTTCAGCTGGTGCATTTTCGGCAAAAAGACGTTCGAAATCATTGAACGATATCGGGTGCCATTGACGGTAAGGTTGTTCTCATGGTCATCTTTGAAAAATACGGGCGCCGGACCATAAACCGCACCAAACAGTGCATTTTACCGGGTGCTTTGGCAGCTCTTGTATTGCGTGAGGTAGCTCATCGGACCAAGCACGTCAGTTTTGTTCATTAATATGCCATCCAACCAGAAATGAGCTTCGTCGCTGAAAAAGCGGATCTTCCACCAGCTTTTCTAAGACCCACTCACCGAAAACTGGACGCTGTTCTGGCACGAGCTGTATTTGGTTAGGTTTTGGACCAAGATCCCTGCGTAAAATCTTCCATGTAGTCGAGTAACAAAATCCCTTCATTATCACTGGCGGATACTGCAGAAATATTTTCCTCTATATGCACTCTAACATACGGGCAGGTGGCTTGATGTCCAATAGCGTGAAATTGATGCGAAATTTGGTTACTCTGGCTTGAATTGCTTTCTCAGCAGGTCGATTATGGCGACAGTAAAATGGTGGAAGTACGCAAAAAACATTTTTCCCAGAGCACGAATTTTGGTAATGAAATTCAATAATTTGTAAGCGTTGTTCGGTGTGTAAGTCTGAGAATGCTTGACTTTGACACATGTCATGAACCACGCGAGAGCTGTCAAAAATAGAAAACTGATAAACCAAACAGCAAAAGTATCACCCTTTAGCACTCGGATGCACGCAGTCCGTTAAAGGCTCGAACATTTGACGTGCAGATCGGAATGTCGTCAACCGTGAGTCCATAATTTTCAGGGGCTATCAACATCCACTTTTTTTGTCCAGTCCTAAGCCACAGTTCATTGTTGGAAATCATTTGTGCCCACCGGGTCTTTAGGATGTAACGCAGGCAACGATTAACAAAGGTTTGTTTAACAGCTCGAGCTGTTGGCGGAGCATTTCCATTTTTTCTCCTGCATATACAAGTAGTAGTACAGATTTTACATTTAATTATTAGCGCGAAGCAATATTTTGCTAGAGTTCCATACTGAAGAAAGGATTCCGAATGCACTACGAGCTTTATTTAGTCTATTTCTGACGTTCAGGTCCGTTCCACCATCGAGTGTCACACTACTACCCAGATAGTTGAACTGCGTGACCTCTTCTATGGTCCGTATAGCGTTTATCCTTAAGCCAGCCACCTCCCCATTCTGTTGTAGTGAAACACACATTTGATTAAGTGCACCAATGTTGTTTGCCGGGGAATAGATATCATCCGCGTAGTCTAAATTTGTCAATTTGTCAAACGAGTTCCATTGAATACCAAATCTTTCGTTTGTACCCATCGTGGCAGTCATTACATCATCGATCGCAAGTAAGAACAAAATCGGTAACAGTCCATCTCCTTGTCTTACTCCTTGTCGCACTTCAAATGCATCGGAAAGGTGTCCACTGTGCAAAACGGCGCTATTGTACGACTCTTTAGTACCTAATAGCAACAACTTTCTCAGGATGGCTCTCATAGAAAACGATCTCCAAATGCAACCACGATTAACGCCATCGAAGGCCTTTTCAAAGTCGACGAACATGAGGAAGAGCGGTGATTAGTACTCTGACGATTGTTCAAGGATGATTCGCAAGGTGTTAATATGATCGACCACTGCGAAAACTTATTTGGTGCCTCTTGAGCGTCAGCTCAATCCCTGAATTTATTCTCTTGAGAGTGATAGTTCCCATCAGTTTTAGGAATACAGACAACACGGTGATACCACTCCAGTTATTACAGTTCTTAATATCGCCTTTCTTCGGTATCTTGATAATAATTCCGTCCTTCCATTCCCTGGGAAAGATTTTATTCTCCCAAACAGCCTGACCAAGTGGAAACGAAATACAGGCCTATGAGTATTCTTACAGTTTTAGTTTTCATAGGGCAAACCTACACCAAACTGAATAACCTCCTCAGTATGGCCAATTTTAACTTTCTCTCCTTTAATAGCAAAATTTTCAAATGTCGCTCCCAGTCTGTACCTTTCTTACCCAAAAAGAATCCCTCACCTTCACCACTTTGGTATAATAAAGAGCTGCGGTCTCTTCATAACAAGAGAAATAAACTCTGGTACATTGTACTCACTTAGTCGCGTTCCGACTCCAATTTTTTCTACTACCAGTTTGTCCAAATTTCCCTGAACTTTGCCAAACTCCCTATGACAACTATTTAAACCGCATGGACCACACACTCCCAAACGATTCTTTTAGTTCATCAAAACTATCTGAATTTTCTTCATAAGTCCTCGGGCAATACCCAAATTCTTACAAATCTCTTCCCAATTTTTTCTATCTAAGCGTTCGCCATCCATGCCCAAGAGTCAGACCACTTTTACTTTTCCTACTTAACTTACTTTTCCTAACTTTGGAGCAACCTCACATCAAAGATGATTATTTCGCTGGACCTGATGATCTTCCCCCTGTATTTTTAAAGAAATGTGAAATGCACATAACCCAACCTCTTACAGCAGCTCTCTTTCAGCTTTCTATCATTTCAGGGATTATTTTCCCTGACCTGGAAAAGGTGTTTTATTATTCCCCGCAAAGATGATATTTTCAACTATCAATCAATTGCTAAGCTGTCCTGCATACCTAAGCTTTTCGAGAGCATTATTTATGACATAATGCTTTTCCATTGAAAATCGATTGCTTTCCAAAACCAGCATGGATTTCTCAAAGGTAGATCTGCAACCTAACGGGATTCTAGAATCACTAGAATCTGGGAATGAAGTTGATGTGACTGTCACCGATTTCAGTAAAGACTTTGATAGAATTTCTCGTGATATATCTTGGTATCTTGGTTTCCAAATAAGTTTATAACGTCTATTTAAATGAACAACATAACTATGTTCTATTTAAGTTCATGGTTTCTAGTCCAAGTAAAGTCTACTGTGGTGTCCCAAAAGGTAGCCATCTTGGTCCCTTATTATTATTTGTCATCTCTTCTGTATAGGGTTGTGAGTCATATTACTACGTAAGCCAGACTATATCTCGGGTACACACTTGCAATTTAAGCCTGCATACGTAAGGACTTACCCTCACATGGAGGTACAGCAAGCACTATCCTACGATGAGATTTATCATCCGTTTCACGATCTATTGCCACCCAGATCCCTTATTATATACAGCATGGTTACAGATGCTTACAGTATTCATACCATGATCAAACGTGTCCGCCTAAGGCTAAAAACCGGCTTTAATTACGACTCACACACTTAGAAAAAAGCCGGACTTGCTTAACTAAAATACAAACAAATCTCTCAAAAATATTTCGCAACACATTTCTCTTCAGAAATTTGTCATCGGCTTGTTACGCGATGCCAATTATCATCCAATCAATGTCACATTCCACCATTCACCGCGATTAGTTTTTTGAATTCGTTTTTTTGAATCCATTTGTCAAAAATATGAAATTGCACTCAATCTCCATAAGCACTCTGCAGGCTACACCATCTGACCTTGACATAATCATCCAGCAAAAAAGAAATGAAAATCCAAAATACCTACCATACACCAGCGTGTGTGTCCATTAATCATCACGTCTAGAGTCTAGACCCCTCTCGAAAATAAAAATTGTAAGCCCACTTTTAATTCGTCACTACTGCATATTTCAACGCCAAATAAAACATGTCAGAACATGCAATATGATTGTAGCTCAAGCTAAAGGGTGTCTGCCACAAAATGTATATATTGCACCACCCTCGCCTTCCTGTCATCCATGTGGAATGCAGAGGGAACCTTTCAAAATAATTCGATCAATGAAAAATAGATACATCACCATCCGTACAGCAAGCCAACTCACAACAACCACATTCGCACTCATTCCAGAGATGATGAATTACAGACTCTCTCCGCTCATCTCTGTATCTTAGCACAGCACAATATTTCAACAAAAAAAAAACACACACAACAGCATCAACAGATCGTACTAAAACAAAGGAAGAGAAAAAAAAAGTATCTACTCATACTAACTGAACCTACCTGCTGCTACACTAATGACTTAAAATAACAATCCTAAAGGTTCAGCGGTCAGGTTCATGTCCCTTAAAAATTTCCACCGAACCCGCCGTCATAGCCGGGCCCCATTCACTTTTCAATTCAACTTCAAAGCAAAATTGCCAATAAAAAATGATAAAAACCGAAAAACAACACAAAAAAGATACAAGATACGTACGCAGAGAAAACACACTATAAATTGTGTTCGTTTCATATGCCAGTATTCTTAGCTCTGTTCGTTTTGGCATTTGAATGTTGGTTTTTTGTTTTTGCGCTTTCGTTTTGTTGTCTCTTTGTGTTGGGTTTCTGTGAATTTTTTTTTCGCTTCCTTCTCCCATCCACGAATTTTCCTCTGCTTCTCCGTTTTGCGGTGGTCTTCGGTTGGCCGGCTGTTTGCTCGTTGTGCTCGTCGTACTCGTACTCGTAGTTCTTACCTCATGAATGATGATGATATTTTATGACGAACCCGCACGGATGAATAAAACGAACATGGAAAATGGTATTTTGTTCATAGTGTACTCTGTGTACTCATATTCGTATCTCAGCGCTCCGAAAGTCATAAGACGCAAACGGCTCAGTAGTTTTGATTTGAACCTCAAGTCGTTATGTGCTTCCAGACGTTCAGATGCTTTTGTCTGTCCTCTGAGCTATAGCCTATCGCTGTCGATTAGAAAAAAAAAAAAAAACACAAAATTATAATAATTTCGCGTGCGTGGTAATTTTTTTTTTTCTTTAACGTGCATAATGCGCCTATATACGCGGTCGTCAGTATATAGATAGTATCTAGCGCACTTCGACAAAAAAAAAAAAAATGTCATAAAGTGGTTTACTATAAAAGTGATGAAGAAGTGGTTTTTTTTTTTGTATCTGAAAAAAAGGTTTTCACTTTCATTCCGTGAGTCTACAATAACTCGGGTCTATTGAATAGGAAATTACTTCGTGCAGATGCTTAATTGCAGATTCATCTGGGAGATACCCTTTGTCGAGATCGGTTCAGTTAATAACTCATCGTCTTAAACAACGTTCTGCATTGTTGTCTTTAATCTTACATTTCCATGCAGGCAGAGCAACATAGATGCGAGTACTCAAATCGAAATACTGCCCGTGAATACGCGTGTGTTGTGTAGAAGATGAAAATTGATGCAATTCGACATGAATGAAAGGATTTATTGTGTTGTGCCCTTAAGTGCTAGTGATTGCTATCAATAAAAAAAGAATTTCTTCGAGGCAATTTGGATGCCTTCGCCAATCTGAATAGCATCTCATCCCTTTCCATACCAATTTGCCTGCTCTTCAACTACCCGCCTCCTTGATGATGGAATTTTTGCCTGAAGTTGTGAAATGTCCTTCAGTGGTTGCCTTTTGATACCTCTCAAAAAAATAATTCAATAGAATCGATGCTGGATACGGTCGAAGTATACTCGTACTCGTACACGTACCAGTTGCCAGTGCCTAGTGCCAAGGCCAGTTCTTAAGTGATTCAATTTCTCATGTGAATTCGCGTATCTTTTTGTTGAAAAACGTTTTAACCGAGTGAAGTTTTCTAGGAAATCCCTTCGACAAATAACCTAGTTCTCGTTTTAAATAAAAAAAGAAATATGTCACATACGAGTACAACCTTTGTGGATAGCTTTCGGATTACACGCATCGTTTAGGACATTTGATCTGCGTTTTGTGTAGAAATGTGGTTAACATTATACAGCATCTGTTGGGGTTATGTTGGTTATTTCTTTTTCTGTTTGTCTTCTTTTTTTTTGATTTGTTATAAGGAAAGAGAAAAATACTGAGAATTTAAGGAATTTTAAACGAATTTTAGGAGCAATTTATATTTGTATCTGCAAGACGAAAACACGAGCTTTGGGGGATTTTCAAGTCACAAATCATGTTGCTTTCTTGTTGGATGATTTAATGAATTTTACAATTGGGGTTCAGAAAAGGCAAAGATTTTAAGTGCACTACAAGGGTTGTTTCCCCATAGTAACTTCCAAAAGAAGGAGCATCAGCCTCGAGGAAAGTAGGGAACGATTTGCGATTGCCTCTCTCAGTGTTTTCATTTACTACCATGTGCATTCTCGGTCAACGATCGTGAAGCCTGATCGACAAATTTAAATCAATTAACCAAGTTTGCGAGGGAGATATCATGCTAATTTTTTTTAAAATAATAATTACAGTAATTGAGTAGTTCATGACATTATGATTTGAACATTTAGGGTTGGAGGTCTATTTTCTTATTTGGGGCTCAATCTCTTCCATAACGCGCTGAATATTGATTTCCCACTATGAGACCGCCATTAAGACAGCCTATTTTGAAATTTGAAAAAAACCCATTGATTATTTGAAAAGTTGCCCGTCTTGTGACTGATGGCACACGATGATTCTTTTGACGAAATTTTCGATGTCATTTTGGCATAGAATCGGCTCAATTTCATCAATGCTGCGTCGAATCTTTTCTTTAAAAAAACCCAATTGCGTCAAATCGCATGATCTTGGTGCCCAATTTACATCGCCGCGGAGAGGAATAAATCTCCCTTCAAATTTCCTCTTCAACAATTCCTTTATTTCGATCGCTGTGTGGCAGGTTGCGCCGTCCTGTTGAAACCACGTGTCTTCGAGATCAATTTCAACGAACACCATTGACGGTGAAGGAGAGCTATCCAATCGGCCAGCCCAAAATGTGCACCAAACAGTGGCTCTTGGTAGATGCGTCGGACGTTGGTGGATCACTATTCAATTCTCAGCTCCCCAAATGCGACAATTTTGTTTGTAGACATAGCCATCATTCTGCTGCGCTGCACGTGATCTACTGGCTTCAAATGTTGCGTCAAATGAATCCTGTAACCATGCAAATGCAAATCATTAGTCAAAAATTGCTATAAACTGCTTCGTGAAAGTCGCAATTACTGAGAACGATGTCGAATCGAGGTGCAATATTTTCATTAGACCGAGCTGCATGGACACTGACAGGTTGCTTCTGAATTTGAACTGACACAATCGCCTAAAATTTCTCTATTAATCGGACCACTGTACGGGGAAAGGTGCATTATGGTGACCGAAAGATCAGCAATATTATCTAGCTGTCTCCGCATAAATCTCAGCATTTTAGCAGTGGATTTTACCAATTTCTATGCATTGTACGTTCGTGTAATTCTCTATGACTAAACCTTAATGTTCACACATGACAGCTGTCAAACAACAACGCTGTTTGACCGACACGAAAAAATGGCGCAAAATTCAAAATAGACGGTCTCAATGGGACACCCTTTATTTTTGAAAAAATTACCAGAAATCATTGCCCGGTGACGTTGGCTGTTGACACGAGCTCCGGCCTCATTTTAAGAAAATTAGGTCCAATTATGCCACCTGCGTGAAGAAAACACCAAACAGTCCAATTTGGAGGTGCAATTGAGTATCCTTCGGGTCTGGATTTTCCGTTCATAATTGTTTTGAGCGTCGTTATTATACACGATTTTTCGATAAAAAAAAAATGCTCGACTTCTAGCTGCTCACAAGCCCAATTCGCAAACTCTGAGCCAACTGAATCTTATAGGAGATATTCTCGTAGAATTTTCCGCATACATAGTGGACGGCCGAATTGAAAATTCTAGATCTTCCACCACATTTTCACTCACAGTTTCTTCACGCACTTCACGTCGTAGTTGCCTTTGCGTCATGCGGAGTGTATTTTGTACAAATTTATCGCAACACGACGAATAGCGACCTCAGATGGCCCTCATAATCGGCCAAAAAAATCATGAACTCTTCTATACGTTTGGTGAATTAAAGACTGATGTTCAAAATATGTAAATTCAAACGACGCAGACGCGTTCTTGTTGATTTGATCGCATAGTTTACTATGGAACTATCGCCCTTTCGAAGTGTATGACCCATCCATTGCCACTTCCGCCGTTGGATGGTTGTGCCTATTAGTTCCTGACCCATTCTCTGGTAAAGTTGTTCATTACAGGTTAGGCCACAATGCCCTTAAGATATTTTGTAGGCACCTATTAATGAACGTTTGTAGTTTTTCACCGTCCAAGTGCTACACCCATACAACAGCACGGGTGCAACATTTGAACGGAGCAGTCGTGGATTGGTTTTTAAGATGATTGCATTGTTTCGTCATATCAAGGACATATTCCAAACGTAGACTTTGATTTGTCGACTCGGTTGACAATATCCTGTTTGGATCCACCTTCAGTAGAAGAGATGTAAGAGTCCAACGAGTTCCTCTGTTTCCAGTAGACAAGTCTACGCGAAACACATCGCTATTCACTAATAAAAAAGTATCGGCGATAGAATGCAACCTTGTCGGACCCCACTTTGGATCAAGAACATGAAATTTAGACCCATAGTAGGTTGCTTTGATAAAAGCCATTAGTATGCCAGGTATACAAGCAAGCCAGATAAACTGTCGAAAGCCTTCTTAAAATTAATTAACAGCAGGTCTGTGGTCGACACAGAAGGATCCAGAACGGAAACCTGCTTATTCGGTATCGAGTGTATCTTCCAGATGTTCCTTTATTCGCTCAAGAACTACAATACTTTGGTAACTGCGGGAAGAACGCAAATGCCTCTCCAGTTTTCACACTCCATAAGACTGTAAGTCGGGGAAACTTTATGCATCCCAAGCTTTCTCAACAAGAGGATGTCGTTGGAGCGGCTCGCAAGAGCTCTTCGGGAATACCATCTAGTCCTACCACCTTGTTGTTCTTCGGCGCGTTGATCGCGGTAGTGATTTCACTTTTACTGGGAGTGGAGGTGCGAATTCGGGAAATCGTTGTTTGGGGGGGCAGCTCAGTTTAGTTTGGGATCACATCGCTGGCGAATATACGGTTAAGGACTTTAGCAATGATCACGTACCAACCCGGCTGATCCCCTATTTCGGACTCTAAAAGACAACTTCTGAAACGTTGACTGATCGCCAAATGTTTGATTTGGTTGAACGATTGCCCGTCAGTTGACACGCGGCTAACTTTGTGGCATGTGTTATGCTCAAACATTGTGCTAATCATGACTAAGCATTTCAGTCGCCAAGGCTGTGCTTGCCGATCACACGTCTGAGTCATTCATTGTCGTTGCCTACCTTTGCATTCAGGTTCCCCATCACGATGACGATATCTCCGTTCAGCGTAGATTGTTGAAGTTGTCTTTCCATCCTCAGTCGAAGGATTCGTTGGAGCGCAACGGTGTATGTTCGTGACAGGACATATTCTAGTCCGGAATCAGGCTGATAAGATCCTCTCACCATATGGTGAGAGCCAGGAAATTAAGCTTCTGCGTGCCAACTTTTGGTGTTAGCAGCAGACCCACTCCGGATTCACGTGGGCTGCCGGAGGATTTGCCTCAGTAGAGTAGCAAGGTGTTGTACTCTCCTGCGTCGGACCATCTTACTTCGCTCAGTCCCCATATGTCCAAGTTATATCGAAAGAAATCTCGTTCCAGTTGGAGAAATCTGGCATTTTGAGGTACTTCGCTCCCTGAGTCGAGGAGCGTCCTCACATTCCAGGAACCAATCTTAGACCGGGTACAAAAGCCAAAAGTCGTCATCATTCGATCATTCCTTATCCGAGACATAATGCCGGTTTCCGTAGCAGGCATTTTTCGGTAACGCAACGTGCTAACGCATGTTACCTAGACCAGAAACACTAGACCATTCGCACTTGCAATTTTAGTCTATTGTACATGCCACCAACAGGTCCTATGATCGGCAGCTTGTAACTTGTCAAATCGTAGCAACCATTGCTCTACGATTATTTGCTCTACCCTCGCTTTTTGTTAGACAATTTCATTAATGGAAGAAGAACTTTCCCATTTGCACAGATGGCTATAAAACATAGGCGTTGGCACATGATTTTCACTGAAGACCTCTATGTACACCGATCTTTCAGTCTACTCACATAGTGTACCGCCTTACAAGCCGATGTCTCAGCTATTTATCGGGCTTGGCTTGGCTCAATTCCTAATTCCAATGGCAATGATATTGCAATATACAAAGGCAATCAAGCAGCTATCGGATCCCTAACTTTGCATCTCCCAATGAGATGTCAAAATAACATAATATCACATTGTGTTGGGTTCCGCGACACTTGGACGTCCTAAGAAACTGCGTCGTTAATTTTGCAGACTCAGATTTATAGGAACATACCTATATTATGTGAACGTCACACCTATAAACGCTTATAAAGGCCACCGCTAGGCGAATTTATCTTCTCCAAACTCAAAAAATTGATTGAGTACAATGATTTCTGCAAGTGATACAACAAAGAGGAAGACGAATCTGTTGCAAAACTCTTTCCAGTTAAGCAGTTACCAATTCCGAAATCTAAATCGCTGTTGTGTGCTCTGTGACGATCACTGACTTTGAAAAATTCATCAAAAAATCTCCATGGCTCTGAGATTAGTGAATAATTTTCCCACCAGTTCTGCTACAATGGACTTACATGAACATTGGACACGTTCATCATGTAATACGCCAGAAGTTCTGGATTCAATTCCCAGGCAATACCCTGAAAAACAGAAAAACAATTTTTGACGTTAGCACCCTTTCGGTAGGCAAGGGAAAGACTCTAAGAACTCATTCTCTCGCTGGTTAGAGTTGTCAAAGGAACGTAAGTCTCTCACAGCGAGGAAAAAGACTGGACCTATCATTTTCATAAAACCACCAACATCATTTTCATTCGCCGACTGGAGCGCCTTGCTCAATTGTTCTCGAAGGAGATTTATTTTCAGTTTGCTTTAATCGATAAGTTGATCGTCGTTCACGTTAAATGGTTCATTCTGCTTAGCAGGGAAACGTTAGTCATTGCAGCCAGACTTTCAACACTAGCTGCGACCTTATTATATTCCAATCATAATCCCTTCAAAATTGTGTTTGTTCCTTGAGTGGTGTTTCAATGTGTCAGGGGTGGACATCCCTGGTTTTTGCCTTTTAAATCCGTCTGTTTGCAGTGAAGCTTTCTTGTCCCGCTTTCTTTACTCATGACTTCAGTGCCGGTGTAGGCACTTTTCAACAATCGTGCAACCAGAATTTTCATTCAAGTGCATATACGATCATGATGGCTTGTTAGAAATGTGCGCTTAGAACTCCTAACGAACCGATTCTTGGGAGGTTTTGGGAGACGAGATAGGAAAAGGTTCTGGCATACGCTTACGTCAAACTTCAAAACAGAACTTTTTCTGTGTTTTTGCGTCAGTGATGGCCGTTTACGTTTCTTGCCGGCTATAAGGTTAATGCTGACTCATCGGAATGTTCAAAGATTCGGAATGCAGGAAATGTACTCGTACCTTGGTTCAATCGGAGTTTCATGGTTTGTTGATCACGGTACCGCCAGATTCTTTTGTGAATATTAAATTGTGGGCACCGATTACATTTTAACACGCCACAAAGTCGATGAGCTTGAGTTCATCTCTTTCCGAGAATTTTGTCCTCCAATTGTGCTGCCAACGTTATAGTTTTAGTTTTGCCCAAGTCGAAATAACATCGTGGTTGGAGTATATGGAGTTCGTATGTACATTTCTCCCTTCTTTTTTTTTTGGGGGATCACGAATACGTTGACAAAATAAGGCTTGATGTGGATTGAATTTACGCGGTCCTCCAGGCATTTTGCCGACAACATCTTTCTTCGAAACTGTCCTCTGAAACTGTCACCATAATTCATTTCACAGTTCTTTACAATACATCTTCTTCATCTCATCCTATTGCGCTTTTTGGATGACACTCTATTAGCTTATAGTAGCAGTCTATGTATTCCGCTTTCTGTCAAACGTCAGATGCTAGGCATGTGGTCTGCATATGGTATAAATAGTCATTGAATCCACTACAGGAATACTGGAGCTTCTGTTTGTCATTTGAGAACTCTATTTCCGTATCTTTGCTGAAAAACGTTCAAATGAAGTGAGCTTTAGACAGCGCAGATAAGGAGATCATTCGATCCATTGAGGGATAGACCCTCAAAGCGCTTTGTTATTTATACGAAACACATGTTGACGTTGACGTGTTGCACTGTTTGCTTCCTCCTTTTTTAATCGGACCTTGGAACGGCTATGTCGGAAAGCATCATTGTAAACAAACAAATCTTATCAGACAACACTTCAAGGAACTCTCAAGACTGCTGTTGTCATCAGTTGTTAAGAGTTCACTCATCCTCTATAGAGTTTTCCAATAAGGACTTGACAACTTTTTTTTCCTAAATAAAACGCAAACCATTTGAGATATTTCAAAAACTTTATTATCGGCTTGAAGTACAATCAAAACATTTATGAATATAACTCGACTTCGTTCATATGGCCACCGCGGGCACGTTTGCAGCGGTCGATTCTTTGGACCCAATTTTCAACGACTCGGCCACACATTTCGGCCAAAACGGCCGCTATTTCGCGTTCAATGTTGGCTCTGAGCTCTTCCAACGTCGTCGGCGTATTGGCATAAACCTAAGTCATTGGTTAGCCCCACAGAAAATAGTCAAGCGGCGTTAAATCGCACGAACGAGGCGGCCAATCGACTGGCCCATTTCTTGATATAACACGCTTACCATACTTACTCTTCAATAAATCGATTGTAGCGTGTGCTGTGTGGCTTGTGGCATCATCCTGTTGAAACCACATGTCATCCAAGTCCATATCTTTCAATTCGGGCCAAAAATAATCGGTGATCATGGCGCGATAACGCGATCATTCACAGTAACGTGACGATCGTTATCGTGGACGAACAAATATGGCCCAATAATGGCATGCAAACCGCACCAAACAGTTAGTTTTTGTGGATGAAGTGGTGATTCATGAAGCACATGTGGATTTTCACCCGACCAATAATGCATATTTTGCTTATTGACGAACTCTTTGAGCCAAAAATGAGCTTCGTCACTGAAGATGATTTTCATCATCATTTCATCATCTTGGCGCATCTTCTCCAGAACCCAATCGGAGAACGTACGTCGCTTCAAATGGTCCATCGGCTTCAATTCTTGAGTCAGCTTGACCTTATATGGGTGTAAACCAAGATCTTTACGCAAAATACGCCATAATGTGGTCTTAGCGATGCCCAATTCTTGAGAACGCCGTGGAATTGACTGATTTGGATGGATCGTTTGCTACGGACGCCTGAACGGCAGCGATATTTTCGACACTTCGACCAACCCGTTGTCTCACTGACACGGCAACATCACACAACGAATATTTAGACACAAACTTGATATTGCCTGTCTACTAGGGCGAGAATTACGACCGAAAATTGGAGCTAACGCTCTTAAAATTGCAGTCATCGACTCCGAATTTCGGTAGAAAATTTTTATAATTTGCAGACGTTCGTCGTTCATGTACTGTATCATGATGAAAATGTTGAGTTTACTGAATATATTGACAGTGACAGTTTGATGATTAGTGAAAGAGTGCGTTCACAAATTAAATTCAAAGTTGTCAAGTCTCTATTGGAAAACCCATCCCCCATTGGAAAATACATTCCATTCAAGATGTTGTCGTCTTTCTCTGCTCTGATTTCTTTGGTCTTTTCAAGTCTTATGGTCATAGATTTATTGCTCAGTTCATGAAGAATATTTTCGTAGTAAACCCTTAGATATTGAGTCATGATCCTTAAACAAACAAGCATCACGAATAGTTCTTTTTAGATACCTTAGTTGGGGTTTCGAACGATGAAAGTGTTATCAGGTACATTGTTCGATACGTCAAAGTGAATCTCCACCATCCTACTCCTGATAATGTTAACCACATCTCACAACACAATTTGTTTCTTCTCCAGATCGCAAAATTTAAGTACAAATCCCCACTTAGATACTCGAAATAGTATCATTTAGTGCCTCGAAAAAGTGCTTAAAGCCTCTAAAATGCCTCACACATGGTGCTCACGTGAAATATAAATAAAAAAAATCTCCATTAATCAAAGTTTTAAACCAAAAATCATTTTAAGAAGAAGAAAAATGTAATTTCCTGTCAACTACCTCAAATAATATTGCACACATCTCCTACTCGTATAAAGAGAACATCAAACAATTTTCTCGTATCTATTACCTCATCGTTCCTGTCATCAAAGCAACATTAGTGGGAAAAAATTGTATATACTCGTATATTGTAGTAGAAAACCAGATATTATTAGAGATACATCAGCGAAATGAAGTTCCCCGACTATCTGCCGAACAACTATATCCCCAACAACATGGTGGTGGTAAGAAATAAAATAATTGCAATCCATTGCATTTTATAACTCAATTTCAACCTCAAAATAAGTAATTAGTTAGTTATAGGAGCTTGTCGGTTTGTCTGTTCGTCTTCTAACTGACTTTCTGACTTTCAGTCTTGCTTAATTGCATTGTGCTAATCAGAGTGTAGACATAGATACTCTTGGTACCTTTCGTAACTGCCACTTTTGTAAACATTAATTTTCTCTTCTCCACCTCCAGTCTGTGTTTGCGATTCAAATTCACCCACGTGAATCCATAGAATTTATTTACTCTAACTCGTATCTAGATAGTGTGTTCAGTTTGAAATATATTCGTATAAATTTCGAGTTATTTTTCTTGTTTGATTTTTATTTAAATTTTTGTTGTTTGTGGAACTAAAGCAAACAGTCACAGATACGAGTACTGTGGAAGATAACCGCTCCGACACACGGATTTATTGAAATTTTTTTCTTTTTTGACGCGACACAGGGCGGAGTGGTTTGACCCTTCTTTGTTTACATTGTGCGTTCATTCATGTGGATTTCGGTTTCATTCATTCGGATTCGATTCATAGCTCCCATCGCAGTTCCGTATGGAAATTTGTATCGTAACGCAATCCTCATAAAAAGTCGTTAAATTCAACTTCCGATTGATACTCGTATCTCAGGTTGAGATTTGAATACTCCGTATGTTAATTTTTCTATTTTCCGCTCTATCGGAATGATAATTAAATTTTCCACAGATACGCTACGCATACAAATAGTGAAATGCAAATACTCGTACAATGCTTGTATTGACTTTCATTTTGTTTTGTTTTGTTTTGTTCTATTTACAGGGTGACAGAACCACATGGGAGTATCATACAGTTGCAGTGACAAGAGTGCCCGGATACGGTTTTGGGATCGCTGTTTCAGGAGGTCGAGATAATCCACATTTTGCCAATGGCGATCCATCGATAGCTGTTAGTGATGTACTCAAAGGCGGACCAGCAGAAGATCGATTACAGTAAGTGGTTGTTTATTTTCTACTCCATACATGATATGTTTTACCCTATAGATAGTTTTGAGAGTGCAAGATACTTGAGATTGAGAATTGACAGAGGAGTGAGATGAGATATACCATAATTTTAAGATTTGGCTGGGCATTCGAATATAGACTGTCTTTCTTCGTTTTATTGATGCGGAAGTGGTCTTAAGTGGATCCAGAAGCAGAGTGGTGATCTAAAATATGAATATGGAATGGGTGGGAGAATGTGTGGATTTGTGGTGTGCTTCTTTCGTGGACCATAGAATTAATCGTGTCAAAGCTTCTTCTCTACTTTACACTTCTGCCACGAAAGCAAAGTTTTAACCGATATACAGGGTCTTCCAATAGGGACTTCCGAACTTTGACAGTTGATAGCGGCCATATTGTTGAAGCTACATCTGTCAAATTGGCTGTCATTTATTCAGTCTGTTTTGCCAAATCACCATAGATGGACATAGCGTTCCACAACATGTGCAAATAATAAAATTGTTTTACCAAAATGGGTGTTCTGTTCGGGCAACGTTTCGCGTTTTTACGGTCATTTTACGGTCGCCATAATCGTCCTACTGAGAGGACTATTCGCAGTATGGTGGATAGATTTGAGTCCACTGGTTCAGTAGACGATAAACCAACACCCGAGATCTGCTGAAAACATCGCCGCTGTCCATCAGAGTTAGGAAAATCCGAGGCAGTGGATTTCGCGTCACTCACAAGAAATCGGATTTTCGCAGGCCACAACTTGGCAAATTTTACATCGTGACTGCGGCCTGCATTCGTACAAAATTCAACTGACCCAGGAGCTGAAGGTAAACGAGCATAGACAACAACGTGTGTTTGCTGAATGGGCTCTGAAGCACTTGGAAACTGACCCTAATTTTCATCGAAAAATCATTTTCAGCAATGAGGCCCATTCTTTTTTTATAATTTACGCGCGCCTAAGGGGTTGATACCCTTTTACTGTTGCCTGGGCGTGGGCGGAAAGGTAGAAAGAGGAGAAAATAAAATTGTTTTTTTTTTTTTTTTGTAGTGGTTTGAAACTCAGGTGTGTTTGGTTTCGATATTCGCTCTCCAGGGGGTGGGAGTCCGAATAGGACGGAGAGTTTTTTCTTCACTCAGAGTGATACGAAAGTTATAATTCACAGTATTTTTTTTTTGTGCTTGAAAAACTCTACAACAGCCAAATCTACGTGTCAGTGTTATGCCTTCACACGTAGAATTTTTCTGTCTGAGTTCCAATTACACAAATGAGAAACTTGAAAAACTTGTCAATGGGTAGGATTCGAACCTCGACCCTCCGAATGAGAAGCGATTGCTAGTACCACTACACCACGACCAACCCAATGTAGGAAAATCCGAGGCGTGACTTGGGCCTGTACCCGTACAAAATTCAACTGATCCAGGAGCTGAAGAGAAACGACCATAGACAACGACGTGTGTTGGCTGAATGGGCTTTGGAACAGTTGGAAACTGACCCTAAT
Source organism: Volucella bombylans (assembly GCA_949129095.1). Taxonomy (NCBI): domain Eukaryota; kingdom Metazoa; phylum Arthropoda; class Insecta; order Diptera; family Syrphidae; genus Volucella; species Volucella bombylans. Next base: position 364,343,853 of record OX422140.1, read on the forward strand.
TTTCATCGAAAAATCGTCTTCAGCGATGAGGCCTATTTCATTACGTCAACAAACAAATTGTCGAATTTGAGACGATACCAATCCACATGGGATCGAAGAGTTTTGGGCTGGCGGCGTCATCGGTCCATATTTCTTTGAGAACGATGTTGGCCAGGCAATCACCGTCAACGGCGAGGCTATAGGTCAATGATTACTAACTTCTTTTGGTCTGAATTGGATGATATGGACATCAACGACATGTGGTTTCAACAGGATGGCGCTACCCTGCCACACAGCTCACCCCACATTGTAAATTCTTCACGAACGATTCGAGGGCATGGTCATTCAACGTGGAGGTGATGTGAACTGGCCACCGAGATCGTGCAATTCGACCCCGTTCGACTTTTTCTTGTGGGGTTTTCTAAAGTCGCAGGTTTATGCGAATAAGCCAAAAACCACAGCGGCCCTCAAAGCCAACATAACCCATGCCATCGCTCAAACTCAGCCTGATTTATGCGCAAGAGTCATGGAATATTGGACATTTAGGATGCGCGCCACCCAGATAAGACGCGGCTGACATTTGAATGTCGATAGGCCTTTCAAACGAATAAAAAATGTCGATGATATCTAACACACATACTTTGTTTTATTTAAATTTAAAGATAGGAAGCGTTTAATGAAAGACTATTTATGATAATTTTCAAACGTTACGAGGTCTTAAGGGATGTTGAACATGAATCTTCTAGATGTAAGCTTTTGCACACCGGAACACTGTGTACTTCTCCAATAGCTGCACATAAATCATCCTTGAGAGTAAAAAGCCTGGTAGGTACGTATTTCAGCACACAAGGACAAGGCGTGCACATTTACAGACCTAGAAAGGAATAGAGTTCAACGTCTTGATGGAAGAGCTGGACATTCAGCTTCCGAAACCAGTGAGTCTTTGAGTTGAAGTCACTGTAATTCATAAAGCCCTTGCTTATTTGGCGCTAAATATTGTATCGCAACATGATTTCGTGATATTGGAGTACATCGAAAGCCAGGCAGTAAGAACGCATCTCTTTCTTAGAAATAGCAAAAGCGCCTAACCGTCACTCTTTGTTAAGCACTAGACTAGATGTGGCTCCTCGGGTATAGAGAGCATAGATATTGAAGCGTCAATGTCATTGCGGGTGTGCTTTATCCACTGCGATGCGGGAAAATAGCAGAGTCAAGATGGAATTAGCTTTTTGCGACACTTCTAGGGAATTAAAGAGAAATCTTACTTACGCTATGCAATATACCCGTACCTACTATAATGACTTTTGCAGGGGCTGCAGAACCGTTGAACAAGAGCAGACAATCTTCTAATCTAACATCAAAAACCCACAAGTTCTCCCTGATCTGGACAGTCTCAGCCATGGTTGTATAGCTGCCATCAACATAGCTCCCATATGATGGATCTCCTTTGGGCTAAGTCCAAATGATCGGGTGCCGCTTAAAACCAACCAATAGCCACTGTCTCTCATGGTATGCCTCATGGTTCTGTAATATACTCTGTAATTTGTCTGTTCCTTTTCTTTCGTTTTTGTTGGAAATTTTTACCTTGGTCCTCGATCGAGGCTTCGGAGAGATGCTACTGCATTAGTAATATTCCGAAGTTTTCGTTGAATAGTCCGAAGGATCAGGATGGGAACGTAGTAATAGAGTTGCAGTCGATGCTGCTGCAAACTTGAAAGGGTTATCTATTATCTGTTATCTGCGGGCGGTTTGAGTTTTATGGTGACAAAATAACACATCAATATAGGGACAGAGATTCGATCCTACCAAACAGTAAAACGTCAGAACAGCGAGTAAAACTAGGTTTATGGAATGGAAACAACGGTGTGAGATATAAAATTGATTCTTTCTTTATTTTGAAGCTACGTTCATGCCTGGAATAGCTCACCATTCAAATGGCCTCCTCGGCTTCGCTGGCAGTGCTTCAAGTGGTCGGTCCAATTTTTGATGACTCGGTCCAATATGTGCGGTGTTATTCCGGCAATAGCGTGTCGAATATTGGCTTTGAGCTTGTCCAAAATGGTTGGCTTGTTAGCGTAAACTAAGAACTTGAGTGGTGTCAAATCGCATGATTGATGAACGCTCGCCGTTAGATGACGCAGTCACCAAATTTCTCCTTCATAACTTCGAACATTGCGTCGCTTGTATGGCATGTAGAACCACAGTTCGGATATATTGATGTTGGCGAACTCTGATCACAGAAAGTCGGTTAGCATCGCTCTATACCTGATACGATTGACGGTTGCAGTGTCTCCTTCCTCATTTCGAAAGAAATAAGCTCCGTTGATGCCGCCATGATATAAACCGCACCAAACGGCCAATCTTTGTGGATGCATTGATGCTTAGCCGAACACTTGTGGATTGTGTTCGCTCCAATAACTTCAATTTTGCTTGTTGATATAGCCGCTGAGCTGAGCATTTTGCACCAACTAGACAGAGGTGGCTTAAGATCCAAAAGAGTGTATTCACGCTCAAACTTTTCCACGGTGCAACGAATTTCCTGCACACTGAAGCCATATTGATGACCGACTTCACGATGAAATTCACGTTGCGTTATTTTTTAACAATTTATGCACGTTCGGCAAGCGTAAACAGATGTACGGTGAAATGACAAACCTTACTGAATTTTTTGACAGCTGGATGTCATTGGAAACTTTGACAGCTTCTGAAACATAAGAATTGGAAAAACTATCATTGCTATCGGGTCACCCTATAAAAATATACAATCTCTGGTATTGATGTGGACTGAACGACCTAAGGGCCGTTTGCAGTACAAAGAAATGTGGTCAAACCTACGTAGGCCATACACGTACCACACTGAATCATTAAACGCGACTTGTAATTTGCGTTGAGATGGGTGGTCGAGAGTACAGTAGACGACTTCTGCATATCTAATGAGAGATAGAATTAAGGTTATTACAATACCAACTTTCCCCGAATTTCAATTGGTGTAAAATGCGCAGTTAGCCACAGTTTCCGAAGACATTCGTACATATATCCGATCAGTGACTGTGTTAGTGTGATTGTAACTAGACAAGTAACGATCTATTACAAACCTGAGACTAGATACATGCTCTACAAATTCAATGAATTTACCGGGTAAATGCTCAAGTCAAATCGTTGGTGGGATATAGGAATTACTTATGACTCCTTAGGATTCAATTTGAATCCGTTTGCCAACTGACCACTTTTGTATTTCCTTAAGATCCTCATTGACAACAATCGCGAGTTGAAGTAAGTTTTGGAAAGCTTTAGCAACACGGAGTTGGACATAATCTGCATAACGATGAACTGAAGTATTGCTTACACACTGTCGGGAGTGTCATTTATAAAAATAGAGAAGAATAATGGCCCCAAGATCCACCCCTGTGGTACTCCCTGTGAGATTGTTTGTAGAGAACAGTGATTTCCATTTGAAATGGCCTTTTGCAACCTCTCAAGGAGGAAATTATCTTTTCAGTTTCCAGCAGAGAATTTTGTGGAATGCCTTCGAAAACGCTAGCAGAGTGAAGCTATATTTGCTCCTACCAAAATCTAAAGTCACCAATGCAAGTTGGATTGTTTTTTTTTTGGCAAAATTGGCAAAACTCTTGTCATCTTCCAAGACTGTGGGGAAGTTGATGTGATCATGCACGAGTTGACCACATGGATGAGGTAGGTGGTAGGTGGTTTACGTATCCATCTCTCCTATGGAGTTGGACTTTATAGCGTTTACATGGTCGAAAACCTGGTTTTCAGTGACTAAAATGAAATCTTCTAAATTTGCCAGGTGCACTGCCTTGATGGCACGGTTGACATCAATTTCACTAACACGAGCGACATCTTGTGGATTTAAATTGCATTTAAATTCACTGTTGTTGCTCGAGACACCAATCTTACGCAGATTACTCAAAATGTTAAGCTTTGACGCATAATTCAATTTTACTTGGAGGTGCAGCAGATTGAGGTTGACAAATTTCGAGCAGCCCTGTATGTAGTCCAGTTTGGATCTGTTTGTCGGCGCTTTCACTACATATAATCTGTTACGTTTTCTGGTGGAACTAATAACACAGAGGTGAACCATGGACAAGCCTTGTTTTGTATTCGAACTGTTTTGATAGGCACAAATTGGTCATATAATGGTCAAAGAGTTGATTGGAATCAATTCACTGTTGCATTTGGGTCAGTAATTAACCGACACTATTCCCAAAGAGCTAATGTTATGCCATATGAAGATAAAAGAGCTAGTTTTAGCGGACCTAGACAGAATGACATTATACGATCGTTGTCAGAAGCATAGTCAAGTAATATTTGGTCAAATAATAGGACTAACGATGGATCAGAAACCAGACCGGGTGGTCGATGGTGAGCGAATCTTGTTGCGTATGAGTATGTTGACATTATTAAGTTCTACAGGGGAAACTTGATCTTTCATCTGAAAGGCACGAGAATCAAGCAAATCTGCACTAAAGTCCCCATACACGGAGTCCAACTCATTTTTGATTTGCGTAGGCGTATTGCCTTTCAAAAACAAGAATTTGAGAACAGCTCGATACACAATTTTTTCTATTTTCACAAAAAACACTCAAACGACTGTCAACTAGAAAGTGCACGTCCAAAATGACTGAAACTTCGGTAAGTAACTGCCAAAAGATGCACAACTACGAGTAGCATTCACTAGCTTTTATTGACGAGTGCCGCTATATTTACGTTGCGGTCGCAAACTTTTCATACAACCCTCGTATAAAAATTAGTCTTATGATTATAATGTTGCTGGGTTCTGGTTTTTCTTCATTAGTCCTTCTTCTCTTATTGCCTTTATCTGTAGTTTCAGCTTCTTCTTCGTCTTGCCTTCCGGCGAGCGTATTGTTTACCACCTCTTGTCTGCTTCTGAATTTGTTTTTCTGTTGCTTTTCTTCCGTTGCCCCTTTTGTTCGTTTTCTATACTGCTCGATTGTTATAGGTGTTGGTCCAATTCGTACCTTGGCTACTTGTTTGAATAGGTCATCTTTTTGTTCAGGTGGTCATGTCTTCTTCTAATCTGCTGGTTCTGCTGGCCGCTGTTCTTTAGCCAGAAATATATAGTTGAATTCTTCTTTTGACCTTAATGATCTTCTTTAGGCAGGGTTTTCCCAAAGCCAATGTTTAGGCATTGAAATGCCAAACATTTTTGAAAAAAAAAAGGATCTAGCTGACGATTCTGTCGTTTGTAGAGACTGGCAGGATCGCCGTGTAATATATTGTAACATGTTTGTGTGGGTACAAATAATAGAACTTATTCTTTTCAATACAAATCCCTTTATTCAGTACAGTTAAAATTCACTATTTAATTCTTTCTCTCAGTACAATTCAATTTCTCAACCACTTATACTTTTCTTATCTTTTACTTAAACCACTTAATCACTTCTCCTAATGAACACTTCAGATTGCACTTTAGAACTGATTTTGCTTACCTTGGGGATGCTGGTATTTATACTCGAATGACATACTTCGAGAACAATCCTCGCCAACCAGCGTCCCATACAATTTCAAATTAGCTAGAAAATTCGATTCCTATCTCCAGTCATCAATGGTCGAGACTTTGTTATTCAAGTATCGAAATCTTCTGGTCTTCGAGTATCGACATTTTCTGCTCTGTAAATCTAGATGTCGCTGCTCACATTTAAGTGGTTATCACAATATGGTTGTTTTGAAATAAAATAATTGTGTTTTGCCTTCGATAGGGCACGGAAGTACGAGTATCTGTCCTCTTTATTGATATTGTTCGAGTTTTTACACAAATTTAGCATTGTCACATGTTTACATACTGTACAGTGACTTTGCTGGCGACCGAAAGTGTAACGTAGCAAGAAACATGACTCCACAGTTCACATAAGCAATTGTCTCAGAAGTGTGCCTTTTAGATTTGTTTTACATTAGGTCACTGGCACCGTGAATCATTTGTGCTTTATTTGTTATTATTATTCTGTTGTGTGCTCTGTTTCTTGATACGCTACAGTACCAGGTAAATATCTTTTCTGCTACAAGCAACTTCTCATCTCTCAGAGTGATTTTCAAACTAGGATTCTTCTCTCGGAGCACCTTCATTATTGGAACTAGCTTCCTCCGTTCTTTTTCGAACTTTGAAGGGCAAGTCCTTCTGGATGCTGATTTTGGACCCTTTCAGTCTTTTGGCATTACTGCATCATCTCGAGTCTTCATCCTGACAATAATTGTTGCAGTGTGCACATCGCGACTCCGGACAATGAACGCCGAGTCGACATGCGTATCTGGAGCATTTGCGTCCAACAAACCATCACACAAAGACTTTGCTTCACCACATATGTATCGGGTTTTCCAGAAAGGACTTGACAACTTTTTTTTAAATAAAGCGCAAACCATTTGAGTTATTTCAAAAACTTGATTATCGGCTTGAAGTACAATCAAAACATTTATGGCGGTCGATTCGTTGGACCCAATTTTCAACGACTCGGCCACACATTTCGGTCGAAATGGTCGCTATTTCGCATTCAATGTTGGCTCTGAGCTCTTCCAACGTCGTCGGCGTGTTGGCATAAACCAATGACTTAACGTAGCGCCACAGAAAATAGTCAGGCGGCGTTAAATCGCACGAACGAGTCGGCCAATCGACTGGCCCATTTCTTGAGATAACACGCTCACCATACTTACTCTTCAATAAATCGATTGTAGCGTGTTCTGTGTAGCTTGTGGCACCATCCTATTAAAACCACATGTCGTCCAAGTCCGTATCTTCCAATTCGGGCCAAAAATAATCGGTGATCATGGCGCGATAACGCTGACCATTCACAGTGACGTGACGATCGTTATCGTCGACGAAAAAATATGGCCCAATAACGCCGCCGGCATGCAAACCGCACCAAACAGTTATTTTTTGTGGATGAAGTGCTGATTCATGAAGCACATGCGGATTTTCACCCGACCAATGACGCATATTTTGCTCATTAACGAACCCATTGAGCCTAAAAATGAGCTTCGTCACTGAAGACGATTTTGCGATGTAATTCATCATCTTCTCCAGAACCCAATCGGAGAATGTACGTCGCTTCAAATGGTCCATCGGCTTCAATTCTTGAGTCAGCTTGAGCTTGTATGGGTGTACACCAAGATCCTTACGCAAAATACTACGGACGCCATAATGTGATCTGAGCGATGCCCAATTCTTGAGAACGCCGTGGAATTGACTGATTTGGATCGTTTGCTACGGACGCCTGAACGGCAGCGATATTTTCGACACTTCGACCAACCCGTTGTCTCACTGACACGGCAACATCACACAACGAATATGTAGACTCAAATTTTTACACTAAACTTGTTATTGCCTGTCTACTAGGGCGAGAATTACGACCGAAAATTGGAGTTAACGCTCTTAAAGTTGCAGTCACCGACTCCGAATTTCGGTAGAAAACTTTTATAATTTGCAGACGTTGCTCGTTCGTGTACTTTACCATGATGAAAATGTTGAGTTTACTGAATATATTGACAGTGACCGTTTGATGATTAGTGAAAGAGTGCGTTCACAAATTAAATTCAAAGTTGTCAAGTCCCTATTGGAAAACCCTTGTTACCGTCCTTTTACCTCCTACCCCGCGGCGTTGTACGAAAGGTTGCTCGGCCAACTACGGAGACTGGCCGTGGGTATAGATGTTAAAGAAATGGGCGCCACGCGATTACCCTTCCATACAACTTCAACACAACTTAAATCGCGAATTGGTTGTGACGATCGCGAACAAATCCCGTCCTTTCCCAATTAACACAAACGATTTCCTTCCAATTCTTACAATTCTCACAAGTTTATTCCATACGCCAATAATAATACAAACTTAATTCTATCTTAAAGCTAGATATCTTACTTCTATCTTAACTCTAGTTATTATACTACGTTATCGCAAAAAAAAAAAAATAAGAACACACCTCCTCAATGACTGAAGGTCAATGAGTAGCCAAAAAAAAAGGAAGGAAAAAAAGACAGAAAGAAAAAAAAAATAACAAAAACGAATTCAGTGAATTGAACCTAGAACTTCCGCACGACCCAGCAAGGCGCTTTTGTTATCACGCCCACCGACCGTATATATTTCCCTTTGTCTAAAACGGTTTAACGATACACGGCGTATAACAGTTTGCACCGAACACGTTTTATTACTCTCTTTTTTTCAGTAATACGCCCTTACTTTTGAAGTTGAATAAGGGTTTGCTTATTCATATATACATAGGTAAATTTGGTAATAGCGTAACAAAACAAACTTAAAAGCACTTAGCTGGCTCTGGGCTCTGCTACTCGGTCGTCTCGCTCCAATTAAAACTAGGGTTTGACTTGGGGAAGAATGAATCGTCCAACAGCACCAAGCTAGTCCAGGGTTTCACGTGACCCAAAAGTAGAACCTCCAACCACGATTTTGCCTTTAGTGTCCTTACGTTTGCACGAACTAGTTTTAAATTAAATAGTTGCAATAACGACTGTACTTTTTTATTTTTCTGCTCCCTGCACTGCACTACTATACTTTTGATACTGCGTTCTTAACACCACTTGCCTCACTGCCTGTTTCGAACCAAATGACCCTCTCAAATCTCCCTCAGCTAGCTACAGTCTCACCTCGCCGTGGATTAGATTATATGGCTTGGTTGTCTTAGCCCATTTTTCCGCTGCTCTCACCATGCACATCTCCATAGGCTGTATCAGATGTCCTTAATGAGAACCGCGGCGAAAATGGCCTATGAAAAATAGTAAAAAGAAACAAGGTTCCCCCCATAGGGAATTGAACCTACGACGCCCCAGTGGGAAGCTGTGCGCGCTACCTTGATGCCAAGCCCCAACCATGGGGATGATGCTCCCACTCACCATAACATGAGTTTTCACACCAAACTGGACGAAAATCTTTCAAAAAAAATTAAACCATAATACCCTTTATATCGGTGCTGTTTTGCGTTGGCAGATGCACGACCACATTTGACTCCAGGTTCTTTTGCGTGAGTTTATCTGATTGTTTTGCCTTTCTACTTGGTTGATTCTTTCAGAGATAATCTCGTGAGGAAAGTACTTGGAAGTCCTCTTTAGACGCTAACTGCATGGCAAGCTTTTTGTTTTTCTTGTCCAAAATCTGCTTTAATTGCTCGACGGTAATTCCAGGCATTTTTGAAATAGTGTGATCGGAAGAACTCACACGGCATTTTTCGTTGTTGGCGGAATCCGGAGGGATTTGTGATAGAACTCTTTTGCTCATTTAGTGAGGTTAACTCTACTCGTATGTAGGCACTTGATATTGTCGTGGAAATGTTTTACAGGCTAGGACTTACTCAGAGTTTGTTCTTTTTTGTGCAGTGTGTTCTTAATTATAAATTTTCACAAGACTTTATTAAATATTGGCACTTCTTTTTATATGTTTTTTTTTTTTTTGTTGTTAAATTTGATGAGGAGATCTTTACTTTCACATCCAAGATGATGGAGCTGTCCAAGAAATTTCATTATATTCTAGCCCCAATGGACTAGTCAAATACCATCATTTCTAATTCTATCGATTTGAGGACTAAACTTTATTGGCATTGGATCTTAATTGAGAATCCTAAATTTAGTGGAAACCGATGTCAGTCATGAAACAACAAATGACAGATACATTTTCGTATATCCATACGAGGATGTACGAGAATTTTGGCGCTGCACCGTATCAATATTGTTTCTGCCTTACACTGACCATCTATTGAATATCGCTTCACCTCAGACGAGTATGTACATGACCAAGATCAGCGGAGCCTGGTTCTCAGAAAATCTAATGAATTCACAAGCTGACTTCGTGCTCTAATTTGAATCTACGGGCAAAGCGGTGGTTCCGTACAATTTATACAGAATTCCGAGATGTAAACGTAAAGGCAATTGTTATTCAACACTTGTATACACTTTGTTATTTATTTTTTTTATTTTATTTTATTTTTTTTTAAATAAACAAGTCAGTCAGGTTAAGCGGGATGATAAGAAGCAATTATACGATTTGTCAGTGACACAAGTTCTCGTAAATAGATTACAGAGAATCACATGAGATAAAGGTTTCTGTTTTTAAGAGTTCAATGTTCGAGATTGATTTGTGCTGGCGGAGTAACTTAACATTCGGATCTGTGATGGTGGTGTTTTTATTGAGGAACAAAATTACATCGGAAGATACAAAATATATTTCATGTGGTCGACTTGGATTGTCTTAATTGTTTTGGAATATTAAGGGGAATTAGCTCATTCCAGATAAGAAGGTCACAACTTTAAGTTATCTCAAAAGTTTCAAAAGTCGCCACAGAACCTTCTAATGTGGTTGATTCATCGCTTAATCTGCTATATTTCGTGGCACCAGTTTTCTCAAATTATGATTATTGTTAGGACGAATGCGTGACTATTTTTGACAAGTTTTGCTCCATCTATGTCCACCTTAAAATCACGGACGACGAGAATGAAACTAATTTCTCGTAAGGGACTGGATATTAGCAGTTCATTGATTCTGGGCAAATTCTTTCAAAAAGCAGTTGTACTCAGCGAAAGAAACTGAATTATGTTGGTGGCACGACAGGTGGCATGTGTAAGTCTCCACTCGCTATCTTGTTTGTCTTCTGATTTTGTTAAAGTAGGAGTAACAGAGGTTTTCCATTCGGAGACGTTAGAAAACTTCAATAAAACGATGAGGAAAAAGTGATAAAATCCCTACAAAATCAGCACCAATCTGCATCCTGATGCGTGCGTAAGTCGTGCATAATGCCGTTGGAACGCATTGGAACGAGTGCCATTCACTTTTAAAAGACGTCGAGAAACAATCGTTTGGGTTGCCAATATACCCCAACCAATTGAAAATGCCAAGATTGAGAATGTCAGCTATTATTTGACCAGGAAAGGCAATTCTAACTCAGGTTCAGCTTCTGAGCAGTGTTTTTTCATCCTTGGGTAGCAACTTGATCGCCGATCTTATTTTCCGCGATCCTATTGAGAACTGCGATAAAGGCAAGACTTAGGAACTTGAGATTTGCATTTTCAGACAAGCTTGCCTGTCACAAGAAAAGAGGGTCCCCGCCTAATTATCAAGGCTTCGCTCATCAATGACGTTGCCTAATTAAAAGCGGGGGCAGAGCAAAGTACTGGTCTTTTCGTGACGGTTTTCAGATGATGCCAGCGAAGGTTCCTACGATTTGACCACTTACAAGCGGCCGGTCATAGGTCTGGTTGGCGGCAAGATCACCGTTAGTCCCTACCAGGACTTAAATCACGGTACCATCGGAATCAGGGGCCCCACGGATTTCGGTCCGAGCCTGAGTTATTAGAGGTAGGCCTCCTTGTGGGAGCATCATGGTGGCTGTGGTTTTAACCCAAATCGCGGGAAGGGTCTTCCCGCTGGCTTGACCCAATGTAGAGTTGCAAAAAATACTGGGTGCTGTGACCCTAGGATCAGCAAGATCGGCCTCGACTCATACCAAGGGTGGAACTTGTGCCACCAACACAGTTCCGAATTGGTATCTCAGGAAGGCTGCAGAGCAAATAATTTTTCCGTTTTACAATATAGTTCGTAGGCGTTCCCTCCCCTTGTTCCATGAACGGAATATCGGCTCTGTATGGCATTGCAAGAAAGGAGATAGTACGAGTATGTCATTCGAGAGTATGAGGCGTAAAACTCTTACACACATTCATCTGCAATTACAAATGTACCTTTTCAGGTCGACTATGGATTACATTTTCGGCCTTGACAAATGAAAACACCATATTTTTGTCGATTTTAAAGGCCCATCTTGTGCCTGTTAACCTGGAAAGCACCAAGGCCTTAAAAAAAGAGGAAATTGTTTGCAAAGAAACCTCCTATCATCGACACATTAGTAGCGGGGCTTTGTTTGAGATGTGAAGATTGATTCTCTGGCTTAAACTATTGGGAAGTCAGGAAAATCAGTATGGGAAACTGCAATTTGGATTTACGGTACTAAGAAAACTGGTAGGCAACTATTTATCCCGCAGATGCTTTTAGCGGAAGGTCTGACGAACGTTAAAAAATTCTTCCGCTTGAAAGACAGATCCAAGTTTTGTTACTAACGAGCATTCATTTCCTTACTCATACTCTGCTTAAAGCCGATTCTAGGTATTAGGTTAATCAGGGGCGTGATGGATATGTCAACACACAGACACCAGGCACCAAAATGGGAACATCGCGATCCCTGTGGAACTAGTTGAATTTATCTTCAAATGGCAAAAACTTAAACAATCGCCTTGGTGAAACACCCAATTTTCTTGCAAAAGCCAAGAACGCCTTTGAAGTTTGTGCCGTCTATTTCCTCTGGGCTTTCGAAAAAGTATTTCCCTACAAATTTTCTTCGACTCCGTGATATTGCATCGCATTCACACAGTATGTGTGTTATGTCCTCAACAGCTTGCAGATCACCACAGAATCTGCAGATATCCGTATCTGACAATTTGAGTCTCTTTGCGTGCTGCCGCGAGAGGCAGTGTCCTGTCAGGATTCATATTACTGTCCTACGCTTATTTTTGTTTAGTTTTATTAACTTCCTAGATCTTTTGCCGTCAAAATGCGGCCAAAGAGCCTTGGGTACCCTGTGTCCTTCAAGGCTTGACCACTTTAGGTTGGCAGTCTTTGTGATTTTGTCCTCGATAGTGCCCCTCACTATGCAAAGGGGTGGTTTGATATTGACAGGCACACTATTGTCGAGTAGCCCTCCTTTTCTTGCAAGCTCGTCCGCTTGTTCACTTCCTTTAATACGGCTGTGTCCTGGCACCAAGCACAGTCTTACCCTGTTCTGACTGCATAGTGTCTTGAGCAACAGCCCCTGACTGTATCAGAGTTGACGTTGGTTGATTCCACTGCCTTGAGTGCAGCCTGGCTATCGATGTAGATATCTCTTTCGGATACCGATCTCATTTACATTAGCTCAACCGCCCTAAAAAAAAAAGGCCGATTTTAAATTTACAGGAGTCAAAGTTCTAATGTCGTTGCTTATGATGGCATATTCGTCCTCCGTAGCTTTAACCTCTTATAAATGCGTCCCATGTGGCTCAATTGGCAAGGAAGACTCGTAAATTCACTTGGAGTGCTAAAGAAATCTCTTTTCAGAAGGGAAAACTCTTTAAAGGCTGACGAAAGCATCTGTACCGCATTTTCACTTAATTGCTTACAGTGCTGGAAAACCAACAGTACCTTGGCAGTTTTCTACTTGACATGTTCAAATCAAAAAGCCTTACTATCCAGGATACTTAGCTTCTTCAGAGGAACGGATATTGACGCCTTTCAGCATCAGATGCGAGCAACCCTGGTTCGAAGGAGATCGATTGAAAACGGCTGCTAATATACCTAATAGTTGATTCTGCTGGATAGTAGAGCGATATCTGCAACAGGACATTTCGACCGCAGTCAGCACTCGGAATCAAAGTTCTCTGATTGGCGCCGAATCGACATTTCTTGGTCTTGTTCGATACTTTCCGCTACGGCGGCATTGTTTTCTTCATTTCGCACCAATCTCTGACTGGTTGGTGGCTTAACATCCAAAAGAATGTACTGACGCTCAAACTTTTCCACGGTGCAACGAATTTCATGTACACTGAAGCCATGATAACGACCGACTTCACGACGAAATTCACGTTGCGTTACTTTCTAATAATTTATGCACGTTCGGCAAGCGTAAAGCGATGCGTGATGAAATGGCAAACCTTACTGAATTTTTTGACATCTGGATGTCATTGGTAACTTTGAGGGCTGCTGAAACATAACAATTGGAAAAACTATCATTGCAATCTGGTCACCCATTAGTTTGGGGTTGTAGACAGCAGTTTTAAGAAGAAACGAAGTAATTTTTCCACTTCCTCGTGGTGTTTGTAGCCCCATACTTGAGCAGCATACATCATTATACATTTAGAGACTGCTTGTGGTTTTCTGCATGACCAATAAGCCTGTTTGACATACAATTTTTCCATGATGGCACAAATCGCAGCTTTGGCTTCAGAGAGCTTAGACTTGTAAGCATTACGCCAAGGTATTTGAATTCCTTTACTAAGTTCACCTGCTCTCCTTTATGGTACCGTTTATCGTTTGCTGCATATTTTCCGAGTCCTTTTCGAAAAATCAGGATTTTTGACTTACTTGAATTGACGGATAGATTCCAAATGTCGCAATATCTCTCCGACTTGTCAATCATTTCTTGTAGCTGATTGGGGGAATCTCCCAGAAGAACTGTCAACAGCGTATAATAATGCCGGAACAGTAACACCTGCAACATTTACTTCTGCTACAAGGAACTTTGCGATGTCGTCAATGAAGATAGAGAAGAAAGGGTGTGCTCAGCACTCATCCTTGTTTAAGGCCCATCGATGAACTATGATAAATTGGTCGGAAAGCTATTCACCACCCCATACAGTTCTCTTGTCAGTCGCATACAAAGCTCTTACATAGTGTTGCCATGACTTTGGAAAATAAACCCAAGTTCTCGATTTCTCGATCTATTGAGTCGAACGCTGCTTTAAAACAGAAAAATAACTTTTCCTTGCGCTGCAGGTAAGTCTGGACAAGATTCGAGAGTAAGAACACTTGACCTGTTGTGGAGTATTTAGCTCGAAAGCCCGCCTGAAACTTGCTGAGTGGCCTATTATGGAAATGTGCAAATTGTTGTGCTGGATCCTAGTTTGTTCAATCACAAACGAGCTATGCGAATATGAAATATGAAAAACTAATAAGTCCGACGCTTTTACAGATCAGAAAACAGCGTTGTCGAAAGTGCTCGGTAAGGCCATTCTAAATTTGCCCGTTGGATACCAGTTACAGATGGCCCCTTTCCTAGATTTACCCCAACTTTTCCACTGTTTTCGTTTTTCTAACAAAGGTTCGTAAATCTCTACTTGGGCCGGAACAGTATAAGGTCTCGCAGAAGTAGCATCTTCGCACTGGGTCATTACCCTAACGACATCGTGACGCAACCCGAAAACATGTTCAGAAATTGTAAAAGGGACGAACGAAGAACTTCGGTTGCTCAAAATGCCTTGTAAAAGGATGGGACCAGAGTCTTGTACGTGAAATGCATCCCTAACTCGTGAAAGGGAATCCACGGGAAAGAGCGTATGGAGTACAAGATTAACTTCTGAACTGAAATAAGAAGATGGGATGTTGCTGAGTACTGTTTGCCAACTGGGAACATTTTGCTACTTTATTTCTCAAACCAATTGAATTCGGTTATGATGCAGGTGTAGGCCTTATACTAACGCTGGAACTCTCAAAGAGCCCCATGTCTTGGAAACTAGATATTGACGAAAAGATTCCCGAGCAATCATCGCTGACATGTCTCGACTACTTCTTTACTGTCACTCCGCGTAGAAAACATAGCAGAGTCTGTGTATCGAGCTTTGAACATAACTATGCCTGGCGTTGCGAAATGCACGCTGAAAAATAACAAGGCTATGGGGCTAAAGTATTCATGAATAAATGCTCATGAATCCAGCAATGTCTGAGTCGCGTTTATTGATGCAAGAACCGAAAATATTTCAGCAGACTGGGGGTTCGTCACTTCATGCAGACGGTATCCTAAATACGCGGAACAGCGAATGAGCTTGTAGAAGCACGTATAAGTCAAAAAATTAGAAAACTTAAACGTTCCTAGAACTGCCATATCTTCTGACCGATTTTTCGTCGGCGAGTAATATTCTTGCGGACACCCTCCAGATAGTTTTAGGATGCACGCAAGCCATTAACATTCCTAATTCCTTTTAAAAGAAAATGTAGACTGTTTCCTGGTGACTTAATGGAGGTCTATGCTTCTTTCAAGCAACCTAATCTGGATATTGCCTGGAAAAAAAATCAAAGTACTCTCCATAGCGTGCTGTCAAGAAATGAGCAATGTATTGCTCTATCATAGATTCACTCCTCCAACAAAGATACAGTATTTCTGAATAATTAGATTCCCTGCTGGGTTGGGTAGACGATCGATTTAGGATCGACTCAGACGTGAGCTCCCGCCCACAGTCCTATTCATCTGAACGACATGTTTCCCACATTCCGCTTATGTTACTTCATTATCAAAGACCACTCCATCAAAACTAAATGAAAATTGACTGATCTCTGCAGACCTTAACCTTGCCTCTTCTCCCCATCAAAAAACAATTTAATAACACACATCCATCTAGACCCCCATTGTGCACACTATAATCGCCAAAATTAGACGTACTTCACCCTCCATCAAAACCCCATCAGTGGTCAAACGAAAAAATGAAATTAAAATTTGCGGAGCTCAATTTAGTGAAACAACATCTGTGCTCTTCAACTGATAGATACCCAGTCCAGTAGCATCTGCTTGAGATATTATTATTTTTATACTCTGATGACATTTATCAAATTTAATTCTCCCTCCCTCATCTTTCTTCAATCCCAGCCAATTGAATGTAAAATTCATTTACGTGTATCTATGAGATACATATACGAGTACATGCCACACAAAAGAACGCCACTTTTAACTCGTTAACCTTTCAATTCTGGCTTTCATCGACCGTTGGTTGGTTACGTGCTCTGTATCCGTACCGTTTTACGGTTTCCACCTCCTTCATCTGCTCAACCATAAAATTGAACTAAAATCCAAAGAATTCACCACCAACGCATACCGATATTTACAAAATTGCTTCCAAGAATCAAATTCTGCAGAAAAGAAATCTGCAAAAAAAAAAATCCATATCTACGGTTAGAGATACTTAAAAAGTATCTACGACGACAGCCTTAGCCCATAGTCGGGTCGTCTGTCTGACAGCAGTCACAATAGCCAGCTATCGCTTGCAATTAAGATCCAATCCATGGCTAAGATAACAACAAAAGAACACAACCATTAACCATCGACAGAGAGTAGCCATTTCAGGGACGTAAATTACCTTACCTGGTATCTATTCGGTATCTAGAGTGTTAGTCTGCGAATGGAAATTGCCAACCAAAAGAGAGCTACAAAACTAGCCAACTTACGAATATTGGGTGTATAGATACGTTAGATACATCAGAGTAACTGGCAATACAACAATAGACGGAACTGTGTCAGGTAATGGTAATCCCAAATGGATTTGCGATGTGAGCCGTTTAATAATCCTATACCCTCGTTTACTCTACCTACTTGTGGTCTTTCTGTGCGAGTCCGTAATCGTAGTCGTATGCGCGTACAAAATGTATCTCTATGGGAATTTTTGCTATTTTTCTTTGAATTTTTTTTTTACCTTGTCATGTAAGTAGGTAGCTAGGTGAGATTTGTTTAACTACTTTTAGATACACCGTATATACCCGTAATCGTAACTAGAATGCAAAAAAGAAGCATAGAAAGTGTACCACTTAGGCCCGTACGATACCATACGATACGAATACACATAAGGCGTACTTGTGGTGTGTTTAAAACAGGTCTGAGAACGATTTTGAGGGGTCAGTTTCATACTCGTTTGCAAATACTTGTATCAGTATCTACACTTTCAAATTTACAAGGTCACGAGCAGTGTTGCTAATTTTAATCCAATCGGAGTAGCTTTATTCGCAGAAAAGTGCTTCAAAGACTCTTCATCCGGTCAAGGAAATCATATGAAAGCTGCTCTAGATCTATTATACTTATATCCACGACTTATTGCAGGGTTAAGACTCTATTGTCAAGAATGTACGTGAAAAAAGAAGGAAAGTTGGTGTGCCTCAAGGTTTCATTTTATCTCCTAAACTTTTTATTTTAACTATTGTCATCAGTATTATGTTTTGGGGATGATATACCTTTTGTCAGAGACTCAGTCCTGTGTTTAGGATGTAGAAAAACATCTTAAAGTGCATTCTGCTCCAGTCTTCATAATTTAAAGCGGCCAATAATGTGGGATGGAGTTATTTTAACTCATGGTAGACATCTGAACTTCAGCCACATAAGAGATGTAATTGTAATTGTGGTTGTCCCCCTCGGAAGCTCATCGGATCTCTGGTCACAATTATGCTGTCAATTGTACTAAATTACATCGCATCGCTTACTACGGCCTTTTTGCTCCACATCTTATTCTATTCGAACTGATCAGGCCATGAACATGTGAGTGACATTGAACATTATCAGGTGTAGCTTCTGTGTATAGTGTATACACGTACTTAGCATAATTATTCGGATTTGGTTGGCAGCGCCGTGGAAAGGAAACCGTTCTAATTTTTTACCAATGAGTAGCAATTTTTATTGGTGAGGATTAGCCAGTTTCAAGACGTTTCGCTATCATTTGAAGAGTGTTCATTCGTCTATATGAGCACACTTTCTCTGGCGTTATCTAGCAGGCTGTAGGGCCCCAAAATCTACAAATTAACATTGATGAGTCAGCAACATAGATCCGGGAAACTCTTCTGTGACAATTTAGGCCAGTATTCGGAAGTTAACATCTCAAAAAACCACATTTAAAGACTCTATAAATCGAGATGACTACTAGACTAGCTCTTCTATGGAGTGCATTGTTCTCTCAGCGGAGGGTCACTGTCCTGTGCGCCAAACAGCGAATATATATCTTCTCGGTGTAGTGTAGCAACTAGTAGAATATCTTCTCGGAACTACACACAGTTTCAAAACATTTAAGACCCATCACACACCATAGCGGCGATTAAATACTCAAAATGCTACTTTCATAATGTCCAGAATGTGGGCTGATAAAGCTCGTTCGTGTTCTCAAAATTATGAACTGAAGTTGGGTTCGTCTTTATAAAAAATGGCGTAAAAGTCATCACCGTATCGGAAGAAGTTCTCATTTTCCCAAGAGGATGCCTGTGTCATCACGGTTTTGACGTTGACGTTTCGGAAACGCGAAACTATTGTGTTAAAGTTGTTGACAAATAATCAATGTTTTTTCCCCCCTTTTTTGCGTTGTAAATTTTGCATAAGGCACTAATGAGCCGACAACCGTTAGTAGTGCCGGATGCTTACCGGCTAAAACCACCTCCACCTGAACAGACCGATTCGTTCTCCCTCTTCACATTGACGCTCTAAGTGTCTAAGTTTGCTGAGTATATTCTGCAACGATATTATCGGAAGTAGACCACTCTCCAAATAGTTCCCGTAAAGCCGTCCTCTCGGTTTCATACCGTGAACAATGGAAAAACACGTGTTCCGCATTTTTTGAGACAGTTTCACAAGTTTGCGATGTTTTTATGTTTACGTTTAAACTTATTCCCTGGAATAGTCATGTGCCGTCAAAGACTCCTCGTGGAGCTGCGAATCGCCGAAAGGCCGCTAGGAAGGCTTGCGTAGTTAAGTCAGTCGCGGCTTCCAGATGAATGGCCTTTGTGGAAAGGCACAACGACAACAATATAGCGCTTAAGCATCTTGGCGCCTCGACCTTTCCAAGACCGGATGTTGAGTGGGCCTGCGTAGTCTACTCCCGTGTAATAGAATGGTCTTGATGCGGTGACTCTTGGTTTCTCATTATCTGTTTGGCGGTCTTACATCGGTATCGATGATATATAACGCAGATGTTGATGAATTTTTTAACGGTTCTTTTCGTCCTTAGTATCCAGTATTTGGTCCTTATCATGTCATCATTAACTGGATCCCTCCATGCAGAGTTTTTGTATGTGCATCGCGTAGTACGATGGTGGTGAAATGGTGACTTGGATCTAAAATGATAGGATTCTGTTTGTCGTACGTGAGGTCTGCATTTTTGAGTCTTCCCCCCACTCTAAGGATGCCCTCGGTGTCAATAAACGGACTAAGCGATGTCATTCCTCTGTCTTTGCTAATCCACTCCGGGAACATATCGCGTTGCGCACCACGTATGAGTGTTTTTACGGAAGCTCCTAATTCCCATGGGTCGAGGGTCTCAATCATTCTTCTGTGTCTATTCCGTATATTATATATGAAGCGTAGACAGTACGCTATAATCCTAGTCACTCTGGCTAGCCTTGAATATCGATGAAGCAACTGGTTTATCATATTCTCTTCTGCCTTCCCGAGAAGGACTTCTAGTTGTTGCGAATGGTCTCTTCCTTCGGTGGTCAAATTTGTGGGTTGTACTGGGATTGCAAAAATGGTGGACCATTCCACCACAAACTCGCTGCGAGTATTTCCGATGGGAGCCTGCCACGCGACACCAAATCTGCTGGGTTTTCTTGCTTTGATATGTGCCTCCATATATCTTTCTTTGTGAGTCGATGTATTTCTCCCACTCTGTTGCGGACGAATGTCTCTCGCTTTGATTATGGCGAGCGAATCCAGTGAAGAGTTATGCTAGAATCTTCAGAACTCGAGCCACGTAATGGAGAACCTTTGCTAAGAGGACTGCACCGCACAGTTCCAATTTAGAAAGGCTAATAGGGTTCAAGGGAGCCACATTAGATTTGTCCATAAGCAGATGCATGTGAACCTTATGGTCGCTGTCCCTAACGCGAAGGTATACCGCTGCGTCGTATGCCTTCTCGGAAGCATCATTGAAGCCATGCAGTTCGGAGAATTGAGTGTCCATCGTGGTCCTGATCCAGCGAGGAAAATGGATTTTATTTATTTGTTTTAAATCATGGAAGAATATATTCCATTCTCTCAGTATTGTGGCATCGACAGGCTCATCCTAGGACATCTTTCGTAACCAAAGTAGTTGCATAAAGCCTTTTGCCTTTACGATACATGGCGATATCCAACCTAAAGGATCGAATAACCGAGCTATCGTTGATAAAATGAACCTTTTCGTTGGCACCGGATTAGAAGGAGGAATGTAATGGAACGACATCTGTACTTGGAAGCCACTGAATACCCAAGGTTTTTATTTGATCCGATTCGCCAGAAGGTACTGAGAATGAGGACTCACAGTCTTCAATCGGAATACCTTGAAGTAGCTCTTTTGTGTTCGAGGTCCATTTACGTAGCTTGAAGCCAGCTGCCTGAAGTGATTCTCTTATTTCCTTAATTTTTTCTCTGCACTCTTCCTTGGTGTCTGCGCCGGAAATCAGATCAGCGACGTACATTTCTTCAGCGATTATCTCTCTTATCCGAGGGTATTGCTGCCAAGACTCATCTGCTAGGTGCCGCAACGTTCTTATTGCAAGATACGGAGCCGACGCCGTTCCGAAAGTAATTGTGTTGAGACGGTAAACCTTGATGGTTTCGTTTAGATACTTGCGCCACAGTACCAGCTGATAAATAAAATCAATTGCGTTGACCCAGATTTGGCGGTACATCTTTTCGATGTCCACCGTAAAGGTAAAGCGGTATTACCTCCATCGCAGAATTATATCCGTAGCATTTTGTTGCAAGTTTGGTCCGGTAAGTGCACTGCTCTAGGTGATGTTTAAAACTTATACGACTATCAATCACAACTCTGGGGTACTTGAGAAATGCTTGAGAAACAGTCCTCCAACTATTATCGATATCGTTTCGCGAATTTCCCTACTCGCAATAAGTACAACCATCGGTGAGTTGCAAGTCGTTGTTAGTTAACCAGCAACGTGCAGTTGCAATTGTTTCGCTGCTGTAGAGCTGGTCATCTTCTAGCGTTTTTGCTACAACCACCACAGCAATGTCATCTGCAAATCTGATAATCGACGCTTCGCTTATAATTTGTAGGCCTGAGATTTCATCGTACGTAGTATTGAATAGCAGGGGACCTAAGACCGAGCCTTGTGGCGCACCGAAAGTAACTTCGTACTCTTTAATTCCACCGTCAGAGTCATAGAAGAGGATTCTATTCGATACATAGCTCGGAGATAGTTCGGTACTTCTATTTGATAAAGACTGCTCACAATCCGTTCCCAGTTCGCCGAGTTAAGCGCATTCTTCACGTCCAGGGCTATGACATGAGGTGGGTGGTTTTGGCTCAACGTTGCTGATTCTCTGGTCGTACGGCAACGCAGGGCAATAGTAGATGTGGTCACCGTGAGAGCAGCCCATTGTCCAAACATCAACCACGCGATGGGTCACTCAATCGGACATTAGGGTATTTTGATAAAAGAGTGGAAGATATTTTCGATTTAAGTGCAAACATCGCATCCTCTTTTGCTTGGAGATTGCCAATCGCGTGTAAATTACAGAAAATTTAAATTTAGACTCAAAATCAATGAGAATAAATTTCATGTGAAAATCATCGTGAGGGTCAGGGCAATCAAAGTTGTCGGTTTTGAGGCACTGAAATTGCACAATAAGAGCCATTACATCCTGTCAAAATCACTGAGGAAAGTGATGCAGTGGTTTTTGTTTTTTTAAGTCACGGGTCCTATACGAAGAAGTCACAGAACTGCACAACCCTGTCTGCAGCATTCTAGAAAAAGCAGATGGTTGCCTCTGTGTCCATCCGAGTTGAAGCTTTCCCCTAATTGTTAACTTTCACGCTACCTATTCCTCGATCTTAATCAACAAATTTTCTCACCACTCCTCACCGAAATAGAGATTTGAACGTAACTTCCGAAAGAGCATTGTTGCTCTCAACGATCAATAAAGTGTTGCCACTTTGGAATGCAGATTCAGCTGCCACAAAAAGACAGTTGGCTTATAGATCAGCTGGTGCGCCTCTATAATCTGGATTTTGTCTCCCACAGGAAGGATGAAGTCTGCGAAAAGCTTTAACATGTCATGAATCTAGTCTAAGGTGTATGAATATTATAAACGTTGTGTTAGGTTGCTTATGCTATGTCATCACACCTCAGTTACTTAAACAATGTTCGCACTGGACCCTTTCTGATTGACAAACACCCGAAACGGCTAGGGTTCTTCAAATATTTTTTACATGACTGGTAGAGACGAAGCGGAGGAGAATTCAATTGAAAAAGTTATTTGTGTTTTCTTCTTCAAAATATGGCGTCAAATCGCAAGATCTGGGTGACCAATTGACTGACGGATGCATTTCTTGAATGACTCTATTGCCAAATCGTTCTTTCAATAAAGCGACCTTTTCATTGGTATGGGGTGAAGCACCATCCTGTTGGAACCATAGTTCTTCCATATTGATGTCACGCAAATTTGGGAACAAATAATCGTTGATCATCGCATTCCACTGCTGTCTATTGACAGAAATTAGTGCTCCGGCCTCATTTTTGAATAAATAAGGATCGATGATGCCGCCGACGTACAATCCACACCATACCGTACATTTTTCTGGATGCACTGTCATCTAGTGAACTTCGTGAAGATTGTCCTCTTTTTGGTCGTTTGTCAAAAACATCAGAAACTCTGCCTCATCCTCCATCCCAACGCTCATTCACAATGACATTCCAGCTGTCAGCTCTTTGGACAAAGCCAATCTGCTTGCTGCACACTTTGCGGCCAATTCAACACTCCCAGATTGTGCTGAGTGCGTCGAATCTTCAATGGGACGAATATACTTTCGCACTCGTGTAGTAGCAAGAGTACTTAAAGATCTCAACATACAAAAATCCGCTGGTCCAGATGGTGTATCTCCCCTTCTTCTGAAGGGGTGTTCTTCCACCAATTATCAATCCTACTCTTTAGGACTCTTTCCAAGCAGATGGGAAACAGCATTTGTCCAGCCCGTTCCTAAAAAAGGCGAATCTTCTTCTCTCTCCTCCTTCAGACCCATTGTTACGTCTTCCCAAGCTCATAAAATATTTCGAAACTTCTCAATGGCCGGTACTACGGCCTTCTGGTCCTACAGGTCCACTGTTTGATGGCATGCCTCTATGAAAAGTGGAATCAAAGCCTACGAAAATCTGTCGAAAGCAAGATAGTTGCACTTGATATTTCTAAGGCATTTGACAGAGTTTGGCATCAGGCTCTTTTGTCGAAAATGCGTGCATTTGGGATCGATGACTCTCTTCTTCAATGGATTAGAAACTACCTTTCGGAACGTTTAATTCCAGTTGTCTTGGATGGTTTCAAGTTTGATATTCACAAAATAAATGCTGGTGTGCCCCAGGGCTCCGTTCTGTCTCCGACACTCTTTTTAATTTTCATCAACGACCTCTTGTCTGCTACTTCTAATACAAAATATTCCTTTGCTGACAATAGTAATCTCTGCTTTTCATATTCGTTCCCTGACTCACGTCCCTGTTCTTCGGCTGTAGAACGGTAAATTCTGATATTAACAGCACAACCAATTGGGGAACCACCAACAGAGTAGAATTTAATGCTTCCAAAACACAATGCTGTCTGCTGCCGTTAAAGCGATTTTTTAAACGATAATTTAAACACCCAGCCATTGTCTATGAATGACACTTGCATCGTCGATACCGAAAAACTTTCCATTCTCGGCATGTGTGTCAGTGACAGCTTACGTTGGAATGACCACATATTCGGTGTCGTCAAAAATTCTGCGAAATGTCTAGGTTTCTTCAAGCGATGTAAGAAATACTTCACCCCCTCTGATCTGGCCACAATATATAAGGCATTCATCCGCCTGAAATTAGAGTACAATGCCCATATCTGGTCGGTTGCGGCCAAAACATCTCTGCACCTGCAAGATAGGATTCTAAACCGTGCGATAAAACTCATAGGTGATACTAATATCACTCAAACAATGGACACCCTCGAACACCGACGTAATGTCTCGTGTCTCACTCGGTTTTATCGCTATTTCCATCACCAGCGCTCCATAGAAATCGTCAGTAGCATACCGCTCCTTCAAACTTTTAACCGCAACACCTGTCGCGCTATGAATGCTCATCAGTACACCCTCAAGCCCACTTTCGGAGGTACTCTAAAATATCGTGATTCGTTCCTAGGCCGTAAAACTCGCTTGTGGAATGTACTGCCTAGCTCTTTATTCCCTAGTCATTATAACCTTCAAACATTTAAAACCAACGTTCACCGGTACCTCTCTTTTCATCCTTCCTGATTTTCCTTCGCCCGCGCTGTGTGCAAACATTTTAAGGGTACATAAAAAATCCCTTGAGCGCGCGCAAATTATAAGAAAAAAAAAATCGGCAATCCTGCTTGTTTACGTAGCCATTTAACCCGAAATGAGCCTTCTCACTGGACAAAACTGGGTCAACTTTCAGTTGATTCAAAGCTCAATCGCTGAACACTCGACGCAATAAATGGTCACGTGGTTTTACCTCTTGCACCAATTGGATCTTTTAGCCGTGAGGCAAAGTTGTTGCGAATGACGACGAACCGATAAATTGCAGTCCTCTGCAGCACTAACTTCTATAGCCGCGGTAGTTTTTGCTGAACGCTCTGTTCTCGAATTTGTTGGTGTCTGAGTATCTAATAGCGTGAATTGGGTGCGAAATTTGTCAATAATTCGATAAATAGCGCGTTCAGGTGGCCGATGATGTCTACCATAAATTTCGTGAAGTGCTCTATATGGTAAGTTTCGCGAACAGAGCCTCGATTTTGGAAATAAATTTCAAGGATTTGAAATCGTTGTGGTTGTAAATCTTTCCATGATCAAATATGCAAACTGTACTGAAAATAAATAAAGTTTATCAGCTCAATGTCACAGTTGATTAGGCATTTAATCCCTATTGAAACTTGAGGAGCAAAAGGTCCCGAGCAGTAGAATCCGTCGATTCATTGCTCCGTAATTTTTAACTGACAGCTAGATAGATGTGTGAACTTCGGCGGATAAGGTAGTATTACTTTCTATTTTTCCAATCCGTTGGTAAATCGCACGTTCACGTATTGAAGTTCACACATTCACAAAGCAGCATTGAGAGAATGTAGAGAAACTGTCATCGCTCGAAGAGAAAAGACTCTCAGCAATAACAAAATGTCATCGGCTGTCTTCTGTCAGCATAGATATTTGACGGATTGTGTTCTTTCTGCCAATATGTGACCACCGTCAACGGAATGACAGATCATCCTTCGTCGGTCGTTGTCGTTGTTTGGTTTATCGGGATGGTGAGCAATAACGTCATGCATGTTCGAAGATGTTTATTGGGATCTGTTGATAACAACGCCATAACACTTAATCTTAAAAAAGAATGTGCCAGTACCCTTTAACGAAAACCAAAATGTTGCTGTTGGTTAGTTCATCAGACACTTCTTTGCCATCATTTCGAAATCGACATCTTGCCTACGAGTATGAAAATCCTCTTATAACCTGAGTATGTTTCCATATAAGTCGTACATACGGAAGTCCATACATAGACTTCAAGGGCATTCGTACCAGATGATGGTTTTCGTACGTCAAACGTAACCCATCACGGGTGAGGGGATATCGAATTATGACACAACGCTTCATAACGTGTCCCAAGCCACCGGCTCTGTTGCCATTATACTCGTAAATAGGTAGGAAATTGCTGTGCTACTCCAACACGGCCACCGCGGCCTTTCTCCTTCTTTTTTAATCGAGCAGTACCTATAGTGTTGCACCCTCTCAAACGCCATTTGAAAGCAAGTTCAATGAGATGAAGTAGAGATCGTCATCTAATCCAATATTGAATGATAATCGAACACGAACTAGGGTCCCCACTCCAAAATTCCGAGTTCCTACTTACCACTGACTATAAGAGCTATAGGCATACGATCATGTCCTGGCGATCTGTGTAAGGCTTCGATTGCGACCTGGATCTCACCTTCACTGGGAATTGAGGTACGGAGTGTTGCCTAATTGTATACGCAACTCAGAACCGTAGAAAGTGATCGAATCATCATCTCAATCTAGGAGATCTAGAGCTATTAGTCACTCGTTTATCCTTCCTATAAGTATATATATACTTGAATCGTTTGATCGTTTCACGGTCACCCTCCAAATAACTTTGTTCAAATCCGCTCCAGAAGTGAGTAGTTGGTAATAATAAATTGCTGCTTGGTCAATAACCTTTTTTATTGGCGCTCTGAAGAGGTTTTTTTCTGCTCAATGTAATGATTGATAGCCAATCAATTTCGATGCTCTAGGGGGAAAAAATATAAGGTACTATCAAATCGATCAGGTCTGATCAATCATACTTTTTGTTGTATAACAAGGCGGCACAAGCTCTGAGGTCTGTCCATACATGGTTTTCCATTGTGATTGCGTTCGTCAAGGCCATGTTTCGTCATCACATGTCCGAGCCTTTGTTGGTTTGGTTCTTGTTGCCTTCCATTACAAAGACGGATGCGCCATCAGCATCATATGCCTTCTATTAACTGTGTATGGTTTTGGTGACAAAGATTTTGGTCTCTAAAAGTTTCAAACCGCAACGAAAACACCATTGTTGCTGTTCTATTGGAATGGAAGTGTTGAATTTACCCGATTGCATCCAAGTCAGGTCTTTACCGGAAGTGCTCACTTCTAATTTGAACGAAAGGTAAATATCGGTACCATGCCCTATCTTGGGTAAATTTTCTATAATCTGTGCTTTGGTCATTGTCCGTTGGTGTCCTGGGACTCAAATCTGGTGGTAGAGATTGCAATTTCACTGCGCCTCGTTCAAATATACATTTCCAGCATTCCGACTTGTGTTTGCGAATCCCCCCATGTTTACTCGTGAGCACCCTATGTCTGTGCCATACCTCAACCATCATCATTTATTGCAGCTGCTTGGAAGATTTATTATTTGATTGCCACCTCTAGTAATCACAGTCCAACGGTGCAAATCAAACAAGTGCCAGTGCCATACTCCGTCGTCGGTCGGTCGTTGGAAGACCCAAAGGTATGATGTAACCATGCAAATAACTCCGAACGTTAAAGCAAATTCCTCACCAGAACCCAAAGTTATTTTAACGGAGCACTGCCACATGTGCGTATTGAATATTCGTCATCGCGTAGTATGGCTATTCCCCATACATGCGGATATTTACGAATTACTAATCTCTTGAATTACGTGTACATTAGCAATTCAGATTTTTTACTTCACCTCTGGCTTTGTGATTTGGTTTTTGTTTTGTGTTTAGTTTACGGAATGCGAGGAATGCAATCTACGAATATGTGAATTTCCATTAAACCTTCACTTTGGTTGATCCACTTTCATGGGGTACCTACTTACCAACAACACTGTGGAGAGCTCGTAAATTAGGCCCGGATATTTCGTTGTATTATCTGGTTGAATCTCCTCGAATCCGTCAATCATTTTACGAGTATTGCCCTTGGTTTAATCAAACAAACCAATGAAAGAGAAATAACTCTGATAATTATGTTAAATCGTGTCGCAATAACAATCCAAGATACCTTCGTTCTTTTGCAATTAGCATAGCAGTGCTACATTAAGATACTGAGATACTCGTGCTTAATGTATGGCGCAATGTGTGGGCTAGATTTTGTCATATCGTAAAAAAAGCAAACCACATCGAAGTCAGGAAAGCAATCAAAAAATGTCAACAGCTAAAACTAACCGCTAGATGTATATAGGTATATCTACGAGTATAGTATCGCAAAGATACAGAAATTATGTGCTAATACTGTGTGCTGGCTTGCCTTTTTTATGATTATTCATCTTAATTCGGACATGATTCGGGAATGACTATGAATCGAACTTTGTCTTTGTTTATGGCTATTTATGGGGCAAATGCTGCGATCGGTGTTGCCGTTATAAATAGTTTTGAGGGAATGGAAACAGATGAATTGGGGAGTAGAATGGAAGTTTGGAAAAAATTCAACAAAAAATTAAGAAATAGTAATAGAACTAGAGCACTCGTGGGACTTTTAGTACTCGCAAAGCAAAGTGAAACCACATTGATCATCGAGTCTGAAGTTGTGTCAAGTAAAAAGATTGCAATCTTTGCAATCTGCAAGAAAACAAGAAAGCCACTGAACTCTTGGAAACGTTTGTTTGATCTGCCACCAAACCGAAGAGCCATTCAATTTGCAGTTACAAGTATGCTCATATGAAACCAAACCTTGAATAGGAGCCCTAACCGAGTATTGAATACAAAGTTCACCGGCGATTTCATTTCCCGTGATCCCAGTGTGACCTGGGACCTTGGAAATGCAGCCTTCGGACTGAGTTTACTGAAGTCTTGCATTCTCTAACTAATTTGGAAGTCGTGATAGGGTTCAGCAAGGCTTTAAGCGTAGCCACAGATGCGGATGCTTGGCTCCCTCCAGCGATTCTTCACAATATAATTCTTTGCCTTCGTGTTATTCCGGCAATAGCGTATGGAATTTTGGTCTCGAGTTCGTCCAAAGTGGTTACCTTGTTAGCGTAGACTAAGGACTTGACGTAGCCCCAGAGAAAATAATCGAATGTTGTCAAATCGCATGATTGCGGCGGCCAATTGATGAATCCTATGCCATAAATTGCACCAATAATTGTAGAGGCATTGATGCTTGGCCGAACACTTGTGGATTGTGTTCGCTCCAATAATGGCAATTTTGCTTGTTGACATAGCCGCTGAGCCAAAAATGGACCTCTTCTGAGAAGATGATTTTTTGGCCAAAATCCGGATCTCAGGCCAGCATTTCAAGCGCTCAATTAGCGAACACACGGCGTTGTCTATGGTCGTCCGGATTCTATTCTTGCGTCAGCACAATCTTATACGAATGTAGGCCCAAGTCCAATCACAAAATAAACCGGTTTTACTCTCTGTCGATGCAAAATTCAGCTGATCGGCGCCGAATCGGCATTTCTGGGTCTTCTTCGATTGTGGCTATTTGTTATTTTGCACCAATCTCTGTCTGATTGGTGGCTTGAGATCCAAAGGAGTCTACTCACGCTCATACTTTTCCACGGTGCGACGAATTGCCTGCACACTGAAGACATGATGACGACCGACTTCACGACGAAATTCACGTTGCATTATTTTTTAATAATTTCCGCACATTCGGCAAGCGTAAAGCGATGCATGAGGTCTGTTTGGTTACTTTATGTGGTGAAATGGGTAAAAGCTGTCAAAATTCAAAGATAAAAACGCAGTAAACCACATTTGTGTATAAAACGTCAAAAGTCAATTAGTGAATTTGGTTGTTGTATAATAAATTCTTTCGCAGAATAGCTGTTTGCTTTGACAGTTGTTATACAGCTTACTCACAGAAATTTATGAGGCAGAAAATTGCAACTATTTCAATGGAGGGGAATTGTTTATCTCTCTCATCGGCTCTCTTTGTTGCAACTTTTTGAAGTAAACAAACAGGAATTTGTAAAAAGTTATACGAATTTGTACAAATTTGTACGATATTTCAAGTTAACAAACAGACCTATGATGAAATGGTAAACCTAACTAAATATTTTGACAGCTGGATGTCATTGGTAGCTTTGACAACTGCTGAAACATAACAATTTGAAAAACTATCATTGCTATCTGCTATCAAACACTACAAAGTCCGTTCCAAAGCAAGCAGGATATTTTCAAAATAGATATATGAGAGTTTTCAATCCAATAATTAGCAAGTAACGAAAACAATTCAATTTTATTTAAGGTATTGCGACTTAGATATTTACTGAGACTTAGTAATTTATTTCTTTTAGGCGAGATCAACGTCGGCACGCTTTGCTATGAAGGGAATAAAAGGTGTTCTCTCTATGTCGGCCATCTTGGTTGTTGTCTCTATTTGTTGAGTTCCCCCTAATTCAGTCATCATGACTGGCCAAAAGACAATAAATTGACAGCTGTTTGTAGTATTCGATTGACAGCTCTGAACGCTGATTTTGCTGTTGAATTTCTGCTGCCTCCAGTATTTCTAGTGAGGCAATCTATTGGTAATTACTATATATCGGTATATGTATATCGAAAAGCCGCTTCGTCTTCGACTTTGGTCACGTTGCGTTGTATTCGCTTTGTGTACGTTTTAAAATGACATTTCTGAAACTGTCTAGAAGTGTTCTACAATTAAAGTGAACAACTTTTTTTTGCGAATTTGTTTGTGTTTAATTTGTTTCAATTGGAAGCATGTTTTCATTCCAAATTAATCAGCTCAAATTTTTAAAACTACTCTGCCAACTAGCACACGAAACGTGTTTTTTTGTTTACATTTGCTCCTTTTGTTTCCACAGCTGTTCAAAAGCAAGCAAAAATTCAGCATGTTTCAATTTTCGCTTCACTTTGAAGTCTGTTACGTAAAATTACGTTCTTCATTACGAATACCAAACGTAAGTCTGAAGCTCAAAACGACATTGCCATAGAAAACATTGAATACCTGTAGTTGAACTTGACACGTCAAAGTGAAGCTGCAGCTTTAGCCATTATTATTGTGTTTGAAGTGACAGTATGTTTGTGTCATCGGTAAAAAAATTTGCATCGAATTAAAAATTGCTCAGGATTCAACATTCAAAGGACATCATCAAGGAGGCCAAAAGGAACAATAACTTCCTTCCCTTACAAGATTGTGAATGGTGATGAAATGTGTTGTTGTTTTCAATATGATCCGAAAATCAAGCGCCAAAACCCAAAACATCTCGCTTGAAGAAGTCACAGGTGAAGACAATGTTGATTTGCTTTTACAATTCCAAGGGCATTATCCACAAATAGTTTGTTCCACTGGGGAAACAGTTAATGCACAATTCTTGGTGTTTTGAAGCCTGATTTGGCAGCGACTTTTACCTTTTCGGAAAAATGCATTTGTCGATGAAAGGAAACGGTTCTGTGGACGTAGAAGCCATCGAAAAGGCTTATACCGCATCCAGAAGGACATCCCACTCATTCGATATATTTTTAGATCGTGTAAATCGCTGTATTGACTCGGTTTTGCCAAGAAAAATTGTTGTTCTTATTTTTAAAAGTGCTGCCTTAATATGAATACCAAAACGAGCGAGATCCATCAATGCATCTAGAACAGAACCATGTCAGAACATGCAGTCAAGACAGATCGTTCCTTGGTGTCTGCTAAAAGCAGCAGTGAAGTGCACGTCACATGGTCGGTCAAGGGCTCGCTTGAAGACTTAATATTTCGGTGTCGAGTAGAGTCGGTTATGCCCTCTAAAACTTTGTTATCCAATGGGTTGATGTCTGGACTACAAGCTGGCCAATTATCTGGTGATATGAAATCTGAAACTGTTAAGTGGAAATCGCTGGAGAAGATCTGCACGACTGTCCACGGCTTTTTGGAAAAAATATTTCCGTCTTCCAAAACAATTATTTGACAAACTTTCGCCGTTTGACTCATTTCTCGCCACTCACTCTCATAATACCATTCATCACGGTGATGGTGACTACGTTTGACCCTAAAAAGTAGTTCAGGCGCTCCTCTTGACGATGATGATAGTCATTAACTCGATTGTTTTGTTAATTTAAAGATTTTCAAGGGGATGGCTTTCTCGTCTGTGAAATGAGAGCTGCTCAGAGTGTTCAGTGTGTTTTTTTGATGTTCCGGGTATCAAATCTTTTTTGATTTGTAAGACATGGAATTTTGATAAATTTTTGTGAAAAGCAATCAGAAAACGATTTTCAATATCGCCGCATTGCATGACTGACTCTAAAGAAATGAAGCCAAAAACCTTTTACACAGCAGTGGTACGTAAATGCCACATGTCAAACATGAAAACAATGCGTTCTATGGTCCCTGCACCATGAATGCGTTTAGTGATGGGACAATGCGATTTACAATTCGCGAGAAACCCATCTGTACATGCAAGCTCTTACTGAGAATGCAGGTAGTTTTAACGCAGTTCCAGGTCAATGATCTGATTCTCAGTAAATCCATTGTGACTGGGAATTTGTGTATCCTTTCACCATTCACAGATATTTCGCCTCTTCCACCTGCTCTTCGCAATTTGTCACAGGCTCACTAAGTTAGTTGTTTCCGCTTTTAAGACAGACATATGTTTATCTATAGAGGAGTGAATTCTAAGGTTCTCATTCGCCTGGAAAATGCCAGCCCCACACGCGAATTCATTTTAGAGAACCCAGGCCTCGAATGAGAACTCGACTACTTTTCCGTCTTTGCTTAGATTCTGACAAAAGTTAGTCCTGAGTACAGGAAAATTCATATTTTCGTTGTAACCAGAGACGACATGTCCATAAGACATGTTGATGTTGAAAGGTGATGTTGTAGCAAAGACTTCTTCTTTTTGATTAGAAGATGGTCTAAAAGGTGCAGGGAATGATAATAATGAAGAATACTCTCAGGAATTTTCACTCTGCTGTGCCCAATACCTACATTTTTCTGGGTTCCAGTAGATTGCGCGTGTTAACACGACAGGTCCAAAATTCTCACGGTTCCGAAAGTAGGTCGTGGTACAGCAAAAATTTAAATCGGACAATGCCCCCAAAACCAGAATATTTTTTGCCGATAGAGATAACTTGTTCTATCTTCTTCAGTTGTTGGTTGTTCCACAACAAATTATAGTCGGACATCGTGCACGGGAAAAGCCAATAAGAGGAGTTCCCGATACCTTTTTACGGTTGGCTCTATTCAGGACAATAAGCAATGAGATAACTAAAGGTTGTTTTTTTTTTAGAGATATACAAATTCAATATAAAATGAAACACTTGAAGCTAATGTTAATGTCTATGATATTAGCTTTATTTAATAGATAACTTCATACCATTAGTGTTTAAATATGACATCGTGTGTATGCGCGCCACGGCTAGCTCGAGTGAAGCGTAATCGTGAGGTCCAGTTTTCGAAAACTTTATTGAGCAATAACTCGGCGAATGTTAACTTCCAAATCGTCCAACATCTCTGGTTTATCGGCATAGGCTAGTGACTTCACATACCCCCAAAGAAAGTAATCTAAATGTGTGAGATCACAGGGTCGTGGAGGCCAGTTCACAGGTCCATTACGCGAAATTATGCGTCCAGCAAATGTTTCGCGCAATACATTAATGGTGTCGTGCGCGGTGTGGTATGTTGCGCCATCTTGTTGAAAACAAAGCTCTGTCACGTCAATGCCATTAAACTGAGGAACAAAGAGGTTAGAAATCATGTTTCTATAGCCCTCTACATTGATGGTAACATTCTGGCCGGCATTGTCCTTAAAGAAATATGAGCCTATGATTCCACCAGCCTATAAAGCAAACCAAACAGTGAGTGTTAATGGTTGTAAGGGCGTCTCGATAAAGGCTTCTGGGTTTTCTCCACTCCAAATTCGGCAATTTTGCTTGCTTACACATCCATTTAACCAAAAATGGGCCTCATCGGAGAAAAGCTAAATCATGTTTTCGGCCCATTCACCGAACCTACGACGCGTATCATGGTCACGCCGTTTCAACTCTTGCACAAGCTTTATCTTATAAGCTTTTAAGCCAAGATCTTTCCGTAAAATCTTCCACAAAGTGGATGGGCATAACTCCAATTGCTGTGCACGATGGCGAATCGACTCATTCGCATTCTCCTCAATACTACGCTCTACAGCGGCAATAACTTCTTCTGTTCGCACTGTTTGTTGTCTTTTGGGGATGCGTATCAAACCATAAGCGATTAATCAAATTCAGTTGGCATACCGACATATTTCTATTTACACTCACTTCAAGCACCCTTATCGAATATACGAAAATAGCCCCAGGGGTGAAAGGATTCCAAAGATCTAACCTCTTCTGAGCGAACGCCTAAATTTGCGGAGAATTTCGATGCATTTTATTACATTTGGGGCCTCGAGAGTATGTATGTCGGCCACAGCCGAGAAGACCACAAGTGGGAGTACTCCATCTGCAGTACATACATAGGAGAATATCCATTTGTTTACCCTTAATTCTTGTTTGTTTAGTTCGATCCTACAAAAAGAAGGGAACAGAATAAAGCCTAAAAACAAATCTACAATTCAAGAAGCGTTTTGAACGGAAAACTCAACCGGAAATGTTTCTGCCTTCGCAAATAAAGGTATACAAATGAAGAAGCTAGTGCAGATCTTCCATGACTTAGCTGTAACGCAGGTTCTACGAAAGATTTGATAGCATATTTGGTATTCATTCCTTCCGTTTTCATATGTCTCTTTAGCAAAAACAACAGGCCAGTAAGATTACCAGAGTGGTAAAAAAGATGACTCTTTTTACAGTTCTTAAGCAACTTACCAGCTCAGCTCTGATCTCATTGCATTGTAATTCATTCCACTAGCATAGAATAGTTGTCAAGACATTCAACAACCATGAACACATCAAGAGTATAGAATTTCCAGAATTTCATAGACTCTAGCCACTAATTGCACTTCATGGACAAACAATTGAAAGAAATTAGTGTTGGAAGAAAGTTTTAGAGTAAAAGCTGGCAAATGAACACAGCAACAGAATTCGTCGATACTCATCCAACGAATGACGCCAACCGACCATACTGACCTCCGATATTCGTTCAACGTCATGGTAGTATTCATTGAATACTAGAAATCTTGGCCTAGTCTGTTATAAAACTCAATCAAAGTGGAATCAAAATCGACCAGAATGATGCTTTCACCATTACAGACAATGTAAGGTAATGAAAATAATGCATACCGACTATAAAGAATAGGTTCTATTCACATAATTCATATCTTTGGAATCGTTAGCCCAGTTTCCATTCCATTAAACATACATCAGACGAGTATTACGGAAGTGATCTTCCTAGAAATCAGTTTTTTACTCTCCCAAAATGGACTACGTTGATGTCATGATGAGATCATACCGGAAATCAGATATACGTTTCTCAATTCCATTTTCTTGTAGTCATAAGTTCTTCTTTAGCTTCTTTTGAATGCGGTTCCTTTTGAATCCCAAACATCGATGTCAAAGCCCTAACCACAAAATCAATCAGTTTGATAAAACATTTCAATTTCGCTCTACGATCTCTTCCCATAACACCTAAACCCAAAGCGTTTTAGTGTGTTAAAGACAGTAGCGTATTAACTGCTGCGACTTCAATCCATCTCCTATCCAAGACATACGAGTAGACTGTCTGTACGTGCTTCCGCGTAAGATACCCTCACCTAATGTGAAGTGTGAATCTGATCAGTGAGATACTGTGCAAAACCAAATTATGGTCACATCTTGCGGTTTCTCATGAATCAGCGCTAAAAGTTATTTTCAAGACTTTGAGTGGCTTATTCATGTTGGAATAACCCAGAAGTTGCAGACGTAAACCAAAGATGACTACTCGTGTTTGCATACGTTGGATAGTGATTTAGTTAAAGACTTCCTTTTGTGTCTTTAGAATGCGCTGACTGATTGTGACGGGAACTCCTTTGTTGAAGGGTGACATACCTATCTACCCATAAGCTCTCCAAAGTCGTTGTATAATACAATAGTGCGCCCACTATACGAGAATGCTTTTGTCAGTTTCATTATCTTCCCCTGATAGTCTCAGATTAGAACAGTATTTTGGGTACCTCAAAGAAGATCCAATACTCATAGGTACACAGTCTCTGTTAGCTGTTTTCTTGTTGAACTTTGTCATTACGATGCTCCAAACCGATTCCTAAAATACACACAAATCTCTCTTTCTTTTAAGTTTTTCTTTTTGATTACTTGAGCTTCTACAAAAAGAGAACAATCTCCACATGACCGACCTCCTTGAGCTGTCTTCTTTATCAAAACCCGCATAAGTCACTAAACAGTTTCAAAACAACAATCTCTCTTATCTCATTATCTCTCTGATTGCCCCCAAACAAAAGGGGACATTCTCGTATTTTCTCTACTTACTTACTCGTACAGATGTTCTAATTAACTAATCAAACAAAATTGTGCCTTTGCTTGTACCTTTCTCTCTTCAGAGTTAATGACCGCATCATCTCGGTAAACGGTGTAAGTTTGGAAAACGTTGAATACGCCACCGCTGTTCAGGTGCTGCGTGACAGTGGTAACACAGTAACACTTGTCGTTAAACGACGAGTACCAATCAGTAATACAACTTCCCATCAACACTCGCACAGTATGAGCTCTGTAGGTTTGGTTCAACCACTTACAACTCCAGGTGTTAGTGCATCATCTGCATCACCCATTTTAAATGCACCCGGACCGGGGCAACCTATCAAAGTGACACTAACCAAATCAAGTAAAAAGGAAGACTATGGAGTCGTTTTGGGATGCCGTTTATTTATCAAGGTAAAAGTATTTGTTTGTGTCCAGTTTATTGAACTAGTTGACCTGATTTGATTTTTTTTTGTTGTTGTTGTTGTAGGAAATCTCATCAAAAGCCCGAGATCAACTTGCTGCGAATGGGTATTCTCTGCAAGAGGGCGATATAATTAGCAGAATACACAACACAAACTGTGGTGACACGATGAGCCTCAAAGAGGCAAAGAAAATCATCGATGGCTGTAAGGAGCGTTTGAATTTAGTTGTCCTCCGGGATATCACAAATCAAGGAGTGACACCGAATACGAACACGAATCACTTGAATAACTCCACAACACAGTCTTCACTGTACTCTCACACACAGCAAGTATCAAATTGCAGCAATAATCTGGATGATCCATACTTGGGAGGGGGAGCAAGTTATTCATCTCAAAATCTTTATGTGCAGCCACCGACGAGGTCGTCCAATGGACCAGCTGGATTAATCGATGAAAAGAGTAATTTAACACCACGAGGGCGTTCGAGGGGACCACTTATGGATGTGTCTTTATCCCAATTAGATCGACCAAGTACTCCACCAAATGGAAACAGTTCTAGGACGAGACAAGAAGAGCCGCCTCGCCCACCACCACCACGTAATAGTGGTGCTGGTGAAGATTTCTACAGTTCACGAAGGCAATTATATGAAGATGATCCGTTGCAAAGGTCTCGTCAGTCAGCAGAGCCAAGGTTTATCTCATTTCAAAAAGAAGGAAGCGTTGGTATCCGTTTAACCGGAGGAAACGAAGCTGGAATATTTGTCACAGCCGTTCAACCAGGTAGTCCAGCGTCATTACAAGGCTTAACACCAGGCGATAAAATTCTAAAAGTAAACGACATGGACATGCATGGTGTGACTCGAGAGGAGGCAGTACTTTTCCTTTTAAGTCTACAAGACCGCATAGATTTGATTGTGCAATACTGTAAGGAGGAGTATGAAGAAGTGGTAGCTAATCAGCGTGGGGATTCTTTCCACATTAAAACCCACTTCCATTGCGATAATCCGTCCAAAGGTGAAATGGCTTTCAAAGCTGGTGACGTTTTCAGAGTGATTGACACTCTGCACAATGGGGTTGTGGGCTCTTGGCAGGTTTTGAAAATCGGACGTGGCCATCAAGAAATGCAACGTGGTGTGATTCCAAATAAATCTCGTGCTGAGGAGTTAGCCACTGCACAATTCAACGCGACGAAGAAGGAAATGAATGCATCCGAGTCGAGGGGGAATTTCTTTCGAAGGAGGAGGTAGGTTTTCACAAAAACAAAATCCCCATCAGCGAACAGTGTGACTTACTGTTTGTTGTTTCTGTTTCTTTTATTTTTTTATTTTTTATTTTTTAATAGATCCACTCATCGCCGCTCCAAGAGTCTCTCCCGCGAAAACTGGGACGATGTGGTTTTCTCCGATTCAATTTCAAAATTCCCTGCTTATGAACGTGTTGTTCTACGCCATCCAGGCTTTGTTCGTCCGGTGGTCCTCTTCGGACCTGTGTCGGATATTTCTCGTGAAAAACTCACCAAAGATTTCCCAGATAAATTCACAGCTCCTCTACAAGATGATGATAAGACAAACTCCAAGTGTCGCATCGTAAGGCTGTCAAATATTCGTGATATTATGGATCGTGGCAAGCATGCCTTACTTGATATCACACCAAATGCAGTAGATCGTCTAAACTACGCTCAGTTCTATCCGATTGTGATTTTCCTCAAAACCGATAGTAAGCACGTGATTAAACAGATGCGTCATGGCATACCGAAATCAGCGCATAAAAGTTCGAAGAAACTGTTGGAGCAGTGTCAGAAGTTGGAACGTGTTTGGTCGCATATTTTCAGCACTCAAATCGTGTTGAATGATACTGAGTCGTGGTATCGTAAGCTGCGTGAAGCAATCGATTTACAGCAAAGCGGTGCAGTTTGGATGTCGGAGACTAAGGTAAGTTCTATTGGGGAGAATGGTGATGGAAATGTTTATTCGATGTTCGTTGCACTGTAAATGTAAAGTCACGTAAAATTAATTTTTTTTTTTTTGAATGAATGTCGTTCTTGCCTCGGTGGTGGGTTTAAAACGCGAATAGAGCATCTTGTCGCTGATAAGTACGCAATGTTTTATTGTTGGTGTAAACTAATGTAAAAGAAAATTTATAGACGTGCGAGGTGTATGGAATGGCGAGGTGGAAATTTTGTAGTTTGATTGTTCAACTTGGTATAAAGAAATTATTTGCCTCAAGCGGAAGCTTTTAAGTGAATTATTTCTAGTCTTGATCGCCACGGTCTCTTCTGTGGAGATTTTTCTCTTTTTAACTGTCCGAACACACACACACCACACCTTCTTGAACCATCAGACTACAAAATTCATCGGCAAACCTCTCAACGTGGAAGGTTCACCACAACTATGTCGTATCATTTACTAAACAAAACAAAAATCTTTCTCTCTAAGGTGATGGGTAACAAATAATTTTGTTTTTCTTTTTTTTTTCTTTTTTTATTTGACACTCTACACATGCACACACATACAATAAATCCTATCCGAAAAACCAAACCTTAAATAGCTTCCTGAATCCCCAACTGAAATGATTTTCCCACCATACATAGCCCCACCTTGTAATCTTCCATGTTGTCGGACAACATCCGTTCCAAGTTATTCTGCACGTCGCACTTCCTTTTCCCTATCACCAACTAGACCTTTAACTCCACCGCGCCCATCACCTGCAGCAATGCAAATGCAACTCCAGTTGACGAATTTCCACCCACTTACACCACCCGTATCCATGCCAATGTCTAATATTCAACAACAGCAACAACAACAACAACAGCCACCGCAATCGTACCCGACCATGATGTCCGGCATTAAACCCGCATCGTCGATGCCTGGTGGATTAGCTCAACCTCAACCACAAATGCGATCGTCCACGATAGACAATCGTAATATGCAATCGTATGGTAAGCGTGACAGTTCCTCCCTATCAAATTTGAATACGCATACACCGCGAACAGATCACACTGAACGACGTACAACGCCTTATTACTACAATGAGTTGTATACCTCATCATCGGTGTTTGATTCGAATTTAAATCTTCGTTATGGCACCGATGATGAATTAAATATGAATAACCCAAATCGAAATGGAAATATTAAGGAGAAATCTGTGGATGAGGTTGGAACTCCAACGAGTGTGTCGAGGATGCGACGTAATAATGGAAAGTACGAATCGAGTTCAAGTGGCAGTGGTACGGGTAGTGCTAGTGGTAGTGTTGGTACACTTTGTGATCATCCAAATGCTGGTGATGAGGCATTCGATAAAATTAATGCACCGATTCCAGCTACTCGAAATATCGTTGCAAATGGAAGTGCATAAATGCTGCTACATGGTGCGCTGAATCTACTCCCCCCTTTAATACTAGTCGATAAGTGTTTGCTATGTATTGTGTGTGCTTCCACAAAAGCCAACGCATCCAATTCAATTTGATCGCTGTATAGAATAGTTACATATACATACATACACATGTATGTCGTATTATTTGTAAGAACTTTGTTGTTGTAGAATTTTGCTTTATTTGTTGAATGTTTTGTTTGTGTTTTGTTTATTGTTGCATGATCATTCATCACATTTGGTTTTGTTTCTAATTTTAACTAACAGTTATTAATAGTTGATGCACAAGATAAAGTGGAAAATTTATTTAAACATTTAAGAACGACGTTGGCTCTCAAAAGTCAATCAAACGATGAAAGACTATGTAGACTTTGGTGGTTTCATTAATTTCGTATATTCGTTGCAATAATCAGTTGCAATGATCCATATGTTATGTGAGGTAAAATTGCAACTCTTGAATGATGAAACTAGTCACCAATTAGTTTTAGATTTTTGCTCAAAGAACCGGAACACCATAATAAGACGCCGTCAACCGAGACTATTTACTTTTATTGGTGGAACAATTTTTAGGTATGGTTTTCGGAATAATAAACCGTAGGCACGATCGAATTCATAAATATTGGGTCGCTAAAACCATCCAACCATTTTCAATACAACCTATCAAACACAATTGCAATATTCTGGGTTATGAAACTGAGGTAAGTTCTTCATAGGAGACTTTATAGCGAACTTTGAATGAAAACAATGGCACCTGTCACTCATTTGGAAACTGACAGGTTTCCTAATGACAATTGTCAACAATGACAATTTTTCCCATGTATCCCATAATCGTTTACCTACTTAATTAGGTGGTGCTACAGTCCGGAGTGATGCTTGGCCTCAACGAACAAGCCTCTCCGGCTAGTATCATATCTCACCAGCTGTCTCAGATCCTCTTCCACTTGCGCGTGTCACTTTAGAGGCGTCCGTCCTCTGCTGCACCGGCTTTTGGAATTAGACTCGTAAATGGTCCAGCCACCTCTGGCGTTGGATCCGTAGACGCCTGTTTGGACTGATGTCGTTGTACAGCTCTGTATAGTTGTACACGTTGTGGTTGAACCTTCTTGTTTATTACCGGCAATACAATACTGTACCTTTCTCTCGAAACGGCCAAGTGCTTGTTCCTCTCCTGTCGAATATTTTGAAGACTATGTCATAGACCAAGGAGAGGAGATTCTGTCACTCAATCGCCTCGTGAGATGAAAGAAACAGCGATTCTGCGTCTGATTTCTGCACTGATGTCGTTGGTTGATGAAATCCTTAACTACCTCGAAGTGACGTTCTGGTCAACACGTCTGTGTTGTTCGTCCTTTTCTGATGACAACGTGTACTTTGTTTAGCCCTGGTTTACCGTCAGTTCCATTTTGGCCAATCCGCCTTAATACTCACAAAGGTTTTATGGACGGCTCGTTGCGTTCGCCCAAACATGTCATATCAAGTAACTGTGCGGACTTTAAAAAAATCGGGTTGGCCAGTGAGTTTTGCACGACTCTTTCTAAACGATAACAGTGCGTCGTCATATCTAAAACCTTGACATTGAAGATCTCGATGAATTTATTAGCCACCTTGGTGGAGCAGCGAGAATTCCCCATAGTCATCCTGTACAATCTGACACGTTTGGAAGGGATTTCAAAACTAGACATGGCGTTGTAAAGTTCGTCCCTCCGCTCGCTGTTATATGTGGCTTTAAAGGCGACAAAGAGATGATGAGTGTCAGTCTAAAATCCCAGGATCTTTACCAAAATTTGCCGTAGTGTGAATGGTAGTGATCGATGGTGGACATTCCTGTCCTGAAACCGCACTGATATAAACCTCCGAACCTCGTAACCGTTTATGTAAAGAACTGAGCGTGACTTAAGCTCATTTAGGTAGTCTAGCTTCCTTTCTTCTCTTCTTCATGTCGCATCATATTTTCATTTGACAGTTGATTTCTGAATCAGGGGGCAATCCCTGAAGGATAATTTTTCAGCAATTAGCCGGTCTGTCGATTCGATAATCTGGAGCAAGCCAGGTTGCTTAAACGATCTTTTTGTGAGAAAAAACTTGTGTTACTTATTCCACGTTTACTAGAGTCGTAAGGAGAAAGAAGAAATAAGTCATTTTGTGAAAGTTTTTATCATAATTTGATGAATGAATGGACAAAAGGCAATTTCTTACACAAAATAGATAGATCACTGTACCGATGTACAATATTACCAGTCTAGACATCTTCATATATGTGAAGGCGACTTTGTTGACACAAATTATCTATCTTTGTAGTCACTTCAAATATAGTATGGCGCATCTGTATTCAATTAGACTTGGTTATCAGTCTTTGTTGTCACTGCAGTTCATTTCAAATCAAATCGTAAAGTGCTCGTCTCATCTCATCCTATTTAGATCGATTGATTTAGCCGCACCAATTAGATTAATTGCATCGCGATTATATTTAAATACTTGTTGCCACTTAATAATTGATATTGATAATTGCACTCTTGGTGGCCGAAGAAAACAAGATCCAAATGACTGGGTTAACGATTCCGACCTCAATTTGATAAAACCGGGATACTAGTTCATTCCCTTCTATATCTTAGTGTTTGGAAAATCAAAAAAGCCTGATATCACAATTTATTTAGACACACTGACTTTGTGCACAGGAAGAGCGACATACGATGATTTTTTTCCTACTCCGAATGGCTAGCGCCGAAAGCGTCTGCCGAAAGGGGGCTTAAACGTAGCTTAACCAAATCACCGCTACACACCACACAGTGGTAATAGACTCTGTAAAATTTATCAGGACCTGATGTTCATCACTAATGCCATTGTTGTCTATTTCGTTAAGTGTTGTTTCACTGTTTGATTTTCTGCAATGCTCGGCTGCTTTCTCCAACTGATTCCAAGTGTTCTTGTTTTATTTTCATGAGCTATGTCTGCTTTTTTGCAAGGCTAGGTAAGCAGTGCCTCGCAATGAATTTGCTTTCTTCTTTCGCAGAATGATACGAGTGCATCTATCGTAGATGTTTGGTCTGAAGAAGATCTGAAACTATAAAGGAATCATGACGGTAAGTTCTACATTCCGCTCCCACATAAGAATGTCAGCGCAGGGTTGGAGCTAAACAGTCACAGAATACCGTAGATGGTGAGACTTTAAACAGCATATCGAGAGCAGCTTTTGCCTTTTCAATTCTGCTGCATACATTGAGTTATGTACATGCGTCAACCGAAACGATACTTCTTAGAAACTGTAAACTTT
Organism: Volucella bombylans; assembly: GCA_949129095.1. Lineage (NCBI taxonomy): Eukaryota > Metazoa > Arthropoda > Insecta > Diptera > Syrphidae > Volucella > Volucella bombylans. Next base: position 364,387,239 of record OX422140.1, read on the forward strand.
CTTAACGTTCTATTCTGCAATGTAAAGCTTCGTGACAGAACTTAAAACATTGTTTTTTCTGTAACCCTACCGTATTTGCCCTGGCATTAGCATTAAACTTATCTGGTGATGGTTCAGACGTTGTCATCGTTTTTCAAATGTATTGAGCACAACATCGTCGTCCATTGAATTTATCGGCTTCTTCATTGAGGAAATGAAGCGGTGAGGCTTGCTATTCACTACTTTGGATCTTAAATACATTTGACATCTTACCGTTGTGTAAAGCGTGTCATTTTGTACGTAGTCTTCATAAAATTTCGACCGGCATGCCTCTCATGCGAAAAGCTGTCCATGTATACTCAATGTTACACTGTTAATAGCCTTTCTGAAGGCGACAAACAACAAATAAGCGAATACTAATACTATAAATGTTCCGCAATATCCATGCAGGAAGATCCGAACCGGTGCTCAGGTGTCCTTTAATCCTCTCAAGGCTTAGCTCTGCTATTCTCTTGGGTCACAGCAGCCGGAAGAAAACATAATTGTCGTTCTTTGGCAATGTAACGATCTTCACTTCATTGTACTCTTCGGGGAAGGGATTTTTTACTCGAAGCACTTATTACTTAGAATGTGTTTTCAGTAGATTTCTGTTAGTCGTGGCATAGTTTGGAAAAATTCCGCAGTCAACACCCATCTTCATGACGTCCTTAATCGCATTGCAATCTATTTAATCCTGCTCTAGCTGGTGCGTATTCGATAACTCCTTATCCATGGAGAATTACGGTTGCAATCCATAAAATATAATGCTATGTGAGCTTTTGCTTTTGACTGATCAGAAACGATCCTATAGGCCCTTCACGTGAGGTTTTTATTTTTTGTAGCTGCGTCCACTGTTAACCTAACTTTTAATAGCATTGATGTTCCCACAATTGCAGTTGGCTGCAGCCTTAGCTTGTGTAGGTGAACTGTTCTAATTACTTGAATTTTGATGCCACTACTGATATTTTCATTTTGAATGAAATACGCCCTTCGATGCGTCTATAGATGTCTACTAAGAGTCATGTGCCATACCCTTTGGTTTGGTTGTTACTAATGGATGCAGCCCCAAGGCGTACTTGACCTACCGTACGATAATAGTCGCGTTCCATTTCAACACTGGTTCCTCGCCTGTTGCGGATGTCGAAAAGACAACTTCAAAATCGTCAGCTCACCACAATGTGGCCTACATAGTTGGGTATTCGCTGCCTCTAAGAGGAAACCCAGAACTTGTAGCAACGCGGATGCTCGTAGAGCTTCCGATAGCTGAGTGGTTGGCTTTAAGCAAATCGGAAATTGCATTCCTAGTGTCGCTCAGTCTCCGCTTATTACAGCGCTGTAGTATTCCTTCGTATCTTGACGTAGAAATCGCCCATTGTAATTACGAATTCACAGCTGATCGTAAAGTTTTAGGCCACACTTAGTTGACCATAAAAGAGCTCAACTTTTGTAGTTTCTGCGATTTGAGGTATTTGCGTTTGTACTTGCGATAACTGAGCGCTTGCTTTTAAGAAAATCGCTCGTCAGAGTTGTTCAGTCTCAGCGCTGTGGTATTTCTTCCTATGTTGGCATGGAAATCATCCATCATAATTAAGAATTACCAGCTGATCATTAAGTTTAAGGCCACATTTAGTGAGCCATAAAAAAGCTCTCCTCAATTAAAGTCTTTGTCGATGTATAACACAGTATGACGGTGACATTTATTACTCCAATCTGTAACCCATTTTCTGCAATATGGGTATCTTTCGTGGTGCGTAGAGTAACTACGCCAGACGACTCCCGCACGATGCGAGTTGAATTGGCCTCTGCCTTGTCACAACAATCGAATCTTCTCTTCGTAATTTTGAGGAATTTTTCACATTATCCATTTTCAATAAAAAAAAAAAACAATGTCAACAATGTTTGCGTCTGGATCCGAGACGTGGATTTCAATTTCTAAGCAATTTGGATCAGTGAAGAAAGATGTACAGACTTCAGACGCATGCGGCTCTACACTCTGAATAAATTCCCAGATTTCACTGTGTGGAGATGTGAAATAGGGCTTACTTCCCGAGCTAAAATATGTTTCTCGTTATTTAGCAAAGCCGCACCTGTCTGGAGATGCTGTCGTTGTAGTCGTTGCCATCCAAAAGTCTAGAGAAATTTGTCGTATTATAAGAATTGCCTTCGTGTTAGTTCTCGGATCATTTGATTGATTTTTTTTTTATGAGAAGAACATCTTACCATTGAGTCAACTCCTTTCATACTCGAACCGAACACAGGAACCATTTGCTTTCTCAGCAAATTTCCACCCAGAGCATCTCTTCTACGTTTCGTTACACATTCGAAACTATGAATGACGAACTCTCTATCTCTCCACTCTATCTAGCATCAACAATTAAGGACCCACCTCACCACCATTGTTACTAAAACATCATTTATTACCGCTCATGTCATCTCATCATATTAAATTACCAATTTTAATGCTAACTAAATGTTTTCCAACTTTTTTTTTTGTTTTTTTCTTTTTTCCATAAAACAAAAATCGAAAAAATAAAAAAAATTAATATTATTCATCATCTGGTCATCTCCTTGCTTATCCTGATCCTCAATCTAAAATAAATAAAAATTGCCAACGACTACAAAAATAAAACGAAATCATCCTGCGTGCGTATCACCATCGATAATATTTTTTTGTTTCTTTTTCAATTTTCGCTGTTTTATTTTTTTTTTTGATTTTTTTTTAATTAAATTTTCTTCACTGGATTTTTGATAAAATAACGTTTATGTTATTCCTTTTTGTTTTGTGTTTTTTTTCTTGTTTTATTCTCTATTTCGTTTTTTTTTCTTTGAATTTCCGCGCCTTACAAAACAAACAAAAAAAAACTATGATTCCGCTTTGTTTTCTTATCAAAAAAAAAACCTACAAACTATTGTTGAATGTCCCTCGCCCCCCACAAATGATAACTGAAACCTATAAAAAACAAAAACAAAATAGCCCGTTGAATCCCTATCCGATGATTTCCTATTCCCAATGACCACATCCCGTCTATCGTATGCATCAAGTCCTGAATCCGATTTGGAATTAAGTCCCGGACCATCGACATCATTATCACTTGGCAATTTACCGCAATTGGTTAAATCCAGCTCAGATCCATCGATTGCAACTAATCAGGATAACTTGGATAGGGATAGAGACATTATTGGTGAAGGATTACCACCTCCATATACGGTAAGAGGATACAATTCATTACACATTTACCTACATAAGCGAAAAAGAAGGATTCCTCTTTTTTTCGTCCCATAATGCCTGACTCTGAGAAGCTAGCTATTTTGTCCTACGTTACTCTTATCCCCTGCTCTCGAAGAACTAGTGTAAATTTCTAATTCTCAATTTTTCTTACAGAATCCCTATGAACATCCAAATCCCCCACAGAGTCGTCGCCAAACCATGGACACAAGCATTACCAGCAAGTATGGCTATACGGGAGCAGCAAATCCATCTGTGAATCAAGATATCACTGGAACTCCATCAAATGCACGTCCACAATCGTTATATGGTATAAATGCACCAGATCTACCACCGCGTATTGATCGAGGAGCTAAACCCTCAGATGTTATTGGACCCACACCATCTCGAACAAATAGTTCGGGTGGAACAATTGGACGTTCTGCTCAGGAGCGACTCTTTGGCAAACCAGCTATTAGTGATGAAGTTCAAGCAGAGTACGTTTCGAGGACCAATACAGATTCAATGGATCGAACGCAGAGTTCTTTAGATCGTCAGCATAGATTAAATTCAGTAATTGCCAGCCCATTGAAACCAACACAACAGAACGGTTCAGCATATGATAGTGTGTCCAGTTATGATTCATACAATACAAATCCGTTGTCTGCTCAAAATATAAGGCTGGGACCAAATGCACCGGATGATCTCAAGTCAGTACCGAATGCAAAGTATGTGTTTGTCATAAGCAAACTATGAAGTCACTTGAATGTGGGAAACTAATGTAAATTGTTGTTGTTCTTTTTTTTTTATATTACAGTGGTGGACGTCCACTGCCACCAGGAGGAATAAATCCAAATACACCAGAGTACAGAAGTGTACATGATCATCATGCGAGAAACTTTATTGGGGCTAACGATCTTAATAGACAGAATAGTCCGGGCAGACCACAGTATCATGATATGACTTCGGCGAGGAATATTGGTAAGTACAATATGAGGGTGGTTTTTGTTATCATTTTTATTTGGCATTATGTACACCTTGATCAAAAAGTTCGGAATTTATACAGAACATTGAAAATACCAGTTTATTCATCTAAATCTATATTGTCCTCTTCAAAGTAATCCCCATCGACTGCAACACACTTATGCCAGCGCTTGATCCGATCCTCGAAACATTTTTTATATTCGGTTTTCGGTATGTCGCGCAGTGTTTCCTGCGATTTTTCCATTACTTCCTCTCGGCTGCTGAAACGTGTTCCCCGTAGTGGTTTTTTTAACTCGAACAGAAAGAAGTCACAGGGAGCCAAATTAGGTGAATTTGTTGCATTTTTCGTCAAAAAATTACGAATAATGATGGCACTGTGCGACGGTGCATTATCATGGTGCAAAATCCACGGCAATCACGCAAACGTTTCATAACGCCCAAATAATATTCTTTGTTTACTGTCTGGCCTTCTGGTAAAAGTTCATGATGCACTACACCATTGTAATCCATAAAAACCGTGAGCATTGCCTTCTTTTTTGACTGAAAACGACGCGGTTTTTTTGGTCTCGCCATTCACTTGCCTGATGTCTGGATTGCGTGTCGTACTCATAGACCCACGTTTCGTCTCCAGTAATGATCCTTTCGATGAATGTGGGATCGGATTCAGCCTCGCAAATCATCTCTTTTGCGACGTCAACACGGTCTCTTTTTTGCATGAAATTGAGGTCTTTTGGCACCAACTTTGCTGCTACACGACGGAAACCCAAATCATTAACCAAAATGTCTTGGACGGATCCATGGGCAATGTTCAAGTCCTCCGCTATCTCTCTGATGGTTAATTTGCCGTTATTGACCATCATTTCTTTTACTCCATCAATGTTTTCGTCGGTTTTCGATGTCAATGGTCTGCCATTGCGTTTATCATCTTCGATTGACTCACGACCACTTTTGAACCGCTCGTGCCACTGGTAAAGGACCGTTTTCTTTAGAGAATCATTGCCGAAACACTTTTCCAATATTTCCAACGTTCGCGAACCATTAAATCCGTTTTTTACGCAAAATTTAATAAAAGTTCGTTGTTGCATCCATTTCTAAAATTGTAAAAAATCGCCAACACACACAGAGATAGATATACTCTTGTTTGCGTAACTTTTGCAAATGTCAAGCTATGGCGCTAAGATTTAGAGGGAATGTCAACAACAGATGTACCAAAAAAAACCGAACTCAAATCGGAACAATGGGAGCGCCACACGGTGGTTACCCCGGGAACTTTTGATCAAGATGGTATATGAATATTCCTTACAGCATAGTGGTTTTAACTAGTGTTTTTATTTTCACCGCTTATACCGCATATTGGCTTCCTTCATATCGACAGAACCAATTTAGAATTTTTACTGACTCCACTATGAATAGCACTCACATGCATAAGCCATCGAACTCGCAGAGAGCTTGTGAAGGTAAATTAACCTAATATTCGCACGTACAGATTTAGGCTTTTATGAACATCGATCTGCAGGGGTGAGAAACAAGACCTGAACTCTTCCTCTGAAATCGTTCTTAGTTCGCATCTGAAAGAAAATGCACCAGCGAGCCTTTGGTACAACACACACTAAAGTTTTGATAACACTGCGCCCGGACTATTTAATGCCATTGCATTTACGGACATGCCGACTGAATTTATGACACCAGAAAATCCTGTGGTTGCAATAATACGAAATCAACTTTCCCTGTGGCTAGGAATGTTTTCGGCCAGGAAAGGAGTATAATAAGGTCTCTACAGATGGCTCCGAAACCGATTTAGGATGATGCGCTATACTTTTTCAGAGGACGACGACGTTAGATTTCACTCCTTGCTGGGAAAACTTCTGTCTGTCTTTCGAGCGAAGATATATGCAATTTGAATGGCAATGGACTATAATATGGAGAATCATTGGAGGGGTATGAGTATCTGCGTCTGAAGCGAAAGCCAAGCTGCGCGTAAAGCCTCCTAGGTCCTCTCATGAGAATGTAAAGCTTCAGAAGACTGAACTCATTGAATTTTTTGGGTACCATGTCACAATGGTATCGCAGGAGATTTTGTTATGCGGTCAGCAACTTTTCTGCTGTTCATCAGTATGAACTGTTTGCTGACATCGCCACAGGGCACTGCAGTCATAAGTCATAGAATATCTTACGACGCTTGCTGTGAGAGAGATGACAGCATCAGGAAGCACTATCTCTGTGAGTGTCCGGACGCTCGCATCAGGCGGCAGGTACTTAGTCCTTATGTGGAAGGCGCTAGTAGGGTATGCACTTTATCATTGAAGGGCAGCACAATGGACTACTACTTTCTCTTAGTTCTCTGTTCCAGAGAGAAAGGTAAAAGTGATGACAACTTTTAGAAGTAATACTGGATTAATAGCGGCTCATCCTAATCATGAAATAAAGCTCGCACTGAATTGTAACCGTGACATCTCTGACCTTTAGTTTATAAATAACTTCTCCTTCCTCACATTTCAAATTTAGATCACTCAATCTCACTGAGAAAGAATTTTCATAGCAACTTCCTAGCGTACTTTGGTGAACTACTATCGAAGATTTCACTTACTATAGATACTTAAAGTTTCAGAACTATTTGGTGCTGAATGACAACAGTTTTTACAGACTTTCTACAATGTTTCGAAGTTGATTCAGAGAGGTGAAACATTGCTATGCTTAAACTTTCTAAAAATCAGTATGGACACAGGATATACGAGTAGTATTGTGTTTCGAAGTGATTTCATGGCTATTGCAAGCAATAAAGATCTCATTTTTTTGTGGAACTTTTAAATAAGTGTGTTAATCTCTTTTTATAATATATTAGTGTAAGTGAATTCTCTTTGTCTGACCAGTTACTGAAAGCTGTTGCTCTTTAAGTACATCTGTAACATACAAAATAATTACTAAATTACTTTGACTTTCAATTGCGCTACAATTTGGGGTGGAGCAGATCTAGATCCCAGACTAAGGTCCCCTTCTAGGTGCATATGCCGTTCTTTCTGGGTCAGAATGAGAGACCCACCGGTCACGAGCATCGCCGTACCTACGCTCCAAATGTCAGCATCTCAGATGCTGTAAACGTATTCTTCTCCATTCTTCATCCGAGTATGTTTCTTTCGAAAGAACAAAGAACACTTTCATTCGCCTGTGTAAAAGTCTTGCACTCAGCATTGCGATAATAAAGACAAGACAATGTTTCCTTGGTGTCCTTCTCTAGCTTTGTTAGTCAATTCTTTCCTTAACTCCCTTGAAGTGTCGATTGGTTGGAATAATTCTTTGTTGTGATTTGTGTTTTAATGTTGTCAGAGTAGAGTAAAGCAAAACTTTCGAGCTCCTTTACAATCTCCAAGTTGCCGATGATGACATTTTTTCCAAGATCGTTCTTTCTTCTTCCTGTCAAGAAGTCGGTGCACTTTCCGTCTACACTGCTCTCGTCCTTTTGAGTGTGATTACTACGAGTATGCACGAGTATTCCTCTTGTTTAGTTACTGGCATTTATTTTTAAACCAGGGGCTTGGTTTCAGTGGTCTTATGAAATCCATCATATTAAATACACTGCTTTCGATAGCCAGATAGGCCACTGATATCTGACTGATTTTCTATATTTGATATTGCCATCATATTTGGCCATTATTATGGTGCCCTAAATATCAGCATCCCTACCCTGGCTGCAGCCAAATGTGGTCTGAGTTGATGTTTGCTGCTCGGAAATCTAAAATACAAAAGGCGTGCCTTACGCTGATCGCAACATGGTCTATCTAATTGGCAGTCAGATGATCTAGAGATCGCCATTCTCCTTTTCGAATATTAGGGCGCTGAAATCGCTTGGGATGCTTTCTGTTCTCTTTAAGCAATCACTGTTGTCGATTTTTTCATTCGTTTTGCCTCAGTTTCGTTAGTTTTTTTTTACTACATTCGATAGTTGTGCTTGTTACATCAGAGGATATTTTTATTTCATATGACGCAATAACTGGAGCATGTCGATAGTTTTCCACCCTTAAAGTGGAGGTCTTGAAAATGGGCATCTGATGATTTGGCATTTACTTTATTCCTCATGAATTCGTATGCAATTACACGAAAAGATGTGTTTTGTCACTGTGGTAAACAGTTAACCAACGGACAACATGCGCAGAAACAGTAAGAGAATGAAAATGCATGGGTGTGCACGTCCTTTTCTATTTTTTCTCTCTTTGCGATCATTTTCGTATATTTTTTGTCGTAAAGTTCCCTTTTTCTGTTAAAAAAAATTGAACTTTTGTGAGAGGAAATTTAAAAGACCTGCGCAGTAGACTGATGCAACTATTTAAGCCTTGTTTGGTCATTTTATAAAAAATCGTTGCTTCAACAATATTTCGCTCACAGGACTCTTTGATTTTTGATCTTTAGTTTATCCCGTATATTTTTAAATGAGCAAGACGCTGGCCGTCTTTAACAATCCTCTCATCTGCGCTGTGGTATTTTTGAATGCTCTACATGTTACTTCCATTTTTTAATAGTTTTGACTGCTGATGTTATGTGGAGATGGTCGCATTTGCCTTGGATCAGTCATGCTTACTACATGTTGCTTCCATTTCTTTTAATAGTCTTGACTGCTGATGTTGTGTGGGCATGGTCCCATTTGCCATACTGATGTAAGAACAATTGAGTGAGTTTGAGTTTGGTTACGTTCCAAGAGTATGAGGAATACAGATCCACGTGGCATCACAATGGGCCAATAGGTCTAAGTGGGTTGGTCTTTTCAGCGGCCTCTCTTACCTAACCTTGGTTACGTAGCTTATATAGCGTGGCTCAGGTCTCTCAAAACTGTGACGAAGTCTCTACTTGATGATTGTAATTTCAGTGGTTGACTTCGTTAGGTCGCATGAACCCATCTATCTTTTCGCTTTAATGTATCCATAACATGTTCGCTATTAAGCTAAACAAACTTGACAAATGTGCAATGAAAATCCAGCCTGCTAGCCTTGCAAATGGATTTCGCTAAAGAAAATCTCCGATTGCGGTTGTTATGAGATGACCTCCAGCCATATAAAGCAACCCTACTTACCTTGTTTGTGAACTCCAAGCTTGAGTTATCAGATTGTACCACTCTATATGTCCGGTTTTCACTCCAGTCCTAAATAAGAAGCTCTGGGTTGAACATTTATGTCAGAACAATGCAATTTTATAAAGTTTATAAGATAAAGTGGTAACTGTTCTTGAGACTTTTAGCATTGGTTACAAGTGAACAATGAAAATGGTAAATGAACTGAACGAGTACCAAAAACTACGCCGGCAAAAAATCTGTGCATCGAACACCACCCTGGCGTTCGAAAAAACTAGCCTAAAAATTTCATTATGGCTTAGTACATTATTTTGTTGGCTAAAAATAAATGGAAAAAAAATTAAAAAAAAAAAATGGCGGCGAAATCCCCGATCCCATGGGACCTCTCTGTTAGAATCCTCCTCGCGGACGGTGTAACTTCCTGGATGGCAGGAAATGGGATGAAAAAAAAAAAAATATTTTCTTGTTTAGAATCGTAATAGCTATAAAGTAGCATAGGATAATTTTTTCGCATTTTTTTTTGAGGAAACTACGGACGTTGGAAAAAAAATTGCAATTTTTTCCTTGAATTTCGAGATAAAGATTTTTTTTTTTGAAAATGAAGGAGACATCGCAATGCAAAACCGCTATGCTACTCGATAGATAATAGTATGAAGAAGGTATAGCAATAAATACGATCAAAATCGGTCGAGCAGATCTCATGATATAAGATACACCAATTTGAAAAACGTAGTTTTGAGAAAAACGCAAAAGAAAGAAAAGTGCGCCGCACTAGCGTATTATTATCACGTAAATTTTTATATTACCTTCAATCTGCTATTCCTGGTCCATACATGAGCTCTTCCATAACCGCAAAAATGTCTTCCGACTCCTTTTGTGACGCTCTTTTCAGTTTCCTGGCCTCTTTTGAATCCTCTTGAGCTCTCGCATTGGCTATCGATACTTGACGCGCGTCTAATTCTTCCACAGTTCTAAGTGCGTTTGGTCCAATAATGAGATTTAATACTTGCATCATTAGTAATACATTAGTATATCCATCATTAAATATACCAGCGGCAATGAAAGATGCAATCTCCACTATTTTTGCACCGCTAAAGCACTTTTGGAGCCATTGTCCAAATGACAGCCTTCAGACTTTCATTGTTATTTTGCGTGTAGCCTTCTAAGCATCGTTCTAACAACTCATCATTGCTTAGCTTTTCATACACAGGTCGGATCGCCTCTTGAACAGCATCAGGAAGAGGATCAGTATGTTTATATGAGCCTAGAGTGCCAGAGGCCTTTGCCTTTTGGTACGAACACCACGTATCTTGACCGCGTGGACAATTGTCATGCTGTGGATTTTCATCAGAAGATATTTTATGCAAGAATGTTGCCCATATTGCAGTCTTCATTTCTTCAATCGATTTGTTCACATTTCTTCTGATTGCAAGGCCATAATAAACTGTCAGCTCATCGATGAGCTTGGCGGTCAATTTTCTTCTGCCACCAAGGCCTTTATTATCTTTTTTGACTTTGCCCGTAATTGTGTCCCCATTCGTTTCTGGACGTGACCAATACACTCTTTTTTGCAACGATAAAGTCTCCGTACGGCATTGAGTCAACTATTCCTTTATAGGTTTTGCTGTCTCCATCACCGACATAATTACTGTATCGTACTCCACAAGTTGTTTCGTCACATTCTATACCTGGGGTCAAAATACATTGTCGGCCGCACGCACTGCCAATCGCTATAACTCGGGTTATAAATGTAATATTGGCACGCTTGATAGCGCAAAATATTTTTTAAAGTATGTAGAAAAAATCTAAGCGAAAGAAAAATTCGATTTTTTGAAAATCTGAGGGTGGTGTAACCCCTTAAGGCTGAAAAGTGAGCCATTTTTGCGTACTTTGGTCGCCTGGGATGAAAAGTGGATTTTTTACGACAGCCGTAAAAAAACTGGATAGTGGTTGAATGCAGACGAAAAACCCATACACACACCCAAGCTCGGTCTTCAGCCAGTAAAAGTTATGGCCAAAGTCTGGCGGAAATCAAAAGAACCTATCCGCTTTTCATTTCTTCAACCAAAAGAAACGATAAATGCCGGAAAGCAAAATGGGCTAAAAAACTAAAAAGCAAGCTGTGTTGATCAATAAGCATGGCAATGCCAGGCTCAACACGGGCTTGGCTTTGATCCTACATTATTATCTTATTTGGAAAAAACGTTTTCATAGCATTCGTTTTATTTCAGGCCTTTCAAGGCGGTTTTTATCCACTTCTGGTGTCCCACAAGGCAGCCATCTGGGTTCCCTCTTTTCATTTTAAATATAAACGATCTTGAGGGGATTATTAAACACTGCCCCCTACCCATTTACGCCGACATCACCAAGATCTCCAAAACAATTTTTTCACTCCGAGTCTCTATTCTCCTTCAAGAAGACTTATGACTTTGTGACGTAAGTCCAATTAATCTCCTCCTCAACTTTATTTTTTACTTGGAATAATGTACGATAGAGGGTTCAACTTCCGCTAGCATATTTATGAGATAATCCTCAGAGCCAACAACTCACCACTTGGTTTTATCAAACGATGGTCCAAAGAATTTTTCAACCCCTATATGACCAGGTCACTTTACATTACCTTTGCCCGGCCCCTTCTCGAATATACCAGCCAAGTGTGGTCGCCCTTTCAATGAGTTTATACATCCCAAATCGAGAACATTCAACATCGTTTACTTCGATTTCTTCTTCGAGAACTGCCCTGCGATAAACCTATTATTTTACCTCCCTATTGAGACCGCTCTAAGCTCCTTAACTTGAATACCCTCGAAAAACGTAGACATGTACCAGCCATTCTCTTCATTAATCGACTGACCTTTACAACTGTATTTACTTCAACACTAACACTCGTCTTTTCTATATTCCAACCCTTCGCACCTCCTATGGTTCCAGCGAACCAATCTCTCTCCCGTGTGTTCCGAAAGATCAACTCAAACCTCTCGGTTTTTGATTTCAACCTGGGCACTCCTCGTCTCAAGGTATATCTCTTTAAACATTTCCTCGGTTCCTAGCTCTTAAGCCTAGTATTAAGCCTAATAAATGGCGACCTCGGCTACCTCACGGGGTAGCTTTGAAACAACTGCTACAATTAAGATTTTTAATTCTTCTATGTTTTCCTAACGGTCGATCGCCTTTTCCGCAGGCGGCTGGAGTCATTTTGGCGGCAGATAATTGTTCGCAACCACGCAGAGGTCATAAAAGTTTGATGATTTCATTTGAGCTTGAATCAAGTTGGAAGGGAGATGCCAACGGATCATATTTTGATTGAATAAAAATTATATCTGTTGTTGCAAAACCCGGGGAGAAAAAAAATTGAATTTACTAAAATGGCCAATACCGGGCTGCCGGCAAAACAACAAACTTTGGCAAAAAAGGAGGCGAACAAACCGCAACCATGAGCGAATGGAAAGGACTACACAAAAGCGAATGTGCAGTTCAAAAGGGAATCGCAAAACCGGAATTGCAACAAGCAGCTGTTGGTTAGCTGCACACACCAGCTGCTCAGCAAGGGGGGGGGGGGTTCGGGATGATCGATCAACGCAAAAGCTGAAAACAAACACAACAGGTAGGCGCCACCCAATTTTTAGTGCGAAATTGGGAAAACAGATGAGGAAAAAAAACACGAATTATCTTTTCCCTGATGGGGATTTTATAATCGATTGTCTATTTGAGTTTTTGTTGTGTCTTTTGAGGGGGATCACAGGGTATTTAGAAGGTTTTATGAAGCAAATTGTTTAAAATTTTAAATTAATCTTGATTTAATGGATCGTCCAACGGAAGGCGCACAGTTCCGCGTTGTCGTTCCGTTAAAGTTAGCGGGTCGCGCAATTGGAGAAATCTAACCGTCTTACGAACGGTTTACACGTAAAACGGTAAGAAGGCTTACGGGCGCGATTTTAATGCACAAATATGTGTTATGTGAAAAGAGGGGATACTTAGCTGTTTTTTTTGGGTTTTCCTGCCTATGCGGGGGTCGGTCTCTAGCTGGGTCTCTGCTGGTGGAGGAGGGTAAACCGTCTCCGCCACAATCACCGACTTTCGTCCGGTCGTGTCCGTTGGGGGTTGTAATGTCCTTTCCAGCTTGTCTTTGGGTGTGTTTCTTCCTCGGTTTGTTGAAGTTTTGTTTCTGTTCTTCTTCTCTTTCTTGTTCTTGTTCTTGTTCTAGTTCTTGTTCTTGTTCTTGTTCTTGTTCTTGTTCTTGTTCTTGTTCTTGTTCTTGTTCTTGTTCTTGTTCTTGTTCTTGTTCTTGTTCTTGTTCTTGTTCTTGTTCTTGTTCTTGTTCTTGTTCTTGTTCTTGTTCTTGTTCTTGTTCTTGTTCTGGGTGTTTTTAATGGTTTTTTTCTTTGTCGTTGGTTTTTTTTTTGTTTGGTCTTCGTTTCTTCGGTTCTTTTTTTTTCTTTTTTTTTTTTTGGAGGCTCTGGCCAACAAGACGATAAGCTATCGAATGAGCTTACCGCGCTTTTTGGTTATCGCCGCCATTCGTCCACACACACAACACATATGGGGTTCCGTCAATTCAGCTGTTAGAGCAAAGGGAGTCACATCCAGAGCTCCAACAGCTTCTCACTAATCCCCAGCCAAGCACACACGTCGATGTTCTATGTTTGTGGGTCATGTTTGTTCGTTCTGTTTGTTTTGTCGTCGTGATTGCAAGTGATTGCTTTGGTTCGAAGCCAGCCCTCTGACCCGAAACCGAAGCTATGGTTGAGAGCTTCCATTGAGACCGCCGGATAGGGAGGAAAACTTAACTTACTAGTGGTACAATGGGGGCCAGTAAACCTTCTTGCAGACATGGGGAGCAGAAGAACGACCGCGGGGATTTGTGGGCTTTCCTTTACAATTTGTTTTTTACTTTTGTGGGGGTAGGGGGTTATACAGATGTATAGCGCTGGGACAAACAATATTAAATATGGTGGGCTCGCGGCCATTGTTGATGGTGTTGACATCTCGGGGCATTACGGCCGTCCGCCCGCTAGAGTCTCCAGGCCGTCCGCCTGGCTCTATCAGGGGTACCTATATGGTCATCTTTGGAGCGGTAGGCCGGGGGAGGGAACTGAATTTATAAGATCCAGTAAATCCCACCCGTGGCATCCAGAGCATGACGGAGAGAAAGAAAAGAAGGGACAGCACAAGAAGGGGGAGGAGAAATGCACAGGTCAACAGACAACAGATGGAAAAGGGAGTGGAGGATTTTTGGGGCGTGATTTGCACGCAACACTGTGTCTGGTGTGCAAAGTGTGTTAAGTTAGGAAAAGGTAATTTTCCAGCAAACACTGTTGAATGTTTGATATGAGCCAAATCTTCCACACTAGGAAATTTGACCCCTATCTTGGCTGTGATCTATCTGAATACTGTTAGGGTTGAAATAAGACGAAACTACAAGTTGCACAGCAAAGTTTCTCATGTAAGAAAAATCGCTGCACACCAGACACCAGATATCGGCTTTTAAATTTGTTCCTCCAAATTCGGACAACCTAATAGATAAAGTCGAAGATGGATCATTAAAAATTACTCAAATGCTAGTACTTCCTAAAATCCAATTAAGCAATTTACACATTCATACTCGTATATCAATCACTTTTGATTTACATTAAATTTTTATTATTTTCTTTAAAGATCCCCGAAACGCTGCCCTGAACACACCACCAAGACCATCGAATCTTGGTCTCGAAAGCAGTCCACGCAAACAAATTCTCGAAACAAAAACCGATTATGGCAAATACAGGTAAGTCTGATGCATTCCTCTCCGTAACTAACTCAGTCCTCTACCGCTTTTTATGCGATTAAAAAATAATCTACAATACTAACCTAACAGAAGAAGTAACATAATTCTGATTTATTTTATTTTTTTTTTCTTTTTTTGTTTTCTTTTCTTTATTTTTACTAACATTTGCATGCATTTTCTTTATTTGTCTGTTTGTTATCCCTTGATGCATACCGCCTGTTTAGGCAGTATGTTGAGCTGCAAGGCATGAAATTACGTTATCAGTCGCAGCAGAGTCTGCGCTTTATGCCGCCACTAATGCCACCAATTTGTCCTCCTGACATTCAAACAGGAGTATCTTATGCGAAACCGATTTTTCACACCATCTCGTGTTATGATACGCTAGTCTAGAGTAATTGTTCTCCTTCTTAGCACCATTTTTTGTTTTCTGTTGCATAAGTCCTTACAAAGAAAAAAAAACTAATATTTTTCAATTATCCTTTGTCAGTGTTTGTATCTATGGTCATTGCACCCGCTTTTTATTTGGATTTCCTTAGCTTTTCCCTGCTGTTTTTCACCTCCACCATTAACCGGCTGTGTGTCGTATTTTTAATTTTATTTGTTGCATACATTTTTATGTTTATGTTGTTTTTCTTCCATTTTTCGGTATTTGTTTCGTTTCTTTTATTCACATCCACCACAAAATTTAAAAAAAAAAAACCAAACAAAAAATGCAGCCGAAACAATTCAGCATCACAAGCTGACTATTCGAAGATACCAAAAAATCCGCACGTAATTGTTCCACCGCCAAATGTTAATGGAAATGGCAATGGCACACCAAACGGAAGTGGTGGTCCATTTAAACCGGTGCCTCCACCAAAACCGAAGAATTATCGTCCACCCATTCAAGGTGGTGGACAATGGGAGAATGGGGTAAGTAAACACCTACATCTATTTGTAGTTTTAAATAAAATTAAAATTGCTCATGCTTACTCCTGTAGGAGCCTGGCTCACCACGATCTCCGAATGGATTCTTTTATCCTCCGACACCGTCACACTATCATCACTCGCAAATACCTGGATCACCACATGCATCGAACGCAAATGGACCTGGACAGCCACCGAATCATGGTTATGGCAATAATGGAGGTGGTAATAGTGGTGGTCATTACAATGGAAGTGGTCCACAACAATCTTACCCACAAACAAATGGATATAATGGCAATGGACATCCATACTCGGGAGGTGGACAACAACAGTATATTCATCGTGGCCATCCTCCACCAATTGGTGAGTTTTATTCTTTGTTTTTTGTGGGTGAGAGTAGATGTAAATGTGAGAATTATTCGTAAATTATATCGGGGAGTAACTTCCCCTCCTTTTTAACGTTAAAATCCACTTAATCGTCCAGCATAGATGTTAAAGATTGTTTTTATAAATTAGTGGCAATGCCAAAAGTCGTGTGCCCCTTGCTCTAAATTAGTTTAACAAGTGTATTCCGTTGGACTTGTATGTCATGTTCGGAGCTTAAAATATTTTCCCGTCTTAAGATTAAAACGATTTGCTATCATTTCTTCTCCGTTTGATGCTGTTTAAAAGTTTTTGGAAAGTTTTCGAACTCTGGACATCCTATTTTGCAACGTGTTTGTGTTCCTCACAATTCCTCGCCCCTTTGGCAAAAAATAGCATTTTGTTTCAGTCAGTTGCCTCTTGCCTCGAATACTCGAATATACTCGAATACTTTAATTAGCTCCACTAGTTATGTATGAGTTCGTTGTTTCGATCTAGTTTTTCCACTAAACGAGAGAACCTGGTAAAGAAAACACAAACAGAAGATAAATCCAATTTGAGTTCAAGGAGAATGGAAGAGATTATTTGGAACTCAATGATGGAACGAACTCACTTTGCACTACACTGGATGCGATTTTCTTGCACGGTCTCAACGACTCATTTTTATGGCAGACAATCAATGTAATATCGGGCGATGTAGACCGTCGTCCAGATCCTAGTTTTTGGTCTCCGATATTGGTCTTCATGCACAAGCAAGTGATCGAACACATCCACACATTCACACAAATCACGTCTGAAATCGGATATTGTCGCTCCTGGGTGCGATTAAGTCCCAACGAGTCTTTGTTTTCATTATACTTGAACAACATTCGCAAAAATGGATCAGCTCTCAATCCGTACTACAAAAAGTACGCTTTTCTCAAAGACACCGATTCTATGGAAGTAGCATCGAAAATTTTGGAAGGCATCGAAAGTTGTATACAAATAAACCTGCCACTCGATTCGAGCCTTCTTAAACCAATGGCCGAACTATTCTCTACAGTTAGCTGGGGTGTGGATGCCACCTTAAAAATCCTGGCCAATAAGCAGCAGTGTTAATGTTGCTTGTTCAAACACGGAAATCGTCACAATTCGGACGCCAAGACCATTGCAAACTAATTAGCTTTTTTCTGAATCGATTTCGAACTCTCCCTCCAGTCGAACCTCGCTGGTGAAGATTTAACTCATAGAGAAAATTTGGAAATTTGTGAACGCGCTCTTTCACTAAGCATCAAACTGTCACTGTCAATTTATTCAGTAAACTCAACATTTTCATCATGGTAAAGTACACGAACGAGCAACGTCTGCAAATTATAAAAATTTTATACCGAAATTCGGAGTCGGTGACTGCAACTTTAAGAGCTTTAATTCCAATTTTCGGTCGTAATTCTCGCCCTAGTGGACAGGCAATAACAAGTTTAGTGCAAAAATTTGAGTCTACATATTCATTGTGTGATGTTGCCGTGTCAGTAAGACAACGGGTTGGTCGAAGTGTCGAAAATATCGCTGCCGTTCAGGCGTCCATAACAAACGATCCAAATCAGTCAATTCCACGGCGTTCTCAAGAATTGGGCATCGCTCAGGATCTTGGTTTACACCCATATAAGATCAAGCTGACTCAAGAATTGAAGCCGATGGACCATTTGAAGCGACGTACGTTCTCCCATTGGGTTCTGGAGAAGATGCGCCAAGATGATGAAATGATGATGAAAATCATCTTCAGTGACGAAGCTCATTTTTGGCGCAAAGGGTTCGTCAATAAGCAAAATATGCATTATTGGTCGGGTGAAAATCCACATGTTCTTCATGAATCACCACTTCATCCACAAAAAATAACTGTCTGGTGCGGTTTGCATGCCGGCGTCGTTATTGGCGTTATTTTTCGTCGACGATAACAATCGTCACGTTACTGTGAATGGTCAGCGTTATCGCGCCATGACCACCGAATATTTTTGGCCCGAATTGGAAGATATGGGCTTGGACGACATGTGGTTTAAAAAGGATGATGCCACAAGCCACACAGCACACGCTACAATCGATTTATTGAAGAGTAAGTATGGTGAGCGTGTTATCTCAAGAAATGGGCCAGTCGATTGGCCGCCTCGTTCGTGCGATTTAACGCTGCCTGACTATTTTCTGTGGGGCTACGTTAAGTCATTGGTTTATGCCAACACGCCGACGACGTTGGAAGAGCTCAGAGCCAACATTGAACGCGAAATAGCGGCCGTTTCGGCCGAGTCGTTGAAAATTGGGTCCAACGAATCGACCGCTGCAAACGTGCCCGCGGTGGCCATATAAACGAAGTCGAGTTCCATTCATAAATGTTTTAATTGTACTTCAAGCCGATAATAAAGTTTTTGAAATATCTCAAATGGTTTGCGTGTTATTTAAAAAAACGGTTGTCAAGTCCTTATTGGAAAACCCTATAATATACATAACGTATGTTTGTTTGGAATGTATAGTTTAAACATCAGAGTTTGAAATACTCAGGACTTTTATTTTATTCTTCATTCAGCGGGCTGTCACCTATACGTTCGCTAGTATTGAAATGGAAGCCACCAAAATGAGTTTAGCGGTAATCGAGGGAAAAACCAAATATATGCTGTCAACAAAAATGGGTGCGCAACATTAACGAATTAGAGAAAAGGTCACAATCAACAGATATAAGTTCGAGATAGTACAGGACTTTGACTCTGCTATAAATTCTGCCAACAACAACACCTTTGCAGAAATAAAATGAATAATCACTCTTTCCAATCGCTGTTGGTAGTAGTGAGGCCCTATCCCGAAAACTAAGGAAACTATGACCTTGATCATGCCAGTTCTACTTTAAGGCGCTGAAGCATGGACTCTATCGAAAGCAGATCAAGATATCCGCAGTCATTTCGAGAGAAAAATTGTACATCGACATCGACTTAGTCAGAAAACTGAGATGTCAAGGACATTAAGAGCGAATGAACATCAATGCTCCGGCCCGCAGAGTCTTCGAGTCTAGCTCCGAGGGACAACACATTAGGGGGAGAGTTTGCCTTAGCTGGTGCGCACAAGTAGAAGGAGACCTCAACTGACTTGGAGTGCACAAATGGAGGCAGTAAGTAAAGATAGGACTAACTGGAGAGGCTTATTAGTTGAGGTTCACTCCCAACTGTAGCGCCTCCTAAGCAAGCAACATAGTTGGCATTGTTCAAGTGTGTTATATGATGTTGATCCTCCCCTGAGCATATAATTGCGGATCTTATTTTTATGGGATACCTTTCCTATGTATAAGAGTAATGAACATCCTTCTACAGAATGCTTTAGGGAAATCTTAGAGCAATAGATAGGGAGGCCAAACACATGGCAACTGATTTCAAGAAATGCACACTATCCGAAACAGTGAAGAAAATCTGGTCAGAGATCCGCCATTAAAGTACTGATAACAAATGATTCCGGTACGAAGACCCTTCGTACCTGACAAAAAGTATTCATTCGCTTTACACGTCAAAATCATCCCTTAGATAGATGTCCTACAGCTCGTAGAATTTTTCTGTTATATCGCCTCCTCCAAAGTCCGTCAAATCAAATGGGACCATAAATGGTTTGAACAATTTTACACCGATATCTACATTCGCTTTCGCTAACGTCCATGCTTCTACATAATAGAGCATGACTGTCTCTTTAGTGACAAGGTTTTATGCTCAATTGCCTTCTTAGAAAAAAAAAACGCGTTTAGCAAGTTTTCATTTCTGATTAGGTGTCATTATCAGAGTTCTGATATGCGTCTCTTCTGTCTATATATTTCGTTTTTCCTTCCTTCACAGCTGCAAAGGAACCAGTGACAGTGATTCTGCCAATGCCAATGCATGTTTCGCATATTTTTTCCAAGTATGATCCTAAAGAAGTCACATGACAAAGCGTCACCTTGTTGAAATAGAAACCTAAGTCAGAGATCTCGGTGATATGGCTTCCGACCTTTAAGCAGCACCAACGAATCTCCATCGTCATTCCGCCCAATCTGACGAGCTTGGCAGATTAGACATGGTGCTATGAGCCCGCGTATATCTCTCTCCTCTAAAGATGTGGTGTGTATTGATCTGGATTTTTTGAGTTTTTTCAGAGATCTCTCGAAGTGTGAATATTTGGTGAATTGATAGGAACCAGTTACATAATTGACAAATGGTGTCAGGCGTTTACACTTCCTATACGCGATGTTAAGGATTTCGGTGTTTTAAGTCATCTGCTTCCTGAAATACTTCTAATTACGGGGGACTTGTTATGAGCAGAAATCTGCCTAACAGCTGGCTTTTTCACATCCTCAGTACCGATTGTAACTATTCTAAAAGGTGTTTCTTTTTATTGAAAGATCTTTTAATAAAGATAACTGTAAATTCGTGCCGTTTTTACAATTTTACGTGTATGTTCAGTTGTTCGGCGCCAGAAGGATGCTTCCGTATCATTCAAATTTATTTCGAAAATCGGTCTTCTTTTAATTAATTTGCTTGGTCCTCATAATCGATCAATTGATGCAAAGCCAATAACGTGTCAATCTAATGTGCGTGCCAACTTAGCCGTAGCCGCTGGAAAGTGAAAATGTCCAAGAAGAACTGAAACTGTCAGCGTCGGCACAACAGTTTGCCATTTGTGCGGGTACTATGTAAAAGATTATGCAAAGAAATAAACAGCCTAAACCCATATAAGATCCACATGGCGCGATGGGAGCTCGTGGATTGGGCTCTTGCTCATCTTGAAGTCGGCAAGGCTGACTTTTGGCACAATGGCTTTGTGAACGTTGTGACATTTCTGGAGTTAAGGCAAATCCAGAAGAAACTCATGAGACTCAATTTCACCCATAAAGTTGCACTGTTTGGTGTGGTCCTTAATTTTTCAATAATTAACGTGTCAATCTAATGTGCGTGCCAACTTAGCCGTAGCCGCTGGAAAGTGAAAATGTCCAAGAAGAACTGAAACTGTCAGCGTCGGCACAACAGTTTGCCATTTGTGCGGGTACTATGTAAAAGATTATGCAAAGAAATAAACAGCCTAAACCCATATAAGATCCACATGGCGCGATGGGAGTTCGTGGATTGGGCTCTTGCTCATCTTGAAGTCGGCAAGGCTGACTTTTGGCACAATGGCTTTGTGAACGTTGTGACATTTCTGGAGTTAAGGCAAATCCAGAAGAAACTCATGAGACTCAATTTCACCCATAAAGTTGCACTGTTTGGTGTGGTCCTTAATTTTTCAATAATGAGGACGGATCTTGCGTTATAATCAATAGCCAATCTTACCGGACAATGATTTGTGATTATTTCTTCGAAAATATGGACGACATTTATCCGGAATATATATGTTTCTCGAGCTATGTGCAAACGTTTTAAGGGTACTAATAACCTTTAATTTAAAAAAAAAGGGACGCTCCGTTCCAGACTAATCACTCGATTCAAAAACAAGAATATATCACGAGATAGACCAGTGAATTTGGCGCTAAGACCGTGCTTATCGTGGAGAAAAGTGACCTCAAAGTCAAAAATTAGCATGGGCAATGATAATGAAACAGACTTAGAAATTGGACATCTAAAGACTCAAACAATATGTCAACCTTATTTCAACGTCGTTACAAAGGCTAGTATTTCTTCCAAAAATTAAAGTCCTACACGAATTGTCTACCATTAGTACTAACAGAGCAATTTCCGTTAACATGGGTCAGAGTACACCAAAGTAAGCCTTTTCTTAAATCCTCGATAAATGATGTCAACATTGGAGATAGACCCTTACTGTAGAACGATTTTTTTCTTAGAATATACCCAGGATTCATTTCTAAAATTATCGTTGTCGAATTAGGGGACACCCTGTATATGCTGATAAAGCGCAAACTATTCAGAACTTGAGAGTCAATTTTCGGCGCGTTATTGGAGAGATAGGACCTCAAATGCTACAAATAATGGGTAAAATTGAACTGGCAGGATGCCAGAAGTTGTGCTCAAACCGTAATCTCACGAACCATTTCCAAGCTTTCTGATTCCTTTTGGCTCCTAAACAGAAGAGAAGACGATTCGAATGGGCAAAAAAGGACAGAAATTGGACATCAAAGTGCACAATGCACAGATTTGGAGCAATGGATCCACATTTGAGCTTTGTAGACAAGGGCATTCCAAAGACTGTTTAAAATTAAAAGTTAAGTTTCCAGCATCCAAAATGATATGACGAATATATGATAAACGCAATAAAGTAGCAAAGCATTTTGATACTCTTCATTGATAAGGTGCATGTTGGTCGACTCACTGCTTAATGGTCTCAATAGCTCTGACGTCTATGGTCAAGCATATGCAGGTGATGTAGCTGTACTGTCTGTTGGATCGTGTCTCGCGACTGTCTGCTCTAAAGCACAGGTAGTCGTTATTGACGAAATTGGCTTTCAGTCAATCCTTTCAAAACTGAGGAAGTTGACTGGTCTGACTGACTGCTAGTGTTTAAAGGCATCACAAGCCAACTCCCCATAGAAGCCAAGTATTTGGGTGTCATTCTGGATAATAAACTTCTTTGTATTTGGACTAAAAATCTTACGTCGAAGATCTTTAAGGGAAGGCATGGGGCCCGTCACCGAGAAGGACCTTTGAACCTACAGGGCTATGATAAGGTCATTTACCTACATTCTATGTGTCGATTGTTTGGTAGAACAAGTTTTCACGAAAATACGTCACTGATGCTTCCACCAGACTCCAAAGAACGTTTTGCATCGGCTCCATGGGGATTTTTTTTTTATTTTTTATATAATTTACGCGCGCCTAAGGGGTTAGATACCCTTTTATTGTTGCCAGGGCGCGGGCGGAAAGGTAGAAGGAGGAGAAAGGAAAATTGTTCTGTAGTGGTTTGAAACTCAGGTGTATTTGGTTTCTATATTATCTCTCCAGGGGTGGGAGTCCGAATAGGACGGAGAGTTCTTTCTTCACTCAGAGTGATTCGAAGTTATAATTCGCACTAGTTTTTTGTGGTTAAAACTCTACAACAGCCAAATCTACGTGTCAGTGTTATGCCTTCACACGCAGAATTTTTCTGACTGAGTTCCAATTACACAAATAAAAAACTGACTTGCCATGGGCAGGATTCGAACCTTGGACCCTCAGAGTGAGAAGCGATTGCTAGTACCACTACACCACGCACAAGGGATTTTCTCCTTGTACGCCTGGCTCTGCTCTATTCGCATTGATGCATCTCCCTCTCCTCCCCTTGATATTCGTCATCTTCCATTTAAAGAACAGTAGCCCTTGGCACAATACCCACTGGAGCTTTGATGACCCTGCGCGCTGACCGTCTTTTGGCTCTAGTTTTATGGACATGCCTTCTCATGCAATGACACCAGAATTTCCGCAGCAGGGAAAAATACGAAACCGGCTTTTCCTGTGCCCAAGAATGGTTTCGGTCAGAATCTGAGCCAGGAAAGGAATGAGTCGGGTCTTCACGGATGGCTCCAAAACCGATCTAAGATTCGGCTCTGGTGCCCTTCTGAATGACGACAACGTTAGATTTCTTCCAAGTGGACGTATACGCAATCCAGCCTAGCAACGAACTATATTGTGAAGAGCGGGCGAAGCATTTCCATCTGTAGCGACAGCCAAGCTGCGCTTTTTGGCTTATTGAACTCTCCTGCGGCTTCCAAACTATATAGTTCAAGCTAGTGGTTACTGGTACTGGTACTGTAGGCGTTTTATCACTGAAGCACTTTTTTTTTTTTTTTTTTTAAGAAAGAAGAGATAGAATGATTATCTATAAGTTTGGAAGTTAGTGTCGAATGATTTAACAAATTTACAATTCAAATAAATGTACTATAATGTGGGGTAAATATTACAAAAATAGGAGCGTGGAGAGGATATACATAATACATAGCGAAATACAAAGAACATTTCAGACTTCATAATGTTAACGAAAAAGCGAAGTTATATTTTTAATGCACACATCGAAAGATAGATTCAATTTTCACATAATCAATATTAAATAGCCAATCCTTTACTTTTTTTAGAAATACATAAAGATTATTAGTTTGTCTTATCACAATAGGTAGTTTATTAAAACATCTAGGAGCAGTAACAGTAAAAAAAATTAGCAAATATTGTTTTATGTGCGACAGGAATATTCACAAGAGCCTGATTGTTGATCCGTAAGCCATAATAATTAGACATCCTATTTAAGATGTTACCACTACGCTTGAAAAATTCTCTCAGAACTTTAAAAATGTAAAGATGTCGTAGAGGAAGAATATGTAAGTTTTTAAATAACGGCCAGCAATGAGTCAAGCAATTTTGACCGCAAATTATTCTAATAAGACATTTTTGTGTTTTAAATAAGGGAACAAAAGTGTTATTATAAGCCCCTCCCCAACTTATAATACCATATTGGAGTTTAGAGTTTGCAAGTGCATAATATATCATAGATAGTATCTGTTTTGAACAGTGTGGTTTTAAGAGATACAATTTTCGTATAACGTGCATCATATTTGATTTTACAGCTTGTATATGTGCTTTCCAATTCAAGTTTGAATCGATTACAACACCCAAATACTTATATTCGTTAACAGATTCGATTTTGAAACACTTATCAGAACAAGAAAGTGCATCATTATAGTTTGCCTGACCACAAGTATGAGTTGACAGACTAAACCTTTTGCAGTCATGTGAGTGGAATACCATGTTTAGATCAAAATGATCATTGCCTATCATTTTAAAATTCATTAGTCTAGTTTTATCACTGACTACTAATTTGTGCGAGGCAAACCATTGTCTTAACTTATGTATATCTTCATTCATACTGGCAACGCAATCAAACGAATTTAGTTCTTGATATATAAAAGCTATATCATCTGCAAAAGCTGTTGGTTGTCCTTTAAAAGATTGTTGAAATAGAGAATTTATGTAAATTAAAAATAACAGAGGGCCAAGTACAGAACCCTGAGGGACACCATTCTTAATAGTAAGAGAATTGCTATAAGTCCCATTTATTTTTACTCTTTGCTTCCTATTTGTAAGATAAGATTGAAGCCATTCTAGAACAATACCTCTAAAACCTGATGCATACCGTTTATCTAGAAGCAAGCTGTGATCAACTAAATCGAAGGCTTTAGACATGTCGATAAATAGCGACATAGAAGGTATAGAATAATTGAAACCCTCCTACAGTTTAGAACACAACATAAAAATTGCATTTTCTGTAGATTTTTTTGATCTAAAACCAAACTGATTGTTTGAGAAAAATTTTATATGCTCTAAGTAAGACACCATGCGTGTCTTTGTTTGGAAAAGGTTGGCAGTAGGGAAATGGGACGATAATTATTAATATCTCTGTGATTACCTTTTTTGAATAGAGGTATGACTTCTGCACACTTTAATGATTGTGGAAAACAGCCTTTATAAACGCTTTCATTAAATAAGTAACATAGAATGTCAGCTATATAATATACTATTTTCTTTAATAGTACGTTGGTAATACCATCACTTGTACATGAACTTTTATCTTTTTGAGACCTTACAAGTTTGAAGACTTCCTGAGAAGTAATAGGAATAAAAAGGAAGCTGTTAGATTGTAATTTATCCTCAAGCACAGAATATGAACCACAGTTACAGGTATAATTGTAACTTGTCAAAGGTTTTTGGCTTTCTGAGATTTCAATGAAGTACTCATTAAATGTGTTAGCCATACTACTAGCCTCAAATAAAGTACATTCATTGACATCCAAAAAATCAGTAGAAGTAGATTGTCGCTTTTTACCTAAAATTTCATCCACAATTCTCCATTCTTCTTTGCTATTACCTTTCACATTTACCATCTTTCGCGTATAATAATTATTGCGCGAATCAATTACTTCTTTATCAATGTCTTTACACAGCCTGTCATAGTATTTCTTAAGCCTTAAATTATTTACATGTTTTTTGCACTTTAATGAAACTTTCCTCTTTTTTCTAATATTTCGCAGCAGGTTAAAAGTCATCCAAGGTTTAAGAGGCTTATATTTCTTATTACCAGAGCTAAATGAAGACATAGAGGTGCAGCTATCAATATGTTTTTTTAAAATCGAAAGAAATACGTCATAAGCAACTGAGGCGTCATTTTCTGAATAGACAGATTCCCAGAATTCATATTTAAGACGATCATTTAGCAAAGTATAATTTATTCTAATAATTTGACGCTGTTTGCTCTGAGTGTTAACAGGGTTGATAACCTGATTGATGCTTAAAATTAGCATATGGTGATCAGTAATTCTAGAGTCATCAACACTTCCATAAAACAAACTCTTATTTTTTTTATGCAACCTCATGAAGATATGGTCAATACAAGTCTTCGCTGTATCGGATACACGAGTAGGCTCATTAATAAGACTCTTGAGACCATATGAAGACATTAAGAGCAAATAGCTATCTGTATCACTATCGAACTTATTCAAAATGTCTATATTTAAATCACCTACTACTATAAGATTTTTTGTTTTACATTTAGTTAAAATTTGATTAAGTTCTTGAACAAAGACATCTTTAGAAAATTCATGTAATCTGTATATATGTACACAGAATCAAATACTTTTCATTTTTATAAGTTAGAGATAATTTAACTATGTCTGCACTAGGGATAGTAAGTACGGAACAGTCACACATAAAACCACTTTTGACATACACTGCGACACCACCAGCTGCATAAGAGTCGTTACATTTTGCATACAAAGAATAACCTGAAATATTATATAAATCTAGTTCATTTTGGTATATCCAAATCTCACTTAAAACAACAATTAATGGTAATTTAGCTAGAGACTCGATGTGTGCTAACAAAGAATGAAAATTTTTCCTTAAGCTACGGATATTTTGATGTAAACAAAAAACTTGAAAATCATTTACAGGCGAAGACGAGGTACTGTTCTTACGATGAGGAAAAGGGATGGAACTATTTATGCTAACTGAGCTCATAACTTATCCAAATTAACAATAGTATTTATTTTAATTGAATTGTCACCTTCCTTCATTCGCATATAAACCGTCCCGTTCCTCGTCCATAAATATTTGTAACCTTTGGAGTTTTTAATTTCAGCAGCAGCCTTCATCAGTTGTCGTGTGTAATACGATCTGCTTTCATTAATATAAATCCTCTGCGACACAGCATTCTTGTTTATAATTGTTGTCATCAGTTCTGTTTTGTTCTCCTTTTTCGTTTTCAATATTTTCTCTTTGCAAGAGCGTGAGACAAGTTGCACTTTAAGGATGTTGATTTTTTTTTGTGGAGCCGCTCATTGGTTTCGATGTTATTTTTTTCATGTGACAGAAGTCAATGTCTCTTTCGTTAACATCAACATGCAAACCATCACGCAGAACTTTAAGAGCAATATCGGTATTGGAAATGTTAGGTGTGAGAGGAACGTTGAAGATTTCAATTGCGTTAGCTAGTAGTTGTTGTTCTAGCCGATTTACGGTGTTCTCCAACGATGAGATTCTATCTTCATAAGCTTTGTTTTGTATGAGGAGAGACTCTAATTGATGTTTTTGCAATTCCTTCATCTCCAATATATTTCTCCAAATTTTCTATAACGTTGGTGCTGTTGTAACTTCAATGTTATTTGAGTAGTTCCCCGTGGGTGATGCAAGAGAGTTTTCCCGCAATTTTGCAGTATTTTTTGATGATGCACTGGAACAAGATGGGACAGAGGTGCCCGAAAGAGATCCGCGGCGGTGAACTGTACAGGTGCCACAACGAAAAGTTTTTTTATTTTCAATCATGTATTCCAGGTCACCAGCTTCCAACTTTGCACATGAAGCATGAAGAAAAGATTGACAGTCAGAACATTTCACTTTAATTTCCGATCTATCAACTTTTTTTTTGCAAACTTTGCACGACATTTCGAAAAAGAAAAAAAAGAGCTAGAGCTAAGACCGATTACGTGTGTACCCCACTGATTAATTCTCACTCACTCAATTTTTCTTCGGAAGACTGAGAAATTGAGTGCTCTGTTTTGATAGTGAGACAATTGTATAACCAAAATAACCAATTTTGCCATTCGGGCTCATAATACGTCAATAAATTACCATTCATTCGTTGGCTTCTATTTTATCACAAATATCGGCCATAAAATCGGTCGAATTTAGGCGACTTTGATAAGTATTCATAGTGACATAGTTTTATTTTTTCAATTTCAGTGACATTTAGATGTCTACCATTATTAATTTCCACCACCATTTCTTGTTATAGGTAATTTACCACCGCACACACCAGAGCGACACGCCCTCGATTTAGCCGGTAGCCGGGAGCAACGTGGCTCTGCCTTTGAGTTATATCGTAAACCGCAAATTGGAGCTGCAGGGCACCATCATAACATGAGGTAAGTCCATCTTAATACTTTTGCCAGTGTCTTTTTTGTTTTGAGTATTTTTCTATTTAAATATAAAAAACATTTCTATAACTCCCGTTTCTTCCCCTCAAAAAAAAAAAACAAAAAAAAATTTGTTGTTAAACAGAAAAAATAGGTAACAGATAAAACAGAAGATAAACCATTTACTACCCCCCTCTGCATGTGTTTTATTTTTATTATTTTTTTTGTTAATATTTTGTTTTAGTTTCTAACGAAAAATGTTGTTATTATTTTGTTGAAAATTTCAAAATTCATTATTTGGTGTTTTTTTGTTTACAAATCTCATTCACATTCATTCAAATGCTCATCGCGTCTTGAACTTCATCATTTTGTTATTTTTGTTTTATTTGGTTCAAACACATTTTGTTGACATACGCACAAGGACACTCTTTAAAAAAAAAATAAAGAAATTCGAAATGTAACATAACTAAAAAAAAACCAACGAAAAGAAGACAAAATAAAACATTTTTCGGGTGAAAATAAAATAAACAAAAAATCTATTTTTTTTTTCTTGTTTTGTTATTTTACTTTCTTTCATTTTTTTTCCATTTTTATGTCGTGTGACTAAACAATTGTTTGTTTTCTTTTTTTTAATTTTTAATTTTTAATTTTCTTTGGGAATAGATTTAACAAAATGAAATTAGATTTTTTTGTTGTTTTTTTTTAGTACAAAGGGTTTAAAGGTTAAATCTAATTTAAAAACAAAAAGAAAAAACTTAATTTGTTTAATATTTTTCTCTCTTTAACTAACGCTAATTGTCATGGTGAATTAAATGGTAAAAGAAAACAGAAAAATAAGAGAATAGAAGTTTTGAAGTTTTGGTGAAAGGCTTTGGTACATACATTCATACACAATTTAGTTTTTGTGCATTTTTCTTCAAAGCCTTAGAGAGTGTGTGCGTGTGTGAATGAGTGTGATTGAATCAAAATATTTCATCTTTTTAGGTTTTTAAGTTAATTTAAAAAAATATTCTTGTTTTTCAGTTTAGGAAACGTTTTCATAAAATCCCATTCTAACAAAAATCCTATTTGATACTGAGATCCAGGGTAACATTTTTGATGGAAGGGAAACTACTTAGTTCAGGTTTCGCAATGCTCCTAAATGTGTATTTTTAGGAAGTGTTGGTTCTGATTGGAAATATTTGTCTGTTTCTTAGTTTTGTCTATTTCAAATTGTTCACAAAGACGACGGACTTTTTAAACTACTAAGCTCTGCCAACCTCTCCCTTTTTTATTTGAACTTGAAAGTCATCGACTTTATATTTTGGAGCGCTGTAGGACCTGTATGTATAACTAAGATACAAAAATAGACCTTGTTTGTTTACTGTGGTGTTGAAAGGGTGGAGATGTGTCGTTTTTATTCGCAGCAGCTAGGTCAATCTTAAGTGGTTTAATCACAAAATCCGAGGCGAGGGTCGTTTTATTCCAGGAGACAAAACTTTAATCTCTTTAAAAATTAGTTTCTAGGCTGTTTGATTTATTGTCTTATAACTTACATTACTTTGTCGATTTTGTGTGGCTTCTTTAGTAGTAGAACCAAAGTGTACATCAATCTGGCGAAAGCAAGATGTTTTGCACTTGATATTTTTAGGGCATTTAACAGAGTTTGTCATCAGCCTCATTTGTCGAAAATGCGTGCCTTTGGGATCGATGACACTCTTCTTCAAAATATTAGAAACTATAGTCCGTTTCAAATCACCGTGCAATTGGAAAGTTGCGGAAAGAGAGCCTGGAAGCGCATGCTACTCATCTGCTCACTGATATCTGCTCAATGATATTTACGAAACGACTGAACTTTCTCCACTTCCTTTCATATTTAACCCATTTACATCATGAACGCATATGGTATATCTTCTTTTCATTGTTTCTTCTTTTCAACACATTAATTGTGAAGAGAGTGCTTTCCATTGAAAAAATATACACTGGACACGTCTTCCACGTCCATGCATTCTCTCTACACTCTGGTTTCGCATCTGCCAATACCGGCTTTTTATCTTTTCTTACGCGCTGAGACTCAGTGCAATCAACATCAAAGTGTGGATACACTCGAGTTTCGTCTAGATCACTTCCATTATTACTGGAAAAGAGGGCACATGCGCAAGAAATTGCACGGTGATGATTTGAAACAAAATATATACCTTTCGGAAGGTTAAATTCAAGTTGTCTTGGATGGTTTCAAGTCTAATATTCACAAAATAAATGCTGGTGTACCCCAGGGCTCCTTTCTGTCTCCGACACTATTTTTAATTTTCATAAATGATCTCTTGTCTGCTACATCTAATGCAATGTATTCCTTTGCTGATGACAGTACTCCCTGCTTTACATATTCGTTTCCGGACTAGCGTCCCTGCTCTTCGGCTGTAGAACGGGGACGGCATTAAATTCTGATATTAACAGCATAATTAATTGTGGAGCCAGTAACAGAGTAGAAGTTAATGGTTCCAAAACACAATGCTGTGTGCTGTCGTTAAAGCGAAATTTTAACACTCAGCCATTGTCTATTAATGGCACTTGCATCGTCGAAATCGAAAAACTTTCCATTCTCGGTATGTGTGTCAATGGCAACCTACGTTGGAATGCAGCGAAATGTCTAGGTTTCCTTAAGCGATGTAAGAAAATTACCTTTTCTGATCTGGCCTCAATATATAATGCATTTATGCGCCCGAAATTGGAGTACAATCTGGTCGGATGGGCCTAAAATATCTCTGCACCTGCTAGATAGAGTTCAAAACCGTGCGATAAAACTTTTAGGTGATACTAATATCACTCAGGCAATGGACACACTCGACCACCGACGTAATGTCTCGTGCCTCACTCTGTTTTATCGCTATTTCCACCCTCAGTGTTGCATAAGAAAACGTCAGTAGCATTCAGCCCCTTCAAACTTTTAACCGTAACACTCCTCTCACTCAGCATTCAGTATACCCTCAAGACCACTTTCGGACGTACTCTAAAATATCGTGATTCGTTCCTGAGCCGTAAAACTCGCTTATGGAATGCCCTGTCTAGCTTCTTATTTCCTAGTCATTATAACCTTCAAACATTTAAAACCAACGTTCATCGGTACCTCTCTTGATGTAAGGGTACTTTCCTTGAGCGCGCGCAAATTACAAAAAAAAAAATACGAGGGGCGTTCAATATATTTTCGGTATCGATACGAAGGAAAATGCGAATTCAATTTAAATTGTTTTTATTTTTCAATATAATCTCCCCTAACATCAATGCATTTGTTACATCTTGAGATAAGCTTTTTTAAACCCTCAAAAAAATAAATTTACTCTTTCTCTGCAAAATACCCATTTATTGCCGACTTGAGTTCTTCATCATCCGAAAATCTTTTTCCACGAAGAAATTTTTTCAAATCCGGAAACAGGAAATAATCAGTAGGGGCAAGGTCTGGACTATAGGGTGGGTGTTGGATTTCTTCGAAACCACAATCTCGCGCAGCAGCCGTGGAAACTCGCGCCGTGTGAACAGGAGCGTTGTCATGAAGAAGCAACACACCCCGTCTTTTCTTTTTAATTTCCTCCCGCAAATTATGCAAAGTGGAAGCGTAGGATGTGGCGTTGATGGTTTCACCTTTTTTTTTACTACTCAATGAGCAAGATTCCCTTTGAGTCCCAAAAAACTGTGGCCATGAGCTTCCCGGCAGACGGAGTGACTTTGAACTTCTTCGGGGGGTCTGTTCCTTTTTTATGCCACTGCATGGATTCTTGTTTGCTTTCAGGGTCATAGTGGTGGACCCATGTTTCATCCTCAGTAACAATTCGATCCATAACACATCTCCAAAAGCTCTCTACAGCATGCGATTCTCACTTTTATCTGAGGCGCTGTGAGCATTCGTGGCACCCACCTTGCACTGACCTTTGAAAGGTTAAGATGGTCATGAAGAATGGTGTGAATGGTACCAATTGAAAGCTTGGTGATCTCTGCCATTATTTTCACCTTTATTCGGGCATCCTCAAGAACAAGTTTTTCGACTTCTTTGATGCTTTCTCCCGTACAAGCAGTAGCCGGGGCGCCGGAGCGGAGATGCTCTCTCTGCCTCTCTTGAACTCACTTGACCACTTTTGCACAGTTGATAATGAAGGTGCGGAACCCTGGTAATCAGCCACCATCTCTTCATGAATAGTTTTTTAACTTTTTCCTTGCTTAGTGAGAAATTTAATTACAGCGCGATGCTCAATTTTCACCATCATCGTCTCAGTTGCCATTATGATTCTGTTTAACTAGAGATAAAACGCGAATTAATAATCACATTTATATGAAATTTTACATGAATGCACTAAAATAATAGTATTACTTGATAAATAAGTCAATTTATATATACAACCACAGCTTCACCCCGATACCGAGAATATGTTGAACGCCCCTCGTATGATATTTTGGCTTGTCAATATGGCGTGTGGCCGCCTTTGGCTGTTATAAGGGATTCATTCACGTTACCCTGTTTGGCATTGGATCGTAAAAGCCGTTGATATACGAGTAGCTGGTGCCAATTTTATTTGATGTAACTTATTAATTCATGTAAATTTGTGGGCTTTGCATCTCGGTGTTTTACACTTATTCGATGCCAAACGTGCTCAATATGATTGTTGACAGGACTGTTTCCGGGCTACTGGAGTGAATTTATTCCTAGTTCTTCTTTGCAACTTTGAACCTGGGGAAAGAATTTCTTAAAATCCGTCAAAAACACCATACAGATTGATAAAATTAGCAAAATAGCAGTGGTGGGCAATTTATTGTTTACTTACGGTCTTAGCACGATGGCAAGGTGCGGAATCGCCCTGAAACGGGACACAAGTATAGTACTGCTTCACTTCTACTATAGTCAGAACCACTCCATTTTCCATAACCTTTTTGTTCTTTAAGGCATTTATGGGTCCATCCAATATCAAAAGAGTTCGAACTCCACCGGGAGTTATGATCCATGCCACCAATAGACCTGTTCAGACAAACTGCAACACATTCTTCCTTCAACCGTTTTTCAGGGTGACATGGAACTGTGGTCTTTCTATCTGATAATTCCTGGTTGAATTTGGACTCGTTTGAAACAGCTCCAGTTCTTCCTTTCAATTCCCCAGCTTTTCTTAATTCTTGGCGTAAGAAGTGGTTTTTTTCTGCCGTCCGGTAGGCAAGCAAACCGGCTTCTTTAAACCGCCATTGAACTATTGTCATAGAGATCTCTATTCCGGTGGTTTCCACAATATCTCTTCTTACTTGGGGTGCAACTAACCGGTTCCTCAACGGTGGTCGATTCTTAGAGTAGTGCATATTTTCGACCAAATTTGCGCTCTAAAACATCATTTTCTTGGTACTGTTCAATGAAAATAAAAGGAAGAGGAGTGGGTCAAAATTAAAATTTTCCGTTTAGAAAATATAGGTGCTGTTTTTTTACACCTTCGTGTGTACTTCACTTGCTATACCACCTTGTTCAAAAAGCTCGCGGAATCGATTTGAATTTATTATTTATTTTGTTATGCTGGTACAATTATTATCCTTGACATTCCCATAAAAATTCAGCGTCACAACATGATTGTAGAAGGTGCAGCGATGGCGTTTACATAAAAAAAATTTCTGCTCGAGAATTTTTAAAATGGATACAAAAACTGCGCGACGAATTTGCAATTGTCGATGAAACCATAGATTTACTGTTCGTAAGCCACAAATTGACCATCAGAGAGTTAGCAGGGATGACCATTAATTATCTCGATTGGATCCGTTCACAGTATTTAAACCAATCAATTGCACTTGAGACGTGTCGCTTCAAAGCTGGTTCCAAAGGACTTGAATTTCCTGCAAAACATTTTAAAAGATATGTGTGGCTGATTCCCATCAAACATTCATCAAACGTATCATTACTGGTGACGTGGACTTACGAGTACGAAACCCAAACGATGTTTGGTGTAAATGACGCGCTCCAAATGCGTCAAGACCGAAGAAACCACGAAGATGACGCTCATTGTTTTATGGATTACAATGGCGTTGTGCATCATGAATTTATTCTTGAAGCACTGTCTAAAAAGATTGCCAATAAAGAGTATTATTATCGTACGTTATGAGACGTTTATGTAAAGCTATTCCGAAATAAAGGCCTCAATTCTGGATTTTACATCACAATAGCGGCCCATCTCACAATACATTGATTGTGCGTGCATTTGTTGCCAAAAACAACACAACTACAATTGGCAATGATATCGCTTAAGTGGCCGCCGGCATTGTTGACTACTATTTGGACTCTTTTTATGGCATTTCTCAGTTTGTGGCTTGTTCACATGAACCCATGACTTTAAATAAATCCATAGAAAAAGTCTAGGGCTGTCAAATCGGGTGATCTTGCGGACTAGTGCAAATCGCGCAAATGCGATATCAGACAACCGGGAAATATCTGCTTTAGAATGTCGATAGTGACTCGTGCAATATGCGTTGTTGCTCCATCTTGCTGGAACCACATGTCCTCCAGTCACAATTCATCCAATTGAAGAAAGAAAAATTCATTGATCATGGCTCTGTAGCGTTCACCATCCAAAGCGACCATTTGTCCCGCACCGTTCTCATAAAAAAAATATTCCAATATTCCTCCATCATAAACAGCACACCACATGCAGAACTGCAAATTTTGTTTGTTCCCGTATCCACATGGGTGTAAATGGGCCTCGTGACTCATGATTATTTTGACGAAAGATCGTCCACTTCATTGTTGAGATTCAGGAGGGTGTGAGCGATTTTCGGTTAACACCCATCAGCTGATAGACAGTCTGCACTATGTAGGGAAACATTTTCAAGTTCCATTAGCGTTCCATTGCTTATTTACACAAATTCTAGTTCTGTTTGCTTCACAAATGTTAAAACCGAATTGACATCTGTCACCATTTGTAAAATCTATGACACTTTCCGATAGAGTCATGCATTATGGCCCACCCAGTACAATAGTTATTATCACTTGAAAATATTCTGACACTCCCATTGTTACATGAGGTGCCAAGCAGCATACGCTGCAGCTCCCTCTCTCATTGATATTGTAGTTCTGTTTTAGGTCACTGGGATCAATATAATTTATTATAAATTTATTTCAGCAACATTTTCCAATTTAGTCTCTGTTCTGCATTTAGTGATAGTTCGAGATTCTCTTAAAATTTGCTACAGACTTCGTTTCTTGTAGGACAAAATGATCACTTCCTATCCATTCTCTCATCAAATATTACCTCTTGCTTTCCTTTCTTTTACTTCCCTCTGCTCCTACTTTATCCAATAACCATTAACAATTATTTGCCATGTCCATCTCACACATACGTATATAACAAAAGAAACATTTTTATCGATACAATAGCGACATGGAGCCATATGACGAGCGGTACAATAACTACTACCAGGTTCCCCAAAATCCGCCACGTGCTGTTTATTCGGATCCAGCTTCAGCGGCAGCCTATCATCATCACCAGCAACAGTATTACATGTATCAGAACTCAGCACCACCTCCATTGCCAAAAGTGAAAAAGAAATCCGTTCTAAAGTCACCTCTTACAGCGATCAAGAACGCACTCATTAAGACCACACGTCCATTACGTCGTATGAATAGCATGGTGGATTCTGAAAAGAAGTCCAAACCTTTAAGAAGACAATATTCCATGATGGAGAGAGGTATTGGACGTCTGCAATATCCCGAAGATTATCCTACCTATCCGGTGGCAGTGCATGATTCAAGAATGCAATACAATGGTGCACGAGCAGCAAGTGTACCTCCACGAGAGCAGTACTACATTCGTGAGCAAGATATGATGAACAGCACATATCAGAATCTTGAAAGTGAAGATATTTATGGAAACATAGGCCCACCTGCACGCCGCCGCGAAGACTATGATGATCACTATGCGAACAGGGCTCTGATAGATCTAGAACGCCGACAAGCAGACGTAATGGCTGCGGCAAGGGCAGCTGGTGGTCGTCGAATTATTCGCCGTCACAGCACAAGCGTGGCAGATCGTACGGCAGACCCAAGACGAAGACCCGCGCACCGTATGCAAAGTCCGGAAG
This sequence comes from Volucella bombylans, assembly GCA_949129095.1. Lineage (NCBI taxonomy): Eukaryota > Metazoa > Arthropoda > Insecta > Diptera > Syrphidae > Volucella > Volucella bombylans. Next base: position 364,423,972 of record OX422140.1, read on the forward strand.
CATACGCTTCTGAGGAAGTCTACCAAAGTCGACAAGGGTCCTATATGCTGACAGAACCGAGAAGACATCCAAATTCCGAGGTAATGAGCCGTCGTCGGTTCTATCCCGATCAAATTGAAGAGGATCCAATTTACCAGAGCCGCCGTGAAGCACAACGCAATCAGATCTATCAATCAAAAAAAGAAATGCAAGAACGTATTGCTGCCGGAAAGAAGGATATCGAACGGGAGTTTAGCCCGCCCAGTAGTAGTCAGTCGGAAAGAGATGATCGATCTGAACGTGACTCCATCTATCAATCTCGACGTGAGATCAAAGAAAGTGGCCTCAAGACAAGGGCTCAGCTGCGAGAGCAAATCTATCAGACCCGCCGCGATGCAATGGAATCCATGGCGGAACCTATTTATGTTTCCAAACGGGAGGTGGTGAGACCCGAACCGATCTACGAAACTAAAGAAGAATGTAGCATTCTTCATTCGCGAGAGAATGAAACCGACGAGAAGAAAGAAGAGAAAACCGACACGACGATTATAAATGGCGATACAGGTAGTAATGGCTCTTCTAAGGAAGAAACTCCAAACAATTCGAAACAGTCCGACTTACAACTATCCGGTGATACGGTTATAGAAAAAACTGTAATCCCAGCAGAGGCCGCTGCCAGTCTTGCCGAACCAGAAGAAGATATTGTCTCCGATGAGGAGGAGGAGGACGATGCAGAAGGAGAAGTAGAAGAAGAACAAGGTCAAGATGAAGCTTGTGCTATGGTAGTGGAGCCTCCAAAACCACTACTCTCTCCAACAGCCGCCACGAGATCTCCATATCATATATCAAATATGCGACGTCCTACTGTATCACATTCCTCGCTTGAAACTCAATACACATCAGAGGCGAGTCTTCCAGTAGGCCCACCTAACGCAACAAGCACACCGTACGCTAGTGATATGTCTTTACCAATGGCTGGACCTGTTTCAGCTCCAACAGTATCAGCAGGCCATGCGGGCCAACAATTCCCGGTAGTACCGCGAGAGCCTAATACGACAAAAGGTGTCTTCGATCAGAAAGGTGGAACGCTGGCTGATAACTTTTGGAATGTGTCGCTACAAATACCACCAGGAGCGATACCGCCAGGTGTGAAACAAGAGATCTATTTCACAGTTAGTGATCCGCGCATGGGCGAAACAGTTGGCGGACCGCCATTGGATATGGAAAATGGTTTGTGTATAAGATACTAATTGTTAATTATTTTTTTTCCTTACTCTTCATAGATGTCGTTGTTTGTTTTTTTGTTTTTTTGCTTTAACTTGTTGTGTCACTATTTTTTTTTCGTTCTTCACTTACAATATTATAAATCACTGTCACCAACACTTTTGTAAAGAAAACTTCCAATAATTTTTGTACATTTATTATATATAATAATATTGTGTGAATGTGTGTGAGAGTGTAAATAGTTTTGGGTTTTTGATTTTGACGTGGGATGGTTGCTTTCAAATTAACTTTTAATACAAATTGTAGATGCTTCTTCTAGATTGCTTTGGTGGTAGATATTTAGCCTGTAGATGTTGCATGTTTTTTTTCTTATTATATTCTATTTTAAATTTAATACAATACATCACTTCTGATACGGTAATGTTTGAAGGACACCCCTTTGACTCTTTTCCAGCGAATATCTTATTGGAAGTCCACCTGGATGGGAAACATATATTTATTATTTGCCATAATTTTGAGTTAAGGTCCTATACCGAAAGTGTGCCTGCCTCTCTTTTCTTTCTCACGAAACGCATCCTGTAAACTAGCTGAACTAGCATATACATTTCTAAAATGCATATACGTACTCGTACATTTATTGGACAGATCGTTTTAATCCGGAAACGGTTTATAAAATCCAGAAAAAAAGTCTTCCTGCCGGAAACGAAAATTTAGATGTACAAATCATCTTCGCCGCCGACGGAACTATTGTAGTTTCCCTGTTTGAAAGCTTGATGATGATCTTTTCAACTCTTGACTCCATAAAGAATCCCGACTATTCAGCTCTAAGGAGCTATTTTGTCAGTAATGTGTGTTACTTTTTATTTCTCTCTAGAATCCTGATTATAATGTGCAATCTCTTTAGCTTCAGCCTCCTTTCAGTTCAGAGACCATTAATTTATTGCTGAAATGGCCTGTAATAGGCGAAAAATACTATCGCCATCTTACTGATGACCCTGTTGAATGCTGCTGTTTTGCAATAACCACTCTCGTCTCTCCTCTCTTAAAGGTATTTTTGCTTCAGCTGTAATCCAAACTAGGAGTTTAAGTGGAAACAGTCCTATTTTGAGGGGTCTCATGGGAGCCACTTTTCCGATGTACTTACATAAATACTCGTATATGCACGGCTCAGTTCCAAAAAGCAAAACAAGAATATTTTTGACAGATTTAAAGCTATTCAAATGATGTTCGCCATATCTGAAATGAAGTCTTATCACATGAGGATGTCAGGGTTAGAGAAATGTCTTTTCGGTCCTACAAGACCAATCCGACAGAGAACCGAAAACAATTCAAAAGAGCCAGGAATGACTGCAACACCTTAAGCGCGTGAAATTCCAATACAACCAAAGCCTGAGGCAAAAAATACTACAAGTCCCAAAGATATCAGAGGTCGTTCGTCAAAAACATTCGAAATTCTGCCTCATCATCTATCCCAACGCTCATTTATAATGATGTTCCAGCTGCCAGCTCTTTGGATAAAGCCATTCTGCTTGCTGCACACTTTGCGGCCAGTTCAACACTTCCAGATTGTGCTTTGTGCACGCATACATTTGAGTGCGTCGAATCTTCAATGGGAAAAATCCACTTTCGCACTCGTGTAGTAGCAAGAGTACTTAAAGATCTTAATATACACAAATCCACTGGTCCAGATGGGATATTTCCTCTCCTTCTGAAGAGGTGTTCTTCCTCGCTGGCAAAACCACTGCTTTTTCATCATCAATCCTACTCTTTAGGACCCTTTCCGAGCAGATGGAAAACAGCATTTGTCCAGCCTGTCCCTAAAAAAGGCGAATCTTCTTCTCTTTCCTCCTACAGACCCCTTGCACTCACGTCCCATATTTCCAAGGTCATGGAAACGCTGATAAACCGTCAGCTCGTGAAATATCTCAAAGCACGAAAACTTCACAATGACCGACAGTACGGTTTTCGTAGCAATAGATCCACTGGTAATCTGATGGCATGTCTCACTGAAAAGCGTACATCAATTTGGCGAAACCAAGATAGTTGCACTTGATATTTCTAAGAGATTTGACAGAGTTTGGCATCAGCATCTTTTGTCGAAAATACGTGCATTTGGGAAGACGATGACTCTCTTTTTCAATGGATTCGAAACTACCTTTCGGAACGTTAAATTCAAGTTGTTTGGATGGTTTTAAGTCTAATATTCACAAAATAAATGCTTATATGCCCCAGGGTTCCGTTCTGTCTCCGCCACTATTTTTAATTTTCATCAATGATCTCTTGTCTGCTACATCTAATCCAATATATTTGTTTGCTGACAACAGTATACTCTGCTTTTCATATTCGTTTCCGGACTCATGTCCCTGCTCTTCGGCTGTAGAACGGGGACGGCAGCGTATGTTAAGCTCATTAAATTCCGATATTAACAGCATAACCAATTGGGGAACCAGTAACAGAGTAGAGTTTAATGCTTCCAAAACACAATGCTGTCTGCTGTCATTAAAGCGAGATTAACCCAGCTATTATCCATGGCACTTGCATCGTCGAAACCGATAAACTTTCCATTCTCGGTATGTGTGTCAGTGACAACTTACGTTGGAATGACCACATATTCGATGTCAAAAATGCCGCGAAATATCTAGGTTTTCTCAAGCGATGTCAGAAATATTTCACCTCCTCTGACCTGGTCAAAATATATAAGGCGTTTGTCCGCCCAAAATTCGCGTACAATGCCCACAACTGCTGAAGTGGCCTTAAGACCTCTTTGCACTTGCTAGATAAGTGATGCCAATTCGACACCCCTCTCTTATCTCACCTTGTTGTATCGCTATTTTCACCATCAGTATAACTAACTTCCTTTCCGCCACGCTATGTGCAAACATGTTAAGGGTACTTAAAGTCTCTTGTGCGCGCGCGTATTATTATTAAAAAATTGTTAAAAACCACTTCGAAGAGTTATAAATTATTTTAAGGCTTCAGACTTTAGTGGTATAGTCGCGATTGACACATAAGTATGACCGTTTTCGATAACGTCATCTGCATCAAATTGCTTTTGCAAAATGTTCTTAAACGCAAGCTGCGAAAGTCATTTGTTCGAAAACAACATCATAAATCACACTACATTTGCAGCATGTTCGATAATGCAGTGTTTGCAGGGCTGACGTTCATAAACCTCAACTGCGCTGCAAAAAAACATCCACAAATCTGCGCTGTGCATTAAAAAAATTGGAAAAAAAATTAGTGAATCCGAATATTCAGGGGAATCTCAGTCTCGTGAACAGTAAGTACATAAAATCGGCTAATTTATTTGTTTTACTAAATATTATGCTTATTAGAACCGCTCTGTTCGAAAACGTCAAATGCTCTTGTAAGAAAAAAATCATGTAGATAACACAGATCAACGATACCAAATGACGTTTGCAGTTTGATGTTCGCAACCCTTAAGTATTGCAAATGACGATCAATTTGACGATCAAAATGACGATCAAATGACGTTTTCGAAAACGGCCTATCATTAAGACTGCATTTCCCACAGACAAACTATTGTAGAACGATTTTAATGTGGCTAACTAACAATAAATTAGGCCGTCGATTCAGCAGCCGCGTGAGACGATCACGTGGTATGCACATTTTAGCATTTTTGCCGACTCAGCGGTTGATTCTGCAGCCGAATTAACTTTTTATTCATTGTAAAACAAAAATTGGTTTCAATTTTCAATTTTGTGTACTGGCCCAGTAGACACTCAAACGGCACCGTTTTGACGAGCGAATACCTTCAAGATTATAAGAAGCAGAGACTGTCACCAAGGTTATATGCAAGTACAATGCTATATTTCGTACTATCCCTAGAGCAAAGCATCATGAAACACAATGTTGTTTAAAGAACAGCCAAAATACGTCCTTTGAGAGCCATGCAAATTTGTTCGATCTAGTCATTTTATGTGTCCATTCACCCTGGTGATCCAGGTACCACATTGAGTAAATTATTTCGTGTTGTGTATTTGGAACTTTGGCCTCAACAACCGATTATATTACACCCAAACTCGACTCCTCCTACAATACCTATAGAGTGGAAAGACAATGATTTAATATCGAATAATACACTATAACATTCTTCACCGACAGCCCCAATAGAGTGCTGTGTGGGATTGGGTATTTCATTTGCTCAGCTGAACTGGACATTCCCGAATCTTGACCCCATTCACTTTTGGAAAGAGGATACATTTGTTAGGTTGTACCACGCGAAATGTCCTATTTTGGCGTAAAAGTTGGAAAGCCAATATAATTTGTTTATAAATTTTTAATCGAAATATGATCCGTTGGCATCTATGACTCTATTCCAATGTGATTCAACGTCAAATATTATTTGTTTGTAAAAGTCTTGACTCTTTGACGCAATGAAATCTTCAAAAGCTGCCGACAAACTAATTCCAGACCTTCGGAAAACGTGATAGTTCATTGGGAAAACATCAGGAGAGTATCAGTATCAGTTTTTGCATCGTCTGGTATTGGCATGCAATAGGATTGAACCATTTGAACCTATTGATCAATACCGTCTGCTTTTCAACCAATTTTGCATGCGTTGTATTAATTTCCTCACAATGCTTGACGGAGTGTGTTGCTTCCCATTGTTGAAGAAATGAAGAGGGGATTGGTCCTCTCGATGTCCACCAGACTGTGACCATAATCTATTTTGGTAAAGACCGGGCTTGGAGATGTGTATTGGTTTTCCGTCTACATCCAACCACTTCCCAAGTCTTTAACGATTGTCATATATTTGGCTCAATTTAGTATCTTCATCTAAACGATGCCTATTTCTAACCGCCGTAGGTTTTGAGACTCGTTCAGCTCATGGGATACACACTTGTCGAGTTTATTTACCTTTTTTGTGAGAGACAGTCTCTCGAACAGAACTTTTCAAACCAAAATGTAATGGTACGTTCGCTAACCGCTGAATCTTTAAATGCGTCATTAATATTTCTCGCTGGTAGAGATGCATTATGTCCCAATGGAAAGGTTTCATTTGAAATACTGAAACGTGTTAAGTAATTACTAGAAACAAACAAACACTAAGAGTCTCAGAGGTTAAACACATATACCACTTTATCTTATAAAAAAAAGAAAATTGCACTTTCTGACATAGGTATTCACTCGAGAGCTTCTTATTTCGGATTGGAGCGAACATCTGACATTTAGTGTGGTGAATACGGTGTAATGTGCGACGTTGTGGGTTGTTTTTGAGCGAGAAACTTGCAATTCATTATTGCCAAACGGGCCGAACCGTTTTCTTGCGGGAAGAAAGTATATAAACGAAGAGATACGAAAAGTCGATTAGCAGCCTTTTTAACACCTCTTGCTAGAAGTACTTATTTACTATTCTGGTGGCAGGAATTTCCCTTGATTGGCGCTACTGTTATCGATCTCTGATTTCGTAGTCCCCCATATATACACTGAATTCATCGATTGGTAGTTGTTGCAGTTCTTCGTGTTGCGTTTGCCTTTATACACTCGAAAAATAAGGCTCTTCTTTCACTGGTTATACACTTGATCCTTTCTCGTCATTTAACGAAATAAATTCTTTACTCAATTGAAACTAACATTTCCAATTTTCATCTATAACTCAAAAGGTATCTAAACTGGTCCAACCTCATCCCGGTTCTCTAATTTTCTCCTAATTTCTTCCAAAACGGCCTTACAAAATGTATTCTAAATTTGAAATGATTAGCTAAAACCATTACGGTCCTTAGAGATTTACATATGGGGTATTATCGATTTTTTTTTTTTCACAATTTACACAAAATTTAAACTTGAAATTCCATTTCTTGGACCCTAGCAACGCTCTCTACATAGAAATTATAGTTTGGATGCCTTGCTGTAAGCTTTTACTTTCGTACCCGCTTAACATTTCTCAGGCATTTCTTCCGAAAATTAGTGTGGAATACTTGTTGTGTGATGCGTTTAGACCTTTGTAGTTCACTTACTTTAATCTTATCTACCTGCCTGCCTCTATTACCTAAACATTCTCACTTTAAACTTTCCTAAGCATGCACCAAGAAACCAATATACTCGTATATTACGTCTCCCTTAATATACCCTAACCTATATCTAGCACGTTTGTGGCCTTTAATACAAAATCTATTTAAGCAAACCAAGTTTTGACTGCCTTTTTTTTGACACTATAACACTGTTTGACACCTCACTTTGACACCACCTCCAATCCACATTTATTAACTTTTATTCTCTTCATTTCCCATTTTATAGGTGAAACAATGCTGTCACCTCTAGTGATGTGCGGTCCTCAAGGTTTAGAGTTTCTGGTTCCAGTCACACTTAACATCCCCCACTGTGCCGGACGAACAGCTTCCCTAGGACTAGCCCTTAAAGCCACCGATAGTGAAAAGAACCTCCACACCGAATGGGATAACATCGATCTGCCAAGTAACGCAGCCGCACATACGGTCTCCGTTAAAGTGGATCATTTTTGAAATAAACTTAATTTTAAATTTAAACAAAAACAATATACGAGTACATAACAAAGGTGTTTCATTTAAGTTGCATTATACATAAATATTTTTGTTTTTTACTATTTTTAATTTGACTCAACAGGAAATATATTTTTGTTTTAAAAAACAAAAAAAACATTTGACAAATCATTTAAGTGTATTTTTATGTAAATAGTTACAAGTCTAGACCGTTAAGTGACCCCAATATGTTTAATAAAAAAAAAACAGAAAATCACGAAAGGAATGAAACAAAAAAAATAAAAATTAGATTTCGTGCCTTTTAAGTATTTTTGTGTCTACAAAGAAATCTTTTTTAATTAAAAATAAAACTTGCAAAGTATTGTCGTAGAAATAAAAACAAAAAATACGGAAAATCGGATGAAATAAATTTGTACGAAAATCGATTTATATAAACAGAAAACACATTGTAGCATTGGATATAGATACATACTATATAAGTACGCGCTATTTTATATATTTTACTGTAAATATTGATTTTTAAATTAAAAATTAAAACACCGCTTCTGATCGCGGCTCCAAGTTCAGAAAGAAAAAGAAGCAAGATTCAGAAAGAGAATCCACTTTCAATTTCAATTTGTTTAGTTAAATGTTTATTTTTACATTAGAAAATATTAAGTTGTATCGCATGTGTTATATAATATATTTACGAGTGTGTCTTCTTGTTTGTCGTTCTTTTTGTTTTTTTTTTTTAAATCATTCAGAAAGAAAGGGAATACAGAAGAGTAATTAAAAAATGAAAAATAAAGTGAAACTCCTAACTGCGCTTGGGAATATATATCATAATAATATTTTAACTATTTAAATATAAAATAAATAAATTTTTAATTTTAAATTTAATTTTAATTTCGATGTCATATTTCTTTTCTTTTTTTTTTGTTTTTTGCTGTCAGAAAATATATACATACATAATTATGCCGAATATAAATAAAGATAATTCAATTAAATACGTAAACCATTGTCTTTGATTTCAACGTTAATTTTGATCTGAAGTTTGCTAGCTTATTACCGGCAGCGGTCCGCTCGAAAAGAAGTCTTCACTTTTGGTGGCGAAAATCTGTTCCACTGCCATTTGGACACCCTCAAAATGTCAATACAGTTGAGCGTCGATTATCCGAACTAATTGGGACAGTTATCACATCAAACAAACATTGGTCAGCACACGCGCCGGCAAAGCTAAAACATCAACATAGCTGAGTCAGCACACGCGCTAGCAAACCTGTGAACTGCAGCGGATACGGATCGAATATCCGACTGCAACATATTTGCTTAGTAATTATAAATTCCATAACCCATTCCCACGAATTTGTTGTACATTTTCCCTCCTTAGAATTTATAAATAGAACTAAATGTTAAACTCGTAATTAGACTTAAGTTGGCAATAAAGCGAGACACTTGTCTCAAAAGTAAATTTTCTTATTTCATTTATAAAAAGAATTTATAACTGGACCGAGGGTGGTTCGGATAATCAAGTTTGATAAAAAAATTCGGATAATCGAACACATAAGCGAATCGAATAAAAGTCAGGTGTGTAGTCAGTCCTCAAATGTTATGTAACTGGAACCAAAGAAACATATATAAAGGGTTTTCCAATAGGGACTTGACAACTTTGAATTTAATTTGTGAATGCACTCTTTGACTAATCATCAAACTGTGTCACTGTCAATTCATTCAGTAAACTCAACATTTACTCAAATCATGGTAAAGTACACGAACGAGCAACGTCTGCAAATTATAAAAAATTTTCTACCGAAATTCGGAGTCGGTGACTGCAACTTTAAAAGCGTTAACTCCAATTTTCGGTCGTACTAGGTGAAAAGTAACCTCCTTGACCGCCAGAATGCGCTGCTACTGAAAAAAAGGTTATGGTGCCTTGAAGTCCGTGCATATTTAGGCAGACATGTCAAATTTCAGTGCGATACTGTTTTTAGTTTTGTTTTAACAGCTGATTGTTGTTGACGTGTTTGGCATCATGTTGAGTATGGACAAAAACGATTTTCGTTTTGGCTGAAATGGTGTTGGCTGACCGGAAAGAGAAGGTGTCATATTTTGGGCAAATTCTGCATATGAAAAAGTTATCCTGCCGCTGGGTGCCGCGCATGCTTACTCCTGACGCAAAACACGAACGCGAGAGCACTTCGAAAGAAAGTTTGGACTTGCTTTGGAATGTTGATGATACTTGGATCCACTATTACATACTAGAGAACAGAATGAGTGCCCGGCAATGGACTGAAGCCGGCACGAGTGCTCCGAAACGGCCGAGGAAGGCTCGATGGGTCGGAAAGGTTATGGCGTCATGGCATACTCTTTATGGACTACCTCGAAAAAGGAAAAGCCATCAAAAGCGAGTATTACTGTGCATTATCGGAGCGATTGAAGGCTGAAATCGCTGCAAAACGGCCTCACATGAAGCGAAAAAAAATTGTGTTTTACAAGACAATGCTTTGAATATTTGGGTATAGCTTGGTTAGCAAAACTGCGAAAAATGGAATCAACACAAAGCACAATTGCGGAGAGGCCCATAAGCGAAATACTTTTTCAAGATAATTTGGAAATACTAATAGGTGGGGTGAAAAGTAACCTCCTTGACCGCCAGAATGCGCTGCTATTGCAAAAAAGGTTATGGTGCCTTGAAGTCCGTTCATATTTAGGCAGAGATGCCAAATTTCAGTGCATTTAGTTTTGTTTTGACAGCTGATTGTTGTTGACGTGTTTGGCATCATGTTGAGTATGGACAAAACCATTTTCGTTCTCTCATAAAACATTATTTTTTGAGAGGCAAAACGGCGAAGGAAACAAAAGAATAGTTGGATAAATATTATGGGGCTAATGCACCGTCAGATTACACCGTCAAATATTGGTTTCGAGAGTTTCGTGGTGGCCGCAACTCCACTACCGATCAAGTCCGCAGCGGCAGGCCCTCCGATGCGGTTACAGAGGACAACGTCAAAAAAATACATGAAATGGTGTTGGCTGACTGGAAAGTGAATGTGCGCAAACTAGCAGATACCACAAAGATTAATACTGAGCGCACACGCCATATTTTGGGCAATATTCTGCATATGAAAAAGTTATTATCGAGAGCACTTCGAAAGAGTGTTTGGACTTGCTGATGCGGAACCGGGCGGACTTTTGGCGTCGATTTGTAACTGTTGATGAAACTTGGATCCACTATTACACACCAGAGACCAGAATGAGCGCCTGGCAATGAACTGAAGCCGGCACGAGTGCTCCGAAGCGGCCGAATTAGGCTCAATGGGTCGGAAAGGTTATGGCGTCATGGCATACTCTTCGTGGACTACCTCGAAAAAGGAAAAGCCATCAAAAGCGAGTATTACTGTGCATTATCGGAGCGATTGAAGGCCGAAATCGCTGCAAAACGGCCTCACATGAAGCGAAAAAAACTTTGTTTTTGCAAGACAATGCGCCGGCGCACCAAGGGGTGGCCGTGGTGTAGTGGTAGTAGCCAACGCTTCTCACTCGGAGGGTCCAGGTTCGAATCCTGCCCATGGCAAATCAGTTTTTCATTGTGTAATTGGAACTCAGACAAAAAAAATTCTGCGTGTGAAGGCATAACACTGACACGTAGATTTGGCTGTTATAAGAGTTTCAAGCAATGAAAAAAAATGCTGGGAATTATATCTCGAATCACTCTGAGTGAAGAAAAACTCTCCGTCCTATTCGGACTCCCACCCCTGGAGAGCAAACATAGAAACCAAACACACCTGAGTTTCAAACCACTACAAAAACAATTTTCCTTTCTCCTCCTTCTATCTTTCCGCCCGCGCCCAGGCAACAGTAAAAGGGTATCTAACCCCTTTGGCGTGCGTAAATTATAAAAAACAAAAAAAAATGACAACCACGGCTAAAATCAATGACTTACGAATCCAATTGATGTCGCATCCACCGTATTCGCCCGATTTGGTTCCCTCGGACTATTATCTCTTCCAAAACCTCAAAAGATGGGGCTCATCAATAAAAAATTCAGCTCACGCGAGGAAATCATCGACGCCACGGAGGAGTATTTTGCAGACCTTCCGGAAAATTACTTTCCGGACGGGATCAAGAAGTTGGAAAATCTTCCTCCATGAAGGACAAAAGTTCATTGTCGTTAAAATTTGAAAACCAGGATCATTCTCATGTACTAGCCACGACATTGCATCATCTTTGTTACAATAGCAGAATCCTGGGATTTCCTGGAACATATCAACAATTTTATTTAAATCTTCGTTATTGTGTGTGTCAAGTTCTTCACTTTGTTCTCCCCTTTGCAGTTGTAATTTATTCCAAGCCTTTCTCAGATTCTCCTGTGATAGTGTATTCCAGGCATCAGCTAACATATAACAACAGTCCTTTACATAATCACCCCTATTCTGCTATACGTGCGGATCGAACGTTTTCTTCACCTATTCGATTCACTTTCACTTCGAATCGGTATTCTGCTATATGGTGAACTGCCTTACCGTTTTCTATTTATTTCAAAGTTTCGAAGATTTAAACGTCACCCGTTTGGAAATTTAAGTGTCATTTCAACTGTGTAATTTGTGCGGAAAGAAAAACAAATATGGATAGTGCAGCACTTTATTTCAATTTTGACTCGGAAACAAGAGATTCTTATAATTTTTATGAGGATATTCAATTCGTGCGTAGAGTGGAATACGGAGCTGCGTTACCTACAAGTGAGTGTTTCACTTCGAACGGATAGCAGGATCGGAATACTCGTATTTGACATAAACATTCCCCCCGGCGCATAGCAGAATAAGTTTCAATAAGTTGTAAGTTTCTTCGAAAAGGTCACCACAATTTCCTCATCTTATGCCAATAGCAAACGACGTAAGACTTGCTTCCTCCATTGGTTGGAGGATTGCTGTCACATTTGGTGGTAAAAACATCACTTTAAAAATTTCGTCGACGGCATTCAATTTTTCCGCTTCTGGATGAGATGGTGTATTGTCCAGTATAAGAATAGAATTCCCGGTCTTCTTTTTCTTATCTCTGAACTTTTTTACATTTGGAATGAATTCATTGGTGTACCAATCAAGAAACAGTTCACAATTCATCCAAGCACTCTTTTGTGATTTGTAGTGATGTGGAAGACAAGTCACATTTTTGAAACATCGAGGTTTTTAGCTTTGCCGATCGTTAATAAAGATAAAAAATGACTTCCTTATGCATTTGCGGCTACCATAATCGTTACCAGCTCTTTACTGGCCTTAAAACCAGGTGTTGCTGCTCCCTTTTTGAGGCTAGTGATTTCAGTGGCAGTGATTTCCAGTTTAAACCAGTTTCGTGGGCATTATATAAGTCATCGAGTGAAAAGCCTTATTTTTTTACCAGTGCTGAGAACGTTTCTTTAAATATTTCAGCGGCAAGTCTAACACTAGATAATGATTCCCCTTAAGTACTCACGTACTCATGAGTACTCAGGAACACTCCGTTAGTTTTTGTTTTCTCTTTTTATGGTTTAGTTCGGATAATTGACTTTGCGACTATACCCCTCCTGTTGGACAAACATGAACTTTTGCGCTGGATTCCAAGTTCACAATATCGAGCTGAGTACAATGGTGATCAGAATTTACTATTTCATTTTGTGCAATCAGATCATAGCACAGCAGACTTTTGCGGCCTCAACAACAACCCACCATTACCTTCTTCTAATGCGCGACAGTTTTTGATGTTGATGTTGGTGGAGTTTTTGTCTGTCAGCATAGGCTTACAAGATTTTTAGCAGGCCAAAAACAAGCCCCTTTCCAGTCAAGAAAGATATGAGGCATATATGCAATCCAACACAGTTTTCAGATCAAGTCGGAGCTGATGGGCACATCTATGAAAGTTGATGTTGGATTTGTCGGGATCATATTGCGTAACACTTTATAATTAACGTAGAAAATAGGCGTTCATCTTTCAAATATAAGTCATCCGTATGGAATTTTGAAAACAACCTCTGGCATGTTCGATTTATTACTTCCCTCTATCCTGCAACGTGTTACTGTTTGGAGCGGGTTTTGGACAGGAGGCATCATTAGACATTATTTCTTCGTGAATGAAGTGAGTGTGGCTGTTACCGTAGATGGATACGATATCGAATCATGATCAATCAATTGAAACTTGATAGGTTGGCTGCAGAAGATGAAAAAACGGCTATACGGCACGTATTTCTTTTCAGAAAATAATTTTCCGATCGAGCCGTTTATCGAAATGGTGAAAAGCGAAAGTTTATGCTAACGCTTCCCAGTGAATCGCATTTACTTATCCTTGCTGTTACAAGGTGGAACAAAGACTTCAATGTACGAAAATGTGATGAGCAATTTTATCAAAACAACCTGGATGTGTAACAGAAGTCGTTAAAGTTATTTGACTAATATTAGGTCTGTTTGTTAACTTTAATTAAAGAGAGCCGATGAGAGAGATAAAAATTTCCCCTCCATTGAAATAGTTGCAATTTTCTGCCTCATAAATTTCTGTGGGTAAGCTGTGTAACAACTGTCAAAGCAAAAAGCCATTCTGTGAAAGAATTTATTTGATTTGTTGTTATTTCTTGTGATTTGTGTTTTTATTAATTTTTGACGTTTTATACACAAATGTGGTTTACTGTGTTTGTTTACTTTTTTGCAAATTTCTCTCTCTCTGAGCGAATTTTCTGCCATCTTTGAATTTTGACAGCTTTTACCCATTTCACCACAAAAAGTAACCAAACAGACCTATTGTTTGTCATTATTGACGTGCCAGAACTCGACAGTTTTAGTCAGCACAATGACGGTCAAAAGTTTCGAACTGGAAAACGTATTACGGCAACGTAAAATCGAAATGTCGGAAACAGGATCCGCTACTTGAACTTGCAAACGAAAGCGTACAAAACGTATTACTAGTATTACGGAACAGAAAAAAATAAGAACGGAGTTTCCTAGGGAAAATATACTATGCTCATTTAAACACGCGACCTTTCTATACCGAATACGCTTTTTATTAAGGAAGAACGGCACTTAATTATATACTGTAGCGGTGGACACCAAAAGTGGACAGATTAATAACCTATGTTGGAATAACGAGAAACTGCGATTTCAGGCAAACCACTAGCAAGTCATAAAATAGCTGATACAGGATTTTTCTTAAAAAAAAAAAAACAAAGAACAACCAACGAAAACCGCCATCAGTAGAAAAAATAATTTAAACAAGGAAAGAGGTTCGTTCTGGGCGTTAAATTAGCGAGATTTTTTGCAGAGTGCCATAAAAGAAAAATGTAAAAAATAAAAAGTATTTCAATAAAACGATGAGAGACGATGGAATGCTTAACCAGTGGAAAGAGAGCTCTCTGGTTGCAGTGTATAAAGGCGACACTAGGAATAGCAACAACTACCGATCGGTGAACTAATGTCGCTTCTTCTACTTTTGTCATTAACCATTGAAATATATGTTTAACGCGTATAATTACATCTAATGTTACATATTTCTCCCACACATCTGCATTTCTATTGCGCCGCTTGTGAGGATGACTAAATGTGTGGACCTTGGAACCATTCTACAGGACACTCTATTCTGGATTGTTAGTGAGGCCTGATGTTTTCGCATTTCAGTGATTCCATTATTTTTTTTATATTCGTACATCATCCAACATTGTGATGGGTATGTTAAAGTTGGACGAACGACTGTCGATACAAGTATAACAAACCCTCAAGTTTAAGCGGCAGTTTTCTGGGGCACAATACAGCGGAGTTTTCGCGCTATGTAAGCCACCCACTCTAAGGATGAATTCATAAACGTGAGCATTCCTAATCGCAGATCTTTCCTCGTGTGTTTTTGATCGCATTCATTGCGCAGGCATATCTTAGTACGATTGTCATTTGTTTTCCGTTCAAAAACGTCATGTCAATTCAAAAAGAAGTAATAATCTGCACAAGTATATGGTATGCACGATATGTTGACGTTTATGAACGCAAGAGTAACACAGTTCGGCCAAGTTAGATTTGCAGAGAGTCTGCATTATTGGATGTAACTAATGCAGTTCTTTGTTAGCATGACGTTTTTGAAAACACATTCAAGAATTCGAATCCGTCCAACTTAGGTTTACTCGTTTCGCACTTCCTTGTGTACCGTAAGTTGATCCACATGATTTACCCATATGTACGAGTATGTAAGCATTTCTGATGTACTCCCTGGACTTAGAGTCCATACTTCTTTGCCTCTTTAATTTAAGGATATCTTTACTTGTTAATAAGGTCAATAAAGTTCTCCAAGCGGTACCATCCATTTATTCAACACTAACATATGCTGGTCATTAATGACACACCTCCTGCGAGCCTTGCTGAAAGCAATGCATTTACAAATGTTTGGCTTACGCTGGCATTAGGCTGCAGGTACTCGGAACATATATGGCCTATGTTGGTACTGTATACCTTTGTCACTCAAACGTTTCATCTTTTTACGTGAAATTTTGAAGTTTCATTAAAGGGACCCGAAAAGTCGTGCTACGAGTACGTCTTTCTTAGTTTATAGTTTTTGAGTAGCTCTCTGGTGTATCATACAAATTACTAATATTCCAGGACTACATTTAGGCGTTAGCAGAACGTCTCTTGTGTTTTAAGTGAACTCCTGTCTTGTAAAGACTTCATTTCACTGAATGCCCACACATTCAAGGGAGCAAGGATACACCTTGCCATCGCTCACCGTAAACTCTCTGATACCAAAATGGATCCCCTGTTGGAGGCAAAAGTTCCACTCTAGACATGGGTCGAAGCCGACCTAAAACATTTTACAGTTCTTGGGTCACGGCGCCCAGTATTTTTTGCAACTCTACATCGGGTCAACCACAAGAGCCTTACTGCGACTTTATATTTAACTCACAGCAACTACCACGCACCCACTTGGGGACCTACCTCTTTCAAGTCAGGCCGGACATAAGTCCAGAGAGCCCTGACTCCCGTGGCACTGAGTTTTAACTACCGGTAGTCCTGCCACCCAGCAAGATCTTGTGACCGGCCGGTTCTAACTGATCAAATCGTAGCAACCTTCAGCGGCGTTAAGTTCTGAAAACCGTTAGGATAAGACCTTGATAACTAGGCAAGCACCCTTAAGCGTTAACAGAAGGTTGTTCTTGAATGTAAAGAGGAAAAAGAGGGAGGTACAGTAGTGGATGCTTTTGTTTTCTTTATTAATACCTTTAAAATCTTTAAAAGCTCGAGCGAAGGAAACTTAAGGAGGAAGAAAAAAGAGGTAGCTGTGCACTTTGGTCTTAAATGTAAGTTACAATGACCAAGAAATAGAGAGCTCGGCAGGGCATTATATAAGCGAGTTGTACGGCTTCGAAAAGAGTCACGTTATTTTAGATTGCGGCCAAAAGTGGGCTTGAGGGTATGCTGAATGCTCATCAGCGTGACGGGTGTTACGGTTAAAAGCTTGAAGCGGCTGAGTATTACTGACAATTTCGGTGGAGCACTGGTGCTGAAAATAGCGGCACAAGAAGGTGAGGCAAGTCGGTGCCCAAGCGTGTCAATTAGCTGTGCAGTACTGACGTCTTATATGAGTATTAATGCACAGTTTTGAATCTTATCTAGGCAGTGCAAAGAGTTTTAAGGGGCATTTGACCAGACGTGGGAATGGTACTCCAATTTTGAGCGGATAAATGACTTATGTAAAGAGTTTTCCAATAGGGACTTGACAATTTTGAATTTAATTTGTGAACGCACTCTTTCACTAATCATCAAACTGTCACTGTCAATTTATTCAGTAAACTCAACATTTTCATCATGGTAAAGTACACGAACGAGAAACGTCTGCAAATTATAAAAAATTTCTACCGAAATTCGGAGTCGGTGACTGCAACTTTAAGAGCGTTAACTCCAATTTTCGGTCGTAATTCTCGCCCTAGTAGACAGGCAATAACAAGTTTAGTGGAAAAATTTGAGTCTACATATTCGTTGTCTGATGTTGCCGTGTCAATGAGACAACGGGTTGGTCGAAGTGTCGAAAATATCGCTGCCGTTCAGGCGTCCGTAGCAAACAATCCAAAGCAGTCAATTCCACGGCGTTCACAAGAATTGGGCATCGCTCAGACAACATTATGGCATACAATATCAAGATCAAGCTGACTCAAGAATTGAAGCCGATGGACCATTTGAAGCGACGTACGGTCTCCGATTGGGTTCTGGAGAAGATGCGCCAAGATGATGAATTTCATCGCAAAATCATCTTCAGTGGCTCAATGGGTTCGGCAATAAGCAAAATATGCGTTATTGGTTGGGTGAAAATCCACATGTGCTTCATGAATCACCACTTCATCCACAAAAAATAACTGTTTGGTGCGGTTTGCATGCCGGCGGCGTTATTGGGCCATATTTTTTCGTCGACGATAACGATCGCCACGTTACTGTGAATGGTCAGCGTTATCGCGCCATGATCACCGATTATTTTTGGCCCGAATTGGAAGATATGGACTTGGACGACATGTGGTTTCAACAGGATGATGCTCACGCTACAATCGACTTATTGAAGAGTAAGTATGGTGAGCGTGTTATCTCAAGAAATGGGCCAGTCGATTGGCCTCCTCGTTCGTGCGATTTAACGCCGCTTTACTATTTTCTGTGGGGCTACGTTAAGTCATTGGTTTATACCAACACGCCGACGACGTTGGAAGAGCTCAGAGCCAAAATTGAACGCGAAATAGCGTCCTAAATGTGTGGCCGAGACGTTGAAAATTGGGTCCAACGAATCGACCGCTGCAAACGTGCCCGCGTGGCCATATAAACGAAGTCGAGTTCCATTCATAAATGTTTTGATTGTACTTCAAGCCGATAATAAAGTTTTTGAAATACCTCAAATGGTTTGCGTTTTATTTAAAAAAAAAGTTGTCAAGTCCTTATTGGAAGACCCTATAAAGGAAAAGTATTTCTTACATCGTTTGAGGAAACCTAGATATTTCACAGCATTTATGGCAACATCGAATATGTGGTCATTCCAATGTAAAATGTCACTGACACAAATACCACGACGCAAGTGCGCCATTAATGGATGCTAGCTGGGTATTTACGAGTAAATTTAGCTTTAACGACAGCAAACAGCATTGTAATTTGGAAGCATTAAATTCCACTCTGTTGTTATTCCCCAATTGGTTATGCTGTTAATATCGGAATTTAATGAGCTTAACATACGCTGCCGTCCACGTTCTACAGCCGAAGAGCAGGAAAGTGAGTCCGGAAACGAATATGAAAAGCAGAGAGTACTGTCATCAGCAAAGGAATATATTGGATTAGAAGTAGCAGTCAAGAGATCATTGATGAGAATTAAAAAGAGTATCGGTGACAGAACGGAGCCTTGGAGCACACCAGCATTAATTTTGTGAATATCAGGCTTGAAGCCATCCAAGACAACTTGAATTGAACGTTCCGAAAGGTAGTTTCTAATATATTGAAGATGAGAGTCATCGATCGAAAATGATCGCATTTTCGACAAACGAGCATGATGCCAAGCCCTGTAAAATGCCTTACAACTATCATCTGCAACTACATATATTGCTTTGCATAGATTGATGTACATACGTTTTAGTTCCACTTTTCGGCGAGACATGCAATCAAATCACCAGTGGACCTGTTGCTATGAAAATCGTATTACCGGTCATTGAGCAGTTTTCGTGTTTCGAGATATTTCATGAGCTGAAGGTTTATCAGCGTTTCCATGACCTTGAAAAGAAGGGACGTAAGTGCAATGGGTCTGTAAAAGAAAAGAGAAGAAGATTCGCTTTTTTTAGGGACGAGCTGGATAAATGCTGTTTTCCATCTGCTCGAAAAGAGTCCTAAAGAGTAGGATTGATGGAAAAGCTTACGCAGTGATTTTGCTTGCGTGGAAGTAGGAGGGCATTATACAATCTGGACCATTGGATTTGTGTATATTAAGATCTTTAAGTACTCTTGTAGTAGGAGTGCTAAAGTGGATTTATTCCATTGAAACTTCGACGCGTAGGCGGAGAAAAAGCACAATTTGGATCCTTATCGAAAGAGCTAACAGCTGGAATATCATTATAAATTAGCGTTAGGATGAAGGATGAGGCAGAATTTCTAATATTTTTGACAAACGACCAACAAGTTTTACTACCTTTGGGACATTGTAGTATTTTTTGCCTTAGTTTTTTGTCGTATTGAAACTTCAAAAGCTTAAGAAAGGCGTTGCCGTCGTTTCTGGCTATTTTGGAATATTTTCGGTTTTCCTCTGTCGGGTTGGTATTGTAGGACCGGAAAACATTTCTCTAACTCTGAGAGCGTCTTTATAGCTCTTCATCCGAGGAGGGATAAAGGATCTCAATCCAAATAGAATAGTGTCTGTGGTCATATCAGCAGCTGCATCCTCGTATTGCCATACGGTTCTTTTAGGAATCTTTTCTCTATCTGAGCAGTCCATCTACGGTAAATTAGCTGATATGATACATTGGTCCGACGAGCCTAAAGTGGAAAGCATATCAACAGTGTACTTATCAAGTGTACTTATTATCAGTGTACTTATTAAAAACAAGTCCAGGGTGTTGGCGTTATGAATATCAACGTCTGGTATTCGCGTGGGCTCATTTACAAGCTGGTTGTTTTCCGCAGCGTTAATCTCAACACACCGTCAATCGACTGTTGTCTATACAAAATTTCGAACTCACCCAGAATTGTGTATATTAAACTCGCCCGTAATAACGATTTCAGTATGAGAATACCGAGATACAATTCTTTCAATAGAGTCAAACAGCGCATCAAATTCGTTAAATATTGAATTGCTGCCCTGTTTGGGCCTTCTGTAAATAAAGTAGAAGTGGATAATTTGCTTACGTAGATGGAATTCTCACCACATGAAATTGAATCGGAACAGGAATTACATTGCGGTGGACTTTGGGAAGCTACAACATTACGCACGTAAATGGCGAGACGGCGGTGAGAGAAGAAAAATGCTACGCAGCCAGAGGCTTCAGATCAGACTGATCTGAGAAGTGTGGACGGGGATTTACCTGTGTTTCACTAAGTGAATGTACTCAGTAAAGTGAATACTTTTTAGCCTGGGAATAGTGCCTATGTCCACTATAAATTCTCGAATCATTATACAGAATAAACGCAAAAAACAAAAGCACCGATGATGCTAAACAAAGCTGCGAAGTGAAAATCTGATTTTGGTTTTCATAACCAAATTGGTGTAATTGTTATACCCTTACAACAATAGGAAAAAGTGCATCAACAAAATTCAGACTTACAGCCCGCTATCCATCAGTTGTGATATACACTCGGTCATTGCGTGTGGTATGACAAATATCGGCGGGAGTGGTAGGATACCCGCACTAATATATTTTTTTCTCATCCCACCCGTTGTATTTACAGTTTATTGAGTCTGAACTTTGAGTAGAACTTTGTTTCCTTCGTCTTGCTGCAGGTCTAGCTGTGTATATTTGCATTGTCATTGTGGGGTTGAGGCCGCTAGCCTTTCCCAGTAGACTTTGTTCACCACTACTTTTGTAGATACTATTGACGGCATTCGTTCCATTAAGTCCATCGTTTCTAGATGAAATACTCGGCACCCATTCGGTGAAAAGCAGGGAGCTCACACATAGATGACTGTACTTTCCATGCCCAGATGAACCGTATTTAAAAATTCCCAACGATACGTGCCCTACGTACGTCACAGCTATATAGACACCTATAATCGCAACTAAGAATGTGCCTTATCAGATAAGGTGTGCCTGATGAGACATTCTCTATTTTATTGTGTTCGTCTTCAGAAGGACATATTTAGCAGCAGTTAGTGGACCTTTACTTACATAAATAAGTGCGCACCATTGCCATTTTTAAATTAAAACCGAAACAACTTTATGGCAATAATAAAAATAGGTTTAATAATAATTATAGTCATCAATAATAATATTGCACGCAATTAATAAAACGCGCGACACTAAATTTTAAATGTATCAGGATAAATTCTCGGTTGAAACGTTGCACTATAATCGTAACCATCTGCTTGAATTGCATTGATAAGGTCCCTCTACCAAGTCAGTAGTCAGACTATATCTTACAATACACAGAGAAAAATAGTTTAGATGTGTAAGAGAAGGAAAAAATGTCCATCCAGCTTTAGAACTTAATATAAGAAGAAAGAAATCTATCGTTGTCTATGTTGTAGTTGATGTTATAAGTAACTCCTGTTCAGGCACCACAGAAACAGCCTCCTTAACGTATCCGTAAATGCTTTTCCTCGTATCCAGCACAACATCTCTCACCATCGCAGTAAAGAACGCCGAATGTCGTGGTGCTTCCGAATAGCGATCATAATGATCCAGCGAGTCTTGTAATTTCAAAGTCAAGTCGTAATTTTTACGAACCACATCCAAGATTTGCTCCTCAGTTGGTGTGGATAGTCCCTGTTCGGCAAGCCATTCTTTGATTTTGTATTGAAAGTGCTTAACGATGGCTAGAATGTTGACTAAGGCATTGAGAAGTTTGATTACGTCGTCCTTGTATTCGCAATCAGGCATTGTGGTGTAGCGGAGAACTATGAGAAATAAATATGAAAAATCAGTGAAGGGTAAGAATTCAATCAAATAAGACGTACCCATGGCCTGAATTTCAGAGAAAACCTTCTCCTCCCGATTCAGTTCATAGTACAGCTCATCGTAGCTGTTTGTGGTTGCCAGAAAAGTATCGCCATATGTGATGAACAAGTTGAAGATGTTGACCACCTGTGATATGAGACAAATAAGACTTCAACTCTGTTACAATGATGGGATGTGAACGTTACCTGCAGCGAGAGGTAGAAGATGTTGCATTTCTTAACTAAGTTCTGCTCCTGGTTGACTAGAAATCGTAGCAATCCAATTAGCGCCGACCACAGCTCCTTCCAGGGGTAATTAAGCCGAACCCTACATCGCTTCTGATAGCAGAGTATACGCTGAATGACTCCAACACAGAGCAGGTACAACTCCATTGGGAACTTCTTCATCAAATGTGAAACAATAAACTCAACGAGGAGATCGAGAAGAGTGGCAGCGAGAGGTTGAGATTTACCCACACGGTCGACATGAAGTTTACGGTGACGCATGTGCGCACGATGTAGCATCACTTTGAATGTAAGGTTACTGTCGTGCATCATGGAGTTCGCATATTGGTCCTCCGAGATGCAGGTCAATATAAGGAAACAGAGTTTTAAGTTCGCTACACTAGACTCGTTTTTATTGTCTTGCATGACTATGGAGCTGCGGGAGAGAGGGTTAACTGTCACATTTCCTTTAACATAGATACCACCGCACTTACCAGTACTGAAAAACGGCGACTAGCAAGTTCGTCGGATACTGTGTGATGTCAATGATTGGCGCATTGGCTAAATCAGGAACTGGTTGAGTGAGACTTAACGTATTGCTAGGTGATGGGGGTGCACTTGACTCTGCCTGTGTATGAGCCAGAGTTGTTATGAAATTTCTATTCAAATGAACAGCCTCATAGAGTGCCAAAAGCAGACCATTATTCGCCTTGATTTGCTGGACACGTTCACATCCCTCGTCCGAAACGAACATATTACCAACAATGTTGGAAAGCGATGAGAACCATGAAGAAGATTGCACATTCGACAAACTCTGCATATATTGTCGACAAAAGTCAATTAACGACTGCGATATCATTTGTCCATAGCCATTCAAAGCTAGTTCGTCAGCTAGAATCGACAACTGCACCACATATGGGTTCGTTGCTTCGTGTTTTCGATAGTTCACCAGCACAGTCAGTAGAATAACAATGTCATGCCCATGTTGGGCGCGCAGTGTTGGATCACTTAACAGTCTTACAAAAGAATCGAATAGAGTGTGCAGCATTAGATACTCCACAACAACATTCTGACTAACATTGTCTGTCCCGGTGACGAGCACCAGCAGTAGTTTAAGACACATAAATCGGGCATTCTCTGTTACATCACCTGAAAATGAAAAAAATCCTTTAAAACACGGCTGAAAGCTCCATAATTCTATCACTAACCGAGTAAAATCTGATTGCAGTGATTCAAGAGAACCTTCATCTTTTTGTACATCTCATCATATTCAAAGATTTGGCCCAGCACATCAAAACTCGTGTCTATGGAGGATTTCTTGAAAATTGAATAGAACAACGAGCACAGTGTTTGAAGGCTATTGCACATTCGTTTCGGGTGACCTAAAAGTAAAAGTTAAACGACCTTCGAGCACCACCTCCCCGAGTTCATGGCTAACCTGTGTCCAAAATTTCGATACATTTCTCAAAAATCAAATTTATGTTCACCTTGACAGTGAGCAGCTGTTCTCCAGCTAATTTGGTAATTTCATTCTCCAACGACTCCACATTTGGTTGGAGTAGAAAGAATTCATTCCAGAATTCTGGACTGTCACCAGTTGGATCCTCGCCACGGAAGAATAGTTCATAGATGTAAACAACTTTTTCCTTTGGGCGTTTCGATGATCCAGATCCACTTCTTTTCCGTGAAGTCATCGTGGGTTGTAGTGTGATGAAAGTGTTTTTTTTGTCGTTGACACTTTTTGTGATTCTTTGGTTGTTTGTTGGTTATGCTACAGAAAGTGAAAAACAATTGATTTAAGGAATAAAATTGAAGAAAAACAAATCAACAGAACTACAAATTCAATTTTACTTTCCAATTGAATTGTCATTGAGTTGCGCATTTTTTGACATATGATCGGCTGATGCAGATTTGGAGTGTTCGAAAATTCGAAGTTGCAAAGTGACGGTTGTGTTCGTCTGGTTAAATTTAAAAACTTCGTTGAGTTTGAACGTTTTGAAGATGTGAAGATCTTGGAGTTGCAAAAAGGAAGGCCTGTAAGGCTCATTAAGAAATTAAGGGTTCAACAATTCTGTAAGCCAGATGTTTGAAAAGGAAAGTGGATAGTTCTCTCTCACAGATAATGTCTGTTAGTCTCGAATAGCAGTAGTGGAAATCTATCAGAAATAAAATATTCTCTGCAGCCAGGTGGGTAAGGCTTATGGGAGTATGATTCTGACTAACAATTTGCTTCCATCTGCACCATATCCAGAGCTCGCTTAATTCTTCTTGACGGCTCTGTGCTCGTCAGGTCAGAGCGTGATGATATGATTCTAAAAACTCTCACGCCAATACTGTAGTTTGGAAGATTTGTAGCATTTATCATTAGTATAAAAGTGTTTGGTATAAGTGAACCGCCTTGAGGAACTTCGGATGTTGACTGGAGTGGAGGCGGATGCTAAAACAGATTATTAACTGAAACGGAATTGGATAGTTATTTTTTCAATGATGTTGAATCTTAAGACATGTAGAACAACATGTAGAAAAACTTTGTGAATGAAGTGAACGTTGATTTCTTCTTCCTTCTAAGAGATATTCACATAATCACTCACGCTCATACCAAATTCTAGGACCCTGTTAGGGCCTTGAAAAGAAGATATTGTCAAAAAATCTTCACTGTTATTTACATCAGCTTTAACCGACCCACCATCTCAAATTTTCTACAAGAAATAAGAGTATGTTCTTTATAAAATCACGTACCAGAACATCAATGTATACACATAAAATGTGCCTTCCAAAAGTTACTCAAAATCTGGAGGAAGTCATTCAAGACTGATAAAACAGCGATGTAGGAGATACGATGCAGAAAATAACGAATTGCTAAGACATCGACTTAGGTCGAAAGAGATTTACTTCAGTCCGATAAGCGGTCGTCTGGCTGTAGTCCGGATCAGAACTATGACGCACGACTGATTATAATGAAGGAAAGGACTGAAGTATTCTATCTGTGCTTGTAGCAGAATCAGAAGAATCAAGAATCAGGTAATCAGCTGAATTCGATAAGCCTTGTTTTGATACCAAAACGAATGGGATCGTTGATAAACTATCTAGGAAAGTGTCAGAGGTGCTTTTCTGGGACCTTAATCTACGTTATAACTAGCTGCGTTCGCTGTAAAGGCTTGGATTAACTTTTGGATTTCTCGTGAATGGAATTGTAGGTCTCACTGCTATATTTTCAGGATGTAGGCAGTTCAAAGGAATTTTAAAGAGACAGTGGTATTCTAGCTTCTCCAGCAGAAAAGACCTCGGACTGCTTATTGGAGGCTAAACGGGTCAGTACGTTTGTGCTGCGATTTATTAGGACATTGGTCACATGTTTTGTTGAGGACCTCGATGAACGCCTTTGGTGGCGTCGTTCATGTCGAATCTAATCCGGAGGGACAACGCAATAGAGGAAGACCTCAGCTTAGGTGGTGCGCACAAGTAGAAGGGGACCTTAACCGACTTGGAGAGCGCAACTGGAGGCAGTTAGTTAAAGACCGGACTAACTGGAGAGGCTTGTTAGTTGAGGACTTGGTTCATCCCGCCAAAGAAGAAAGAAAAAGAAAAGAGTGGTCTGACTTCGTGTTGACTCCTTCGGACGACCAGAATATCGGAGCTGATTAGCGGTTTTTTCATCGGGCAACTTTTCTTGTCCCTTTGTGAATGTTGAGATGTGCTTCCTGAGCCCAGGGTCTAATTGTTCACCTGCATGTGGACTGTTAATGGTCCACACATTCCACGTACATAGTCGAAAGTTTTTGTTCGTTTTTCGCTGTCTGAGATCGTCAACAATAAGACTATCCATATTTGAAGCTGTTTATGGCTTCACAATATATAGAGCTTAACGTGATCGGGCAGTTAACCCAATGACATGACCTCTAAGTAGGAGGGCCAGACCCTTCAAACGATGGTTCCAGTAGCTCATTATATGAAGGCATGAATGCTGAATCTCCTTGGTCTCTATCTTTATTTTGACAACGTTAATGGATGCCGAAAAATCTTCACACGACCTTAGCTCCGAGTATGTCGAACAACCTCAAATTATTTTATCATTGGATCTACCTCGTCTTTATTGTGCTTTGTCTGGAACATGCGTATGCACTGAATTTCGCCCAACTGCGCTGGCTCAGCCCAGCGTGTTTAGGAACATATGCGCTGTAAGACACAGCATGTTGTAAAATATTAATGGTTATCTTCAGCGACTCTAATGATGTTCTTGCGCAAAGCGAAACTAAATTGAGTAGACATCAGTGCAATTTTGTATTCTTTGATTCATGAAGAAAGACGACGCTTAAGGCGGCGCGAATAGGTTCAAACAACGCCAACTAAACTTGAATGCATAGCTGAAGGCGTTTAGCTTAGAACGGTGCTTGCTTTAAGGACTTGTTAGTTGAGGACTAAGTTTAGTTCGAACCATAGTGTCATCTAAGCAAGTAATTGTGGGTTGGGCAAAACAATGCAAGATGTACTTTTATGTAGGACTTATAGAGTGGGTTGATGTCAACGTGCAGAGGATGATTACGCACCAATTCCAGGATGATTCCAATAAATTGGAATGTTGAATGGTGTTTTATTTAGAAGTTTAGTTTTTGAACTGGCAATACTGTTTCTATAGATTGTCAATTTGACATTTGATTTGTCAAATGAGAAGATTGACAGGGGCCTTAAACAAATGGACGAAACCATAAAACGGACGATGGACAGTACTATACCTCGATATCAGCACACTTACAACGAAGACACGTTCTATGCCAAATGTAACTATATTGACGCATTGCACCAACACAAAAGTAGACTGCTATTGAGTGTAAAAACCTTGTACAGGCAGCTCACTAACAGACATAACCCGGAGGTCATGACACTGAAGTCGTCGATCAAAAGCCTCCAAATCTGTAAGTTTGTATTGGAACAACAAAATTCGCGCTGTAAACACCTGCAAACCCAAATATGTTCCCGCAAATAAACAAAATATTTCGGAGGAATGATCAAAACAACCTTTCTAAGGATTTCCCTAACAACGACGTTTAACGAACAAGTACTGGTAAAATCAGGCATATATCCAGAAGAAGCAGCTTCTTTGTGGTCGAAGATCCGCAAGAGAAGGAAGAGAGCCATTGAAGCGTTTTTCCAGAAATTTTACAAGGCGAATGATGTCATTGGGTTGAATCGCGATCTGGAAAATCAGGTGGTCGTTTCGCACTATTCCTACCTTCGAAATGATATGGAGAACTGCAAATTCTCACTAGTAGACAGTTCATCGTGAAGAATTGGGATGCAATTTCTGCTGGAATATTTGTCATTATTTGACACAAGCGATCTTGTAAGCTCACTTCACCATGCCATAAGACGACTTGATCGCGTACAGATCAGGTCCAAAAATCGAGGTCATTAATATGCCCTTGCCAAGTGATTTCGATAAAATCAAACGATAATGCTATGACTGAAATTTGGAGATCAACTTTCAGAAGTCGGAAACCATTCCGTTTTCTTTTGTATGAGGCCTCTAGGAAAACCAAAAAGATTTGGCGAAAGTTTTCGAACGTGCGACAGCACGGGCAGCCACTTGATTGTCGAAATGTTGTCAGATACCATGGGATCTGGCTCGATCAATAACTATATTTTAACAAACATATAGATGTTGCTCTTGCCAGAGTAAAAGATACTTTTGCCCTGTTTTAAAGCAGCCAACATGATGCGAGGGTGAAGGTTATCTGCTACATGGGCCTTAGGTCAGGTTAGGTTAGGTAAGAGTGGCTGTTGGAAATACCAACTCACTTAGGCCTATTGGCTCATTGTGATGCCACGTGGATCTATGATCCTCTTACTAATGGAACCAGTTTGAGCTTATAATAAAGCGTAGGAGACTGTTAACGCCTATATTTTCTAAATCGTTTAGGTCGTTGTAGAAGAAAGCTCCTAGATGAAGGTTTCTTCTCTGGGAGAGAGCTGGACATGTACACAGTAGGTGGAGGATTGTCTCCTCCTCTTCCTCGTCCATGCAGCTTCTACAGAAATCATTTGTAAAAGCGTCAAGCTTGCCTATGAGGCAGTGTCCAGTGATGGCACTTATTATGGCGCTGAGATGTTTCCTATCTAAAAGGATCAGACACTTAGAGAGACTCAGATCCAGTTTTGGCCAGATCTGTTTGGTCGCTAGACATGTTTGCCCACCAGTCCACCTTTCTTTTATTGGCATCCAGCTATAGTGTTAGCTTGCACGTAGCGATTGGTATAGCTATGCTGCCCTTTTCCGGTAGAATAGGTAGAGTGGTTCAAATTTTGGCGAGTTCATCGGCTCTGCAGTTCCCTGGAATGTCTCTATGGCCCGGCACCCAACAAAGGTGAATGTTGAACTGCTCTGCCATCTCCATGAGGAATGATCGGCATTCAAGGGCGATTTTAGAATATAACGAGACCGAGTCCAGGGACTTGATGGCGGGCTGACTATCCAAAAAGATGCAGATATCACGTTTTTCTTCAGCCGGGACAGAGCTTCTTTAATCGCCAAAATTTCCGCCTGGAACACGCTACAGTGATTTGGAAGACGGAAAGAGAGGCTTATAGTAGAATTAGCTTATCTGAGAAAAGACCGCCACCAACTCCGTTATCAGTTTTAGTTCCATCTGTGTAGAGATGGATTGACTTGTAGTCCATGAAAGCAACTTACTCCCAGAATGATGTAGAGGGGAAGCTTACATGGAAGTTTTTGTCAAATCAAAGTTCAGGTATGGTGTAATCGATGTTCTCTGTGAGGATTCCTAATGTATTAAGAATGTTGGCGTGGCTAAATGAATTAATTGTCCACTGCTTAGTCGCTTTAAGGCGAATTGCTGCAGTCGCAGCTGCTTGCCTGCTAAAAATGTCGAGGGGTGTCAAGTGAAACAGAATATGTAATGGCGCAGAGGGGGTAGACCGCAAGGCTCCGCTTGTGCATAGATATGCTGTTCTTTGGACTTTGCTTAGTTTAATGCGGTTGACTGCAAGGCCGTCCACCAGCCAACCACCCCGTAAGTAAGTATCGGTCTTATGATCGAGATACATATGCAGTAGGTTATACGAGGTTGAAGGCCCCATTTGTTCCCAATGGCTTTTTTGCAAGCGAATAAAGCTATTGTAGCTTTATTGACTCTTTCTTGCATGTTAGGCTTCCAGTTTAGTTTCCTGTCAAAAATGGGACCTAGATATTTTGCTGTATCGGAAAATACTAAACTGGTACCATTTAGGGTACCATTAAGAAGGGTCTATGATTGGAATTGTATATTTCCTGGAAAAGAGGACAAGATCAGTTTTATGGGGATTTATTCCCAATCCACAGCGATCTGCCCAGTGGGTTAATCTATTGAGATTTACTTGAAGGAGTTCTTTAATGGTATTGAGATGCTTTCCTGAGACGGCTATGGCAACGTCATCCGCATAGGCAATCACTCTGCTACCACCCGCTTCCAGGTATATCAGTAGTTCGTTAACTACTAAGTTCCAGAGAAGGGGAAAGAGGACACCGCCTTGCGGCGTACCTCTGCTGACACATCTTTTAGCAGAAGTCTCACCCAGTTTGGAGTTGATTATCCTGCTTTTTAGCATTAGACCGATCCACTCCCCAAGTGAGTCGTCTACCTGCAGAGTTGACAGCACAGTCGTGATTGTGGATGTGTTGACGTTGTTAAAGGCGCCCTCTATGTCTAGGAAAGCAACCATTGTGTACTCTTTATATTGTAGGGATCGTTCGATGTGGCTAGTCAGAGAGTGCAAAGCCGTTTCCACCGACTTTCCTTTACAGTAGGCATGTTGAGCCGTAGACAGAAGTCTTGGATCAACTTTAGCTCGAATATGGATATCAATCAGTCGTTCTAAGGTTTTCAGAAGGAATGATGATAGACTTATAGGTCTGAGGTCCTTTGAGAACATTTTCCGGCTTTGGGAATGAATACTACATTGACTTCTCTCCATAACAGTGGAATGTGGATAAGTTCTACACAGCTCCTCAAAAATTTTCCAACACTGGTAGAATAATATCTGAGGATCTCTGTAGCTCGGCAGGTATAATACCGTCCGGACCAGCAGACTTGTATGGTTTGAAGCTATGCAGCGCCCAGAGCAGTTTGTCTCTCGTAATCAGACCATGAATTTTGGTCACGGTTCAGTAGGCCTGTTTGGGCTGCTACTGGCCGTGAGTTGGGAGCTACCTGGAAAGTGGGTGTCCAGAAGCAGTTTGAGTGATTCATCACTTGAGGTTGTCCAAGAGCCATCGGTTTTTTTCAAACAACTGGGCATCATAGGATTTGTGGAGAGGATTTTTCTAAGCCGCGATGCCTCAGAGGTTTCTGTAATTTTGTCACAGAATGACCTCCAGGATTGTCGCTTTGCCTTCCTCAGTTCTTTTTTGTATAATTTGAGGGATTCTTTGCATGAGTCCCAGTCAGTCACTTTTCTTGTACTTTTTGCTACGTTGAAAAAACGAGTTTCTGAGCAGTCCCAGTGCCGATATCTACCAATGTGGCTTTTTCTTGCCTCTTGGTTGAATAAGAGGCCAGGAAGCGGCCATAGCCTGATTGAGAGCCAGAGTAAATTTCTTGACTTTCATGTCAAGCTCATTGGTGTCACGCGGGTGACTTGATATTTCAGAGGATAGCGTTTCCGACAGTATTCCTCTGTATTTTGGCAGAAAACTGATTGTTCCGGTAATTCCGGAAAGTTGGTTGGCTGGGGGGAGCATCACTCAGACTGAATTGGATGTATCTGTTGTCTGAAAAGGAGTGTTCAGACGATACCATCCAGTTTGTTAGCCTTTGGGTGATGCTGTCGGAGATAAGAGTAATATCTAACACTTCTCTTCGGTTTCTAGTTATAAAAGAGGTTAGTACTTAAAATATAGTCTAAAAGTGACTCACCTCTATCATTGATGTCGGTACTGCCCCATACCGTGTGATGTGCGTTAGCGTCGCATCCGATTATGAGGCCAGTTTTTTGCTTTATAGCTTCCAGTACCACCCTTTCTAGGTTATCACCAGGGGGAGGGTCCACATGGTTGTGGCCAAGGTAAGCCGATATCAGCCAGTAGGAGCCTTTAGCAGTCTCTAGTCTGGCAACGGTTAAGTCGGGGTCGCTGAGGTTGGGAAGTAGAAATAGGCTAAGGCTACGTTTCACTAATATACAAGTTCTGATCTTACCTTTGTCTCTTGTATAGAGCAGAGCATATGCGGGTGTCAAAAGTCCACAAACTACGCCTTCTACAATCCATGGTTCCTGGATTAGGATTATGTCTTCTGCGTTTTTAGAAAGACGCAGAATGAGTGCGGCCGAAGCCTTTTTTGAGTGGTGGACATTAATCTGGAGAAACCGTATCATTGCTACAGTTTTCCAGAGTCGCCATTAGCGAGTGCCAGATGATTTCCCCCGCTGATTCCAAAAGTTCCTGCAGCTTCAAAGTCAACATCCCAACCAAATATTCGTGGTTGTTCCCTACTCCTCCTGGTAAGACAACTAAACCTGGGAAGATAAGAATTACTAAATGCTCTGAAGAACGAGAAAACGCACATCTCGAGAGTAATGAAAGTGTTAAAAATAATCGTAGTGTTAACAATAAACTTAAAAAAAGACCCCTCTCCAACTCCCTTTCAAATAAAAAATATGCTTCCAAAAAACGAAGCACTAATCTCGACCCCAACTGGAGCTTCAAAACAAACTTATTCCCCAATTTTAGTCCTCCCTCCTCACTTATCCGACACAAAGCCTTTACACACCGATCTTCTAATCCCCCAATTCCCCCCGTTCCACCGAAGTCCCTGCGCCAACGCGTCTCTTTCAACTTAACCCCAACCACCCATATTATTCCTTCTCAACCTTCTACGCCACCAAACCCAGCTAGCAACCC
The DNA here is from genome assembly GCA_949129095.1 of Volucella bombylans. Classification (NCBI taxonomy): domain Eukaryota; kingdom Metazoa; phylum Arthropoda; class Insecta; order Diptera; family Syrphidae; genus Volucella; species Volucella bombylans. The sequence continues at coordinate 364,456,354 of OX422140.1, forward strand.
AATTCCCAACTTCGACCTTAAAACTGGAGCTAAGTACCCTAACTTCATTAACTCCCATACCTTAAACCCCACATCTCATCCCTCGTCCAACTCCATATCCAATCATTTATCTCTATCTCCCTCCTCCAATGCTCCTATTCTTGATCCCCTTTCCCCCCCCACTGTTAAACTAACACAGCAAACCAATGGCACTACAGAAAGTCGATATGCTCTCTCTAGGCTCAGAGAAAGAAAGATATATGAAAACATTCGTCTCTTTCTTGCCTATCTATCTACATGACAAATCGGACTCGGTCTGCTACGAAGGGAAAACCAAAACCAGCGTCATGGTTTCCATCCAGCAGGAAGTCGAGAGTAATGAAAGTGTTAAAAATAATCGTAGTGTTAACAATAAACTTAAAAAAAGACCCCTCTCCAACTCCCTTTCAAATAAAAAATATGCTTCCAAAAAACGAAGCACTAATCTCGACCCCAACTGGAGCTTCAAAACAAACTTATTCCCCAATTTTAGTCCTCCCTCCTCACTTATCCGACACAAAGCCTTTACACACCGATCTTCTAATCCCCCAATTCCCCCCGTTCCACCGAAGTCCCTGCGCCAACGCGTCTCTTTCAACTTAACCCCAACCACCCATATTATTCCTTCTCAACCTTCTACGCCACCAAACCCAGCTAGCAACCCAATTCCCAACTTCGACCTTAAAACTGGAGCTAAGTACCCTAACTTCATTAACTCCCATACCTTAAACCCCACATCTCATCCCTCGTCCAACTCCATATCCAATCATTTATCTCTATCTCCCTCCTCCAATGCTCCTATTCTTGATCCCCTTTCCCCCCCCACTGTTAAACTAACACAGCAAACCAATGGCACTACAGAAAGTCGATATGCTCTCTCTAGGCTCAGAGAAAGAAAGATATATGAAAACATTCGTCTCTTTCTTGCCTATCTATCTACATGACAAATCGGACTCGGTCTGCTACGAAGGGAAAACCAAAACCAGCGTCATGGTTTCCATCCAGCAGGAAGGCCTCCCTACCGACCCTATCAGTCTCAGGAACCTTTATGTCAGGTACCACGAGATTTTTAACATGTCCCCTCAGAAAGTAGCAGACGACCTATGTTCACTCTAAACGAGTATCACACCTACAGCGAAGCCGAGCCGACCACGACAAATTTTTTCGTCCATAACGTGCCTCCCTTGCCAGCGTTAAACCATCCTGCCTCACACCTCCACCCCACATCATCCCTCTTACATTTTACTACCAGAATGTAAGAGGTCTTCGCTCTAAAACCAATGCTGTCCTACGTCAATCGCATGCTCTTCCCTTTGATATTTACGCCTTGACCGAAACCAATTTGATTCCCGACATAAAGAACCAGGAATTGTTCCCTCCTACTTTTAATGTTTTCCGCGACGACGATCCTACCCGCACAAATAAAGATTCCCCCTGTCGAGGCGTCCTACTGGCGATGGACAACAGCCTTAACTCTTCCCCCATTACAAAGTACTCTAAAGCCGACTTTGTGGCAATAAAAATATCACTGCCTCTCAAGTCCCTTTACGTTATAATTTGCTACATCCTACCAGCACAACCTATCGAATCTTACCAATTTGTTATTGATGCGATCGATCATTTAATTGACCTGTCAGACCCTATTGATGATATCCTTATTTTCGGCGACTTTCTTTATCTTCCTCAGCTACAGTGGACTCCATAAGATGATCAATCGTTTTTCATCGCTTCAAATGCCAACTCAGCTAAGGAATGTCTCTTCTTAGATCACGGGGTGGCCGTGGTGTAGTGGTAGTAGCAAACACTTCTCACTCGGAGGGTCCAGGTTCGAATCCTGCCCATGGCAAGTCAGTTTTTCATTGTGTAATTGCAACTCAGACAGAAAAATTCTGCGTGTGAAGGCATAACACTGACACGTAGATTTGACTGTTGTAGAGTTTCAAGCACAAAAAATAAAAATACTGTGATATACCTCGAATCACTCTGAGTGAAGAAAATCTCTCCGTCCTATTCGGAC